>OX411796.1:5430994-6758494 GCA_948252455.1 Acleris cristana | reverse complement strand
TAACTTCCTAGCAGTGGGTTAATACTGGCTGATTATAAAGATAACCCATAAAACTACAGTAATTTCTATCGTCATTACTTGCGTTTTTCTAAAGGTAATATTGAAAATGAAAGCGTTATTAATATTTAATAATACACGAGTAGCATTATTGTCACGAATGCTTAACAGCTGTGAAGTGATTGACGCACGAGGGCAATGCTCGTGATTATTGCTAAAACAAATACATTATTATGTAGAGAAAAATAACTGCGGAACGTCTTGTTGCATTTAAACACTAAGAAGACCAAACTAAAGCAAAAAAATAGCATTGGCTAAATACAGAAGACAGATATTTTGGGTTTTTCCATTAAAATGGGGTAGAAGTGAGAAGACTCTCAAATGATGGTTGAATTATATACATTATGTTAGTCACAGTACACAATGTCAGCCAAATAAACGGTAAAGGACATAGCGAAACCACTAAGACCGAGGATGGAAAGGAATGATGAAAGGACCCTAAGAGTTGCTTTATCTTGCAGAAAGTGAACTGTATACGTACCAGGATGTTCCTTCCAGTCAGAAGGTATCCACTTTTCGAACTCTGAACCCTCAGGGTCAAAGTTCTCGTGTACAAATGCCCTGATGTCAGCCTTCGTCGGGCGATTTCTCGTCCTGTAAGTCCAGAAAAGAGGTTGAATAAGACATTACTTTTGATGATGTAAGACTTCTATAGCAAAAACGTCAAAACATTATTGGGTTTGACAGTAGCGTCAGTAACCATCTTGGAATAGTTAAATCTCTTGCACTATTCAGGCAATGTGGAGTACCAAAGGTTGTTAGACATATTGACGAGGTAGGATATTGACAACCACAAGATTGGCCGTATTGGTGGTCTTTAGAAAGCCCTTTGTCCAGCAATGGGCAAGTTTTGGCTGATATCATAGTGATAATCGGAGGTCAAGCTGAACAGAAAATTATACTTAGCCAATCAGTTTTCTGAAAATAGACGACATGCCGAAAGGCCTATTGTAAACCGCTTATGCGTGAGAAACAATAGCAAAGTTTGTTGGTTGAGGTACCTTACTTAATTTTTTGCAGGTAGTTGTTGCTTTAATAAACAATACACTTTCTAGAAATACAACCCATTATTTCTTCTAAGAACTTTATCAAACTTTACACTGACGCATCTGATGGAGCAATGGGAGACTTACTCATTCATCATCTTCTGGAAATGCTGCATGGTAAGTTCGGCTGAGACCTTGATCTTCATGTCAACGAAGGTTTTGGAGTCGTTGTACAGCCCCGCCATTTGTACTGTATCCAGCAAATCGCCGTGGCAGTAAATTAAACTGGAAAAAAAGGAAATTTGGGCATAAATGTGGGCGTAGGGATATGTATTTGTACGTGATGTTTTATTATTAGAAATCTGTAGTACATCTTAAATATAAGACCAAAAAGAAAATATCTGTGCGAATGGAAACTACCGATATTACATTTATTGAACGATACATTTTGTTACAATCTTTATACCATCGATGCAATGCTCACACCTATAGAGCTTGGAAGCTTTAACCAGCCACATTTTCAAAAGTTCTTAATTATAATCGGCACTGGAAAGCCGTTGAATAGAAATGAAAGCGACATAGCACAAGTCCACGGCCTTTCAGGACGTTTTTGCCATGTTTTAACGTGATTTGCTGATTACTTTCCACGGCTCATAACTATAGGTATAGCAACTTAATTTATTTCGTAAGTTTCTCTGCCTTTTTCTATGGCTAAACCGCTGAATCGATTTCGATGAAATTTGGCATGGAGATAGCTTGAACTTCGAGGAAGGACGTAGGGTACTTTTCACCTCGGAAAATGGGACTACTCATGAGGAAATAGCAATAAACGACTTGTGCGCGGACAGTATAATTATAGGACTAAAGCCTTTGTTGTATTGTTACACCATAATCGGAACTCATATAATCTACACGTTCAGAGCCACACCATACGAAAGTATTACCGATTGTACCCTATATGGTGCACTTGGTACTGAAACTAACGGTACTTTAAACACATAAACAGGAAACTTCCTATATCACAGCGCGAATTGTCATAATTCCGACGTAAAGCGAACCAGTGACATTGTCAACATTCACACTGCTCGCGGCAGGGTAGTATAGCTCTTGTGTGACATTAATATGGACTATTCTAGAGTGTGTCGAAGGACAATCTGAGGAATATGACCCGAGGATTACCTAAACATGCGAACTGGATTGAACTGGTTCGTGTTTGCTGTTTGATAATACTGACTTGAGATTTTTATATGAAGATATAAGACGCAATTTAGCATCCAAAAATAAAAGTGATTATTTAATAGGTGTATACGTAAATAAGATAGGTATGACAGAAGACGCAGTTAGCTTAATCGATAGTGATTCTTTATAGCTAGATTTTGATCTCCAAGGTAAAAATTAGTGCGATAAGGATGAAAATTGGTTTCCAAATCTTGTTTTTTTCCTATGCAAATAAGTTTTTACTTATCTGTATCTGAACATGATCTCAACTCTGCAAACCTCTAAGTTGGACTCTACATTACTTTATCAAAAACTCAATGATGGCCAACAGCACGAAACGTAAGGATGAGGTTGGGAAGGTTATTTCTAAGTCCACGAGTTTTCTTGAACCAGATAGAGTGTTTTAGTAATAAACAAGACTAGGCGAAAGACAGTAAAAGACGAATTAATAACGCATAGAAGAGGTTCTGGTCCATGAAAACAATGATGAAAGGTAACCTTTTTCTGTCACTGTAAATGAAACTCGTCGACACTTGTACATGGTCCATCTTACCCCGTACCGTGGATGCACAGCACGTTGAAAAATGACGCCGTTATTTTGAATGAAGTTCGCGTATACAGGGTGAAAAAAACGAACGCCACATGGACGGCAACTACCTTAAATATTGGAAATACTTAGCAAATTCTACGCTAAGGAAGTGTCCTACTTTTATTTTTATCATTAAATACCGCATAAATGGATTTTTGGAAATTCGTCTGCCTTAACCGAGAATCGAACTGGTTGAATATGACAAAATAATAAAGTAGGGCTTTTTACGGTCTTTATTTAATTTAAAGGTGTATGTGTTGTAGATATAAATGCTCACTATCAATGTCGCTTTCGATCATAAAATACGACTTTATTGTTTTGTCATATTCAACCAGTTCGATTCCCGGTTAAGAGGTTTTTTTTTCATAAATTCAATAATGCAGTATTGATTGATTTTAAAATAAAAGTTAGTCTCCTTTGCGTACAATTTGCTATTTCTAATATTGAAAGAAGATACCTACCGTCCACGTGGCATTCGTTTTTTCCATCCTGTATATATTAAATAATCACGCTACACTCAAAGATGTTCCAAAGACTCCTTTTTTGCGCCACTTCTTAATCCCGGCCAGTGACCGCCGCACGCGCAGCTCTCGTGCGAATCAGTCGCAGACGCATGGCGAACAGGTTATAGCACGTGTTGATAGCAGCAACGTGTTAAGAACTACTAGTTAACACTTTCACGGCCGGTGACACGCTTGACATATCACAATTCTATTCAATTGCAAGTTGCTGGTAGCAACATTTTTGGTACATTTCGCGACAATGTCTGCTAGTAGTCTAGCCGGCAACTCATGCTATCGCACTCTTTCTTCATATGTTAGAGTAAGGTGCCTATATAGGCGCCAGCTATAAATTGTTGAAACTTTTTGCGTGTTTGGACATAAAAATAGACATTTAACTGTGGGATCCCCTTGAAATATCAACAAACATTCATCGAATGTATCATTTCACCGAATTTCATTTCATCAAAAGCTAATTTCTGCTGAAACCTTATAGTTTTCAGGTTATCTTAAGCATTCGTTACGTAGGTTAGGTTAGGTTAGGTTAGACTAGTGACCACAAAAAATAAAGCTCCTGCACGTGGAAATGCCTGTCGGTGAAATGAAAATTCGGTGAAGTGAAACGTTCTATAATATTTAACTGTACTTGGATCATGAAATCAACTTTCATTTAGGAATAAAATGGTATTCACTGGTAAACTTCTAATATCTAGAACTAGACTGTTTAACGTAGAAAATACAAGTATGAATGATTCTTAGTTAAATAAATCAGATAAAAAATACAATGACAGAATTATAATTAGACACATAACAAACTCAATGTGACGCAGATACAAATTGAGCACTTTTCCGTTGAATAGATATGATAATAATTATGTAACAAACAATTTGTGATTACAGTCGAGACACTTGCACGTTGTTAAGTAATATAACACTTGCAAATTCACAACTATAATAAAGTATCTAGGAAAACTTTTAAAAAGACATTGACATGTTTAAGTTTTTTATGGACACATGGCAACACCCAGTAATTAATACGTGGAGCCATTTTGATTAATTATACATACTGCCACAGTCAAGGACATAATTATATTTATAGACCTTTTTTACCCTGAGTTAGTGTCCCACTGTAGGGCAAAGGCCTCCCCTATTTTTTGCCATACTTCTTTTGCATGCTCCCCGACAGTAAAGAAAAGGGCTGTTTCTTTGGTCGATACCCCGATAGCTTGTAGCAATAAATTGACGAGTTGTTTTTACTTATTGAGTTTATTGTAGAAACAAACAGGAACAAGTGTCCAAAAAATAAAACAGAGATTTAAATGTTATATCCTCATTGCATCCATAACGTCTTTTTACACCTAATACCTAGCCTATTGTAGAAAATAATTTGAAAGAGCTCATTTTGTCTGATTTAACGTCAGTGTAACAAATGTACATTATATTTGCATCTGAAAGTGTCATCGATGCGCAAGAGTGCTCTCACAAGGCCGCGCGAGCACTTCCGGCTACCTGCACTGCTCCCGCGTATTGATTGAGGGATATGTGCGAGCGAGAAGAAAGAACGGATATGAGCATTGTCTGTAGACGTTAAAAATATCTTTGATAAGGCTGGACCTATATTATGGGGAAGGTTAATTTGAAAATAAAGACCTAGACAAGCTTGAAGGTTATGAGAATGGACGATGGGCAGAAATGAAGCCATCCTAACAACTGTTGTTAATAGATCTTGGCAACAACATGATGTTTTTTCTAAGCCCTACGTATGGGGTTTTCTCGGAAAATCGTAATCGTATCGTATTGATTTTATTTAAAAATAAACACGTTCTTGCCGAGAACTTTTTTTTTTCAATCAACTGAAACTGGGCCCTATTGAACATAATATTGACATGCATCCCATTACTGATGGAGGGTGGGGATTTTTATCTATTTCCATGTTAAATGCATTATAGTTCAACAAGTTCGTATGAAAAGCTTTACTAAGGCCCTACCATCCCGGATCATAGACACCTCCGGAGATCCTAGAGCTGGTGATTACCTCTCCCAAAGGATTAGGCTAGCTATCCAGAGAGGTAATGCAGCCAGTGTCATAGGGACCATGCCACGAGCGGACCTGCTAGAGGAAGTGTTATTTTTATAGTGGTGATTATTAATTATATCTTTTAAAATTTGAGTAGCTTAGTTATATTTTTATTTAAATACGTTTTGTTTTAATTTTTAATTGTATTAAATGTCTGTTAATATTATGTCGATTAAATAATTAATTTATTGTCTGATAATGTGTGATAGATAAATAAAACAAATCATCTTTAAGAAAAAAATGACATTGTAGACCAGCAAGAATCACACGGACTAAGTGGTACGGCAACGTGATTGCCACACTGCTGTGGGCCACTTATTGGATTCGCGTGACCTCCAGTGGTATATAAAAAAGATTCAATTCAGGACATGGCAGAGATCAGGTCAGCGATGAATCAAGTTTTGATTAAATAATTTTCGCCATAACAAATAGTGTTCACGGGGTTTGATAACTCGATATCTATTTATAAATTGGTGCTATATTAAGTGTTTTATCTATTTATGCTGTTTAATTAATTAAACTAATCAAATATAGTAACAGAAACAATGAGATAAATTAAGTTGGTTAGCATTACTAGTAGTTGAGTGATTGTTACACAGTTAATTTGATGCATGAGACTGCGAAACTCGTAGTTAAACGTAGAATTTTCATGTTCTGATTAGTATTTCACGTTGCAATAAATCTGGTCTGATTGGATAGCTTTAAGAGTGATCCACGTACAGAAATATCACTTCATTTTAGTATAAGCAGTAGTGCAATATGTATAATACGACGATGTACACTCACCTATCACAGGTTGGGGGTAGAGTACTCCGGTCCGCCGCTACCGCGGCGACCACCACCATTACACACCACCACATTATCACCATCATCACTAGAAATGGCACGTTAACTTAAACTAATATCACTCGGTTTGACAAGAGGAACTTTTACTAACTTATCTATATCACTTTGAAAGTTTTTTGGTTGAGTCTCAATTTTGGTTTTTTACGTGTTTAGAAAGGTGTTTGTGATTTTGAACGGCTTCCTTCTGAATGGTGGGCTGGTCATTTTTGGTGGTATGGCGGTAGGGGGAGCTTAGGAGCAGGCACTAAGCATGCCTGGTTTGATCTGAAACAAAAAGAAAAATGTTTAAAAAATACTGAAAGTGCATACAACAAAAAGTGGCTCAGACAGAAACAGCATGACTATGGGTTTCTTAAGTTAAACATTTGCCTTCTAAAGTTGATTAATGGTAGTCATTGGTTTACCTTAAGAGACTAAAGAAGCCACAGAAAAACCAAGCACAACCAAATCACTATTTAAGAAAACAATATAATCCCTATGATGAGCGAACACAAATAGATCAAATGAATGAACCAATAGTCGCCGTGTCCGTTATTGTAAAGCAGAATGTTGAATTGTGCGACACTAGAACCAGCGGACCCATTGTTATGAAAGCGTCAAGTCATAGGATTATACGGAGACCCAAGCAGTACTTTAAACCTGCAGAGAGTTTAGATCTTTAGAACTCAAGACAAGAAAACAAGTAGACAAGATGTAAGATATTGTTTACATGCATGTCCCAGAGGAGCTGAGCAAAGATGATCCTATTGTAAAAGAAAACAACGATACAGCAAGCGAAAATACTAAATCAAGGCGTTACAGAATAACTATGTTAAATATAATGCAATAACAATAAAACAACAAGATCAAGATGACAAAACAAAATCAAACATTGGTGCCAAAGATTTTTGCAAATACTGCACCAAAAACATTTCATTAACTGAATAAGGTATTTATAAAAGTGATAACATTGAAATTAGCGAAGCAAGTATTGTACGTCAGTATGTAATTCATGGTCATTGACCGCGCCTCGGAAATGCCAAGGTCTGCCAAAAGACGTCCTCAAATAGACCCAGGTTAAGTCTCAGGTATCCATTTGGTACAATTCTTGTCATTGAAATTTTCACGTAAAGACTTGCCAACAGACGGTCAGGGAACCTACACGTCTTGGCACTGCTTGGCTTTACTATAGAAATGTAAATATTTAGCAGCTTCTAAGTAAACGGGAATACCTAGTTGCGTTTGTTTTTAAAATGATTTGGCAAAATGTTGAGTAACAGTAGAAATCATCGAGCGTCTATCAAAGCAAAAACTAGGTCAAAGTTTTAAATTTATGCACTGATAATGACGATATGACTAGGTTTATAAAACGTTTTTCTCAAAAATGTCCGGAAATGTTGACATTACTATCTACATATTGAGACGCGAAGTACATAAATTACTAAAAGTCCTCGAATAAAATTAAAAAAATTGCGTGCTCGCTACACAAGCCCGCAATTTTGCATACAAATTCCATTACTATCGAGCTTGTAACTTTTTAAAAAGTGAAAAAGGCCATAATAAAATGAGGGCACAAGTCTTACACATCCATATTTTATTCAAAACATAACTTTTTTATCAGTGTCTGGAGTAGCTTGTGATTTTTAAAAAACAAAGTTTGCGTTTCTCCTTGTCATAAACAAAAAGGCGGTAAAGAGTGATGGTTTTTTCACGTGAAGTTTCTGTTTGTATGCAATTCAAAAAGTGAGTTCAAGCGATGAAGATTTTACGCCAACACGAAATTTTTCTTGCAATTTTTGAGAAAAGCACTATATTTGCCTCGGCAGGAACAGCAATTGCGGGCTTCGTATTTTTAAACGGACTCGCAAGCTCGTCCGTTTAAACCAATACTCGGGCCGCAATTGCTTGCATCCCTGCCTAGGCAATAATGTACTATTAAACAACTTCAGAACATGACGAAACGTTATTTTGATTACAAATCGAAATAAATTGTGGAAGAAAAATTTTCTTATGGTGAAAAGTAAAGAACGTAATATTCTTCGATGAAAATAATGTTGGGAGTTTTAAAGCCAAACAGAAGAATAGAGAGGTTAATTTTATATAACCGCTGAAGCTTGTGATTTAAGTTAGATATGCATTCACATGGGACATCACAATGGAGAAGTGTGGCAACGTCGGAATGATGGACATATGCCACCTACTAAAGTCAAGTTACGATCAGCTGACTAGCACGACAACAGTACAGTTTAGTAATTTTACGTTACAAGAAACGGAGTAAATGCCACAAGAATTCTTTACCAGTGAACGGAACGGTGCAATGGAAATCAATATAATCAATAATCAATATAGGTGCCATTACCAAAAAATCATACTTTGACATTATTCAAATAAATATGCAAAAGCACAGAAGTTGGTTAAAATTAAAAGTAAAAAAACAACTAGAAAACGATTCGATAATAGAGAAGAATCGATCCATCAGAACACTTATCCTATCGAATCAAAGGGCACCTAAGATATTGAGTATACCTTGTTACAATTTATTTGAATTAAATATTATATCCCGTTTCATAGTTAGTGACTTTAATTGTTGAACCACTACAAAAAGCCAATGATTAATCTTGAGATAAATGGTGGTTCAAAGCCTAACTTTTTGGTGAATTTGAAACACTGTAACACAGAAAACTAATTTTAAATATTCAGTTAGCAACACAACACGGTCAGAAATTCGCCATTCCTAATCCAAGTCAGCAAAAAAGTATCATGTTCTGCTTACGTGTGCTGATTCTATTCATAACCTTTTTTATTCATACATGGATGATGTCATCCACCATTACGGTTTCAAATTATGCATGTAAGTAACCAATGATGTGAAAAGTTATTTTAATTAACTTGACTATTTTGCTTACACTGAGTATAATATGTTTCTTTTTTAATAATGTAACAAGGTAATTTAGGATATTCATGAACGGAAAATCCGCCTGTCTATCCATCAAACAGATTTTGTCAGATTAGGAGAAAAATGAAAATGATTGGGTAGATGATTAAATCAATCCTTACTAATATAAGTGTCTGTGTTTTTTTTTCGTTCTGTCTACACGGTATACTGATCAGTGCAAAATTTATTACAGACATAGTTTATTGCCCGCTGACTGACACATGATCATTCAATTTTGGAAAATCGGGAAGTTTCCGAGGAAACAGCGATAAACCACTGCGGACAGAGTCGCAGGCAAATGCTAGTAGGTCACTTACATTATAAAGGTAGTTATTGTAGTGCATGCCCTAAGTCTCAGGGCCTAAGACATACATATAAGCAAGGAAGTACCCTCTACAATTATCGAAGACCTTGCCAAGCGAATTGAAATACTGTTATCTAGTTATTTTTCATATTAAACAAAAACTTCCTTTACACACTTAGGTAGTCGATATATAAACTAGACGCCCGCGACTTAGTACGCGTAGACTGTTTCCCTATACTCCCCCAAATTAAACCCCGATGGGGATGAATTTCCAAAACTCCTTATTAGTGCACCCCAAGGATATCCAAGAAATATTTCCTCCAAATTTCAAGTCCCTAGGTCCAGCGGTTTTGGCTGTGCGTTGATTTATGAGCAATTCAGTTTCTTTTTTTAGATAAAAGAAGAAAAGAAACCGCTAGACCTGGAACTTGAAATTTGGAGGGAATACCTTGGATATCCTTGTAACTAATTCTACGCGTACCAGGGCGTTGTCTAGTTACTTATAAAACCATTAACCCCTATTAACCCATTTATTTAGCCATTATTAACCCCTATATCAGCTGTGATTGCACCACACAACCTATTAGCCGCAATCAAATCAAAACATTTGGCAACACATATCAAAATAACCGAAAATAGCAGATGCAATCAAAACAAAAACAAAGGAAGATCGACGTGACGCTCCCCACGTCCTCCCGGTGCGTCATTTAGTCAATTGGACAATCCGCTAAATTGCAATTGACGTACTATTGCGAACTGCGAACCTGCCGGATGGGGGCGACGCCTACGTCTCGATTAATTTGTGACGGAATGAGAGCAATGGCGTGATAGAAATTTCGAGAGGTTACACGCGAGTTCAATCTTGTTCATCGAAGCTTACTAGAGGAATCATATTTATCCAATTTAGGATGTCTGCGACTGTTCTTTATCTACTAATCCCCATTAACAACAAAATATACCTATGAATACAAGAGTTTATTATCGTGACTTCGTGAAGTAATTTTCCCGTTAGGGGTTATATTTCGAAAAAATATTTCTAACTGCACCAATTTCTTGGTCCACACATTACTACAGTAGTAAACATTCCAATTTCATGTTTCTAAATCAGTGGTTTAAACTGTGTAAAGCAACAGTGTTCGCATCGTTGTGTTCCGGTGAGTTTTGAAAATTTGCTTGTTTTAAACTTGACTGAATCGAAGTGGTGGAATATGACAAAATAATAAAGAAAGGTTTTTTACGGTCTTTATTTAATGTACCTAAAGGTGTATGTGTTATAGACATTAATGATCCTTTTGATCTGTATCATGAAACGCGACTTTATTGTTTTGTAATAACTTTCTTAATGCCTTTTATTTTAAATGCAATTCCTAATGCATGTGAAGTTCGTTTTTGCCACCCTGTGTAGAGTGGTCGAGAATTTTATTGCGTGAATGAATATTATAAGTTTGGTAAGGTCCTAGACACAGAACCCTGACCTCTAGCTATTGACATAGTTTGCTGGCTTTAGATCATGCTAATTGACCACAATTTTAGACTTGGCAGACATCGCGCCTGACGTTCTCCTAAATTAGTACTGTATCAATCTTAACTGCAGATAAAACATGCTGAAATTAGGAACATTGTCAGAGTCAAATGTTTACACTCACATTGAAAATCTTTGTTGGCTTTACTTACAAACTTCAGGTGTTTAAAGAAATGTAAAAAAAAACCCACCTTGATAAATGCCATGTAGGTCAGTCCAACTGAATTCGACTTTTAGGTAAAAATATTATGGGACCTACAAACCATTTAAAAAAAAAGTTATTTTTTGTGTTTTTGAAGGCGGGTTTTAATGTTTAAAGATTTATTTTATATTATACTTTTTAGTGATCCTACTCGTATTTATGTTTTTATGTATTCCCACTTTTCAATTAATTAATGAGAAACTATAGAAAATTTCAAGCTCGCCGCAAGCAACGAGGCGGGAAAGTCATAGCCATACCTACATTTAAACCTAAATGTGTTTCGTCATAGTCATAGTTGCTCAACTACCTTAATCGAGATATTTTATCGCCAACCTTGTAATAGGTACCGTTAAGGAGTTCCGGTGGCCATCTGTGGTCTTCATCATCAGTTCCACTTTACCAAATAGTGCTTTCCAAGAGCAAATGCACAAGTTGCTATGAAAAAAAACCCAAATCGCTATAGGTGTGCCTACAATATCTGAGGAGTTCTCCAAGATCTCCAAGATCTCCAAGATCTCCAAGATCCCTTCATCAGATCCTGACGTATTGACAATGGGACCGACTAGAAAGTTTACATTTTAAAACAAAAAAATATTTTGTCAGATCCGTATTTGAGTAATCGGGGAACACACTTAAAAAAAAAAAACCTGACGAATTGAGAACCGCCTTTTTTGAATTCGGTTTAAAATGAACCAACAGACCAATAAGTGAATGTTTATTTCAGCACAACCCATCTCTATTTCATCATCAATCACCGTCGAAATTTAAATCAAAGTACAAAGCAAACTTAGCAATGAAATGCAAGCTGCAAAACATTTCCAAAGTTTTGAGAGAACATTTATGAGCATTGGGAATATACTCTTTGGATAAGAATAAACTTGGTCACACCGAGAGTTTATAATAGAAAAGTTTCGCTAGTTGTGAAGTTTCTCGTCGGTACAATACTAATTCTGAGAGGCACGCTTCCGTCGCTTTTGTAATTAGGTATTGTCACAAACATGTGACTGTCACGCCACTAAATCTCATGCCTGGTTACAATACAACATATGCATCCTCGTGATCTCGATGAATCGAGCCATAAACATTTAGAGTATTGATCAATCGATATTTTGAACTATTGGCTGCTTGTCAAATACGCCTATTTTGTAGCAGTTGTTGACGTCATATCCTATGATTATCATAGATATGCTCTGAAAACTTTAAAATATCCAGACTCTAACCATTTTTATCAACTTAAGACATGTTTTCTTGCTTTAGGTGGTTTGGTGCCAACATTGTTGAAATAAAAATATTCATATTTGTTTGTTGGATAAAAAGTCCTGATATTTGACTGCAAGTCACAAAGTGGTTTCCTGGTAGTGTTAGATGAAAATGACAAAGCTCGAAATTAATCTGACCGCATTTAATTTCAGAAATTGACTAAAACTTAAAACGAAGACCATATTCAACAGAATTCTTTCAGTTCTAGACCTTTTTCAAATTCATATAGCAACCTACACATACAAGGAAGTTGGGTTAAAAAGAGATGTAAGGTACACATACGCCGCGGAAGATTTGGAGCCAAAACACGCGGAACTAAGTGCGAATATCCGTTGCATGACATACGACCGTACAATTGACGTTTATAGCTTTATCAATTGAAAGATTACTGATGTTAACCTTGATGGAGTGGAATGGAACCTTGGTGAATACCTAATCTAGAAGATTTTTTTTAAAGGGACCTCAATTCAATTTAATTAAATTTATTTAATTCAGTCTTTGGTTTCTTGATTTTATCGATTATTCACCACTTACCTACTTGTGTTTATATTACTAATAATTATTTTATTTACTTCGACCCCTTTACTAAGTTCAATTTAAGAAACTGATTCAGAGCAATCAACTCTAACAAAACCAGTCCGCAGAATATATTTTTACTCAATGCAAAAAACGATCTAAGTTTATAACACACTTTTGCAATTACTGGCGATACCTCCTAATAGGAAGTATAAGAAGTTAGAACAACTAGTAGTCGCAGACTCATTTCCTAACATCTGTCCATAATGAAGTGTTTACCTTTACAGCACGCCCTACAAATGAGTTCGCATTAAACGTTTTATGACGTGATGATTTAACTACTCCATTAACTACTAGCAGCAGTAATGCCAGTAATCTCAATAGCATTGTTATTTGTTGTCACAAAATCATCTGCTTCACTGCTAAGTGCAACGTTTAGAACGTCTGGTTACAACTAGGAATTTCATCAACCAACACACAAATATCCAAAACGCATCTGAATCTATTAACAGCACTGACGTCATGCCACGAGCACATGTCTATGACGGTATACGTAATCACTTGAGGGATGCAGTTTTTAGGTGTAGTGGTAAGCAATACAAACGTGATTCAGAATCAAATTGACGCTTACACGTGCGCTTACGTGAGATTCATAACGTGACACACACGTACGCAAACGCCCGCCTGAATAGAGTTAAAGTTTAAGGAAGTCACGTGTCACGTGAGAGCCCCGCCCACGGGGAAATGTTTGGAATATGGTGTTCATGCGCGCACGCACGTTGTCGGGCGCTTTTCCAAGTAGTCATCAAGTCACACCCCCAGATGACACAGCGGTCAAACACTGAGGTAAACCGCAGAACAAAAAAATACGTTTTTAAAATATAGGATCAGAATGTACCAGTACGAAAGAGATTCATGTTCAGAGTCATAACCTGTGAAAAATTCAAAAACATTTCAAGGTACCGCTTCTGGTGTTTACTATGACAGTTCAACAAGCATGACAAAAAGATAAAAAAAAATTCTACTTTACTACTTTTAGAAGACCTATACATTGATGATATTTTGACATTTGAACTAATCGTTAATAGGTTCAAGTCAGAGGGTCTTATAAAGGGTAATAAAACCATACAGGAAAACGTACTCTATTAATAAAGTAACCAAGTGGGTGTGTCCTAAAGAAGCAAGTTGTTACATAAGCTAAAGGTAAATAGGTACCAGCATTGTCTTGGCAAGGTGCCTTCCCAGTGATCTTCCGTGAAGGTCATTTGTCTTCGCTAAATGTGGAGCAATTGGGAGACGGCGTAAAGTTTTCAAGTTCATAAATTTACACGTGTAACTTGCAAAGTGAATTAAATTGTGGACATAAACCTACAGTGGAATTACAGTTCATTTCTTGTCTGAGAATTTCAAAGATTTTCACGTTATGCGTTCTTATGAATCTATGATTATACAACTTCGCAAGGTTCTATGTTGGGACCACTGTGTCATTTAGTATCATTTTCGGTAATAACCCAAGTAATAGTTTGCTTGTATTATTTAATTCAGAATTTGAAGCTGCTTGTATGAATTGGATTACAAATCAACGCAGAATTCCAATCAAGGTTTCATTAGATTCGACCTTGTGGCACTTTTACCAAACAAGGCTATCGGCAATTTCGCATTACTTTCGTTTTGGCTTCGCATTGAAGGTTACTTATAAATAAATATAGGTTTATTTTTGAAGAAGGAAATCCTTCTAATTATTCTACTTTAATAAATGTAAAAAAAATAAAAGGGTGTTAAGATACGTGGTGTTTCGATCATGAATAATAGGCTAAACGGATTTGAATTTAATTTGGCATACCAAGTGTCCACGTCTTGATAATTCCAGATGATTTGATGGCTTCCAAAGAAAAACGATAAACAACCGTTATGAGATGAAGTCACTAGTAAAGGATAGTAGCGAAATGACGCGAAAAAGAAGGTGACGCAGAAGTAGTTATCACAGATAAGGACAAATAGAAATGACAACCTAGATTTGTTACTTTCTAATAATTTATAAGTAAGCGCTGAAGATTTCATACTTAATTTTCGGTGAAGAATGTATTTTAAGTTCAGTAACACGGCAGACAATGTCGCCCAGACAAACAATTGCATACTAATGAATTTGTTTGAATTCGATTTAGCAATGGCCGAAGAATTCCAATTCTTTAACTAAAGTATGAGAATGTCCGCTACAAGTACGAGTATAATATCAGATTATGATTTAAATAATTCTTTCAGTACATTATGTTTACTTACATGTTTCGACTATTAATTCTTTTATTTTACGCTATTTCAAACTTATAGGTAATAATTCATACATAGCAAGTGTTCAACTAAAGCAAAATTTACTGCAATAACTAAGTTTATAAATAAAGGAACATGCCATAGTTTGACATAACTATGTATCTTACAGGATAAGCAATTCATCATTGTCAAGATACTTGAGGTTAGCAAATATTTATACTACCTAATTCTTGAGACTAATCTATCGATAAAATAACAACTGCTATGTGAACATACTCAAGCTATCTATCACTAAGGTTGGCTTGTACATCATAATATTAAAAAAAATAAAGAGGGAAAATAATCTAGGCTCAGCAACATGCCATGAATAGCTTCACAACGGTAATATTTTTCAAGGACTTCTTTAATAAGGCCAAAATTAAATAAAAAGACAATTGGAATGGGATAAAGGAAGCACGAATAGGGATTCCATATATTTTTTGCAAGAAGCGGCCGTAGAGCCAACTTGTCCATAGGTAAGCAGTCACCACTGACCATAATCACCTCACGATACCTAGAGGAAGTGCATATGCATTGCCGCATCTGAATAAATAAGTTGGAAAATTAAGAGAAATAGTCGAACAGAATTCTACCTTACCTCTCTCACACGTAGAATTTGGGCACTTTCACAGACAGAGCGAAACAAAATAGTACCACTACTTCTTAATGCCCATGTTCTGTAACAGACTGGTTTGTCCCGATTAATTCCCAATCTTACCACAACGACTATATGTATAATCCACTATGGAATTTAAGACGTTGTAACATTTTTATCATTTCATTGTTCCCTAAACCTTTCCACAAGCTAGTTGTAAAATTGATCACGGAGTCACGTTTCTAAGGAAAATTTTCCTACAGCTTGTTAGGACGTTGAATAGATTAAACGAGTTGTCAGATCAAACCACTTCTTATCCTTTGATAAACGCAATGGTAGTCACGTGTCTTTTTAGACATTGCAGTATCAAGTTTTTAAAGTTGCAGGTGCATCTATGGATGGTTATGTAATTACAAAATCTTCATTTTTATTTTGTTAATATAGAGAATGATTTATCTATCTAAATTAAGGATTATTAAGTCTATTACTCAATAATACAGTTAAATATTGATTTTGATGAAGTAAATGTAAATTATCCCAAAAACTAGGTGCTAACATTACACGTGTTGATAAGGTTGAAGGGGTGCCTATTTATAAAAATAATATTTAAGCATGAAACTAAATTTAGAAATTCAAGTAACAAAGATGAAATTCGGCAGATATGTTCTATACATAGTTCCCTATTACACAATGAAGAGGCTTCAATGAGACAGACGGACAAAGCGTAGGCGTCGATAACAAGGAAATTAGACCAATTTGCACTTGTTTGCGATTGTACCTTTGGTACAAATTACAACCGTACAGTTTTAGCCCACATTACTCGATTGCTGCACATAGATAATTCAACTTCGGTACAGTAATCAGAAGCCCAAGCCCAAAAAACAACACTTCGGTGAAAATCATGCTAAAGGCTCTAATAAAATTCTATATAACATCAGTAACAAATTGTTATCAATGAATTGGTATAGTTGTTTTAGTTAAGTTTCGTTTAGATTATTTATTCATCATTTTCATCAATGTATTGTTACAAATATTTACTGACTTACATTGACTGATTTACAAATATAAATTAAGTTGCAGTAAAAATATACGAAATTTAAATTGACTGATTTTTATCTAAGTGTTGAAATGTCTTCTGGTGTACTTTATGTTTATGTAAATCTTAAATGTAATTGTTCAAGTATTGACGAATAAACTGTTATATTCTATTCTACCTATTCCATTTAATCTTTGTTGCTCAAAAATCTGAGTAGGTATACTTTAAGACTTTGAGAATGTAACAATTCTGGTAACTGGTTATTTCTGGTTCATTCTGGTTTATCGGCTGTTATCAGAATAGATTCTGTTTCTTATATGTATTGAATTAACTCCCAGCCGTATTAGTGATAATTTTAATTTCTTTTTCATTGTGAGGTTGTATTTATATTCAATATTTTTTGGGAAAATAATGACCCCATGAATGTTTTCATGATATTTCGAAGTTAAATAGTGCACTGCTAATTGACGTTTTGTCTTATACGGTGCGTTTAGGTTGTATTTAAATCGCTACAGTTTATTATACAGGGGGGAAAAAGACACTTGCATTCTCAAGACTTCTATCTAAACACTGCAATGCACCTGATGCACCCTGAGGCCTAAGGTACCGGTTGTCTTATCCCCAAATCGGATAGGTCAAAGGACAAGATGGTGGTAGCGATCCGGACGGACCCAGCACAAGGCTCTACCACTACTTCATATAATATTAAAGCAAAAAGAGAAAATGCAGATTATCATTTTCAGTTCCAAGAAAATAATCATGCGTTAAACTCACTAAATGCGTTTTAAGTTGGAGTCACCCTTAGTGGAGTCACAGCTATCAGCACCGATCGCATTTTGTCTGCTGACTGTTTTTTATGAAGATGCGTAAGCATGCGAAAGGAGAATTGATGCGTACGCATCATGATACAAAGTAACTATTTTATATAGACAAAATGGGAATCGGTGCTGATAGATGTGACTCCACCCTATTAGTGATGACGGTGTCCCTGTTCATGTAAGATGGCAGACATGGCAGTCACGATTCGTACCATGTCCGGATGAAACTGCTCTTTGAAGATCAAGGCAATGTTACGACGTGTTGTTTACATAAGTCGACCGCAGCATACCTTCTCGAGTGTAGGATCATTGCAAATGCTCCTTTTAGAAGGCGACTAATGCGCAAGATAATCATTAGAAGGTAACCAAGGCAAGATTAATCGAAGCTACGTCTGCTATATTTCAGGATTACCTAAGTATGAAAATGGATGATGATAATAATGTGGTTGCCGTTTTTGGCTACAACGCACTTTAAGGACTTTCAAACTGTTTTAGAGAGCTAAACTGTTTAGCTCTTTGGTGTAAAGCCGATTACGAAGAGATGTATTCACTTTTGAACTTTTTTAAAATGCAATAAGGTGAAAAAGAAGTTGCATCTATTTGTATTACGACTGTTCTTACCTTTCAGTGGGTTGTGTATAAAAATAGGGAGAGAAAAGAGGATGCCTTTGGCAACCATGACAATGAGTCCCAATACCACTATAACTTATGGCGATTTTCAGTTTTAACATTAACAGATCAACATAGCCCAAACGTCATATAGCTACTGACTGCATCAATGTTGATAGATGAATAAATAAACAAAATAAATATCAGGGGACAATGTCACACCAATTGACCTAGTCCCAAACTCTAGGCTTGTACTATGGGTACTAGACAACGACATAAATACTTATATATATATATACTTAAATACATAGAAAACATCCTAACTCAGGAACAAATATTCGCGCTCATCACACAAATATTTACATTTACCGGGATTTGAAGCCAGGACTGCTAGCTTCGTAGGCAGGGTCACTACCAACTATATTGTATAAAGCGAAATATTCAACTGTCTACTTTAATCAATCCGTCCAAGTAGCTGTAAAGCGACACATGTCTCAGGCTATTAAAGAGGTATAAACGATTAACCATGTCGCAACACTCGCAAATAGATGTCGTCAAACGTTTACAAAGCTAAGTTTTGCGATAAGGTAAATCATCACATTCATCAACTTCCACGCAAAATGCAGTCCGTTCAACAATAATGCAAATTAATTATAATAAAATGACGAGGAAAGTATGACGAATGCGTAAAGGTCTTTGATCGGGTAAAAACGTGGTACGTGTTAATTATGCAATTCTACACTGCAGGGTTTTTCATAACTTTTCCCGGCCTGTATATTAATTAAACGACCAACGGATTGGAAGGAAAAGCTCTGTAGTACCGTAAAACGGGGTGAGTAGGGACACAACCTCAAATGAAGCATAATATATGTTACTCATTATAAGACTGAAATTATTTCCAACAGACGTAATGTTTTTGTCAATTTAAAACTTGATCTTATTTGTAACAAGTTATGACTTATTTTAGGGTGTGTCCCTACTCACCCCGTTTTGAGGTACACACACGTTTTGTATGTGGACCACTTTCATTTTTAACCCCCTTACTAATAAACGTTGAGTAACGGTGGTATAGCTATACAATGTTTTGTCCTTATCTGTCAAATCCAAATGTCACGATGACAGATAAGGACAAAACTATGTATAGCTATACCACCGTTACTCAACGTTTATTAGTAAGGGGGTAACTGTTTAGCGTTATAGCAGCTATCGTAATACACACACTGCGAAAATTTCAAGTGTTTAGTTATTACGGTTCATAAGATACTCCTCGCTGCCATACAGATCGCCGGACGGACTTAATGTACGAAACCCTGGAATTTCCGAATGTTTTTATACATCTCTCTCTATTGATATCCCTTCGTTCGTTTTAATGATTTCATGTTACGTCACACTTTCAGCGTAACTTTATTACTGTCGACATAAAACGCTTATTTTACGCCTACCATTATCATCAACGAAAAGTATTGTATAGGTTTAAGTGTAATATTTACTCTTACAAAGTGTTTTTCTTGACACAGCAGCGTTACAAGTTCATTTTTTTCTGAATGACGCGAGAAAACGTCATGATCATCTGACTTGGTAACAGCGTTGCTGTCATTCCTCTGTAAACATGAGTGAGACTGCGTTATTGTCGGTACATAGAGATGTAGCTTAAATAAGCTAATTCTTCGGTCGGTTGATAAAAAAATATCATACCTAATTATACTTACTTTTGCAATAATGAACTAGCATCCGTGCGGAACGGATGCTTAATTTTTTTACAACAAAAAGCAACCGTAAATTCTCATGAGACCAAAAGTAAAACATATGAAGGTACCATTTAACAAATAGCATATTTAATTAAAAACTCAAGATCATCAACGAAATTTAGGAAGTCTGGAATTTAGTTTCGCTATGCTTGAAGAGGCAAACAAACCAGTGTGGGCCACCGACATGATCAGGAGATGTAAACAGAAACTTGCCGTCCATTGAAGAGTATGCTCGTCCCTTTTTTATATGTATACAAAATGGGTTTGCACTTGACTTACTCTTGCCCCTGGAGGGCGAAGATTTTGTCAACGATGAAGCGAGTTCACTCAGAAGACGCCTATTCACCCTAACTTTAAATTGGTTCGGATTGTATGCACTCGGAAATACAGACGCCGTAAGCGCATTCCACTCTTTTGCAGTACGCATTATTATAAATAATGATACAAAGCGCTTCGTTCGAACTTGAAGGTCTTGAAGTCATTAGTAAGTTACATGGGGTTTAGCATTACATGACAATGTGACAATAAGGCCTCCATTGTCAAAAGAGTCAGAGAGAAATATAGTCGAAGAGAGAGAGGTTGAGTACCAGGCTGAATGCATCATTCTGTCACCCACACAGGCCACCTGTCAGACCTATAGACATTGGAAATCTCAGGATTACAATTTCCATACTTCAATCCCACAACTGCAAATGCGTTGCCAACCTCGAGGGCTAAGATAGAATGCAACATGCATCAATGTGAATGCAGCTCCTTAGGTTAGGTTAGGTTAAAAATTAGGATGGTGGTAGTGAACCAGACGCTCCCTGCACAAGTTCTTACCGCCACTAAGAGTTATATCAGGCATTTAGCTCAGTCCTTTTCGCTGTCTGGAACTTGGCGAAGTCGAAACAGTAAGTATTTCCAGGATTTTCAATTCAGGATCACGTTCCATCAATCCACAATCTGAAGCTGAACGCACGAGTTGCCGATGATAAAGATAAAGATTAAGATATAGAGACATTACACGTGGTTCACGTGCAAGGCCACCCCACAATGTCACGGTTATGGGGACAATACGATCCGCTACACATAAACTAGTGCATTTTGTTCCGCTTTAGGTTGTAAAATACCTAATCAATTAGTATTAAGACCGGACCGTAAGTTTTTCAAAGCCATTTTTCACATATTTAAAACTCTACATAGATCTACGATTTTTATAACTTGGTGGGTTTACGTTAGGTACTTACAGCAGGGTCTGTTACCACCTTCCGACTTCATCATGAGATCATCTCTTACAAATATCAAATATAAATAGTTGACAGACAAAGAACCTTGACATTTAGAGAAAATATTCTTTGGAAAACCAGAAAGGATTTTCGAAAATTGACCCCCAAACGGTAAGAAATAGGGGGAGTAGAGGGAAACCAATACTATTTTTACGAATTCGCGGGCTTCCTCTATTATAATAGTACATCTTAGGTATATTTCATTGCTATCGGGGTTAAAATACACTGATTTCCAAGTTTCTAGTTCTAAATTATTTGTGTTTAAAAAGTGTTTTTTTATTTTTAACCGACTTCAAAAAAAAGGAGGAGGTTCTCAATTCGTCGGAATATTTTTTTTTTTTTTTTTATGTATGTTCCCCGATTACTCGAAGACTACTGGACCGATTAGAAATTTTTTTTCGGTGTTCGAATGGGTATACTTTCTAGTTGGTCCCATTGTCAGCACGTCACGATCTGATGATGGGATCTTGGAGAAATCAAGGGAACTCCTCAAATATTGTATGCAAACATATAGCGATTTTAGTATTTTTAGTAACAAGTGTAGCATTTGCATTCAGAAAGTGTCACTTGGTGAAGCGGAACTGATGATGAAGACCACAGATGGCCACCGGAACTCCTCAACGGTACCGATTTCAAGGGTGGCGATAAGATATCTCGATTAAGATAGTTGAGCGACTACAACGAAACACATTTAATTGTTTTAAAATGACTATGATTTTCCCGCGGCGTTGCTTGCGGCGAGCTTGAAATGTCTTAAAGTTTCATATATCAACTAAGAAGTGGGACTACATAAGCTTATTATGATCACTAAAAAGTGTAAAATAAAATAAATGTTTTAAAAAACAAAAAACCGCCTTCAAAAATGCAAAAAATAACTTCTACTACTAGGTACTTAGTAGTAGGTACCTATCCTATTAGGTTAGTCTAACTGAAGTCGGCGACCACAATATTTTCAACAAAAAGCCGACTTCAGTTGGACTAACCTAATAGGATAGGTACCTACTACTAAGTACCTAGTAGTAGAAGTTATTTTTTGCATTTTTGAAGGCGGTTTTTTGTTTTTTAAAACATTTATTTTATATTTAATTGGTTTAATTACGTTCGATTATAGTTACGCTCTTACAGTTGTGTTACTTTGGATGATATTTGGTTTAGAGTAGGAAGCAGATTAATATAATTACCGGGAAACGCAGTTATTTTTATAACAGAGCGAAAAATAAATCTAAAACGCGTGTAGAAATAATCCACTGCTTTCATAGCTCCGTACCGCGCGTGTATCACTTTATTGGTTTCTTTGATTAGCGAAGTTTTCTTGTGTAATATTATTTCTTCCGTCAGCACATTCGCAGTGAGACCTTATGGAAATTTTAGCGTCTTCATTTAAATGTAAACAGTGAAGGGATTCGACGACATTGACCTTATAGATGGCATGGTAACTTGTGCCAGTGACTTGGTCCGCATATAGGAAGTTAGTTGTTTAATTATCACCAAATAAACTTTACAATTTATCAGGGAATGCATTATTTTCAGGGAAAATTTCTCAGGGACCGAATTACGTGAGTTAAGGTTCGTGGCTTCAGCCACTAGATTGGCTAGGGCCAGGCAGAGTTCCGTACCTATAGCTTAATTCAATTTTATTGTAAGGTTAGTGTAAATGGTTTCTATTAAGTATTTCTATAAAATGTTAATTAGCATGTTTGGTCTGAGTAATGTCAGTGTTAGCAACTATAAATAAATAAATAAATTATTGGACTTGTACCTAAATAAATTATAAATACCCGGGGGCAATTTTACTTTTAGTCCCACCAACCTCAGCTCCTGTGCTGTACAAACACACTTGAAACAAAAATACATTAAACACATCCAATACGCTAAAACAAATACCCATAGTAGCACTTGTTATGCGTTATATGCCAAATATTTTTGTTGTATCTATAATATTCAGTATCTAAATGGAAGAGGTGTAAGATAATATATGGAAAACGTAATCCCACCAACATGTTCACAAAATTTTACCGCTTGCTTTATTATGCAGAGTGACTACTAGCCGGAAGGATATTGCACGAGCAGAATATTCTGTTGCATTTATATTTTAATATCAGAAAGGCATTTTACAAAAACAAGAGTTACCTTAGACTTTATCAACTAACGTTGCGTTACAGAAATAACGCAACGTTAATTATGTACGATAACAGGATGCCCAAGACTTTGTTCGCATAGAATTATTTACACGGGGTCGATTTTCGAAAAATCTTTTTATGTGTGCACAAGGCTTTAGTTTCAGTGGTTTAGGCTGTTTTCTGTAAATCAGCCAATCACGAAAGAGTTTAATTTCTTGATGAACATTGAATTAAAACAGCTTTAGTATCAAGAACGTAACAATAAGCGCTAATTACCATAATTGGTGCTATAAACACAGTCGTTGACATTTTTACATATTGTTTATCATTTACTTTGATGATCGACTAACCATAGCAGCGTTAATAAATGTCAGATGTAACAGGAACTTTTTATGGTATTTCTCCCGTGAGTTGAGCCATTTTAAAGCTTGGAAGGTCCCGAAATATGAAGTAATTTATATCGAAATCAAGTAGAGACCTGATTATGTAGGTTTCTTTACCTGACTTCGAACGTCGCCAATAATATAAAAACGTTTACAATTATAAATAATGACATACATTTGTCATCCATCGTCAGCAATTTTTCAACGAAGTCTAACGTGCGAATAGTAAGTTAAGAGAAAATAAAACGCAAGCAAAAACTTCTAGTTTTGACACGCTGCCAGCTATATCAAAAACCGCTAATACACCATTCACTTTTGAGTTTCATACAATCTTTGGTATTCGCATGAACAATGCGAAGGCACTTGACGTAAGAATACATAATTACAGCACTCATAGCAAAAACCATCGACTTCCGTCGCGACCGCAAATTACAGAGGAGCAACAATAAAGTTGTGAACAAAATGGGATAACATTTTGAAAATATCGAAAAGTTTAATACATAACAGTGTCGTTTCAGTATTATACGTCAAGGATAGAGAGCGGTGCGTAGTGCCAGACGTTTATTTCTGGATGAAACTTCAAGATCACGGCGGTATACGTGTCTCTTGGTACACTTACCGAGAAACGTGAGGAGGTAATCACTACACAACACAGCACTTGGTAGAGCAATTGAACGATGTTCTCGGTGCGCTTGACACGCGTCCGCTCGCGAACAACGTCAGGTAACAACTGAACGATTGTACACTCGTTAGGCCAGAGCACCACGCATAGGTACGTAGTGACGCTATCGCACGATGCCAGCCAACTTTGGATGACGTGTTCGCGAAAACTGAAAAAAAAGACGCACCTTACGTAATTTCGAACTGTAGCATTGCTGATTAGGTTGGAATGCGTTATGTATTGGTCATGGTGGTTGTAATGATTTTGAAAGTTTGACCTAGTTACCAAGTGACATAACTCATAAGAGCTGAATTAACATACTAGGTTATTTTTAAGTAGATGGTATTTCCATTAATAAGGAAAGAATCCAATTAAAGTAAATAAAAATAACACCGTTTGAATTGTGACTGAAGTAATCTTTATGTTCACATAGTAGGTATAAAATAATCGCTTCCCCGCCGTCTGTCCCTTTGCATGTACGCCTAGATTTTTAAAACTACGCAACGTTTTATAATGCGGTTTTCATCAATAGAGTGATTCAATAGGAAAGTTTATATGTTTCATAAATTCCGTATTGTGTACGCGTGATACAGAAAACTCACATAGACCGAAGCGAAGCCAGGGCGGGCTGATAGTGTGCAATATCTTAATAAGAATGAAACATTAAACAAACAATCGTAACTCGTTACAGAATATGTTGTATTACTTTACGTCGATTAGAGACTGAATCACAAATTCATATAAAACATTCTTTAACAAGGAAAACAAATTGAACTTCCTTATAAAGCCAGGTGGTTCTATAAATAGCACCGCTGGACATAATAACAATACCTACTGAGAATGCTCATAGCCCCAGTTCAAACAGTTGAGGCGCTTGATACCAGACAGATACCTATCACAGCAAGATAAGAAGTAACATTGCCGCAAAATTGTAATTACGTGTTTTTAAGCTATAATCAAATAAAAGCAGAACTAATTTTGTTTTCACGCGGATCTTTTGACGTTCTAATTTAAAAAAAAACCGGTCATGTGCGAGTCGGACTCTCGCACCGAGGGTTCCGTATTGAAGATAATATGCTTGGTAACCGCAAAAGAAAATACTCATTTATTTTCCGGGCAATAAGGTCGATTTTGACTAGCCTAAATTTTAATACAGATTTTCTTAGTTTTTTTGTTATTTCTCAAAAACTGTAAATAATGAACACTTTATTTTATTTTTCCCAGAAAATATAAGTAATTATCTATACGTCAGGATTTTTTTCAGAATTTTTGATTAATAAACTTCGGAGATAAGGGGGGGGAACGGTAATTTTTTGTACATTTTTGGCTATAATTCAAAAGGTACAGCAGACTTTTTTTTCAAAAAAATAGTTTTGAAATGTGCAGATTAAGCCCTTTCATATGACACCCCATTTGCTATAATCGAACCACTTTCATTTTTGAACCCCCCATTCTAGACCCCTTTTCAATTATTAATAAAATTAATTTCATGCGGGCAAGCAAGTTGTACAACTATGCCAAATTTCAAGTTGATAGCATTTGTAGTTGCTGAGAAAACCTGCTGTGACATACAGACAGACAGACAGACAGACAGACAGACAGACAGACAGACAGACAACGAAGTCTCACCATAAGGGTTCCTTTTGTACCATTTTGGTACGGAACCCTAAAAACTGATAAAGCTATTGAATTCTGGCTCTATTTTTATACATTGCAGTAGACAAAAGAGCTAAATTATAGAGCGTTCGTTTTATACTTAAAGAAATGTACCTACTTAAAGCAATCATTCCGTCTGGACCTGTGATGAATGTGATGATGATGATGATGATGATGAGTCTAATGATTATGTTGTCGTTTATACTTTTTGAATAAAACATATTTATTTCATAAGAAAAAGGTCCAAATTAAATAAAATTAAACAGTAACGCGCACGTCCTTCCAAATGGAAGAATTTGACTAAAAATCTTGTGATAACGTCACTTCCTTTAATAACACTGTTTCTCAATCTCAACACAACACAGCGGAAGTTATGCAAGATAATAAGTAGGTATCACTAAATAACATCGGCAGTCAAAACTTTATCAAAACCTTAATGCTATTATTGTCATGTTGTCACTATACTTTAAATCAGTATTGTCAAAACAAAAGGTATCGCTTTAATGAGGCCACATTCTACTCAGAAAAACAATATTGCTTTTGACATGCTATCGTATAGTCTTGGGCCGCCATGACTGTCACGTAAATGAGTTATCATAACGTGGACAATACGTTTATGTCAAATCTGACACGACTTTAAACCCACTATCTGTATCAGTAACGTAAAAATACTATCTAAACTAAGTACTCATTTATTTTAAATGAACTTTATTTACTTTACACAGCTTGACACGTTTACACAAAATAATAATTATTACATGTAGAAATTATTTCAATGGTATTAGCGCTACCTGTTTTGTAACACTGCCTACCTGCCACTGAAGTTTCAAGTGGGCACCTATACTCGAAACTCCAATTCAAGACCAAAATCTGACAGTTCCCATCTTGATTATTTAGTTATTTTAACATTATTTCATAAAAACATGAATGAGAACTCGTGTAACCAGTAATATTAGGGTAAGTTTTATTGATAAAAATACCTACACTTACCTAAACCAAAATGCAGTAATCACAGCGAATGTGCGCCCGTTGAGGTTAGGATTTTGGTCTTGAATTCGAGTTTCGAGTATAATCGTTCGTCCCGCGGAAAAAAAATACTGGTGTCCATCAATGGTAAGTTAGCTACAAATTATTCGCAAAACATTGACACAAATGAAAAATACTTGAAAGGTACAATTTTCTCGCTGACTGTACATTTTATCAAAAATCTGTGAATGTAGATTTTCATTACTACTTAAAAAAGTTAGTAAAGGTCTCCTAAGAGCATTTTCGCGTAGCAGCAAGGGATCTAGTCGCGTAGCAGCAAGGGATCTAGTAGCTGCCCTTACTGCCCCATCTCAACTTTCCACCCTGTATAAATATACAATGGATCTTTCCATGTTCTGCCGCTAGGCGTGCAAACTTGGGTGTTATACAGGGTTTTTATTATTTATATTTCTCTACGTTTCCTACGTTTCCAAAGTTACGGGTATTGGTATTTTTTTACTATCATTGATACATAATGTAAGTATTAACATTTAATTCCTAACGTATATTTTTAGGTTAACAGGTTTCAGTGGTGTCATTACATACGCTGCGCAAGCGCTGCTGATTGGCTGCGCAGTGTCTTACGATCTTCCGACCGGCGCGATCGTCAGCCGACTTAGAATGCAGTCGAATGCAGACGTCATTTAACCTGCAGTTGGCTATTTATAAGGTGCGGTTTAATAAAACTAGCAGAAGTTGACCGCTGTTATTCTGTTACTGAATATGTTAAAGTGCGGTCGGCCATATACGAACATACATATCGTCACGCCCTCATTCCTAGAGTGAGGTAGGCAGAGCTACAGAATTACCAAGAACTCTAAAAACTGGTTGGTTATTCTGTAACATAAAATAAATAAATATCGGTGGGCAATCTCAAACAAATTGACCTAGTCCCAAACCTAGCTCTAGGCTTATACTATGGGTAGTATGGGGACTAGGCCTAAGGGTACTAGAGGGAATGCAAATAACCGATTATAACCGCTTTTAACCGGTTATTTTCATACAAAAACGGTTAATAACCGGTTAAATTGCATTCCCTTGTACTAGGCAACGATAAACATACTTAAATAGAGAAGTAAATACTTAAATATTATACATAGAAACGTCCAAGACTTGGGTATAAATATCCGTGCTCATCACACAAATATTTGCCCTGACCGGGAATCGAACCCGGGACCGCTAGCTTCGAAGGCAGGTTGATTACCAACTAGGCAAACACAAGCACACAAGCACATGCAAAAGTAGGTGCAAACAGTTCTTTGTCACTTTAAACTCATGTTTGAACTGCTGCACTAATCTGTCAACGGCGTTAAAACGACAAAATAAAAAAATCGTGCAGCTACTTATAAAGTCGACAAGTAGGTACATTCAGCTGCAGAGAAATGTAACCCCCATGGCTAGGAAACTTGTATGCAGGGGGGGTTACTTTTCTTTGCAGCTGACCGTACAAGTACAAGTTCTGTGTCAGAGCAACAAGCCCAATTTTGCTGCCTTTGTTTAGTTCAAAAGTTATAGCAGTTAACTTCTGCAAATTTTTTGCTAGCCTAATCCTAGTAAATCATCATTTTACTTTGAAAAATCTGTTTAAAGGGAGTTTTAAATCAAAGTTAATTGTTAGAGCGTTGTTAGAGTTAATCCTGCTCAAAATTATTTTCAATATTTTGCTTTCGATTCATTTTGAACTACGTAGATATATTTTTTTATAAAATAATAGGTTATGGATAGAATTGTACTGGATAATGGATTTTTGGGCCACTATAAGTGCGGTTAATCCTCCTTTCTTTTCAACCAGGGTATTTAAGATAGTTATCTTAAATACCCTGGTTTGAGTAGTAAATAGCAACTAATATTATTTTTTACGTAAGTTCTTAATTAAATAATAAGTGAGTACAGTAATTTTTACTACACAACTGTGTCAATAAACAATAGGAAAAAATGTTTACCATAATAAATACCTACCACTTATCGCTTTTTTCTACTTTATCTTTTGGTTTTGATTTGATGGAAGGTAGGTGTTATCGAGATAGGAAGTTATTTCAAAGTCAAGGGTATCTATCGTTAGTTATTTAATTGCAGGCATTTACCTATTTAGCGTAGATTTAAAATGTAAAAAAAAGCATTAAACTTTTTTCAAATTTTTTTCAAAGGTTTGTCACTCTTGGCTCTTATTAAAACACTAATATTGCAAAAGTTGGTGTGTATCTATGTGTTGGTTACACCTTCACTTCACGCTGTAACAGCTGGGTAGTGATTCTTTCAAAAGCAAAGGTGAGCGAACGCAGGAGTGAATGTCCAAGCGTCGAGTTTAAGTAGGTAGTCCCGTCAAAGCGAACAAAACATTTCAGCGTGTGTATTCAATTTGGCAGCATGGCTTCTTGAACGTATTTGAGAACGCACGCGCTAAAATGTGTTTTGCTTGCTCTGACGGGACTACTTAAACTCGCCGCTTGGACATGCACTCCTGCATTCGCTCACCTTTGCTTTTGAGAGAATCACTACCCTGGACTGAATTAACACAGGCTACTTTTCATCCCGGAAAATTTAAACCCGAGGGATTACCGACCGCAATCCCCCGCAACATGGAATGGCCGAATAAATAATTCCACGTGGACGAAGTTGCGAACTATAAATTTGCATTTAAAAGCATCTTTATCACAATTCTCTTGCTCCCACCGTCCACCGGGACCTGCACTCGAGTAATTTGCAGTTTTAAGTTCACGGAGCATTTAAACAACATTTAAACAATGATAGATTGATTTTACATAAAATTATACTATGGAGAAAATTACCGAAAAATGTTTTTCTTTATGTATTTATAAAAACAATTCGCAGTTTTTCGTTACTTTTCAAGATATTAGGACTTAAGTGGATTGGATCCGTTTTAAGAAAAATGGTTTTGTATGACACTGGTTCTAGCTTTTCTTCAGCAGTAACCAACCAAGTGGACTGTATTTTTTCCGATTTAAAATAATATCCCTGCCATAGATGTGGGCTGGTTTCTATGTGATTTTAAAATAACTTGCCGCAATAATTTTCCGGATCCTTTTTGCTGATTGATACTCGAGACCCTAAGGACCATCGTGGCATACCCAACTCCACTTCCGATTGTTTCGTGGATTGAGTCCTTTTCCCTTAACTACGTCCAATTTTAATAGATTAACTTTCAGACTTTCAAAGAAAATTTACCCAATAGTGCATTCTCAGCAATGAATGACAATGGTCATTCATCATTCATTAGCTTCATCATCATCACATAAGTAATTGTTTTGCGTCAGCCATGATTATTGATTTTAATCCATGGCGGCACGCACCCCTCGCCAATCAAACTGACGTTAAATGGTTGCGTGTGGTTGCGTCAATGTATGATAAATTAAGTAGAATAGAAAATACTTTATTTATTTGTCAAAAAGCAAACCATGGCAAATACACGGAATGTACGATTTGAGGCGCCAAAAAGGTTCCAACAATTCCAACTCAGCATAGTAAGAATGAAAATCCTTGTTTGTGGCTACCCAGAACCAAACGATTTCAAGGCACTGCCAGTACACTCCACTATCCGCTTTTTGGAAGGGGTGGAGGCTGCATTGGATTAAGCGCTAAAAGAGGGTTAATTACACAAAAGATCCCATAGGGTCGAAGGGTATCCCTAGGGACCCCACCAACAAGATAAGATAAGAACTCAGCATAACAGTTACAGTTTTGCTACAATAAAATTAAGTAAGTTTTCCTCCGCATCCGCTGGATGACAGCAGCAGAGCACCGATCGTTGTGGAAAACCTTGGGGAAGACCTTTGTCCAGGGGTGCGATTCTCTTAAAAACGGCGGTCGGTCGGACGATTGAGTGAATGTTGCAGCGGCGAGTTTAAGTGGTCCCGTCAGAGCGAACAACACATATTTTAGCGCGTGCATTCTCAATTAGGCAGCCTTATTCGTTCGATCTTATTGACAGAAGCCATGCTGCCAAATTGAAAATGCACGCGCTGAAATGTGTTATGTTCCCACATAACTGGTAATTTACAGCTGAAACAATTATTAGGATTTAGATGATTAGTGAAGTCATAATAGGTAATATGGAGTTTTAATACTTAGGTTAATCGATTTATTTTAGAGTAAGAAGAATATCCTGCCAAGCCAACCAGCGGGCCTATCATGGTCTATCGATATAGATAAACATGGATAAAGCATCTGTCACTTTCAGATCAGTATGTAAGTGCGAGAGTGACGGATGCTTTATCCATCGCGATAAAGGCGACCATAAAATAAAGGATAAAATGTTCACTGATGTAGGTAGGTAATCTTTAGCGCACTAAATACTAACCTCCTTATTCATAAATGCAAAATAAACCTTTAACAGTAACAACCATTCAACTTTATTATACATTTATTATTGATTCACACGTGGGGAAACTATAAAACATAACACCAAATCATAAATAGGAAATTATAATCTAGTGCAAGTGCACTTTTATCTAACACTTTATGAAAACACGATCTTACTGGTTACTGCATTTACTAGATTGGGACACTAATTTTAAATTCTTATGCCTAATAATTTACTGGTGGGCCTAGTATAGTTGCGTCTATATCGCGTGTCAAATGTGGATAAAGCATCCGTCACTGTCGTACTTATTTACGTGTCAAAAGGGGACGGATGCCTTATCTAAACTTTGTCACGCGATAAATGCAACCATGTTAGGGCCCTAGAATAGACAATTGTTTTCATTTTTAATTTAAGGTGAAAACGTGGGTAAAATATCACGCTTATCTAAAAAAAACTGGGTAAGAGCATGTCGGACCATGGCTCAGTGTAGAGTTCCGAAGCCGTTACTAGAAACACAAACTATCTCAAAAAACAACAAGTAAGAACGTTTTTTTTTCAGTTATTTCCTCTAATAAAGCACACTTTTTTATAAAACGCTCTTCGCCAAACTGCGGTAACCGTTTGTTGGGGAATTTTAACTAATTTTCTATTTAAAGTTATTTTGGTGTATAAACACTTTAGTAGCCTGTATTTCAGGATTCAATAAAGTCTACTTAGGCTGGGTTTTATAAAGATCCGTTAGATCAAATTTCGGTCAGGAATGTCAAAACTTGTATGAAGTTACTAAAATTTGATCTGACATATTTACTAACGGACCTTTATAAAACCGGCCATTAGTCGTAATAGTTTACCTTTTAAATTCGTTATAATATAATATGTGCTTTAATTTAAGTTATTTTTCACATTTTTTTACTTGTAGTTTTATCTGTAAGAGGTCGGAGGGGAAAGGGGGATGCGCAACTCTAGCTTGATAACTTTGTCGGCGCAATGAAAATTTGTAGTACCAAGAGTCTTAGTTAAACCGCGGCCAGACGGACGAACGGACATGGCGAAACTATAAGGGTTAATAGTATGACTTCGGTACCTTAAGAAACGAAGCGTACCTACCTAAGCCCGAGCATGCAGTTTATATAAACGAAGTTAGCTATGAAGAGGATACCTAAACTTATACACTTATAACATGAACTATAATAATATCCTGACAGATTATTTGATAGCAGCATCACACGTGCCCTCGCACGAGCGAGCGTCGAGTCACATGGACGTTTGTTAGATTCTATTGTCGTGACGTGATCATTCAGACTTTTTTTTTACTGACCGTAAACGTCGTAGACTTTATTTCATACCTAGACGGTAAAAGTTTCATTTTATAATTAGACTCCTTGGTAGTGAATGAGCTCTGTGAACCCAGAAGACTGCGAATTGCGATAGACTGTCTCTATTCTAGAATTTCGGCTGTCTTACTCTGACAATAAAATACGTCTATCGCATTGTTTTTTAGGGTTCCGTACAAATAATGAAAAAAACGGAACCCTTATAGGATCACTCGTGCATGTCTGCTCCGAATCTACTGGATCAAATCCGGTGAAATTTGGTAGGATGGTGTAATTCTATCACCCAAACACAGATGTGCAAAGTAATTTTTTTTTTAAATAAGGGTCATTTTTTGGGGATAAACTAGGAAAAAAAAAGTTTTGCAATCCTTGCTGTGTCATATAATTATATCAAATGAAAGGGCTCGGTATGAGAATCTCAAATATATATTTGCTATTATTGTAAAATTAATAGTTTTGATTCTATTCGTGAAAGTAGACGAAAATTGACCATTCCCCCCTGATATCCGAAACTACTGAGCCTAAAATTTTGAATAAAATACAAAATATGTTCAAATTTCATTGCTTGTAGATTACAGGAAAACCTATAAGAATTCAACCAAAAAATAAATAAATAAATTACGTTTGAACGGAACTCTCTCCACGCGAGTTCAACTCGCACGTGGCCGGTTTTTTTAGTAAACTCATTTAGTAATTAATGCTGGTGCAGGGTACATAGCTACCCTTAAACCCACCACCAAGCAACACACATTTTGGAACTGCCAAGCAGCACTTTTCGCATTGTTGTTTCGGTGCGGGGATAAGACAACCGGTGAAATTACTAGCATAGTATTCCATCTTGGTCCTCTGGGTTGGCAACGCATTTGTGGTCTTAGGATTGCAGTCTTAAGATTGTAGTCTTGAGAATGCAAATGTATGGGTCACAGCTCCCACTTACCATCAGGTGGTCTGTGTGCTCGTTTTCCTTCCCCATGCCATGAAAAAAACTAATGAAAAAATATCAGTAGAATAAGATTTTTACCCCTTGTAATTAAAAAGACTGTTCTGCCCTCTTTAGAAAAAATGCGTATGTCTCATTGAACCGCGTATGTATAGGTGACCTTATTTCTTTAGGGTTAAATTTGCTTTGACTATCAAATTGCGCATGCGTCCTTTTTCTTTAGGGCAGTTGTCTCCAATAAATATTTCCTACGGAGGCAAAACAGACAACCTAGCAACAGAAGGGCGCGAGCGTCTATTGTCAACATTTTAATGTGTTGTATTTCACATCATTTTTTCAAATATTTAAACATTTTTTTATCTGGTAATACACAAAATTAATAGCCGCTGTCAAATTAATAGGAATCACTGTGAATTGCTTTGAGATGTGATTAAAATGGAAACTTGCCAAATATTTCAGTGTTATAACTTCTAAAATAAAAAGACGAAACAACATAAATGATACTAAATTGTTCACCAGAAATAATCCTACTATTAAATACAAGGTGTTCAAAACTTAGAAGTCATTTCAAGGTTATATATTTTTCTATACTTGCTTCAATCTAGAATGGTCCCTGCGACAGGTCATAAAAACACGTAATAAACTGGTTTCTTTGCTTTTTACAAATATCACGTTGAAAAAAAACTTGCCACGACGATCATTAATTTAAATAATTATTATATTACCTCATTTTATATGCCTTGCTTACCTACCTATTACTTTATCGAAACATTTTTCAACGAACGTACCATTACGCAGAATTTTAATTTCATCGAAAAGCATTTCTCGCCGCCGGAGTTCATTTTTTGGCAGTCATATAGGTACGTATATATACGTGATAAATATGTAGGATTTCCCGTAAATATCATGGCTTCAGCAGAAAAAGCGTTCGATGAAATTAAATTCGATGAATAAAAAATTATACAATCGGTGTAAATGTTGGGTTACCCTTGCTTAAAGTACGAGTGAGTATACAAAATATGGCTGCCACAGGGAATTATACCTCCTTGAAAAACTATAAAGCAATAAATAATAAACGTATGGAACATTAAACATTAGAATTTATATTGTTCTTTAGTTTAATGCTGTCATGTGCCTATCTAAAGAACAAAACAAACCACAAATAACAGCACCATCTGATGGAGACATTCAATTTATGTTGTCACATGGCCACTAACAATTAATTCCCAACCTTAATGTTTTCGCTTCGCTTCGGTTTATGTGACTTTTCTGTTAAACCCGTAAATAATTCAGAATTTATGCTGAAAACTGCATTAAAATCCGTTAAGTACTTAGTTTAAAAGATCTAAGCGAACAGACAGCGAAAGCGACTTCATTTTATACTGTGTAAAGAAGACTACACAAAAGATTACGAGAGCGAAATCCGCGTGTACCTACAGTCTTGCAGTTTCAGAAGTCTTAGACAAGATGCATTAAACGTTATTCGCTATCGATAATGGATTGACGTAAGCTGCCAGGCAGTCGCTTCAAACAGCTCGAACGCTTAATTCCATACATTTTGACAGTTTCGAAAATCGTTTAAGTACCTACGTCAGCGTTATGCATCTTTTCTAGGCTTGATTTGATTTTTATTCAGTTATATCAAGGACTTTAGTGAAATGTAGAAATTATACTTAATGCACCTAGGAACATGTATTTATTATTATTATGCACTCAAAAAGGGGTTTAAATTAATTAAATTTTTACTTGACAGTTCCCGAGGGAATAGCCGCCTATGTTCGCCTTTGTAGGTACAGTACCCCAACGAAAATGTTAAGCATTCTAGTGCGTTGTCAAGAACAGAACACCAAATGACACACATGACAAGGACAATGACATTCACAATGTCAATGTTCTAAGTACGCTTAACATTTTTATTGGGTGACTGTACTTACATCCCTATTTCGAAAATATTGTATTAGCCTATAGTCGCGGGCAACAGCTCTGCTAATAAAATACTTAGCTCTAATTATATTGACTACCTAGGTACCTATTTTTTAATTTGATTTCTACCACCGAATATTAACTGGAATGTTAAAGTAAAACGCAACAAGATATCATAGTACACCAATCATGCGTATGAGATCCGAACGCCTTTGAAATACAAACCTGTTTACATTGATTTCGCAACCAACAAATTGCTAGTTTACAAAGCATATTGATTCAAAGGAATGCACATAAATGCTACTACCACACTCAATCCCAATCCACATTACGGGAAACCCACACATGGGCACGGCGGCCATGACAGTTGCCGAGCCTCTGGAATTCTAAGCGCCGATTGGCCAAGAGCAACGCGCCTCCGTGACGTCACACACTCCAGCGCAACTTATGGCGGAAAACGCGAGCTTATAAGTCATAGGAGGTTAGCGAGACTGTATGTGCACTTCACCTTGTATCGAATATAAAGTTCGTAACGTAAGGAGGTAGTATGTCTCTGAATCCGAATTCGTGCTTATTTTGAAGGAGCGCGAATCTTATTTACAAATTATGCTTGCACGGTTTTACTTCTTTTGTTAATTTAAATTAATAACTTAAAGATGCGAGGCAATATTTAAACAAACGAAGCTTTATCTGAGAAACGCGTGTCCAACATGAGAAACCTGTCGTATCGTAATGAATATTTAAATTGTTTTTTGCATACAATTACTAACTCAATATTTATCCTTAGTATTTAAAATACTTCATGCAGGATTTCCCCGTTACCGTTTTCCTCAAAGTCCATTTGATTAAATAATAACAAACAAAAAAAAACTTGACTTCGTTTTTTATTAATCTTGACTTCAATAGACTTCGGAGACATAACATACACATAACTATTAAAAAGATTAAAAAAAAACGAAATAATGGCTACCTCTACTTTCAGAGCTTATAGGTCCTATAAACGGCTCAACCAATTTTCATCAAACCTAGCTAAAAACAAACCCAATTAAACTAGCCTTCTATTTTTTTTAAATGCGTCGGTATCGGTCCGTCAATTTGGGAGCTATGATGCCAGAGACACACAGATATACGGTAAACCTGTAACAATATCGCTGGTTAAAAATTAAACTTTTAAGTTACGTTATTTTCCTCTCTTCTCCCTGCTTAGCGTCGAGTGACGAATGAAAGGGACAGGGCATAAGAAGTTTTAAATTGAGAGTTTCGTAGGAACCATCCAGTCTCTATAAGAAGTAACAAGGACAAACTCCAAAAATGAGTATAAGTCGTCAGAAAACCCATACCTCTCTCTATCGACTTGTAAATTTGGAAACAACCGCGCTAACGTAACCTGCAACTTGAATTTTTAGAGCATATGGAGCTCAAGAAGACTTGCGACAAATACAACTCAACCACGCATGTATGGAAAACCAGGGATTGTAACCGGTTACAAATAAACCGGTATTTATTTAGGTTAAACCGGCTAATTATTTAGGTTACGTTCGAACAATGGGTTAGGCTCTCAAAGTGTGGCTTTAACCACTACGGAAAATAAACCGGTTTTCAAGCCCTGTGGAAAACCTTTACAAGCATAAATTGTTCGGAACCTAGATGATATCTACAAATTGGGATAGACCAAAAAAATTACTCACGGTTTTTACATTATAATTCGAAAGAATAGGTAATTTTAAGAGGCTTATTTCATTAATTTTGTATTTGGCCCAATAGTTTTGTTTTAATATTTTTATTTAGCTGACATTTTATGGATGACATGATTATTTTTAATTTGGGATAGCATTTTCTACTAAATTACAACAATTAAACGATATCTTAAGATACAAAGTGATTGTAATAGTGTATTAAAACATGCTATTTCAAGCGGTTTTCACCTAACCCGTAAGATACACCAAACCCGTAAGGCTTCAAGCCGAAAACGAAAGTCAAACAAAGGTTAAATATACTTTTGTTGAAATATCCCAAATTGATAAATATTTCAAAAGCTTAATAATGCAGAACGGCTTTAAAACCATATTCCTGGAAATGGTTTTCGAATTAGAGTAATTGTAAAATTATGAACAATCCCAATTGCTGTATAACTACTTCCAACTAAATCACGTAAGCAGAATAACGATGTTTTTCCTGGCTCCCACACCTAATAAACTGAACGAACAGGCATCTATTACTGCAATTGATTCACATGTAATAGTACCCCTATCGCTTAATATCTACAATTACGCGCTACTCGCGCTAGCAAACTACGCAGCAGCAGATGGTTGCAAGTGACGTTGCTGTTTTATTCTTCTGGATAAAGCATAAATAAAATGAGAGGAGAATGAAAAACAATGTCTGTCTGCAGTTTTCTCAACTGTTTTAGCAAATTGCCATAATAGAGACGGTGCCATATACACGGACAAAAGAGAACTTTCCTATAGCATGATAAAAAGTATAGCATGATAAAATATAAAGATCGTCAAGAATTATACCTGCTTACAATGATATGATATTAAGCGTAAACAAATAAAAAATAGTTATTTGTGCAACAAGAGAGCAAAGTTGGTTTTTGCTGCGAGTGTTGTTTTTGAATTCCGAGTAAGCGAAGGATTCTATAAATAGAATCACGAGCGTAGCGAGTGATTCTAGGTTAGAATCCTGAGCGTAGCGAGGGATTCAAAGACACGAGATGTAAATAACTTTGGTCTCGTGTGACACATACAACTTTTCACCTCAGCAGCGAGAACATAATCAAATGGTTAGTGTGCACAGACATATATTTTTATACTTATGACGGATAAATACACGTTCGTAGCGAGAAAAGACGGTTGTTCCGTTTGTGATTGTGATAATTTAATGAAGTAAGTACGCTAACAGTACAGTGTTTGCACCCTTTGCAAGTCTCCATTGCTTAAAAATATCATACTTACGCTGCTTTTAGATATTTTTCGCGAGACTTTTCAGGCAGGAAACTTAATTCTGCATTTTTTACACGCTCTGCTTTAATGCTTCCGGTGTTAAATAGCAGACTTCGTCACTGGACTCACTCATATTTATTTATTATTAAGTACTTTTATAATATTCAACGTGTATCGAAAGTAGATAGTGTAACAGAACTATAAACAAAAGCAATAAAAATTATCCCGCTATTTTTTAAAGATGCGTTCGGATACTGCACCCGCGGTTTATGTAACAAAATTAAAGATTGTTAAAACGATAAATCATGTAGATGGGTACATGATTAACTGCGTATTTTTTAATGAAATATTCTGTTTATTTCATTATAAAAAATATAATTCGATTATAAAAATATAATAATCACATTTAAAACTTTTAAGTTTTAAACAGATTTTTCAATTTTACGGTTATAAGTGTATCCGAACGTTTTATTGTTTGTTTCTTTTAGGGCCTACTAGGTATGGAATTTGAAAATCGAACTTATAATCAACTTGTTTCTATCTCTCGCTTTTTTCGTATCGAAGTGAAAGTGACGGAACAAAGTGAAGTTCAATTCTATCGAATGTTGTGAGTAGACCCAGCACTGCTCACGGCATTTAAAAAAATAATTAAAAAGCTACTTTGCCTCACGCTCGCAGCAAAATTGAATTTTGCTCACTGTTTTTAAGCAGCAAAACCTGCTTGTTTGAGCTGCTGAGGTGAAAAAACATTTATTATTTTATTGACTGGCATTTCTTTTTAGTACATATTAATAACTGTACGTTATCTTAATTCCCTTTGAATGACCACGTACTGAAAAAATGACGAAGATCTAATCCAACAGTAATGATAAAAAATAGGTTCTTTCCCGAGTTCAGGTTCTTATCATTAGTGTCATAATCATAAATAAAAACCGCGATAGTGTAAAGAAGTCTATCAGAAACATATTTTTCAGAATATATTCAGTTAAGGGCACCAATATGTATGCATATGTACAAAGTGTCGAAAATATGTACACAGACTACAGAGCTATAGTCAGCACGCGAGCTCCAAGGAATCGGGGGTTGGAAAGAAGACGGGTGTGCGCCGCGCCCGCCTATCGCATCGTAGGTACCCCCGCCTCTCCCAGTAAGAGAGTTATTTGACCTTAGTTGGCTACCTATATCATTAACGTAATATTGACTAAATCACTACACTAAGTCCTGACCTGACGTCAGCTTTTCTTGTAATTCCTCGGAGCTCGCGCGCGGACTGTAATTAAGTACTACGGCAATCAGGTCAATGTGTACATATTTTTGCCTCTTTGTGCGCCACTTTACCCTTGACTGTACTTCTTAACGTCTCAACATTTTCATGCATGAAGTCCAGAATAAATTTGTCCATGATTACTTGTCGCTGTCGCCTGTGGACTTAAATCTTAGTTTAGAAAGTGGCCGGCCTCGTGTGCCTGCCTGTAATCACGCAGGCACACGCAGAAACAGGTTAGAAAGGCGCCCAGGCCGTCATAAACTAGGCAGATTTATGTGTGAAATTATTCAGTCCTTAAAATATTGGATCTATAAACTTGGGCGGAATTAAGTTTTCTTCTTTTTCCATAGTATCGTTTGTCATAAAGTCATTAGACACAACACTATTGTTTGAATGCTAGCCTTAATATTTAGTAACCGAAGTTTATAATTCATTATGCTAAGAGAAATAGTTAGATCGTCGCCATAATCTTAATTATGTGGAATAATGATTACAAACGATACGCCCAAAAAGAGAGCCGAAATTTTGAGCTGTTAAAACTTTCGTTAGTAAAAGGAATGGCGTTATAAGAATCATAAGACTCTGCCTCTTTTACTCACTTGACCTTATCAAGTTTTGACAAGTTCTTAATCTCAGATTGTATTCAGCCCGATGTAATACAATGTTAAGTAATAGGCCTCTTTCGAAACGACACCTAAACCTAAGATCTAGTCAAGCACAAGATATTCAGAAGGAATTGTATTGCACGACTTAAGAATAGAGTGCATGATGGATGCCAAGACATATACGCTAAATTGAGTAATAAACGTCTTATGAAACGTATTCAGATAACCAAAGATATGAGTCTACAATCTGGTCAAAGTCAAGATATTAATTAATTGGATAATTATTGAGTAATTGGATAACGAACCATCAAGACCGTGAAGTGTAATGAAAGAAGCCTATGCACGCATGCGTAATGTTGAGTAAGACCCCTTCCGAAACGTGTTGGTAGGAAAAAATGAGATAGAAGTTTAAAAAATAAGTGGAAATTGAATGAGGAAAGATTCAAAACTGAAGAATAGAGAAACAATTGATGCCTATGCACACATAAGAACACAAGTTAATACATTTTTTTGCAATACCCTAACAGGGTTTTATGTATCGTAACAACTCGTGTAGCATGAGTGCAAATGTGAAATAAATAAATAATTTTAGTTGCAAAATATCCTACATTCACAGAATTACTGCTGAGAACTAACCACAAATATCTACTAGTATTTCCAGAATATCTGCAAAAAATTCAATAGCATTGAAAACCCAAGCAAAACAAATGGTCATTGTTGAGGATAAAAACCACAGTAAATAAATCAGTCTATGTATATGCAAATAACAACTAATCGTTAAAGGTTAATCGTTAAAATAAACAGAAACCTTACTTGAACTTACCTGTATTGACTTGACAAGTTGACAATATAAACTGAGAAGTAACGAATAAATATTGCGACTTGGTTGCTAATGCAAAGATAGAAATAGATATTAAATAGTCTTCGACGTAAGCATGACAAGCACCTTTATCTTCCAAAAGTATGATATTCGAGAAATCTTCTTAAGTTTGTAGATGTGATGTATGAAACGGATCGCAGCTATGCGTTCCTTTGACTCTCCCCCTTTTCTTTCTTTTCGGTCAAGCTTGTGCAGTGGGCATCACTTGCAAGTTAAATAAACATATTTAATACAATTACGGTGTTATGAATAGGCGGAGTGGCTTATATGTATACTGAGTTGTCCTGCTTATTGTAGTGCTAATCAGAAGACATTAAAGTGGAAATTGACATCAGCAATATTCATAAATAGTAGTTAAATTCTTAAGTTATGAAAAAGGCATAAAAATCGAAATGCCAAAAATCTAAATTTCAGTAAGTTGCGTTCACGAATCCAGTAAAACTTAAACTAAACCAAAGTATGGGCTGTTTAATTAGATGGAGCAATTGCTCATTTATATACAGATTGATCCTAAATTGGTCTAAATGGTGTTTCTAAATGGTCTAATTGGTAAAAACAAACGAAACAGCAGACAAAAGTTTTTCGAAACATCGATAGTTTACAGGTCTAAATACGGGACACCCTGTATTGATATATTTTGCAAAATATCGTCCATATAGAACGCTTCACAGCCCAAGCGTTCTTATAAACGGCGTAACATATCGCATTATACAGTATCATATGACAGAGTGGGTGTGTCGCCGTTTGCCTTATCAAGCGAGGCCTTGGCGGAATCGAAACCAGTTGATTACAAATGCTGATACGAGTACATGCCATGTGCAATTCGCGATAAACAACGCAGCTCTAAATGAAGACTGGCAGTCTATTGATAAAACCAAGACATTCTTAAGATTGTAATAGGAATCATTGACGTAAATAAAAAAAAACTACATTTGCAAAAAAACAATAAACATAATAGGTATATTTGTCATTGTCCGTACCCAAATTACAAGTATACGGACATGTATAGTCGACTAAGAAACTTTTAGACTAAGTTTTTAGAACATCAAAGTCCAAAAGTGTAGAATTATTTCTTTCTTGGTCAGATTATACCGACACGCCTGCAAGCTTACACACCCTATATGACAATAAGTTATTACCTGTGTTGACAAAATATATATTTTGATTAGATATCGTTAAAAGTTAGAGCTAAGTTAGACGACTATGTCAATTTGCGTAAGATTCCCCCGACATTAATTTTATAAATTGCTTAATATAATAGAAGAATAACCAGTCATTGATCTTTTTACAAAATGTTAAAATTGAAGATAAAAAACATCAGGAAGCAGCTGACTAGCATTCTTTGGAAGCCAGCAAAAAGCTGCCAGTGCTAGCGGTTTCTGATGCAATAAATACCTGTACTTTCGCAATTCAAACCCCTTTTAAATATATAAGATTGTATTAATAAAGGGGTTATTAGTCACTAAATATTAAGCATTTCTTCCGCATTCAATTCGTCAACCGGTCCATTACCTCGTTATTATCTGGATTGGCAAGTATCCTCGTTTATCTAGCAAGCTCTCGGTAATTTTCATTCAAGCTAGGCCAAGCCACGCACTTTAATCGTGAAAGTAAAGGAAACCTGCTTACATAAGTACTCACTTAATTTAGTACGCAACTACCTACTGCACCCACATATATGAAAGTCAAGTATTATTAGGTCCAAAGTGTCCAAACCAACATAGAAATACTGAATTTGACGAAACAATAGACGACACAAAATGCAAATTGTCGCCTGACAATAAAGTTCAGGGGGCGAATTATGAACTGTAAAAAATTGCAAAATTCAAGGCAGTGTAAGAGACAGTTATGTCTTATAGCTTTGCTCCTTTCGCTGAATGAAATTTGCCAGGATTTAGCAGTGCATAATACGGCCCCAGTACTTATATTTTTTTATCCAATCTTATAATTTTCAGTCATAATTTTTGATAATAGGGAAGTACCTATTATCACATCAACAAAAATAATACACGATAATTCGCAATAAAAGATACGTGTGTGGGCATTAGTGGTAATACCTACAGACACACCTATTTTCGCAGCCATGAAATGTTTCTTGATAAATTTGCCGAATCATAGAGTCAATAAGTATTCATGAACAACACGTCAACATATTTTTTTGCAAAACAGATGACGCAGATATTATTATGTATTATTTTAGATGTTTCACTATTATTCTGTTTTACTGAGTGAGCAATACCTATAAGTAGTACACTTGTTAGTAGAATGCTGGATTTTATTTAGATTTCAAAACTTTACGGACTATGTTATAATTTTCTTTTGTCACGTTTTTATCTGAATAAAGATCGCGTTACTTAATAAGTAGTTATGTAAAAATATGTTATCTGTTACATACAATATTATAGGCGCAATACCTAGTCCTAAAACGAAAATAATTACATGTAGGTAAAAGAAAAACGAAACCTGTACAAAGTTTGTACAATAATAATGACCGTATTATTAAAAAAACGAAAAACAAAAAACAAACTAACAGACACAAACGAAAATAAACTTATGAAAATTATGTACCATATGTCATACTCAAATGAGACATCGACCATGTAGGCCTAAGGATAAATAGAAAACGAAGGCATAAATGAACTACAAGCATGTTACACAATGTTTTTCAAGAGGAATCTACCTGTGCTTACAAACTGCAGATGTTCATCCAAGATTGATTAGCTAAAGTACACACAGGCAACTTCCACTGACAAGACAGGGGGTAAACAACTTGATGGAGAACGCCCTTGAACGATCTTCAAAACTTTCGTAATTAGTACAAGCGATCCATTGATCGGTCGGTGGGTATCAAAGAAGCAGAATGTCATCAACGTACCTATACCTGACTCAAGATATCTCGATTAGTGATTGTAAGAACTCAACCGGCGATATTTATATTGATGTTATAAGCTTCGAGTTGTCAAATGATCAAGCGAACTCCACACTCGACTTCATCGTCACTTACCATGACATAGAGGTCAACTGGACAATGTGTGAAATCTTTTGCGGTCAAGACAATTATATCAATGAGTCTGAAAATAATGTCAATGTCGTTATTACGGACCTGTATCTCTGAATTGATGATAATAGCAGCAAACCGTATAATGAAGGTACGCCACCCGTATGTGATCTAATAGCGAACAATTATGATAAAAACATTACCCTTGGCCATATAAATACCAACATCATTTTAAATCAAAATAATTAATTTGATAGCGGCTGGCTAAAAATAATTTGAATTTCAAATCGTGGCATTTAATTTACTGTCATTGTACAATTGACGCAATATGATGATGTCAGCTACTAAATGAACCAAATTCAGGCCATCATTGAAAGTTCAACAGGTTTGTTTTGCAAAACAACGCTAATAATGTAGGCCAATAACGCTTCCTTGTGGCACAGCGCAACAATTCAACAAATGTATGACTTGACACCACTCGTTAGAAATTGTTTTCGGGGGAGTTTGGATGAAATCATCACAAGAACATAGGTAAAATAAAATAGGCTAATAGGCTTTAATGCCAGCATAACGCTGAGTCGGGACCATTTCGTTACAACATGCCTTTTGTATACCTGTATTGTATTTGCTTTTAGTTGGTCTGTTTTCATTGTTTCTTTCTTTCTTTTAAAATTGTAATGAAATGTAGTCTTGCAAAAATCCTAACTTTTAATATGACGAAAATGTTAAATTGGTAGGTGATATATAAACTATATCAAAGTTGCCGTGAATGCCCATTTTTACTTACAGAATTTACGGCTTGATAAAAAAAAACCTAATTAAGTTAGCAGTTATTTGAAATGATTAAATACTTATCGAGAGCTATTAAAGCTATGCGCACACGAGGCAAAAAAACCGGCTGATTGCACATTTGAAAACCTACTAGAATAATGCAATTTTAAGCACGTTAGTAGATAATTATTTATTCCACTTTTGATCTTTGGGCCCCAAAAGAGAGAAGAGTGGAAGATATAATTTAATCCACGATAACGATTTATGTTAATTTGTGACATTTTGAACGAGTTTTACTGCCGACTTTTGGACAGTCGAAGGTCGAGAGGTTTTTTATCTGCCATTTATTCCTTAAAGAGTAACCAACTAAAATCATATACATCATTTCAACTTTATTTGTTTGAGGATCAATAGAATGTGCTTATTCCGTAAAATCAAATAGGTACTTACTAAATGTTTAAGCTGCTTCGTTTTACTTTCAATACCAATTGATTCAAGAGACGCCTTTAAAGACATACAGAATTAATTCCGAGAAATTTTATGCGACACGGCAAGGGATTATCTAGCTAATTAACAGTGATAAACGTAGTCTTATCTAAACCAAACACAAGATTTCACCTCACATCAGCAGACTGCTACATATTATTATCTGATAACCTGATCTCTCTCTCTTTTTATTACTCGATTTATATTAACTTCACTTGTAGGTAAGTAAGTAGGTAACTAACTAGCAATGCAATCAGATCTTGGGTGTCACCTACTTGAATTCCGATGACAATACATTAAGCTGGTATGATGTTGGAGACGGAAGGCCATAGGAACTCCTCAATAGCTCACAGTAGATCTAGTCTAGTTTGGACTCATTTATTTTGAAAAAGCTTATTTTGTTTAAAAAAAAAGGTAAAAACTGATAAGACAAATAAATTATGAGTTTGAATACAAGTACCCAAGTGCACTCCAATTTGCCTCGTTTTTAGCGATGAAGTTTATACTTACTAAAAAACGAACTACAACTTTTTGAAGACTATTCCATTTTCAATTTGGTATAATACCTAGAACGCCATGAAGGGAAGGTGATGTTGATGAGGGCTGGATTTGACATGGCCCCAGTATTTTTTTTCTATTTTGTCTTTCTTTTTCTTTGACAAAAACACACACAGAAAACAATATTGAGTATAGAAATGACGAGTATAGCAGAAACACTTAAGGTTGCTTATGTGTAAGCCATAACCATTGCTTAGCCAAGGTTACCTTCCCACAATTCAAAGTCCATTCGATGCGTTTCGAATTGCGGCGCATACGCCGGTGGCTACGTGACGGAGATCGCGTGTCAACCAATCACAGCCCGCCGCGGCAGAGGCTTGGCGGTGACGCAACGCTTACGCAACCGCCGCAATAGATCAAACATCAACCTTTTTGAGGAAACCTTTATATGCGTAAACTACCAGTGGTATGATATCTATACCCATATAGGTTCAGATTCAACAGTAAAGGAATGCTGCGTAAGGGCTTTGAATGTAATGACATAGTGCCTGTAAAGGTATATCAATAATTTAGAAAAACAAAACAAAATTAGAAATTTAAAATAGGAGCAACGTGGTAAAATTTTCTTTAAAAACATTATAAATAAAAAAGAGCACATTTATTTATAGGAAAAATAAATATCGGCCACCAGGATACTAAATTTATGTACCTAGTTTAAATGTATAAAAGTACCTCAAATTATCAGTGGAGGATTGTCCTTTTAATCTCAAAAGAGAGATACACATTCTATAAAAAGTCATCTAGACAGTATAAATATATCTATTTCCTATAAATACTATCTATTTCCTTCATTCCCAGTAAAATAAACACAAAAATCGTCTTTATATGGTTTTGCAAGTTTCAAGTCTTCAGGTGCCTTAAAGAAACTTAAAATCCCTTTTAGGACCTCCGTCCTAGACATTTTGATATATTTTTTGGATGATAAAATAGTGTTAGTTCTCTACCAGTTAACAGAATAACTAAACATAGATAAGTAACATTCCTACTTTTAATAGTTCAATGTATGTAACATGTAAAGTAGCATGTAACATCATATTTTTTTTATATGAGATCATAGTCAGAGTAATTATGTCACCATTTCCATCCAGGACTCTTCAAGGAAAACAACTCATCCGTCTAGTGCAGTCTTGTGCAAGGGTCTCCTTTTTAACCGACTTCATTTAACTAAAATATTTACTAGTGTATAACGAATAGTCAGTGATCAGAATTAGGCGAGCCAAAATACCTATTCTTCGCAAGAGGACATAATTATGGAGTGGTTACAACTGGGTAAAAATATTATTTTTTTCTTGAACACCGGGTATTCAATATTTATCCGGGTATGAATTGTAATGTTAAACATGTTTTTACTTAAAGTATGGTTGTGAAAGTCCTGGTTGAAACATATAATTCAGTCAGAATGCATCGGATTATAGAAGTTACATTAAATGTCAAACCATGGTTTATAGTTTAAATTGTGCTTTGTAATGGCATACTGTTTATTTTTACTTTAAATTCCCTTAACTATAAGTAACAAAATAGTTTTAAATAATAAGTTACTATTTAAAATTAACAATGAATAGCACCTTAGCTGTGTATTCAGTTGGAAAAAAATCAAAACTTAACACTTTCATTGCAAAGAGCTCTGATTTTCATACAAAATGGACTCGCCTAGCGGGTTGGCGGCAGTTAGTGTTAAAACCACTTTTCACTGACATAGTCTCTGCAACAAACATATAATTTAAATTTAAGAGACACTTAGAAAACTGATGGATGAAATGAAGTTACATACAGCTGTATGTAGCTACGATAGTTACGAGTTTTCTTTGCTATGATATTCTTCTCAGGATCTTAATGAAACGGTGGGTAAGCTATGGCTGAATCTTATTCCATGATTGGCAACAACATGGTTATTTAATTAGATAGTTTAAATAATATAATGTAATATTATATTCTGAATACCGCTATAGGTGTAAAGACACAAGCTGATGGGGAATTCAGATTATTATCATAGGTTTACAGACTGCATGTAAATTGTTTGTGTTTTGCAAATTCAAGGCAGTAGGCATGATGCAATTATTACACAAAACAAAAAATACCTATGATTCAAATGTTTTTGTTATATCTGCCAAATAAATTTTATTGTTGAGCAAATTGAAACAATAAGCAGGTAAAAAGTTCATGAATTTCCAAAATATACTGAATATAGCACTTAAATAAAATATCTTCACTGTCATAAATTATATGATAAAATATATACATACATACATTAAATCACGCCTGTTTCCCAGACAGAGGGGTAGGCAGAGACCACTTCTTTCCACTTATATAAACTGTATAGTTAATTGATAACTCGGACGCCGGTGGTTTGAAGAATTAAGTATTAAAATAAGGAAGCAAAACAAATGCTTTGCATTACTGACGCAAAGAAAACTAAAACTATTACGAAAAACAATAATATTGATTAAAATGTCATTAAATTAAAAAGTTGAAATTTGTAATGTAAAGCGTACTTACATGTCACAAATCTCGAATTCAAAATTCAAAAACAGAACACTTGTATTGTTTTCGTTTTTACGATAGGTACTAACAATGACAGTACCTACACTCGAGTATGTTGATATTTTGTTTCAGGAGGAATCACTGGAATTACTGGGATTTTTCGCAATTAAATTGGTTAAACTTAACAATTCGCACACAAATTCACACGATCCTGTGACGACAATTCTGACAAAGTCAAACAGCTGACCACAGATTATAAGGGTATGTCTAAACTAAAGGTGCCTATGCAGCTGACTGTTAGGTACCTACCGTGCCGTGTTGCGTTGCTATGCGGTTTGCGATTGCGACATTTTTGTATTGCCAGAGGCGAAAAAGTTAAAAGTCCCCAAAAATAAATTATGTCATACTTAGTATAAATTACAAAAACAATTTTTCTTTAGAATTGGACGCTGCGACAAAAATCTACTTACTAACTTGGCAAAAGAGATTTTAAATTGGTGGAACTACAATATTAAGAATAAGAAGAAGAATAAGAAGAAGAAAAGCTACAATTTTCCCCATAGAGGCAACATTGTTTAAATAGGTACTTCATGTCGATTGAAGGACTTCGATTCCATGGTCAAGAAAAAATATTAATAAAAAAAAGGTACTTCATGCTAGCGATAATAAAGTGATGACAGTAATTAAGTAAATAATTGTGACTTGTACCGTTGTACCTGAGGGCTACCTACTTTGAAAATCGAAGTTCCAAGTTACGTTAGCTCTATCCCTTTCTCTCGATTTAGTTAGTCTCGAGTGACGAGAAAAAGATCCTGCTCTTTGCAAAATACAAAAGGTCTCGTTTGGTTGACTTTTGCAAACTCAATAGCCAATCACGGGGTAGGGTTCTAATTAATTAATTAATAAAAAATATTTTTGGATTTTTTTACTTGCTTCAATATATATTTATATATAAATAGATACATATTTATAAATAATAATACTAAAGAAATCACATTAAATACATAAACATTGCATAGGTACTACATACATATGATATAAAATTTCGATTAAGTAAACAAATATCTAGCCGTATATTATACATATAAAAGTATATAAAATATAACAATAACTCATAGTCCTTTTTCACGCCAAAACACTGATAGCCGTTTTATCAGTTCAAGCTCTTTTCTGGTTTTAAACAGACAGGCAAGAGCTGGGTACTCGATACTGCTTGGTCTCTAACCTCCCAGTCACTTGAGGGTTCTCACCTCTTTGGATTTGGTTCCTGTACAACTGGAACTGCCGATCAAGCTTGGGTCGGCAGACGACCTGAACAGGTTGGACCTCATAAGTCCCCTTGCAATGAGACTGGCACGCAGACACCTGACCAGTGGAAATGCAGATCTCGGCATTGTCCTCGTAGTATTGCACCTGCTGTTGAAGTTGGCAAGTTCCTTGCTGCCTGAGGTAGCTACGGGACCTGTACACTTTAGAAGAATCCTGTTCTTCCGAGGATGAAGAATCCATCGCGTTGTTCGCGTTTTTCCACTGGTCGTCCGAGCGGAGGATAGCTGTGTAATGGTACTTGGGTTGGTAAGCGTATTGCTGGATCTGGGACTGGAGCTGCTGGGTAATAGGATCAGCGTTCTCCTGGTTCAAAGCGTAAGAGGCAGCGTATAATTCTGGCTTGTCAACAAGGCCGTATGGGGTCTGGAAATCGTCAAGGGGCTCGCCGCTCATGTAGCCGCAAACTCCTCGGATGTTGTTGCGGTTCTCATTGGTGTACACAACAACTCTCTGGCCGTCGTAAAGGACGCGGAGACGGTCCTCACCAATATGCAGCATGAATACTCCGTCGGCCATCATGTGGTATTGCAGGAGAGGTGCGTCTTTAACGTCATCCCAGTACATGGTCAGTTCTCCGTCTGAGACCTTGTTAGCGTTGGTAGTCACCTTAACTGTGGGTTTGTTGGCAGCCGGTTGGATTTCAATCTCCAAAGCCTTGCCGGTTTCGGATCTGTGGAGAATATAATGTTTTAATTATATATACATTCTCGATTACTTATCAAAAATTGTGAAAAAGAAAGTAGTCTGGTGCAGTTCATACAAGGCTATTTAGAGCTTTTTTAATTGGGCGATTTTGTACTTATCTACTTAAGTTATGCCCAAAATCCAGAATGTGTTACTGCGTGGCGTGTCCTAATCACTTTCAAATTAAGACTAGTTAACCAAGATTCAATAGATAAAACCACCTCTCGGCTACTTAATCCCCATTATATTCTTTAGTTTAGTTTAGTCTCTAACTTATAGTCCTCTTGGCACTTACTTGTAGGAGATGTATATTTCCTGCTGCTTCTCTTGAGGCCTCCTAGCCAAGACTACGAGCTGTTCGTTCCTCAGTCCGTACTGGCCAGCGTACTTGGCTTCGTCCTGCATCACCACATGCCAAGAGCTAGTCAGGCTGTAGTCGTAGGTGCGGTTGCTGAAGGTGCTGATCTTTGAGCCGTCAACCGAACAGAACGCTGAATAAAAAAAGTGAAGCAATTATTAAACGTGAAGAATGACGGTTTATTTTTACTGCTTGCTCACAGTTAGAAGAAATCTACTGAAAGGCAGTACAAATGCGAGAAAGGTTAAAACGTTAAACGAGTCATGACTGTCATGAGGCTTATGTGGGCCAGAAAGAAACAAGCATCTTTATAGACTTAGGGTTACGCTTGCCAGATATTAAATATGTGATAAGCGTTATTGTAATTAAAGGTTACTTAACTAAGGTTAATTACTGGCGTAAACTAAAGCTTATGGTTAGTCAAGATTGTATTTTTAGTAACTTACGCAGGTATTGTTGCTGGGTTAAGCGGTTCAGAATTCGCTCGTAGATATTGATGGGTGTGTAAGTCGACAGCGCCGAGGAAGTATATCTTGATATGGGGATACTGTTCATCTTAACTTGGCCGTACCGCGAAAGCAGATCTACGTTCAGGAGATTCTGCAAGTAGGATGCTTCAACCTCAATCTCGAGTTTGCCCTCCTGGGATTTCTTAAGCGGATTGATGTCAGAATACCAGTAACCGTAGGTAGTCAGCGCCTTATACGCCTGGTAAGTCATGTTAATGAAAGCAGGGCTCAAATCCTGGTAAGAAACGGAGGCTTTCAAGTAGTTGGGAGCGTGAGCCATCACATTCATCATCTTGCTGGCGGTTTGGTAAAGGTTATTGCTACCGATCTCCTGGATGCTCTGCTGTCCCCAAGGGCTCTTTTGCAGAGCTTCGGTGGCTTTCTCGGTGCGCTTTGCTGCGGCCTTGATCTGGATGTTACCATTATTCTGGCCGAGGTTGATAACAGATTCGTACTCAGTCTTCATGTCCTTCTTAAGAGCTTCGAGGAAGTTCAGAGCTGACACTACAGGTAAATTCAGGTTACCGACAGCATTAACTTGGTTGTTGCCGACTTTAGCGGAGTTTCTGGCGGCGAAGATGGCGTATTTGATTTTAGAATCGACCATGCTGTCACCAACGGCAGCAGTCAAGACATATTCCGCTTTCTGAGTTCCCTCGAAGGTCGCACTGAGATCAATGATCTTGGCCCTGGCAGCGTTGATGCCGGAGACAGCTCGTTTTACGATCTCTTGACGACGGGCTTCACTGTTGGGAGTCACGTCTTGGATGTCTGTAGCTGTCACTGGTGCTTCAGGTTGTTTCTGGTTGTAAAGGGTGTCTGTGAAAAAAGGAAACGAAATTAATTTTTGTTGATGATTTGACTACCACACAAAAGGCTCCATTATTCTAACCATAAATCAAGCAAGTGCAGTTACTCGACATAAAATCATTTGAGGTAGGTATTTTTGATGACCGATGCTTACCATAGACAACGTTGAAAGTGACGGCCTTGTTCGGTGACTGCTTGCCAAGGAATCTGAAGTTGAAGTGCGTCATCGCCACGTCTCTCTGGCTCAGGGCGAACACAATGTTGGAAAGCAGATCCTTGCCCTGCAGCATGCTGCCAAAGTTTCTGTAGTCATTGGAGAAGGAGTAGCCCTGGAGCTGGAACTGAGTACCAGTGATCTGGCCAAACTTGGAGTCGACAGAGACAACTTTGTTGCTGCGGGTAATGACTTTGCTGGTAGGGTCCAGGGATACCGGGGTAAGTGTATCCTTCTTCTGGTTAGCTGTGTAGGGCCAGACGCTGAAGTAAGCAATAGTTGTGTCCTGCTCAGGGTGGAGAGGCTCCATGCGGATCTTTACTTCACCAGACTTGACTTCCACTTGAGTCTTGACGGGAATATTCAGCTGATACTTGCTAACAAGCCCAGCGCTAGCGTACTGGTTCGCAAGAGTGTCAAGGAAACCGACACTACCTTCAATGTTCCTGGCGTACGTGAACTGAATCTCTTTTTGCATCGATGAGGAATAAACAGGGTTCTGGATATTCGGGAAGTTGATCTGGCCCTTAGCCTTGCTTTGGATGTGCACCACAGTCGGCTCCTTGTATTTGAAGATGAAGGGCATACCAGAGGCAACAGGGAACATGATGGAGACCTGTGCCTGGTTGAACACTTTGGTGTAGTGAACATCAATTCCCTGGGCGAGGTTAGCCATGTACTGTTGGAAGAAAGCAGGCAGCTGATTCATGTCTTGTTCTGTGAAACTGAAATATCTTTGTTGGTTCATGAGGTCAATGTAGAATGACGCTTCCAGAGGGTTTTGAGGATCACGTTTGATGTTCAACATTTGTGAAATCTTTTCGGCGGAGTATTTGTGTTCGGCAGGGGTCTGGGGCTCCACATTCTGTCTCTGGATGCTCATCTTTTGCAGTAACTGGTCAACAAACTGGCGGAGGTTTGAGATGGATGCGGCAATCTATAAAAATAAAACATCCATGTAGGTACAAATTACGCTTGTCGTTGTAAATTTAAAATTTCATCTGGGTAGTAGTACAACTCTTAATCTAGTAACACTAATTAAGTGATAACCTTAAGTCAGCATTTATCATCTCCATCTCCTTCTCCTTGTCCATACCATCTAATCATCTGGGGTCGGCGGATAGAAACCTTTTTAAAACTTACAGTATTCGTCCTCTGCATTCCAGACGACTTGCTCCTCCACTGATATTTCAGATGCTTGGGGACTAAAGATTCCTCGCTGGCCACGTATGAAAGTGCGCCGAAGATGCCAAGCTCATAGTCCTGGTCGAAGGATTCAGCGAACTTCTTTCCCCAGTCGAGGTTTCCGAACTCGTCCTTCGTCACCGAGTATTTCGCGTCTTGGGCAGTTCTGGCGCTAGAAATGCAATATTGAATTAGAACAGGCAATATTATAAAAAGGTGTACAAACTTCATCGGATGATAATATTTACTTACAGGTCTGAGTAACGAGGGTTCTTCAGTTCAGCGGCGGATATGATGGCAGCTTTGAGTGCGGCCCGCACGTGTACGCTGGGATCTTTATGGGTCATCTGGGCCAAAGCTTGCATCATGGCTCCGGTGGGGCGGCTCATAAAGAGAGCATGAATGGCCACAACGCGGACTTCATACGGTTCAGCAGTGTTCCTTAAGATGCTGTACAAGACAGCACGAGCATAATGATCCTTTTGGTGAGCCAGAGTCTGCAGGTTCTCCACCATGGAAGCACGCAGGTAATTTGACACTTGGACCTTGCCTTCAAGATACGGAGCAAAGACGTCGAGAATGCTGCGGTGGCCTAAATTGCCGATAGCTCTAATGTAGACCAAAGCCTTGTGGGTGTCACCAGTTTGGACCCATTCCTGCAACGCCTGTCTGAGCTTGGGCAGAATCTGCTCAAGAACGAAGTTGTCGTGCTTGTTAGCAAAACGGCCGTACAGGTGGGTGGGATAGTAGTGGTGCGCGGTCTCGTTGTTAACCTGAGCCATGTTAATTAATCTCGTGGCGGCGATCAGTGCTGTGCTGTTCAGGTATTTCTGCTCCTTGACTTCAGGGCTCATTGCCAGCTGGAAGAACTGTATCATAATTTCCTTGGTCGGGTAACGTATGTTTGCAGGCAGACTAGCCATGATCTGAGCAGCTTCCTCTCCCTGGATTTTTTTAGTCTGTAACCAGCTCTTGATTTGCTGGAAGGCGGGCATGGTGCCGGCTTGGGTGACAGCGTCGCGGTAGATCATCCACATATCAGCCTTCATGATGTTGTTAGACGATTTGGCAACCTCAATGCTGCGGCTGGTCTGGCTGAGCTGTTCGGTGCTCATGGCGGCGATCACACGGACAAGGATATTGAATTTGGAGAGGAAATCAGACTTAGGCATGTTGTTCGGGTTTTGGAGCAGCTGCGCGATCTCCTGAACAAGCTTTTGAGCGTTCATCGGGTTCTGCTTCTTGTCGACGTGGGGTAAAGGGCTCATGTACAAAGAGGCATACGCAGGCTCGTTCATCAGGGGGACCTCGTCGTTAACGTAAACCGAGTTGGAGTCTGAGCTAGATGAGCTAGAGCTGTCATGGCTGCGCTTCTCAATGATGTGTTTATTGATGGATATGGTCTTGGTTATTTTAGCCGAACGCCTCACTCTGTTATGAGAGTCTTCAGCTTGTTCGTTCGGCTGCTGGGGCTGCTGTTCCCACGAGTGCTGGTGTTGATTGTGTTCATGAGATTCTGAAGATGCCGAAGAAGCAGAAGGCTCCTGAATAGTCACTTGCTTTGAGTTCAGAGCGTACAACAAGTTTTGAATGGGACGTGATCCTTCAGGTAATTGCCATTCGGCTTCGCTGTCCTGCTCGAACGCGACTAAGATCAGTTTAACGTCACTGCGTACTTCAGCCTTCTGTTTTCCATAGAGATGAGGGTTAACGTGAACAGTGCTGGTGGTCTCAGCTTTGTAGATAGGGCCCTGTTTACCGACTAGGATTTGAGAGGTAGTTTTACGTTTCATGAACTGCTCGTCTTGCGGTTTCTTGGGTGTGCCGGTCCAGTGAGCGCCATCAGGAACTCCGAAGTGGTACGCGACTCTATGATGGCAGTGTTTGTAGTCCCTAGACTTAGAAACTTCAAACGGCTGTTCGTGCGAAGCGAACTTCGGGAATTCTCGGCGCCATTCGGATGCGACCGGCAGCATAGTGTAGAGCGTCTCACAGTCACCAGTTACGTCAGTTTCCATCTTCCTGTACTGTCCCTGATGCATTTCTTGGTCGTGGCTATCATGCGCGGAGTGCATATTTCTGTGAGCAGATAAATCTACTTGCAGCGCACTGATGAGACCTTTCAGCAAGTTCTCTTGCGGGAGGGAGACGGTGGAAGGAAGTTTAAGAGACTGAACGCGGCCTCCTTCGAGATTGATTTCGAAGGGTTGATCCAGGTTCGGGACTTCTTGGTATGTGAGGTCAGCCGGGACTGCCCAGTTGTTGGGCAAGTCTTGGTGGATTTGGGCGTATTGCGGGTTCTGTAGCTTAGCCTGTAGACGTCCGGGGGCGCGGGCGCGTACGATGAAGCGCGCTTTGAACACCGAGCCGGTGCTGGCTCCTTCTTCCAGGCGGGCGAGGGTCTTGGTCTGGACATCGTAGTGGTAGACCTTTCCGGCTTGCCAGGGCCATTGGTTGTCAACGTTGGGGGTGCCGAGCCGCACCGTGGCGACAACCGCTGGAATGACATAAACGCGATTCAGAATTATGTGAAACCATCAAACTTAACCCTTTATTTGCTCTTGTTTACTCAATGTCCTTATTTATTTTTGTAGTTATGTTTGCCTATCTAACTGAACTACCAACGTAAAAAACAAAAAAATGTATAGAAATCTTTAAGACTTTGTAGTTTTGTTTAGTTTGATGATAGATTAGACAGGTATCGACAGCTAGGTACCTACGACATGCAAAAAAAACTTGTTACTCCTTCACGCTGCAACGGCTGGACGGATTTGGATAAAATTTGAAATGGAGACAATTTATACCCTGGATTAACACATAGGCTACATATTATCCCTGAAAATTTAAAAGTTCCCGAGGGAATAACGATAATCGAAATCTACGCGGACGAAGTTACGGGCAGAAACTAGTGCAAAACATTGGCCAAATGAGGGCGGTTTTACACGTCGATAATACGGAGTGAATCTACTACTAGTCCTTTGGAAAGATGGAGTTTCGGTTAAGTTAAACAAATACTCGTTTATGTACAAGTTAATTATAAAGCGCTAATACTGGATACTGTATGTTAATCTTTAACTGTCGTAATTTTTAAATAAAATAAAAAATACCTATGATTTTTAAGTTTTGGAGTTTTCTCCACCATTTTCAGGATATTTCGCTTAAGTTCGCTCATTGCATATATGTTTAAGTAATATAATTTAAATTGAAAGTAAATCGCTAATTGCTTATTAGTAAATACTAATAAATATAAACTAAAGTTCATTTATTTTATTGTTGAATTATGATAATTATGATCTCCTGCTAAGGCCTTATTTCAATGCAACGAACTTTAAAATTAAAATTAATATTCAAGCGTGGCAAGCACATTTCCAAAATCAAACGCATAGTAAATCAATCATATTAGCTAATATAGAGACATATAACTGTAACAACCTTCAAAACACAGCAAGTGCCTTCGCAAACGATAGAAACAAATAAAACACTGGCAATGCACAGAAATCAAAGACCATTACTTATGCACAAAACATAACAAAAACACGTAAATAAACAATCGCTTCTTAAAGGCAGCTTATAAGACAATATTCTGAGGTTTACGACGTTTAGATAATCAAATAATTTAGATTTTAAAATTCTACCCCTTTTCTCTTTTGCAAGACCAATAAAGACTTAAGGTGATCGATCTGATAGGTTTATACACTTCTGCTTGTTTATTACACATGAATAAAGTTCAAAATGGCAAAAGAAAATGGTGATACGATTGAGTAGTTGAAATCTAAAAATATATATAAAGATATACAATTGTAGTGGGCTTTCTTTCTTCTAATACTTTCAGTTAGCGCAACTTCTAAGTATAGATTAGAACACGAAGAATTTTGGCTACGTATACACGAAACAAAAAAAAACGAGTAAATAAATATCTACCAAACGTCTAAATCAAATACGACGTATCAGTTTTATTTAAGTACTCTGTTTGAAAGCAACTCACACAAATCTAGAAACTATTATTCGACTCCAAAAAAGAAAGCAAAAAGTAAAAATCATACTTTTTCATATGTTTTCCATCGCACTGCAGACGAAGAGTTAAATATAAAGACAAAATTGGATCACACAGAAACGTCTCTATTTTAAAAATAAATTAACTACATATTTTTAGTTAAATGGAGAAAATGGTAAGTCGAATAGCATAAAAAAATGTAAGAATTACAATATTCGCAAACATACAAAATATACTATATAATATTCGCTTAGCGCACTTACCGACTAAGGCCGCCAATACCAGCAGCTTCATGATGAATCTCTTTCAGTACCGGATGTTCCACTGTAACGAGAAGAAACCTTCTGCCTTTCCTGGTCTAGACCTAGCCCTTTTATACTAAAATTCACGCGTAGTGCTTACAACGATGACCTATTACCGATAAGTAGGTCGCATAGATATGCACCCATTCCTAGATCTTGCGTTGCTTGCGTTCTTTCTTTGTTATATTTGCATCGGATTCATGTGCAAAATTTTATTTCCATGATGATGTAAATATCATTGTCGTTTGCACATTTTTCTAAAAAATATAAAATTACAATTATCATGCATTATTGATGTGCAGATAGATCTCTAGTATTTTTGTTTGTCAGTGTTTTGTGTAAAACATGTACCTATAACGCTAAGGGCCGCCATACTCGAACTGCCTTAAGCAGTCAGGAACCGACTGCACTTCGTTGCTATTGGTCGTTTTGCACTTCTAGAGTATTGAAACTGCAAATCGACCAATAGCAACGAAGTGCAATCGGTTCCTGACTGCTTAGAGCAGTCAGGACCGACAGCTCCGTGGTCGCTATTGGGCGTTTCTCAAATTTTAGGCTCTAAGCAGTCCGTCTATGGCGGATCTTGGAAAACTGACAAAATGTATGGGGTTGACATAACGCGACCGTCCGACGCTTACGTCAAACCTATAAATTTTCGATAACGATAACGTTTTAGCAATGCATCTTGTCTGGGGCCACAGAAACGTTTAATTTCCAATTTTCAGCCTCCTTGTTAGGGTTGGAAGTGTAACGGCTTTAAGTGCTATTATTAATTTATTAGCTAGAGGCTCTTACGGTTTATTTTTTATTTTATCCGGTGGTATTAGAGATGTGAGGCGTTTGAGTTGAGAGTGATAGTATGATGCAAAACTGCTATATGACCCTAACGTTCGAAAGCTCAATTGCTTCTGGTCCAAAAACAGTTTAAGCTCGCGGCCAAATGTTACTTTCTTGACAGTAAATTGAAATGTGTATAGCTTTGCAAATATTGCAAATTAATTAAATAGTATGTTCAACCAGTAGGTAAACTTGAATGTTTTGTCTTCTACTGTTTTTCAAGCATTTGATGATACTTTTCGTGATCAGTTACTCTGTGTGTTTTTGTTTTGTGTGTAGAAGGTTTTTTTTTTCAGTACTTAACCACATTTTCAGTAATTTACCTTATTTGGTAAATTAATTTCACATTCATTTCAGCTCCTTACACAAAAAAAAATCTTAGTTGTACAAACGAGGACTTTTTATCCTCTGATCACTTTCTCCATAAACGTGTGCCTTCCTTAAATTTGACATTGGCGAAATTATATAGGCAACACAAATGATAAAAGCCACAAGACATACAACCATACAAACGAGGACGTGAGAGACGCGAGTCAAACTAACCCCATGTTTAGTCCACAAGAGAAAATATTCTTTTACCGAACAATTGAGTGAATTGCACTGAAAAAAATATTGGTCGTTTCTAACAAGATTGTGATTATTGTGCATAGGCGTCTTGATTCCATACGAGCCTAACTAGACATACATCAATTAAGAAATAAGTTGAATCACTAAAGAATTTGCTGCTGTTACTATAAGTTTTGATTGATTTGATGTAACTAATATCATTACTATTTTATTCATTTTATGTCAACCAAGAGAAAATCTTTCTTGGTTGGCTCATCCTTTTTTCGAGTGTGATTCAATGGACTTGGAACGGTCCATAAATAACTGGCCATGGCGAAATACACCTCAGGAATGAAAGCCATTAATTAAAATTAGAATTAGAATTCGATATACAAACAGATAAACCATCTCAATCATCTTAGCTCAGCGTCACACGCAGGAGATAGTGAAATAGACGGATCATCACATTATATCGTCTATCCAAAGGTCTCCCTGGCATGCTTTAGATATTGCGAGGTCTATGCACGATCCCTAACCCTTAGCTAGACGTGTGTTCAATGACGTCGTGTTTTCCTGCTTTTGTGGAAATTTATCAAGTTCAGGGCCCGTATCGCGGTGGATAAACATCCGGCACTCTCGCACTTAGGTACATACCGGTCAGAAAGTGACGGATGCTTTATCCTCGTTTATTCACATCGATTAACAAGACCATAATAGGTCTGCAGGAACGAATTACGATGTAATTACCTATGATAGATAAACATTAAGACCACTTATGTATCTTTTACGCCAGATTGCCCAAGAAGGAGGGAGGATTACCAATTCGCTTTAGAAGGATATGTCCTATCGTTGCTTTTTAACATCCTTTTCTATCCTCATTCCCTACCCTACCTTTCTGAATTTTATTAGTATCTTTGCCACTGGATCTCAAAATCGCTTACGATCCAGTGTCACTTAACTTTCTTTTTTCTGTCTAACGGTTTCTTTCGGTCGGTCGGTACACGCTGTGCGATTGTGGAATCTGTTACGTCTACTGACATAAGGCAGTCTCAGTCTGTAGATTCTTTTAAAACTAAGTAGACTGAAGTTCTTGCTTGACACTTGTTCACAACACTTTTTCCTGCTAATAACATAGGTATATTTTTTTTTTCTTATATTTTAGTGCTGTACTTGTTTAGCTATTCGTTGTCATTAGTTATTTCTCAATCGCTCTAGCTCTAGGGTAGCTGGAAGAGATCCCTTAAAGGAGTTGGTTCGCCTTTGTACTTCCCCGCTATATTTATGACTATTTTATAATTTGTTATCTCTTTTATTTTTACAATAAAATGTTCACATACATACAATGTAATTTGTGTGTACGCGTTTCAGGCTATACAGGGTGTAGCTATAACTCGTTTTTAATTAAAAAACTTTACTCCTTATATTGAAAAAAGTTGTTCTTGACCAAGGTGGCATCTTGTCTCATAAGTAAAATTACATTTTTCGAGTTCAATATTTCCTAAACGGTTCCGCAAATCTAAAAAATTACAATAACATATACACAATGACTTTAAGAGTTATCCATTGATACCTCACACGATGTCATAATGTACAAAAAGCCGTTGCTTTACTTGTACACGAAAATCCGCAGTGGAAGGTAAGCGAACAAAATATGTTATAGCTTTGGTGTACAAAGATTCTCCGAATTAAACCGCGGATAAACAGACAGACGGACATGGCAAAACCACAACGGTTCCTTGTTGACTACGGAACCCTAAAAATATAAAAATAAGTGTAACAATTTTCGCAAAACAGAACCCTGAGGGCTAATATGGAATGCCTCTAAGCTAATAATTTCACCGGTTGTCTTATCCACACATCGGAAAAAAAAAAGGTAGCAATCCGTACGGACCCTGCAAAAGGTCTTGATACCACTAGACCTACATTGCAACTGCCCGAACGTTGGTTTCATGTTTTTATGGATATGTATTTGGGTCACGCCAATCTCCCAATGGGGTAGGCAGAGACTATGGAACGCCACGGGGCTTAGTATGCTACGCGAGATTTATTGTCATATTTTACGTCATTCATATGAAAATAAGAAAATATGACATAACGTCACACTTTAAGATGCTTAGTAATAAAAGGACTCAATTCACACAAAATTTGAACCTTACGTTAGAATATGGCATAGACATATTTGACACTAAATCGCGTTTGACGAGGTTTGACGTATTCTCCTCGCCTCGCATGCTAAGCCAACAGGTGCACCGGTCTAAACATACAATTTTCGCTTTCTCTACATTCATCTCACCCCACCTCTTTATGCATGTACGTACGTTGGTTTCAGGTGCTTTTGTTATATAAATATAGATAATTTGCATTTTTTAAGTAGGTATTGGTACCTAAACGTCTTTAGGGTTTCTTACAAATAAAACAAAATGTAATTGTAACTAAAATATATTTCAAACAATTAAGTATCTCAAATGAGCATTAGGGCAGCAGCTGCCGTTAAAGTATTTTATATATTTTATTTTATAAAAAATACTTAAAAACAAACACCTGGAGATCTTAAAATGGAAAAAATACTTACGTACTAATCGCGAGATTCCTTGGAAAGCATTTTTATTCTATATTTGTACAAGATTTTACTACAAACTAAATGTTTTATAAAACGTTTTGTACAATTATAAACATCGCTAATAACGTCATCGTCATTGTTAGATTAATTGAGCAAATGTAGGTGTTTTAGGAAGACATTATACACAAAATTTTACATAATATTTAAATTTATCTACATTGATAAAAAAATACTAGGCTATATTTCTTAACTTTTTGTTTAACTTGAGTTCTAAAGCTAAGCAAAACATATTTACATCTAGGAGCACAGCAGTGTCACCGCCGAGCTTGGGCGGGCACCTTGGAGCAGCCTGTACACTTTGTTTTTCCCAAAATATACCTAACCAGTAAAGGTCTTCAAAGTTTACTTGAAAAAAGTATTGTTATGATAACAAGTCACTTTAACTAAAAATAATAGAACAACCATACCCTTGTATTTTACAAAGAAAATAACGACACTTGCAAATTGGTCCCTACGGATCTAGTTTTATTTTACTAACTACAAAGAAGCTTAATTTATCTTGCTTAGAGATCTTTTATTTAAAACAAAAGAATACTTAAAAACAACTTAAGTAAAATTTAAAAATGGAATATAACCTTAACTTAAAAACTACAGTCTTTTAAATGAGCATTTTTTATCGACTTAAGTCTTAGGAATTGTGGAATTTTCATGTTTTAATGCCAGTAAGTAATGAATGGTGATGTGGATATGAAAATTATACAGTATGATAGGACCTCTACCCGATACCCTTATATTTTATCTTTATCATAGAACAGGATAAAAAGGAAATTTTCCAACATAGGTCCCGTTAACTTTATACAATATGAGATATATTATAGACATTTGACAGAGATCTATTTTTTAAACAATTTATTACATGGTGCAAGGTGTAATTTTCATGAATGTGTTTATCTTTGTATAAAAAGAAGAACACTCTTAGTGCTCTAAAATGTTTACAGGAACGTGAGAACATCCTTACTTTTTTGAGAAGTTTTCCAAAATTGGAATGTTCTACATCTTGCACTTTGCTAAGTGAATGTATTTCATGCAAAAGTGATGATGTTGACAATACTTTTCTGCTGTCTCCATGTATCAACGAGCATAGACGAGTATGATCTTACAGCCTTTGTAACCTAGGCACCGTTAACTTGTCTCTGATGCAGCGCAGCGTGGTCAGTTTGGCTGGCGAGCTCGGTACCATCTGCTCGTGGTCGGGCCGGCGAGGGGGGCGCGGGGGGAGACAGGTGCGGGGCACGCTGGCGATGTGGGGGTGGCTCTTGACGTGCTTGCGGAGGGAAGAGGGGTCGGTGTAGCGCTTGCCGCAGCCAGCAGCTCCGCAGGCGTAGGGTCTCTGGAGAGAAAAAAAGGAGGTCGAGAGTCAAGGTGTATACACAGTAATACTCACTCATTAAACTGGTATTTTATGATACGAAACCTAGATTTTTTGCTAGAATTTTATGTTAAACTATTGCAAAGTTGTAACGGCAAGTACGGCAACCGGAGTTGAGATTTTTTTGGGTTGACATTAAAAGAAGATGGCGGGACGATTTTGATCAATTCGATCCAGGCTGGCTAGAATTGGCTAAATTCAGATGGATGGAGAAATAATGGGGCCGCCTTTGTAGCAGTGGAACACTAATTATAGGCTAGGTATTTAGATTAGTTAGCTACCACTGAACACTTAACTAGTTAGTATTTGGGCATACTACAGAATACAAAAGGCAAGTCTGCAAAGCATCACTGAAATTGCGTCAAGGAGTTTGTATCTACTTGCATTGCAGGCATGCTTACGTATACACACTAAAACAACTCGAAATTATCGAAGCTATTACTTACAGCATTAAAATGTGTGCGCTGATGTTTGGCCCGATCCGAGGAGTTGGAAAAAGCCTTCCGGCAATGAGGTGCAGGGCAGGCGTACGGGCGCTCCCCGGTGTGGGAACGCACGTGGATCTTCAGGTTCTCCAGCCGGGAGAAGGCTTTGCCGCAACCTGGGTGCTGAGGTGTACAGGGATAGATAAGTAAATAGTACCACAGCACGACAATATTTTCTCCCTAAATCAAAAAGTGATCTCTCAAATTCAATAGCTGAAGCAGATTTAATTCCTTTAATGTTAGTTATTAGGTTGTGCTTGCCACAGGATTTTTTTGTGAGATGTTGTTTTTTTATTCTGAAGGGAATTAGGGCGTATAAGAGAAACGTAAAAGTGATACACTGGTATCACTTTTAGGTTGTTCGTAAATAGCGTATAATCAGTTTTACTGCTTAGTATTTCAGATTGATTCGATGTACAATCAAGAAATTAAAATAGAAAACTAAAAGGACCCAATTCGAGCCCCTGAGCAACTCCGACTATTTTTATTATGTATTTTATTTGTTGTGCGCAGTAACACAAAAATCAGGTTTAGATTTGGAAAAAGGTGGTCTGTAAATGCCTGTACGGACACCTCGTCTATCACTTTTTCAGCTAGTTGATATTTATTTCTTTCTTCAGTAGTGCAGGCTGTGCTACTTGTCAGTCAGTAACAATAAACATATGTGTATAGAGAGACGAAAAACTCACATGGCAACGATTTGGCTTGTGTCCGGAATGAACCCGCATATGAATGAGCAGCTTGTATCGCGCGTTGAACGGCCTACGGGCGCGTGCGCAGTCCTTCCACAGGCAGCTGAATTCATCGCCTGAAAAAAAAAAGTTGATGATCTATTAGAACCTAGAACTAAAGATTAGAACGAGCAACAATAGTACCTACATGGCTGAAACATGAATACCTATTACGCGCACACGTATTCAAGTCGCGCATTACATAAACAATCTGCATACCGCCAATTAAATACCCCACTTCCTGATCCCCATATAAAGTGGACTCCATTTTTAGTTCTTGGTTTGCTGACCGTGTTAGCGTTTTAGTGCCACGAAGTATAATTTCCAATAAATATTAACTCTATGAGGAGTTCTTGGCTTAATCGAGTTACGAGTATAAGCATGCCATTTCCTAATACCGGCATTGTAAATATTGAATCGTATGCAAACGACCTAGAGCACAGTGCTGACAGTCAAATCAATGATAATAAAATATGGAAAGAGTAAGCAGCAAAGTTTAAATAGGTATTAACAGCTCCATTTTTGGAAGTATTATTAAATTAGTAGAGTTTTAACAACACCCAAATAAAACCCAATAAAGCACAATTTTACGTTTTTACTTGCAACAGCAAAGACGGAACTCTTTATGACATTCCTAGATAAGACATTCGTTTGATAAAATTACATACCTTTGTAAGTATTAACGTGGGCCCTCTCAATGTGTTCCACCAAAGTGCTCTGGTTCGGGTACTTCTCGAAGCAAAGCTCCCATAGGCAGGGTCTTTCTCCTGGAAAAATCACGAGAGTTGATAAAAACTTTACCACAGAGCAAAGTGTGACCAGTGTTCTTTGTTTTTAGCATCATCCGAACGTACTAATACTCTAAGGTCTCCGTCTCTCTTCACCAGGGTACTTGGAATCATATATAGTAAAGAAAGAAGAAGGCAGAAAGGGTTGTAAAGCACACTTTATGATTCAAGACAAAAATAAATAGAAAAAATACAACTAAGTACCTTGCGATTTATCCTTGTGGCTTTTTCTTTCGTTTGAATTATTAAGTCTGTTGTTTTCGTCATTCTCTGTGTCTAATGTTATACCAAAATCATCTAAATTCACAAAAAGTTCATCTTCATCTAATAATTCTGAATTCTCATCATAATACGTGGAACTTTGTACATCACTTTCTATAGATTCTGATACTGATATTTTTCTTTCATTTCTTTCAAAGTTGAACTCAGTACAACTTGTTGGTGTATCTGGTAAAATATAACTATTTTCACTGTCTAAATTACATAAAATATTATTAGGATAACTGTACTGTTCCAAACTGTTTATAACATTACTGTTACTATTAGGTACTACAGTCTCGGTAACTTGGTTGTAATAACTCTGTTGTGGTGTTTCTTCTACGTTGTAATTGCAGTAACGTTTGGAGAATGCTGTCTCAATGGAAGGTAATAGATTAGTTTCAGCAGGAGTAGAGAGGAATTCTTCTTTAAAACCCGAACTTGAGTTTTCTCCATCTTCTCTGCATAGTTCATCGATCAAAGATTCATCATCTATATAATCATTATTGCCATCATAAAAGTGATTGTTTACTCTTTTATCATTAAATGATTCGCTTTTAAAACTATCATCAAACTCTATACTATCCAGATCTAGAAGAACTTCTTTAATATTCTGCTCTTTAATATTCTTATCAATAACTTCATCGATAATCTCAAAATCTGTACTGGCGGTGGTTCCGTTATTCCAATCTAAGACTTCAAAATCAAAACTCTCTTCAATACCGTACTTAAAACTATCGCTTTTCCTTTTATTACTGTTTTCGATCTCCAAATTGAATTGCGACATATAGTAAGCATGCAGATCTGTGACGCCATCTGTTTCCTTGAACAGTCCATCGTCGTCGTAAGGTGTAATGAATTCAGCCATTGTGGGTTCATTTACCTATAAAGGTTCAGTAATCTTCAGACGTTTGACATGTGGTGTTTGCTCATGCGCATGTGGCTTCGCTATTATTGTAAAAATAAACTTTCTCCGCTCGTACTGGCCATCTGCGAATTATAAATTTAATCGTTTTTTTTGCGATATACACACTGGTAACACGTGTTAAGTGTTGCAACCTATTTCCATTGAGAGGAAGTTCTTTACCGTTAGATAATGATACCTAAAGTTATGTAAATGTATTATTTCTGGATATTGTAATAAGTAATTAGCAAGATGTCGAGTTATTTTTAAAATACTTTAAACGTAACTAGGTAAAGGAGTTATGCGTTCAATGCCCAATGTCTAATGCCCATACTAGAAGTTGCTCGTGCCTCTATTATCGCCTTTTTCTCCTGCTGGGGATCGTTTTTTGAAAATATTTTTTTATGCTATGTGTGCTTAATTTGTGTTGGTCGTTAGACAGTTCGCCTACATACTGTAAGGTTAATTTTTTGAATGGAGTGTTTATTTAATATGAAGTATGATTAATACAGTGCCAAGGAAATGCTAAATGGAGGAAACCGACGGCTTCCGTCAAATAATTATAAAAAACCGAGGGACAATGTCAAATAATTATAAAAAATAATCACTGATTTAATGCTTATTCAGTAAAAAAGGAAAAAAATAACACATAAATATAGTTAGACCGTATTTAGTTTTTTATATCGACTCCAGTAATTATTTTAGCTGTTCAATATTTTTTTCATTTTCTTTTTTTCGATTAAGGATTTTTTTGGAAGTAAAGTTCAATCATAGTAAGTTTACAATTATAATAACAAAAAGATAAAAAAAAACCAGGAAAAGCAGATAATCTAAAAAAAAATATTAAATAATATGTTCGTTACCTAAGCGCAAACTTGAGATCGGCTGGATCAATTTAGCTATATGTATATTTTTATAGAGGATAAGGTTCATAAGAAAATACAATTTCGAAATGTTTCCGAAAAAAGTCAGGTATAAATTGTACCGTAAATATATGTATCATTAAAATGTAAGTTAACAATTTATACTCTCGCGCAAAAACTAATTAATTGCTGTTATACTTAAATAGGTAGAAAATAGTAATACAAATTAGCATGTTCGAACTACATGCTAATAAATAGAAAATCATTGATCACTTGGTCACTAGAAAGAAAAAAAATGATTTGTGTTAACTATGTTTCATATAAAATAATACAAGTCTTAAAAATATTTAATTTAATACTTTTAACAAGTTAATCAAAAAACTTGTAAAATTGACTCATAAAAAAAACCATACACAATTAAAAAATAACTCACCCAAAACGCCAATCAATCAATCACCGACGCACGTAAAAATAATGGCGCGAACTGTCAACTTGACACATAACCTAACTTTCGATTTGCCGCTTAAACCGCCGCGGTTGACGCGTCTTTACTCCCCCACGCCGGTTTCAGGAATAACATTACAGGAGCATTCGGGATAGCGAAAAAACTATTCCAACTAACACATGTGTGTCTTTCATGCGACCACTTTATTTTAAACAACTGTATTTCTGACTTTAGTTCTGTTGGGTCTTTAAATTAGAGTTGAATTCGTTTGTGATCTCTCATATTAGTTGTAATAGTTAATTGTAAGAGTTCTTTACTCTCTTTTGGCGCCATACAAAATCCATTTAAAGATTTTATTGATTCATTAGTCACTTGTTGATTTTTTGCGAAACAGAAGCGTAGGATTTTAAATACTTTGGTAGAAAAAGGCGTCTTTTTTATGAGTAGAGCTGATAATAAAATCCTTAGCATTGTCAGTTTACATTACGCATTTCTTTATATCTAACTACCTAATATATTTTTTTGTCAAATTTTATTTCAGTCGAAAGTACTAGTTTACATGGTGTTAGGTAAATAATTGATAATCCGTGACCTGTTAAGAGGCACTTAGGGCGTTCCGAATAAGCCAAATTAAATGTAGGTAATTGGCACCGTTTTCGAATTATTATTTTTTGTTAAGGTCATCTAATACATTTTGTAAACAAATACCTGAGTTAAAATATCTCGAAGACAGTGCCTTTATCTAAGCTTAATTTAGCTTTATTAGAACGTCCTAAGTGCTTATCAGCAGGTCCATTAAGTATTAAGCTAACACCCTGTATATTAGTAGTCTAGTATTCAATAAAATTATAAAGACTGTTGATTGTTTTATTTGGCCTATATTTTTATAAAATTTCAGGGTCCCTTCAATGACAAGAAATGATTACTGAGATGCTCACTCTCAAAATGATGCACGCACTCACATTGAGGGCGTGAAAAAACTCAGTCAACACATTTAGTCGTAGGGTATTTTACGAGTTTTTGTGAGACTCTTGTTTTACGTGTCAGGGAAATATTCGGAATTATAAATGCTTCGGCGTTAACATCGAGAGTGACATACAGACATTTTGTGAATAAAAAAGTGTTTTCATTTTTAATTTCAAAATTGTCGCAACCCTGATTTGGAAAAAGCGCAACAAGCACCTACTACTTAATATAACTAATTAAAAAATGAAGTCACAGCTGCTTTTCTTCCAAGTGAGTTTCGTTTCAATTTCGCACTTATCCCAAAACGCTCAAAGTTTGAATGAAACAGTTCTGATCGATGTTAATGGACGTATTTGATGCAATTAGAACCAGTACACGTGAAACATTGCAACAAACGGTTATTTCGCTGTTATTGTTTACATTGCTGCGTTATTAAGGATTGGATATCAAGTTATACATATTTTAACCTAAGAGAGCCAAAGGTGTACCGCAAGTTAGCGTTTTTTACCGGTATTACTAAAACTTAAATAAGTCCCAAAATATTAACCTATTGCAAATAGGTAATGCTAACCAGGTATAACCAGGTTATTTTAATGAAAAAACGTCTAAAAACCGGTTAAATTGCATTCCGTAATTGGAAAATTAAAGCTATATTTGGAACCGTTTTACAAGGGGCTTTCTTATGAAATAATATTTACATCAAGTTTTGGTACCCTGTAGACCCTACAAAAATTTATTAAGCTTTTCAAAATATCTCTGATGAAAATAGGTAGTAAGTATATTTAAGATCGCAGAAGAATTAAAAAAAGCACGACAATACCTCAAAAACAATCAAGCGTTAATTTTTCAGTCTCCCAGGTAGAATCTGTAGCTCTATTGTGCAAAATAGACTATGTATAGAGTCCGAGTTACTAAGACTTCAAATATAACTAGAAAGAAATAAATAAACATTTATTTGTCTATGGTATAATATTACAAATATAATTAAAAACAAAACAATGAACTTAACTGTACACTATTACTAAAACAAAAAACAAAAAGAAACGCACTATACTAAAGCAGAAAACGCCAACCAGCTCAACTTGTAGCTGGGCAGAGCAGCGCTTGTTTTCAGCTTCAACTAGGTACGTCATATTCTAGAAAACTGTCTCTAGTCACCTATCATGCCCTGTCTAGTCTCGAAGATTCCAACATTTACAACTATGTCACCAAGGACGGTCGTGGCTTGTTTATGCGCATTGCCTAGACCTAACTTTTCCGATAACCTAGGCTGTGACCTCCCTAGTGCCACATTGTCGCTATCAAAGGGTGAACGATTTGTTAATGGATTACGTACCTCCACGTGTTGTGAACTTGAGATGACGATCAAGAAATTATGTATTTCGCAATATGCCACTTAAAGATTAAATCTAGATTTGACATTGAATGCTCATTTAGTACTTTCAGCAACACAGTTAAGGGTGAAGCCAAACGAGCGTATTTTTAGGGTTCCGTATCAAAATGGTAAAAAAGGAACCCTTATGGTGAGACTTCGGTGTCGGTCTGTCTGTATGTCACAGCAGTTTTTCTCTGAAACTATAGAAGCTATCAACTTTAAATTTGGCATAGTTTGCAACTTGCTTGCCCGCATCTGTTTTATGTAAAAGAAATACATTTTTCTAATTAAATATTTGAAAAGGGGTCTAGAATGGGGGGTTGAAAAATGAAAGTGATTTGATTATAGCAAACGGGGTGTCATAGAAAAGGGCACATTTCAAACAATCTTTTTATAATTTTCCGAGACGTACTTTTTGATTTATAGTCAAAAATTTACAAAACATGACCGTTCCCCCTTATCTTCAAAGTTTAAAAGTAAGTATCTTCAAAGGACCAAAAATTCTGAAAAAAATCCTGATTTAAATATAATTACTTACATTATACGCGAAAAATAAAGTTGACAAACTTTACAGTTTTGGAAAAAATATCAAAAAGCTTTAAAATTTGTATTAGAATTTAGGCTAGTAATAAAAGACAGTTAAAGATAATAAAGCTCATATCAAAATGAGTATTTTCTTTTGCCTTTTTTTAACCATATTATCTTAAATACAGAACCCTCGGTGCGCGAGTCCGACTCGTACTTGACCTGTTTTTTTTAAGTTGTGAGTCGCGTAATTTCTTTTACATGCGGTTTCATACAAAACTCCTGTTTGGTTCACACGGTGTCGCAAAATTATTTTGACTTTTGTATGAAGCAGAAATTACGCAAACCAAAAACATGCGACTCACAACCCAAAAAATGACGCTCGTTTGGGTTCACCTTAACTCTTTTCACCTCACAACAAGGCTCATTTAGCGATCAGTCGCTGCTGATGCACTTGCTGCTGCACTTGATACTGTTTGTAGCTACTTACAAGAAATTATAGTGTTAGAAATAAGTTTTGAAAGTAACAGTTTAAAAGTTTAATTAAATTGTGTGATTAATACAATGATTGACAATAAAATGTGTACTCTATGAATTACGAAAAAACCGTAAAAGTACACAACTATGGTCCTGGCCTACAACAATAGTCCAATTTTACTTATCACATTATTTTAAAAATATGATAGCTTTAGCTATAGCTAGAGTTTAAAGCGATCGATTTTAGGCCAAACAGTACATATATCCAGCTCCAGCAATAATAGCAGTAAGGTATCATATCTTAGAATAATGTAATGAGGGAAATTGGACTATTATTGTTGCAGGCTAGGATCATAGTTGTGTAGTTTTACGGAATGTGACTCTATCCTACGGGTACACCTATATACACCACCATCATTTAAAGAACCTAAATAGTGACTGTGTTAATAAGTTACTTGGATAGGAGATATTAAAATACTTACCGTTGTTTTTTTAAATATGCATGTGTCCTTTTTCTTTTCAAGTCATTAGTGCAATAAATGCATAATTTAATTTTAGATTACGTTTGATAAGTAAGTAATTATTGCACAAAAAGAAATAGTTTCATAAAAAATACTCATTTAAAAATAAATTATGTAAAAAAGTAAACTAAACCCTTAAGGGATCTCTTCCAGATTTATAAGTGATACCAAAAATATTAATCTTTGAAAAAAGTATCTAAGTAGTAAGTAGGTATACCTGCTTGGTAAATAGCTGCTAGCTGAGACTGATAAATGGCTAATAGCCATGCAGTTGCAGAAACGTTCATTAGCACGAAATTCCCGTTAGGACCTCTGTTACGTTAGAATTAACCTAGGTAAGTAGATAGAAAGTGGTAGCACACGACTTAACGCGACATTAAATTAGACTAACGTTTGTGCAACTGGGCAATATTTGTATGATATAAATACCAAAATTATAAAATACGGTTTTAATTAATTCAGTTTATTAAATAGTGTCGTTGCGTGGCAACTCTTGAAAATGTATTATATGGGATAATTATTGCATGGGGTTTTTATTTTTGTATTAAATATGGATTTATTTTCTGCTATAACCAAAACGATTAGCCGTTATACAGTTTTTTTAATAAGTAATTAAATGACCTTATTCTATAAATAGGCCGTACAGTCTTAATCCACCAGCTACCAGAGTTTAATCAATCAAGCTTTAAATCACTAATTTAAAAATAAAAAAACATAAAGCACATTACACGAGTACATAGCCGGTGTAATGGCAGTTATAAAAAAGTAAAAGTTTGAAAAAGGAGCAAGAGGTCGCACGCGCAGGTTTTATTCGATGCACTTATGTCTGACACGTGTGACGGGATGCTTCGAGCTGGTGAAGCAGTACAAGATATAATATAACAAAATACACTGAAAAAAAATTGGTCGCTTCCAACAAGATTGTGATTATTATGCATAAGTGTCTCGATCCCCTACGAGCCTAACAAGACGTTTTAGATACATCAACTAAGATGTTAGTTGAATCACTAAAGAACTTGCTGTTGTTACTATTGACTTCGGTTGCAATAAGTAACATCATAATTATTGTATTCATTTCATGTCAACTAAGAGAAACATTAACGAAGACATATTAGGCTAGGTATTATTAGTGGAAATTGATCACCGCCGCTCATAGGAGGATGTAAAGAGAAAGGCTTCGCAGATGAAAGGAAAATGAAAATGAAATGAAAAAATATTTATTGCTCCCGGACACAATTATTACAGCTTTTATAAGTTATAACATACAGAAAGTTTGACTGCAACAAAAGGAGCGAACTCAGCTGGTGCTGGCCGCAGTCTTGCAGGACTGCTGCGGCGCTGGTTTTCAGTTTTCAGATGTGGGGTAAGACAACCGGTGAAATTACAAGCATAGAGGCTTGGCTCGTTAGTCCCCATGGTTGACAGCGCATTTGGAGTCTTAAGAATACATTAGTAGATTGTATGTAGTCTGGAACATACAATTATAAGAATAAGCACTATATAATCGGATATCCTTTTTAATTCCGCAACGATTTTTTGAAGCGGGAAACTCCAAATAACTGTGAGAAATATTTAAAAAATCTGGTATATTCGGGACGCCTACATAGACGACGTTAGTATAATTACTTTGAAACACTGATGTCATTGCAGGGCGATAAGTTTTTTCACACAAAGATTTAGAACTATCTGCCAAAGTAATAGTTTTACAACTTAGAATTACCTATCCAGTGACATGTCGCTTGTCCTCATTGGTCAAATAGACCAATTATAACACCCTCCTTTTATTTCGAGCATCGATGCCCATAATTACAAATACCTTATAGACTAACATACATAACAATACAAAACTTAAAACCAACACTGAGGTGACAGAACAGCGTGGTCCTGTTTTGCCAAAACTGGCGTCATGATCGCTGCCGGTAGGTTGCCCCGAAACCGCCGGAACACGGCACCTTTCGGCCAGAAGGCAGTACCATTACCTTGAGTAATAATTACCGTACTAGCTAGCGAGTCGAATGCTCTGTCCCTCGCTCTCTATAAGAATACTGCGAGGTCTGCGAGGGACAGAGCATTCGTCTCGCTAGCGAGTACGGTAATTGTAACTCATGGTACACTCGACGGGCCCCAGCATAAACCGCGACACGCGCACTACAAACGAACTGAAGTGCACGTAGCGAAGCGACGCAGCTGGAACACCGTCAGACTGGAACCAACCTTCTGACGGATGTACTCCACCACGTCTACCATGTCTATGGGTCACAGGTCCCACTTACCATCAGGTAGCCTGCTTGTTTGCGTTCATGCTATAAAAAAAGATGCGATACCAGATTTGCCGACATAAAGATTTGCTCGTCTTTTAAAGATCCCTCAGGAGTAGCTCGAAAATCTGATCTCGTTAACTCGCTAGTGACATCCACAAGAGTAAAGTCACCAGTGGTCAGCCAGAGACCTGTAGTCGGCCTCTGTCTATACTCTGTATGGGTGGGAAGAGTACGAAAGATATATTTCCCACTGATATAAGGTCGACTACCGGTGACGGCTGACCACTGATGACTTTTTACCCCATACAAGTAAAAAACATTACACTCCTCCAATCGCATGAAAAAAAATCTTCATATGTTAGCCGCGCATTTTAATAACGCTAAGAAAATATGGCATTCTATCTTTGAAAGTGTGTCACAAGGCTAAACCAAGATAAATTTAACGGTTGGTTTAAAAAACAATTGTTATTATGCGCGTTATGGTGCCCACGTTTATTGGAATCGACGGCGTTTGATGGCACAACACTGTTTACTTAGTTTAATTATTAAAACATGGAATCTTAACATAATTTATATTTGAACGAAAGCGTGTTTAGCTGTCTTAATTATATTGGGAATCTCAGTTTTTTTTTAACCACTTTTACGATGCTTTAGCTGGTAGTGATAGTGACCCTGATTTCGAAACTGGGAGTCTCTGGTTCGAATCGAGGGGCAAATTTGTATGATGAGTGCGAGTTCGTTCCTGGGTCTTGGAATTTTTTTATGTGTAAGATTGCTTGAAATATGCTTTGTTTTATCTGTCATTGTGACATTTCCATTGGATAAAAGGGACTTTATAGTGCATTTTGTAATAAGGGCGATCTTTATTTCTGTATACATCTCGGTCTCTCTTTTTTATCGTATCCTCAATTCTGAGAGACGTAACTATGGTGAGCGCATAACTGTCTGGTACACATATTACAAGCCTAGAGCTTCGGCTAGCTGGGTCAATTTGTATGTGATCATCCCCTAGTATTTATTTTATTTATTTCTAATACGTATCATCATTAGTATTTATTTTATTTATTTCTAATACCATCATCATTAAGTTCTTCAAACTGTTGTAGCTTGGGTTGGCTGGTTGCTATATAAAGTAAACTCAGGATTGACCTAAGTAACTTGTTTTAATTATTTAAATGCACAACATTATTACATCTTAACCCCTCGGTGGTTGATCGCGGAAGAGAGCGAACATAGGCGCGAATCGCCGTAGTCATAGACTAACTAATATAACATAAGACTACTTAAGCGCTACATTCACATTTGTAATCATGTTGGGTTTCCAACACAAACGAACGTCTAAATCTGTAGTAACAATCCTTTTCAAAATGATTACCTTAAGAAAATTACAGTCATTAGCTACAAACAACAATTAGCACATTTCGTCGAAGAAGTGTTCACTGGCCGCAATGATGGCTGATGATTTATGAACAATGCGTTATCTAGGCCACAAGAGCTTCAGATGCTTACACTTGTACTAGGGGCACTGGTTCTCAAACTGTTACGGTTTGAAATAGCCGCGGCTGAAGTTCACGTGTATTTTTTGACAGTTTTGTTGCTGTTCATTTAAAAGGCGCATTTAATCCGAATTTCAACCGAATAAGGTAGGAATTTTGTGTCATTAACCTTAATAATACCTATGGTTTAAGATAAAGTTGATTAGATCCCCTGGTAAATAGATTACAAAGACGGCAAATCGTGTTATATATACAGACATAAATAAAAGAAGAAACTGACTGACTGATCGATCAACGCACTGCCTATATCGCTGGACCTAGGGACTTGAAATTTGGAGGGTATATTCCTTGGATATTCTAGGGGTGCACTAAGGAGGGATTTTTGTAAATTCATCCCCACAATGGTTAAAATAGGAGTGGCGGGAAACTAATTCTACGTAAGCGTAGAATATACGTACGAATTGCTCCTCTTCGAACTGGACAGCCACTACGAACCGCATTAAGCTTAAGGCCCGTTCGCTCTCTGCACTCATTGTCAATGACTCAATATAAAGCAAAAGCTGACCAAAAAATTCATACGTGTGACATTTTAATCCTCAGGATTGGCCATCCATACACAGTCTAAAGATGTCTGTCTTGAGTTTAGTAGGCCTTAGAGTCCACTTAATATCAGGTGCCCTTGTGGTCCTTTGCCTTCTCCTTATAGGAACTACTATAGTAATAACGTATAAAGAAAGTAAAAGTTTGAGAAGCGGCGATCACCGCGGTGGTACAATTACTCTAAATTAACACACTCGTGCGCACGCCGCTGGCTAACTGCGGCCCGCTTTAATTCAAGGAAATGGTGGTTTGTATATAATATTTATTTAATCATAATTTTAAGTTTAGTTAGCGCTAATATTTTTTTCGTTTAAATCAATGCGTGAACGTAATTATACTCCTACAAGATATGTCATTGCAAAGTGACGATTTTTCATAGACAAGTTTGAAAAAATAAATGAGTTGATTTTAAAATGTCTCTGGTTTGTGCCAATTGAACTTGGCAAAGATGTAAACACAACCAATCGAACCTATTTACCATTATTACTCGATAATCACGTGTGGCCTTAGCAATGATTTATACACTTGCCCCCTTACTAATAAACGTTGAGTAACGGTGGTATAGCTATACAAGTTTTGTCCTTATCTGTCATTGTGACATTTGGATTTGACAGATAAGGACAAAACATTGTTTTTTAGTAAGGGGTAAATCTTAATTTCACATTCAGTTTAAGCTTAAATAACTACCTATTAATTATACGTTATTTTAAATAAAAGCACGCTTGACGAATATTTGGTTATGTGTCAAACAGTACTAATTTGTTTACATCTTTGGCAATTTCAATTGACGCAGGCTATAGGTACAGCGATTAGACATCACTCAAGACTATAAGATGGTCTATACAGGCGTGTGATGATATGGGCATTTTTTGAAATAGGTACGTTGGGTTTGTTAAAATATTTAAATAAAATAGAAATATAAAATAAAGCTTTTGCCCGCGACGTCGTCCCAGGCTTCTAAGCCTGATGACACCATGCTGAGTGGCGACCAGTTCGGTGTTAACATTAAGTATTGAAATTGCTTACTTTTAATCTGCAATTTTGAACCAATACTTTTTAAATGCTTTGCTTTTGTTATTTTCTGTTATGTTTATTTTATTTAATTTATTGACTAACACCGAATTAACCGTTTCTTTTCTTTTCTTTTTATGTAAACCCGATGACAATAAAGCGAAAAGGATAAGTTCGCTTTTGTACTACCTTTTGTGTTTTTGTCTATTTTGTTGTTTGTTATTTTCCCGTTTGTACAATAAAGTATTTTACATAAGTACATACCTACATACCTACAATGCAAAATTATGGTATCTAACACCCGTATTCACAAACAATACTTAAGGGATCCTTCACTGATTAAACGCACAGCGTTCAATAAAGCTTTGTGATTGGTCCTTTTTGACCGACCTTTTGTTTATGAGGCGATTTGAACCACCCTGTGGGTTCGTGAGCACTGTGAGACCTCATAGTGACGTTTGTGAATACGGGTGTAAGAGCAACAGGATCTCCGCCATACTTAACGCAGATCCACCGAGTTAGGACTCATTAGCTATTGATAAGCAGATGAAGACTTTAAAAAAAATACAGTCGGCAGCAAAAACTTGTCCCAAAACGAAATTTTACACAAACTTATTTTTTTCATTAATGATGATGAGTTTGCTATTGACTAACTCAAGCCCTTGGAGGACGAAGGTTTTGTCGACTAAGGGCTGATTTTTCAATCTACAGATGACACTATCTGTCAGGTAAATTGTAGCTCTGTCTTTATCTTTCTTTTCTTACAAAGAAAAGGACAGAGCTACAATTTACCTGACAGATGGTCTTATCTGGAGATTGAAAAATCAGCCCTAAGTTTAAGTAAGTTTCAAAGCATTTCAGATATTCATGAGCGACCCGCGCTTGGCGCCTCATAGGTAACGCGTACGCGCACATGTCTTCCAGAAATAAAAGCAATGGCGGCCAATCGCGCCACACGCCGGCTCGTGGCAGAAAAAATAATTATAAATAAACCCTTTGAGGTTTAATAAATATTGTTTACAAGTGGCTCCGATATGTTTACAATTGGTTAAGACGAGTGGCTTTGTCTAGGAGATATGTCAACACGAAAGCTTGCCTACATTCTTAAAACAGTTTTGGTTGCTTCCTACCATTGAGGTATATCACCTCAATGCAGCAATGCTTCCTGCAAGATTGCCATCGTAAAGAATAAACCTTTTTTTTAATACTTTCATTGTAATAAGTATACTGCGTTGCGAATGTTGCGATGCATTGTAAAATAGCAAAATGCTTTTCTGACTTGTTTACCTAAATCCTGTTACCCAAAAATGTGTCATCCCACCATTATTTAGAAAGCAATAAAAATATCTACCGACAATGATGACTTTTAGGGTTGACACTTTATTGCTAAATTGTTGTGGATTGACACATTACTGCATAACGGCATCCCTAAGATGTTATGTAGGATAAATCAACATGAATTAAATTGCTGTTTTGTTTTCTTACTTCTTCCGTATTTTATTCAGTACATGACAAGAGTAAATATCTGTCTGGGTTGGCATTTATTTTTTGGAGTACCTATTGATAGGTACGAATTCAATTTTAATAGGCCAATGAGAGAGTTTCCCTTCGTTAGCTACGCCTTCAGAAGCAAGCACATTCGATTGTGTTGGTGAAATATCAACTACCTTCATAAGAACAGAACCTTGGGTTAAGTACATCACTTCCAAGAATGTGCAAAATGTTTCACTAGGAACCAGATAAACAAAATTTTAGAGCGAAGAAGTCGAGTTGCCTTTTTTTGTTTAAAATTGATCTATTTTCTAGTTTTATCGGGTTCGCTCTTAATTTAATGTCATGAAAATTGGTTGGGCCGTTTAAAAGATATAAACTTTCACAGAAGGGGTTGTCGTTATATCGGGGATGTTTATATAACAAATAGTTTTTTTTTACTTTACCTCTCTACACCTACCGCAACCTTTAAGAGGATTTTGAAGCGACGCAATTGCGTAGCTATCAAAAATGTTTTATACAAATTTAGCTCCGGGTGATGACGTTTCTCACCCCCTAAATTAAGTCCGATTTCCTGGATTTTTGAATATGTTGTACCTAATTATTATGAAAATCTGGGTTTGTACGTCACCGTTTTTATTTTTTTTATTTGTAAAAATCAGAGTTGGTTTAAGGGGGAGAACTTATTTTATTTTCCTACCTGTCATCATCAGTCGTCCACTATTGGACATAATATAGTCCTACATATGATACACTAGAGGATGCCCGCGACTTTGTACGCGTAGAATTAGTTTCCCGCTACTCCCCCCATTTCTTCCCGTTGGGGGTCGATTTTCGGAAAATGCTTTCTTAGTGCTCACTTAGGTACATTATAAAAGGAACCCCTGTACCAAATTTCAAGTTTCTAGATACAGTAGCGTTAGCTGTGCGTTGATATATAAGTCAGTCAGGTTTGCATTTTATATATATAGATAGATGTTAACTTTACTTAGGCCTACCTATAGTACATTACAACACGTTGTCCCCGTTGAATGGATAATTAAAGTACACTGCGGTGCAGTAAACAGATAACGCACATTCTGTTAATATCATCGACGTGGCACCGCTAGTTTGATTTATGGCTGCAGCAAGTGTAATAGGGACGTGGCTAAATTGAATAGTATCGACATCGATAAACTAAAATAATGTTTTGTAAGTCTCTATTCTCTTCTATAGTGTTGAAATACGTTCAGTGGATGGAAAGTGGGTAATTCGGATAGTATTTTTCTAAATCTAAAATTATTAACGTCAAATTCGATTCTAGTTTCACAAGAATAGAGTTACACGATTATAAAAGAAGGTTTAAAATATTTAAAAATTAGAGCGTAGTTATCCGAATTGGCCCCAATATTTGCTATCATTTGGTGTAGTCGATAAAATTTCTAACTTAAAGCGATTCATATTATATTAAACAAAAGAAAAAAATTAAAAACTAGTTTATACCGTTAGGTACATATTTTTTTATCAGGCAAATAATTCTCATATAAGAAATCTTTCACCAGATCATTCAGTGACTGGAATTATAATTTTAATGATACGTAGACAAAAAAGAGTAATTAATACTTATTTTTTTAATAACAAGATGTGTAAAACACACTCCTCAAACAGGTTCCTCAAACTGGGACGTCCGATTTACCTTAACACTAACTTTTACTTACCAACAATCTCATAAATTATCGATACCTTCTTAGCACATTGAATCGTCCCATCCCTAGCAACTCACTGACATGTGGCTCTTAATTATAACTCTTCTCGCCCTCAACTACTAAACCACTGAACCGACAAAAAATCTAAAATAACTGTATTTTTAATCCAGATCTGGTTACTGAACCCGCACAAAAAACCACCACATGTCTACGAATGGGTTAAAATTCCTTTTTTTACTCAAAACTGTCGTTTCGATTCGAAATGGAAAGTTAGGGGTTAATTTAGTATTCTCAAATGAGTTTTTATGTTTTTTTTTTCTTTTTTGTATTGGGAGATGAGTAATGGCAACACATGGGTAGGCTCTGATTGTTGCCATATGAAACACGTGACGTGAGAATTGTTTTTTTGGTTCTGTTGTAGACATCCTAGAACGTACATTTTTGTGGCGTGACTCTCGTGCCGTTTTAAAATAACTTATTATGACACTGTCGTTTTAGATCTGCTGAATTTCGAGATGATTCAATGCAGTGCCACATCCGTTTTAAAGTCTTAATGTTAAAATGTCTTAGTCATATTTATCCTTAGAGATCTTATAACACAAGACCTCTAAGCCTTATTAAAAACGCTCAGCATATTAACTTGCACAAACGTAAGCTCAGAAAGAGACATCTGCTAATTTTAACTATTGAAAATCAGTGCCTCCATTCAACACGGTAAAGACCATATCGTGTTGGATCTGTTATCGTATTGTCAACGTTTTGATAGCTCTTATTCACACAGTTATGGCGGCCGAGTAAAAAAGGATTCCGTAACAGGTCAAATACGATATTGTTTTTACTGCGTAGAATAGAGGCGCAGGTCTCTACAGAGACAAATAGGGGCTAGAACGGCTAGCGATCCGCGACACTGATTTTCTCATTAAAAACAAGGGAAAATAAAAATACATACATGAAAAAACGACAATGGAATACAAACCTGTTCTCAAAAAAAATGTGTACCTAGTGATGGTTAAGATCTGATGGGATCCATGAGGAATTGACGGAACTAATCATTTCAAAAGTGCGCGTAAAATCGTGCAGGACAAGAATTTTTCCTTCACAAACTTATAATTAATGTCTAACAAAGTCGTGGATATGCTCCGTCATTTCCTGAAACCTGACAGGTTTTCGGGAAGTATATCGTTGTTACCAAGGAATTGGAATTGATACGACAACAATAGCATAGCATGTCAAAATCAATATCCCTTTACCGAGTACAATAGAGCCCCTAAGCTTGAACACTTAAGCAATTTTAGTCTCATTTGTTGAATCAAACATTCACACAAAAGTCTTTATATAAAATTGAAAAAAAATATAACCTTGTTCATGTTATGAAATGTGTAAGATAACCAGTTTAGCTAATGAACTCATCTCGCTAATAATATTACATCTGGAGCATTTAGCGGATGTGTCAAGACAGGATGAATGAAACGCATTTTTTTCACCATTCATACAATCGCATGCGCAACTATACGGGATGACTCGTTTGATCAGGGATATTATGACGCTAAATAATTATTAAATTCAGTTTTTAGAAACTGACTATACAATTATTTTCGTAAAAAAAAAACAGCGTCAATGTCACACCAATTTACCTAGGCCCAAACTAAGATCTAAGGTTGTACAGTCATGAGATTTAATTTGGTACCCACCTTAGGTCCAAAGTCAATCTGACATTCTACAACAATAAGGTTGAGTTTCCTATAACTTACAAATGACTTGACATCTCTAATGACATTGACGACTTCAAGCATATTTTTCTTGAAATGGGTCTCAAATTAACGCTCGTGACCTTACTATGGGTACTAGAAAACGATATTACTTATATAGAGAAAATATATACTTAAATACATAGAAAACATCCAACACTCAGGAACAAATATTCGCGCTCATCACACAAATATCTGCACTTACCGGGATTTGAACCCAGGACCGCTAGCTTCGTAGACAGGGTCACTACCTACTAGGCCAGCGCGTTACCAACACCCAACAATAACCATAACTAACCTTCATCAAGTTTTCGGCCTGATATCGTACTGAAGTCTAATTGAAATGGTTAGATAGAGCCATAACCAGGACCGCTGTTATTTATTAGTGTATTGAGAAATTCAACAGCACAGATACCTACAATAGGTGATTGATTACGAGTACAATATATCATAATAAGTACTGCATAATGAGAAGCCATTTATAGTGGCTTAGAAAGATTGGTTTTGCTTGAAATTTTAAATTTAGAATACCTATACTAGGTACATTAGACTAAATAAGTTTCTGTCATATATTTCATTTTTGGGACAAGCTTTTGTTCACTTCTTTTTTGCAAAGTCTTTCTGCTTAAAAAGACCGAACTAAACAGTACCAACACGGTGGATCTACGTTTAAAATAACGGCGATCTATCATCAGATCAGCTAATAGATACCATAATATTGCATTGTCATCGGGTTTACATACTTGGTCCACATTTCAGCCCATTCCATTTCGATTTGCAAATTTTGAGGGACAACTTACAAACATACATACGAACAGTGCAAGATTGCAATAAAAGATTGTAAAAATATATTAAGGTGAAGCAACCAGTACAAATAAAACAAATGAAATAATTGTAATGATTTTGTTTAATACAACACTAATTAAGTATAATTTACAATGATCAATAAATGTATCGCGTACGCAGTTAGCGAACATATTGAGAATGTAGATCATTCAATATTGATTTTAAAATCGATTGCCACTTTTCATCTCTTCCTAACGGGGATTAAAGTTCCAATAGACTTTTATGAGGATTATTGAAGGTTTAAAAAACCAGTCAAATATTTAAGTTCAGTGTAAGGACACTTTAAAAAAGCATCCGTTATGTTTATTGTACCTCCATCTTTATACAAAAATATAATTCAAAACCAAATTCGGCCAAAACTAAAATTGAAATTTTGATCTATAGCAATAATGACTTGAATTCTTAGTGTAGTTTTTGAATACTTTCGTATAAGTAACTATAATATTTTTAATATATTTTTTAACATAATGTTAGTGTATGGAAGATGATTTAATCGTTCAGTTTCTGGCAATGTCTACATTCTCAATATTGCAACAAAACGTAGAACTGGCCGTAAATGCGTTTATACTTTAACAACATATTTCAATTCCTGTAAAACATCTGTGACAATTCTCGGTGCGTATAAAATAAGTATTGTACTTGTGTGTAATAAAACACATAAAATGTATTATACAAATTAACAAAAAAACCTGTGGAAAGTGTATTTTAAATGTGCCAGCATTTATCTTTCTACTTATTCAAGAATTATTGCAAAATGGAATATACATTTTACATACATCGAATTAGTGCTACATATTACAAGTAGGTATACATACTTATCTGTGATATGATTCAACCCTTCTGGAATTCAATAGCTAGAAGGTTTTTAATTCACAAAAATGCACGAGTACAAAAAAAACGAAACAAAATGAACACCTGTCTAAGGTTCCAATACAGTGAAAATTTACTACTAAATTTCTAAATTTTCTACAACATGAACGATTTAATATGCAATGTTTAGGTATATTTAATAAGTAAACGTTTACACACGTCTAGATTTACCATTTTTAACAATTTACAACTCATGACAGTCATGATAAATATTTACAGGCTAGTCTTAGTCTAGAAATTAAAAATAAACAATTCCTTGGAATCCTGAATAGCGTGCGCTACACACGAGCCGAACTAAGGCGTGGACTAAAATAAAATCATCAGATCATTTTCTTAATACGAATACATAATAATCAAATCAATTCCGTCTAGGTACAACAAAGTTATGCAGCGAACAGCTAAATGAGCAAAACCAATGCAAAGCATCAATTGTCCTTCCACATTTCTGATCGCCTACTCAATTATAATAACAATTGAAGCAAGCACATGTGGAAAAAATCTCTTAAACTTACAAATGCATTTTCTAGAACAAGTTTTCCCAGCATTTTTCATTCCCGGATAATAGATAATATTTCCCCCCCCTCTTTTTAATTTTATTCGTGACAAAGAACAAACGCACAATGTTCAGACATCGACAGACGATGTCGTGTTGTGTAAGAAAGACCGAATATGCGAATGTATGACCATCAATGTGTAATATTATTTACTTATAATATTGTTCTTTTAAAAAATTCAAAGCATTCCGCGCCTCCCTTATGATCTTTATATGACCCCTTAGATAGGTTTTGACCTCGTCATCACTTAGCATCAAGGGAGACTAAGTTCAAACGAAGACCTATATTGGAATTAAAAAAAGGTGTGTCCTACTTGGGAAATCCTGCTTTAGAAACAAAGAATCGATTTCACAAGTCGCCTGTTAGTCGTATTAATCATCACAGGTGGAACTGGAGACTAATTTAAGACCGTAACAAGCCGACAGGCTCCTGTTATAACAAAACCATATATTTTCTTTCATGCAACCACATTTTTTTTAGAAACTCAAATAACAAGCATTACCTGTTTCATCTGAACTTTTACTTCAAAAAACGTATTGAGAGACATTTTTTTGTCTGAATATGTTCTACTACTTTTTGCAGCGTCTTTGCTTAAAAGGTGAATAGTAATTATTCTATGCGCTTTTATTTCATATCGACAAACGAGGTTAAAAAATATTTAGTGGCCGTCAAAATGCAAAGAACCAAAACGCTTAGCGTTAATAATATTATTAAAACTTTATGTACCTTACGTTCCCCTAAACAGTCCAATACACCTACTTATTGTTCGTATTATTTGTATATTACAAATAATGATTAAATACTTTTTAAATATTGATATGGACCTTTTAAGGTTTATTTATCGTTGACTTTTGATTATTTACCGCAATTCGTTTCATCTAAAATTTCCTAACACTTAACCTATAAATAGAAGACCTAATTTCTCAATTACCTTAGCTAAACAAACTTAAAAAATAAAACTTAGCAGTAAAAAAAATATAAACTATAATACTTCAAAGTACCCCGTTAAAACCGGGTCAGTTAAAAAAATAAACAAAGAAATATTTGGTTACGTCTAACTTATAGAATCCTCCGGAGATCGTCCATTAAATATAAAATCCAACAATGAACACATTACACGTTGTAAGACACCTCTAATAACTCGAAATAGAACTACACCCGTAAGTATAAACCGTAAGTATTACATACTGTGATATTCATAATTCTAACACTATACGAAAATCGAACTGTCGTCTTCACTCAATATTGCTATACGAACAGTATCATCGGCACTCAGTTCATCACTCGTTCCTTTCTCAGGGTGGGGGGTGGGGGTTGTCTATTTGTCAGATCTCTGCTCGTTGAGGGAGAGGTTCTCGGCCTCGTCCTTTATGTGCGAGGCCGAGGGTCTGTACCGCTCCTCCGAGCGAGGGTAGTCGTCGTACGGGCTGGTCTCGCCCGAGCGGTTGCTCGACGACTCCTTGGTGGAGTTGGAGTAGTCAACTGCGGAAGAACTCAGGTTATTGTTTTAACCACAGATAAATATAACTAACCCTGCAAGTAGCCAGTTGCTAGTGACCCTGCCTACAAAGCTAGCGGTTGATATTTGTTATCCAGTACGGAACTATAATATTGTGGTCTACTACCTATATAGTACAAGCCTAGAACTTGGCTAGGACTATGTCAATTAAGAAGATATTCCCCTGTTATTTATTATTCCATATGTTAATCTTCATGTTTGAGATTTTAACTGTCTATAGGCCTCATTCCCCACTTAGCATCAGATGGCTTATGTGCTCGTTTGCCTTTCAAACGAAACTAACATTGTCTTTAGACGTACCTTTGTTAGAATAGTCGGAGGCATGCAGCTCATTCTTGAGCGCGTAGATGTTGGGCTTGACGTCCTGGTCGGCGCTGAGGTCCTCGGCCTTCACGTCGTGCGAGGAGCTGCTGCCGTACCCGTTCAGCAGGGACGGGCGGCTGCGAGACACATAGCATCGTTAAGTATAGATTGTACCAAACTCAATAAAACATCATGTTACATACAATGGCTTATTTTGGACTCGTTATTGCTAAAACAAACCCCAACATCTGCTAAAAGAACGTACTTATAAAAATGTGTTACTTAGTGTAAAAATATTGGGCCTAGAAATATGCCCTGTAGTACTTTTCAATTCAATGGAGAAGGATATTCAAATGTTAAACGGTATTTTTATAACAGCCGCCGACCAAAACCAGTGCTATTTTCGACGCCTTTGACTGTCTGTCATATTATGTTTTGGTGACATCGGGACGGGAAATAGTCTAAGACATTTCATTGTATTGATATTACCTGTAGTCGTCATGCGAAGACGGGTATTCCTCGGCGCCTTGCATGATGTGATCTTCACTGGACATGTACGACAGGTTGCATTCTTCCATCATGCCCTAGAGAAACAAAACAATAAACGTAAAATTACCCTTGAAGGTATTTCAGATAACACTGTGCTGTGCGTTTTTCTAAGCATATATCAATTCCAAATATTTCTCCGTCTTTTGATTGGTGTTGATTTTTCATTGGTATATTGGGCATTGTATACATTTAGTATATAATTATTAAATGTTTTGTACTAAATGTCCACTTAGGTATATTTTCTAAATAAGACCTTACATACCTGAAGATTTCGTTTAAGAGCTTCGCTGTAGCCATGGGGGCTGGTCATCATTGGAGGGCTCTGTGCTCCCATGAATCTGTCAATTTAATAACATATGAAAAACCAGCCCTTCGTCTCCAAAATTTCCAAAAGAAAAAGAACTTTCAAATTTACTGATGGTCCAAATTTTCAACTCTAAATTTATTTGCTTGAATGATCATTGAAATAAAAATGTGAAAATAAAATATTACCCCCGGCCACTTCAGACCTCTTCTTGTGACCAGTCATCACATTACTATAGTTTACATGGTGTATGGTGTCAGTGTGTAAATTTGTGAAGTGTCAAATTTTGAATTTCAAAGTCCAATTCGTCTGTAATAGTAAGTGATGCGTGTTGTGTGTGAATGTGTGAAAAAAGATAAATAGAATAAAGAATTGAAAGATAAAAAAGTTAATAAAAGCAAGCGAGTTAGAAAAGAGAAAAATGTTAGTATTTACCATGCGACAAGAATGCACAAGCAAAGCGAAGAAGCCAAGTCCGATCTTAAGCTACTACGAATTTGGGATGAACATGCTTGAGACAAAATGGATATTAGAGAAGATAAAGACCTCTAGAATCTTACTTGGGTATCCAACGACGATCCTTCGTTTACAATTTATTTTTACAACATGCATACCATCGCAATAAACATTGTTTCAATTCTTAATTTGATACTTGTTTTCGATAAAATTAAAAATATGTCGGAAATTACAGTAGCAACATATGAGTTAAGCTAATTATTAGACAAGTCGTTTAATATTGTGATGTTAAAACTATAGCAAAACAATTGGTTATAGCTTTGCACTCTAGGAGTCTAATAATTTGATATGTGATTACATTTTCGATTTCATTTGTTTTTTTTAATTGATAATTTAGATAAATGTAAGCACACATGATATTATAAGTTTAACCATATTGAAACAGTTACGTGTCTCTAGTTACAGTCTAACATGACAAGTTAATTATTCTAAAGCTTTACAGTGATACACTTTACAAAATGGTCAGAAACATCGATCTAAATGAAAAATCAAAAATTATCGTACCTTCCAAATCATAATTTTCGATTTTTCCATAATATCACACGATTTCTATTATTTTGGACGCGATCGCCCAACGACTTCGCATAAAAATTGACATCGAGTTTCGAAAAATACAGGTGCTTCTCTAATTTAAGAACAGTTTTTTGATCCACAGATAAAGTCAATATTGTTAAGCTTTTTTCCAAACGCAGATTTGCCGATTCAGCAATTTCTCAATCTGTAGCATAGCATCCATTTCATATATACTTACTAACTTATTGCAACTTTGTTTGTATTGCTAAAGAGTTCACACTAACAATGTGCAAGTTACAGAACATGCCAAGAATTAATGACACCTTCTCAAGAAATTACTAAGAGAAAATGTTCTTTTTCCACACAAAAAATTAAGAATATTCTTAGAAGAATTTCTTCTAAGAAACTTTCACGATTGAAGAAGTTTCTCGTCGATACAATGCTAGTACACACGCGAAAATTTGCTGAATCTGATAGAAAAAAGCTTTTGCCTATTCCATTCGTTGGACGGTCGCAGCTTGTATGCGGGCGCGTCCTTACTGTGCAGGCGCAGCGGGACCCGGCGCGGGCTCGTACTTCCTCGGGCGCCCTCGGCTCAAGTGCCGACGTTTCACGAACTCCGCGTCGTCAACCATCCAGAACGAGCCGAAGTCGTCCTCGTACCGCACAAAACATTTGTGCAGAGACAGGTTCGTCCGGATGGCGTTCTACAAGTCAACCCGATTAGTAGCTAACTCAATCGACAATGACCACCCAAAGGTGAACAAAGCGATCTGGAAAAAAACATTAATGAACTTAACATTACAACGTTCCCATCATTTAATCTATGTAATGATGGAACGCAAGATCGTCGTGGAGAAACGATTGACATGCAGGATGGCCCAAGAGACCCCGGAAGGAGAGATGACAGGAGCAAGGTTAATAGGCAAGCGAGAAACTGTTACCACCGTTGCGCTGAAACCCACAAACACACAAACAAATCCTAAATACGAGAAAATGTACATGACTCACACGCCGTAGCGATATAACCGATGTCGAAACTACTTATAATTTCAATAAGGAATCTTTTTAAGATCGGTTATATTGCTACTTACAATAATGATTCAAAATTAACTACACAAATAAATACAGATCCAAATCTGAAACGAGACAAAACGTTTATTTACACGAAAAGAGTTAAGTATCTCTAGGTTAGATAGAAAATATTTAGAAGATTAAAATGTTAGAATCCAAAAACGGTTTAGTGTGCCCATTGTGTGTATGAAGAGTGTGGTTTGGGTGAGTGAGAGTAGTCGCTGAATTAACTTTTCGAACGTCTGCAAGGCATCTAATAGTTTACTTGGAATGGTTCACTTTTAAATGGTAATCCAATAACAAATTTTCAATAACACTCTGTTTGAATTGTAATTTGGCCGGAAACACAGATTATTTTAAGTTTGTAGTTGTGTTTGTAAGTTTGTTTGGGTTGGTCGGTTTACGATATCGAGTCGATAGATACTTGTACCTATATAAAAGCATGTTGAGTAACAGTTTTAATTTTTAACTTAACTTTAATTAACAACTGATTTGTATTCGAATGTAATAGATCCACATTCATGCTTAATGTAGGGCTGCAGTAATTTTGCAGCGTAAGTAATTTGTTCCAGTGTTGGCAGTTGGAAGGTATTATCTGTTAGTTTATTCATGCCAGTTAACTAATCTTTGTCCTTTATGCACCATAAATTACGAAATCGAACTAATTGTTTTAAATTGCAGATTTGTTATTTAGTGACTATATAAAATTCTATAATCTTGTAAGGAGTAAGGAGTAAGCCATGTGTATTTTATGTAATGTAAGGTATTGAGTATTGTGACGGTGTTATTTCTAGTCGGCTTGTGTATGGAATATTGTATATAGAGTTAAGTAACAGTGTGAAGGCAGTTGACGTGACTGTCGTGAAGTATAGGTAGGATGTTGGTAAATGTATTTCATGTCGACGAACAGTATGAAATTGTGAGAGCATGTTTTTTTAAGTATTAGTGAATTTGGTCATAGTGCTTATTGTAACATCAACAAAATTGTTAAAAATAATTGAGGTCTAAAAGTTTGTGTAACGTTGTAACAATTTCAAGTCTAACTGTGTCATGAAACCAAAACGGTTATGATTGGTGTCAAGGTATTGTAATCTTGTGTAGTCTAGATGTGTTGGAAAAAGTCGGTCAGTAAGCCAATTGGTGTAAATGTCTATTTCCGAAGTGTTAAAGTGATATAAGTATAGTTTTTTGTGTTTATGTGAAGCATGGACCTGCATAGTATCTCATGTATCATGTGTATAAAATGACCTCTGTTACTGAAGTAGGTAATTATTGTAAGAGCGCAAGTTGTGCAAGAGTTTTGGTGTCATATCATGTCATGAATCCAATTGATAGGATTTGTGTTTTTTTGTCAGATGAGTAGAATTGTGTACAATCTAAGTTTAGTCTAACTGCCGCACTCAGAAACGCCAATTAAATTTAATGCTTGAGTAAAGTTGCTGCTGTCATATTCTTTGCTATAGCAATAGAATAAGACAACGCGTCACTAAACAAGCATTAAATTTAATTGACGTCTCTGAGTGCGGCAGCAAGTGTTTTTGGACATGTAACCCTGAATCGTGGGTGTTAGATATCATTTTGAAGTGTGGTAAGTGCAATAAGTTTAGATGCATCGTGTAGGTCTTGAAGGTTCTGAAACAGACCAGACATTGTACAGTTTGTGTAAATATGTAAAGTATAGAAGATTACTTATGTTTGTCTGTGAAAGATGTACCAGAAAGGAAATTAGGTACACTGTGTTTAAGTAATGTCTGTATGTATTAAATAGAAGATGTAAGGTCTTGTTGTGAAACTGTACAAATTGTAAATTTGTAGAGAAATCAGTCAAATGTGTAATTGTGAAGGTCTGCATCTGAATACCGTGTAAGAAGATAAGGGCGTATTGATATTCAACGAAATTAGCACTCGAAAGCAATATGGGGCATCATATAATTTTGTAAAGTGTGAAAGTGTCCACCGAGTGTTACGCTCAACAGCATCAAAATGCAGTTGATTAACGTGTAGTGTTTGTAATTGAAGAGTTTTGAGCGTTTGTATCGTGTAAAGTTGTGCAGTGTGTGTGTCCCCACAAGAGGCAGTAGCCGGGGTCCGTACCCCGCGTGCACGGGCGGCGGCGCGTGCGCGGCGCGCTGCGGGCGGCGCTTGTAGAACTCCACCTCGTCCACCGTCCACACCGCGCCCTTCACGTTCTCCACGCGCATGAAGCACTTGTGCAGCGACAGGTTGTGACGCACTGCGTTCTGTTGTACTATGCTAGTCTTTATTTGGTCAAAGATTATCACTAGCTTCATGGCTGTCGCTTATTGTTATTTTATTAACAGTTTCTTTATTAAGTCCTTTGTTATGTTCAAGTATATCGAGTTCATCTTTAATCAGTGCTTCATTATGAGTTGAAGATTTTGAACCGTTCTTGTTTCTGAGCTAATAAGCGACCGTCATAAGTTCTTAAGGAGACTGATTACATTTTCATAAACTAAGTTCATCAGACAATGCTATATTGGGAAAGTTTTCATCAAAATCAATTAAAGGTTGTAAAAAATACAGTGGATCAAGTGTGATATTATCTCTAAAAACTTTTTATAAAAATATTTTTCTGTAAAATTAACCCTTTTTGACTTTGATGAAAACGTAAAAATAAATACATACACTATATTATAATGCAATACTTACGTAAAAATACTCTATGGTACAAGTATTACTTCGTGAAAATCTTCGTCAGAAAATATTAATTTTAATCAATCAGTATATTTATAACTAACAGTATTTATAACAATTTCAAATTATGTTCACTTTAGTGTACTTATTTCACATTTTTTTTTTCAATCCTGACAAATATTAGTAGGTTTATAAAAAAAACATCAACGTACCTTCCAAGTGGCTGCATTGCGTCTAAAGTAGCAGAAAGTTGTCTGGAACCAGTTGTAGATCTCGTTCAAAGTCAATTGCTTGTCTGGAGATTCTATGATGGACTGAAATCAAAATAAAACCATATTAACAACTTACCACAAAATACAAAATGCTTTGTACACATCAATACAATTCTAGTTCTGTAAATATCACGAAATAACATTAACTTATTGTTCTAAGATAGGAAAACATTCGCGTGACAAACGTTTCCTATAGGTACTTGGGCATTCAAGTTGACAAACTATGTTAGCTATAGGAAATAATGCGGTCCAAGAATGCCACCCTGAGGTACACCTACACATAAACATGAAAATTCGAACCTTTTTAAACAAAGGAATTACTAAAAACCTGGCTACAGGTACCCAAATTGGATTAAATAAAAGCCACGTAAGTACCCTATATAATCCGATTATAAATGATAACAATATATACCTGTCGAATGAGTGAGGCGTAGGTGAACGGCGGTCGGACATCAGCACTCTTATAGAATTCGCGATTACGTTGAATCTCTGAAAAAATACAAAATGCCAACTAAAACTAAAACTTAAATGATAAACTTTATTGCAGGTTATTATGAATTCAAGATATATTGAGTGGAATACGGTAGATGAGACATTAATTAAACTTATAGTAAAATATAAAGATTTACAAATTATTTACAATACAGTTTTTTTACTAATGCAATTACTGCGCCTCTAATCTACTGTATAAAACCAATATTGTCTTTAACGCGTTATAGCATTGATTTAGCCCGGTTACCATTACTGACAATAAAATAAGAGCTATCAAAACTGTGATGATACGGTCACACGTCAAAAGCAATAAGGGTTTACCGTGTAGAAACTCGGCCCTGGTAAAGACTAGTGAATTTGAAATAAACATTTGAACTAAAAAGAAGAAGCAGCGTCGACCTAATACAAGCATGCTTAAATTTTTTGGTGTAAGCGTCACAGCTGTATATAACAGTAAACTAAATAAATAATGATTACCTAAAGACTGAAATTGTAACACTGTTTTACCTTGTTGCACGTCTAATCCGGCTCTTTCGAGCATGTATGGAAGACCTTACAGACAGAAACGAGACTAATTCGATTCAATAGAACAAATACATTTTTGCTTATAGACGAAGGAAGGTCATCCAGCAGTGGACGTAATTCAGGTGACATATTGATGAGGATAGATGAACAATTGAAACTGACAGGTCCGTGTAATCATTGTGAAGTCCATAATATTGAAATGTAAGTAATCAGGCTACTTCTGGAAATCAATTACTCTCGTCTAATTCTCGTAGTAATAGAAACAGTTGACGCCGTTGACGAAAGACTTGAATTATTAGAGATTTATCTACTACTAACAATTATAAAAGGACAAAGAATAGCACTAAATCTTGCAACACTAGAGACACTTTAAATTGTGTAGTTTTCTGAGGAGTTTCACAGTATCATTCAAACAGATGACTGATCGATAGAAACTTTAAAATATCGGTTATTTGTTATGTTACTGTTATTACGCGGATATAAGTAAGTACCATCTGTAAGCGTGTGCTCGTTTTTCATGTTGAAAATTTAAAACAGAAGAACTGTATTCAATAAAATAGGGTTCGGTTTTAAGGTAAACTTACCACCAGCAATGGCAACCCCAGATTTATCGGAGACGCGGCGGCGAACCGGCCCAGGAGAAGTACCCTCATTGGCACTCCCTGAAATTAGAAAAGCAATTCTTATGAAATCTGTTGACCGAAATGGTTATTGTAAGAGTCAGATGATGGAGAAACAATATTGTCCTCTGGTATCCTGATTTAAAAGAGAAAGATCAATTGACAGGCTGTGCATGCATGTAGAACAAACATAAAATGTATCACTTTCGACGATGTTCCCGACAATGGCAAATGCCTCTAAAATATAATGAATCATAGACGAATACAATCAGTGCCAGGGTTCCTATAATTCTAAACAAAATGTACGTAATATCGAGTTTATGGCCATTTTTATCATCAATATCATCATATCTTATTTCCTCAAATGACGTACACCAAAAGTTCATTTGAGTCAGCCATCAACCATGGAGTACACGTACGTCATTTTCACCAAACTCATTTATTTCGGTGTTTGTGAAGATTGCGTCATAAAATACTCATACTTTGAAAATAAAGTAGTGCTTCAATTACTAAAAGAGACTAACCATATAACTGACCTTATCAAAGTGGAGGTTGGTAATATAATTCAAGGAGTTTTCTTAGACTCTCATGAAAAAAACTAACTCTGTTGACCTGGATCTATCTCTATGAGTGGACTGACGAAAACCCAAGGTGGTATTCTGATAAAGGTATGAAATCTGCGTAAAAAAATAACCACTATATCTGGTTCCCGACAGTGACTCTATTCAATGCTACTGAACCAGATGATAACATGGATTTGCTGACGACTGTGTAGTTTTATCCTCGTGACACCCGGTGTTCCATAGCATGTACATAATCAAGGCAATTTAGTTTTAACTTTATTGTGAACAGTATAATGTTCATTTTACATTGTTTCAAAATTTAAAATGGCATTTAATAGCGACCTTAATGGTAGATTCAAATTCCCACTCACAAAAATCTAAGTAGCTGTAGTAGTTTTCCTAAAAATATCAGTCAGTCAATCAGTCCATTTGTTACAAAAACACATACAAACAGATGCAAATGTAAAGCTTATAAAACCCTTCTTTTTGCGTCGGGGGTTACACAATATCTGATCATTTACCGTGCGAGTGTTTAGGCTGGTGGTGCGCAGAGTCCCTGGCAGCGTGTAGATGGCGCATCATGGCGGCGAGGCGGTCGCGCTCGCGCCGCAGCTGGAGCTCGAGCTGCGCCACCACCTGCATCTGCACGCGCGCCTGCGCGGCCGACCGGTCGTCCAGCGTGTGCGCCGCTTCCAGGTGCCTGTGGGTGCTCAGTGTCAGAGAGAAGGCAAGACAAAGGCCTGACGGTGAGCGGGATCTGAGACCCATAGACATAGCATTCTTAAGGTGTGAGTCATCCAACATGTTGTGATCACCTTTAAGAGGGAGATCATTTAGTTATAGTGTTTTATTTAAACCATGTAATCTCTTAACTGTAAGCATTGTAATCCTCTTGGTGATCTTTAAATAAATAAATAAATAAACATCTAAAGAAGACCAGGGTCATCGAGTTGGCATTGCAGTTCTATTTAGCTTTGCTCTGATAAGAGTAAAAATTTCGAAACTGCTTTTTGCAGTAGTTTATTTGCATTAATTGTCCTACCAATAGTACGCAAAATAATGCATCCACATGACTGCAAAAATTTTGATAATACAATACATATCAGTCATAACATAATACCTTGGCGACGCGTTAGGCTATTTGGTAGTAGTCCCGGGTTCGATTCCCGCGTTTATGGGCAAATATTTGTGTGATGAGCGCGAATTCCTGAGTCTCAGGTGTTTTTTTTTATATATTTAAGTAGATACGTATTTATCTATATGTATAAGTATGTTTATAGTTGTCTAGTACCCGTACAAGCTCAGATCTTAGTTTGAATGTACGTCAATTTGTGTGAGATTGCCCTTTTATTAATTAATTAATTAATTAAGTAATAATTTATAATGACAGCTTTTAACTCACGATAAAGAAATCAAGTGAAAATTAACCATCGTCTTTCTGCGACAGGGTCCTATAGTGACTCAACAATTAAAGTAAACTGCACAAGAGGTAAAAGACATGTTATTGTAATCTTTGTAACTTGACGCATAGAGATATCTGAATCTTATCAAGTTACGAGAACAAATAAGGAAAACAATTAGGAAATAGATAAAAATAATGTTTTACTTGAGGAAGGCCTGGTAGTCGTCGGCGAGAGCGTCGCAGCCGGGCCACTTGCAGACGCCGCGCCCGAACAGCGGGTGCTCTTCCATCTCGCTCCCCCACAGCATCAGTCCTGCCATCATCATCATCTTTACTACCATCATCATCACTATCATCAGTAAGAGTCAAAATGTTTTGATTACATTTGAGTTTGTTACCAAGCATTATTGAATTGTTCAACAACCGGTTTGAAAAATCCCTTCAGTTACTAAGCCTTGCCTTTTAAGGAGCTTGGTAGCCAAGTGGATTGAGAAGTCGATCTGTTGTCGCAAGGTACTGAGTTCGATCTTGTATTACTTAAATATACATTTTCTATAACTTGAGTAATTTACTGGTAACCGATGCTCTTACAGGAAAGTAAAAATATTGCAAGAAAGAAACAATTCCGCTACTTGAATGTGTAAGGTAATCGCAATACAAAACCATATAGTCCAAATGTATCCGAGAGAATCCATCTGGACAAGATAAAGATAAATGCGACAAAGACTCAAAGAGATAATTTTTCTAATCATAATACTCGCACGCTACAGTGCAAAATCTTCACAAACAGTATTTTCAAAGACGTTCTAAAGTTAAGCTACTCAGGTGCATCTTAATATCATTTTAACGAAGTATCAAACCTGGTGGAGCATTCGGTGGCACGGAGAGCGGTCCATGCATCAGATACTGACGCTGTACCGCCTGCAACTGCTGGACCAGTTGCTGTTGTTGGGCGCCCAGCTGTTGCTGCAGAGAACCTAGACCAAGAAGAGAGCATAAACAATAGGGTCAGACTAGCCAGACTAGTGTAATATAAATTCTACTACATTATGAGCATCTGATGGTGGATATTAAAATCAGTTCCCTGATCGCAACTGGTAATGTGATTCTGTGCGAAATACAAGAGGTTAAGTTGTGAACACAAAAAGAGGCCACTTAAAAACAAAAAATAAACCTAAATTATGTGTTTGGGGCATGTTTGAAGTTATAGTTTGTACCTACTTCATTGACAGCTGTCAAATCCATCCTTTTAGAAAGGCACAGCTATAGTTTTCTGTTTTAAGTACGGTTTAGATATGTTAAAATGTATGAAGTTATCGATATTAAAACAGATTAACCGGGTTAGGATGTTGGTGCAATTGCCAAACCGCCTAATTTAGTAAATTCTTTAGGTAGGTACTAATCTGAATCATTGGATAGTGCATGCAAACTGAAATGATTTTTTGTCTATCTGCAGGCTTTGCTCTGCCTAGCAGTAACCATCTGGACTGAGGGTTGTGAATTTGTGAAATACCTGGAGAAGCATCTGGAGGCGGCAGATGCGACTGCGAGAGCAGGTTTAGATTGATCTGGTCCTGCAGCCGAGACTGCTCCAGCTGTCGCTTGGCAGCCTCCGAAGACATGTGCTGTTTTGGAAAATTACATTGAAACATTTCTAGATACAGGTAGGTCATATTACGTAATAACATTTTTCGGAATTTTGCATTCCGAAAACTGCTTACTTTAACAACTATCGCGCTAATGGCGGGGTTAGTCCTCGCTCCCGAGTCAGAGCAATTGTGTGTTGACGTGCTAATATTTGAGCTTAGGTCTGGGATGTTCTCCTTCGTGTAGAAGTTCGTTTATATCATTGTCAATTTCACATACCCTTGAGTTTGGGAGTTGGTTAAATTGCATGACAATATGCCCAGGGAAAACTATACTGCAGACAGTTCAAACTCTCTCCTTCCTTCAACTCACTAGAGAAAAATGGGTACGTATGAGCTTCTTGACAAGCACTATCCCATTAATAACCCTCAACTCCTCACCTGCTTCTGCATGTGATGCTGATGAAACAGCCGCTGCTTCATCAACGCCTGCAGCTGTGAGTGTTGATCTAGGAGCTGCATTGCAAGCAGGTCTGGTGCCACCAAGGGCAGCGGGGAGCGGGCGCTGCCGCTGCCGGTTGGTGAAACCGGCGCCGGCGATGAGTGCGCTGAGCCCGCGGTCGGGGACGTTGGGGCTGATGCCTGTGGATTTTGAGCTCATGAAGTACTGGTTTGAGGGTTAGAAGATGAATATTTGTCGAAATAGTTGAGTTCTATAAAGTGAAATGAATAGAGTACTCATTAAAAACGAGTAAAATTTTGAAATTCATTAATGTATTTCTTAGAAGAAACTAGCTGTAAAGTAAAAGTGCTTAAAGTTATACTTGGTGTTTGGTGGTAACGGATATAAATATTTATATATGAAGTACCAATGATTAATGTTAATGTTTACTTATTTAAGAATGCAAGGCTAGGTACTCTCTCTTAATGTCTTTTACAAATCAAAAAAGTAGGTATTCAACTTAATTATATTAGAACTAATGTAATCCAAATATTTTCTTTCTCTTGTCACCGATTCTTCTGTTCTTACCCGTGCAAGAGCGAGAGGCTCATGGTCCCGCGGGGGAGAGGCGCGGCGCGGGGGCGAGCTGCGCCGGCGCCGCCGCGCCGCTTCGCCTCCCCACCTGCCGGACTCCTCTCTGTGAACCAACATACATTTTCATTACCATCATCATTTAACCCTCCATTTACCCACTGCAGGGTCTTCAGAGCCCCTTCAATATCAAACTACCCGGCCCGGTTCTGGGTACTATTATTAGACCAATGAGCTGATGCTGTACATAGCCACAAATCTATGACCAAATCATGGCCACCATTCTTTAACCTCTAAATATTTACTAGAGGACGCTCGCCACTTCGTACGCGTAGAATTAGTTTCTCGTTACTGGCGATTGATTTTCGGTAAATACTTTCTAAGTGCACCCCTAGAAATACTCCCTCCAAACAACTCCCTAGGTCCAGCGGTTTAGGCTGTGAGTTCTCTGTCAGTCAATCACTCAAGTTACGGTACTTACTGTTTTATATATTTAGATAGAAGATAGATAACCGCGATAGGTTTAAGAAGTGGATCATGGTTTGTGTTTGTGCTTCGTACCTGTCCAAACAGCGGTCCAGCTCGAATGAGTTGAGTAGCGGCGGCTTCGCGGCGCCCCCCGGGTTCGTGTTCAGTGCCGGCTCGGGACCCTGCGGACAAACAGACAAAATACGTCACTTTTATGGTACTGGTACTGGCGCAATGAAAAGGTTTGTCACTTCTCGATTCTATTTCAATGTTGTTAAGGTCCAAATGCGATGAACCTTTTCATACCGCGACTATATACTTGATATTGCAGAAATTCTTGATAAGCAAAGGTACGAGAATGTGAATATTAAATTAGAAACTAGAGGACGCCCGCGACTTTGTACGCGTAGACGTTCCCCGATATTCCCCCTATTTTAACCTTTTAGGGGACGAATTTCCAAAAATCTCTTCTTAATGCACCTCTAGACCTCATAAGGAACCTACGTGCCAAATTTGGAATCCTTAGACCAAGCGGTTCAGGCTGCGCGTCGATATGTCAGTCAATTTCTACTTTTATATATTTAGATAAAATACAATAGGGAAGTCAATGATTTTACTTAAGGCGACGGGTAGGGCAACGTTTTTCGATACTAGCTTTGTGCAAGTTTTTGTTTTGTAGCGGTACAAGTATATGGATAGACGATTGGCCAACCCATCGCCTTAAGAGCTACTGCTAATTGCCACTTTTCTCTAAATCTCCACCACCCTTTTCATCTTATACGACAAGGTATTGGCCTTTCAAAAATTAGAGAATGCGAAAGAGTGAAGATGATACAAATACAACACTTGTCTTGTGAACCGTGTCCAATGAAAGTCAAACGTAATATAAAATGAGGAAGATCTAGGCTTAGTTATAATAAAATAGGAATGGGCATGGCGATATTTTCTTTCCAGGGAGGGAAACCATAATCGGTTTGAGCGTTAGCCTCATATATTATGATGCAAAGCAGTGAATGTTATGAGTTTATGACAATGATATTAAATGTCTTGTTAGATCTAAGTCTCCGAATATTACGCCGACCATCGGAAGATAGTGACGCGCTACCTCTTCACTTTACAATCTATTGTATCTACTTACAATATGACAATAAAATATTTGTAGGTTCATGTGTTTTCGGTTAAACATACCGCTTTATTATTTAGCGTAATGTCAATAGTATCCATTTTGTCAGGCCTCTAGGTGTGCCCTCCAGAAACTAGAGTAGCCAATTGTTATTACTATAAACGTGTGCCCACACTGACATACTTTACCACGCTACTGATTTAAATCTTTTAAGAGCTATATTACGCTCAGTGCCTCACAACTTCAATAATATACGAGATGGAGTCGATATCCCACCAGTTTGATATTCTTGGCAGCGAACATGTAAAATTGAACAACTTATGAACTTACTAACGCGAACAAACATGATGTCATAGTTTGTTTACATTATTTAATTTACACAATAGGTACATCGTGTGGCAGTACTATAAACATATGTACAGTATACACTCGTGTACGTGTACAGTAGCTTGGGTTCGTCATAACAATTTGATGACATTATAAAAGCCGATACGGGCAAGTTGGAATAAGGACTAAAACCGAGAATGAATGATGAAATTCCTGATGAAAATCGGTTGGGCCGATTAAGAAATATCAACCCACTAATATCGTTTTTATCGATGTATATAAAACATCTGTCACTCTTTGACCAGTACGTATGAGTGAGAGTGACGGATGCTTTATACACCGGCATAAAGGCAACCATAATACCGGACCGAGATTCTAGGGGGTAAAAATCATATTGTTTTTGACCAGTTTATCGAATAGGGAATATTCACAACTTTTTTTCACAGGTTCAATTAAAACTAATTTATGTAACAAACACTAGAGCAAAATATTTTTTTGGAAAGTGATAAAAGTACCCAAGATATAAGCCAACAAAGATTTGTTCCTATCTGTTTCTAGCAAAACATAATTTAACATGGAGTTTATGTGGCCGACCTGTTACATGACGTCACGGCGCATATCGGATCTCTCTGTTCAATTAGCAGTTTATAAATGCTTGTATCATCCGTATTTCTTGGCCCCTTTTAATTTTAATTTCACTTTTGGTGATCTCTTTTACGGTATTTTCATATTTTGTTGAGAAATGTGATTTAAAAAATCCATGCATATTCCTCATTGTCAATATTTTGATAGCTCTTATTAACTTGACAGTAATGACAGCCAAATTACAAACAATATCATGACACGTCGAAAACAATATTGTTTAACGTCGTTGAATAGAGGTCCTGAAAGGAGTGTTTCATTACGATTGAATTTCATATTTCCTTTATATTTAACTAGATTCTGGCCGCGACTTTGAATGCGTAGATTTCTATTATCGTTATTCCGTCGGGAACTTTTAAATGTTTCGCGATAAACTTACCTAACTATCCTATGTCCTATTCCAGGACCTATATGCGTGCCATGCTTCATCTTGTAACCCTCCGAAAGAAAACTCTACCCTACTTAATAAACTTTAACTAAAGCCTACAGCTCTGAAACAACAGAAAACTATGACAGCTGTAAAATCCTGTGTAAAACTACTATCTATTAAAAACTATCTTTTAACTACCTACCTTTAAAATATAGAGTAAGAATGCTTGAGTAACTATTGATGATTTGGCCATATGATCGTCTAGTGTCACGGAACCTACGTTGTGAACCCTTCATAGATGTTACCTAAGAACTTTTCATGCATATAGGGATGGTATAGTTAAAAGAATAAAGCCTAACCTAAATGATAAAATGAATAATAAAATGATAATTGGTCTTATAACTTATAAAGATTAATCAAAGTCATTGGAACTATTTTAGGTTGTTAGGTTAAAACTGGAAAGTATGCTTAAGGCATGTTATTTTGCGCCTATGGTCAGAGCCCATGACTCCCCGCTCGTGACTGTGGGACTCGTTTACCAGACTGGATATCACAATTTAGTGCCGTGACCAGGATATTGAACTTTGAGTTATAAAACTTTTGCCAGTTAATTTTTAATAAGTAAATTTCAAATTGCCTCATTCTTAAAATGCCCGTTATTTCATAATGACTTTGATCTAAAACGTGTGATTCTCAAAATACCTGATTTCTGATACGACTGAATCTGATACTGATTTAAATCCGAAACAATTAAGAGGCAAAATGTATGTCTTAAAATGACAGAAATATACATGAAAGTTAATAAACCTTAAGGCGTTTTGGGATAATAATAGGGTTCCGTTATTGTAATCCATGACAAGGACTATATGTGAGGCATTTAATCCAAATCCGACCAGCCGTAACAAACATACTGACGCACACACACGCACAGAAACACCAAATTCCTTAAGAAATAATGCGATCTACTGAAACGAAAAGTGAAGACCAAGCAAGAGGTAGCAAAAAATATTACACTTTAGTCCTTTGTCACTTTCACGTCATGTTCGAACTGCCGTACCAATCTGACAAAGGCGTTAAAGCGACAAGGTACAAAACGAACAGCTACTTATAAGGCCGATTGTACAAACCGGCAGGCCTATTGCCTCGGAATCGCAATCGCAATCGTTTTCATTTTGACAGTCCAAAGCGAGTCTGCATACAAAACGAAAACAATTGTTCCGCTTTGAAGTCGATTGCGATTGTGAGTGCGTTAGGCAATAGCGACGCAGGTCCCACCCATTTCCGCTTATCTGATACAGGTAAAATCCCAAAGCTTTAAGCGGTCAAAGATAAACCTTAGCCAATGAATAAGCGCATATATTTACCCAAAAACCGACTATCTCTACGTTAAAAGAGGAACAGATTTACAATTTTGAACAGGTGTATACATACATACATACATACACTCACGCCTACATTCGCAGAGTGGGGTAGGCAGAGCTAAGTAATTACCAACAACTCTAAAAACTTGTTATAATTCTGTAACCACATTGTGAACAATCTGGCTAGTATGTTTATACCAGTGTACATTAGTGACAGGTTGCAAGCCCATTGCCTAACAGTACAAAAGAAGCCTTTATTACCTTAGTCGCTTCTTACCACTTCCACGGGAAGACATGGAGTAGTAGTACTAAGCCGGCAACCACACGGCGGTGTTTAATTCCCTAAATAATTAAAAACTGTATTTTTAATAACGCCTACTAACATCTACTTCTTTTAAAACGAATAACTCTGTATTGACTTAACCAATTTTCATAAAACTTGGCTAGAGCCCGCTGCAATGAAAACATTAAAATAAATATAAGCTTCTTGTAGAAAGCTCCTATTTTAAACAAGCTTTTATGCCGAATATGCTTTATTTTCACAATTATTAGCTAATCAAGACAAATCTAACAAAGTCCAAACTCAATGCAAGACCCAGTTTAATACAACAGATATCCTGTTGCTACTGTCCGACGCCATTATTATAAAAAAAATCAGCCCATTGCAATTATTTAAAACTAGAGGACGCCCGCGACTCCGTACGCGTAGAATTAGTTTCCCGCAACTCCCCCCATTTCTTCCCGTTGGGGGTTGGTTTTCGGAAAATCCTTTCTTAGTGCTCACTTACATCATGAAAGGAACCCCTGTACCAAATTTCAAGTCAGTCAGGTTTTCCTTTTATAATATAGATAAACACTCATATTGACAAGGAAACAAACATAGAATATCTAAGAGCTTGTAATTTATTTGAAATCGATCCGTTCCAGACCAAGCTGATAAGAAACAGTAAGAAAGTAAAATGGCAGCGTTTCCTTGTTGAATTACAGAGTCACTACCAACTAGGCAATGTCATGACGGTGAAGGCAAACGTGGACACATAGACAGTTGCAATGTAAAGATTGTAATCCCAAGTCTGCAATTCAATTGCCAACCCTCAGGACCAGGATCAGGACCCTTATTTTTACAAACAAAACTTGGAGCGATCACTAGTATAATGGGAAAAGCATCGATAATTGAGTTTATCAATATAGGCAATCCCTAGCTGTCATTTAATTTTGCCCCGTATATTCCTAGGTCTGCTCAGGACTAAGACACACAATATTGTTTAGGTTAAAGGACAAGATATTGGTAGCGATTAAGAAGGACTCAGTACAATGCCAACCGCGTCGTCCACGTAACAACTCTAAAAACTAGGACGGAAAAGGTTATCGAGCAAACAGGCCACCTAATGGTAATTGAATCTGAGACCCATAGACCTTCAAATACTTCAATCTCAATATTGCAATCCAAAGACCGCAAGAAGTTGCCATACCTGCGGACTAGGACGAAATACAAATGCTAGTAATTTCAGGTAGTCTTATCCCCACACCGGAACACAATGCTTACACTGCTGCTTAGCGGATTGTAATTGTAACACACGACCTGTACAACTCGTCAATATAAAAAATAGTCTATGTTATTGCAGCTAGCCTCTACTCGTGTCAACATATTTGCCGTATGACCTCACCCAATACCGTACGAGATGTTTCACAAAACATAGTTATGTCAACAGGCTCTTCTATACAATTGTGTATAAACTACGATACATTTTTTTAAACATCCTACTGTTCATAGACATAGATACAAAGGAAACTGTTGGCTATTCTTTGACGTGACTAGATAGCTCTAGATGGCTGGCGCTTGAGAAAACGATCTGGGCTTAACTTTTCTATTCACATTTTTTTTTAGTATTTGACTTACAGTCCCACTAAGAGTCTGTTATAGTGACGATGAAGTTGTTCCTTATAGTGACAGATTTTCATACACAAGTTTCTGTCAAAAAAATCATTTTCGGGACCATCTTTTGTCTATCAAGACGACACTGACGAGCCCCAACTCGGTGGGTACATATTAAGTACAGCAAAGATCGCGTCGCCACCTTCCAGCTCGATGGTACCCTAATATTGCATTGTCATCGGGTTTACACATGTATTCATTGCATTTTTTTTATTGTTGTTTATTGCATTGTGTGTCACTTTCCGTCTCTTCACCAAGCGGTTCCAACGGAAGACCAGTGCTGGCTTTACGGCTACCGAATGCTGAGTTGGGACCATTTCGCAACAATTTCTCTGTCTTGTTCTTTTTGTATCTATTTAATGTAATCTTGTATTGTTGTGAATAAATGTCTCTTTATCTTTATTTCAAATTTCAGCCCATGACACTTGCAAAATTCCAGAAACAAGTGAAGTTAAATAAAAGCTTGTAATAAAAAGGGGCGGCCAATTTCTTGTTGTATAATTTGTTTTTTTCATAGAGATATTAGTTTTATAGAAATGACCCTCCCAAAATGAAGGTCTAGAGCCGTTACTGCTTCAGGTGATGTCCTGATGTCCGCCACGTGAGTCAGTTTCCATGACACATACAATATTACCGATCGCAGAATTTTAATTACCTATGTCAAATGGCCTATGTTATGGTTGAAAAGTCAATATTACAATGATTCAGATCATAACTTTAAATGGGGTAAACCCCTGACACATTGCGATCTCTTCTTGATAACGATACTTTTGAATGACCCGTTAGATTTACATCAAACCTAAACTAGCTTAATCTAGTAGTTAGTAGGGTAGGTTGTAGTTTTAATTCAACTAGTATTCAATTTAAAAAAATATACATTAAAAACGGTTTATCTGTTTGGGAGCTTTGAAGCCACAGACATACGTAGTCGTCAAACTTTTAAATACTACTGTTCTTTAAACGTGAGTTAAAAACGCTTTCACGTCACTATACATTTTTCATCTCTCCAAGGGGTCTAATATGGCTGTGTGTGCTCGCGTGACAAAATGTGGATAAAACATCCGTCAATTTTTAACACGTATACTTACCTATAAGTACGAAAGCGACGGATGCTTTATCCATATTTTGTCACGCGATAAACGCACCCATACTAGGCTCGCTGAGCTCTATTCTACTCGGGCTAGACCTCATTGCTTTGTGATGTATTATTACTTGATACCTAATGGCAGCCGAGTTAAAACAATACGATAGCGATATGTGTAGAACCAAAAGTAAAACAAGATCCCTGTTCGGAAAGTGTTTCCATATCCAAATAGCGGGATAAAAAATGATACTCGCGTCACGATTTTAAATAGTATTACGAATAAAATACACTGATACTCAATTAAATGAAAACCATTAAAAGGGTTGATAACTTTTATATATAGCGTAAATATAAATGAATGGCGAAATCACGTTTAAAAAAAAAGCCATAGTAAGTATACGCGCTACAGATTTTTTTTTGGACTGGGTTAATTCTTGAGAATTAAATAGACATTCTTGTTTAATTTTCTCTTAGTACAAAATGAAAAGAAGTTCTCAATTTGACTGAAAGTCTCCAATTGCAACCTCGAACTATATGCGTACTTGTTGGTGCTCGAACAGCCAAAATATAAACGTATGGTACAATTGATAGCTTTCAAATTCAAAACCACAACAAAGAAACCTGTCAGGGAACCCTGCTTTGTTACCTTTGGTTAACAATATACTAACTATATGGGTTCTCTGTCGTTTGCCCGAAAGTCATTTGCCATAATTGTATCACTTGTCATAATATTCATTTGCCATAAAGGCTTTTTCTCTGAAACCATAAACTATTCAGAATTGTTATAAAAGTAACCTAACCTAACCTATTAGGCTCTATACGATGGCATGTGAAAAATACCTGAAAGGCTAACAGTTTCAGAAAAAATGCCTTTATGGCAAATGAAAATTATGGCAAGTGATACAATTATGGCAAATGACTTTCGGGCAAACAAAGTGATCCCAACTATATGCCATCATACGCATGCAAGGCAAGCTTAAAAGGGATTTTTTTATCCAACTATATTTTTAGGGTTCCGTACCCAAAGGGTAAAAACGGGACCCTATTACTAAGACTCCGCTGTCCGTCTGTCTGTCTGTCACCAGGCTGTATCTCATGAACCGTGATAGCTAGATAGTTGAAATTTTCACAGAAGATGTATTTCTGTTGCCGGTGTTGTTATAATACTAAAAACAGAATAAAACTAATATTTAAGGGGGCCCCCATACAATCAACGTGATTTTTTTTTGCCGTTTTTTGCTAATGTTGTATTGATAATGGTACGGAACCCTTCGTGCGCGACACCGACTCGCACTTGGCCGGTTTTTTTTCTTTCAAACCTCTGGACCGTAGTGAAAACCAATACCGAACAGTCGTTGGCTCGCCCCGCTTTAATTAACGGCCCAAACGAACCTCCTTTCTCATTTATTTTATCGGCGACGGAACTTTTCCTGGACCGAGGAAAAGGGATTCTGAATGGAATAGCAAGTGTCTGCGTGACAATCGACAGTCTGTAGCAAGTTTAGCCACGGACCAGACCAAATAAATTTTCAGTTCCAATCTAGCACAATTTACTTACAATTTTAGGAAAAATATGCCATGGAAAAGGCATTTGTCGCAAGGCTTTGTCATGATGTTAAGATACTAGAAAAGGTTTTTCCGAAAATTTATCCGAAATGGGAGTTGCCTCTACCCGTATATATTATAAAAGGAAAAACTAACTGACTGATCGATCAACGAAAGGCCAAAACCGCTGGACTTAGAGACAAAATTTGAAGGGTGTATTCCTTGAGTACGCAAGCGCAAGCGTCCTCCTAGTATTAAATAAATCTTAAACCTTAAAATAATTTCCATCTCTGCCTTTCAAGTCGCATAATTCACAACAATCATGAAAAAGGTTTGACCATCATTAAGCATTTTCCATATTTGTATTCAAACGATTATCCGATCATTACTAGCTTTAAAAAAACAAATCGAACCAATTCGTGAGAATATTTACGTAACGTCACGCGTTCTGGTCAAGCCATAATCGGTTCTAAGAACAAACAAAATTCAGCCTCGTCAGTATTTGTATAAAAATAAAGTATGCGAGCGCGGCACGTATGTACGTAGCTTGTTGTTTTACATACGTGATAGCGAGTAAATAATATTTATTAAGTTTGGCGATTAATGTATGTCTTATGTGACCTTCAGTTGGATTAGGTGACACGATCGAAGTTACTAAGCACCGTAATTTAATATTCCGATCTTGGCATCTCAGCTCGTCTGAAGTCATGTAATGGCCCCGCTACACTATCGGCGATGATCGTTGATGGTCTGATCGTCAATAATCGGCATGATGATCGTGCAAGCATCCACACTATCGCCTGTAGTCGTTTTCGAACGGCAAGCGTTAAGATTCCCTTTGATGCGTGCCCGAAAAACCGACAAATCACGGGTCGCAGGCGATCGTCAGCGACCATAGACGATGATCGGTAAATACAGCCGAGTAGGCTCGCTACATTATCGTGCTCGCTCGTAATCGTCTGTATTCGCCGATCGTGTAAAGGGCCCATAAGAAATGAGAGTTTTCTATAACTTGACGTTTACTTTACTTATCTTGAGACAGGCATCTCAACTAAGATCACTTTGGAAATGACAGTAACGCGTGGAACTAACCCCTGCTTCTACCAAGTCCACACGAGAAAATATTCTTTAACCAAACATTTGTCTGTGCTGTTCATAATACTTTTTTATTGTTTTAGGTTACCGCCCGATCCTCACATAATTTATTTAAAAAATCGCCGTGTCGTGGATTCTCTCTGAAGTTGGCAGAATACATCTTACACAAGACGTAAAAGCCATTAAAACAAAAAAAAACTTATTTCTCTAATAAGCCCGTGATGCTTGTCAATAACTCGACATTGGTAAAAGTGTGTTAAAACAAGGCGTGAACGCTATTAATAAGCATAATACGAGTAATAATAAAATATCACTTAATTAATACGCTCCTAAGGTCCGTATTGTTGAATTAATTTTTGTCGAGATATCATTCTCAAGATACGTCAAAGTAAACAAGTCATAGAAAACTGTAATTTTCGACGTATCTTAAGATAGGTATCTCAGCCAAGATCAGTTTATTAAAAGGCCTAAAATCAATGCCATTGTGTCAATACTTGGTAGATTCTGAGTAGCATGGAGGCGTGTAGCCTAGCATAGGAAAGAAAAAGAGAAATTTACTATTACAGCCGTAGATAGTAAAAGACAGAAGGTATTTGGTCACTTGATAAGACACAACAAGACCATTAAGATGATAAAAGAAGATAAGAGAAAGAAAGGAAGACGAAGAACATACCTAGATCAAGTTAAAAAAAAGGCGTCGCCAGAAGTCGTAGAATGGAAATTACTCCACCAATGAATGATGAAACGTCCAGTCAAACAAATGAGTTTCTAAGCCACTATGCAACTATGTCAAAATGACCTCATCAATCTAATCCGGAGTAACTTCTCAGAATTTTGCTTTCTGCGTCACTTTGACGTAGTTCCGTGATTCCGTCTTAGGAACGTGTACACAATATTTATTCTACTACTTTCTGAATCTCTTTGTGAATCACCAAGAGTTATACTAAAGACAATAACTCCATATGAGTATGCCGGCAAAAATAAACAAAATTTTATTTTATGAGAAACTCAAAAAAATATTGTTTGTACAACCCTTCTAAACAAAGCAAGACAATATTTCCCACAATATTATTGTTTTTCCCAAATAAACGAGCGATGTTATTGCTGTATAAATAGAAATAAATAATAATTCAATCGTTTGTGATGTTTGTTTGTCCGGCACCGGCTGCGATCAAAACAAAACATTGTGAGTATCGAAGAGAAAGATTTGGAGAAAGGGTTGGGAGTTGCTTCGTTTATTTGTTAGTTTTGTAAACATGCACTGAAAAAAAACCGCGTCGCTTCTAAAAATATTGTGATTGTTGTGCATAAGCGTTTTGATTCCACACGAGCCTGATAAGACGTCATCAACTAAGATGTTACATAAGTCTCTAAAAAACTTGCTGTTGTTGGTATGAGATTAGGTTGATATAACTAATATAAAAACTATTTTATTTATTTTTTGTCAACTAAAAGAGAATCTGGCTGTTTCTCATTTTTTGATGTCGATTTTTTATGACCTACCTACGAGAAAACTGGCAGATGGCCCGCACCTGTCCTGCACCAAACTGACAATGATAGGTGAGATTATTGTACATCGCGTAGCTTTTATGAAGTCCAGTGACCTATGTATGACACTGTCAACTTTGCAATGTATGTCTTAATTGTCACCTGTCAGGTTGGTAAAAGGGGCCAGATGGGAAATTAACAACATCTAAGGACATTAAAGACATCAAGGACGCTACTTACGATAATGCGTAACTGGTTTAAAAAAAAGATGTCCTTAAGACACTGTATTGCAGCAGGAAAATGTATTTAACAAGGGTAAACCCATTGTTTTGTCAACACTCGTTTCATAGAATTTTCGTTTTCTCGACAGGGTTTTTCTAGGCGTGTGATAGTCAAAAGTCTAATCCTATCCTAACCTACGTAATTATTATTGAAGATAATCTAAAAACAACTTCAGGCTTGGCAGAAAATAGCTTCCGATGAAGTGAAATTCGGTGAAATAATACATTCGGTGAAATGAGTGTCTGTAAGTGCTACTTTTAAGTTCGATTTAAACCATTTTGAAGGTTTTTGTTAGATAGCTGCACCAAATTAATTTGATCATAATTAAATCCTAGCACGAGCGAAAGATATCATAAAAAATTACCACAAAAATGTATATTTTTGGAATTGCAAAAAACCGATCGCAATGGTCTTCAATATTTTGAAATGGCCTTAAAATCCTGAATTATGAGTACTTAATACCTAGATTTTATGAAATGTAGTCACTTAATAATTATTATAACATTTTAATTACTTGTATTATTATTTTTAGAATTCTTATAAATTTAAATAAAGACGGCTTATTTTTCAAATATTTGCATAAAATACAACATATTTTTTAAGTTAGAATTAACATACACGACAATACTGCACCAGAAAAACATTCCTCCTAGTTTTGTTAGAAAATATAAACAAAGAACAAGACAAATGAAGAAAGCTCCGAAAAGCTCTTTACTTCGTTTTGCAAAGTCCCAGTTTTTTCATTAAGCACTTACCTGTCTCACCGCGTACAGCATCGCGATATCTTCTCTCCTTGTCCCGCGCAAATCAATAAATTATCCTTCGTCCCGCTCACACTTCACTTTACTGTGTTTTTTACTGAGATATATTTTCCTAATCAAATATCAGTCGATTCATAATTTTTAATTGCTAATTAATTCGTTTTGTTTTAATTTTCTTCTCATGTTAGAGGGTGGTCTTCATTTTTAAACCTGAAATTGTGAGGTTTTTATACTGCCAATTCATCGTTGTCCAGTGTAATTTTTTTTAAAAAAAAGCTACTCATTAAAAAAAATCATGAAAAAATATACTAGGACGATTTATATAAAATAAATAATGCTGTCATGTACGTTGTAGCTGTGAGTATTTTTTTAAATTGAATCAAGCGTTCCCAACAACCTCTTTTTGTCTCTACCATAACAAAAAAACGATATAATCTCGTTGAAAAATACGCAACTCCAGTTTTTATAACTCACTTTCTTTTCAAATAAAAGTGTACGTAATACCAAAAATAATACAATGCATTAACTTTCATTCATAATTCGTATGTACGACGTACGAGAGCGTACACATAATTTATTATTAGTACATGTACAGCGAGTATTCTAGTCCCTGAAAAGCGGCAGGCGTTCCCTCTCTTAAGCGAAAGCGCCGACCAATCAGAGACCGCCGCTGAAAAGTGACACGCCCACCCGCTTTAAAGAGACGCCTAGCTTGTAAATTTATATAATATATATTTTATATGTACGGCCGTTCGTTTTGTACGGTTGATAACTTGGGTCTCAGTGAAATGGTGATAATATCGCTTTTGTTAACTGAAATGGCCACATTTCACGTTTTCAGGGAACATTTGCCTTCAAATAAAGGTTATTTGGGTTCGGTTTTGAAACAAATACAGGTTAAGGAAATAAAACTTAAATAGGAAACGAAACTGAATTCATTAGTTCATTAAAGTAGGCATCATTTATCCTCGTTGTTCCATCTATTAAATAGTTTAAATTTTTCAGAGTTAGCGTAACAGTAAGAGTAACCACAGTCTATCTGATTCTATAATCGCGTCAAAATTACTTGTTTTATTTAGTTATCAAAGTTCTTACCTAAAAAGACGTTTATGCTAAAACAATTCTTCGAATTAAATGACTGCCAGGTTATATTTGGCTGGATAATTCGCAAACTTTGCCTCAGGTCACTTCATTATAGATACCTAATATAGTCAGTTATAATGTATTTTTTGTTAGAATGAGACTAGTTAAATTAATAATAATAGTGCTAAAATGGATAGGTATATTATAACGTAGTGATAACATATAGTCAAAGAGCACACTTAGCCAAGAAATTTCAAAAATTTTAGATGCCGTCCAGCAGGCTATCATGTCATTCCCTAATGGTTCAGCCGGCGGCTTAGACGGACTTTCACCACAACATCTTAAAGATTTGACCACCTCGTCCTTAGGGGATGCGGGAAAGGCTTTACTACAAAACGTCACCGCTCTGATTAATCTTATGTTGTCAGGTCGCGTGAATGTCGAGATTGTCCCGCTCCTCTATGGCGCCAATCTTGTGGCTCTAGCCAAAAAAGATGGTGGTATCCGCCCTATTGCCGTCGGCTGCACCTTCAGGCGTTTGGCGTCGAAACTTTGCTGCCGAAAATTTCGTAATAGACTGTCAAACATTTTCAAACCCCGGCAGCTGGGTTTTGGCGTCAAGGGAGGTTGTGAGGCAGCTGTCCATGCTGCGCGCTCTTTTCTGAGCCGTCCGGACTACGAGGTATTTGTAAAAATTGACGTCAAAAATGCTTTTAATTCGGTCGATCGTGGTGCCCTTCTAGCTGCTGTCAAAAAAGAAGTTCCAGAATTATATAGCTATTTGTGGCAATGCTATGGGGCACCATCAAAATTACTTTTCGGTGACAAAATCATATCTTCATGCATGGGTTGCCAACAGGGAGACCCGCTCGGGCCCGTAATTTTTAGCTTAGCCATTCATCCAATTATTTCAGATCTAAATTCTAAATTCAATCTGTGGTACCTTGATGACGGTTCCCTTGGCGGGGACGCGTCAACTGTACTACAAGACTTGCAAACGATCATCACTAAATTTTCTAATATAGGCCTCTCATTAAACTTTACTAAGTGCGAAATTTATATACCTGATCACATTTCTTTAGAAAAAAAAATTGATTTCGTCACTAAATTTAATGCAGCTTCACCCAACATTTCGGTCCATTCAAATTCATCTTTAACACTATTAGGTTCACCGATTTTTGACGATGCAATCGATCCCATTATAAATTGTAAATTAAATCTGTTTAAAAATACTTCTAACCTTTTGTACGAAATAAACCCCCATATGGCGCTTTTTATTATTCGTTTTTGTCTTTTCACTCCAAAATTCATGTATTTGTTACGGAGTTGTCCAATTTGGAAATTTCCAGACATCATGGCTTCTATAGACATTACCCTTCAATCAACTCTGTCTAAATTATTAAACATTCATTTTAGTTCAAGGCCTTGGACTCAAGCGGTTCTCCCAATTCGTTTCGGTGGACTTGGTATTCGATGCTCTTCTAGCGTGGCACTACCAGCTTTCCTGTCCTCCGCTTATGGTTCGTTGCCTCTCGTCAGTATTATCTTAAATATCCCACAGATACTTGACGTTGAGATTGCGAACCTGGTGGAGGCCAGGGATGCTTGGTGTGAGTCGTGTCCCGGAGTGGATATGCCAGTCAAGAGGCATATCCAAAGAGCATGGGATACTCCTCGCCTCATATCAATTCATACATCTCTCATACAAAATAGTCCGGACGATTCAGATCGCGCCCGTCTTCTCGCTGTCTCTGCAGGCGAATCAGGTCACTGGCTCCACGCTCTTCCTTCCCGCAATATAGGCACAGTCTTGGACCCAAGCTGCTTGCGCATAGCAATAAGTTTGCGGGTTGGAGCTAGAATCTGTGAACCTCATACTTGCACGTGCGGGAAGGAAGTGAGTGAGCTGGGACGACATGGCCTTTCATGCTTTAGAAGTGCCGGCCGTTTGTACCGGCATGGCACAATTAATGATCTGATCCGTCGTTCGCTTGCCACTGCCTCTGTACCAGCTGTCCTGGAACCAGCAGGTTTACATAGAGACGATGGCAAGCGACCAGACGGAGCTACATTGGTGCCGTGGAAACTGGGTAGGGCACTGGTGTGGGACGCGACGTGTGTTGACACATTCGCCCTGTCCCACGTCCAGTCAACCCGTAATCGGGCCGGTGCAGCAGCTGATCAGGCCCAAACCAACAAGCGCCGCAAATATTCATCATTATTAAATAATTATGAATTTGTGGCGCTTGCAGTGGAGACCATGGGACCTTGGTCAGCTGATATGAAAAGCTTTATTAAGGCCCTGTCATCCCGGCTCATAGACACCTCCGGAGATCCTAGAGCTGGTGCTTACCTCTCCCAAAGGATTGGGCTAGCTATCCAGAGAGGTAACGCAGCCAGTGTCATAGGGACCATGCCGCGAGCGGACCTGCTAGAGGGGGTGTTCTTTTTATAGTGGTGATTATTATTTACGTCTTTAATATTTGAGTAGCTTAGTTTTTATTTTAATTTAAATAAGTTTAGTTTTAACTTTTAATTGTATTATATTATATTAAATATTTATAAAATTTAAGAAAAAAAAAAAAAAAAAAAAAAAAAAAAAAAAAAGAAATTTCAATAATTATAATACTATCTCCTGATTTAAAAATATCAGTAAAGGGTATAACAGTGTTTGTATGGGGGATCGGCCCCAGACGCCAAATTGATTATCGTTTTGCTGATTTATTTCCCCAAGCATAAGATGCTATTCCACCAAATATTGATCCTAAAATGTCACAGGTTTTGGAGAAAATAAAAAAAAATGAAAATCGGTTTTTATTTATTTTTGTCTAAACTACTAAACCGATTTTTTTGTAAAAAAAAAATGAGGTTCCAAATGCATTTGTAGATAATAAAATTTTTACTTTTAGTTTTTTTTAATTTTTTTTTTATTGTTCCTAGATACCCACCAATTTTGGATATTTTATGTAAAAACTAATATTCTATAACATATATTTTTTCAAAACCATTCACTTGGCTCAACAGGGTAAGAATACCATGTGCATGTAAATTGATATGACAACCGAGAATTCCATATCGACCGCCGCTGTGTAGGTAAGTACGAATTTGAATTTAGAACGTGACCAATTGTTAAAGAGGATGGATTACGTTATTATTGGCCCTATATATACCCTTTAAGAAATGTTACGAAACATTTGAAGTTTTCGAGCTAAAGCAACTGGGGCCTATTTGGATTGAGATATCTAAATTTTTCATATCTGTAAACTTAAATTTATCAACATCAAACTCAATTTTAATTTAATAAGAAGTTTCACTATCAGGTGTAGTCTAGGAATTGTGTCATTTTTCATTTTTCAAAAGATGATAGAGAAGAGTGAAGATTCATAAAACTAACCGTCCACTGAAGGTTTTATCTTTCTTTCAGTAAACCGATTATCTATTGGCAACTGTTCTCAGAATTATTTGGGTTAAAGGATCATTTTTGATCCGAATATTTATCGTTATCAAAGAAAGTCCGTACGTCATTAATGTTTTCAAAACAGTGTTATCGTTAGATTATATTGTCTTGAGACGCTGGTGCTCACTAGGTGCCGACCCTGATTTCGAGGAACAAGGTACCTATTATTAGATTTAGACTCTTCATAAAATTGCCAACTTTCAAAATTTTAGCTACTCACTTCACGGTCTAAATCTAAAAATCTTATAGACAGGACAGGCGGGAGGACAACATCAAAATGTACAAAGAGGGTAACAAAACAAGTAACGTAGCATGCATGTGATGCCGGAGGCTGGAGGGACAAAGGATGACACTTCTTAAATTTGGTCATCCACAACAAAAGGAATTAAAGCAAGACGCAAAATTGCAAATATACGTGCTTCTCACAATTAGTAGCGATCGAGAAAGCTATCATTTTACTTTTGTCACGGCATTGGGAAACAAGTAGGAACTTTGTCACTTGGTGGTATCAGACCCTAAGATGTAATAAAGTATGTAATGTACCTTTATGCTAGATATTTCACCAATTTTAATCGGTAAGATGGTGATATCAATCCAGACAGACCCGGCATCAAGCCTTACCACCGATAGATATGAACTAAGTGTTAAGAAGCGGGTTAATTTAACAAGAGACACCTCAAGTAGGGCCAAAGGCAAGCCAATACAGGACCCCATATTGACAAAACCCAGACCAGAGATGTGGTCAAGTCCAAATTTTCCTCTACTAAGTACATTCCAGTACTGCCTTTATTACTGATTTGGTGACAAACAGAGGCTCTTTATATGTAGATGATTGGATTTTCTTTTGAATTAAGTAAGTACGATTACGAAGAATGTAATAAATGAACCAGAATCTTAATTATAAATTCTACACTAGTCTTTGTAAATTAAAACTCGATTTCGAAACCTAGAACGTAATTGAATTTAGTTTCTTTTGAGCCAATAAAGTACAAATAAAGCAGAAAAGATATTTCTCGACAAAATCATTATGAAAGTCCCTAAACACTGAATAAATGAATATGAAATCATCATCATCATTGCGTATGGCACTCGTCCTGCATGGATCAAAGGTCGATGTCCAGGTGTTAAATACTGAAAACATTTCGGTTTAAATTATTATGACTGAAACAGTTTTATGATGCTTTCAATTGTAGCTATTACACAGCGGCAGAAGCCAAATCACATTTTTTTATCACAATGAGAAGGCACACGAGCACACAAGCCACCTGGCGGTAGGTGAGATCTGAGACCCATAGACATTTATTTTCAATGATCATCGACTGCTGACGATAATTTACTGATAATACTATGTTACCCACTTGAGAGTCCAGCTCGCACCGGAGCGCGCCGGTCTGTAACTAGAAATTCCATAACTTTCATTCTTTTCAACTATCAATTCAACACTATTCTATTCACGGTTTCCTTTAATGACATTCCCACCGTCATTTAGCTTCCTGACCATCTTCCGACGTTTCACCTCTCCAAGCTTTCTACAACATCATCATCATCATCAGCCTATACTAATCCTTTGCTGGATATACTGCCCTGTTAAGCCAAATAGCCGCATCTCAAATAAAACTCCTGTAGCAAACACAACCTCATTACAAAGAGGAGAGGATTGAACTACTTTGGCAATTGAATAGGTATCTCCCATTAAACGTCGCTGAGCATGATCCGCGGTGATTCTCATCCAGCTCTTCCAAGGCGTAGAAAGATCGTCGGCTCGTAGTTTCTACTCAAAAATACGATGACCGAGCCGATAGCTGTTGGGGCTACCAGTTTTGCAGCATATAATAGCCAGACGAATGCTACTTTAGCTTGCTGTGATGGTGACTCCTTATCCATGCAAAAAAAAGCACCTCGTTACAGATCTGATCTTTCAGATAATCTTAACAGAGCTTTTCCAATACCTCGCTGAACGACTTTAAAATCAGGCCTACTATGGTGTCCACGTTTGGCTCGAAATTTCGTGACAGCTAGAACGCAAACTTTTGTCTTTAGACTTCACGTAATTTTCTCTCACGATTCCCAGCCCAGCCCAGCTACTTCTGGCTATGTTTTTCAGTTCTGGATTATGAAAGGGACTGGGATTTTCGGATTTCGGATCCAACGCATACAAGATCAGTTCCAAAAAACACGAAACTGCACACCGTACTGTTTCAGCTGTAAGCCCCCTCTAGCAACACACATCAATGAGGAAGGTTGTTTCATTAGCCGCTTTCCATATTTCTTCTTGTAAAGCTCTCTGGGTGACACCTAATTCAAAGCCGAGGAAAAACTCGAGCATGAAATTCTGACCTATATTCAGAAATGTGATCATCTATTTAAAGGGTGTTTTTCTTATGAGAGTTCGGCCCTTTTCTAAGTTAGAATTATGGTTGTAACAAGGCTGATGTTTATAGCAGAAAAATACACTTACCGGAGTTTTTGAAAAAAAAGGACCTCTAAGGGCCTAGAAGTTTTTATGACAATAAATATCCTTTAAATAAATACATACAGGTTAGTACGTAAATAAGAAATACATAATAAATAAATAAATAAAAGATAAGGGAAACAACTAAGGAAGAGACAAAAGGTGTTCTTTAAAAGATTCTTAAAAATAGGAAGAGAGTTCCACAACATAAAAGCCTGAAATGTAAAGGAGTTAATGTAAAATTTATAACAAGAAGAGGAAACAGGTAAGATATTTTTTCCGAGCAACGTACAGAATTAAAATCTAAATCTGAATTTAAATCTGTAACCAAAAATTAAGTACCTACGTTTTTTTTTTACTAAGTAAGTAGGTCATTAGTTATTTACTGCGTTCATAAACTCTAGGTATCTGCACATTTTCTTAAAGAGGAGTTTGTAAATCGGACGAAATAAAAAAGCTAGTTCTCCAATAGAGACTAAATTAACCCAATAGCATAGTTAGTCAACGGTAAATCAATGATATTTGTATTCATTACGTATAACCGTATAGATTATTTACAAAATGAACTTTCTAGAAACAATGAGATTGAACATTCTACGTTGAATAATCCAAACATGAATATAGCTTGGGAATATTAATATCCGATATACGAAGTGCAATTAAACAATACGCGTTTGAATAAACAAAAAGTTATATGTTGGTTTCATTACGACTTCATTTCATAATACCCTGGTACCAATACGTCTCGATCTCAAAACGACTTGATGCCTAAATACCGAAAATACTTGAGTTTTTTTCTCAAAATATCGAACCTACTTAGTGTGACTAAAATGCGAAACATCTTTATCCCAAAACGCCTGAAATCTAAAATTAACTAAGCATGTAACATCTGAAACGTGAAAAAGTTTATTCACCTTCTTCCACTGCTTCAATCTATTTATTTCATATTTTGAGACCGATATTTTGCCTTTCAGATGTTTTGGATTTGAATCATTCTGAGATTCAGTCGTATCAGAATTCAGGTATTTTTTGAATCAGACGTTTTGGAAGTCATTATGAAATTTGGGGTATTAAAACATTAAGACAATTTGAAATTATAGGCATTATGGGACCAAGTCCATTTGATTATGAAATTCAGTCATAATCATAATGAAACCTACTCATAGTATATCATTTTGAGACAGATGTATCCGTTCAAATGTCTCACAGGACATTTTGGGAATCGGACGTGTTGGGCCAAAATCATTATGACGCTCGGGTATTTTATTATGAATAAGACAATTTGAAATTTGGGCGTTTTGGGACTAAGTAAATTTAAGATTGAGGCAAAATAAAAATCAAGGCACTATGAAATTTGGTCATAATTAAATCTTCTTGTATAAATATGGATATGTATAAATATACAACCTACCCAACGCCCGCGACTTCGTACGCAGAGAAGTAGTTACCCGCTACTCCCCCTATATCTTTCCGTCGTTGGTTGATTTTTTTAAAATCCTTTCTAATTGTACCCCTAGGGTACCTACCTAAGGAATAGGTTTAGGCTGCGCGTAGTTCGTCAGTCAGTCAGTCAGTCACATTTTTTTTTCATGACCTTTATACACCTGTTCTTATTTTTTTACTTACTAATGAAAACGTTTTTGGTAATGTGATACAATACAATCCTTTTAAGATGGCATAATGGCTAATTTGCATTAAAAAGGGTTTTGTGGTGCGCAGTCCAAAAATCGGAAGTACCTAACTTGAACATTGAACATTTCATTAAAAAAAATAACATGATTTAGATTTTTATATTAATTAAGTATTATTAATTAAGATTAATTGCTAAACATCATGAATGGCACGTAAATGTATGAAAAATTCCTTAGTTTTCGAACTGTTGAATGAGGTATAAAAACAGTGTAAAATTAAGAATATTGCACATGATTAAGTAGTAATTAAATCTGTTTAGCAATTGTTTTTGTTCATTTCAGATGGTGAATCTGGTCGACTGGTAGAACGTGTTATTAGGTATTAAATCCACCATCTTCACGTGTTTTGGTGCAATAAAATATTAATTAACAAATAAATAAATGTTTTACTTGTTACTTTGGTAAATTTTCAAATAACCCCATGGACTATTTGTCTGGAAAAAACGCATTTTCAGCCAAGAAACTACATGAGCTGTTACTGCAAATAAGCTTTACTATTATACCCCTCCAAAAGGAATTCATGACTCTATTTCCATTTTTCAGTTTTAATAGTGACAGATCAAAAACTCATTTTTTTTAGTTTCAACGTTCATGGACATTGCAACGGTATGTTTTTTCGCGTATTTCGGGAAATTTAATTAATTTGTACTTTTTTGTATAAATTTGACAAATGTTGAATATTTGTAGACATATGTAGGAGTTTAAGAGAGGGAACAATGGACGGCTTTGACAACGCGTTAATTATTTGTGAAATTATTATTTTATCAGTTAATTATTACTTTATTACAATAACATTAGAGAAATAATTACAATGACTATATATATGACAGGTATATTAATAATTAGTACAAGATTATTATCAAAAAAACACAGAGAGGTCACAATGTGTTAAATAAAATTGTACCAAATTTTTATTTGTTCCTAAAAATGAATGGCGCGTAAATATATGAAAAAATCCTTAGTTTTCGAACTGTTGAATGAGGTATAAAAACAGTGTAAAATTAAGAATATTGCACACGATTAAGTAGTAATTAAATCTGTTTAGCAGTTGTTTTTGTTCATTTCAGATGGTGAACCTGGTCGACTGGTAGAACATTAGGTATTAAATCCACCATCTTCACGTGTTTTGGTGCAATAAAAGTTTAATTAACAAATAAATAAATGTTTTTACTTGTTACTTTGGTAAATTTTCAAATAACCCCATGTACTATTTGTCAGGAAAAAACGCATTTTCAGCCAAGAAACTACATGAGCTGTTACTGCAAATAAGCTTTACTATTATACCCCTCCAAAAGGAATTCATGACTCTATTTCCATTTTTCAGTTTTAATAGTGACAGGTCAAAAACTCTTTTTTTTAGTTTCAACGTTCATGGACATTGCAACGGAATATTTTTTCGCGTATTTCGGGAAATTTAATTAATTTGTACTTTTTTGTATAAATTTGACAAATGTTGAATATTCGTAGACATATGTAAGAGTTTAAGAGAGGGAACAATGGACGGCTTTGACAACGCTTTAATTATTTGTGAAATTATTATTTTATCAGTTGATTATTAATTTATTACAGTAACATTAGACAAAAAATTACAATTACTACATATATGGTACAAGATTTTTATCAAAAAAACACAGAGAAGTCACAATTTGTAAAATAAAATTGTACCAAATTTTTATTTTTTCCTAAAACAACCATGAGTTGACCTTTGAAGAATACCACATCTCGAAAATCATGACTTTTAAAAGTAAATTCAGGCAAAAATTATTCCCGTCTCTTATCAGCTGTCAAGCATGGCGCTCTAAAGCGGCGCGCTCCGATTGGCTAGCCGCTCATGAGCGACGCTGCGATTGGTCGACGAGCGCACATGAGCGACAGATCACGTGCTTATAAGTTCTGAAGTTCGAAATTCAAACTTCTTTCGTCGTTCCGCTGTAGTCAAAGATTGGTAACTTGTTTCTAGGACAGTTTAAATTTCAGGATATTATTATTTTTAAGTTTTAAGTATATTTTCTATTGTGGTTATTAAAATTTATTTCATGATGATGAATTTTAATTGTGTTATATTAAATAGTAAAAAAATATATTCAGATTTCTTTAAAATAAGACTTCAATTTAGAAAATATTGTCAAATTTTTTGAAAAATTAAAAAAATTAGGTAAATCCATTAAATTGGTTCAAAAATATTAATTATAAATATGTTGGTTACTTACGAAAAACTGGTCTCGCATCGTAAATGCACTGGGATAAAGTAGACACTGCATCTACGCGAAATAACTATCAAAAATCGTACGTTAAAAATATAAAATCGACCGAAAACCGCACGATCTCAGTCCGTTACGTTCGAAAACTGACGCAGAAAACCGCCACAATTTAAAAAAAATACTCACAACCGTACTTATTTATCGCAACAAACAATAAAACAACAACAACAAATAGCAATTAACAACAAAACATAAGAACAACACTGAACAGCGACGAGATCTACCACTCATAAGTTCCGCGCGCACTGCACTTGCAATGCAAATTATTTACTCTTCTGCAGCGCGGTGCATCCTGCCCCAAATATCGCTAACTAGCGACTAGAATATTATTGTAGTATTAAAAGGTGTTAACTAGGCGTATTATTGTTCTAATGGTAATATATTTGCTTGTTAACGCGGGTCTAAACACAACACAACAGTCTGCGACGCCGCGGCAACAACAATGCAAGGGCGAAATAAGCAAGAAATATTTAACTACCGACGCGGGGAGGGGAGGCGTCGGCCCTCAGTATTGGCGCTGTGCCTGTGGTAGTTATAGTTTACGTGATACACAGCTCAAATACAAATAATATAAACATTACAACTGGGCATGCGCCGTGCGCGCCGACAGGGACGCAGCTACTCCTTTCTTCCTCAAAACCGGAGCCAAAAGCAACTAAAACACCTTTTTAATTTAACAAATGCGAACGTTTATGATACATAGAGTAGTGGAGATACTATATTAGTTTGAGAAATCGCTTTTTTATGGATTCATTTGCATATTTTTGACAGGAACCGATTGAAACGCGCAGCGCGCATGCGTCGGCACCGGGTTGTTATCGACGATGCAAAATGTTTATTTTTTGGCGAAAAACCAGATATCCTACGGAATCTCTTACTGGAAATTACGTGAAGATTACTATTTCATTACAAATGTTCCCCTATATTTAAAAACAATGATGATGCAATGGACGTTAAGTTCCTTTTTCAAGTTTCCCGCCTTTAGTCTGTGGAAAAAAGATGGCCGACCTTTTGTTGAAATAAAAATGATGGCCGTACATAACTTTGGGTACGCATCGGCACAAATAAGATAAGAAGGTAATCGCTTTTCTACAAGTCCTCGGAGAGTTAAAGCTGGATTTATTTCAATTATAATCTAATGTTAGTCCACTGCGCATGCGTGTGGCGTCATTTACACCGAGACGCGGGAAAACTGCTCGCGGTGTGTTTGAACCTCCTTTATTTTTCATTTAAGAATGAACAGTCAGGAATTCAATATGGATCGTCCACTGGTTTATGAGACTATGCTTCTCAGTTCCTGAAATTACTTAATATGATGCAAAATATTGAAAATACAGAAATAAGGTAATGTGTCACATCAGAAAAGCAGGTAAAAAGTTCTGACATTATTTTTTACCGTATTAAGTAGTGCTCGTAGTACGAGTATCACCTTGCCGCAGTGCAATTTTTGTACGTAAAACAAAATGCTCCAGTGGTTATCAAATAACGAGTAAGGATTTTCATAACTATTGTCATTTTTTGAGGAATTATTGAGGATTTAATACTATTAAGTTTTAAAATCGAAAATTATGTCCATTTTGAGAATAAGGGACTCAAAATCATTCAGTAGGGTAGTTTTACACGTCTGCCTAAAGAGGTGTGTAGTTTTTTTTCGAGTGTCGTACTAATTATCAATTGACACGTTCAACAAGCTAAAATTATATACTGGACTGAAGTAAAAGGGATTTTCTCACGCCGCCGATATTTATAATATTTAGCCATACTTCTGCTTAAGTTCGCCTTTGTACATTCCTATTGTGTAAACATTGTACTTATTTGAATTTCTGTCTTTTGTATAAAATACTATTTACATGGTTCACTAATGTTTCACCGAAATACGTTTGACCGAATGAGTCGTTTGGCAACTGCTTCATTTCCCAACCCGCTTATATTTCTGTAACTGTAAATATTTCAGATTTTTTATAAAAACCTTTATAACCTAACCTAACGTAACCTAACCTAACCTAAACTATAGGGTCTACACAATGGTACAAAAATAAATCCTGAAATATTTGCAGTTACAGAAATGTAAGCGGGTTGGGAAATGAAACAGTTGCCAAACGACTCATTCGGCCAAACGTATTTCGGTCAAATGAACGGACCCCTATTAACATACATACTTCTGGGACAGTCCTACATACATAAAACCTATTATTTTTAATTGACTTTTGTAAAATTACAGTATATTAAAAAAACCTAGACTGTCAATTCGCTTCCAAACTTCGGTGTAAGCGCAACCCACCTCCTTGTAGGACATTGACATTTTTATCGGCTGATGATTTAAAGCCTATCGATTGCCACTACTCATCCAGAATTAGAATTTAAGGGCGGCAGGGACCATTCCTCACGATAACTGCCTCCTGTTAGTTGTCACTTGTACAGGAAATATGGAAAAATGTTAACGCCCTAGACTTAGGCGATGTTTATGAGGGGTTTATATGTTGACGATTTTTTGTAAAAGTGATAATATGGGCAAATAAATCCAGGAAAAAAATTGCACGTGGTTTTTAAATAAAATGAAAACTACTTGCCAACTGCTTATTTAATTAGTGTTGGTTTTTTTCCTTTTGATAATTATTTTTTGGTGTCGTTCCTATGTGTTTTTTTAGTACAATAATAATAAAAAAAACATCAACAACGCTTCTATTTTTAAAAATAGCCTGCTTAAATAAATGCATTAACCGTCAGTTCATGGTCTTATTTTACAGTTTAACAGTTTTTGACTCACGTCCGACTATCTGCATATAAAAAAAAAACTAAAAGCCAATAAAGCTATATTAAAGAGCTTAAAGCTGAAGAGGCGCTGATGAGTGGGCGTGGCCTCGCCTCAAGAGCGACGCCCAGCCCGCTGTTGAGCGACGCCTACTCCCAAGAGTTAGGCGTAGTGAAAAATTTAATAATATTTTAACAATAAATGAAAAACATGATAAATACGTAGATTTACTTAAAAATAAGTAAACGTTTCTGTGAATTGTATATGATGATACTTTAAAATCCAATATTAAGTAGGGACGCCGGCGTACAATTGGGTTCCAGCCTAATCCGTATTTTTTTCCAGGTAGCGGTCGATTTTCCATAAATCCTTTTCTTGTGAACCTCTAGGATATTCAAGGAATATTTTCTACCAATTTCATGTTCCTAGGTTTAGCGATATAGGCTGTACGATTTCTGTAAGTCAGTTAGATAGTCACGTAATAATTTCATATGTATAGAACTGAGCCAAGATTCTAAGCGGTAAAAACCATATCGTCTTTGACCTGTTGTCGTATTGTCAACGTTTTGATAGGTCTTTACTTGACAGTAATGGCGGCCGCGTTGAAAACAATACCATAACAGGTCAAAGACGATATGATTTTTACGGCCTAGAATAAAGGCCCTGTGAATATTTCTAATCTAGTCTTGATAATTGCAATGTATTGTTTCTTGCGAAATCTTTAACTCTTAATGATTGATTGGGCGTTTTTAGTTTGGGATCTTTATACGCTTAGTATTAGATTAAGGGCCGAGTTCACCAACAATTAAACGGACGGTTAGCAGTTTAACGGTTGTCAAATGTATTGACTAACAGCTGATTACGACTTAATGTAACTTGTACTTTTTGTGTAAAATAAGAGGACTATCAATATGTATATATAGACTCAGCTGAATCCATAGACATATAGACTAGCTGGTCCATTCTACAACAGCAATCCAACATGATATTTTCTAATCATTGCCAACCTTTCAAAATGTATGGTAGATTGTTTATTTTAAATTAATTATTAATTTAAATTGGAAACTAACTCCCAATTTATTAAATCTTTATTTAAATCACATGATACTAGGAATTTTATAACCAAATTAAGTACTGTACTTACATATTGTGAAAAATAACTATGTTCTTGGACAATAATTAAATAAAAAAATAAAAAACTTGACGGGTAATTATATAAGTATAGATATATATACGAGTAGACGTACATTATTCCTACAAATTATTCCAACATCATCTGTGACATTAATTAATAGAATTTCAACCATAAACCAAAACATGAAATTTTAATTTCGCAATTTAAGTTTAAAGCACTAACTCTTAGTCTAGATTCGTTAATGGCTGCCAAGTAATATAGCCTAGAGTCTGAACAATAAAGTGCTATCCTAGTTACTCTGGATAAGTCTAGATATATCTAGATATTCCGTACCGAGGTGCGAATGGGTTTAACATGCAGAGCTGGATTTACAACTGCATTGTTTTAGAAAAGCTTTGGGTTTTAATGTGAGGAAGAATATCTTGGTTGAAGTTTTGTATGGTTTTGTATGTTTATAGCACTAGGCAGATAAGAAGTTAATCCTAGACATTGCACAATCATGAAGTTTTTGAGTATTGATAATGTATGACAGAAGTTAAGCAATGTTAAACGTGTTGCTTAACTAACTGCCGCACTCAGAGACGTCAATTTAATTGAATGCTTGATTAAAGTAGCTGCTGTCACTTTCTTTGCTACAGTAATAGAATAAGACAACACGTCACTAAACAAGCATTAAATTTATTTGACGTCTCTGAGTGCGGCAGTAAGTGCTTGCCATTGACATTGTGGTTACATTTCGGAATTAAATTTTTGACTAGACTAATTAATTTTACGGACTAAGTTTACGACAATAAATTGTAAATTAAAGACTTATTGGAGTATGATGTCTAGCTAGAATTTCAAGAAATTTTGAACGTGTCTTTAGATTTGTATCTTCAGAATGCCGTTTTGAGATCCAACCATAAAAAATCTTAATTCTTCGTAAAAAAAAAGATGTATGTAGGTATCAGTCCAAGCCCTGCTTCTTGTGTTGCCAATGTTTATGGGCGGTGATGATTAATTTTCATTTTATGCCCGTTTTCCTCCCTCTCATGCAAAAAAACATAACCCTTAATTTTATTGACCATTGCTGACTACTCACCAGCCATTAAAACTTTTATCAGCCACTAATAAAATGCAAACTTCCTTTACGGGCCGTAATAGTTTAACAAAATGGCCGACGACGCCCGTTTTTTACGTTCTCGTGAATAACAGTTTTATTGGTTTTATTACTACGTTAATTTGATTTTTTTGCGGACTGTATACCCTTTTAATCTTTCATCCTTTTACTATAATTTAACATAATGCACTAAGTAAAAAAAACTGGTGATTTTCAGTGCGTTGTTGTAAATAAAGTTTTCTTTATTCTTTTACATTACAGTAATACTGATAATTTAACCGCTTATAAGTATTAATAGAGGGCAAGGGCTTAAATATGAAGAGAGAAGACTAAAACAAGGTGGAAGGATGAAGTGCTGAAGGACATGCAGGAGTGTCAGGCATCCGAGGACGATGTCGAGGACAGAGCGGAGTGGAGAAGAAAGATCAGGAAAGCTGACCCCACCACCATCTGGGATTACTAATAGCTAGGAAGAGAGAGATGAAAGAGGGCGTATTTTAAGCTATCCAAACCTGTCAAAGTGCATTCAGGAACAGATATACGAGTAAATGACGCCTAATTAGCTCTGTCTTCTTAACTGATTGGAACTTGGTAAGTTAATTAAAAATATTAAAAAATAAAGGTAATTAGTATGCTAAGAGTATAAAACAAATAATTCGTAATATGCAGATTATTACTAAGACGATTGTACTTGAACTCTATCCAAAAATTAAACAAAATAATCTACTATCATAAAAGCTAACTCCAAACAAAATTCAGCTTTACCCTCTAATATTAAGATACATTTCTCCCTACCCATCGACATCCGAAGATCAAACAAACATCTTCAGAGCAAGTAACCTTACAATATAAGAATGTATCCCCTTTGTCAACAATGTCCACCCCTTCGGGATTATAACATGGAGATGCCTTTTGTTTAAGGTTTTTAAAATCAATAGCTTTTATCATGCGTTTTTTTTGTCAAAGAGAATGCATACGAGCACGCAGGGCAACTGACTATATAGGGAATGCAATTTAACCGGTTATATGACGTTTTTGTATGAAAATAACCGGTTAAAACCGGTTTAAACCGGTTATTTGCATTCCCTACACCTAACGGTAAGTGGGATCTGTGACCCATAGACATTTATTATATATGTATGTGTATTATATATGTAAGTTAAAGCATATTAGTTTTTGTACTTGTTTATTTGTTTAATTTGTATTTATTTATAAGTATTATCATCTCTTTATGTAACTTTTTGTGCAATCTTGTATGTGTCAAACCTCATGCATTGTCCTTACTGATCTACTTCAGCGTTAGCTGGAAGAGATCCCATTTAAGAATAAGACGCCTTTGTACAATTAGTGTAATGTTGGTATTGAAATATTTATATTTTTATGCAATAATGAGTTTACATACATGAAATGAAATGAAATATATTTTATTTAACTAAAACACGTCTATAAATAAATCATGACTTTGGGTCCTGAGCTAAGATTCCCTGTGTTCCCTTTGCATACATATGTATGTATGTTGTATTCTAAAAACTACTGTAACCGTGTACTAATTTCTGTAAAATGCCTTATTTTGTTTGCCTTGTATTATCCTAAAAGATTACAGGAAAAAAATAATTAAATTACTAACTGTACGCCCGTTATTTCATGATACATGTAAATGAAAAGTATATTTCTATTAATTTTGAAACAACATCTACGTATTACGTATTACCAAAAAAAAATGCGCCCTATGAAAAGGGCCCGAACTACGCCCTTTAACTCGCTACGATCGCTACGGCGTAGCAGCTGCGTAGCTGGATCAACCAAGACTAGAGCAATATATTGGTCATGATTGGGCATAATTGTATTTACGCAATATAACAAAGATCATCATCATCATCATCATATTCCTCCATCCTTGTCCTACATTGGGTGAAGTGTGGGATGAACATGTTTACTTCAACTATGAATAAAATTATGTAAAATAATTAAATTATTCGAATAGAGCTGCAATTACAGCAAAAAATTGCATTATGAGTACTTACATTTAAATACACCGAGGCCTCTTTTATATTGGAAAAAACTACATTGCCTATGACATGTCTATCGTATCGTTTTTAAATGGTTTTAAATCGGCCGCCATTACTGTAAAGTAAATAACAGCTATGGTAACGTTGACAATATTATTATGATAACACGTAAAAGGTAATATGGTTTCAGCCAGTAGAATAGAAACCCAAATGCAAAGGTTTAAACGTTCAATTTCACTTCGATAATCAAGAAAATTGGCAACTTTTGTATGATACCTAAGTACATTGTTTCTGGGTTTACATTCGACATTGCCTAAACGATAATTGTTTCCGATCATTATCTATTGCAGTTTTTTCCTTTTCATTTTGGGAAAGACTATTTCACTTTGTCTAATTTTGGGTCCTTACCTATGAAATTGGCGTTATTTTTACGTGTTTTATTTCGTACGGAATTTATTCATTTCAATTTTAACCTCCAAATTATTTTTAAATTTCATTAATACAGTATGTTACAAAGGTTTTAGATACGAATAATATGGTTCAATTTCTTACTTAGTGTTTAAAATTAAAGTGTGAACTCAACTCTTTTCATGTGCTGTGAGTTCAAGTGTTTCAATTACGCAGAATTTTATGAAGCTAACTATTTTTAAGTAATTAAGATATGTAAAATATAGCTTAGAAGTGTCCAATATTCCTGACAGAATTTTGTTTGGTTTGCATTTGACGTTACTAAATAATCCGCAAAATTAAATGTATTAAAACCACCGTTTTCATAAAATTCTCCATATAAAACGCCAATTTCATAGGTAAGGACCTAATACTTGTACCATATTGCTAAAGACAGTAAAGCAGTTTCAAAAACAAAATACTCACCAGGAAAGGTAGTTGCACCATTGGTCTCTGAAACAAAAGAGACATAATTATTTCTATTAAAGAAAAGTAAACCATTACTTTTAACACCTTTTTAAAGCCATTTTGTTGACATCCAGCACAGTGTCTTAAAGTTTCAAGTCTTGAAAAAATATTACTATGAAATCAACAAAACAAAACTGTACTAAACAAATAAGAAACTGACAAAAAAACCAACATATAAAAATGTAGTAAAATCTTCTATGTATAGGGTGAGCCATTTTTTTTTTCAAAATAGCAATAATAAAGGCTAGTAAAAATTTAAATATTTCTGGCACACCCTTTACATATATGAATCCCTGTTTCCCATGGTCATGCCATAACTTGAGAATGACTCAAGCGATTTGATTTTTTTTTGTTGTGTTCGTAATTATCAGCAGCAACAGCTAGTAGAACATGAAATAACAAGTACGATAGTCCTAGCTAAGGTACAAACGCTGCTTTAGTTTGTTTTCTATCGACTAGATATGTATGGAGTTGACATTAACAGGTCGATGCGATCTGCCATCAGCTTACGCAAATCAAATCAAATCAAATCAAATAATTTATTCAGTAAGTAGGCCCTGCAGGCACTTTTACATGTCTGAGTCTACCAGCGCTTCCAAAGAGACCACTGTTGAGAAGAAGCGCCGCAAGAAACTCAACAGTAAGCCGTTTTTTCCAATAAATCACTTATTACAATACTAAACTTAAGCTACATAATTTAAATGTCACAGGGATGTACAGGTCCCAGTAGTAATAATAATTAAATATATCTAAATGTCAGATTATAATAAATAATGCAATTTCGGAGATGTAAACAGTCTCCAAATGTCAAATTAAAATTAAGAATTAAATATAATTTAAAAAAAAACACAAAACAAGGGAGATGTAGAAAGTCTCCACGGTCAATTTTGGAGATGTAAAGAGTCTCCAGATGTCAAATTAAAAAATAAGGGAGATGTAGAAAGTCTCCACGGTCAATTTTGGAGATGGTAAAGAGTCTCCAGATGTCATATTAAAATAATAGGTAATCATACAGGGAGATGTATATAGTCTCCACGGTCATTAATAATTGTAATACAAAATATATATATATATCAGTCCCAAGCATTGTCATCATTCATATAATCTTTAATACTATAATAAGCTTTAGAAATTAGTTTACGTTTAACGTAACTCTTAAATTTATTTACTGATAAATGAATAACACTACTTGGGAGCTTATTATAGAACCTTATACAATTACCCATGAAAGAGTTTTTTATTTTGTGAAGCCGTGTAAAGGGCACTGCGAGCTTATGTTTATTTCTGGTATTAACATTATGTATGTCACAGTTCTTTCTAAAATTACTGATATTCTTATGAACATGCATAATGTTTTCATAAATATATTGACTGTATACGGTTAATATATTCGTTTCTTTGAACTTATCTCTAAGCGAGTCTCTATGACCCATCTTGTAAACAGCACGAATAGCCCTCTTCTGTAGAACAAAGATGCTGTTTACGTCAGCACCACTACCCCATAGTAAAATACCATATGACATAATACTATGGAAGTAACTAAAATAAACTAATCGAGCGGTTCTCAAGTCTATTAGATTCCGAATTTTATTAACTGCAAAAGCTGCAGAACTTAGTCTATTCGCTAATTTAGCCAGATGAGGACCCCATTGGAGTTTTGAGTCTAACGTTATACCAAGAAATACTGTATCATTAACTAAGTCTAATTTGTCATTTTTAATAGTTACAGTACTTTGTCTATTTTTCACATTGGTAGTCATAAATTTAATACATTTAGTCTTTTTCTCATTTAGTAATAAATTATTAACACTAAACCAATCTACTACTTTTGATATAGCATTGTTTACATCCACATTAAACTCCTGTTGTCGTTTGACTTTAAATACGAGTGAGGTATCATCAGCAAACAATACTATATCATGGTTGTCCTTTATAAGGTATGGTAAATCATTTATGTAAATGAGGAATAGAAATGGACCCAAAATTGAGCCCTGTGGCACGCCCATTGAGACCAAAGACCCAGGTGATCGTTTTCCATTCACGTCTACCCTTTGTATTCTCCCGAATAAGTACGTTTTAATTAAGTTTAGCGCAGTACTTCTAACTCCATAATGGTGTAGCTTCCTGACCAATGTGTCATGGTTAACGCAATCGAAGGCCTTGGACAAATCACAGAAAATACCTAAAGCATCATGTGACCCCTCCCAGGCATCAAAAATATGTTTAATTAGCTCAACACCAGCTTCGGTTGTCGAGCGACCCCGAGTAAAACCAAATTGTTTATTATGTAATAAATAATTATCTTGAAAATGTTGCATTAACTGTGATAAAATTAATTTCTCAAAGATTTTACTGAAAGTGGGTAGTATCGATATCGGTCTAAAGTTAGTGGGGTCAGAAGTACTACCCGTTTTAAATAATGGAATTATCTTGCTATGTTTCATAAGATCAGGAAACTCACCACAATCAACACAGTGATTAAATATGATCATTAAGTCAGATGCTATGACTTCCATTAAGGATTTAAGGACGTGAACCGAAACCCCCCAAAGATCATTGGTTTTCTTAATATTAATTGATTTAAATGCTTTGATTACATCCAAGGCAGTAACGTGCTTGAATTCAAAGTGTATACTGCATTCAGACACGTTATCTTCTAATAATAAAATGGCAGACGCCGGCGAAGAGTTCAGACACTTAGTCGTGGACACTGTTATGTTGGTAAAATAATTTTCAAATTCAATTGCAACATCTAAATTAGACTCTAGGATTTTACCATCTACTTTTAAACGAAAGTCATTAAATTCCTTTTTCCGGCGACCTGTTTCTTCATTAATTATTTTCCAAGTCGTTTTAATGACATCAGAGCTATTCAAGATTTTATCACTTAAAAAGTTTCGCTTAGCTATACGGCAGTCTGACTTGAAATTCTTAGAATACTCTTTGACATGTTCCTTAAACTCTTCACTAGCGTTAAACCGTCGTTCCTCATATAGTTGATACAGTATTGCTCTTCGTTTATGTAAGTCCGCAGTAGCCCAGTCACTGAAAACCTTTGCGCCACCGACCATGACCGATTTAGATGTAAATATCATGTCAAATTGTTTCATGAATGTGTGAAAGAATGAGTTGTACATGTCATTAGGGCCCTTATCAGTTGTTAAAAAGGGCAGATTATGCACTAGGTTATGTCGCATTCTCTCCACACGACCTGCAGTAAGCGGCACAAAAGTAATTTCCTTATTCACGACATTATGCGATACAAACTCCAATTTAATTAATTGACCTAGATGATCCGATTCCAGGTTACTGATCAAACTCTTACTAATAGGAATTATATCAGTAAAAATGTTATCAATACACGTGGCGCTAGTGTCAGTCACTCTAGTCGGCTCCATAAAAGTATGAGCCAGTCCGAAAGATTTGAAAAGATTTATTAATCTGGAGCTTAGTGAACTATTTTCCAAAATATTAACATTAAAATCTCCACATATAATAACTTTTTTACTCAAATGAGATAAATTGATTAAGATAGTTTCCATGTTCTTTTCAAAAATTTCGAAATTTCCTAAGGGTGGCCTATATACACAAACTACTATGAATTGCTGTAATTCTATTGCAGCGAGTTCTAATGTACGTTCAACAGATAAGGACACAATGTCCTTACGTTCTTTAAATTTAAATTTATTGTTTAATATTATTAACGACCCACCATGTATCGAGATACTTCTTGTGAACAGACTGCCGACCTGGTGGTTGATAAAATTAAACATAGCCTCGTTACTAGTTAACCAGTGTTCCGTTATACATAAAATATCAATATTATTACTATTAAGAAATAACTCAATTTGGAGGTCTTTACTTCTTATACATTGAATATTCTGGTGAACCAGAGTGATACTATTAGATACTTTGCTGCCAGATTTGGCCTTACATTTATTGCGATTTAGATTGCTAGAGTTGACGCCCTCTGTTGTCGTTTCATTTAATTTAAATCGAATCGAAAATCGATAACAGTATATGCATCTTGACTAGACCCCTTGGGTTCAGTCAATAACATTTAAAATGATATATTTCCAATGTTTTACTAGCTGACGCTGTTAAGTGCCATGTTACCTTTTTGACTATAAAGACTACAACTATTCAAAGTTTAGCCCGATATCTTTAGCCAATTTAGAGAAAAATTGTCTTGAGCGAGTAAAGTTTTTTCACAGCTGCAAGGGACTGTAGACCGGAGTAGGTACCTATATAGTTTTAATTTCAACTCGATACTTCCATGCGTTCCCGAGATAAAGGTCTTGACAGACAGACAGATGGACGGACAGACAGACGGACGTACAACAAAGTGATCTTATAAGAGTTCCGTTTTTTCCTTTTGAGGTAAGGAACCCTAAAAAAATAAGACAAATAAATTTCAGGGGAAAATCTTACACACATCGACCTACTTAAGGTGCTTTTCCACCGGCGACGCGAGGCGAGGCGAGGCGGGACGAGAATTGAAATTTTTATTGAAAAATCGCGCAACCTCCTCGCGCGCGCGCGCGTTGCGAATGGGTGTTTTAATACAAATAAAAATTCTCGCGCCGCCTCGTCTCGTCTCGCGTCGCCGGTGGAAAAGCACCTTTAGTCCTAAGAGCCGCCATAAACGGACTGCTTACAGGACCGACAGCTCCGTGGTCGCTATTGGTCAATATGCAGTTATGGGGTATTATTCTCTTAAAAACGAAGGTCGGTCGAACGAACGAGCTAAAGCGCAGAGGTGAGTTTAAGTAGTCCCTTCCGAGCGAACAAAAAACATTTTACCGCGTGCATTTTCAATTAAGCAGCCTTAAGCTGGGTCCACATTTGTATCATTTCGTCGTATCGTATCTCCGTCGCGTTGCACCGACGTGTATAAAGATCGCTAGTGTGGACGCAAAAACAGCGCGATCATGCGGCGCGCCGTATCTGATCGTTCGGGATGGATGTTGACACGCGTTTATTATAAACCCCGCACACTCGCGATCGGATACGCGTATCAAGATCGGTAAGTATGGACGTGTTTTGATACTGTATCACGATACGAAGTTATGATTTTATACGCGATACGCCGTGATCGCTCTCGAGGCGATTTTTCCCAGATCATCAAAGGGGATACGGATAGCGTCCACACTTAACAATACGGCGTTATGAAACGATACGCTGCAAAGCTACGGTTAGTATGGACGCATTTTTTCACGCGACGATGGTAGTGAAACAAAGGCCCAAAGTGAGCGTCCATACTTAGGATACGCGAGCTCGATACGATACGCGTGATCGTGATCGGCAAAATGATACAAATGTGGACCCAGCTTTATACGTTCGAGAAGCCATGCTGCGAAATTGAATACACGTGGTAAAATGCGTTTTGTTCGCTCAAACGGGACTACTTAAACTCGCCGCTTGGACATTCACTCGTTCGTCCGTCCGGTCGTCGTTGTTGAGAGAATCACACCCCTGGAATACACAACAATGCGAACACTACTGCTTGGTGGTAGGTTAAATGATATTACAGTTAGAACATTCTAGAACCGACATCACAGCGACAACCCTACGTGATGTTATTATTGCCACGCGATAAAGTATAATAAATACATAATATACACTTGTTTTTGTTTGCGAGAGTTATCACTGAGATAGGCCTCTCTTTATAAACAATGATAGCAAATAAAAAGATAAAGTAATTATCAGTATAAACAAAGATTCATTTAGATTAGGGAAAACTGTTTTATATTACAAATTTATTTTTAATGGTAAGCAATAAACCTATACATCTGGGGCTTTAGACAAGATGCATTGCGAGAACTGTACCGATATCGAAAACATACATATATATATATATAAAAAGGAAAACCTTACTTACTGACTTATATATCAACGCACAGCCGAAACTACTGTACCTAGAAACTTGAAATTTGGTACATGGGTTTCTTTCATGATGTAAGTGAGCACTAAGAAAGGATTTTCCGAAAATCGACCCCCAACGGGAAGAAATGGGGGGAGTACCGGAAAAGTAATTCTACGCGTACGAAGTCGCGGGCGTCCTCTAGTTGCATATAAAATAATAACTTATATTATAAGCCTTTCCAACTGTATGTATTAAAAAGTGACTTACACTTGTATTTCAAGTTACAAGCTTTTATGAAACAGGCCCCAGGGTGGAAAAAACGAACGCCACATGGACGACAACTACCTTAAATATTGGAAATAGTCAATTCTACGCAAAGGAGACATACCTACTTTTATTTTAAAAAAAAAATCCTTCATTTATGTTTTTTGGATCAAACCGGGGATCAAACTGGTGATCAATCAATCATAAACTCACGCCTTCATTCCCAGAGTGGGAGTGGGACCTTACACAAGATCCCATCACTAAAACGGAGCACAAAGGCTTTTTTAACGTGAAAAATCGGACAGTTAGGGTCTCCCCAGACGTATCGACGCGGAATCGGCTTGAGTCGGTAAGAAAAACGTTGTCGTTATCGCTCTTATTGCATGGACATAAAACTTTTTCTTAACGGCTCAAGCTGATTCCGCGTCGACAGGTCTGGGGAGACCCTTAGTCGGAAAAGCGATAGAGATTGGCCGAGACGGAGTCGCGTGCATAAGCTAGTTGTATAATGCGTAACTATTTATTTAAAAATGGTCACCCAAACCTGAACCCGCGACCCAGTAGGTAACGGAAGATATTTATAAAATAACCGCTTGTTGACCGAGTAACGATTGGTGTTTTCAATCGATTTTCTTGTTTATAATATCGATGAAAGCATTCGATACGTGTACTGTTTAGGTTCGCATTCTTCTCGCTTGTCCAGAGTTTACATTTCGTTGGTTTTGTTTTTTTTAAACATTGCACGTTTTGTTTTGATTTTTAAGTTTTCATCTGAGTTAAAGGTAAATACTTAGGTCATATTATAACTTTCTCGATTTAAGTTAAATGAGTTGGACAATGCCGCATTTTATTTTACTGGGGTATCATTTGTTTTTACCCGACTGCCGAAGTAGGGGGGTAATGTGTTTATCAGCCTATATATGTTTTTCCTTTGTGGCGCTCTAGAAACTAAACGCGTGGACCGATTTTAATTATTCTTATGTCAATCGATTTGTCTTAATCATGTATGTCACTAATGACATGACAGTAATCAAATATGGCTGCTACCAGTGGTCTGTTTTATAAAGCTACAAATTACAATTTACAGGCTACAAGTTTCCATTTGACACAACCTCGACCAATGACGACCAGCTATTTGAGCAGTGTTGCCAGTTTAGACCTGTAAAATTGTTACTTGTAGCTTTATAAAACGTGTCCCAGACGCCACATAGTAAAAAGAAAAAAAAAGTCGACGAACTATGACAAATGGGGTATCATTGACTAGGTATTTAAATTTAGGCTTCTTTTATAATTTTTCATTTTAAATGACCATTTAGGATTTGTAACTGGTTATTTAAAATTGGTTAGCAACAGTAGGGTTCTTTAAAACTTGCTTTTTGAAGTCTGTCATCGAATATTACGTATGGTTGGAAGCCAAATAACGTCAATATATTTTCCGTGATAAATATTTTTAAACTAAGTTTTTTCGCTATTGGACTATTCGATTCACAGTCATCAGTTGCTTAATTAATCCAAACAATAGAGTCTAAACTCGAGTTAAGTACAGCAGAAATCCTGTAGCCACCTTTCGACTCCATCATCAGTTCGGCTCTTAGACATCATAACATTGTATTGTCATCAGTTTTACAAATGTTTACCAAATTTCAGCCCTTTCTGCAAGTTTAAGGTATGAAAGACATCTGTCACTTTCTGACCAGTGTGTAAGTGCGACAGTGACGGATGCTTTATCCACCGCGATAAAGGCGACCATAATACGGGCCCTGCTGCTGGGCGCCTGTGCTACGAAAGGGCGACGAGTCTTATCTGCTACGCTGGTGCTCGTAGCACTCGGTCGAACTAAAGCGTAGCAGATGGAAATTGCCGCGCGTTCCTGAAGCTCTCATATCATATAACAAGTTTAACGGACACTTTTTTAAATTTGTTTTGCATTATCCTCCAGTTTTTTTTTACTAGCGGTAATTTAGGTTGCTTTTTTCGTATGTCTGTCATTCCGGTTCAAATCTTGCAAATCTTGCAAGTCATCAAATTATAAAAAAAAAAATGTGGCATTACATCCGGTAAACCCACGGTTCATGTAATTGTATTGTTAAAATAATACCAATTATAAAATAGGCATAAATACTTATACCATGGATGTACGAGTACATACCTTTGAGCGAAAGATTTTATATTATAGTCAAATCATTGTTCTAATAAATAGGTAAATATTTTAATTACCTATACATCACACTCATTAAGTCCATAGGTACACAAAACTAGTAATACATTCTCGAATAAAGTGCTTACTTTTTCACTCACAGTCACCTCTTCAATAAAGTCACTACTGTCATCCTTCTGCCTAGTTTACAGAAAACCTAGGTTTTTTATTGCTTAGAATTAAATATAATCAATAATTAGTACAACTTTCACTTCAGAAAGGAATGTACTGAGATACGAATAAAGTCTAACAGCCGTACTCAGAGACGTCAATTAAATATAATCCTCGATTAAAGTTGCTGCTGTCACTTTCTTTGCTATAGCAATAGAATAAGACAACACGTCACTAAACAAGCGTTAAATTTAATTGTCCTCTCTGAGTGCGGCAGTTAGTCAAGTACAGTCTGTGAGCACTTAAGCTGCTTCGGGTTTGTACTTCCCTCTCACTCGCTCTTAACAAGAGCGTATGAGAGCGAGTGAGAAACAAGTACAAACCCGAAGCACCTGAGAGCTATCGCACTGTAACCTTAGCACACAAGTTAAATGAAAGTATTGCAAAATAGGCATTACTTTTTTTATTAGAATTGGAACCTTTTTGAAATGAACTAGAAAACAAATAAAAAAACATTAATATTAATGTGTACCATAAAATAAAATAAAATGCGTACTTTCTATATAAGGTAATATAAGTAACTTGCAACTAAAAGGAATAAACGAACGAGGTTATTATTATAATCAATCACCAAGTCAAATCACCATACATACTAATTTACATACACAATGACCCGATTCGTTCGGTCATTTGGAAAGGATGGATGAAAGAAGATTGACGAAAGAAATATACAGAGCGAATGTGGGAAGGGTCGGAAGAGGCCGCCCTAGGCATACTTTTTCGAATCAAATTGGAGAAATACTAGATAAGGGCCGAATTTTAAATACCCGAAACCGACGTGCATGCATGACTCGATATATGAATGTGGAAGAAGCGAAAGAGATTTGTCAAGATCGTAGCAGGTGGAAAGAAGTGGTCTCTGCCTACCCCTCTGGGAAACAGGCGTGATTTAATGTATGTGTATGTGTGTATGATTTACTATCTGGGCCGAGATTCTGGGCAGTAAAAACCATATCGTCTTTGACCTGTTATAGTATTTTCAACGTTTTGATAGCTCTTATTTACCTACTTGACAGTAATGACGACCGATTTAAAAAACAATCGTAACCGGTCAAAGACGATATAGTTTTAACTGAGAATCTCGGCCATATACAGACAGCCAGAAAGACGGAAAGACCGACTTAGCTTTGTTTTATACTATAATAAAAATAATAATATAGAAGATAAAGAAGAAAATCACATCACTATGTAATTTCCATGGTGTGTGAAATATTTATTATTTACGAGAAACATTTGAAAATAATGCATGCTACTATAAACACAAATTGGTTTTAAAAGACTATTTATTAGGAAAAACACAACTTAATTATCGAGAGCACACAATCCGCCAAAAAAAACTTCGAGAGACAACTTTTATCTGTCAAACGCCATAGGATGCGTTCCGAAATTAGTGATGTACCTAATCGATATTTTCCGTCAAACACTACATATTTCTTAACTTAGTGATGCCCTCCTTATACCACACCCCCGTTGGTATTCAACTAAATAAAAAAAACATCTTGAATATTGGTATATTTTTCAAACTTTGGAGGGAGATGATCAAAATATGTTTTTCTCCGAATTTCTGCCCAGTCATCAGGGGCGTCCGAGTCACGGCGAGAAATTTAAACTTCTATTCATGTCCCTATTATTGTTAGATAAAGAGATTTTTCAATAGAATGAAAAATATATGAGAAAAATAAGTTATTGAAATGTTGAGTTAGTCGAGTGATGGCTAATATTTATTATTAAATAAGTATGTAAATGTAAATAATGTTTTGCAAGTATTAAAATTGGACAAAAGAAACTTTTTTTCTCGTTAAAATTTGCAACAAAGATATGAAGATACCTTACAATAATGAAATAATTATCACCATAATATGTATAATTATATGTAAACACATTAAACGATCAATAATAATACCAATTATAAAATAGACATAACGTACCTTTAGAATTATAGTGACCTGATTCAACATTTTAACTTTCGACTTCGAGACAAATATTTATTACTTATAGAGACCTAACTCGAAATTCAAAATTTGTGAATTAGGTCACTATAAATTCTAAAGATACTCGTACGATAAATATAACACACATACCTTTGAGCGATAGATTTCATATTATAGTCAATTCATTGTTCTAATATAAATATAAATTTTAATTACATTACACTCATCCAATCCATACACAAAAGCATTAATACATTCCCGAATAAAGTGCTTATTTTATCACTTACCGTCACCTCTTCAATAAATTCACCACTGTCATCCTTCTGGAGACACATCCAGATCACAACCAGCTCAGTGACACTTCACATACATGTAGTTACAGCCCGAGTATCGCGCCCTGCGGCACACCCGATCGCATTCGCGCGCACACTGCGCCCGCGCCGGTCAAATGTTTTGAATACAATCTGTAACAGAAAGAAATAACAATAATAAACTTTACAGCCTGAACCGTATGTTTATGTGCGGCTGGCGAGGGTTCCTTTGTAGTGAGTGTTGTCGAAAGCCTTTGAAAAATCTAGGCTTTTGTAGGTCATGCGAAATGGATTCTGAACGTTGGTTAAACATTAATGAAATTCCTAAGGTTAAAGTTTAGCTTAGTTAGCAAAACATAGTTCAAACCGAGTTTACTTACGTACATACAGACATACATATTAATAAATAGTAAACATAATTGTTACTCTAGAATAAAATAAGTCAGTATGCAATTTACCATTTTATTATTATTACTTATATGTCTTGTTAATTAGGAATCTTAATCTAGATAGGGTCTTAAACTTAGTATTTTCTTTCATCATTGTTCGTTATTTTTTTTCACGTCACTTGGTCAACTCTGAGCATGTTAATGTACTTAGTTAACTTTTAATGGAAAATGCTTTGGCTTACTGCATTGCCCTATGTATTTCTAAGTTTATGTAGGTATGCTGTTTGAAAAAAGACATCATCTTTTATCACATTATATATGTAAACTCGTGCACAAAAAACCAATTACAAGTGTAGCAAACATAAATAAAAAATAACCTGGCGAATTGACTTTGTCAAAACATAACCTGCTATTTAAAACAAAGGGAATTTTCGTGATCGTTTCATTTTCTTAATTTCTAGTTTTTGTTTTACATTCTATTCTACAAGATCATTAATTTAATTTAACAAAAACGTGTTTAGTTGAAAAGAATGATAAAACTACTGAACCATTTAGCTACAATACTATCGCTAGACTTACTTTTACCTACGATGCAACGTTACATAAACAATTACTATTATTTTTAAATATTGTCAGGCAATCTTATCTATGACTAATTTAACAGTAACACCTGAGTCACGGTGTACGCTACAATCTTCATCATCCGGTCGGTCGTTAAACAAAAGTTTGTTCAATATGCCTTTATATTCATCATATTCATCATGAGATCACTTTTCAAAACCTCAGCTCTACAATCTACCTAGTTTAGCTTTGTTAGTACTAGTGCAGACTAAACCATCAGCTAACTGTGTTTAGTCTTCACAATCTTTGTAAAATTGAATAAGGACAACCTTACAATCGTCCGATAGAAAGTCTACAGTCTTCGAAGCTATTACTTTCTTGGAAAAATGTCCTAATTATATCACATTTGGAGCGACAATCACTACGTGCTGCTCGTGGGTAGGTATCTATTGTTATTGCAGTACGTTTGACAATTCAAAGTTTAAAAAAAAAACCCTATCCCTGAAAGCTTAATTGAAAGTGATTGAGAGACCGAGAGAGGTATAAGTTCCAATTTGTATTTTTTTGTTGTTTATATATATTTTTTAAGTTGTGTGAGGTTAGGCGATGGGCTTGCAACCTGTCAATACACTTAGCCTAATTGTGCAAAATGTGGTTACAGAGTTATCAACAAGTTTTTATAGTCGTTGGTAATTCTGTTGCTCTGCCTACCCCACTCTGGGAATAAAGGCGTGAGTAGTTTATGTGTGATATTTCATTGTTTGTACAGTCAACTGTAGAGAAAAGTAACCCCCCTGCAAGTGACCATAGGGATATTTTTCTGCTAACTGCTGTATAAGGTACCTACCACTTTGGCAGAGCTGCTTAAAAACGACCAAGGTCGAAGTTACAACGGCAAAAGTTCTTTCCCCTATCTTGAAAAGTCTCCCACCGTTCACAGTGGTGGTAGGACCTTGTGCAACGTCCGTCCAGGGGGCCTAATATGGCTTCGTTTATCGCGTGACAAAATATGGGTAAAGCATCCGTCACTTTCTGACACGGATATAAGTACGAGAGTGACAGATGATTCATACACATTTTGTCACGTGATAAACACAAACACACTAGGCCCGCAGATTACTACCACTATCTTACCCCTTAACCTACCACCAAGTAGCAATGGTCACACTGTCGTGGTCCACTGTAAATGATTTGCAAAGAGACATTCTATCTTAGTCCTCAAGATTAGCAATCTGAAGATTGCGAATGCCTACGGGTCTGGGATAACCTTCACCATCAGTTGGCATGTGCTCGTTTTCATTCTGACATGAACTAGACTAACAAAAAGCATGCTTTAAAAAACCAACTGCTGTTTGGATAATGTCGTCAATATACCTGATGTTAGTTATATGATAACATTCATGAAGGTATACATTTTTTATTTCGCCAATTTAACACCAGAAAAGTACCCAGTGACAGCCTTACGTTAAGACGAATCCAACGACTCGCCCTCGCTTATCAAAATCGGGCTATCCGTTCAACCTTTACAAGGAAACAAAGACATATTTTATCGAAACACCTTCCAACGATCGTATTATTACGCAGAATTTCATTTCTCCGAAAGCCATTCATGAGTTTTTTTTTTTTGGTAGTCACAACTCTAACATAACCTAACCTTCGTAATTAATGTTTAAGATTTCCTGAAAACATCATGGTTTTTGAAGAAAATATCTTTCGATGAAATTTAATTCATTTAAATGATACAATTTATGACGTGGAATTCAGGTACAATAATAAAATGGTCGGTTACTAGGTCAAAACATTAGCATTACCAGACCGATCAATCGTCGATCGACGGCATCGATCGATGGTAGAATTAATTAGTCGACGTCGATCGATAGTTCCTACCAGACTAATCGATCGATCGTCGATCGATGGCAGAATGGATTAGTCGATCGATAGTCCTCCATCAATTAAAGCTATCAGACCAGTCGATCAACGTCGACCGGCAATCGATCGATTGGTTAGTCGAAAGATATCCGTCGATCGATAGTTCCTACCAGACCAATCGATCGACTTCGATCAACGTCAATCGATGCCGTCGATCGGCGATCGATCGATTGGTCTGGTAACACCCTTACTCTCCTCCTTCGGCAGACGGATAAAAATAACTTAATCATGCATTAGTAAAACATTGGTTGGTTAACTACTTTAGCCACTGTTTAGCAGGTAGATTATATTCAGTAGCTCCACCTGACCCCAAACACTGTTTATCACTTAACAACAATAAAAGCTGTTGATTCGGCAATACTAAAACAATCCTTGTTTGGCCGTCACCCGACCGTAGCACATCGAGTTTCAATAAACAACTATGAATCACAACATTGACTATTTCCAAATTGTAGCTTGCACGAGTTTGCTACCGTGACAGCTTAATTTCGTTTGATTTATGACTAAAGGATTTCTTTATGGTGGTAGTGACTTTGCGTCCGGATCGCTACCACATCGTTTAACTTCAGTTAAACAGCTGTGTTCACATTGCTGTGTTCCGGTGTAAGGATAAGACATTCAACCGAAAAGACAGCACAGAGGCATTACACTCTAGTACGCAGGTTTGGTAGTCTTAGGATTGTTCGCGTGCATTTTCAATTTGGCAGCATGGGTTCTGTCGATGAGATCGAACGTATAGGGCTGCCTAATTGAGAATGCACGCGCTAAAATGTGTTTTATTCGCTCTGACGGGGCTTCTTAAACTCACCGCAGCGACATTCACTCGTTCGGTCGTCCGAACGCGTTTTTGAGAGAATCACACCCCAGCCAGCAGGTGTACTGGGACACGTTTACCAAATACTTAAAATAGATCTCCATTATAACAATCATCTAAGTGCATTTATATTTGTTTATATCTGGTGATTTACAAGTCTTTATGGTTAAGGCACAGTGGTAGCGAAGGTATTCATATCTATACAGCCATCGTGTCGCGTAATTATGTACAGTAAAAACCCAATAAAAATGTTGAGCATACTTAGAACCTTGTCATTGTGACTACCATTATTATTGTCAATACTTGTCATTTGATTTTATGTTTCAAGTTAAAATTTTCGTTGGGGTACAGTACACAACACACAGACCCTATCCTCAGTGACATAGAGGCGTGTAGATATTTCTGACGTCTTGGGAACGTGTATACATAATTATGTCACTTTGACTGTACCTACTAGGTATTCTCAACGAAATAAACTTCAAAACTTTTTAAATGCTATATCCTATTCACTTTACATTAGTGACACAAAGGAAAAGAGGCTACGGTACAGGAGACATTTTTATTTTATTTTAGCTAATGTCCATGAGTAAACTAACAAGCAATAATCTCTAATATCGAAAAGTTGCTACAAACAAACCCTGAAATCTAAATAATTTTTATCAGCTTTCAAGATTACTTCGTACTCTTACTATAGGTACTTACCTAGAAAAAGAAAGGGATGAGGATGTGACATAACCTTAGTCTTCAAAATAAAAAGTGTTCCCTAACTCTGAGGGTCGCAGTGTTAAATTGATTGTGGCTAAGATGCCTGTCACGAGATACGTGGAAGTAAACATCAGGTTATACATAACTATATTAAATAGATAAAAACCTCCATTAATAACTAACTAACTAAAAAGGCGGAATATAGGCTTGTAGTAAGTTACGCGATGGGCTTGCACCCTGTCACTAATGTACACTGGTAAACGTCTTAGACTGTTTGTGGAAAATGTAGTTACAGAATTAACAATAAGTTTTTACAGTTGTTGGTATTTCTGTAGCTATGCCTACCCCACTCTGGGAATGAAGGCGTGAGTTTATGTTTTTATGTAAACCGCCTGATAAAATCTCTCCCCCCTTCCTGGCGTTTAAACTGCATAGGTAATAACGAATTTCCATCAATCCTAGTATCTAATAAATTATTTAACTAAATTACTTAGATGAGAGGATGCATTATGAACCGATGAATGACTGAATGGAATAAGAAGGTATGTTCCCAATTCTACAGATTTCTATTACAGATTCCCAATTCTACAGATTCCCAGGTCTACAGATTCACAATTCTACAGATTCCCAATTCTACAGATTCGCAATTCAACAGATTCCCAATTCAACAGATTCCCAATTCTACAGATTCCCAATTCTATAGATTCGCAATTCAACAGGTTCCCAACTTTACATACAGATAAACGTAAAACAAATAATAAATTTCACAGTCGTAGGTAGGTTAGGTTAGGTTCGTTTTTATATGAGGCCCGGAGGGCCAAAACAACCCAGAAATAGGAGCTCCGCGAGGAGCTCCGTCGACTCTGTCAAATTAGATTTTCAAAAGTTTTCTAACTCTATGGACACAGAATGAGCTACCGCCAAGACCGACCAATCAAAGACGGGTGACTAGGCCTGGGCCTTCTGTAGAAATGGGAATCTGTAGAATTGGGAATCTGTAGAATTGGGAATCTGTTGAATTGGGAATCTGTTGAATTGGGAATCTGTTGAATTGCGAATCTGTAGAATTGGGAATCTGTAGACCTGGGAATCTGTAGAATTGGGAATCTGTAGAGCTGAGAATCTGTAGAATTGGAATCTGTAGAGCTGGTAAAAATGGTCCCAAAATAAATTATGAGTTATGAATAACTTGCAGCTGCCTGCGACTTCATACGCGTAGAAGTCATTTATTGCTAATCGCGGGTAAAGGTACCTTATGGCCTTCTGGATTGAAGTTATCTTCATAGCAAATTTCATCGAAATCGGTTCAGCGGTACAGAGTTAATTTCACATTTAATATTGCCATTTATTTAAAATTAAGAAATAAACAATTTATACAAATTCAACCCAATATCAATTTTGTCTTGATCTCTAAGATTTATATATTGTGCCAAAACATTGCCAAAAGTACCATAAAATGTAGGTAGTAAAGTCAATTTCAGCTTGTTGTAATATGGTCAAAATAGAGCCTCTGCCTTATTAAGGGTTAAATGTTGCATAAACACGGTTAAAGCATCTTTTCAGGTGAGAAAACTGTATGCTCACGCCCTCTCTCGTATTATTTGGGAAACATCAAGAACCCAAGCAAGCAGTTTTTGCCACCCTTTTGCTCATAAAGTTACATAGCTCTCGTAATTTCAGATCGAATTCATTCTGAATAAAAGCATTGCTAAAAGTACTTCACATGTCAATAAATTATTATTATCGTATAAACATTGTATTTAATGTTTTCGATCTAATACTAGTACAGTAGGTATGGAACATTATCGCGCGACACAGCATTTCTTATCTCGGCTGTTCTTTATTTACACTCCATCACATAAACATCTTTCTTTCGCTTATCAAGTAGCCTGATGTGATTCAGTTGTGTATAATTTATTCATTCATTCAAGCGATATACGAGAAATTTTAAAATAAAATCCATGACCTAAAGATTGAGAATAGCGCCACCTATGACGCAACTTGCGAACTTTTAAATTATCATGACATGCAGATAACTTGGGTTAAACACCGCCATCTGCCGCGGTTAACCTGTACCTTTTTTTTTCGTTGAGCCCGCGTCATGCCTGTTGCATACAGCCAATTGTTTACACAACACAAAAGACCCTTGTTTGTTTTTCGCTAGACGTTTCCTGGTTTGTTTTGTGTGTGCGTGTGTGCATGTGTGCGTGTGTTTTCACAGCCGGCTTCGTGGAGGACGGTACACAAAAATGTTGTTGTTTGCTCACCCAAGTCGGTAATAAATTCTCTTTTCTGTACTGATACTGGCTGGTTGTTTTGTACGTTGAACCAAATAAATTGGGGGACTCGAATTTTAAATTCTGATTGCTTTCTTTTTTTGAAAGTAGTAGGAAACGCTTACCATAAAAATGAAATCCAATTGGCTTGCAATATAAACAGTTGAATGACTAGATACTTAAAATAGGAAAATGAATACGAATAGCGAGAGTACCCATTTAGAAAGTCTTCTTGCCCAATTGCCTATCATTGCTATTGTCATAGGTACATACCACAAAGTAATGTCTTTCATTTTCATCGTCCTAGCGCTGGTATTTACAAGTTGACCATGAAGTTTAAGTCCGGTTACTGAGACAAGGCAACTGTCTGAAGTTTTGAACCTCATCTTGACATTGAACTAAACAAAAGACAGTTCTAGTAGTGTTATAAATAAACAAATAAAAATAAAAGAATCCCTATTCACGAACAACAAGCAAATAAACATAAACGAATAAATAATAACAAAATTGCTGGTGACCATGGTTCAAAAACTACTCACTTCACGTAGAAGTGATGCCCATTTACACAAACGTTAAATTTAATGTCACCTTAAGTTATGTGCTATCACGTTGTACCGTGGCGAATTTGACAGTGATCCATACTGCCCTCCTCAGTCAATAGGCAGTATCTCAGATTAACTCCTGTAGCAATATCAACCTCAATACTAACGGAAGAGAACTCAAACTTATTTGGTTATTGTGACCTAATGGGATAATAAAGCTAGCAAACTGGGTATAATTGGCAGTTTTTTTTACTATTCACCAGTATAAATGATTTACTATTAAGTATCTGATCCCCTAAACTGATTTCGCGAGAGCCTTTGTGTACATAGCATTTCCAATCAGGGCACTGATCATCATTTTGGAATCTGATTGGAATAAAGTGCCTTAGCTGGGTCATATCATATTGACTAAAGTAAGAGAGAAAGTCAATTAACAACGGTTCTAGAATAGTACTTATCATTATTATTTCAATTCAATTTTTGAATTACAGAATTGGTGCAAGCATAAATACTCCACACGATGCGCCACTGCTACAATAAAGTAAATAAAGAAGAAAAAAAACATTTGAGAATGTTAGACGAAGATTGGTAGCTAGCAGTCGCTAAAACTTCGCGTTACGATTGCTTCACAGTCCAGTCCAGTGCTTTGTAAACAGTAAAAACTTGTGGATTGTGATGCATCTGCACTGGGATTCGGCGCCGTTTTATATCAAATCTAGCCAAACCACATGGACGTTTTTAGGAGTTGACTGATTAACAGTTCGATAAAAACCGATTAGGTGCGAGTCGGACTCGCGCACCGAGGGTTCCGGTTCGTCACACAGTAGGTATTAGTATTATTATACCCCGATTTGAATTTGATCTCGGATCGAATCAGAGTGAGCCCAACCCAGCCCAACACTTGACCATTTTTAGTATTTTTTGAACCTATCTATATACTTATCGTGAGTATCGTGACTTTATTATAAATTAAAGTACGAAATGATGGTCTTCTAACGAATGGCTACTTATCTCTTATTTTATTATTAATGATAAAGCAAGCTAACTTAAATTGTTTTACGAAACTTACAAAAATGAGTCACCGATATCAAATCAAAATGCAAATACCTTGGGTATCTCGTTGTTATCTGATATCTTATAACTGGCTTTGGTACGATAAGGGATTAATTATTGAGGCACAGTCTTCTTTGTAACAGAGTAAAGTTACTCATTATTTTAATGAAATTAACCTCCGGGGCTTCTATTTAAGTCAGAAATTAGTTTTAGATCATAATGATCATAATCATTATTTTCGTCAAAATAATTGAAAATCACAATAATGGTGATTGTATGGCCGAATATTCACCAGACTTTGCTTTGTGTCAAAGATTAATACTAAATGTCTGGGCTTTTTTAGCTATATAATAAAAAATAAAGGCCCAGTAATTCGGACTGCAATTTCATTCTGAGGCTCTAGATGCTTAACGTTAAATTTAACGATTTTTTTGGAAACAGTTAAAATAAATAGAATTAACATAAGTGCTACACCCGATCGTTCAGCAGCTTACAGTGCAAAGGGTAGGGTTACCATCCGTCCAGATTAGTCTTGTCATGACTCTAGTCCGGACTTTGTCCAGCTTTTTAATTTGTCCGGATTTTTTTAATTAGATGGAATATGAGTATGGAATATGAGACTTCACATGAGTAAATGAGTAATGTTTCGATTTTGTGACTAAAAAGTCCGGATTTTTATCGAAATGTCAGGTTTTTCGTCAGGACTTTCAAATTCCTAAATGGTAACCCTAGTCCTACCACTCTATGTGAGTTTCTTTCCTTACCATCATGTGACCTCTCGATTGTAGTGAACTCTCTTAGGAACAAAAGTTCCAAAACTTCATAATTATATACAGTAGCTATCTAGAGCCACGTATCTACCTAATTTGTTTATTTATCTAACATCAAACTTGCACATACATAATCTTTATCTTTATATCGCACGAGAACTTATCGATTGTTATTGATGTAACCCGGTTGGGTGATAAGCGTATCTAGTGTATAAAAAACGTTCTATATTTCTAATGTGTACCTTGTGTTGCTTCAGATATCACTTGACCTAGGTTCTTATCTCAGTCGACGATTATGCAGAAATTAATTTTAATATCCAGCAAAAGTAAGGAGCCTTATGCGCTGTCGTTTATTTTTTACTATAAAACATCTTGAAATTTTACTTAACGAAACAGCGGGCCTAGTACGGCTGCGTCTATATCGTGTGTCAAATGTGGATAAAGCATCCGTCACTCTCGTTCTTATTTACGGGTCAGAAGGTGACGGATGCCTTATCCAAACTTTATCACGCGATAAAAAATTAAACTACTGTTATTCGAAGTATATTGGCGACATTTTGAAGTTATTGCCAAATCGTAAAGCAGCTAAAAGTGTTAGTGGTAACTTGAAAATATCCTCGTTCTACCTGTTCCTGTTTTTGTCTCAAACTATGTTCTGAAAAGTTTTACTTACCAAACCGAAATACTGTACAAATGAAAAATAATAAACTTGCAAACTCCTGGTCACGCCACCAGGTAGAAAATGGACAGTGCAGGCTTATATTACACTAACTGTTGCTTGTGACGTCCGCGCAGAAAAATAAAACTTAGCGTATATGTTATTAAGCGATAACGTAGCATTCTAATGGCGAAAGAGTTTTTGAAATCGTTCCAATAGTTTTGAGTTTATTTTATATAAACATTCAAAAATACAAAACTTTCCTATTTATAATATTAGTGTAGATTGCCTATGAGCCCGGGGTGAAAGTAAAGACTCAATTAAACCTTCTTTTGCTTGAAAACTTTAACAAAATACCTTTTTTTATTGTTCATTCACAATAAATGTAATCTTAAATGTACGACGATCCAATTTTCATCAATGTTTTATGTCAAAACAAAAGCCACTAAGTTCTACTTCAGAGCCTCTAAAAAGATCTAAAGTAGACAGTTAAAATTGGCATTATAACTCTTTCTTATAAATTTTAAATGATTATTTATGCTGACGAAGCAGCAAAAACTTCTTTATAATGTCTATCTTTAAAAATCTCTACACCGTCACGCTCACTACTAAACCATTTCCCGTTGTGTTCTAACCAGAATTGCTCGGTTTTTACACGACAGTTAATGTTTACATAAAGCGTTAAACAATTTTATCTACTGAAAGAAACATAAATTAAGACATTTTCGCACGGCGTCGTTGTTGGTGCAACGCGCAAACAAATAGTGTATAAGGTAGAGACGTGTTTGTCGATAATAGACGAAGTATTCGGCGAAAATTTTCGGCTAAACGCATGGCGATATTTAACTATTAAAGAAGGCAGTGGAAGGACATTAGCGGCCTGCACACGTAAAGATCGGAACGCGGGAAACGCCACGCGCCGTTCCAATCTTCGTTCCGAACCGTACGTGTAAATGCAACTGTAATAGTGAAATAGTAAAAAAATTACGGTTCGGAACGAAGATTGGAACGGCGCGTGGCGTTTCCCGCGGTCCAATCTTTACGTGTAAAGGCCGCTATTGGAGGGTCTCTCGGAATCACACGCACACGCTTTTTATTCGGGTATCTACATGATTTAATAATAATGAATAACGCAAAATACATGATCGTACGGCATCAAGCGGGCCGAATTGCAAAGCCGACAAGTTCCTTCAGCAAGACGAGCGCACAGGCCACCTGATGGTATGTGGGAGATGTTACCCTAATAAATTTGCATTCTTAAGTCTACAATCTTAAACCTGCAATCATTAGACTGAAAATGCGTTACCAGCCTTCAAGACAGGTGGAATATCCTCTATGTTATGAGTGTTATGACCCTAAAACAATATCATTTTCACAACACTGTTCGGAAATGTTCCCAAAGATGTGCTAAGTAGGTCGTATTTAAAAAAACAGCACTTGTTTTCCTGTTTATACAATAAAGTGTTTTACATATGTATGTATATATTTGCAGGCCGGATGAACACACAAATCGGTTGACAACATTGTTTTCTAACCCTGAGGACCAATGAAAATCAATCAATATTTTTTGTATTACAGTAGCGCCATGAAATAAAATAATGACATCGAGGAATCAGAACATCACATTTTGTTTTGTAAAATATTAGGGCTATTTTTGGTACTTACAAGAATTATTATTCTCAAAAGCCTATCGATCAAAAGTGATCTCTTCCAGACAACTTTACAAAGAAGAGATGATTTTACTTACCTTCAAAATACTGCTTATTTAAGATAATTAAGTAAAAAGTGGTCTGCAAATATGATTTGGTCCTGTAACTTACTTAGTGACACAAACTCACACCTACAAATATTTGCAAAATAGTAAAATCAATGGCAAGTACTTAATTAATTAGCTGCTTAAGAAATCTTCAAAGGGTAAACGTTTAATTGGGATTGTTCATATTTTTACAATTACTCTAATTCGAAAACCATTTCAAGGAATAGGGTTTTAAAGCAGTTCTGCAATATTAAGTTTTTGAAATATTTATCTAATTCGGATATTTCGACAAAAGTATATTTAACCTTCGTTTGACTTTCATTTTCGGCTTGAAGCTCTCCTAGGTGTATCTTACGGGTTAGGCGAAACCCGCTTGAAATAGTGCGTTTTAATACAAAATTAAAATCACTTTTTATCATTAGATATCATTTAATTGTCGTAATTTATTAGAAAATGCCAACCCAAATTTAAAATAATCATGTCATCCATAAAATGTCTGCTACATAAATAAATATATTAAAACCAATATATTGGGTCAAATACAAAATTTATGAAATTGGTCTCTTAAAATTCCCTATTCTTTCGAATTAGAATGTAAAAACCATGAGTTATTTTTTTTGGTCTATCCCAATTCCATACGAAACCTTAAAAAAGCAAAAATGCTCTCTGAAAACCATATTACATTGCATATAACAAAGTTTTCTACGAGCTTTCCTTAGAGGGCATTGAAGCTTTGTAACTTTATTAATTATGAACCGTTTTGATAATTATGTAAGCCAGATTTATAATTATGATGTAATAGTTTACCTATTACATGCATACATGTAGATTTATACATTCAAGCACTCACCAAATTGTTTTGAGTCACTGGAAGAGTGCTGGTTCTTATGGCACAGAGTAATTCTAATTTAAGATCCAGCTGCAACTATTGTTTTTTTTAAATTGAGTCTGTATTCCCTGGAATTGTATGACGTTGGTGTTTTCAAGAGCAAGAGTGAATAGGCTTTTTTCCGGGTAAGGTATACCACCTCATCGACATTTAACTTTGGGCCGAGATTCTAGGCGGCAAAAACCATATCTTATTAATTGCTCTTATTTACTTGACAGTAATGTCATAAGAATAAATTATTTATTCTTATGATAATGGCGGCAGAGTTAAGAACGATGCCATAACAGATCAAAGACGATATAGTTTTTAATAACACCTAGAATATACAGGATGTTTGGCAGAAGGTTGGACAAACTTCAGGGACTAACTCTGTAGGTCATACTCATCAACTTTTATTATGAGACCGACACCCAAATCGCGAAAAAAAAACAGCTGTTACATACAAACTTTGAGAGCTAAACAGCCGAAATGTATGGAGAGGCTCAGGTGAGACTGAAACTCAAACCCATTTTTTTGATTTTAAAAAAACATTATTTTTCGGCGAATCTATGATAAGTCTAGCTCAGCACTAGTGTTAAGAAATGCGGCCGGTTTCCCATCGCTCATTGTTTCATTTCCTTGCAACAAACAAAATTATGTAACGCATCTGATTCTCATGTTTACTACATTGCAGCTATTTTAGTCAAAACTAAACATTCCGTGTTCTAAGCTTGCCGGATACCATTCTCATATGAATCCGTCATTGTTTTTATGGGTTCACTAATATTTTACCAAATCATCATTTGGCAAACAATGTCATTTTACAAACTTTCCTTTCGCAAAAATGTATTTCCCACCACGTAATTTTATATTTTTGCGGTCAAAACTCTAATGGTTTAAGCACAATTTCATTTTGGCGAAAGAAAGTTTGTAAAATGACATTGTTTGCCGAAAAATGATTTGGTAAAAAGTCAGGATACCACATTTATCATTGTACAAACTTTTATTTCGCAAAGAGATACTTCCCGCCGCATTATTTTGCAATTTTATGTGGTCAAAAGTCTAACTTAACCTAACTTATTCAACAAGTCCATTTAAGCCCATGAAAGTTTGTAAAATGATAGGGCGACGGCACCAATGATGGGCACTTTTAACTTACAGGCACCAGTAATGGACACGTCACGCTGAATTAAAATTTCATACGGTCCATTGATTGCTGCAAAACAAATAAATAAACCTTATCTTCTGTAAAATAAGAATCAAGTGTCCATTATTGGTGCCTTGTCCATTACTGGTTCCATCACCCTACGTTTTTCAAACGTACTTTTATTCAAATGAACGGACCCTAGTTATAGGGTTCCGGACCCAAAGGGTTCCTGGACCATATTACCTTCTGTTGTTTGATTGTTCTTACAGAAGACCAGCATCACCAGCGCTCATTTGAATACCAGAAAGGTTACCACGAAGGGCTCAATTAGTATTTATATATTTCTGTATATAAGTATGTTTATCCTTATCTAATACCCATAGTACAAGCTTAGAGCTTAATTTGGGACTAGTTCAATTGGTGTGACATTGTCCCCTGATATTTATTTTTTATTTATTATTTATACTCATAAGTATATTTATCCTTGTCCCCACCAGCCAGACCAGCATCACCAGCGCTCATTTGACTACAAGAAAGGTTACCACGAAGGGCTCAATTAGTATTTATATATTTCTGTATATGTTTATTCTTGTCTAGTACCCATAGTACAAGTCTAGAGCTTAGTTTGGGACTAACTAGGGCAACTGGTGTGACATTGTACCCTGATTATTTATTTATTATTTACATAGGTTACTAGATATCTATCTATATACCTTTAAAACGAGCAATTCAAAAAATAAACAATATATAATCTGAATCTCGGAAACGGCTCCAACGATTTTCATGAAATTTAGCATGTAGGGGGTTTTGGGGGCGATAAATCGATCTAGCTAGATTTCATTTTTAGAAATCTTACCAAAAAAAAAATACCGAGTAAAATTCGGTCATCCAAGTACTATGTTTTAATAGTACCTAATCATTTATTAGGCCATTATAATTGCGTATTTTAAATACTCGCACCTACAGGATACTGACCACAAAACCATAAGAAGGTAATAATTATTAATTATATTACCTATATTAATTATCCTTCGCTAGACCATTTCCGGTCTCCAAGGTAGTTGTTTAATACCTATTCGGAATTGTCAAATCAATATTAAAACCAATTGGGTATGACCTCGTAAGACCCAGCGGCCTGCAGTGGTATATAGAAATAACGGGATCGTAACATAAAATATATAAAGGGCAAAATACATAATATACATAATACATAATGGTCATATATGGTTTTATTTCTGAAGCCGTAAACTTTTCAGGTTTTAAAAGGTCATTGTATAGAACCTCTTAGGTATAACGACATAAATTAAAAAATTAAGTATAAAATAATAACTGAAAATTAAAACTAATATTAAATAAGACTAAATCTAATATTAAAGATAAAAAAAATACCTAAAACATTAAATCTGAGAATGGTCCCAGCGACATTGTACCAAAGATGCTGGCAGCATTATACTCGTTGAATGGCTAAACTTATTCGTTGAGCGAGGAAACTGCCAGCTCTTCGGTCTCCAGTGACGTCAGTGAGTCTCTTTGACAAATCCTTAAAAAGGCTTAGAGCGCTAGGACCCCACGGACCAAGGGTCTCGACACCGAATGGAATAAAATTATATTCAGGGCCGAGACCTAATTAGGTTAGGTTAGGTTTGTTTTATAACAATCCTGAAAAGTTTAATCCTAAAACGATTTACTGTCATTAATTGCAAATGGAAAATCTACCTCTCGAAATTATACGTCAATTCAGAGAAATGACCATTCATACGACTAAATAGAAAATTGACCATCCTGAATAACGTCTAATGTATATAAAATGGAATCATGTCCCATGGTAAAATTGACCAATATGATATTATAGGTCGAAAAAAATATGTCTATTTGTATTTACGTACGCTCAGAAATACGACCAATTGTAAATACGTCCTAACTGAAGTATGTAGGTACAATTTATATTATACTAGCCGACCGGGCGAATTAAGTACTAACTCAGAATGTTTTTCTCGATTTTTTTTCGGTGTTTTATTAGATATTCTACTATTTGGGGCAGAGACAAATCCATCAAATCAAAGATCATAAAAATCGGTCCAGCCTTCTTGAGTTATAAATGGTCTTAATTCATATTAGACTACATTCACTTTGTGCGTATTTAATTTTGCTCATAATTTATAATGGACAAAATTCCGTTCGGCCATAATTAATTTACAACGAAAATAAATTTGGGTGTAAATATTTTTCAGCACAATTACATTTTGACTAAATTCACTTTGGATACTATTACTTTAGATCCAACTTCCGCATGGTCATTTCAAGTGGTCGATGTTCCATTTGTACCTAATGACAGTAAATCCTAAAAACCACAATCAGTACAAAAGGCTTTTCATAATAATCACATCTTTGAAAAAACTCATTTATCTAATCTGTCTTTCATGACTTGCAATAAAAAAGATAGGTCATATCTCTTCCACAACAAGTATGCCGAGATGTATTATCCCAGTACCTCCACCATAAAATAGGTTTTGGGTTTTGGTTTTTAGTTTTTGTTTTGCTGGTTGTATGACCGGCAGCTGTCACCAAATGGTTCCTGCGGAAGACCAGCTCTGGCCTAAAATCAGTAACATGCTGAGTGCATGTCTGGCACTAGTTCAGTTTGTTTATTTTTTGTTTGATATTGTTTTCTTCTGTACTGTACTTGTGTTAGACGTAAACAAATTAACGGCTCTTTCTTTCTTTCTTTCAATAATTTACAGAAAGAATGTCGGTGAAGTACAGTCGGCCTTATAGGCTATAGCTGCACACTTCTGTACCCTGTTGCTTTAAATGCTTTTGACAGAGTAGGTAGTGCAGCTGTTAAAACATGACGTTAAAATTACAAAGCACTAAAGAGTACAGATACTTAAAACGCCGACAGTACAGTCGAGTTCATAAATATATATATTATATTATACACTTTAGTACCGGGTTACCTTTGTTTCGGCGAAATATGTTTGCCAAATGTATCGTTTCACAACTGTTTCATTTCCCAACCCGCTTTGTTTTCTGTAACCGTAAATATTTCAGGATTTTATAAAAACTAACCTAACCTATAGGGTTCTACACGATGGAACTGAAATAAATCCTGAAATATTTATATAACATTGGGTTGGCAAATGAAAAAGTTGGGAAATGATACATTTGGCAAACATATTTTTGCCAAACGTCAGGCTCCCTTTAGTACCTTGTCAGTTTAATCGCTGTGACAATTCATATATGGCAGTTTAAACATGTCATTAAATAGACAAGGTACTAAAGTGTGCAACTACAATAACGCCGACAGTACCATACCGACGTCACAAAACTGGAGTGTTTGCGAAAAGGCAATACTGTTTACGTACGTAGCGAGATAAAGATAGTGCTAGCTCGAAACAAAACATTTTCGATATGATTACGCTATGTGCAAGTCACATAGGTATTTTGCTTCTCCGCGATGATAGTCTTGTCGGAAGCGCTAGTAGGTTCACTCTACAGGGTGACAGAGGGCCCTGCCAAGATGCACTACGCTAACTAGCGTTTCTATTCGTTTCGTTTTTAAACCAATCGCGTCACTGGTAGATGACGTGATACAAAAAGTCACGTGACCTATCAGTGACGCGATTGGTTTAAAACGAAACGAATAGAAACGCTAGTTAGCGTAGTGCATTTTGGCAGGGCCCTCTGGTCTACACTCGAATATCTAATTCAAGACCAAAATCCTAACCTCAACGGGCGCACATTCGCTGTGATTACTCCATGTTGGTTTAAGTGTAGGTAAAACTTACCCTAATATTACTGGTTACACAAGTTCTCATTTATGTTTTCATGAAATAATGTCAAAATAACGAAATAATCAAGATGGGAACTGTCAAATTTTAAATGAAATGAAAGCACATAATAATGAATTTAATAGAAAAACTATCACGACTAAGTAGACTTCATTGGTTCTTGAGTTACAAACGGTTTAAATGTTTATACCTACCGCAAACTTATTTGCGGTGTGTTGGTAAACTGACCGCGACCTATGTCGATGTATGGTGATAACAGTTTTCCAACGGCAAAGTTAAGTTTGTCGCGAGGTCTGCTTCGGAACCCTACACTGAGCATGGTCCGACATGCTCTTGCCCGGTTTTTAATCATATTTCATACTACAAAGATACAACAAATGTCCTATATCAACTATGTTTTTTTGCCATATAATGATAACCCTATTGTACCAAAAAAGTACCTTTCGCCGCACAATCCTTGCGCGCGCGCTAGTCAATTAACTCAGTAGCCAGTTGGATGGTGCCGCGGAACCGATACGCGTCGCTACGAGTTTCTTGCTAGTCTAGAGTTAGGTCTAAGTAAGGTGAGACGTAGAGCTTGTCTTAGAACTCGCCTTAGTCTCGTTAAAAAAACACATCCTGTGCTGTTTATGCTTCAACACTCATGTTGAATCATCATATTCATCATCATTTATAATTAGTAACAAAAGTTAGTAAGTTTAGTTCATTAGGGTTCCGTACCTAAAAAGGAAAAAACGGAACCCTTATAGGATCACTTTAATTGTTGTCCGTCTGTCCGTCTGTCTGTGTGTCAAGACCCTTTATCTCGGGAACGCGTGAAGGTATCGAGTTGAAATTAAAACCATATACGCCGGTCTACAGTCCCTTGAAGCTGTGAAAAAATCAAACTTCTACATTTACGTAAAAAAAAGATACGGCCGTTTATGTCGCAAAAAACGTGTATTTCGACACTCGAGGGAATCAAAATGTATAGGGTATTTCCCATTGACCTAGAACTATGAAATTTGGCAAGTAACACCGTCTTTTACTACAAGTTTAGGAAAAAATCTGAAATCTGTATATTTTTAATTACCTATAAATCACAAAAAAAACAGGGTCTTTATGCAAGGAACGGCGGTACTAATTTTGAATTTAGTTAACCGTGTCATGTGCGGAACCCTCGGTGGGCGAGTCCGACTCGACGTCGATTTATGACGTCGGCAGTGACAGACTGACGGATATACACTTTTCAAATGGTCTCCAATGACTTGTTTTTGCTTTCTTACTTCCTAGGTACGAAACGATAATTAAGATTGGGTAAGACTAGAACGTGGTATCTGACATTTTTGTTATAACTCTTTAATTTAAATGTATTAACGACATTATGTGAAACTTCACATGGCATAATATAAGATCGTAAAAGATAGTCAAGGCATTTGTCTTAATTATCATAAGCGGTTCTTATTCTTTATTCCTAGACATAAATACACCTTTATTTGTTTGTCACGCTCGAACGACTTGCACATAATTACACATTTCTTACAATTTCCGCTGGCGTTCGATTTGTGGTTGACAATATCATATAGACTAGGTTTCAAACTTCTCATAATAACTATTGTTATGTTGGTTTTCGATGTATTTAAGGCAATCAGATACGCGTGCTGCCAAATGTTAGGAAGTTAAAGGAGGTCGGAAGCATAGCTGATAGCTGCTATTTAGATTTCGAGGCCGCAGCGTTATTTAGGTTGTTTTGTTTTATCACTAGGAAGGCGCAATTTCGTGCTGAAACCGTGTATCTACCAAGATTTCAGATGCGTCATTAATAACACGAAATATGCATGCATCCGTAGCAGTAAAAAGTTTTTTAATAAAAAAAAATATAATTAACTTATAACGGTTATTAAATAGAGATTTTACATTAACTTTTTTGTTTTTTTTCTTGTGTGTCGTCATCGACTGTCAACATTGCGATAAACGGAACCTTCGCACTGCCTTGTTTCCGGAATGCATACAACAACATATCGAAGCAGATGGCAAGGCCAGTTCCTCGTTTCATAAGAACCAAAAATATTTAACGCAGTTTTTTACAAATTTGACCGCATGTTAGGTTAGTTGACTTCTACACATTTAGTCTACAAAAATGGATATATTTTATTTGGGAATCACGTAGCCATTATATGCCGAGTTCTTTTGTAGTGTAGAGTATATGGTTAATGCTAGCAAAGATATAAAAAATGGTAAGTAAGTATACAATAAGCATGTCTGCTTTCACGTTTATGTTATGAGTGTTATGACATTAGTAATTATTCTAAGGCAAACTGCCGTTTGCGTATATTTTATATGTACTTGAGTATGACGATGTCATTTAGGTGACTCAGCTTTCATATTCTTTTCAGCTTCAGCTTTTGACGAATGCAGTAATTACGCCAGAACAATGTCTCATATTGATTGATACCAGAGAAACAAAAAAAACTTTTTTTTACTGTAATTCGATAGACATATGACTATTATGAACACTTCCGCCTAATATCCAACCTATATTACAAAGATAGATAAGATTTAAGAGGAATAAGAATAGTATTAAAAAAACAATACGCGTGCATGTTTTTTTTCACCAGCAGAGTAATATAAAACAAGTCTTAACACCAGCTCCAGTTTGTTTAAGCGAAGCGGATATTGGATCACTATCGGGAAACAATGCCTTATTTAAAAACAACCACACCTGTACATTATGTACAATTCCAACATATACTGTGAATGTTTGTTGTGTATTTTTGCAAGGCTCGAACCGATAACACTATCGCAGGCCGTCACGCCTACACGCACACACTAACGCAAACATAAACAGCGCACACACGTATGGCAAAAAAAACATAGTTGATATAGTACATTGTTTGTTGCTAAGTTGCCTAAAAAGAGGCTTGTTTAAATAGCGCTCGGTCTTGGCCAACGCAATTTATGGTGTTGTTTACCAAGACATATAAGTATACAGTATTTGCGTGTTCGGCGATACTGGCTGTCAAATATGTTTCCGCCTTTTCTATGACTGACCAAGTGCCAAATTAAGGTTTTTGTGATCACGACTAATCGAGACATTATGATACTTTGTATGTATCTAGTATCTATCTACTAATTATTGAAAATTTTAGTATTTTTTTACATACTTCTGTACAGTATAGTTCTACTCCTACTATAAAAAAACCCTTAAACCTTTTAACCTTTTTTATACCAGACTGCCAGAGAAGGAGGGAAATGTTTTCGACCTATACGCTTACTATGAGTTACAATTACCGTACTCGCTAGCGAGTCGAATGCTCTGTTCCTCTCACTCTATAAGAATACTGCGAGGTCTGCGAGTACAGTAATTGTAACTCATGGTAAGGTTACCGTCCGTCGCAGACCTCGCAGTATTCTTATAGTATAGAGTGCGAGGGACAGAGCATTCGACTCGCTAGCGATTATGGTAATTGTTACTCACGGTAAGGGTACTGTATGTATGAATGTATGGTTCTTGGTCCCCATTTAGAGGCTGAACAGATGGCTCAATTTCGTCAAACGAGGTGTGTTAGATTCGTCTTTTAGAAAGTGTCCTTGGATACTTTGATTTCCAAAATGGCGGATTTCAAAGTCTATGATATGGGTATAATATTATTATCGAAACATGCAGTCGGATTATTAAAGTTTGCGTCTCATTAGACTTGTATTTTAGAATTAGGTTCCCTCGCTCTGTTCAAATTAATTACAAACATTATCTACATCAACATGATAAGTCGATGTATCATTATGTACAAGACTATCGCAAATCTTTTACGTAAGGCGGAAATGCCTAATGCTCACAGACTTCCGTTTAATTTTACTATAGGAATGGAATTAAATATATCATACGAGGTTCGCCTAGTTGGTCATTACCCTTCAAAGCCTCATATTTATGTGATAAGAGCAAGTATTTGTTCCTGAGACTTGGTATGTTTATAGATAAGTATTTCATTAGACTTGCTATTTCTCGAAATAAGTAGGTATGTTTAATACCAAAAGTACAAGCTTAGATCTTAGCGCGGGACAAGGTCTATATATGTGAGAATATTCCCTGATATATATTTATGGTTTTTAATTTTATACTATTTAACTGATACATGTGGAAGAAGCGAAAGAGATTTGTCAAGATCGTGGAAAGCAGTGGTCTCTGCCAACCCTTCCATTGTATGGAAATATAGTACCCTTATAGGATAGTACCCTTTCCGTGTACGTATGTACATTGTTAAAACGATAGTTTTTTTTTCAAACTTATAAAGAAACATGTAATAAGTGTACATTTTAGCCACTATTGAAAACCCAGGTTGGCGAGCTCGAGATGATTCATATAACTTGGAATTAAAATGATAGATCATAAAGAAACTCCTGAAACATGAAGTTCAAACATGTATAAAGATCTAGTATATCTAGACTAGACTAGATGCAAACTTGTGAACAGTAGTATTATTTGACTATATTTAACACTCACATTCTTAGCAACTGTTCCAAATTGAAGATACAATGTGCTGCTTTGTCCAAAAATCCTAAGAACTACATTTTATTTACGATTTCGTAGTTGAAAGCTGAATAGTTCGAAGAAATGAACATCACTTTATTTTGTTTTAAACTGAAAGTGCTATTAATTTACTAATAATCTGTTACAACTTCGTAGATTACTTGACATAACATAACTTAACACCCTATATTCAGCTTATTTATATCCAATATTGCACAATCTGAATTGTTTTCATATTAAGACATCGCCATTAGTTAAACCAATAATTAAAAACCTAGTCAAGCAATTGCTGTGACATTATTTTAACTAAACTTAACATGCAAAACTGTACTTGTGTTTTATCAAACGGCCTTCCTCTAATTGCAATTTTATCATTAAAAGAATACTACAAGTCGTTAAATAAGAAGCTTTATTGATAAATAAAATAATCTTTGTGAATAACGGGCCGCTGTGTTCATCCTTGAGCGGACCTACGTCAATTTATTATTTACATTAAATCGCTATGATACTTATGTTGCTATGTATTTATTTTGCATACTCATAATTATAGCATTTTGCGTTGCTTTAGTCTTATAAACGTAAGCGTAGTCAGGCAGTAAAAATAGATTTGAGCCATTGTCAATTCATACATTATTTAATATCGGTTCGTATAATTTGCAGCTAAATAAAGCAATAGCTTCATGGTGTTGTAGAAGAACAAGTGTACTTATATGGTTTTTTAAATTAAACAACATATAAAAACCGATTTTCAAGTTAAAGATGAGCAAGTGTATATAGTTTTTATAAATTCAACAACATATAAAAACCGATTTTCAGCCATAAATACCGATAAAATTAAATACATCATCAAATAGAGACTTAAATTATCAAGTTATAAATTATAATACATACTCTGAGCTCTTAGTAAAGAGGTATTAGAAAAAAACTCGAGCATTAGGGTCTTGAGACCCTTGTTTTTGTAACTCCATCCCCTTTATTTGCCTTTCCCAGTCCCGCTCGGCTGAGGGTTATATTTATAATTATAATTATAACATATACGTTATGTAAAAAGCGTGTTGAAAACCAAACGAATAACGTTTGTAACGGATTTTACTAGTTCAGTTTCATAATATTATAATGATCACTCAATAACAAGTCAAGTTATTCAATAAAAAAATATAAATACTTACCCATCTATTTTGAGTAAAAAAAACAAACTAATAAGGTTTTAAAACTGATTATTTAACCATAAAAAACCTTTTATTTGTTTGAATACTTGCTTAAAAGACAAATAACATTGTATTTATTTGATTAGGTATTGTTTATCGTTTTATAAAATAAGTATACCATTTCCCTCTAAATCGTAATGAAGAACTCCCCTATTTCCTCGAAAATATCCAATATTCCGAGATAACAAGTACTATTTATATTTCTCTGGGCCAAAATAAGAAAAGTAATTTAGATGTAAAAGTAAAAAGAGTAGAAAAACTATTGCATTTATAATATCTTAATTATCTTGATTAATTTTAAAAAAAGCAGCCCGCTTTCTTGCTTAATAGTTACAGCAATGAGACCGACAATATCTTATTGAACTCAATTACAAAGCACAAATAAAGTTACATTAATTGAATTAATAAGATTATCCTTCTTTCAATCCAGTTCACATAATACCTGTGCTCAAATAAATAGAGCTAAATGCCTGACACTTATGTCCGTAGTCTAGGAGTCTAGACATGCTTAGTTCATGCCTTTCTCTATTGTTCTATCTATTCCTTTTGTAGTCTTATAAGTTTGTAGATACTAACGCCCTTGTAATTTGGGAAAATACAGAATTCATACAACGTCACATAATTTCCCCAAAACAGTTCTAATTTCCTGTACTTAATCTTTGTTTATGCGTATGCCATCGGTGCCTGTATGTTTTGTTCGATAGGTACTTAATTAAATTAATTAACTAAGGTTACTAGGAAAAAAGTGTTTTTATGAAACCCAATTTTTTTCGCTATTTATACAAATTAAGCTATAGTTATGTACTTACAATGAAGGAAACTCTTTCGCGTAATACCGAAAAGTCCTATAGTAAGGAGATTTCAAGTTAAGTGGCGTTTTTTAGGGCTCCGTACCCAAAGGGTAAAAACGGGTCCCTATTACTAAGACTCCGCTGTCCGTCTGTCTGTCTGTCTGTCTGTCACCAGGCTGTATCTCATGAACCGTGATAGCTAGACAGTTGAAATTTTCACAGAAGATGTATTTCCGTTGCCGCTATAACAACACATACTAAAAACAGAATAAATTAAACATTTAAGGGGGGCTCCCATACAACAAACATGACTTTTTTAACGTTTTTTGCTAATTTTGTATAGATTATGGTACGGAACCCTTCGTGCGCGAGTCCGACTCGCACTTGGCCGGTTTTTTTACGATAAGTAGGCTCACAAAAGTCACGAGCACACAAGCCTCTTGATCTCAGGATCTGAGACCCATAGACATATGAATTCTCAATACTACAATCTCAAGACTGCAATCTTAAGACTCCAAATTCGTTGTCAACCCTGAGGACTAACATGGAATGCCTCTAGGTATGCTAGTAGCGTAGAGGTGGGGGCGATCCGGGTGGACCCTGCACTATGTTCTAGCTACCACCACTAAAACTAATTTCTCATCTTATAGGTATCTACTGTAATAAAAATCTAGTTATGCTTCTTACGCAATTGCATCTTATAGGCAGGCATGCTGTATTATTCAAATCAAAGTAAAGTTTCTATGTTCTATTTCATTGGATTCAAGCACGTATGAAAATAACGTCATCATCACAATTCAGGATTCTAATAGGATGTACGTTTATAATAATAACATAATATGAATGGAACGTTGTGTTAGATTTATAGGTACCTACTTATAATAATTATATGAGAAGTTTAATTATAACATTATTTTTAAAATATGTTAGTTATAATAATTGAACTAAATTGAGGTCATGGTTAAGTCGGCAGTACATCTGAGTAGATTTTATAGGTACCTACCTATTATTAATATAAATCTTAGGCATTAGGTTTTAGAAATGTAAATTAGACAAGTTAATATATGTATAAGTGAAATCATTAAATTAAAAACGGTAGGCATAAAAGCAATGTTTGCTTTGCATAACTTATTTGGCGGTGGCGTGATGTGTGTGAAAAATCAATAATTATAGATATCGTACGACTGGTGCGTGGACAAACAATCGCTCGTCCTTTCGACAGCAATTTTAAATTAAAAAGTCAACTCATCAAGTTTAGTGTTCGCCTAAATACATGACAAGTAACCTCTCCCTTGTCTCCCCTCTTAAACAAAGTGACAATAAGTCGCACACGCACACTGAGCCAATGTTTGTACTCGCACACATCCAGCAAACCGGCTAGGTATTCGGTTTCCCGCCACCGGCACCGCGAACACTCACACAAAACACGAAGAACAAACAATACAAACACCAACACAAGTAAATTTAAACTCACCTCAAAATAAATCCATTAGAAAACACACTTGTTCAAACAACTAGCGCTTAGCCTCGAAAACGCGTTGAAAAAACACTCGCCAGCATCCGATGTGTACTCAACACTTTTCCAAACTTTCTGTGCAGCCTACTTCTCCGCTAGCACCTCGCCTTCCCGCCAAAACGAACCTTCGAATTTCAAAACTTTGAAATCCCGCGCCAAAAACAGCTTCAAATTTGGAACACAATCGCTGGGTTTATTGTTCAAAACTAGAACCGGTTTTTATAAACGTGAATTTTATTTGCGAATTTTATGTCTTCTATTTTTTCATTCACTTCCCGTAAACTATTAGGAACAGTTCGAAAAAGAAACAAGTCCAAACACAATTATTAACACACGTTGCCACGGTAAAAATAAACTATGATTAACGGCTATTAAAATTCGCGGAGACAACTCGAACCGGCACCGGCAAACGACATGCGAATAGGTTATAAAAAATATAGTAAATAAAAACGAACGATCTATTTTACAAAGTGGTCCTGCCGATAAAAAATCGCGAATTATTTACCGCGTTGTTATTTCGGTCGCTAGAAGCGTTGCCGATATTAATAATTATTCTTAGCGAGCGAACATCGACGCATAGTTGTCGTTTCATAAAACGTGCGCGTTAAAACTGAGTCGAAAGGCTCGCCGTGTCGGAGCATAGCGCCGAATAAAATAAACAACAATATACCTAAATAAGCGACTCGACGGGCGCGGCGGTGTGTGCGGCGGCGGCGATGTGTGCGTGTGTAAACAAGGGGCACCGCGGCTGGCTTGACACCTCGCAATCACTAGCTCATAGTTAAAGTTCCTGCGATATGTTAACAGTCTATTAACAATGATTTATAAGTTACATCGATACCGATGCCCAAAAGTGCTGTCTAAGCTATGTGAGGTATGCACCTGCTTTCCATGTAAATTTAAGAGATTATTGTTTTTGAAATTTAAATTTTAACGAATTCTGGTTGATTTATACAGTACCTATAGGATTTTAGTTACATTGTAATTTTCAATTACGCTAAACCCGTTTAAAATATTTTTTTAATCTTTTCTAACTTGGACGGAAGTAGAGAGTTTATTTATACATATATATACCACTTATGCCATCTACTACGCAATAAGTAAATAAATATGTTATCCTTTTATACATCTTTCCAATTGGAAGATCTTGAACACTTCCTTGAAATTATTATCTGCGATATGTGAAGGTACCTAAAAAAAGGCATACGAAATAGCGAACATCAGTATTATTGTTATAGGTAAATGGTTTTATACTTTATATAAATAAATAAATAAAAATAAAAAAAAATACTTAAAAAAAATATACTTTATATATCAACAGATATTTCTTTACTTTCCTATTCATTAAATAATTTTCATATCTAAAACACCTCCGTTGCGATACAAAAACAACATATTAAAGATGTAATCTTCGTAAGTTGATTAGCAGCTAACCAAATCTGATTAAAAAATCAATTTATTCTCAGTACGCCGATCCGCCCTCGTCTCCCCGCGAGAATAAACATATGACGTCACCGGCGGGTAAACAAACAAACAAACACATGCGCCGCGCTCATGTTTCCTTAATACAATTATTATTTCGAATGTGGAACGCGGGCGGAACAGTCGCGACGGCCATAGATTTTGCGATGTATTTTTATTTAGAGGTAGCGTGTGTAGTTGTCGCGGTTACAGTGTCACTCTAATAAACACTATGTCCGGCTAGTTGGAGTGAGATAGATGTTCTTACCCGATAAACTTAGTATGCTGCCTTATATCAAAGTCAAGGCTCATTGTTTATGCGAATTAATTAAGCTGGAGTAGTTTAGAACAAACATGAAGCATGAATGTAACTAATAATTAAAACGGCGCGTCTGTATTTTTTTATTGCGCTGATTAAATCAAATGCCTTCCTTTTTATGAATACAGTAGGAATTATTTTGTTGAGTTGTTTTATTTTATACTATGGTTAGTTTGATAGCTAACGGCACTTAAGAGTCAATGACGATTAAAGGCCTGTTTTTTGATCAGTAGTTAATTCAACTAATTGTTAAAACTAAAAAAAAAGGAAAATTTGATACATTTCCTTGAGATTTAACCATTAGTTGCGATTTTTAACAATTAGTTAGTTAAACTACTGACCTAAGTCGTTCCATAATGTGACGATTTGTCATAAGTATCTACATGGTCATGTTTGAAAAACCGGCCAAGTGCGATTTTGACTCGCGCACGAAGGTTTCCGTACCTACCATTATCTATACAAAATTAGACATTATAGTTGCTGTTCTTAATATCAAGCAAAAAACGGCAAAAAAATCACGTTTATTGTATTCCCACACAATATTTATTTTATTCTGTTTTTAGTATTTGTTGTTATAGTGGCAACAGAAATACAGCATCTTTGAAAATTTCAACTGTCTAGCTATCACGGTCCATGAGTTACAGCCTGGTGACAGACAGACAGACAGACAGACGGACAGTGGAGTTTTAGTAATCCCTAGGTCCCTTTTACCCTTTGGGAACGAAACGCGTTAATTGTCTTTAAAATGGCTCTGATTACGGCGGTAACTTTTTGAAAGTCCCAAAGATTATTTAACTTTTAATTAACTGTCTAAAAACTAATAGGTTAGCATTATTCGCTTAAATACCTATTTATTCTAAAACAAAAAAAATACCGTCGTAACAGGTGAAACACACTTTAACCAACATAATTAATATATTCTATTATCAATAATATCACCAATCATTGTAAAGATAAAGCAAGTTATTGTTATTTTCAAGCCTAACAATTAATTATGCAGACGAACAAACTCAAGTGCCGAAATAAATCTGGTTTTCTATTTTTGCAGACTCGGAAGCATCTCACTGGTTTATTGGAGTTGTTTGTTTACAACGAAGGTTAAGTTGTTAATAATTTTGAACAACGTTAAATGCTAAAAGAAACAGTAAAGTCAAACCTAACGACGACGAAGAAAACAGTTTTTTTAAACTTCCTGATCTAAACATGACTCGCACTGCTAGGTCAAAATAATTGAAACTCAAAATAGATACTGTTTTGATAAAACTTGCAGTTTAAATTTATCTAGCAATAAAAATTCTTAAAGTTACTTTAACAAAAAATACCATGTTTTGTGATATTTTTTTTGTTAAACGAACTTTGTACTCTCTAGTGTAATTGTCAGCTAAGTCATAGTTAATCAGGAATTATTTATTAATTATCATATTTTTGATAGGTATTATTCAAAAGTCTTGATTAGTGTATTTATATTTATTATGATATTTATTTAATTTTCTGTAAATTAGGTTTTTAACAATAGTTATTATATTATTGTCATTATACAATACGTGCAAAATTAAATTTATACACAGGAATCATACACTTACTAGAGGATGGCCGGAAATTAAATTTAATTACTGTCTTGCTTCCTATTTGGTCCCGTTGACGTTAGATTCTAAATATCCTTTCTCAGAGCTCCCCTAGGGCACCCAAGGAATAGTCCCTTCAGATGCCAAGGCCCTAGGTTCAGCGGTTAGGACTGTGCGTTGTCCGTCAGTCAATCACGGAAGAGGTTGTTTTTATTTGCGTTTCACGTTAATTACCTAAACATAGCGAAAATAGTCCATTAAAAAATCTGTTTTTTTTTTAAGAAAAACAAATAATCCCTAAAAAGATCATTTTAATGACTTATCTAAATATCTAAGCACGCCGTGAAATATACAAATATAAAAAATAAAAAAGTTGAGTTAAAATCGATTTTCATTCATAACTCTTTAGTGATTATTGTTTTTGTAGACCTTTTTTTTATTCTAACAAAATCGAGTTTATTTTACTTTGGAACTAAAAGCAATAATCTCGTCTCTTCTTCGCAGCATAAGAATTATACTCGTCCACTGCTAAACATAAACATAGTATACAATGACATAAACCTCATGAAAAAAAAACAATAATAAAATAAATAAAAGCAGCCTAGCCAGCTACAAACCAACCGCGAGGCTCTTCTCTTATTTTCAGCATAAATTATACTTATATAGGTACTCGTCCACAGCTGAACATAATGCCTCTTCAATGTAAAAAAAAACAATAATAAAATACTTAAATAAAAGTTCCAGCTAAAAACCAGCGCTGAGGCTTTTCCCAACTATAAAGCTGCACTGGTTGGTCTTTTCTGCAGCTTTTTAATGTACTTAAGTAGTGGAATTCATGGAAGGTCGCCATGAAGTGTAGGGTGAGAGGTATAATGACAACTCAAGAGTCTGGAGAAATACTATCCTTTATTGGTAAATGGTATAGCTTATATACTATGGTTTCTAGTCAGTATCAAGGTCTAGGGTTAATGGTGTGGAACTTATGATTATGCATTGTCAGCGGATTTAAACTATAAAACTTAATAGAGGCTATAAAGTTTTATAGCATCGTTAAACTAATAATTAGAGAAGAGGTAGGTATCAGCTGTATGTATCAGCTGTTACATTAGTGACCTCACTACAATTTCGTTTTTTTGTTTTTATTAGTAGTTCATAGTTTAAGTAGATTGTTGTTTTTTATTAAATTATATTTTCGTTTCTTAAAGTATAGCCAAATACATTTTTTTTTCTTTCTAATAATAATACATGACATTGATTCATACCTATATTCGATGAAAAGCGTCGTCCGTATCTCCTAACATTTTTAATATTTTGTTATTTGGTTAAGATTATTTAGTTGTACATTATTATTTTAAATTTACCTTAAGATAAAATTTGCAATTAATTTGTTATTCACTGTTTTGGCGTAAACAAATTAATCAACCACCTAATTTATAAAGTTGTTGCAAAATTGTTATAAATAATAACAAGAGGAAATGTCACGTACATGGTTGTATGATAAGGTAATGTAATTAGCTCAATTATTAGCTAAATGATTATGTAATTCAGGATGTCATTTTTTGTAATAAATTAGTAAAGGTCAAATTGTTATAGTTTTATTTTCTACTAGTTGACGCCCGCGTCTTTGTGCGCGTAGAATTAGTTTCCCGCTAATCCCCTACTAAATATTACTATTTGTTCCTATTTGGGTTTGATTATACCAAAAAAATATTTCTTCGTGCACCCCTAGGGTACCCAAGGAGTAGTCCTTTCAAGTCCCTAGGTTCAGTGTATACGACGAGTTTGGAAGATGACGAATCTGGAATATGACGAGTTAGGAATATGACCAGTTAGGAAATTGTCGAGTTTGGAAGATGAATATGACGAATATGACGACTACAGTGTTGCCAGGTCTCCTGATTTATCAGGAGATCTACTGAATTTGGCATATGTCTACTGATCTACTGAATTTGCAAAAGAAATTTAGATAATCTACTGAATTTTGTATATATCTGAATTTACTTTAGGTTTTTTGTAGAAAGATCAATGGAATTTTTAATGTAATTGCAAGCATTTTCCGTACAAAGAACGTATCTAGCACTCATTGGGAATCTACCTTTATAGTGCGGGTGCGTAAAATGGAATGATTCGAATCATAGGTACTCTAATCTATGGAAGCGACTGCGACTACTATATTATCCTATAATTTTATTATTTCTTCTTTCCTATATTTTTATACATGTAATCTATTTATTTTGTTATAAAATATAACCAACTACTGTACTGATCCATAGTTCCTTATCCTACCCGTTTGTTAGTATTATAGTATTCCGCGTTAGTTTCCCTAATTTTTGTTTAAACAAAAAACACTTGACTAATGGCTAAGCACTCGTGCAAGTCCAGAAAAAAAAAAAAAAAAAAAAAAAAAAAAACCTATAATCTGTGACTGTGTTTAACGTTACCTACGTTCTTTCTATTTTGTTTGAGTTTGATTAATTGATCAGATCAGTTTGAGTTTGAGTTGGCGGCAAACAAAATACAAATGCAAACACTGTCTTTTCTGCTGTAGCACTCCAGTTGTGTAGTGAAGTGAAGTACTATTAGTGTTAGTGCTAAATATAATTAGGTAAGTCAATGAATTTATTATGATTAACGTGGTTGAATTGTTTCTTTCTATACCATACTTTAATGGATTTATTTATTTATTTTACACGTTTTGTTTGCAGTGTGTGTTTGTTTTGGCGTACTTACATAAAACCTTTGCTTTTGTACGAAATTGCACGATGAGTACTAACAAAAAGGCCAAATACACGCAAAAGTTTAAAACGGAATGGCTTGATTTAGAGTCGTTTAAAAGATGGTTAGCTAAAAGCAATAAGGGAGAGGAGTATGCATTTTGCAAAGCGTGTTGTTCTGATATAAATATAAGTGGGGGAGGCAAATCAGATTTAGCAAAGCATAATTCATCAGCTAAACATCAAAACAAATTGAAAAATGTTGTGGGTCAAAAATAAAATCGATTTGATTAAGAAGATAATGCAAAAGCTGTTGTAAAAGGTTATTCAGGTATTATAACAAAATCTCCTGATTTTTTTATAAATCTCCTGATTTTTTGACCTTATATCTACTGAATGTTTCAGATTGGACCTGGCAACACTGGACGACTATTACTCTACGATGATGACGAGAAAAGGAGATATAAAAAATCCTAAATCCACGCAAAGTCGCGAGCTAAACTTAGTTTCTTATATTTTCGCCGTTGACTGTAGGTACCTATCTTTTGCAAATTATGTCATTCTCGGCTCTACGCGTGAGTGGAATACTATATTTCTACTTCACACAAAACCATTATAAAAATGGCCCCCGATTAAGCAAAACTAGCCTCTTTGCCAACGTGTTAAGGTCTTCAACGCAGGTCTTATTATACTGGTTGTTCTGTGGGATCGATCCCGACTGCTAAATACGAGGGATTTATGAATCGACGCTTACGCAAGAGGTAATATAGTCCCGCAGCCATAGATACTATTCTTATGTGATGTAAAATCATTTATAAAACGTCTGTTTTGTAAGTTTTTTACGGTTTGGAAAAGGCAAACGAGCATAAATGCGATTTGAGAGTAAGGGGGCTCATATTGTTTACATTTGCGATCTCAAGACTGTAGTCCTGAGACTGCAAGTCTCCAAAATTTGAGGACTATCTTGGGATTCGTCTATGCTAGTCATGCATATCTACCAACCTATTATGTCTTTGTACCAACTTAAAGGTAAGTACCGGTAAAATTACTAGATTAGGGAAAAAGAGATGGCACCCATCAGTTTGTTGGTCTGATGTTGCAAGAGATTACTGACCCATTATGGACGAGACTAACTGTTTTAATAGGCAGATAGGCTAACTTTATGCAGTCAGAAGAGGCCTAAACCCAACGTTATCTGTAAAGTTAGTATGTAACGATTTAGTAGATTATATTATATTTTTAAGCCAAGCGACGACGTCAAGAAGCATAACATATGGGTCCATATTGGCTCATATAAAATTGGTCTTTAGATTTTTTATATAAATAACGATTTGTGTCTATACTCATCATTTCTTCGAAAAATTTTGCTCATATTTCATTTCTTCGAAAAATTTTGCTCATACTTATCGCAACTTATAATGTTTTTTTTTAAGAAACTGTTACTTTTTGAGGATTGTTATAAATCTAACCTAACCTAACCTAATTTTATCTACACGTAAGATATTTAAGAAATTCTGAAAAGTGTACGGTTCCATGAATATTGGCGTTATAAGTTCAGATGAGTATGAGTTCCGATCATTAGTATAAATATTTTTTATGAAGAGTATGAGGAGTGATTATTATGATGTAAAATGTTATGAGAAAATTTTTCGGAGTTTCAATAATCGGAGTTGCAATTTTAGGTATATGAACTTTGGCGCACCCATAACATATACTAAAAACTGTTTCACGATCGACAAGTAAATGTATCTGCCATTTAAAGTCGGTTCTCTCCTTCTCTATTTTCAAGTATAAGAAAGAGAACGGGCAAAATGTATGTGTCAAATATGCTTTACTTGTCGATTGTGAAACAGGCGGTTAAAATGGAAAACACAAAATAAAAATAAACGAACAGCGTAATCATTTTGTATGCAGTGGATGGAGGATTAGACCCACCAAATTTATTTACCATAGAATACATTAGTATATCTAATGAACATACCTATCGATAAAACGTACGTGTAAATATGTATAGTATATAATTATTTATCAATACGGTGTTTGTATGTTTTGCATTTTTATTATTTGCCAATTTTAGCACGTTTTGGCATTGACGGTTTTATTTGTTGGTGCTATAGGTACTTGTAGTATTATTTTGATAAATTATACCAAGGTCTATTATGGAACCCTGTCGCATAACGTTAATCATTAATTTTGACGTAATTTCTTTCATGTGGTTTGACGCTATCATTATGACAGGGTTCCATAGTGGCCCCCTATTTCACCATCTTGACAATGACACGTGACAGGTGACAATTCGATATAGATTGCAAAGTTAACACGCTGATAGGTACATGACTAGGTTTCATATAATTATAAGCTGCGCCATGTACACTGAAATGTCTCCTGTCACTTGTCATTGTCAGTAGGTATGGTGAATTAGGGGGCTGGTGTACTTTAACAAAATCACCTACCTACTTACCAATTAAGTAGCTATTGAGTAGTAAAATCTGAATCTAAATCTGCTTTATTGATAAACTCCGCCCAGCCATTTCTTTTTATAAGATAAATTACTTAACTTTTTTTCTATAACAGCTATTGTTTATGACCGATTACTGCTTACCTAATAAACCTCGGTAAGTACGGTCAACCAATTTGATTCCTATGACACTATGTACTGTGTCAACGTGACGTTGTCAACCAAATCATAAGAAGTCTCTTACGTTTGGTTTAAAACCGTCACTTTAACATAGTCCGTTAGTCCATAGTGGCCTAGGAATCAAATTGTTTGACTGTACATCTATATGTCAATATGTATGATACTTAACTAACATGGTGTATGACTGTTGTATGGTAGATGAGGAGTTCGATAGTCGGCCGGGCTATTCTCGTTGATGCATAGAATATGAGATCATTCACTACAGTAATTAGGTACCTACATGGTAAGTAGGTAAGTAATTACAATTAAATGTACTTAAAAGGATTCTCATCCAAAACACGCCTATAAATTTTGCCGATTAATCAATTAAGTCAGTATAAATAAAGGAATCGGAAGGACAACACATACCTACTTAAAATACAGTACCCCGTTTGTTTTGCGCAAGCAGGAAATACCTCGCACTCGATGCTGATAGCGACATCTATATTGTTTTCTCCAAAGCATTACATTACAAAGTATGATACTCTAAATATACTGTAGTACAAATAATCGTTGATAGATGTCGCTTTACTCTGCCAACTAGTTATTAATAGTTTTCATTTCCGTTTTAAAATATTTTTTGGCATTCATTATCCAGTTTATTTTGCTAATGAAGCCTTTTATTATATTAGTCAGTACGAAAAATTCAATTTTGATTTATTTTTTAACTATTGGCTGTATGGTGTAATACTAGTGCCTCGAACGGTATACGACATTTTGTACGTGTTGAAAAACTCCACAAAAAAGTGTGAGTTAGCAGTAAATGGCGTCGCAAGTTGTTTTTTTATCCTAAATCAATGTGTTTCTCGCCGTTCTGAGTGATTGTTAACTTTATCCACGTCGCCAGTATGTCATTTGTTAGTAGAATGGTTATTTAAGTGACGAAAGAAGCGTATGTTTTGTTGATAGCAGCGTTTGGTCCTAAACAATGGCGTCCAATGGCCCGCTGGATTCCCATGTAAAAGTTGGTGAAAATTGCGATTTTGCTGAAGATTACTGTGGTGCTGACAGTGAGTCGGACGCCGGCGAAGCCAGTAAGCGTCGTCGAATGACGCACGACTATCGAAAACTTTCGAAATTGGGATATGATCCAACTATGTCAACCAGCCCGAGTCACGGCCCGCCGTCCGAACCTAAAGGTAACCTACGCTCTGCACTTGCCAATTACTCTGTTAAACTCCTCTAAAAACAGTCATAGCATCTCTACTGTGATACAGTTACACGTTTTAGTAGAACATTTTGGTGGGAAAACTGGTAACCTATCAGTTTGTTAAGTTACATCACGAATAGAGGTCATTACTGTTTATAAACATTTCAGCGTATTTAGAAGTATTTTTTTTACGATATTTCGCATATTTCAAGGTTAAGCGGAACGTATTTGTTCCTTGTTTGTGCATTTACTATAGAATTCGCAGTGTTGCATCAATTGCTTGACCTTGTGTTGAGCAAAGACTTTCTACTTGCTTGCTATATCATGGTTCACAATACACAATTCAGCACTAAATTAATAATTGAAAAAAAAGCAGCTCATGCAAAATAAGCTGACTGTGTTTATTTATTTCTATATTTATTTCTAATGCACAAGCAGATTAAAACTTGCATAGGAATGCAATAATGCATCTTTCATCCTACATCCAGTTGTGTCTTTGATATTTTCTTGTTATTTCCTTGCCAGACTATCGCCTGGGATGAGTAATATACATTTTATATTGTCTATGTCTATTTGGAATAATGTACAGCGGTTCTGGAGATTACACTGCTCATTCACTCAAACTCACAAACTTCGCAATTTCTCTTCATAATATTAGTTATTAAGTTGCAAAAAACTGTATAAATCTTATTTGTAACAAGTATAACTTCACCATCAATATATCTTATTTAGTTCTATATCCTCGTGGATCCCGATACCTATGTTAATAAGGTTGTAAAAGTAACCTAGTCAAATAAATAATGGGGTTTCTTTTGTCTTCGGTAATTTGTACTTTATAAAGTATGTGGGGATCCACGAGGATGTAATAATTAACTAACTTTCGATTAGATAAATAACTGTCATGTATGGACTAAGTTTTTCATCTAAATAGTCCTCACCTATAGGGGTGCCTGCCTACCTTGGGAGCCAGTGTCAAAAACCACTTGATTTTTGTTACAAGGCACTAAAAAGTGAATATGTAAAGCACAAATTATGCATAAAGCATCATTTGTTCTTACCCAAATTGAAATTTAAAGTATTGATATGAGTCAGGTTTGGAAAGGTTTTAGTTATTTATTATTATCAATCTTATACAAAGTTAAATTTAACATTAAATAGCACAGTTAAACCACAGACAGATTTGTCTCAATGCCTCAGCCAGTTATGTTAAACAAGGGTCATTCCAGCGAAAGACACCACCAATTTACACAACTGGTTAATATTGTTGAGAAAAAAATATAGGATTTGTCTTAAAGATTATAAAAATAAAAATAACATGATTAATTCTTATTTCATTTAGTAATTCATTAAATAGCTCATTTAAAGTAAACAAAAGAGAAGTGTATTCATTTTATTAAAATCTGTGTAGGCCTGAATTTTACTTGTCCCACCCAGGGCTTGAATACCGGTATTTTTTTTCATACAAAAATACCGGTATTCAATTTCGGTATCTCGCTTATTATTGAATATTTTTGCTCTTCAATTAATTTATATAATAGAATAGTGTTATTACCTAAATTATAGTCGAAAATATCAAGGAAATAATGCAAATTAAGGAAGATATTTCAATTTTAATTAATACCGGTATTGAGCCCTGGTCCCACCCGCCACAAGGTGCTGTCCCACAAATCGCCACAAGAAGCATTTTTTATTATTTTTATACAAATTCATTGCATACATTATACAAGTACCTAATTAATACAATCTCATGAACAATATATAAAACAGTTGCATAGTTTGTTACAATTTGCGAAGTGTATCAGTAACCTTGCAGAGGGGCAATTTGTTGTCCCACCTGTCACACTTCTAATACCATTTAATTCTAATAATAAAAAAGCCGTTGTCTTACTTTTTTTAATCATGCATGAAGCATAAAATGATTATTTGGTGATATGATGATGTATTATTTAATACAAATATTGTAGCCTCTTAGGGTGGTATTCCACCTATCGAATTCTTTGTCCAATGTGCATTTGATCAAAGAAATATGATGACTTCATAAAATTTTCTAGAAACGCCTACATTTGATCAAATGTTATGAATGGCATTTAATTCAAAATGGCTACACAAATAGTATAAAAACTTGGACCAAGATATTGGATAAGTGGAATGGGCCTCCATCAAAGAAATTTGATCAAATATTGGATACAGAAATTGGACAAAGAATTGGATGGGTGGAATACCACCCTTACGGAGGAATAAATCAACGTGTAAGTAAAAAAAAGAGTCAAAAAGACCCACCCGTCACAATGGAATGACCCATAAGTAACATGTACTAATTAAATCTGGTTAAACTTACAGTTACAATGTTACTTTTTCACTAAAGTGACAAATGCTTCTCGTAAATGAATAACTACATACATAAATACCTAATGAATGGAAGTGGTTGAACAACCCAACTCAGACATCCATAGAATCCGACCAGTGAGTGGTGACAAGAACTTTTCTCAAACTCTTCATATGGCAACAATTTTAGCTATGGAAAAAGCTGTCACATTATGAATACCTATCCAGTCACAATGCATTTTGTGTTACCAGTTAGTTAAATTTTGAAATAATCCTATATCAGGCTAAATTTTATGTAAAATATGTTTGATGGACATTCAAAATTAATATGACATTCCGTTTAGTGAAAGATTTAGAAGTATCAGTGTCAACTGCCTGACTAAAATAAAATAATAATATTTTGACGTACTTTATTTTCTAATCCAGCAAAATATTATCACGTAGTTGCTAGAAGAAAGTTGTACCCTAAAAAGAGATGGAATTTTTCTTTTCATCAAAACTATTTTTATGGTGAAAATGTTATTGACACCAAAGTTGTATCCTGAAAAAAATTGTACCCTCAAAGGAATTTTTCAGCAAAAATGCTTTAACTATTGACCATGACGAAAACTAAAATCCAAAAAATAATAATTAGGGAACAGAAAGTGTGATTTTTTCATACATAAAATAATTTTCATTAATTACACTGTTTATCTTTAGTAGAAAAGAAATTGGATTTAATTGAATTATGCAATTAAATCTTAAAAATTGAAGACAAAAATTGACCATTCCCCCCTTATCTCCGAAACTATTGAGTTTAGAAAAAAATACAAAATATTGCTCATTGCTTGTAGATTACAGGAACACCTATAAGAATTCTATCAACAAAAAAAACGTATGTACGGAACCCTCTCCACGCGAGTTCAACTCGCACTTGACCGATTTTTTTTAATAACAATAATTGGAAGAATCTACATCTATATAGAGATCCACTGCACTGTGCAAGTGCACTGGTGACATCATTGTGCAGTTCGGCCATATAAACTCCACGTAAAATTCTCTTTTGCTAGAAATAGAAGAACAAATCTTTGTTGGCTTCTATCTTGGTTATTTTTATAGCTATTCGAAAAATGTTTTTTTCACCTGTTTGTTACATGAATCAGCGTTTATTGAAGCTGTAGAAAAAACATTCATATTCCCTATTTACTTTGGAGACCTATATTATGCCAACCAAAGCAAAAAGGCAGCTTAGTGCACATTGTTGTGTATGCAACATTTATCTTTACATACTATAGTCAGCGTCATAGGTATATAAGGTAACATTCGAAGTGCTGAAATAGTGCGGTACACCATACATTTGATAATTTCAAAGATCTAAGCTTACATACAGAGGGACGGAAACAGATGTAAAGATTAACTACCTATTACATTTTACATTACAATGAAACTACCAAAGAGGAAAATCGAAGAAAAAATTATAGAATACGGAATAATGATTCACCTTTTCATTAAAACATTTCAATGGGTTTACGTTCATTGGAAAATCCCATGTCGTCGACGTCATCTCCTGTTTCGCTGGTCGCTAGTTGACTTGTTTGTCGCTCGGATCTCCCGTTCTATCTAGTCAGTAACGATAGAGACGCACTGAGCGACAAGCGAGGAAAAACAACTTGTGCAACCAGTGCAGTGCGTTTCCTTCTTTGTATGAATGAGAGAATTAATAACTAATCGGCCCCAAGGTGGGGGAAGGTCAACGGGCTAAGTGCGACGAACCATAAATTTTTTTAGGAGATTGGTTTACTTAAAAAATATACCTACTAAATTCATTTCTTGAAAAATACACTAAAAAAACGGCCAAATTTATATGTTTAAAAACTTCGCTGATTCGTATTGATTCTAATTATGTAAGATACCACTGAAAAACTAATGAAATAAAACATGAAATTAATGATTTTTCGTGCCATGGTCATAAGGGAAAATTACAAAAATTCAGAATTAAATGATCTATATCTGCGAAACTAGCAAAAATCGCTGAATATACATGGGGGTTAAATCGATAGCTTTTTAGCTGCTCTATCAGCCCTCGACAGGTTGACGTTGGTTTCTGGGACACCCTGTAGATAATGGTATATGGTTAATGGTAAATGTATACTGGTGTCATATAATGTATTGTAAGCAGGGTTTTTATTTTTTAACAAGCTAGTTCAATCGGAATGGTTCCTAGCTAGGTTTCATGAAAATCGATTGAGTTGTAAGAGATATTAGCTCTCAAAGAGATCGTCATTAAATTAAAGGTTTTATCTTTTAATAGTTGTTCCAAATACCGTCGCATTAACTATGCCCCCAAAGGAAGCGCGCTCATTGGTTGGGATGTCCTGTCCTGTTTTGGGGTCGAGATGATCCCTGTAATAGCTCATTATAAACAAACACGTATCTATGCACTTGTTTTATTGATATTTCATTGATTTGATATAAACCTTACGACGACGTTCAGTAATCCAATTATTAACCAACTATTTTTAATCCGCCTATTTTAAAGGCGACTAAGGGAATAAAGGCTTGTAGTACTGTTAGGCGATGGGCTTGGAACCTGTCACTAATACACTGGTAATCATCTTAGCCTTATTGTGCAAAATGTGGTTACATAATTATTAACAAGTTTTTAGAGTTGTAGGTAATTCTATAGCTCTGCCTACCCAACTATGGGATTATAGGCGTGAAGGTATGTAGGTATGTATGTATGTACGGGTATCACAGGATTCGGCCTAGATCGACCAAATTATAGTAATATATTATTAGGAACATTTTTGTGTCCAACAATCTTTCAAATGATGTTGAATAAAATAAAATATCTAATACCCAAAAGTTCCATCTTCTTCATGTTATGTTAAAATCAGCCAAGCATATTAGGTATGAGCGCGGTTATCATCTTCTATACAGGGTGTCCCAGAACTAGAATATAGTTTTAACTTTTCTATATGTTAGTTACCTAGTTTAGGAGTTATTAAGATTTTAATAATAGAGGTAAAGAATGCTACCTTGAGGTATATCTTTGCCTCCCTTGGCTAAAAATAGCCAAGGCAGGCAAAGATGTAGGCACCTAATATTCTATTACTTGATCGATATCCAATCCTCAATCTTCTATTATACATATAAAAGGCAAAACTGACTGACTTATATATCAACGCACAGCCGAAACTACTGTACCTAGAAACTTGAAATTTGGTACAGGGGTTCCATTCATGATGTAAGAAAGGATTTTCCGAAAATCGACCCGCAACGGGAAGAAATGGGGGGGAGTAGCGGGAAACTAATTCTACGCATACGAAGTCGCGGGCGTCCTCTAGTAACGTATTAATGTATTTCATTAACCGAAACTTAACGCATTCAAAATAAATTCATACTTTCTACGCCACAAGCATTCCTCGTTTTTCATTGAAGACTTTGATTCTTCGTACTGGAATAAAATTACTCTAGACCAAGGTGGCATGTTCATTTCGGTTAAATTTCGTGGCCATCCCAAAATGCTCAAAGTTTAAATTAACAGTTTTGATTGAAGCACTTTAACCAATACAATACAAGCAAAACATTGCAATAAACAGTCAAAACCAGAATACCTTGGGTAAATCTGGTATCTTAAGGTTAGGTCAGCGGGCCTAGTATGGCGGCGTCTATATCGTGTGTCAAATGTGGATAAAGCATCCGTCACTCTCTAACTTATTTACGTGTCAGAAGGTGACGGATGCCTTATCCACACTTTTTCACGTGATAAACGCAGCCATATTAGGCCCCCAGGATCGACAAAAACACGACAAAATTCAATAATTGGCCATAAATAATATTTATTGTTAGTCATTTTGCGAATTAATATAATTTCTATTAACTTCGTCTATTTAAATTAGAATAAAAAATATAAAATACCTATCGATAAAGCATCCGACACTGTCGCTCTTACCTTACACACTCGTGATAAAGTAACGGTTCTATCCACATTTATCCACAGCGATCAATAACCGGAAAATTGTTTTATTTTCTCACTCTACAATGTAATTGCGATCTTATCAGCAAAATAATATCGGCATTATGCATAGCTAGTCTATCCGATAAAAGCGGTAGTAAGCGCTTGAAAGCATGACTGGTGTTATGGTGGCTGTAGACCAGCGAATTGCAGCGGAATTCACGTTATTTTCCTAACAATCGCTTGAAAGCAGTATTTCTATGAAACATTTCAAATGTAAACGGAAAGATTGAACCTTATCTTGGTATATATACATGTGAAGTGGAAATGCAAACTTTAACGTTATTTATACATGAAGGTTCTATGTTTACCTACTGGCATAGCCCTACGGAAGTGTTTTTGCTTGTTGAGAATATGTATCTGATCCAATCGTCGCCTGTTTGATAAAGTTATATTTTTGACTTGACGAAGTTTGCTGACATGTCATAGGATAGGTACAGAATACAGATGTAGTGAATAATTTATTATTCACTACCCCCCTTACTAATAAACGTTGAGTAACGGTGGTATAGCTATACAATGTTTTGTCCTTATCTGTCAAATTCAAATGTCACAATAACAGATAAGGACAAAATGTTGTATAGCTATACCACCGGGACTTGACAGAAGCGCGTGGAGCTAACCCCATGTGCTTCTGTTTAGTCCATATAGAAAAAATACTCTTTTACCGAAGTCTTCGCGTGTGATATCCATTGGACTTATTGCTCTAATAAGTCCATGGGAGTGTCTTTAAATAAATTGACATTGGCGAAATACACCTTAACATGAGTGAAAGACATTAATTAAAATTAGAATAGAAATAGCTAAACCACCATTACTCAACGTTTATTTGTAAGGGGGTACATCTTTATATGGTTTATTTAAATAATAGCTGTTTTAATTGTAAAATGTTTACTGGTGTTATATCATATAGTAAATGTATTAAACAGGGTTTTTTTTTTTAAGTAAAAAAACGTCTTGAATATTGTCAAAAATTACAAAAAAATACCTTAATCACATATCCACAAGTCTTAGCAATTTACGCATAACACAGTATAATTTTGTACCCGAGACCAAGAATGACCCTAGTCCTCTTGACGCTATTCTAGAACATGTTTAAATCATAAGCAGTATCGCGTATCAAACGAATAGACTTAGGAGATTTTGGCTACCAAAAAACACCTGATAACTATGCCCTATTCTTTCCAGGTACAAAGCGCAAACGCAGCATAGACTCCAAAGACCTCTGCCTGTGGGGGGACAGCGTCAAACCTCCTAAACTTGCCAAGTTCTGGCCAGTCTTCGATTCGGGAGGGTATGGGGACTCGACCAGCTTCACTCTCCAGGTCGTCAAGAAACCCCCACCAGCCAAGAACCCCCTCCTCTTCAACATCGCCAGCACAGACTTCAACCTGTCATCCCTACACCAAAATGACCCGGAAAGTTTCGGAGGCCTTAACTCTTCATGGAGGCAAACGCAGCTGAACAAACCGCTTCCAAACGATGACGTCACGAGGAAAGTCTTCGGATCAGTGTCGCGGCAACTCAAGATCATCAATGCACACTTCCGACAGTCCATGTTCAAGTATAAGTATCCAAGGGTGACGCAACAGAACGTTCTTCTGGAATCTTCTGTAAGACGGCCAGCGCAGCATTACAGTTTGACTATGAAGGCTATTAGGTTCCAGCCTACCCCAAGAAGGGTCTTGCCATGCTATGGTAATCTAGAACTGCCGTTTAAGGTGAAGGAGGAGCGCGCATCGTCTCCGCAGATATTTGCGACCCTCGGTAGGAGTGTGATGGACAAAGTGGATGTTAAAGTTAAAGTGGAAAGTGAAAGGGTTAAAGTGGAGAAGGTCAAGGAAAAAGAGAAAGAGAAGGAGGGAGAAAAGGAGAAGTGAGTATTGATATTTGTTTTTTCATTGAATATAGGTCCAACAGAGTACATTATTGACTTTAAAGTGGGCTTATTAATTATAGTTAACTTAGATAAACATGTACCTAAGTCAGTTAAAGGTGAACACGGTTTTACAATAAAAGGTTTCATAGACAAGGGTTACACGATCAGTTTGGCGTCAGTTCAGTCCGTGCTCGAAAGGGACGCAGCTATATTAACATAATAGCTGCGTCCCCCTCGATCATGATTGAACTGACGCCAGACTGATGAAATACTGAGCGTGTAACCGATGTCTTAAGGACTGCACACATTCAGATTTAAGGTTATAATATAACGCAACTGAACACGGTTATACTTTTTCTCACGGGTGTAGTGTCTATTCTTCTATTTTGTTTGGAATAAAAGGTATTATATTATGTTTCATTTCAATCCAGGCAGGACATGGAGCTTGTAGGATATAATACTTGTTGTACGATGTTCTTTATTTAGATTATTATATGATACACTACCCGCCCTCGCATCGCTTCGGTTTATATGAGTTTTCTGTACTACCCATACATAAATCAGAATGTATTATACATAAAAACCTTCCTCTTAAATCACTATCTATGGATGAAAACCGCATTCAAATCCATTGCGGAATTTGAAAGATCTAAGCGTACATACTTTGTTTTATATACTACTAGCGACCCGCCCTCGCTTCGCTTTGGTTTATTTCTGTAACACCCAGCCATTAATTATACATAAAAACCTTCCTCTTGAATCACTATCTATTAAAAAAAACCGCATCAAAATCCGTTGCTTAGTTTTAAAGATCTAAGCATACATAGGGATAGACAGACAGCGGGAAGCAACTTTGTTTTATACTATGCAGTGATGTAAAGATCGTAAGCGTCGTAAGAATATAGAACTTTTAAATGAATCTTTATAGCAATTCATTTCACGGTTGTAAGCTTTCCTTTTGTTGACAAAATTGCTTTTAACTGTGTACAAAGACTCTTAATAGTCCGGCGGCGCTGGCATATATTGTGATCACAAGTTACAAAAACTCTTAAAGTCTATTTTTTGCATGTGGATACAGTGTTTATTTGTAAAGATTATATTGCGTTTTGTGTCACAGCAATTCGATGTTTTGTGGCATTTTTTTATATATATTTAAATCATTCAAAATAAATTTAAACTTATTAAATATAACAGGATCTTATTGAGGATAGCTTGCGTAGTGTGCGAACTGATTTTGTGTCATCTTCGTCCAACGCAAACTGACATAGCGCCACTATATAACCACAGGTATATCTATATATATAAAAGGCAAACCTGACTGACTTATATATCAACGCACAGCGTAAACTACTGTACCTAGAAACTTGAAATTTGGTACAGGGGTTCCTTTCATGATGTAAGTGAGCACTAAGAAAGGATTTTCCGAAAATCGACCCCCAACAGTAAGAAATGGGGGGAGTAGCGGGGAACTAATTCTACGCGTACGATGTCGCGGGCGTCCTCTAGAATATTCCAGTGGATAAAGATGAAACTAAATGCATATTGGTTACTACTTCTTTATTACCGTGAAAGTTACATTTTCATCTAGACTTAAAAAATATGTCTAAATTTGTATCTTAGCAAACACCTAATATGTCACAAAACTTCAGAAACCATTAAATAGATCAACTTTACCAAAAAAACCGATATAAAAACTGTTTGGTTTTTAAGTTATAGCGTTTCATAAAAATAAGTAGAAAAGTTGTAATTTTTCCGTTTGTTGTATGGTGTCCTTTCACGGTCGGTTTACTCGTTCTGTAATACAAATATCGACAAAACCATTCACATTTATAATATTTGTATTACTAGTAAATTGTCGTTCGCTATTCAACCCATTATAATGCATCGTCCAGATCGTCGAACCCGCGGCACGCGTCGTCGTCGTGCCAGACGTGCCGGCGGCGCGCGCGCGTGCGGCGCTGCTCCATCGGCGTGCAGTGCCGCCGCGACCGCGCCGCGCCGCCGCCGCCGCACTGGGGGCCGCTGGCCGAGAGCCCCACCGTCAAGGACCTCAAGTACCACAGGTATGGTATCTAAACAATACTTTCGAGTTCATTATTCAATTAACATTATACACGTGGAAAAAAATTATGGGCCTTGGAGCGGAACTGCCTTAAATCCTTAAGTTAGCTCATTTTACTTTAAGGAACTATTCTTTTATTTTTAAATATAAACAAATCTATCAAAGAACTTCTGAAATTCGCTTGTCTCGCCCGGAATCTAACCAGATTAAAAAAATATACTTAATTCTGAGACCAAATGAGAGATTTCATCCTGAACAATAATCCTATCGATTGAAATACCGAGTGTTTTTATTTATTTTTAGCTTGGTTCGATTCCCAATTACAATACAATTTCCATGTCAATTTAGAAAACACTAAAGACTAGAAACAGGCACCATAGGACACTTAGCGTTGGTGGTAGGATCACTTGCACGTAACCTTCTGCTCTTCTGGAGGTTGGCAGTCGGCTTCGCACACAAATGGTCGCCAAACGGAACATAAACAGAACAAATCATGTGTATAGTTCCTTCCTTCCTTGGACGAAGTCTTCTCGTCTCTTCCGCCAACAACTGACACCGAAAAAACGATATAATTTATGATGATTCCAGGCTAATGCGGGTGGAAACGCATCCGAACGGCGGTGCCAGCGTGGTGTACCTCCACCAACGCGACGTGGACATGCTCAGCGCCGGCCAGCAGGAGTCTCTGGCCAAGGAGTTCCTCAAGGTCAGTGCTGCAGATCAAATCAAACAGGTTGTGGACTTCTATGAGCGAATTCAGAGGGGGAGACACATGTTGGATCCTTAGACCGGCTAGTCTGGTGGATAGACCTCCACCCAGGAGACGTGAACGGGCTCAGCGCCGGCCAAGAAGTTCCTCAAGATCAGTACTGATGTCCAAAGGGCAAATGGGAGGAAGGTATCACCATTTTCTTCTAGAACCCTAAATATCGATCTAAGTATGTGTATTTATTTATTTACAGCTAGTATTCTCTGAAGACAGCGACGGCTGGGCGCACTTCGTGTGCGGCGTGGTGCGCGGCGCGGCCGCGGCGTTCCCGTGCCTGCTGCAGTACCTGGCCGACACGCACCCCAGCCTCACCGTCAAGGCCGGCGTGCTGGCGCGCGCCTCCGACATCGAGACCACCACCATCAGCCGGTACCACCAGCAGGTCAGTCCGACTAGTTCTATCTACAGCTAGTATTCTCTGAGTGGTCCTTCCCCTGCCTGCTGCAGTACCTGGCCGACACGCACCCCAGCCTCACCGTCAAGGCCGGCGTGCTGGCGCGCGCCTCCGACATCGAGACCACCACCATCAGCCGGTACCACCAGCAGGTCAGTCCGACTAGTTCTATCTACAGCTAGTATTCTCTGAGTGGTCCTTCCCCTGCCTGCTGCAGTACCTGGCCGACACGCACCCCAGCCTCACCGTCAAGGCCGGCGTGCTGGCGCGCGCCTCCGACATCGAGACCACCACCATCAGCCGGTACCACCAGCAGGTCAGTCCGACTAGTTCTATCTACAGCTAGTATTCTCTGAGTGGTCCTTCCCCTGCCTGCTGCAGTACCTGGCCGACACGCACCCCAGCCTCACCGTCAAGGCCGGCGTGCTGGCGCGCGCCTCCGACATCGAGACCACCACCATCAGCCGGTACCACCAGCAGGTCAGTCCGACTAGTTCTATCTACAGCTAGTATTCTCTGAGTGGTCCTTCCCCTGCCTGCTGCAGTACCTGGCCGACACGCACCCCAGCCTCACCGTCAAGGCCGGCGTGCTGGCGCGCGCCTCCGACATCGAGACCACCACCATCAGCCGGTACCACCAGCAGGTCAGTCCGACTAGTTCTATCTACAGCTAGTATTCTCTGAGTGGTCCTTCCCCTGCCTGCTGCAGTACCTGGCCGACACGCACCCCAGCCTCACCGTCAAGGCCGGCGTGCTGGCGCGCGCCTCCGACATCGAGACCACCACCATCAGCCGGTACCACCAGCAGGTCAGTCCGACTAGTTCTATCTACAGCTAGTATTCTCTGAGTGGTCCTTCCCCTGCCTGCTGCAGTACCTGGCCGACACGCACCCCAGCCTCACCGTCAAGGCCGGCGTGCTGGCGCGCGCCTCCGACATCGAGACCACCACCATCAGCCGGTACCACCAGCAGGTCAGTCCGACTAGTTCTATCTACAGCTAGTATTCTCTGAGTGGTCCTTCCCCTGCCTGCTGCAGTACCTGGCCGACACGCACCCCAGCCTCACCGTCAAGGCCGGCGTGCTGGCGCGCGCCTCCGACATCGAGACCACCACCATCAGCCGGTACCACCAGCAGGTCAGTCCGACTAGTTCTATCTACAGCTAGTATTCTCTGAGTGGTCCTTCCCCTGCCTGCTGCAGTACCTGGCCGACACGCACCCCAGCCTCACCGTCAAGGCCGGCGTGCTGGCGCGCGCCTCCGACATCGAGACCACCACCATCAGCCGGTACCACCAGCAGGTCAGTCCGACTAGTTCTATCTACAGCTAGTATTCTCTGAGTGGTCCTTCCCCTGCCTGCTGCAGTACCTGGCCGACACGCACCCCAGCCTCACCGTCAAGGCCGGCGTGCTGGCGCGCGCCTCCGACATCGAGACCACCACCATCAGCCGGTACCACCAGCAGGTCAGTCCGACTAGTTCTATCTACAGCTAGTATTCTCTGAGTGGTCCTTCCCCTGCCTGCTGCAGTACCTGGCCGACACGCACCCCAGCCTCACCGTCAAGGCCGGCGTGCTGGCGCGCGCCTCCGACATCGAGACCACCACCATCAGCCGGTACCACCAGCAGGTCAGTCCGACTAGTTCTATCTACAGCTAGTATTCTCTGAGTGGTCCTTCCCCTGCCTGCTGCAGTACCTGGCCGACACGCACCCCAGCCTCACCGTCAAGGCCGGCGTGCTGGCGCGCGCCTCCGACATCGAGACCACCACCATCAGCCGGTACCACCAGCAGGTCAGTCCGACTAGTTCTATCTACAGCTAGTATTCTCTGAGTGGTCCTTCCCCTGCCTGCTGCAGTACCTGGCCGACACGCACCCCAGCCTCACCGTCAAGGCCGGCGTGCTGGCGCGCGCCTCCGACATCGAGACCACCACCATCAGCCGGTACCACCAGCAGGTCAGTCCGACTAGTTCTATCTACAGCTAGTATTCTCTGAGTGGTCCTTCCCCTGCCTGCTGCAGTACCTGGCCGACACGCACCCCAGCCTCACCGTCAAGGCCGGCGTGCTGGCGCGCGCCTCCGACATCGAGACCACCACCATCAGCCGGTACCACCAGCAGGTCAGTCCGACTAGTTCTATCTACAGCTAGTATTCTCTGAGTGGTCCTTCCCCTGCCTGCTGCAGTACCTGGCCGACACGCACCCCAGCCTCACCGTCAAGGCCGGCGTGCTGGCGCGCGCCTCCGACATCGAGACCACCACCATCAGCCGGTACCACCAGCAGGTCAGTCCGACTAGTTCTATCTACAGCTAGTATTCTCTGAGTGGTCCTTCCCCTGCCTGCTGCAGTACCTGGCCGACACGCACCCCAGCCTCACCGTCAAGGCCGGCGTGCTGGCGCGCGCCTCCGACATCGAGACCACCACCATCAGCCGGTACCACCAGCAGGTCAGTCCGACTAGTTCTATCTACAGCTAGTATTCTCTGAGTGGTCCTTCCCCTGCCTGCTGCAGTACCTGGCCGACACGCACCCCAGCCTCACCGTCAAGGCCGGCGTGCTGGCGCGCGCCTCCGACATCGAGACCACCACCATCAGCCGGTACCACCAGCAGGTCAGTCCGACTAGTTCTATCTACAGCTAGTATTCTCTGAGTGGTCCTTCCCCTGCCTGCTGCAGTACCTGGCCGACACGCACCCCAGCCTCACCGTCAAGGCCGGCGTGCTGGCGCGCGCCTCCGACATCGAGACCACCACCATCAGCCGGTACCATCAGCAGGTCAGTCCGACTAGTTCTATCTACAGCTAGTATTCTCTGAGTGGTCCTTCCCCTGCCTGCTGCAGTACCTGGCCGACACGCACCCCAGCCTCACCGTCAAGGCCGGCGTGCTGGCGCGCGCCTCCGACATCGAGACCACCACCATCAGCCGGTACCATCAGCAGGTCAGTCCGACTAGTTCTATCTACAGCTAGTATTCTCTGAGTGGTCCTTCCCCTGCCTGCTGCAGTACCTGGCCGACACGCACCCCAGCCTCACCGTCAAGGCCGGCGTGCTGGCGCGCGCCTCCGACATCGAGACCACCACCATCAGCCGGTACCATCAGCAGGTCAGTCCGACTAGTTCTATCTACAGCTAGTATTCTCTGAGTGGTCCTTCCCCTGCCTGCTGCAGTACCTGGCCGACACGCACCCCAGCCTCACCGTCAAGGCCGGCGTGCTGGCGCGCGCCTCCGACATCGAGACCACCACCATCAGCCGGTACCATCAGCAGGTCAGTCCGACTAGTTCTATCTACAGCTAGTATTCTCTGAGTGGTCCTTCCCCTGCCTGCTGCAGTACCTGGCCGACACGCACCCCAGCCTCACCGTCAAGGCCGGCGTGCTGGCGCGCGCCTCCGACATCGAGACCACCACCATCAGCCGGTACCACCAGCAGGTCAGTCCGACTAGTTCTATCTACAGCTAGTATTCTCTGAGTGGTCCTTCCCCTGCCTGCTGCAGTACCTGGCCGACACGCACCCCAGCCTCACCGTCAAGGCCGGCGTGCTGGCGCGCGCCTCCGACATCGAGACCACCACCATCAGCCGGTACCACCAGCAGGTCAGTCCGACTAGTTCTATCTACAGCTAGTATTCTCTGAGTGGTCCTTCCCCTGCCTGCTGCAGTACCTGGCCGACACGCACCCCAGCCTCACCGTCAAGGCCGGCGTGCTGGCGCGCGCCTCCGACATCGAGACCACCACCATCAGCCGGTACCACCAGCAGGTCAGTCCGACTAGTTCTATCTACAGCTAGTATTCTCTGAGTGGTCCTTCCCCTGCCTGCTGCAGTACCTGGCCGACACGCACCCCAGCCTCACCGTCAAGGCCGGCGTGCTGGCGCGCGCCTCCGACATCGAGACCACCACCATCAGCCGGTACCACCAGCAGGTCAGTCCGACTAGTTCTATCTACAGCTAGTATTCTCTGAGTGGTCCTTCCCCTGCCTGCTGCAGTACCTGGCCGACACGCACCCCAGCCTCACCGTCAAGGCCGGCGTGCTGGCGCGCGCCTCCGACATCGAGACCACCACCATCAGCCGGTACCACCAGCAGGTCAGTCCGACTAGTTCTATCTACAGCTAGTATTCTCTGAGTGGTCCTTCCCCTGCCTGCTGCAGTACCTGGCCGACACGCACCCCAGCCTCACCGTCAAGGCCGGCGTGCTGGCGCGCGCCTCCGACATCGAGACCACCACCATCAGCCGGTACCACCAGCAGGTCAGTCCGACTAGTTCTATCTACAGCTAGTATTCTCTGAGTGGTCCTTCCCCTGCCTGCTGCAGTACCTGGCCGACACGCACCCCAGCCTCACCGTCAAGGCCGGCGTGCTGGCGCGCGCCTCCGACATCGAGACCACCACCATCAGCCGGTACCACCAGCAGGTCAGTCCGACTAGTTCTATCTACAGCTAGTATTCTCTGAGTGGTCCTTCCCCTGCCTGCTGCAGTACCTGGCCGACACGCACCCCAGCCTCACCGTCAAGGCCGGCGTGCTGGCGCGCGCCTCCGACATCGAGACCACCACCATCAGCCGGTACCACCAGCAGGTCAGTCCGACTAGTTCTATCTACAGCTAGTATTCTCTGAGTGGTCCTTCCCCTGCCTGCTGCAGTACCTGGCCGACACGCACCCCAGCCTCACCGTCAAGGCCGGCGTGCTGGCGCGCGCCTCCGACATCGAGACCACCACCATCAGCCGGTACCACCAGCAGGTCAGTCCGACTAGTTCTATCTACAGCTAGTATTCTCTGAGTGGTCCTTCCCCTGCCTGCTGCAGTACCTGGCCGACACGCACCCCAGCCTCACCGTCAAGGCCGGCGTGCTGGCGCGCGCCTCCGACATCGAGACCACCACCATCAGCCGGTACCACCAGCAGGTCAGTCCGACTAGTTCTATCTACAGCTAGTATTCTCTGAGTGGTCCTTCCCCTGCCTGCTGCAGTACCTGGCCGACACGCACCCCAGCCTCACCGTCAAGGCCGGCGTGCTGGCGCGCGCCTCCGACATCGAGACCACCACCATCAGCCGGTACCACCAGCAGGTCAGTCCGACTAGTTCTATCTACAGCTAGTATTCTCTGAGTGGTCCTTCCCCTGCCTGCTGCAGTACCTGGCCGACACGCACCCCAGCCTCACCGTCAAGGCCGGCGTGCTGGCGCGCGCCTCCGACATCGAGACCACCACCATCAGCCGGTACCACCAGCAGGTCAGTCCGACTAGTTCTATCTACAGCTAGTATTCTCTGAGTGGTCCTTCCCCTGCCTGCTGCAGTACCTGGCCGACACGCACCCCAGCCTCACCGTCAAGGCCGGCGTGCTGGCGCGCGCCTCCGACATCGAGACCACCACCATCAGCCGGTACCACCAGCAGGTCAGTCCGACTAGTTCTATCTACAGCTAGTATTCTCTGAGTGGTCCTTCCCCTGCCTGCTGCAGTACCTGGCCGACACGCACCCCAGCCTCACCGTCAAGGCCGGCGTGCTGGCGCGCGCCTCCGACATCGAGACCACCACCATCAGCCGGTACCATCAGCAGGTCAGTCCGACTAGTTCTATCTACAGCTAGTATTCTCTGAGTGGTCCTTCCCCTGCCTGCTGCAGTACCTGGCCGACACGCACCCCAGCCTCACCGTCAAGGCCGGCGTGCTGGCGCGCGCCTCCGACATCGAGACCACCACCATCAGCCGGTACCATCAGCAGGTCAGTCCGACTAGTTCTATCTACAGCTAGTATTCTCTGAGTGGTCCTTCCCCTGCCTGCTGCAGTACCTGGCCGACACGCACCCCAGCCTCACCGTCAAGGCCGGCGTGCTGGCGCGCGCCTCCGACATCGAGACCACCACCATCAGCCGGTACCATCAGCAGGTCAGTCCGACTAGTTCTATCTACAGCTAGTATTCTCTGAGTGGTCCTTCCCCTGCCTGCTGCAGTACCTGGCCGACACGCACCCCAGCCTCACCGTCAAGGCCGGCGTGCTGGCGCGCGCCTCCGACATCGAGACCACCACCATCAGCCGGTACCATCAGCAGGTCAGTCCGACTAGTTCTATCTACAGCTAGTATTCTCTGAGTGGTCCTTCCCCTGCCTGCTGCAGTACCTGGCCGACACGCACCCCAGCCTCACCGTCAAGGCCGGCGTGCTGGCGCGCGCCTCCGACATCGAGACCACCACCATCAGCCGGTACCACCAGCAGGTCAGTCCGACTAGTTCTATCTACAGCTAGTATTCTCTGAGTGGTCCTTCCCCTGCCTGCTGCAGTACCTGGCCGACACGCACCCCAGCCTCACCGTCAAGGCCGGCGTGCTGGCGCGCGCCTCCGACATCGAGACCACCACCATCAGCCGGTACCATCAGCAGGTCAGTCCGACTAGTTCTATCGCAGCTACGATCTATATTCTCTAGCACTAAGCGGGGTACTGATAGCCGTTGGGGCGGGAAGGTTGTAGAGTGGCGTTCACGGACCGGGAAGCAGTGTTGGCAAGCTTCTCACGAGGTGGCCCGACGACGATCTGAAGAAGATCTTTGGAAACCGAGCATTGTGGGCAATATCCTGATCAGCAGTGGACGTCTTTCGGCCAATGTGATGATTGAACTGGTGTTTGAAATTATACGAAATTGAATGTCAGGATACACTATCAGACTGTTTGTGTAGATTGCCCATTCGATGCGTTTCGGCGTTCGGTTTGCTTACGATTCGTTTCACTGTCTGGCTGTCATATAACCAGATAATATAATTTAGGTTTTCCGTATCCAATTATACATGAGGCTCCAGGATACAGAGAGGATACAATCAGTCACTAAAACACAGTTTTTGTATTCAATTATTGATGATGGTGATGATGGTGATGATGGTAATAATGATGATGACGATGATGGTTGTCCACAGGTGCAACAGTCGTACGCGGCGGGCACATTCCGCTGCGGGCCGCTGCATCAGATCTCCCTAGTGGGCACCGTCCACGAGGAAGTGGGCGGCTACTTCCCGGACATGCTGGACATGTTGTCTCAGAACCCCTTCCTCAACCTGGTGAGTAGACTTCACCGTTTTCAGACGGACTTCAACAACCAAAGCAAACTTTGAGAAGCAGCGCAGCGTCAGGATTTAGGAATTCGAACTTGATATTTAGGAGGAAACTGCTTGATATCTTTGACACAATTAAGTTAACAAACCCTTAAACTTCTAAGGATCATAGGATTACATCCTTGGATAAAGTATAATCCAACGGTACAGATCCCGTCACCTAACAATACCCTCCAGGCAGTCGGGTAAAGAGGCCGCTGAGCGCACAGAACAGAAAAAACAGTAGAAGTGTCAAGTGGGCGTGTAACGTGTGGCATAGTTATAATGCGCGACGAAGGTACATCGCCTGCGGCCTTTTTATGTGACGGGAACTATACCTCACATTTTCGCAAATCCGCCAAGCCGTATTAGTCTAAATGATCTCACAGAAAAATAGAGATGGATCCAGAACTACCTTACCTCCTTCGAGTCTCTGTTACACTCATCTTTGCTAATTGATGGTAGTTTTTTTTATAGTAGGTTATTAGAACATGCGATTAACGGTTGAATCGTCCCTAATTCTCCGTAGACGATGCCTTGGGGCCCGATGTCGGCGGTGGATATGGAGCCCCAGGAGTCCAACGACGGCCCCATCCTGTGGATCCGGCCCGGCGAGCAGCTGGTGCCCACCGCTGAACTCGGCAAGAGTCCCATCAAGAAACGACGGTGAGTGACCACTCATTTTTTATTTATTTATAAAGGAAACCAAACGATGACCATCTCTGGAGATAACGAGAGGGGTTACTAGTGACAGCTGTCATAGCAGTACGAAATATAACCTCAAACATGCCTCAAATCCATGTTTTTGCCCAATGTTTTTGGTGTATTTTTATTGCATATAATAATTACAGACAATGCTATAGAAAACATAACAAACCCTTGCTACAAATCATGAGGTGGATATATCATGGCGGTAAATAGTATATCACATTGCGATGTTTGAGCGTGTACCAGTAATAAACAAGCGCTGATTGTGTTCCAGGACGGGCATCAACGAGCTGCGCAACCTGCAGTACCTGCCGCGCTACAGCGAGGCGCGCGAGTTCCTGTTCGAGGACCGCACGCGCGCGCACGCCGACCACGTGGGCCACGGGCTCGACCGCATCACCACCGCCGCCGCCGGTCCGTGCACACACACACACGCACACCACTCCACGCACTACAAACCACACACCACACATCACACATCAACATCACACATCACACATCAACATCACACATCAACATCACACACCACACATCACACATCAACATCACACATCACACATCAACATCACACATCAACATCACACACCACACATCACAGACCACACATCACACACCACACATCACACATCACACATCACACATTACACATTACACATTACACATCACACATCACACATCACACACCACACATCAACATCACACACCACACATCACACATCACACACCACACGTTACACATCACACATCACACACCACACACCACACATCACACATTACACATTACACATCACACATCACACATAACACATTACACATCACACATCACACATCACACACCACACACCACACATCACACATCACACATCACACATTACACATTACACATTACACATCACACATCACACATTACACATCACACATTACACATTACACATTACACATCACACATCACACATTACACATTACACATAACACACCACACATCACACATCACACACAACACATCAACATCACACATCACACATCAACATAACACATCTCACATCACACATCACACACATGCTGATGGAAACGAAAAACTCGTTAAATGCTTATAGTTGATTCTTTTTATAGCGAATTTAACATTAGTCTTTTTGCGCATTCGGCAGCGCCTCTTCCTTTTTGTTTTTAGTCGGTTAGAGAACATTTTTTTCAACTTACGAACTACGAACATAAATAGCATCTGAATCAATATCTCAATATTTTCCCGCAGGCGTGCTAAAAGCGATCCAGTGCAACGGCGACGAGGGGCGCGGGCGCATCACCAAAGACGTGGTGGCGTTCCACGCCGCGGACTTCAGCAAGCTGGTGCAGCTGCTGCAGCTCGACCTGTACGAGCCGCCCATCTCGCAGTGCGTCACCTGGTGAGTAAGCCCAGCGCTGGGACTAGCTGAACATAGATACATACATTGAATCACGTCTGTTTCCCAGAGGGGAAGGCAGATACACTTCTTTCCACCTGCTACGATCCTGACAAATCTCTTTCACTTCTTCCACATTCACACATGGAGGCATACCCCGGTTTCGCTTACTTAAGATTCGACCCTTTTCTAGTGTTTCTCCGATTTGATTCGAAAAAGTACGCCTAGGGCGGCCCCTTCCGAGCCTTCCACACACCCACTTCCACGCTCTGGCACGAATCCGATTTTTTTGTTTTTTTTTCCAAGAAAAATGTTTTTAGAACGGGAAACGTACAGATCTACTTTTTTTATATATTTAAAAAACATTCAAAAATCGTAAAAATTTAACTATGTTTAAGGGGAGAGAAATGTTATCGCATTATGTATGGAAACTTAGCTTCACAATCTTCCTATACTTTGTTCGGATAGGTATTTAACTAAATGTAAACAAACCAAACCACGTGGCTCTATTTAACAGCCAATCAAAGCTGTTTGGTCGAGGTTTGACGTATCAGTGTTCTGCTCCTATTGGCTGACATACTATGTCACGCGGTTTTTTGTTTACAAATGTAAAAATTGATAGGTATTTAACTATTTAGTTAAATACATATCATTTTAGAACGAAGTATAAGTTGTGTTTAATCGAAACAGTTCACACCAGCTTCTCGAAATTATAATTTGAATCCTGCAAACCTCGTGATTTAAATAAAATGTGTGTGTTCAGGCTGGAAGAAGCGAAACTGAACCAGTTGCGGCGCGAAGGCGTGCGCTACTCGCGGCTGCCGTTGTGCTCGGACGACATCTACTTCCTGCCGCGCAACATCATCCACCAGTTCCGGACCGTCGCCGCCGTCACTTCCGTTGGTGAGTTCCCACCCTTCATTAGTCCCTCGGAATCCTTAATAGTGTTTGTCGTAACGCTTTGTTTGTCCGAATTATTGATTGCTCCTGGTTTTCAGCTGAGTCAGACAATTTTTTAAGCTTTCCAGACCTACCTGCGGTTAACCGCAGGCAGGGCTCGGATTTCATACTCTTTTGTTCCGTCTGGCAGCGCACTATCCATTCTTCTTGCCCCCCCCCCCCCTCTCTCTCTCTCTCTCTCTTTTGCCATTCCTCATGCTCATTATTGGTCAGCGTAGGGACGGATTAATGCTTAAAAGTGAGGTACAAGATATTACTCGCTCTAAGGTAAATAAATGCGTCTCCTACGCTGGCATATGACCGGCCATTGTGTAGAGGGGCATTATGATTGCTCATAGATTGTGATGACTTACTATCAGGTGACCTGACTGCTTCTCTAACCCCCCCCCCTTTTTCTATAAATCAAATGCCCTTTCACATTGGAAAAGATTTTCCACTAACTAGCCATGTATGGCAAGTGGATTAAAGTAATTTCATTTAATTAATTCATTATTTATTCATTTATGGATCCATGGAAAACCAACACCTTGATAAAAAAATATAATTAAGACTACCAACACACCCAATTATAGTTAATTTCATCTAGTTTTCTTTTCTTATTTTATCTTGTTAATTTGATCAAAAAATAATGTATGAGTTTTAATATCGTCAAAGTCGACATTAAAAGTCATACATACAAGATGTGTATAGTATAATCTCCCTTTCTCTGATAACAATTACAATATATACGTATATGTGCAGCGTGGCACCTGCGGCTGAAGCAGTACTACCCGTCGTCGGAGGCGTCCTCGCCCGCCGACGAGCGCGCGCCCGACCCGCCGCCGCAGGCGCCAGGTAACAAGGGGTTCTTTCACATTACAAGGTCTGAAGGTCGTCCCGAATTACTACACACAACATCAACACAAACAGCATCAAAGTTCTTTAAAATACCTTTACTCTGTGAAACAGACACGATGTATAAATAGAATATCGTCTATATTTTTAAACAAGTCCTGTCTCCACTCCACGGTTCATCCTATCTTACTTGGTCTTATTTAGTACACTTCATAACCTCAAAATGAATCTTTGTTTCCTAAAATTATTGTTTTCTGATAAATGCAGTAACCAGAAACCACATTCTGCACATAATTTTTTCGATTTTACGTCATGAATTGTTTTTTATAACGAAATTGTTATTTTAAGCGAAAAAGGAGCATTTTGAGGTAGGTCAAGTACGATGGAACAGGATTTAGTTTCAGTGTGCACTTACCAAATAAGTGTGTATTAAGCAGTACGCTTCGTTTTTGTTAGTATTCAGCATCTGATATTGATATGTTTTACAGAACCCAAAAAGTCATCAACAACTAAACACAAAGTGGGCGTCATCGAAATGCGAGCGCTCAGCGCAAAGTTCCAAGAACAGCCCGCGCTGAAGATAGCTGCCGGCAGAAAGAGCGTGGACTCGCAGACCAAGTCTGACAAACCAGAAGAGAAAAAAGAGAAGAAAGAACGAGCGGACCGGATGGAAAGGACAGACGGTACAGGTAAACAAGGAAAAACTGAAACTGCTACAGTAGAGAAAGAGGCAACACCTAAGGTAGACAGGACGGAAGCAACATCGAAATTAGAGAGAATAGAAGCAACGCCTAAACTCGAAAAGACAGATGGAACACCGAAAGTAGAAAGAACAGGTGGAACTACTCCTAAAAAAATTGACAGAACTGACGGAACACCTAAAGTGGAACGAACAGATGTAATAACACCTAAAGTAGAAAGATCAGATTCAACAGACAAAAATCACAGACACAAAGATGATAAACACAGAGACAAGTCTGATAAGGAGAAGCACGAGCATCACAGACGACATTCGTCATCAAGTAAACACAAGTCGAGTCACCACAAGTCGGATAGACCTCGCGACCACAAGGACTCGAAGGAGCACAGGAAAGACCACAGAAGAGATGAGAAGAAATACGAACATAAACATAAAGACAAGAAAGAAGGGAAAGTTGAGGCGAAGAAAGAGATAGTGAATCGGCCACCCGATTAGTGCGAGTGAGTGGACAGTGTGAGCGACGCGAGACTAAGGGGAACTCAGGTAAGCTGTCTTGTATTGAGGATAGTTCAGTTTTGTTTGCTTGAACTAAGTATGGTGCGTTTTTGTAGTTCATCATAGTTCAAGTTATGAACAAAGTAATTCTTGCAAAAGATACTTTAAAATTACTAAGAGTTACATAAACGTATCTACCAGTGTCTTCTAACATCGAAATGCAATCGAAAATGGTTGTTTCATGTTTCTAAAGCAGCTATTTTAAATAATTTAACTGTTGATTTCGATTGTGAATTGAAAAATATTTAGTCATTGTTATTGTGCTAGTATTGTATCATTTGTTCACAAAAATGATGAAGTTCTGAAGGAAGCGATTGATTATGAAATGTTTGATCATATTATAATTGTTAATTTAGAAAATAATGTTGAAAATATCTGCAATTTTTTTAACGACACCATCACTGTTACTAACATTTCTATTTCAACCACGGCCTTCAGGAAGCCTTCTCTTATGATAACTTAGTGCTAGAATTACCATAGCAGTAAACAATGACAATATCCCTAACTCCTTGCAGTACGGTGCATTTCCCCTTGTCTTGTGTCGTTAACACCCAGTCCTCTTCCAGTCATAGGGTATACTGTATATAGACTAGACTAAGGAGTCTCGTAGAGGCTAAGAGAAAAGAATGAGTGAAGCGCAGTTTTTTTTTTAAACCCAGTGATTTTTTTACTTTCTGGTTCATAGCGGTCCAAATATAGCCAGACACATCCCAGTGAATACAATCTTTGACCCTATTCCAACTCGTTTTAGCCTGTCTTGTTCTATGTCGTAATCTGTTGACGTTATAAACGCTCTTACTTTCGAGTGAATAGGGGCTAACGTCCACAGAGCAAAAAGCGGCAAAATTAGGGTAATGTTTTTTTTTAAGAAACCTCCATGACAGACGGGCGTACACACAAGTGATTATAAGGCTTCCGTTTTTCCTTTTAAGGTACGGAACCCTGAAAACACTTCGACACAGCTCTGTCAAGGTTGTAGATACCTTATACCGCATATTCCTTGTGAGCGCACGGTATTTCACGTTTTTTGTGAGAATAAGAGTCTCTCTTGGCTGTCAGTCTGACTTTACACTTGTGATCGAATTCTCTCGTAAAAGTTAATCTAATTTGTTGGATTTCGGTCTAAAGTGTGGCAGCATATCGTTTGTCATTTTGAAATTGTAATGTATATTCAAATTTGTTTATTTTTACCATGGCCTTAATACTTTAACCACAAAGGTTTTTTTATGTTACTTGGTATTTTTTTATTATGTTAACCAAATCACTAAAAAAATGTTTCGTTTTGTGTGAACAGGAATATGGCTTCCATTTGGTCTTTGTTTTTTTTCGTTTTTTTTTAGCTGCGTCGCGATTGTGATTTGAAAGAATTTTATGAAAATGAAAATTATAATAATAAATTTTAACGAGATAAAAATATTCACACGTATTTCTAAAACTGCACTAAGAGTAAAGATATATTCTGATAGAGTAAGGGTAGGTAACGTTTTGTGATTTTTTTAAATAGTTTATTAAGTTGGCTTTTTCTATAGTTTTTGAGACCACCATGAGAAATCCCTAAAAGGACTAAAATAGCAGAATGCTAAAACTTAAAAATACATTCATATTTCACCCAATTTTTGGTGAATATGGATAGACCCTACATATTTTTTAAAGTTAGTTCTGCTGAGAAATTAGATTGATTGGTATATAGTAATTACAAATTACACCAATTATAAATTCGGCCAAATATAGGTCTACTTGATAGTAGTCAATATATTTGTAAGTATGACATAAAATTTTCCAGATTCAATCACCCGTTTTGAATGATGTGTGGAACTAATTTTTGACATTATAATATTTAGAATAATTTAGTCGCTGCTCAACTTTTGGTTGCGTCGTGGTTGTCTCGAATGAAACCTTTTTCTTGTAAAATCCGTGTGCAAGCTTCCTATGGGTATTTATTAATTGAATCGCTTTCCGAAATGGTTCATCAGATGAAAAAAAATTATATATTCTATAATATATATTTTTTCTTGTTGAGTCTGCAATCGGTTCTTGAATGTCATTTAAAATATTGAATATCTTAGGCTGACGTCACGTCACATTAATTAAATAACAAATATAATGACTAAAGTAGAAAAAATAATTGCGTTAGTTTCACACGTTTGCAGGGTTTGGACTCCTTAAAATTTTATATCATAAAAACTTACTTTTAATTCTGACGTTTTTATGTCCCGAAGCTTGCACCCGGACGCTACGTTTTCTTATACGTCATTGTACTTTAGTTAACGATACAGTATTATTAACGAATAGAGAATGATAGTAACCGACCGCACCCACACTTGCCTCTCACAGTCCAGTATCGTAAGAAACCTGTAGAAGAGAAACATTTATGCGGTAGATTTTAATTGGTATTTTTTGCGTGTATCCATAGACATGCTTTCACACTTTGACTGCCACAGTCGCTAGGCGGGCCTATTTTGTATGAAAATCAGAGCCCTTGGAAGAAAGTGTTAAAAAAAATTGTACATCAATTAAATTTTTCCTATTTTGTTACCACGTTTCTCTATAATTTTACTAAGGTGGTAACCAAACAAAAAATCTGTTAATTGATGTAAAAAACTTTTTTTTTTAATGCCCAGGCGTTTGTTTGTCTGTGGCAGTGATTGTGTGAAAAGTATAGGTATTGATGATTGTTCTACAAATTTTCAGTTTTAAAATATTCAAATAGTAATACGATTAGCGTTCTTGTAATTAAGAGTTATTTGTCATTATGGCGAGATGTAAATTTTGTATATTTTTATTGTATAGGTTAAGTCAACGAATGAACCGTGAGTGGTTTGGGTAGGATTGCTTATGGAAATCGGAAATCGATAGATATTTCAGTATCAATCTAATTTGTAGAAGAGATTCGTAACATAAGTAATCGGAATTGGAGTTTGAAATTCACATACTTCGTGTAGATATTCGTTATCTCGATAGGGAAAGGTGAAATTAAAATGGCCACCAAAAACATTTTAAATAAATGAATATCATTGATATACATAATATGATAATGGTTTTTTTTATTGTTTAAAGCAGTTATTTTTTATTATTACTTTTTCTCCTGGGCTTGTGTAGCTGCTCCACGTTGGTCTAAAGATATAGAATATTACACTATAGAGATGTCAAATTGAAAGATCATTACACAGCGTGGCAAAAATAGACTAAAAAAGTTAAGGTGCTGTTTAAAGTAAAATTGGCAACTGCCACCATATTGAAACTCATTTTTTTAAGCTTTTTTCTGTGTCTCTACCAATGTCGGATAGAAACGCTTCCGAAGCACGAATTGTGTGAATTTAACTTATTTTGGGTGTTGAAAATTTAGGGTGAAGACACATTTATCAGCACCGATTCGCATATCGTCTATAGAAAATGGCTGTTTTGTATGAAGAGTAGAAGTAGCGTACGCATGCGAAAGCAGAACTGATGCGTACGCATCTTCATACAAAACAGCCATTTTCTATAGACGAAATGCGAATCGGTGCTGATAAATGTGTCTTCACCCTTAGTTGTTATGTTTATGTGGAGACAAACTTGATGATCCATTAAAATGGTTATTTTTGTCTTAAATAAATGTAACAACTGCGGGTATATTAAGAATGACAAGGATAAATTATAATCACTCGGGCTCTATAATTAAAACTATAGCTCGTGGTCTACATAATGGGGGGGAGTTCAGTTAAGGTCCTTCTAGAAACACGCCTATCAATTTTTCAACGTTTCATTAACCAGCCAACTTGAATTGTCCGAGCGTGTTCAATAACATTTTAGTACGTTTGTTTTGACATCTAATAGTAATAGGTACGTACCTAACATGCCTACGAGCGCGGACACCATTGAAGTTGACCGGCTAATAATTTATTGATGGGTCGAAGGAAGAAACTGTAGACAACATATAAAATAATTTACCCTTGTTTTATTCTTGCTCGGCCAGAGGCGATAAAATATGTCAATGTTTGCGTTAATTAAATTTAAAAAATCGTCGGAAGAGTTAAATTATTGTCTATGTAGAGTGGATGTTGGTCCGCGGCCGCGCGTCGGCCGGACGCTATTGTGATCGATATATTTATCTTATTTATGTTTAGGCGGTTAATTTATTGTTTCACGTTTCCTATATTTTTTGAAAATAATAATTAGATTATAATAGAAATTTGGTTGTTTTATTTACATGCTTCCTTATATTATGACTTTCACCCTGAGAAAACCGTTATTACTTTAAAGTTTAAAGTGTGTATCTGTTTGTCTGTGGCGTCGTAGGTCCCAAAAGGCTTGAAATATTTGGACGCAGTGTCCTTTTTAAAGATAGTTAGTTTGGGATGGGATAGCTATAGGTCCCATTAAAATCGGTTCGGATACCTTTTCGCCGCCATTGACTTGATATAAAGTCATTACATTTAGTTTAGTCATTACATTACATTACCGCCTTATTGTTTATGACAAGGAGAAACGCAAGCTTTTTTTTTTTTTAAAAGCTGTTCCAGACAGATAAAAAAGTTATGTTTTGTATAATATATGGATGTAGGGTAAATCGTCAATTATTGGGCACCGTCAGTAACTGGCCACTTTGCGTGTGTGTGTGGACTAAGGGACCACTTTTTTTTAAATGGTTTTGTAAGTAAGTGGTAAGTGTAAAATTTAGTAGAAGTTGCGAATTACTTTGTAAAGAAATCCTGGAATTTGTAAAGAATTCACTAAAAAGTTATACAGCCAAAGGTGTGGTCCCTCAGTTCACACACTGAACCTTCCACTTCTGGGCAAGTGTTTAATATGCTGGCTTATTTTGATGTTACAGATTTAGTAAAAACATATTTAAACGCATTCGTAATGACCGAAACGTAATTTGGCAATGATTATACACTAAAGCAGTCTTCCTTCTTTGGTCCCTGAGGGACCACATTAAATAACTAATAAATCGGTACATTTATACAAAAAAAATATGCATTTTTCTTTGCAAACATTAGTAAAAATCGCAAGGAAGATTATAAAAGTTTAACAAAAGCAAAACTATTAATCAATTTCGTAAAATTTATATTTGTTTGTGGTCCCTCAGTTCACACACTATGAATTAATAAAATAATTAAAATATCCTAAAATATAAACATGACGGAAAGGTTTGTCGTACTGAGGTTTAGTAAAAAAGTTTTACTACATATATATATATTTTTCACGTGGATTGATGGCGTATAATATAAGATAATTGATTTTTAATATTTTCTTAGCAGAGTGTTTATTAGGGTGACCACACAATGAAAAGCATTTACTAACTTAAATCATATTGCTTATTTATTTATTACAAATTAAATAAAAGGAAGCCGCGCGGCGGCAGCGCGTGCCGCCAATAATAGGTACCTAAGTACCTAGTCAAAGAAAGCCGGTTAGCGCGAAATCGGCATTATCAAAAGGTCGAAAAGGAATTTACATATCACATCACATACCTTTAAACATAGTATTATTTAGTTTCAACAGATAAAAGTATGTAAGTAAAATAATTTAAATTTGGTACCTACTTAGGTACCTAGCAATATTAATACTTACTTTAGGTTTGTGTCATTTATGAAAATTATTATGATTATAAATCACAGATCAAAGTATGGCTAAGTAGATGACTAAAATTGAAAAACAAGTTTTGACTACCCTGACGCCCGAGCGGCAATATGTAGGTATCAGAATCTCCTAAAGTCGAGCTACTTTTCTATTTATACTATGATAATAATGCTGCTTAAAGGAGGTACTTACCAGATAAACAACGCGGAAAACAGGAGTATAAATAACAAATCCATTGCAACACAATAAGTACTAATTTGCCTATTACACAGCAATAACAAACCAAACACATCAATTCTAGTTAACTTACCGCCTTTTTATTTTTTAAACATAATACGCAGGGCAAGTATATTCGAGCTACATGTTTTACCGCACCAAATCTGATACCATATACTTAGTTTGTTTTTAATGTCGTAATTTTGCTTACAGAATCTAAAATGTAGTTGGCTGTATGCAGTTTTTCCTTGGTCCATTTAATGTTAGTAAACAAATTTAAAAAGTTGAATTTAAAAATGATTCACGTTAGTAAATGCTTTTCATTGTGTGGACACCCTAATAAACACTGCTAAGGAAATATTAAAAAGCAATTTATCTTATATTATACGCCATCAATCCACGTGAAAAATATATATATATGTAGTAAAACTTTTTTACTAAACCTCAGTACGACAAACCTTTCCGTAATGTTTATATTTTAGGACATTTTAATTATTTTATTAATTCATAGTGTGTGAACTGAGGGACCACAAACAAATATAAATTTTACGAAATTGATTAATAGTTTTGCTTTTGTTAAACTTTTATAATCTTCCTTGCGATTTTTACTAATGTTTGCAAAGAAAAATGCATAATTTTTTTGTATAAATGTACCGATTTATTAGTTATTTAATGTGGTCCCTCAGGGACTAAAGAAGGAAGACTGCTTTAGTGTATAATCATTGCCAAATTACGTTTCGGTCATTACGAATGCGTTTAAATATGTTTTTACTAAATCTGTAACATCAAAATAAGCCAGCATATTAAACACTTGCCCAGAAGTGGAAGGTTCAGTGTGTGAACTGAGGGACCACACCTTTGGCTGTATAACTTTTTAGTGAATTCTTTACAAATTCCAGGATTTCTTTACAAAGTAATTCGCAACTTCTACTAAATTTTACACTTACCACTTACTTACAAAACCATTAAAAAAAAAGTGGTCCCTCAGTCCACACACACACCACTTTGCAATAATCTGTTTGAAGCAAAAGATATGCTGATATTTGTGCGATTAAACTAAAATACCTAGATCCAGATTTGTTATCTGGACTACTGCCAAAGTATCTTTACGAACGGCGTCTGTATACCTATACAGGGTGGAAAAATAAGTCGGGCCCTGGAGGGAAACTACCTTAAATCCTTAAGTTGGCTCATTTTACTTAAAGGAGACATTCTTTTATTTTTGAAAAGAAACAAAACTGCGTTCAATGATTTTCTAAAATCGTTTGTCTCACCCAGGAATCGAACCAGCTAAAAATTCAAAAAATAAACACTCCCTATAATTACTGATAGTTTTCACGATCTTTTTTATTTCTAAGACCAAATGTTTATTAGAAAGATTTTATCCTGAACAATAACCCTATCGATTTGTAGAATAAAAAAGCCAGTTCTTATTTTTTTAATTTTTAGCTGGTTCGATTCCCGGGCGAGGCAAGCGAGTTTTAGAAAATCTTTGAATGCAGTTTTGTTTCTTTGTTAAAATCAAGGAAGGTCTCTTTTAAGTGAAATGAGTCAACTTAAGGATTTAAGGTAGTTTCCCTTCAGGGCCCGACTTTTTTTTCCACACTGTATAATGGGTGGCTAGTAACTAAATGACATTTTCTCAAGTGGCTAGTTATTGAAGATTTACCCTACAAGACTTGTGCCCTCACTTTATTATGGCCATTTCCACTTTTTAAAAAGTTACAAGTTAGGTTGTAATGGAATTTGTATGCAACATTGCGGGCTTGTGTAGCGAGCACGGAATGTTTTTTTTTGAGAAACTGTTCGTAATTAGTGCCTATTATTTACATCTTACTTGGTGGTTAAAAGGTTAACACGGATTGTAAAGGTTCAAATGAAACAAAAATACATTTTTACATCATTTATTTACCTAATGAAGAGTCTAAATATAATTGAAAAACATCGAAAAACGTAAGTACAAACAATAAATACAGATTCGGTAATCAGTCGGATCGTAAAATTACCTAAATGACGTGAAACTGAGTCAACATGCGAAAATGATTAAAATAAATGAAATTACTGATTGAGAATGGCACGGATTGCGACGCGAATTATAAATAAAACTTAACGATTAAAAATGATGTTGAATAAATAATATGGCAAGATGAAGAACTTTAAATATCAATAAAATACTTCAACTAAAGCGTTAATAACCTTGGAATACTAATAATTTCAATATTTTGATCCGAAGAGTCAAGATACAATATAATCTTATATCATATTGACTTCTTATCTCTAGAAATAAGAGAGTAAAACTAATTGAGTTACAAATATAAACGTATAAAATTAAGTCACTAGATTTCAGATCAATAAATTGTTCTATGCGTCTAATTTCGTTGATTTCAGTACCCTGAATGATTTTCACTCTTATTAAAATCGTCTCGTTTATTCAAACAATCATTAGTCAATCAATTTTAGATTTAGCATAATTACTTTTAATTTCTCACATTTAAAAATAATGCACATTTTTATTAAAAAAACAAATCAAAGCGATAGAAAATAATCAGTAGTTATTAACAATCAATCTATTTTTATCTTGCCTTGTTTAAAAAGTACGTTTTTTTTACTATGGTAAAAATAAATGAGACGGTTCAAATCTGGAGAACAGGTACTATCCTCATAATAATATAATTAGGTAAAAATAGAGCTATAAATTATTGTCATGTTGGTACTCTACATTTTGAGCCGAGACCATATTGCACGCTCCAAGGCACTTCCAAATGCAAACTATCAGTCCTTAATATAAAACGTATAAATATATTTATCATCTAAATTCGATATTAGGTTACAACCATAACTTAAAATACCTACAATTGGCAATAAGAGACTTTACAACTTTAAAACAGGGTTAAAAACGTAGGGCTTTGGTAATCGAACGTAGTTCAGGTGTCACTCGATGGTTACTGGAAAGAAAGATCATTAATTTTAAAATCTATAAAAAAAATAAGCGCGTCACCAACGGAGCTATAACATATACTAATATATCGGAACATACACACTTATTATAACAAAGGACCATACATTACTAAGATATGAAAATATATATCCATCACCTTCATTATACTGCCAAGGGAAAGAGATAAATATATACCTTATAGCATGAGTGGACTCTGTCTACTATTACTTGAAATATATCGTAAGATGTACCGCTATAATATATTATATGTTGTGGTATATTAATACATATTATAGCTCCGCGTGTGATGCGCGTTATCTCCAAAGGTCATTTTCGCGTGGCGGCAAAGGTTAAAGGTATTTATTTACCAACACACACACACACATCTATATTTTCGGATAACGAGATTTATATTTATCGAAGTATAAAATTAAGATCTTACCACAAATCTATTAACTTTCGGGACGCAGGTTTTCGACACGTTCGCTTGTCCCTTCATGGCTTCGAACTTTTCACGCAAACTGCAAATCAAATTAACTTGTTAAGGTTCATTTATTAAATACTAGCGGCCCGCCAGCGGCTTCGCCCCGCTGCAAATTTCTGACATTCCCGGTGGATTTTTCAATTATTTTCTGTCATACAAACCTTGTCCTGAAAATGACGAACACAACAAAAAAGAAATCAGCCAAATCGGTCCAGTCTTTCGGAAGTTATGCGATCACATACATTTTGGCGATTCATTTTTGTTTATATAGATATACACTAATAGAAAAACTCGGTCACGGTGGCGTTTTCGGCATATACCTATACTTTCTAAGGTGATGAGGTTTTATAATCCATTGGAGCTTCAAAGTAAATGGTGTAATCTTTTGTGTGAAGTACGCTCTTGTTTTGTTTCGCGTGTCGCAATCCAATCGATTTGCTTAAATAAAAAAATATCAAGTGACAATGTTGCACAAATTGGAGTAGTCCCAAACTAGGTTTGTACTATGGGTACCTACTAGACAACGATAAACATACTTACTTATATAACGTGTTACAAAAACACCCAAAAAAATAATTAAAAAATAAATAATGTCACCCCTAGTAAGCTGTCATCTCAGTCATAGAAGTTTTATGACTGATATCACAGCTTACTAGGGGTTACAGAATAGAGAAATGCATATTTAAATACATAGAAAACTTCCAAGACTTTGAAACAAATAATCGCGTGGCGTTATCTATGAAAAGGGACCTTATTGTCGATGGCGCTTCCGCCATTATTAACGATGCTCCGATATAAATACAACGTCACGTGACGCAGCTATCGACAATAAGGTCCCTTTTAATAGATAACGCTACATACAGACCAATTGCAAATTAAAATTAAATTGGTCTAGCAATTTGAAAAAAATAAAGTCATTTTACTGAGGTCATGTTAGGCTGGTTAGGTTCCTCTTGAGCTGACCTACCTCCGGTGTCACTGTGGCGTGGTACTTTTGGGACACCCTGTATAATATAACCCCCTTACTAATAAACGTTGAGTAACCGCGGTGTAGTTCAACCATGCTTTGTCCTTATCTGTCATTGCGACATTTGAATTTGTCAGTTAAGAACAAAACAATGTTTAGCTACACCACCGTTACTCAACATTTATTAGTAAGGGGGTTAGTGGTGAGTTTAGTTGGTGGTCGTTACAGCTACTCGTACGTACCTCTTGGCGGTCTCGAGCTGCGAGTCGCCGTCGTCGTCGCGCGCGATGACGACGGCGGCGCGCGGCGGCTCGCTCTCGGACCAGTGCTCGAACCGGTCGCGGAAGCTCTTCGTGCGCGCCAGCTGCTGCGCCTGCGCCGACGAGACAATACAGTTATACAAATATGAAGTTGATAACTCCTGTAAATGCTGAGAACAATTGCTGTGATTCGGACAGACATCGTCCCAAAAGGGTTTATTTTACTACTGGGTCCTTACCTATGAAATTGGCGTTATTTTTACGTGTTTTATTTCGTACGGAATTTATTCATTTTAATTTTAACTTCCAAATTATTTTAAACGATGCATTAGAACATATGATGATTAGGGATTTCAATATAGATACACCCATGTAGCGGCACTCTGCCCACTGTCCACGCGAAACTGTCGCAGTTCATTGGTACTAGGTCACAAGGCAAAAAAAAACTGTTTTAAAAGTCTAGTTACCTGTTTGAGTGCTTCATCGGACTCTCTCGCCTCGAGGTAGTACCTCTGGCGCTCGTCCTCGCTGTCCTCGTCGTCGTCGCCCTCCTCGCTGTACTCGTCGGAGGAGTCCCCCTGGTGCGCGTGCTCGCCCGGAGGAGGAGGAGTGAAGCACTTTAGGGGCTTAGGACCTGGAATGGATAGACTAAATTTAACTTCGCCCTTGTAGATAGGGGTGCCCCTAATCACCGACTCATTTCACGAATGCGTTGTTTCATCGAATTTTCATTAATTCATCAAATCAAAATCAATCAAATCATTTATTCTGTAAGTAGGCCCTGTAGGCACTTTTACAAGTCTGAGTCTACCAGCGCTTCCAAAGAGACCACTGTTGAGAAGAAGCGCCGCAAGAAACTCAACAGTAAGCCGTTTTTTCCAAATAAATCACTTATTACAATACTTATTACAGCTACATCGACAGCTAATTTCTGCTGACACCTTATTGTTCCTAGGTTATCTTAAGCATGGGTTACGTAGGTTAGGTTAGGTTAGGTTAGACCAGTGACCGCCAAAAAATGACTGTTCGATGAAATGAAAATGCGACGAAATTAAAATTCGGTGAAATGAGTGTCGGCGATCCAAGGGTAAAGGGATGGGGTTACAGTTGTGGTTATTTTACACTAGAGGACGCCCGCGACTTCGTACGCGTAGAATTAGTTTCCCGCTACTCCCCCCCATTTCTTCCCGTTGGGCGTTGGGGGTCGATTTTCGGAAAATCCTTTCTTAGTGCTCACTTACATCATGAAAGGAACCCATGTACCAAATTTCAAGTTTCTAGGTACAGTAGTTTCGGCTGTGTGTTGATATGTCAGTCAGTCAGTTTTGCCTTTTATATACAGTATGTAAACTAACTAAAACCATCTCTTTAAACCAGTTGATAGCCAAGTCGAGTTAAGTGTTTTAACACATGTTTTGCTAGTACGGGTCGAATATTTTTAATTTTATCATTGTTTAAAAATTATAAACACTTACCTTTTTCAAAGTCGGTTAACCCTAAAAGTATCACCCTATGTGTAATGTTTACGTCGTGACAGATTTATGTCATTCAAATTTCACTGGTGTCACTTTATTGTCAATTATAAGGGCGATTACCAGACTGCGTGACAATGAAGGAGCGGTTCCGGTTAGTACCGGATAGTAGTAGTAGTAGTGGTGGGCCTCGTCCTCGTATTGACGTCAGAACGGAAAAAAGGATCTACAACCATTTTACAGAAAATCTTGGCTTCAGCACTAGAAGCGGGAAGTTGTATGATATGGTACGTTTGCTGAACCCCACACCTCTAGACTATTTCTTCTGGGGATGGGTGAAACAGTTAGTATTTAAAAAAAAGTGTCGAGAACGGAGGAAGAAATGAGGCTGCGGATTGTACAAGCTTCGAACATAATTAAGCGACGTGCCAGGCAAAATCCAGATTTGATGCGTAGCGTTCACTTGAAACAACCATCGTAGCTTGGTTCAAATAACGGCCACATTTGGTCTAATCTACGTCGTATTTAATCGGAAGTGTGCACATAGCCTTACTTTAACTGACATTGAAAATGTTGAACTTGGCCTTGACCTGACAACCAGATGACAAATGTTACAATTGTAAACAAATAATACAGGATGTTATTGAATCATGAATAACTAAAATGATATTTTTTGTATTACAATTATAAATTCTAAAAAACGTTAGAATTTCAATAATTTATATACGAAGACCTTATTTATCACCTAGACATGCCCGGATTCAAACAAATGGTTTTAGTAAGTTTACATACTGTATATAGATTATTGATTGTTTTTTTTTCTTCGTTTATTGCTTGGCTTCTTGAAGAGCTCTGATGAAAAGCTTTCGTTCTTGGAGATAGATTATGTTAGGCGCATTTTAATTGTTTTAATTATTTATTTTAATTTTAAACAAATGAATGAAATCAAAACCAGGCAACCAGGTTTAAGGGTTATGCAATGGGGTGGGGGCATAATGGAAGACGTAGCGCCAGTCGGCCCTCGTACATTCGTAAATCAGTCACTGCCAGGATTGTGCTTTGTTGTTGTCATTTCTAACCGTCTGATTCGTTCCTTCTGGTCGACACCTGTCACTGTCTGCTTTGTATTTTATGGTTGTCACCAGACATTATTAAAAACAACAATGGTCCTAGTATACTACCCTGAGGCACTCCTAATGTAACTTTACCAAGAGGTGATTGTCAGGTATTTGTCCGGTGTATGTATTACTTGGCGTATCCGCTCTTGCCCTGTGGTACACCCTGCTATGTTATCAAACAAATATTTTCTACCTAAACATCAAAGCGGAGCTCCTTTTCCTGAGTGTTTCGGCCCTTCGGGCCGGCTGAAATTTTGACATAACCTAAACCTACCTCATATTCTGCTTTACAAATTTTGATCAGTCGAACATAGCAGTCGCATCACTGGTCGGAAGCTGGCGTATCTGCGTGTACAGTCGCCCACACACTTAACTGACCATTAAAGACGGAGCTGAGAATAAGTGTCAATGCTTGAAAGGGATGTAAATATATTTAATATGAAAAAAATATCTACATCCCTGTCAAGCATTGATATTTTCTCTCTGCTCTGCCTCCAATGGTTAGTTAGGTGTGTTGCTGTGTGTACCTTGTGCCTCGGGCTGGCGGCGCTGCTCCTCCATCTGGCGGAACACGCCGATCATGCGCTGCGCGGTGTGGCGCTCGGCCGCCAGCCCCGTGTCGGGCGCGGCGGGCGCGCTGCGCACCACGGACGGCTCGTGGTACAGCTCGGGCGACGGGGACTTCGGCCGCTGCCGACAAATCACCACTTGTCAAAACAGTCAGAATAATAACATCAAATGACAATGATGACGACAATGATGATGATGATAATGATGCTGATGATAAGAATAACCACGAAGACAATGATAATAGGCATAAAAATAACTATATCAGTCCTGATAATAATTACCGTGATGATAATAATAATAACGGTCCTGGCCCTAGTTAAAATGATGCTGATAATGCTACTAGGGTACTAATGATGATAATGAAAATAACTATATTGATGATAATTGACCATGCTAATGATGATAAACATAATTAACATAAGATTATGACATTAATCACTATTCTGAAATGACAATACGCTAAGATAAAATAATGAATGACCATGACATTTTAAATAATTTACATATTTATAATGATACGATAATAATAACCATAATAATGATGACAATATTTATGATATCAAAGCAAAAGATAAACATGCGCCCAATAACCATGATAATGACTCTACTGACGATGATGATCCTGAAGATGTACCTGTATCTGCCGAGGCGGCGTCATGCGGAACTCCTTGCGCTTGTCCTCGGGCTTGTAGGTCTCAAAGAACTTGAACCGGTCGGAGATGTCAGCCGTCTGAATGTGAACCTCCTCCACTTTGTCCGCCGCACGGACCACGTCTTTGGGAACGAAGGGCTGGAGATTGAAAATTCAATACAATTCTAGTAGTAAAAAATATATTTAGTTAAGTCGGAACTACAGTGCGAAGAAAAAAAGTGAGGGCAAGTGTCTATAATAGTTTAATATTGGCTCTGGTTTTAAGCTATCATTGGCACGTTAGTGACGTCTTTTATATGACATAGCGTTGAAAAGGTTAAACAATAATGAACTTGTGTTTATTCAGCCTAGTTAGGTCCACCAGAAACTACATAATTTACTTAACATGAATGATTAATAACTCTAAATGAAATCTATTGTTGGTAATATACTGCTTGTAAAAAAAAAACTTACGATTTCCTTCCTCTTTGGCGCGTCTTGCGGTGGAGGTGAAGTGGGCGACAGGGTCTTAGCATTCGCATCGAGTTCCAAGAAGATGGAACGGGACTTCTTGCCGATACCTGCCGACAAATTCAATTATTAAGCACTTTGTCACTTTTATAAAACATAGATACATACACACATGAAAAAAAAACAAAACAAACTATCCATTCCATTAGAGCAAACGAGTAAAACGAAATGGCGCACTATATTGTCCGATAGGCAACGACGACGACACTTTTATGAGACTACAACACTACAAGACGACGTGGTCGTCGATTCAAGAGCGATCCTGCCCTCTGATGTTATCACTGACAGTGATGACGATGATGACGATGTTAATGACGAAAACGACAATGTTGAATATGGAGACAACGTCGATTATGATAATGATAATGAGGATGATGGTGATGATAATGATATAGATGACGGTGGTACCTAGGTTGAAGACGGCGTGGTCGTCGAATCACGAGCGATCGTGCTCGCAGATGTTACCATTGACAGTGATGATGATGACGATGTTAATGACAAAACCGAAAACGTAGAATATTACTGCAACGACGATTATGATAATGATGATGATGGTGACAATAATGATATAGATAACGCTACCTTCGTTGAAGACGGCGTGGTCGTCGATGTCGCGGCGCGGCGGCAGGTTCTCGTCGTTGAACACGTCCCCGCTCTCGAAGCGCTGCTTGATGGCGCGCGACTTCTCCGTGTCCAGGTCCAGCTCGCGAGCGATCTTGTCCGCTGATGTGACCGCTGGAAGAAAATAACCTTAAAGTTGAGGGAATACTCTAGCGGGGAGAAAAGAGAATACGGCCAATAGGCTGCACATTTTTAAATGCCTCGATTGTGTCTGTGTTAAGTCTTAATTATTCTAGAAAAGCATATAAAACTATTTCAGGCAACAATACCCATTATTACAAATACCTTATAGGCAATTACATACATAACAATGTAAAACTTAGAACTTACAATGAGGTGACCAAACATAATCCAGATTTAAGGCATCTCATAATTTTCTATAAGTATAGGCATGTGACAGTGCCTCTTGCGACGCGTATTTGAAGCATTTGATAGTAAGGTATCCTTACTAAGGAGCAATGATCACTAACATATTGGGACAAGTAAAGACTTATACGAGTCAAATGTTAAGAACTAGCTCATGGTCGCTTACATTTGTATTTATCAAACTACCCGAAAGTACAGAAATCGATCCACAGGTTGAATATCAACATTATATCATCAAAAAATAGATTACCTTGTTCACTCTGCATTACTGACTGTTCGTACATCTCTTTGATTTTGGCCTGCTTGCCCTGAAACAGAATGTCTGAGGTAAATCCAATGACAATTTTCCAAGGCACACTTTATACAATAAAGCTCAATAATTCGCACCTTCGGTAGAAAAAGGGGCACAATGTACAATATCATTATAGGGGCAATTGTGCCCTTGTCCTACCGAAGGTGCGAATTATAGAAAAGTAAACTAGCATACATGCAACCTGATGGCAAGAAGTATGACCCATTTATCTTTGCCATCTCATCTATGAAAATAAAAGTCGTATACAGTATTAATTTTTACTTGTCTAATATAGTAAACAACTTTATAACCTTAAAATGAACCTTTTATGGCTAAAACATCTCTTTTATCGTAAATAAAGTAACCTGAATAAACATTTTGGACAACACTTGGCCAATGTATTGTCTGTGATTGCTTTATTTTATTAAAAACAGCTGTTTTAGACAAAAACAGGTCCATTTTGAGGTTAGAAAGTTGTTTACTATATTAGAAAATTAAGAATGAACACCATAGGTATATTCAAAACATTTTATGGAAAATTGTAAATACTTAAGTAATAATAATGAGAAAGAAATCCGTTAGACACAACATTCGATGTACGAATAATTCATTCAGATAGAGACAAGTGACTATTCTCGGACATATCATGTAACTGTCCTACTCACTCACCATGAACAGCCTGCTGCGGATATTCTGTATCTCCTGCTTCCTCTCGCGCGTCCTCTCGGAGGCGCTGTGCTGTCCCGTTTCAAACTTGCCAACTATCTCGCTCATGTTGCAGAAGGAAACCGGGGCCTCGCGGTTGGTGGTGTGTTTGTAGGAGTTCTTGAGGACTGAGTCTTCGTCTGTAAATATAAAATAAATAAAAAAAAACAAGGGATAATCTAAAACCAACTGACCTAATGCCAAACTTAGCTCTAGGCTTGTTGTAAATCAATAATAGGTACCCCTTTCATACACATGTCATGCTTCACAAAATCCATCCAAAACAGTAGCCATACATCAAAGAATTGAACTTAACTGTTGGTGAACTCAACCACTAAAGCGTTGATCCGTTTACCTTCATCCTCAGGTTCACTGGAGCTAGCTTCCACGGGCACCCCGTTGAGGAACTCGTCAGACACCCCCACATCCATCCCCTTGGCCTTGAACCTGAAACAGCACATCCACATGTGACGTCACAGTCTTCGGAGTCAGATCCTAGAGGGTACGAGGAATAGAACGTTGTTTACAGAGGTCAAATAACGTAATAGAATCACAGTGTTCATAGATCTTAGAATATAAATACAAATTAGTATAGATTATTATTATTTATTTATTTAATGGCGTCTACATAATAACGTAACATTGACAATGTCAAGAGATACAAATTCTAACTGTAAATGTTGTCAAATTTATGTGAAGTCAGGCAGTCAGACGTCAAATTAAAAGAAAAACTTTATTATCAAGGTTTGATGTCATATGCATACTTGTTAAAAAGAGTATTTAGTCAAAAGTATTGTGTAAAGGTAACATAATATCAAAATCACTTTTTAAAGTTTTTGATTGATTACAAGCAGCAATAACCTAGCAAAACGACAAAAAAACTATTGCCACATAACATAAACATAACATTACGGTATTAAACACACGCAAAAATAGACTAAACTACACCATACATGCTTTCCCATCCACCCATCTCACAATCAGATAGACTAAATATAGGTACGTAAAAGAAAATAAAAATAAATTGTCATTAAACATTTTTTTGATCTAAGCACCCTAAGTATATAGAAAAATTATCTTTATGATTTGCACTCAGAAACGTCAATTAAATTTAATGCTTGGTTAAAGTTGCTGCTGTAACATTCTTTACTATATCAATAGAATGAGTCAACGCGTCACTAAACAAGCATTAAATTTAAAGTCTCTGAGTGCGGCAGATAGAGTCGTTCACGAAACCCTATCTTAACATCTAAATCTAACCACATCCAAGATAAATTTTTAACTACAAACGGAAAACCACTAGGTAATATACATGTGAAACCTCCCAAAATACACATTTAATCTGTTATCACATTCACAAAAAAAGAAACTTCACCTTTTTTCCAGAACCATTGCCAAAGCTAATATTTAAAAAAGAAAAAACACCAAAACGCCCGACTGCTGTGATGCTAAACGATAAATGACAACAAATTTAAACTTTAACACGACAAAGTTAATAATATCACTGATATAATTAAATTACTATCGTTTAACAAGGAAACAGAGTCTAAATTCCAATCGATTATTTTTACTCAACCGCAAAACTGATCAGTAGACTATCTGTTAAAAAAAAGTAACTTGTACTCATACACGAAATAAGATGATAATAAATATATACAGAGGAATACATTGCTGTTGGTTTACATGGTTCCAGAAACTACTTAATAAACAAAGTTTGATGTCTGTTTATAAATGTACTGTAATGTAGGGTTAGCTGGAAGAGATCCCTTAAAGGGATAAGTTCGCCTTTGTACATGTTTTTTTTTTATATTAATTGAATTGTTAATTGGTTTTTCTTTTGTACAATAAAGTGTTTACATACATACATACATACTTAGGGCCACTTGCACAGAAAATTTAACGCTGGGTTACGATACTAACTTGAGTTAGTAAACGTCAGATTCATACGAAAACTTTCATTTTAACTCGAGAGGCTTAACCCAGTGTTAATTTTCCTGTGAAAGTCTGTCTTAACCTTTGCATGATGCAGTAATAATTATATAATTGCGTTAAACTGTCCTTAGCAGTAAGGAATATTTTAGTCTTAATGAATAAATTCAAGGTTAGCCAGCAATGTACATCGTCCACAGCGTTCGAATCGCGTTGTATTCCAGTAGCAATGTTCCCAGGGGGTTCCAAAATAGAATGTTTGAAATCGACGCCTCTCATGACGCAAGTTGCTGTAGGGTGACTAATCTAGTTTGATACTTGGCTTCGGTAATTAAGAAACATTCCGTAAAAATTGTTGTCACTTGTCACACAGGGAATTATTAAAAATATTTTTGTACGTTATTTGTAGCAAATAATGTTATTCAGAAAACATGTAATTTTGTTGAAACTTGCATGTTTTTACACGACTGCCCAAAAAAAGGATTATGTATTCAGGGTTCATGTATGTATGTATCTATGATTCTTTATTCCACCATAACTTTAAGGCAAGGTCGCCATGTGGAGCGGGACTTGAGGGGACGAGTAATAAACACGAATGCTGACAAAAGACTAACTTTATTCAATATAATCACACAATATAATATTATAAAAATATGCATGATGCGCACTTATGATTAACTCCTTACATAAATGCCTGAGCCGATTTAAATGTATTTGGTATCGTTAGAATCCTTTCACCATCCCGGGTGAAATAGGATACCTCAACTGTTAAAATTGAAATAACAACAATGGCAAAATGTCAATTATGTCAACAAAAAAAAGGACTTCTAGTTATTACGATATATGAATCATTTAAAAGGTCTTAATGTGACCATTTCAAATATATACGAATATAGTAGCATTAATAAACGGGTTTAATAACAATATCGCAAAATGCAGCCGGGTTTTTAAAGCTTGCTTTTCATATAGTTATTTATCAGTTTGTATTTATTGATAATATTGATATTATTAACAACGCTGATATCTACATTGCATTTTCAATCAACAAGCACACGAAATCATAAATAATTCAATGAAATAAGATAAAAATAATGTATTTAAACAAAAATAAAACAAAAAAATGTTTTAATAAGACTTAGCAATAAGTACATAATTATTTTTACTATTTAGCACGTGAGAAAAAAGCTCTATTAAAATTCTAAAAGCTCTACTATTTATCAAGATCGATCCAATGAACTATAGAAACACGTGTGCATTACCACAGAAATTAAAACCACACTTCAACCTAATCCCAAAAGTAATAAAGTCGAAATTTAAAGTGAACTTTTCGAGCATAAAAAAGGTACTTAAGAGATGAAGTAATAAGAAAGCCGAAGTTTTTTCTGTAAGATGTTTTTGTGGTCGACGAGAACATTATTGTTTCAAGGATGAGTAAAAGGGGAGCGCGGACGTCGATTCAAGGTTAATATCGAGTTCTTGGGCGTCTTGCCATTATAAGTTGTTTATTGGTGGTATATTGTAACACATTTATTATATCTTATTTGGCTATGAACTCCTTAGTCTGAACATAACCGCTAGATAATTATAATACCTTGAAACAAGCTCAATTTCTTCATATTATTTATAAGTATTCTAAAACAATATGCAACTTTAGGACACAAATTTCATTTATATTGTATAAACAAACTGGAAAAAGTGCCGAATCTTAAGTACCAAAAACCGACGTGCATGCATGACTCGATGTATTAATGTGGAAGAAGCAAGAGAGATTTGTCAGGATCGTAGCAGGTGGAAAGAATGTATGTATGTATAAAAAAACTGGCCAAGTGCGAGTCTGTGTCGCGCACGAAGGGTTCCATACCATTATCTATACAACATTAGCAAAAAAACGGCAAAAAATCTCGTTGGTTGTATGGGGCCCCCCCTTAAATATTAATTTTATTCTGTTTTTAGTATTTGTTGTTATACCGGCAACAGAAATACATCTTCTGTGAAAATTTCAACTATCTAGCTATCACGGTTCATGAGATACAGCCTGGTGACAGACAGCGGAGTCTTAGTAATAGGGTCCCGTTTTTACCCTTTGGGTACGGAACCCTAAAAACGGAGAATAGGAAACTTATTTTACTAAAGTTACGTGTATAGAGTGGTGACAACCAGGTAAAATAATGATTTAGTATAGTAGCTTCTACCCACGACTTCGTCCGTCAGTAGTCCCGGGATGAAAAGTAGTATATGTGGTAATCCAGTGTATGAGCTATCTCTATTTCAAATTTCATCCAAATCCGTCCAGCCGTTGCTGCGTGACGGAGTAAGAAACTAACACACAAACTTTCGCATTTATTTATTATATAGTAGAATTTTCATTGAATACGGGATTTCTAGTATTAGTCGTAACGTATTATATTGAATTGATTTGAATATTTGAGTACCTATCTAATATTCAAGAAAACTACTTTCATTCCCCTAAAAGGCCAGCAACTATCTGCCTAGTACTATAGTGGGACTGGGAATAGACATTTGGCCTCTTTGGATTCCATCAAAACCCTAAACTAACTTAAACAAACCAAAACCTAAAGGGGCTGGTATCCGATCAACTTTTTACAGCAGTGTGTGGCGAATAGGGAATGCCATCCCGGGATCCCGAGAATACAGGGGGATCACGGTATTCGCGGGATCCGACAGGGTAGTGTAAGATAATACGACTATATTTTTAAATGTTACAACAATTAAGTTTTTTAAATAATATGAAACAAAATTTATTCAATTTGATACCGCATTGCATGCGGCGGCGGTAGGGGGTCATTTTCCGTGAAATTATTTAAATACTCGTAGATAAGTTTCTCCAAAGGAGATTCGATCTCAATTATTCGTTTTTTTTTTACAAATACTTTTAATTATGTATTTGTATGATTTCGTCGCATTGTTTAAGAAACGCATGATTATATGCCTCGGAGCAAATGGGATTGCCTGACTCGTATTTAAGCAGGCCTCTCCAAGGCTCGGCCCGCTACCCGCCTTGTCAGGCACTCCCCTACTGTTCCCGGGGCTAAGCAACTAGATGCACTTGCCGTCCCCGGGCAAGTCTAAATGGAGCGAAGCGGTTTGCTGCCATCATTTCAGAAATCTCAGTAACGCCCACTCACTTAGCTTAAGCTGCGAGTTTCGGCACTTTCTCCATTTTTCCCATTGAAAGTCTATGGGAGCAGATTTTCTGTGATTATTCCTCCGTGGTATGTCCGATTTTCAATTTTATTTTTTCTAAACCATCTATGGCTAGATGTCGTATTACGGGCTAAATTTGATCCTGATATCTCTAATGATTTGGGAGGAGTATGGCGACAAACGAAAATCCGAATCAGGGAAGAAGGGAGCTTCGCTCCAATAATGTCGCGTGCCCAGGCAATGAGTAACACATATGAACTACGTCGCTCCTCAATCCCGCAAATCCCATGGGATCCCGCTCAATTTACGAACAAGATTAATCCCGCATATAGCATGCGAGATCCCGTTATTTCGGGATCCCGGAATTAAATATTGATTCCTTAGTGGCCGGCGATTGCCATCTTTCTCGTACATCGTATGGTAGAGCCAAACGCCCATTGTTGCCAGCCACTCAATGCCGTGAAGATGTTGCTTGTCTACCCAGCAGAGGCCGGAATTCTCGTAGCAATTTTGAGCTGTCATAGGTACTTCTCGTCTATCGACTTCCGACATACACATGTCTATCGATAAATACAGAGTACAATTTTTAACTACGACTACGAGTAGAAGTAAACAACAGGCAGTCTTATCGCGGCGGTCTCTTCGTCATGACCTTTGGATACCAACTTTTTGGAAATTTTAAATAGATATTAAAATAATAATGTTTTATTGTTTCTTATAAATAATTAGTGGATTTCGTATGCCTTTGAAACATTTTTCGAGAGAAATTGCAACAAGAATTGCTATCGATTGTTTTCATTACAAATCTCTATTTCACATTTTCAAAAGTTATTTGAAAGAGAGATCGCTCTTTAGCGATAAGACCGCCTGTTGTTTACCTCTACCATTCAATCTTCTTTAATATGTTGTGTTCTATAATGTATCGATAAAATATGTATATCGGAAGTCGATAAAAGAGAAGTCCCTATGACAGCTCGAAAGTGCTACGAAAATTCCGACCTCTGCTACCCAGCCAGCCCCTAACCTAACAGTATGCAGCTAAACTTACTTGGCAAGCTTGGAGAGTAAGGCGGTGCTCTTTTCCCTCGGGGCGCGCGGCTCGAGCGGCGCGAGCTCCTCCGCTCTATTCTTGTTCTCGAACACCTCGAAGCGAGACTTGACGTCCAGCTGGGACAGCTCTTCTAGGCCCAGGTCTGGTTTGTCCGATGCTGAGGATAAAATATATCAGTTAATAAATAACACGGGACAATTTTAGACAAATTGACTAATGGTGCATATTAAACAAAGATAAATGTACTTAATTCAGACCTAGGAATATACGGGGCAAAATTAAATGACAGCTAGGGATTGCCTACATCGATAAACTCAATTATCGATGCTTTTCCCATATACCAGTGATCGCTCCAAGTTGTTTGAAAAAATAAAAGTAGGTATGCAAATGAAACAAACTAGCAACATAATTCTGGTTATTATTTATTTTAAAATGATTTTTTAACCTTTACTCAATATCATCATATTTGTTTTCCTTATTGTGTATTTCAGAATGATTGTCCCATTTACTATTGTTAAAATAAACGATCAGTATTTGTGAGAAGTAAAAAAAATATGATGATGATGAGTGAAGGTTAAAAAATCCTTTTAGAATAGAGAATAACTAGAATTATGTTGCTATTTGGTTTCATTTGCATACTTTCAATAAAAAAATATTTTTACAAACAAAACTTGGAGCGATCACTAGTATATGGGAAAAGCATCGATAATTGAGTTTATCGATGTAGGCAATCCCTAGCTGTCATTTAATTTTGCCCCGTATATTCCTAGGTCTGGTACTTATAAAGGCTAATAATTAATGTTATTAATCCTTTCCCGTGTGGTTGCGGGTTAGAATAGTGCCACTCCATGTCTTCCCGTGGATGTCGTAAGAGGCGACTAAGGGAATAAAGACTTGTAGTACTGTTAGGCGATGGGCTTGCAACCTGTCACTAATACACTGATAAACATCTTAGCCTAATTGTGCAAAATGTGGTTACAGAATTATCAACAAGTTTTTAGAGTTGTTGGTAATTCTGTTGCTCTGCCTACCCCGCTCAGGGAATGAAAGCGTGTGTTTATGTAATTGACATCGGACGAGTGACCATTTATTAGATGTTTAATTGTTGTATTAACTATTTTTGTATTCTTTGATTATTAGTATTAGTGTTTTGATGATCTCAATGTAATTTCGTATTTTTTGACATGACGTAATGCAATTTATATTGTAATATTACATTGATCACTGATGAGTAAATAAACTATATTCTGGTTAATAACCTTAGAGTCAGCGACCTTTAAACTTAAATAACGTCTTAGTAAACAGATATTTGTTAAGTATTTCCTTCACATACCCTTGTGCCCATAACAAGTTTGCATTAGTATTATTTTTATCCCGGAAAAAACACAGAAAATATTCCTCAGCAAAAACAGCATTCTGTAGTGTTTTTGTTGTTGTTTAAAACTAAAGGATTTCCATGATAAGTTTCTGTCTCAGGGCATTAACTATCTCTGTATAAAAATTCACCTATTCCGTACAAAAAACCACACTCTCAAATTCAAATTACAATATTAGTTACATAGCTTGTCATATAACTGAACCAGCTTATGATACAAAAATACAAACTAAACAAACAAGGAAAATCTCGATGGCATAGCTGGGACTCATATCTTTCCTTCAACGTAGAGATGTCTTAGCCGTACCAAAACTCCTAAAATACCATCATCATCATCATCATCATCATCATCATCATCATCATCATCATCATCATCATCATCATCATCATCATCATCATCATCATCATCATCATCATCATCATCATCAGCCTACATTAGTCCACTGCTGGACATGGCCTCTCCCATTGCACGCCAACGAGCACGACTCGTGGCACTCTCATCCAGCTCTTGCCAGCCACCTTGCGAAAATCGTCGCTCCACCTAGTCTGAGGGCGTCCTACACTCCGTTTGCCGATTCGCGGTCTCCACTCAAGAATACGATAACTCCAGCGATTATCTAACATACCTTAAGTTATTCTAATACAGTACAGACTTTCCTAGGTAACCCTTGCTCTAAGGCCCTTAAAAAATATATCGCGAAGAAACCTTGCGCTAAGTGTATAAGAAGGGTAATTGCACAATGAATTTCCAAAAATTCCTTAGGATATCCAAGGAAGCATACCTACAAATTTCAAAAAAAATTACCTCTAGCGACATCTGGCGGTAGCTCGATAGGGTTGCTCTCGCAAATGATCATCTGGTGCTTCTTGGGGACCACCGCTGCAATCAAAAGGAAAACATACATTTGTCCTGATTGTACAAACTTTACTTTGAGGCGTTAATTATTGATTGAATTTTACGCCCGTGGGGGAAAAATCTTTTCGTACTCGTACGGATTTTACAAATACAATAACCAGAGATCGGAATAGGCAGAGCTAATTTGCCTAAACTTGACGCATATTCATTCATGCGTGAGTGAGATGGGAATACATTATTGAATGAACATGCATCAAGTTTAGGCAAATTAGCTCTGCCTATTCCGATCTCTGACAATAACATACTTAATCCTCATAACGATAAAATGAACACAATCAAAGCAATATAGTTTCAACTTATTTTGGATGTAGATTCGAAACCCAGTCAAACAAGTTAATTTTTGTAGTAAAGTGGGCCTCAGGCCTATCTGAGGTATAAAAAGAATCTGTATTTCAGAAGATAAAGTAGAAGATGGTAGAATTAGTCTGGTATACATAAAACTCACCATGACCTTCATTTGGCATTCAACTAAAGGAAAAGTTTTACTTCAATATTAAAGGCAATTGCAAAGCCATTGCAATTAAAACACAAGAAAATATACTATTAAAGTATTAAAATTAATTTATTAATAAATATAAATTATTAACATACCATTGTCCTCCATATTGAAGAAATATATTGTTTTAAATCACCTCCTCTCCCAATGAATATTAAGGATAAACTAATTATAACATTCCATAACGAGCAGCGAAACAATAATTATTTTAAACTAATGATTCATTTGCGTAAATTTGTCAACATGTTAATTAGTTGTTGACGAATTCATTATTTATCGTGTGTATGGAAAACAAGCAGAATAAATTAAGCTGGAATGTTTGTACGTACATGAAATTGGTCAATTATTGTACTTATTTAATTTTGAACTTCACACATTTCTTAAGATAGTTCCTTATTGTATCAGTAAATAATTTCGTAACTTATGTTTATTTTTTTCATTGATTTCAACCAGAAAAAAAGCATCAGTAAATATTTATGATAGGATATCAATGTTAGAGATAATAATCAACTGAACTGTGAAAATAAAATGATCAATGGTATTGAAAACGCATAAGTCCATTTTAAGAAACATAAAGTATGTCAGTGAAGACGATTATCCATTGAAAGTGCTAGTGATATCGATGATGAATACATAAACATGTCAATGACGGTAGACACAATCATAATGGTAATAGAGAACATTTAATTGAAACTCTTAGATATAGTGAATTTAGTAAAGACTATCTCAATGGTATTGACGATGAACAAGTCAGTGAAGGTAATAATAACAATAATGACGTTAGAGAAATACATACCATCAGGCTGATCGTCTCCATCCACGGGTTTGGGCTCGAAGAGCTGCTTGAAGTGAGGCTTGCAGTACAGAGTGGTGTGGTCACTCTGGTAAGTCTCCACGCTACGAAGAAACATCAAGAAATCGATTAATTCACTGCACCTAAAGAAAGTTAAAGTCGTGTCGTATTGTGATGTCAAGAACCTAGCGGATAATAGAAAAGAACTGCGGTCACTGCACCGTCAAGAGCGATGTTTTAAAGTTACGATGGTGAAGATGAAAGGGAACCAAGATATGGTTCAGATAACTTATTAAAATGTCATTATTGCTAGACATATTCTTGTAAGTCATTAGATAATAAGTGATAGATAATCTGAAAACCTTTGCGCTGAACATAATTAAGATAAGGCTGCTGATGTTGCATAAGACAAATTATAACTTTCTGTAGATGAGAATGAGATAACTATATGTAGAAGGATTAGGAAGAGTTTTAGTATGAAGGACAAAATTAATTTAATCACGATGATAAAAAAACAGAACCTAGCTAAACGAAATAGAGTAAAAAAATTATACGTCTCTCAAAATTTCCGAAGATAACCAAACATTCACGACGTGCATTATAACTAACGGAACTCCAACTTACGTAAGCTGCTTGTTGCATTGAACGCAGCGGAAGCACTCTTTGTGCCACGCTCTTTTTTCAGCCTTCACGCGCTCCATAGCATACACCGGTCGAGAGCACTTCTCACATTGAGGGTTTTCGTCAGCAGCTTGCATCTTTTTGTGCAGTTTCGAGGAGCTTTTTGACTGGAAGAAAAGAAAGCCATACATATAAAACTTTTCCACGACTGACTGACAGACAACACACAACCCGGTGGACCTAGGCACTTGCAATTTTGAGGGACTGTTCCTTGGGTATCCTATAGCACTAAATCTACACGCGTAGGTAGTAAATCACGGGCGTCCCCTGTTGAGGATATTTTTTGACCGAGAAACGTCTCTTATAATTTATTGATTCTTCCTAAAACTATAGGGTGAATGCGCGCAGACTCGGCGGGTCAGTTCACCCCCGTGTCGTGCAAGGGCTAAAAGGGATACAATCTTATACCCATGTGCATTCATTTAGTAAAAACACCATTTGATTTCAATGGTAGAGGCCCACAATTTACTCGTAATGCAGATATAACCAAGTATTTTGCCAAATTTAATGTTTTATACAGCAATATGACTGTGCACAGCAGTATATGTATGTACAAGAACGCGGGAAACCACATCATTAATATCAGTCAATCACTCAGTGTATAAGTAAATACAGTTTAAATTCACTAATTAATCAGTCGCAGTCGCGTGCAATTCTGGAGGAATTTTCTCGGTCCACTGCCCACGTCAGATATAGCTAGCGACATGTTACTTTCCTACTCGTATGTTATCCAATTGCGCCATAGCAAAAGCACGCCTTATTAATTCTAATAGAGTTTAAAATTGAATTAAGTGAAGAGCGTTATAAGTGATTTAGAATCTATGATTATATTTTGATTTGAGACGTTAATTGGCTTTTAGACTTAAGTGATACGGAGATACGTCCTGAGATCGAAATTATTGTCGCTATCTTTTCATAAGCTATTCGAATATCTTGCTGACAGCTCAAATATATATTAAATGCGTTGAAAACTCACTGATTACATTTTAATATGCATACTAATAGCAAGACTGTTCAGTAACCACTAAAGAGCCTTATTGTAAGGTGACAAGATTCACAAATGGTCAGTTATGTGTTTCTGATATTTCTCATGGTAAATTAAAGAGACATAAAATTTATCTAATATGATGTCTCGTTGGAAAAACTACATAAAATAAGTCGTTTAGACAGTAAGTGGTAAAGAAAAAACAAAGAGATCCTACAGGAACGAAGTGTATTCGACAGGGTTCATCTGCTTTGGATAAGTCATTCATTATCATCATACTAACCAAAACACGACCACTATCACACATAGATCTTCCCCAAAGATCGCCATTTCTAGAGGATAGTCCTGCTACCCCATCGCCATCTTTACCAGCTCATGGTTCCTAGGGGAAATACAATAACTCAGAAAACATACAACATACAACTCACCACGGAAATCGTCCCCTCATCCTTGTGTCTCCGCATGGACTTCTTCTTCTTGACCTGCCGTTGCTCAGACACCTGCACCTCCTGGTAGGTCCTCTGAACCCTGGACTCCGACTGGATCAGGGTCTGGGAAGACTCCATCGTGGCCGTGACCGTCGCTGTAGCCATTGCCATTTTGTGCTCTGGAAAGACCACATGGTTCATCATTATTTATGGCCAAAATTTCAAAAGTATCGATAGGTCCTATTGTATAAAGGCCAAAGTATCGTATGTCGGTTATTGACGTTATAGTCCATCTGTTTAGGTATTTAACAAAATGTAAACAAACAATACCACGTGACACAGTTCGTAAGCCAATAGAAGCAGAACACACATGACCAAGCAGTTATGATTGGCTGTGTAACAGAACCACGAAGTTTGGTTTGTTTCCAATGATTTATGTACCTAACTAAACTAATAGAGTATAGACACAAATGTCGATTCAAACAGAGCCCGTCAGTATGTTGACACCCTTCCGCTGATACATTTTGGATATTTGCAATTTTTGGCAGTTATTGAGATGCACAGTTTTGGCAGGTGAATCGGGATGAATCGAACTACATATATTACGAGCAGCAACCATTGCGCATGTGTGAAATTTAATTTTCATAACATTTTGTCAAGGGGTAAAAATAAAGCTGAGCTGAGGGCTTATTGTCTAACGCACTCGCAATCACGATCGTTTTCATTTTGAAAATCGAAGGCCTGTCTTCATACAAAATGAAAACAATTCCTCGACTTTGAAGCCGGTTGCGATTGCGCGTGCTTTTTAACTGTTAATTTTCCTTAGACATCTCTGTTTTAGAGAACCTGACAGAAAAGATTACCCTGCACATCCAGGAACTGAGGATTTACGAATATGGCATATTAGCTTTACCATTTTACATAAAACCCTGGTAATTTAAAGAGAATATTAGGACTTTATTTATTTATTAAATACCTCCTAGGAATTATTATGTTTAAAGGATCTTGTCACCGAAACTTTATTTTACGTTGATATAGCTTAAATAGTTTTTATATCGTGATCAGCCACACTGTTGATTTCATTGCAGCTCTTACTGCCAACTGAATAACTGTCATAATTATCAACAATATATAGGTAATTAGAATATTGAAGGGAGATGGGCTAAAGCGAAGTAAAATAAAGGCGATGGAGTGTTTACCAAACATAATTGGAATATACTTCATCATCTCATAGAATTCACATGTGTATCTCTCTGATACAAAGTTTATTTCTCTAAAAGATCCTCGGCTTTGCACTGTGACGCATATGTTTCTATAACAAACACCTCTGCATTACTCACATCATAACAAAATACCTACATATAAATACAACAATACAGTTCGATATTCGCAAGGATACACAAAGAACGATTGTAATACGGATAATATAAATGTTTTAAAAAACAAAAAAACCGCCTTCAAAAATATACCTAATACCTACTACTAAGTACCTAGTAGTAGAAGTTATTTTTTGCGTTTTTGAAGGCGGTTTTTTTGTTTTTTAAAACATTTATTTTATTTTACACTTTTTAGTGATCATAATAAGCTTATGTAGTCCCACTTCTTAGTTGATATATGAAACTTTAAGACATTTCAAGCTCGCCGCAAGCATCGCCGCGGGAAAGTCATAGTAATTTTAAAACAATTAAATGTGCTTCGTTGTAGGTAGTCGCTCAACTATCTTAATCGAGATATCTTATCGCCACCCTTGAAATCGGTACCGTTGAGGAGTTCCGGTGGCCATCTGTGGTCTTCATCATCAGTTCCGCTTCACCAAGTGACACTTTCTGAATGCAAATGCTACACTTGTTACTAAAAATACTAAAATCGCTATATGTTTGCATACAATATTCGAGGAGTTCCCTTGATTTCTCCAAGATCCCATCATCAGATCGTGACGTGCTGACAATGGGACCAACTAGAAAGTATACCCATTCGAACACCGAAAAAAAATTTCAAATCGGTCCAGTAGTCTTCGAGTAATCGGGGAACATACATAAAAAAAAAAAAAAAAATATTCCGACGAATTGAGAACCTCCTCCTTTTTTTTGAAGTCGGTTAAAAAGACGGCCCACAGGTAAGGTATCCTTAGAACTAAATTTTCGATCATACTTGCTCCGGCAACCATAGGTATCAGGCAACGGTAAGAAAAGTTTTTGGCAATGTTGCAGGTCGTTAGGTCGCAAAATACTCACGGTAAGGTCTTCAAAGACGGGTTAAAAAAATGCACACAGATATATACATCAATATAAAAAGAAAGACAATAACAAAAATTAAATAAAGATTACCGTATGAAGCAGGTAAAGCGATTAACATTTTCGAAAATTCCTTAAGACTTCACTTGTTCGCCGGCACCAACAGAATGTTTACATATCCCAAATAACGAATCTTTTATACACAAAACATGAGCAAACTTTATTTATTCTGCATTGAATCATTTTGCAGATTTTGTGAAATGACTGTGCATTTTGTGTGGGTGGGTACCACACATATACATACGCGACCATTCAAAATAAAAGAGCTCATAAGTCGAAAGGTGGTTACGCCGTTCTTGCCCCAGTTACTATACAAATAACATGTCAAAACTTATCAAAACAGCGTAAACGCCAACTGCCATATGGACTTTTTTGATTTGGACAGCAACGTTATGTGTGCGAGTTATATATAGATTTACGATCGTAATAGTGTTAGGTGGGCAAAGTTTATGGGGACTGGGTAAACATAGAAATGGGATAACGGATTGAGCCAGCAACTTTGGCCGATACATGTCAAACATATCATAATAAAAAAGAGTCCGAAGAATTTAGAACGGAACGTAAATAAAAATTGCTAGATTTTGAATTGAAACTCCGAACTTTGAACTTCAACATTTCGGTTAAATAGACATTGCATTTGACTTTCCCTCGTCCTATATTTTGTGTGTAGGTGTATCTAGTCAAGAGCTCCAAGCAGAAGGAAAACAATTTATGTGAGTAAGATAATAAGACTATTCGTTTGCCAAATAAAAAAAAGCGCAATAGAATGGTACACGAAAAGAACATGTCTAGCCACCTTAGATGTAATTTCGTACGTTATTTTTCGTGTACAGGTTTTTCAAAAGTGAAATAATAAAACTTATATTAAGATTTATATCTGTAACTGTGGTAAGTTCATTGCAAACTATTTTGAGATAAAAATCTCGTTAAAAAAAGTGAGTAAACATATTCGTCCCGTGTACCCCTTCAATTGTTTTTGAGCATGATGCCCGTATCAGGACTGACGTCGCTTGAAACGAGGATCTCAATCGAGATTAGATTATCAATATGAACTCAAGCCGCCTCCGTTAATAGTTTCAGTGAATAGAACACTCCAGTAATCCATAATAGATCAATTAAAGGTTACTAAGGGTCACGATAATGGTCCTTCGAGCCGCATTTCAACGGCGAAGTCAGAAGTCATCGTAAACAAACTTTAAGAAGCTAGCTAACATAAAATAGTAATAAAAATCAAATGTAAATCCAATCTGTCCGTTCGACAGGAAATAGTCGGTGTTATGTTTGATCTGCTGGATAATAAATAGGAGTTACATTTTACTGCAAGTAATTTGTTTATGTCTATTTTATAATACACTCAGTAGCAATAATCGATAGTCCGAAGTGGTCAAAAATATCCACACACGCTCTCAACACATTTGCTTCCACTGACTAACGTTTGTGTGTAATTTTAACACTTCAGGTATATCACCGGCACTCAATGTCAAGTTGTTCTTGAGAAGAGGGCCGTGTAAAGATGCTCCCTTAGTTGCTTTTATCAATGACTGTAAAAAGACAAAATAAATTGCAAATTTTCTTTGGGATTTTATTCCTGAACTCACTAAAATATCGGTCTTAAAAAAAACCTAGTAGTTTCCAGCAGGAACTAAAAATTGGAACAACTGGAATATTCAAATATCAGGTCAATAATGTAGTAACCAGACCACCCATGCCACGATCCTCGAAATAAATGGTTATTTGTTCAAGTCAGTTAATAGCCTGTCGAAACGTCCCAACAAGAGCATGGCAGAGGAAAAAGTCAATTTTCTATATATACGCGTCCCAATTAATAAGACGTAACGCGACACTCTGTTTTCCTTCCATTAAACCACGTTGGGCAACGTTTGTTACATCAAAGTCTGTTTCCATGGAAGAATTCAGGATTTGAGGTATTACCGAATGGGTTAGTTGCCACGGTATTGTTGAGTTATTTTGTTAATAAGTTTGTCGTGTCGTGAAGTTAATTTGATTACTGGCGACGCTCGGAATTAAGTTTAGTTTTAGGAAACGCTCGGAATTTAAAGTAATTAGTTAACAATAACCCCCTTACTAATAAACGTTGAGTAACGGTGGTGTAGCTAAACCATGATTTGTCCTTATCTGTCAAATTCAAATGTCACAATGACAGATAAGGACAAAGCATGGTTTAACTACACCACGGTTACTCAACGTTTATTAGTAAGGGGGTAAGTAAATAGGTATGATAGGTAGTCGGCATGGGCACTGAACACATCTATAGTGCTGTACGATGACAGATTTTCAACAACATGGCAAGATATAGGTATGGATATAATAAATCCGCGATCAAAAATATTATAAAATAATATTTACAAACCGAAGTTCCATCACAGATCCTTGTGGTACACCATACTCAATGACTTGAATAGAAATGAAACCTCGTTATTTCCTCTTTAAACATGACTAAAATGTTAACATTGGAAAAATATTGTTTCTTGTAACTCACTCAAATTGTGAAACACCTGTGAATTACGAGAATCGTATGGATTCATAAGGTTTATTATGTCTATATTTTTTTCGATGGATCAAATCTGCTTAATCTGTGCCGTACAATATTAAAAAGAACATTACAAAGATACGGCGCAGGTCGTTCGAATTTCAGGGTATATTTATAGTAAGATTTATGTTTGGTATAAACGAGAATCCCGTACGATTTGGGCCAGTCGGTCTTCCGCGAAATTATTGTAACACCATGATCTCTATGTTGTGGATATAGGTTACTGACATCGCAGCTCGGGTCAAGATTTGACAGGAAACATCAATTTCAACGTAGTCGTTAAAATTGATACGAGTTTTTTTTATATGCTACTAGAGGACACCTGCGACTTCGTACGCGTGGTATTAGTTTCCCGCTAGCCCCTCTTAGCGCTTTAGGGGATGAATTTTCAAAAATCCCTTAGTGCACCCCTAGTATATCCAAGGAATACTCCATCCAAATTTCAAGTCCCTAGGTCCAGACAGAGGTGTCGGTTGTATTGTGCGTTAATCGATCTAATCTTTTAAATTATTTGAAAGATATTAATTTAACCCTTTATAGGGCAAAAAAAAATAGAACTGAATTCTAGCCTCATTAGGTTTCTCTTATTCGCACAAAATTATTTTAATAAAAATATAAAAGTATCAGTTGTAAGTGGTCATTTTTAGTACCAGGTTTTAAAATTGTGACTCTTCTGGTGCTGCAGTTTGCCTCCTATACCATAAAAAAGTGTTCAAGACCTATTTATACAATAATTTATAACTAGCGACCCACTCCGGGCTTTGCACTAGTAGCACTAAAAAAACAAAAAACAAAAACATCCGATCGCTAGCAAACTTCATAGGATCACCCGCTGGGCTACTCCGAAGATTACCTGAAAATTACAAATTTTGGACTCCTTTGGGAAAATACTCTCATACCCACATCACACACATCGATTATTATACATATATTTATTCTTAAATTCGAGTAGGTAAATGTAAATTACAAAATATTTAACACCTTACCTTACAGTAGGACTAGTTCAGTTATATTTACAGTACCTTGATGACCTGATGTATTTATTTTAGTAAGTTTTCTAAAAATGAAATCTAGCTAGATCGATTTATCGCCCCCTGCATACTCAATTTCATGAAAATCGTTAGAGCCGTTTCCGAGATTCAGATTAGGTATATATGTATTTCTCGTATATACAAGAATTGCTCGTTAAAAGGTATTAGATAGATATAAATTAACATGAAAGTTAAAAACTGCAGTTACAAATTATGAATAGAATTGTCAACTAGCGATTGAAAGGATAGGTAGCTAATTCAATTCTATACTGTATTATGATCTTCATCTTAAAACAATGTATGTTGAGACGTGCATTTATTCTTAGTATTTAGATACAATGACCGTGCCATCTTACCCAGTCATGGAGCTGTGACCACAATGATACTTTTTGATTTTTAAAGTCTTTTACTAACTTACAATGCAACTCCTGCGTTACCTATAATTTTATAAATACCAAAAATGCCCAAGCCCGATTCTTGTTAACAGATTTCAATGTTACAAAATGTTATATTTTGACAGCTATTAATTATTTAGCTGTTGAAAGTTTGATGACATAGAACGGTGAGGTCAATTAGAAACTGTTATCTCTGACTTCACATAACAATTTTATTAAGTTTTGAACAGTCAGGTCAGACTAAATTCTAACTAGAGGATATAATATCGACGTTACTAAACCAAATGTTTTAAGGTTTTAATCAAGTGAGTACAATTTCAAATTGGCTGCAGGGAACTAATTCGTATCAGTGTTCTCTAATTAAGGTTTACAGATATTTAAAATTAGAGAAAGTTTTGTCCCTGCGAAAATGTTTACTAACACAAAAACGTTTCACAATTTCAAAGGCCTTTACTTTATCTCCCTTATTTTTTCCTGATTAAATCGCAAAAAAAAAACAATTTAAAGACAATAAACAATCCTAGAGCTGGTGCTTACCTCTCCCAAAGGATTGGGCTAGCTATCCAGAGAGGTAACGCAGCCAGTGTCATAGGGACCATGCCGCGAGCGGACCTGCACGGATAGCACAAGTTGTATTTTCTCGCTTGTCGCTCAGTGCGTCTCTACCGTTTCAGACTAGATAGAAAGGGAGATCCGAGCGACAAACAAGTCGCGGACAACATGTGCTAGCCGTGCTGCTAGGGGGGGTGTTCTTTTTATAGAGGTGATTATTATTTACGTCTTTAATATTTGAGTAGCTTAGTTTTTATTTTAATTTAAATAAGTTTAGTTTTAACTTTTAATTGTATTATATTAAATATGTATCTACTTATGTTTATACATTGGTAATAAAAATATATTGTATTGCTAGTAATTTAAAGACCGATGTAGCAAGATCACGACTGACTGGAACCCAAATAACGGCAGCTGGAGTACAGGCAGACAAAAAAGATGGCGGGACGATTTGGAAACATTCTAACCAGACTTGCAAGGATTAGCCAGAACAAGAGATGACTGGATTGGAGGGAGAGGCCTATCCCAGCAGTGGGACACTAAATAGAGGCTATATAGATAGATATAGATAGAACAATTTAAAGGGATTAACATCCGAAGTTTTAGATCGTGCTTGGTAATAACCATCCAGTGCAAAACATTCAATACCGTGTCCGTATCATAGAAACTAGCAAAGCTGGCTCATATCAGAAGTCAGAACGTATGTTTACACAAAAGCGCAATCCCCGACCGTGAACACCATCGTCTTAATCCCGATGCGTGGTTTCGGGTAGACGTCCCACTTTTCCGTGTCATTGCCGGCCGATCGAAATAGATCGATTCTGTTGTTTTTGTAGCTCAGAATTCCAAATTACATCAAACTGCTCCTGTTACTGATTGACTGATTGACAATGCACAAGCTAATCTACTGAAGGTATTTGGATACAATATGTTCGTATTCGTAATAGTTCCTATAGGTAGATAGAGATATTTTTAAAAGAAAACTTTTACGTAATAAGATAGTACCGTAGGAAAAACTGTCCACGATGTTGCGGATATCTTCCAAAATAGTGATTTTATTATCTAACTAATCTAAAATTTATTTTTAAAACTGTTCTTTATGCCAATGGTATTAGAGGCGTTTTCATTGTCTTTATATTGAAGTCAGAAATTCCGAATCCTTATACAATACATATATTGACGTTGTGTCTTCTAGAGTTCTTATCTACGCCTCAGGATGTATTTTTAAATTGGGCAAGATGAATAAGCACACAGGCCACCTGATCGTAAGTGGAAGCTGTGCTGTGACCCATAGACACTTGCATTCTCAAGACTACAATCCTAAGATCGCAAATGCGTTGTCAACCCTGAGGACCAAAATGGAATACCTCTGTGCTGTTACTACTTTACTAGACTCTTCTGAACTTTGTTCCAGAAGTGGGATGTTTACAGGGTGTTTAAGAAATATCGTGCATGTTCAACGTGTTTCTGCAACATTTTAGCAGAAGACTAGTTTATCCTGCGAGTTCCGTACAAGGGTCCATCGCCCATCTATTTACAATCTCTATACGTTCGCGGCTCGTATACATTTCAAAATACATTCGCGATGTTTACCGGAGCGCACCACACAGAATGTCAACAGTATGGAAGCTACAGTAATTGAAGCAGAATTTCATTAGGTTTAGTTAAACGTCCAAGTCTAACTATAGTTTAGTGGAGTTCACATGGTAAAAGAAAGAAAGAAAAAACATTTATTAAGTGCACCGAAGCGCAAACAGTAAGTATAAACGGATAATTAAATATAAAACAATAGAGCACAATGGTGAACTTACTACCTACTACCAGAAAAATAATAAAACTAACTAAGGAACTATGGGTCCCACTGAAGTGGATCGCCACTCAGCATAAAGTTGCGGCACCGGCACTGCAACGCTGGTTTTCTGTGGTAACCGATGTGTGTTCTGAGTTTTCAGATGTTTATAGACATAGCGTAGGTATATCTATATTCAATTCAGTTTAGATTTTGGGTAGACAAAATTTAAAGGCATCGATAGCAAACAATTTTCAGTATCAACACTGACTAGACCTAAACCTGACAGTTAACAGGTGTGAGACGACCATTCGGTGTACATTGTGTATTTTATACAAAGCCTAGTGATATAGGTAATCGACGACTTTTCAATGTACTCCGAATACTAACCTATCACCTGATACCGTTTGCTTTATAAATTTAACATTCGACTACGGCACAGAAATAGTGAATGCCCAAGTATAGAGCCCTGAGGCACCGCCATTACTTCAGTCCTATATTCGTAATCTGTGCACTGTGCCAATGTTTCTTTGGAGCCAAGTGGGTGTGAGAGTAGTCAGAAGATTCCAGAGCGAAATTATCACGATTCCCCGTCACGTGGGATCTTAATACGAACGTCTTCGAACTTGTTTGTTTTTCGCAGCGAATGTTCCGGAATTAATAGAGTCGGATTTTTCACGAATTGATGAAAGATGGTTGATTAGGAAAGGATTAGGCAGAACAAGACATGACTGGAGAACATGACGGCAAGGAGAATTTGCTCAGCATTAGGATACTAAATAGGCTATTGAGTAAGATAGACAATGAAAGATGACCATGATGTGTTATTTGTGTTCATTAATAATACTGAATTATACATACATCATCAAAAAACGTACGCGTAGGAATTTTTTTAACTACTTGCTAGTCGCCACTCTGTCTGTGGGTGTGCGAATTCTTTAAAAGAGTTATAAAAAACTTTTAGCAACAAGGCATATATTGACAGTTATGTATATTATATCATTATTTTTTCAAAAGAGATTGAAATAATTTAGATATATTATCAAACATTGGGCGCAGAAATATCTGACACGCTCTTATACCTCTAGTAATAAATATGTGTAAGATATTTTTGCGGCCAATGTTAGATAATATATTATTGCTGGTGACTGGACAAAAATATTTGATCAGTCGAAAATTGATGATAATGTCGTAAGAGGCGACTAAGGGAATAAAGGCTTCTATTACTGTTAGGCGATGGGCTTGCAATCTGTCACAAATACGCTGGTAAATATCTTAGCTTAATTGTGCAAAATGTGGTAACAGAAATATCAAAAAGTTTTTAGAGTTGTAGGTAATTCTGTAGCTTTGCCTCCCCCGCTCTGGGAACGAAGGCGTGAGTTTATGTATGTTTGTAAAATTTAAATATTTCTATGGTACCAGCGAAAAATTTATTTTACACCAAAATTTTCTGCGCCTGGTAAACTTTATACTAGTTGAAAAATATTTTTACAGCATGTGCGAACATTCCAGTAGCCTTCCCAAAACCTTTTATTTTCTCAAAATGTTTCCCAATAAACCGCTGTAAGATGCGAAAACAACCAACACGTAATAAACTGCCGGCGGATTCTTGGCACATGAAGACATTTCAACAACAAACCTATATTTCGTTGAAAAAAGAGGAGACAAAAATCACCGGCTTCTTTGATATATGTAGTTGAAGTCGATCATAGAAGTAACAGAACCAAGCAAAAGCCATTAAAAGAGCACATATTATCAAGTTTAAGGTTTTGTTTTAGTAGGTTATCTTGTTATCTTCTTATGTTTGCATTGAACGTGCAATATATTAATCCTTTAAGAAAGGAAATGCGAACCTAAACTTGCAATTTTTTTCACTATATATTAAACTAAACTCAAAAGCAATCACGCTATTTTGAATTAATATTATGATGACATCGTGAAAAACCGTGCGTAGCATCGCGTGCCTCATGTCACATGCCATCTACGGCTAACATGTTACTTCTGACCTAGATTTACCACTCTCATTCCAAATATTATGTATTTCCCGGAAACTAAACTAAGCTAAAGTATGTAACCTTTTCTACATTGAATATTTTTCTTCTTATTTCTTGCAGCGTTTAGAAAAACGAAGTAATGAGTTAATTTCGTTGTTAATGCCGATTTTATGAGTAATCAACTATGGAATGTAAGTAACAAGTTATTTTTAACTTTCGTTAAAACAAGATTTATTATTTCCACCATTTGTCTGTACCTACGAGTAATGTGTCTTACAGAAGATTTTTAACTAGATTTTTCTTCCGTTGTGATTTGTAGCAAGCTATTAAGCCTTATATTTCCGACAAAGCAATTTATAGTAAAAGATAACATCTCCGCTCGGACAAAGACAAATTAAGACACTTTAAATTAAAAGATTTATAACGTCAATGTATGCTGTGAATCCAATTAACAATCCTAGTTGATTGTCTTGCACAGAACTGTACAATTAAGAACATAGCACAAATTCTGCTGCATCGTCTTTAACGTTTAAGACTAACATTATTGCTGACATTGCTATCGAAACAGTGTTGCGAGGTTGCGACGCTAAATTTAAAATCAGATACTTTAAAGTGGGTCAAAACTTGCGACATTTCGTCAGTGCAGCAAGATGGGTCAAGTTAATATCAACAGAATTGCTACATGGCCGTAACTAGATGTCATCTTGTTAACAACAAAGTAAGATCAAACCGAGCGTGTTACAGTATTACAACCCACTTACAGGATTAACATCAAAGAATTTACATAACTAATAATTTAAGTCAAAACAGTGCCGGAAAGGTATTCCGTAATTGACATCACACTTCCCACCTGAGTACTTGGCAACCATCCCGGCCCAAAATACAACTGCAAGCATACCAGTGTATGTCATAATTCAAATCGGAGTTCAATACCCGAAAATCGGGGTGCATTTTCGCGTGTGGCAACACTTACCTGCACCGATGCGCCCGGCTGTGATTGGTTAATTTTAGCCCGCCTGGTTATGTCATAGCGGACAATGCTGTACCACTTCTCGGTGAGAATATACGTATGTCGTTTTAGGCCGTTTCCTGGTGTTGGGTTAGTTAACAGCGAAGGGCTATTTTGGCCAATTGAGACAGTTACAGGCTGGCAGGTGACGTGGTTATGACTAGTTATTTCTGTCGACATTTCGTATGATCTTTAGACGCCTCTATAGCCCTTTAGGAAATATTATTACCTACACCTACTTGGTCGGTGATAGTTATTAATTTTTCAATTTAGACACATTACGAGAGAATCGAAAATACTGTGTTTTTAGATAAGATTTTCGAGTTTGTAGACACAAAATCAATGAAAGTTAAGAGAGCTATGGACAATCAAGCAGCACCAATTCCGTTGAGTCCTCAGTCACAAGAAAACGAGAAAGAAGAAAGAAAAACGTAAATTAACTTCAGAACAGTATTGAACTGTGACTGAATAAGAATACGGTACTATTGTGTTACTTTTAAAGCACGCCTCATCTCGATAGCCTTACCGACTTTAGGCTATCTCAACGCTCTACGCAATGCTCGTTACAGTGTGATGTGCTGAGATCAAAAGATTCAAGCAATTTACTGAGATTGTGCTAAAGATCATGGTGTGAAGATATAAATATAGGAGCGGTATATTTGGTAGTTGGAAACTTATGTGTTGTTTTCTATATCCTGTTGAAAACATAGGTCGACCCTAAATTTATGTAAAATCCGTTATTTTTGCCAAATGTGGACATTCGGACATATAACGCTATCAATATTGATAGTTCTTTGCCGTGTAAACCCAAAAACTAAAGAAGGGTTATTTTCATTTTTATTATGTTGTTACTGTTTTTGTTACTCAGAAGAAGCACAAAATAGATAGGTACAGAAGTCAATCACATGTATGTACTTCACTTTTCATACCTACGCTCGGCGGTCGCTCTATGGTTGTTAACTATGGCTTATGCACAAAAAACTATCGTGGTAGTGGCACTCGTAGGTACCTAGTTGTTTGATTTATCGTTGAGAATTAAACGGGAAGAATGTAAATATAAATTAATAATAATATTTTTATTTTTATTTCATTCTAAACGTATTACCCTAGTTACACAATTTCTATTGCCCTATCCGTTTTAGACCTAAACCTGTCAAATGACACTAAAAACAACACAATATCTACACAAACAAAAAAACATGTTTTCAACTTACGTAAGGTGGCGTGAATTTACCTTACAAAAATTTAGTTACTTCGTTTATACTGAATCAAAATAGGAAACTATTATATAAATCGATCTTACACAGTTTAATATTGAATTTAAACAACCGTCCACTGAACAGTGTTATAATTACTTTTTTTTGTTGCTCCGTTATTGCACAAAAAAGTTCACAGACACGCGTGTCTCAAGCGGATGGCATTCGCGCTCACACTGGTCCTAACCGGTCCGAGATATCGTGTCCGTGAGCAGTGTCTATGTCTATGTGTGCGTTGCTCTAGCGCACTTTGTATGTAGATTGACTTCTGTACCTATCTATTTTGTGGAAGAAGGCTTGTCGGTTAAAAAGCTGGCAGAGAACAGAGAAAAGTGGCAATTACTCCACCGACAAGAGCCTAGCTCTTAAGTTACTTAAATGATGATGATGATTTTTTACTCATGTGACAATGTTTGCAATGACATCCTTTCCAATGTAATAAATACTTACTTAATTGTTTGTTAATAACGTAACACCACAGTATACATATATTTTTACGACTTTTTAATACTTCATACATACACATAAATACCTTCACGCCTGTCTCCCAATGGGGTAGGCAGAGACTATAATAAACGCCAAGTGCACGGGTCCAAACATACAACTTTCGCTTCCTCTACATACTAAAATAATACTACAAACAATTTTAATTTATAATTCTGACGACCCCAGTCAACCTCAATGTAATTTATGATAATTTGACATGCTGTGCAATTTATCCTGTACCATTACATTGTGCAACAAATTATCTGAATCTGTTCCAACGGAGACACTTTAACATCTTTTATCATCATTCTGCGAGGACTCACCAATTTTCTTATTGCCAATATTTTCTTCATGACTTGGGTATCATTTTCGTGCCATTCTGTCAAAGGCGCGCCTTGAAACATATTAGTTGATAAAGATCCTGGAAAATTGCACTATATCCACGCAGACGATGTCACTGACTAAATATATATAAATATATCAATGTCGAGGCATGCGAGCTGCATAATCGAACGTAACATTGTGCCACCCGACACCGTTCGTCGTGGCATTGACCACACACAACTCTACGTATTACTTCTAAGACTCCCCGATTTTCAGACGGCTTTTAACAACCAGGAAGAAATATGCAAATATGACAACATGTTTAGATACTCAAAAACGGTTATTTACAAATCAGTACGTCAATGACGGATCAGGGCCTATATTCTAGGCGGTAAAAACCATATCGTCTTTGACCTGTTATGTTATGGTATTGTTTTTAACTCGGCCGCTATTACTGTCAAGTAAATAAGAGCTATCACAACTTTGGCAATACAATAACAGGTCAATGTCGATATGGTTTTTACCACATAGAATCTCGGCCCAGACTCAAAATAAACTCAATATAGTAATATTATTATTAGACTGCTGTGTGTCATACGACTCTGAACAAATGTTAACTTTTTGCAATTACGTATTTTACAAAACCAAAGCAATCGGGCAACTCCACCCTAGGAATGACACCTGCACAATTTTGCTCAATTTGATAAGCGATTTAAATTTAAAATTTTATACAGAGCTGAGTCACAAAACATTAAAAAGCACCTGTCTAGGTTAAAATTGCTACATTTGAAATAGGACGCTATTAGCATCGTAAATCACAACATGATTGACACATTGCGAAAACACGTTTCATATTAACAAAACTGCTGGTATTTCAGTAATTACGTCTCAAGAGCAATTGTCATGCGACCTTGTAAAAAAAGCTGTCACCGCTGAAAAGTAGGTCGGGATACTAATAGACTGAAGTTTCGCAAGTGTCGAGGAATGTGTAAAATGTTTCGAGTTGTTTACATATACATTCAAGTGGAAAACGATGTTAATCATTGGTACAAAGCACACACAAGCAAAAGTAATGGACCTAAAATGAAACCCTGAGGCACTCCTGAGTTTGCCTTCAGCTCGAATGCGACTTGGGTTCCATCTTCAACAACTGCTTGTGTTCTACTCGTGTGCAAGGTGATTGATATTGATAATAAATTCCTTTAAACATGGTACATTATTTATCAGGTTAAAGTTAACTCGTTTCGTTTTATTATTTTTGCTTTGGATCCAACTTGCGTTAACCAGGAGGAAATTCAAAATCACATACGAGGAAAAACAAGGGTTTCCTTATCTAGGTTAAAAGACAAAAACAAGTCTGATTCATTCGACCGCTATGCATTCCTAAGCCATAAAAGGGTTCATAATGCCACATGCAATTTAAAAGCTATGCAAATACGACACCTTAATTGTTTTAAGGCCAGCGCGTAGTTTAAAACTACAAAATTTGCTGCATTGTTGCTAACACGTTTGTGTTGTGTTTCTGATCGTCAATCGTATGTTCTTTTGACAAACAGTGTTCGTCATAGACGGCGAATGCGTTAACTGCTGATAGTCACTAATTATCACCCCTATCTTATGTACTTGGGGTCCTGTCGACCTAGTGGGGTCTATTAGGCAATTACACACAAAATACCCTTAGCCTGTAATGAGTAGTACGATTATCTCACTTATTTCCGGACTTGACATGAATGCCAAATATGTGACATTTATGTTTTTATGAACTCACAACGTGGTTAGCCTAATTGGTAGTGAACCTGTGGTTTTATCTACAAAGTCCCGGTGAGATTCCCGGTATTTATGGGCAAACAATAGTATGATAAGTGAGAGTATTTGTTCCTGCGTATTGGATGTTTTCTGAGAGTTGTTTTTGGTTCTAGAATGGCGATCGCGAACCTGAGGACTGAGGGCTTATTGTCTAACGCACTCGCAATCACGATCATTTTCATTTTGAAAATCGAAGGCTTCTCTGCATACAAAATGAAAACAATTGCTCCACTTTGAAGCCGGTTGTAATTGCGAGTGCGTTAGACAATAAGCCCTCGGGAGACAATCTGATAAAGGTCGCGGGAACCGTTGGATCAGCAGCAGAGGACCGATCGTTGTGGAAAACCTTGGGGAAGGCTTTTGTCCAGCAGTGGACGTGTTGCGGCTGATGATGATGATTGGTTGTTTTCTATGTACTGTATTAAAGTATTTATTTCTCTATTAAATTATGTTTAAAGTTCTCTAATACTAGTACCCATAGAAAAAGCCTTTATTATTTTTAGATAATTGGGTAAACGTAACAAGCAATGCATTGCACCTTAGTTAAGTCGGCCAGTCTCAACGATGACGTTATGCAACCAGAATTCGCTCTTGCACTTTAAGGATGAAGTCACTTTCTTTTTTATTGCATAAACGCTTGAGCGGCTTTTAATGTCTGCAGGGCATGAGGGCCCTAAAACGGAACTTTAACACAGCCACGTAAGTTTTATACGCATGAGATTGATACTTTTTTTATGGCAAGGAGAAGGCTCACACGAGCACACAGACCAATTGATGGTAAGTGGGATCCGAGACCTTTTTAGGGTTCCGTACCTCAAAAGGAAAAAAACGTAACCCTTATAGGATCACTTTGTTGTCCGTCTGTCCGTCTGTCTGTGTGTCTGTGTGTCAAGACCCTTTATCTCGGGACCGCGTCGTATCGAGTTGAAATTTAAACCATATACTCAAATCTACAGTCCCTTGAAGCTGTGAAAAAATCAAACTTCTACGTTTACGTAAAATAAAGATACGGGCGTTTATGTCGCAAAAAACGTGTATTTCGACACACTCGAGGGAATCAAAATGTATAGCGTATTTCCCATTGACCTAGAACTATAAAATTTGGCAAGTAACACCGTCTTTTACTACAAGTATAGGAAAAAATCTGAAATCTGTACATTTTTAGTTAAATCACAAAAAAACAGGGTCTTTATGCAAGGAACGGCGGTGCAAAATTTGAATTGAGTTGACCGTGTCATGTGCGGAACCCTCGGTGGGCGAGTCCGACTCGCACTTGTCCGGTTTTTTTACATTCTCAAGACTAAAATCACAAGACTGCAACCCTAAGACCGCACGTGCATTGCCAACCCTGAGGACTAAGATGGAATGCCTCTATGCTAGTAATTTCACCGGTTATCTTATCCCTAAAAGCAAATACTGCTGCTTAGCGGTAGCTTAAGAGATAAGATGATGTTAACGTCCAGACGAACCCTGCACAAGGTCCTCCCACCACTTAATTATCAGAATAAAACTGTCAGGAACTAAAGAGTCAGTAGTTTCACGGCAAGCATTACTTTAAAAAATAATTGTCATCCGAACTAAAACTAAACAGAAAGTAGTTCATAGACATTAGAGAATTCATTCAGAAATGAAGTGAGCTAGAAGAAATAACTTAACACAAAAAAAATGTGCAAAAAAATAATTGCTTCGAGCGAAATATAACGGTACACTTAATAAACTGTTCGTTTTTGCGACTCTCAGAAAAGAAACAAAAACACGCGACCATGACTGTCCCTCTGCTAACATTGATCAAATACCAATACTGAGTCGGGTTATATCCGAGAAGCATATATTTGTCCAAAGCAGGTAAAAACCTCGATAATCCAAATATCTCTGGTTAGCTCAGTTTCGGGGTAGAACGGATCAGTAGTAAAAAAGTCGCCATTGATAAAACACGTGTTCTCGACAAAAAGTTTAGAACGGTCGACGTTACTAAGGTGATGTCATGAGGAAAGCATTCGTCAGACTTCGAGCAGGAGATTCATTCTTAAACTATGCAGTTAAAACTTTTCTTATATTTAAACTATAGATTAGAGTAGTGATTCAGATTTACATCAAATTTGGTATTAAAATAAAGCGAAATTTTTTTTTTTATGTTCTTTAGTATTTCGTAACAGACGTTTCTGTTAAATTAAAAATCTTTAAAATTGGTATTGTTTCTACGTTAATAAAAATCATGTTTTTGTGTTACAGATTTGGTAACAATTACTACATTACATTACCTATAAATGACGACGTATTTAGCCTAGTTGGTAGTGACCCTGCCTACGAAGCTAGAGGTCCCGGGTTCGATGCCCGGTATGGGCAAATATTTGTGTGATGAGCACGACTCCTGGATCCCTGGTTCCCGAGTATTGGATGTTTTCTATGTGTTTAAGTATCTATTTCTCCATTTGTATAAGTATGTTTATCGTTGTCTAGTACCCATAGTACATTCAAAGACTTTAATTGTTAAGCAACTATGGAACCCTGACATAATGACAGCGTCAAGCCACATGAAAGAAATTACGCCAAAATTAATGATTAACGATTAATGATGCAAGCGGCTCAAGACCGTGAATTGTGGCGCTCTTTGGGGGAGGCCTTTGTCCAGCAGTGGACGCCCCCGGGCTGATGATGATGTTGTGCGACAGGGTTCCATAGTGGCTCAACAATTAGAGTCCTTGACTATACAAGCCTTGAGCTTTATTTTGTACCTACTACACTAACGGACAAAAAAAAACGGGTCAGAGTTCGTTTTTCATACAAACGAGGCTATTTCGAAGCCTTGGTTACTTGCCAGGGGTTGTTTTGAGTGAGGTTTAATGGTGGATACTCCGAGGTTCAATAGAGGAGATCAAAAGTTCTTCAGATACCTAACTGATCGCACAATCATTTAACACCACAACGAGAGAGTTTGGGTCAGCATTTGGATTTCCTTACATTTTATTGCCATTTTAGATGTTTTTCTGAACATGCACAATTCCGGCGTTAACCGCAGATTCAATCAGTTGGGTATCCTAGGCACTCTGGAAGCCCTGTATCAATGCTCGGGGCATCCATCTTCAGATTTCACTAAAAGCATCTACTGGCGAGGAACCAAGGCTTCGAAATAGCCTCTTTAGTATGAAAAACGCACTCTGACCCGTTTTTTTTTGTCCGTGAGTGTAGACAGGTAAATTTGTGTAAGATTGTCCTTTAATATTTATCTGAATATGTTTTCCCGGCAAAAAAGCGAAGCTTGTCGTAAGTTAAATAAATCTTTATACGTGCTAATTTGTTCTTTGGAACACCAGCACCTAAATTCATAATTCTGTAAAAGTAACTGGGGCTCTACTTTGAAATCAGTAATTCGAACTTCGGATCGCCCCGTCACTTTCTTGCGAATTAGTGACGCTTCAAGAGCAAAAGGGATAGCAATAGACGAAGTTCGAATTACGGATTCTATAGTTATTATCTAGTGGATGAGTTACATGTTTCGTACAGTAAAGTACCTCTCTAACGTGTGAATGAGAATTTCACAATTCGAGACATTTTAACGACTTGGCCAGCACCAATCGTACCAACCAAATCGCTCCTCATATAAATCATATAAACTACCAGTGTTTAGCAGTTTTAGCACCGCTAAATATAAATACGAATTGACACCTTGCCATAGCGGAAAACAACAGTTTATAGCTGGAATGCATCAAACGCCGGTGACACGCTTGGGTGTTTAAAATACATACTTTGGCTGGTTTGTGGCATGGAACGTATACATTTGGTTCTAGGCACCAGTTTTCCATATAAATTGGACCCGATTTGGAGTATAAGGCACTGATATGTTCAAGCAGGATAATCTTGAATTTTATGGTGTTCTCGTTTTCTTTACGATTCTAACTAGGCTGGTTATGGGATAGTTTAGGTATATATAAAGAGAAACACGCTATATAAACGCCGGTCACCTACATCTTTATGTTTTGTACTTATTATTTCCCTCTTCTTTTTTTCGTTTTTAAATTGTCGGAAGTTATTTTTTACGACAAAACAGTGTAAATAAAACCTTAAGCGAAGACGAACGAAATTTAAGTAGATTCATTAGTAATAAAATGTATTCTCAGATAGATTTTGAATAATTGAACTGTATTAAGCAATTAAAAATAAAAATGTAAAAATCGCTGAACATACATAGGGGTTAAATCGATAGCTTTTTAGCTGCTTTATCAGCCCTCTCAGTTTTAGTGTTGGTGTTTGGGACACTCTGTATATTTAACTGCTTTCCTGGTTGAGATTTTTGGCAAATAATATGTATCATTAAGAGCATTTATTCAAGATTAATTTACGATTTACGACAATGACCGACGTCTTTATTTTGTCTACGTTGAACTATGATTCAGTAATAAGGTCATGAGGTAAAACAATCGAGTAGGTAAACATGTATTATTAAAACATTATTAATTATTAATTAATTTCAATAATAAAAATTATTGTCTTGAGTTCTCTATACCTAGTTAAAACAAAGCTATTCGTAATGTTTGAGTTTCAGAAATTACAGATACAGGAGGCTCAGTCAGCACTGTTAATAGTTTTCGATTTAAGAAAATAAAGTGATACCCATGGAAAGGGGCTCTCTTACTCGTATGTTAGAGAAAGACACGAATAGTTCCCGGCCACATATTGCAGTGTAAATATGGCCCGATTAGAAGCCCCTAAGTATTTAACCGACCTAATGTTAGAGATCACATGAAAAATTCTTCTGACATATCTCGCAATTGCCTCCTATTACTATATCAACCACCTGAGGCCCGTTTCACGAAGCTACAAGTTAAAAATGACAAGCGGAAGTCTCTTTCTAACTCCTTTTGCTAGAAAGAGAGTTCCGCTAGTAATTTGTAACTGTAGTTCGGAGCATATATCCTGACCTGATAAAATACTATACACCTATCAGAATAAACATGGTTGTTTATAAAACAACATTAGCGGCAATGGCAGCCGATTTGGCCGTATAATGAATGTTTACAGAGCTAACTCAATCCCCGACCAATCAAACCAATTGTCTTGCGTCTTGACCAGGTTATGTGCAGCTGCAGTTTGAATAATCTATACATTTACATTTACTTTAATTTAATCCTGTCCCAAAAGTGAAACACCCTATAGGTACCTATTAGACTGGAACAAGTTTTTATTGTCTTTGTACCTAACTGAGGTTAATGTTAATGTTATTGTTATTAATACAACAATAATTTGTTATTAATTGTATTTTTGGGCCATTTGCAAAATCATTGTACATAGTTAAGGACAGTTAAACTGTCCTTAACTATGTACAATGTTTTTGCAAATGGCCCTTTTACAAGATGTAAGTTGCACAAAAATGTTCCTGTGTCGAAATGCAATAAGATATTTCTCATAACAATTATGAGAAATTTGCGATTCGCAGCCTGTGGAAATAACAAAATGTCATTGAGATTTGAAGATATTTCCAATTTAGTAAATGTACACTGAGAAGCATACACCTGTGACAAAAATAATGATTTAACAATGTAACCTATAATCCAACTAATAATAACAAAACAATAATATACTCTATTGTTTTGTAACTAACTCTTCAAGAATGGGATAAAAATAATACTACTTAATTAAGAAGTCTCTTTACACTACAAAAAACAAAACAGCCAAGTGTGAGTCAGACACACTCAAAGGATTCCAAATACTTTTCTTACCTGGACACCCTTTAATTTTTAGCTTTATATTTCTCAGCAATTTTTTTAAGTATTACAGTTCTAAAAACAGACAGACAGAGAAACCGACAGAGAAGCATTAGCAATAAGGTCCTGTTGGTACCCTTTGAATACAGAACCCTAAAAACAAAATATTCCATAAACATTGAACATACAAAGGTTGATATATCAAAACAAAAGGTATGCTATGTTCAGAGTAAAAGGAGTAATATCAAGGACTTTACATGTTGATCCACCATAGAACCTTGTCATTATTACAGCATCAAGTGAAAAGATAGACATTACATAGGAATTAATGATTGGTTTTATGCGACAAGGTTCTATAGTGGTTCATGGTGACCGTACCTCATGTAGATGAAATTGCAAAGTTTAAATATTGTGTGATATGATAACACATCATGATTAACTCAAGAAAAAACATACTTGATAAGAATATTGTTTTTATTAGCACTGAGGCTGTATGAACACTAACTGAACTGGTATACAAATGCGTTTCTTTTATATCAATATTTTATTACGAGAAAAATTTATTTCATCAATTGCACTTTTGTCTCGCATAACAATATTTTACAACGAAATCTTTTGAAAATTGGGACTTTAGTCAGAAACTCGGGACCTAATTTGTTTAAATCGGAACAGTACAAATAATGCACTATAAACTCTGTGTGAGGGTTCAGAAATACAGTCATTAGTCATTAGCCTAGCGTTGATATGAATGAGTGTGTACATGCATGCTCGGATGACTAACAGAAATTGGGACATGTACACAGACCGGTAGACCCCTAAAAATGTAGATCTCCCAAATATTTCGGAAGTCTGGCAAGTTTTTAAACCAATTTAACAAGAATTCATTTTTGGCAACATACTGTTTGAATATCATCAGGTTCACATAATGCATCATAAACTCTAAATAAAAATAATATTTTGGTGTGGGCCTCTTCAATTTTTATTTAATTACCGTGAGCTCTGCTCAAATGACAGCGACTTATTGCGTACATGATGTTTATGTTCATAAGATTTTTCCAAATTCAGAAATACTCTTAAGGTTTAATACAGCTAGATAAACTGAATGAAACAACTAGTTCATGATGGCAGCCCAAATACAAATAAAAATAAATAAATAAAACAAATATCTAAGCTCAAGGCTTGAAGATAAACATACCTATAATGTTTAGAGAAAAACATAGAAAACATCCTGCACTCAGGGACAAATACTCGCACTCATATCATCTCATATTTGTCCATACCAGGAATTGAACCCAGGACTGCTAGCTTCGGCAGTACGCAGGGTTACTACCAACTAGGCCAAACAAGTTGTCATATTTAAAATAAATTTAAACTAACAAGTAACGGTTGGTATTGCTAACGTAATTAGTATAATATCTTATCAAGAGGGAATTTTAACCCCGGGAATGTTTGACAGCCTAATGGCTTGATTTGAGCCTTATCTATTAAAGCTTAAAAAAACGAGTCTATGGTTTACCATTCTACCAACACTGATAAAACGGAATGGTCTGTCATTTTCAAATTATTGCAGTTTGAAAGTTATTAGATATTTAAAAATAAATATTCCAGTACCAATAGGAATCTAATTAGCATACATAGTCAGACATGAATGAAAAAAATAGGGATATTACAAACAGGGTCTCATTAACCCAATCTCGGTTAAAAAAAATAAACACCTAAAAGTAATTAATGACTAAATATATTGTCGTGCTCGTAAACTTACCTACTCAAAAAGATGGCAGACATACTCACCACTAAAATTTCAAGAATGACTCATAAGTATTGAACTTGAAAATTAATTTGAGAAGAAACCTCTCTAATTACCAACAGTACTAGGCTAAGGTGAACATTCTATATCCAGGTAACCCTCACCTACTGACACATTTCTACTCATTTCAACTTTGCCAATTATCCCAGTACACCTATTTTAAGATTCACGAATACTGTATTTATTTCGTCTTTCGCAATTCCCGCCAAAATGCGACGCGAAAGCACCACACACGGCACGCCGACGTAATAACATCGGAATGCCCATGATACCTTTTCTTTCAACTTTTTTCTTTTTAAAAATAAAGCCCTAAGTAACAAGCATTTCCGGGAACGATTCGTGTTAACGCAATAAATTCACAAACATAACTTAATTAGGCCTGTATTTATCTAACTACGTGTTAAAAAGACAATGTTTAAGTGAAAAACTCACCTTTTTCCCGTAATAACACTACATAAAATAATTTATTTACTAAAAACTACACGCACGTTCACTGTCCACACCACTTCACTGCGATATGTCAAACTTTTTTGAACTGGTGTTGCCGTGTTATGAAACTTTTTTCCCTACTCCTAAATTTTAAATTCAAGTTTCATTGCGATATAACCAAGAACAAGTTATTATCATGATAAATACAATTATATACGACTAAGCTATTACATCAGTTCGTCACTGTATCTTAATAGTTACATTTAATATTAAATGCGTTCGGATAAAATGACAGTGCTGCCAACGTTTTCATATTAAACTCCCTACAACTCAACACTTCACACGAAATTCTTTGCCAGCTGAGAGGTTCACGTTACCTTTTCTAATTATTATTAGCGGTGACTAAAAATAGGTCAAATATTTAAAAATCCTCGTTGGCACGTATTGCGGTCCAGAGCGGTCGTAATCACATTCGCGGACCGGTGACTGGGAACCAATGCACTGATTACATTGTACATTGCGTTATTTTTAAATTAAATTAGTCACTATTTCGTTGAGATGTGGATTTAGAGATAAAGGGAAACGTAAATAGATTTCGAACTTTTCGGGCTTTCTTAAATCATCAGTTTTTGCAGACAGAGCGCAGCTTGGTTTGAATTTGGTGTTTTTATACTTCTTGTGCACGTAAGTTGCGGAGCGCTTTTAATTATTTTGCTCATTTACAAACAACTGAATATTTGAGCTCTATATCCTGGAATATAGGTTTGTGTGAACTGTTTGCTAATAAGTATATTATTCGCGAAATGGCGTATGTTATTTTTATTAATCAAACGTAAATATTTGGTACTCTTTTCGTCGTACGAATAAACTATTAAATGTCTACAAAGTGTTTTTTAGTGAACAATAATAGGCATTGTAGCCGGTAAAATAGGTTCAACGAACCCATGTTATGAGTAGACTGCAGTAAAAAAATACAAATACATCCATTAACTGGCGGCATTGAACATTTATAGGTTCATAATTTTTAGAGAGATAAAACTTTTTTGTTGGTTTGCGACACCAGGTTTATGGTACAATAATCTGAGTTTTTTTTACTTTTTAGCGATTTATAATCATGACAGTTTTTTTAAGCTTGCTTTTTGTTACACTTTTATGAGCCTAGTTTCAATCAATATACAGTTAGGTACGGTCTATGTAACTGAGGTTTATATTCTCGGTAAAATTATGTAATCTTGGTTTTATAAATTATGCGGCTGTAAACTAGTAAAATATAGTAAAACCTGGTTCCAGTTGCGAGTCATCTTATGACATTGCTAAGTCGTCACGACACTACAGCAGCTGTTTAAAACAAATCTGAAAAAGAAAACACTTTAGGTACTTACAATTCACATATAGGTAAGTACTTAACTTACTTCGTAAAAGGAACACAATCAATCTCTATTCTTAGGATTCGGTATTTTTTACAAAAAGACAATGTAAACAGTAAACATTTTTATTGTAAATATTTTTTATTGTATCCCTTTACATCGCGATACACTCGGTGGCATTCGAAGCGTCAGACCCAATATGGCGTAGATAAAATGACTCACTTTAAATGGTTTAAGTCTGAGTTTTCATAAGTAAGTTTAAACCTGACAGCATTGTTTTCGAAACTATACAAGCATTTGTACGCACCTAACTTCCAGAAACACTAAACGTTTCAATAAAAGTCAGAATATACGATGTACGCATTGTTGTAGCATTGTGTTCTTTTCGCCTCTCTTAAAACCCAGTAGGTAGGATGTTACAAACAAGAGTGTCAAAAAGACGTGGTGTTTTCAAGTTTACCGCCATTTTCAATAGAAGGTTTAACGACTATAACAGTGTTGCCAGGTTCAATAGTATTCTTAAGATTCATAGGCACAAGTTTTACAGTTTTACGTTAAAACGCCATATTGTGTCTTGACCATATCGTGGCGAAATTATACATTAAAAGCAAGTTTCTACTTATATCTTCAGTCAGCACATTATTATTATGCACTTAGACACTACAAGTATCTTTTTGGATTGAGCTCGTTCCCTTTATCTTAGATAAATAATTTGGAATGTGCAAAGAACGCATGAAAACAATTTTATCAAGAAACGTGAATTTGACTGAGCGCTTACTTTTGGCTTAAATGTTTCATTATTAATTAAAAGTATCATCATTACAATTCCTGAAACTGAAGTCAATTGATTGCCTGCCTATTATTTCTAAATTTCCTGCAAAAGGTACCTATTTAGCGGTACAATCGCCTGTTGTGAAACGTTGTTACTATTGTGAACTTTTTTTTTGCATTATTTTATGGGTTAAACTAGTACTGTTATTAATTAATTAGGCCTTATGTAAGAAATTTCATACAAGTACTCGTTCTTGCTCGAATTCTTGGTGTTTAATATTAAATTGAATGACCAATGATGAGTCAGTGGTTCGCGAAAGTAAGCCAACCTCAATTCCCTTTGCCGAGTTATCGTGCTGTCGGAACATAAACGAACACAAAGGCACATTGTTCTGTTAAACATAAGAACGATAAGCAAGTAAACATTTCGGACATTGTGAAGCGCCGATACGAGTTTATCGTAATATAGCCGAAATATGTATCTTAAACATATTGAAAGGAAATGAAAATGTAAATTTTATACGATTTTAGGTGCAACATGGTTTACATATAATATAAAATGGTAAAATGTACCTTTCCTGTAAAATTGCATGTATTTTAAAAAAAAACCTTATTTATGATCTAAAAAATGTTATGTATGTATGTAAAATACTTTAACGCGGAAAAAACACACAAAAATATACACAGAAACACAAAAGGTATGTACAAAGGCGAACTTGACCTTTTATGGGATCTCTTCCAGTTAACCTTTGAGCGATTGGGATTAAGTATTTAGAGATTAACATCCGGAACCACTGTACGTTTTTGTAAAATTCTTTAACTTTTTGAAAGGTACATTATTTTAGATAGACATAGGCTATGTATTATTTATATTAATTACACCGGGTAACGTTGGGACTAGTAATTAATGATTTGGTAATTAAAAATAAAAAAGCGCGCTTTTTTTAACAAATTTTTATGTGTGGCTTTTAATTACTAATTATTTAATTAGTTATTTAATTTGACAAGTTTTAGATGTTTAAGTAGCTTTTGTATACTTTTAAAGTTATCTTTTATTATCTATTGGCTTTTAATCTTTAATTACTCTTTCCTATTTTTTAAAGGCACTGCAAGTACAGTCTACAGCATAAATAAGTGATCATTTCTGTACCTTGTCGCTTTCAATCGTTGCACAATTTTGTATAACATTTCAAACACGCTGTTAAAGTGACAAGGTTCATAAATGATCACTTATTTATGCTGTTGACTGTACGTGATAAATTGTAGTCATGCATTCTAAACACTGAAGAGACAAGGTGAAGTCATCAAATATGCAGAGAATATAACAAATCAATTAAAAATAAAGTATTATCGTGAATAGATACGTTATTAATAGCCATCTACGTTTCATACTTTTGATTATGACCTCTACATCATCTAGTTTCGAATATTTACTGTGCTATTACAGTTCTAATACATAATAGTACTGTCACTCCTTAAAAGTATTAAATACCTTGTTGTTTTACTTTACACTTCATATTTTCAAGATAACTCATAGGTAGTCTTTTTTATGAGTCAAATGCGATCGTCCCATAACTTTCCAATTTTATGAGTGACAGTACTTTTCACTATGTTACTAGTTAAAATGGTCGTTATAATTTCGATAATTTATTTTGGAGTGCATGACTTTGGTCAATACCGAAATTAACTAATTTAATTTAATTAAAAACGTGAAGGAATTTGACAATTTGAACAAAATGTAGCAACAAGACAATTTATTAGTAACTTAAGTTTTATTTCCTCTACGCCGCTATAGTTCCAGATGGTTTCACTAAGGCATAATATCTCTTTCCTAAGGCAGTAGGTACATTCAATAGGTACGTTGCAAAATTATCCGAACTCCCTTACTTTAGCGCAGGGGATCCCAAACTTTTTTTTCTCATAGACCACTTTCAAAAGTTAACTAGTTCTGATAGACCCCCTACACCAAATTTCTAGCATATTCCCAAAACTCGGCAAAAAATGTGAAGATTACGTAAAGCCCCGTCGAGTCTCCTGTGGACCCCTAGGGGTCCACCTGGACCACTTTGGGAACCCCTGCTTTAGCGCCATAATAATAATCTGACCTTGGGCGAGATGCACATTTAAAGACACGACAAAAATGGCGTAGATACCGGAGGGTTTGACGGTGCCGTGCACCGGGGCCCCCAAGCTCAGGGGACCTTCGGACCTTGATCAGCAAACCTCAAATTGAACGAGCAAAAATTCTCCCACCTTCGGAATGTAAATAAAATAGGTTGCTAGTATGGTATGGCCCCAGTTTTTTTCGCCCCAAGGTCTTTGGTTACCTATCTACGCCTCAACACGACACATCATAGCAAATTTCAAGTCAAAGAAAACTGCCTGTCTTGAGACGTGCATTTTACTCAAGATCAGTTTATTAATACTATTCAAGCTAGTGATTACTTAAAATAGCGTCCGCTCTTACAATATTTGATGCGTTATTAATTTCGGTAAACACAGATGCATTTTCATCAAATCTTCTAGCCCTAAGCAATTGCGTGTCAAGGAGCCTAGTGATAGATCAGAGGGGCTAGACAAGATGCATTACGCTAACCAGCGTTTCTATTCGTTTCATTTGTAAACCAATCGCGTCACTGGTAGATCACGTGACTTTTCGTATCACGTCATCTACAAGTGACGCGATTGGTTTAAAAACGTAACGAATAGAAACGCTAGCTATCGTAATGCGCCTTGTCTAGCCCCTCTGGTGATTTACTAAGTCACGAGCGGCAAATAATCTGAAATAATCAAATACAAGAAACAGGACTCAAACAGTACTCTTCGCGGTCCTTCTCTAGCCGTCCCAAATGGTAATAAGGCTCTGTTTAGCGACTACTCGCTATGCATTAAGTTAAATTTTATCTAAGAGCTTTAAATTTTCACCTAGATTAAAATTTGTAAGGTGTTTAGCGTAGAAGAATATTATTTGTCAACAAATACCTTTAATGTTATACATATTCATTTATAAATAGTTATTTTGATGACTAAGTCAAGGTAAAGTGTAGTCACTAGATATTAAATAGATAAGAGTATTAAACTATAGAGAAATAGTACTATAGCAAACAGTGACTAACTTTCAATTTAATTATGCATTTTTATAAAAACATTTTTACCCAGTAATGGGATAATAATGGAATAACTGGCAACATTATGTAAGTTTAGCAAAAATACGATTCTCGCAGCTTAATATTTTTATAAGAATGCATTTCAAAAGTTTTATTTGAGGTAAACTTTATATTAGAGCTAGAATAAATAAATGATGTAAAAAGTGAATTACGAAGTCTATTAGAAAAATATGTTTTCTTGAAGTAGGTATAGAAAGAGTTGCATTGAAAACTTCACACTGCTTGAATTGTGCGATTTCACTCGGGAGGAAGAAGGTAGAGAAAACTAAGTTAATGTGGCAACATTTGTAACAAAATAATAAATTGAAAAAGAATAGTAGGTCAACATGAAATAATAAGTAATTAGCATTTTACGTGCACTTGCATTCCTTATTTCCAATTAAATAATTATGTTTTTACCTTTACGATAACATATATTTTGTAAATAACGGATTATAACGCCGCCATAATAATCGTAATTTACAACATTACAACACATAAAATATATTTTGCCAAAGCGATATGTTTTCTTATTGTAGCATAATTATGTGTATGCATTCGTATTTTTTTATTATTGTTATCAATCGTGTTATCAAATACTACTCTTAATATACACACCTATTACATGGTATCGAATAAATGGTGATCCTAACTGTACACGATAAAGCTTTTTTATAAAATAATTTCTATACCTACTAAATCACACTAAGCTATACGACTGGCCACTTATAATTATAATCCTAGCGCGTAAGATGCCATTTTTTTACTTCATTTTTGAAATGGCGAAAGTTCTAAATTCAAAAGTTGAAAGCAAAAAGAATTTTTTTTTCATCATCACAGAACAGTTTTAAGCTTTCAATAACTGCTATCAGGAAAAGCTACTCCAAACCGTCAGGATGTTACTGGCGAAGCAACCACCGTAAATTCCGGAAAGTATATCCGCCGGAATATACAATGACGGGGTAAGTAGCAAATCCTTACAAAAATTGTACTGATAAATTCCATTTTTGACTGGAGTTTATAATGGCTTTTTTTAAGCTATAATTAACTCCTAGTCGCGTCACTACAGCCTCAAGAAATGGTAACACCTTTATTTTTACTAAATCACTGGTTCGGATGTTTAAGTACCTACACATATATAATCTACCTAATAATTTAATTTGTTCTTGATCCGGGTTTTTTCACGGTATGCAAGTGTTACCAGCCCAAAAATATTACTCCCTGCAAAAAGTGCGAACGCGGGGAAAAATGGAATTTAATCAGTAATTTGAAGTAATAGCAGCATGGAATCTCGTCTTACTACATCGAAATAGGCAAATAATAAAATGCGTGTAGGTCGCTAGAACCAATTCGAAGCGCCACCCAATTTTGTTGACAGCTCGCCGATTCCGCGCCCGAAGATGTTGCCAACCTAAAAATACATCTGTTTAGTAGAATCTGGTAGTGTTTTGTTTAACTGGTCACATCACAGGTAAAAGTAAGGATAATCGGGGAAATCCCAGAGTATAAATGCATTTTTTATACCTTCGGTTAATAACTAAGCGCCGCAACAAATAGCTCAACAATAGATCTATACAATCAGAATTACTCGATACCTAAGATTATGTCCGTAGAACGTAATGTCTATGACACTTTGAATCATGATATAATCCTTAATTTAATCAGTGATCACAGTTACCATAAAGTCCGAGATAGACGGGCGAGTAAATACGCGTACTTAAAGTTCGACGACCTTTTCGCCCGTGTTTACCTTTAGAAGTTCGTGTACTTAGCGTGACACACGGGCGAGTAAGGTCGCCGAGCCGCAAGTACGGCGTACTTATCTACTCGCACGTCTATCACCCCTTTAGAGGTTAGAAATAAGGTTCGTCTCTCGTAATTCGTCGTCACTTAGCATCAGAGGCGTTTATGGGTAGGTCATGTAACTTTTCGTATCAAGTCATCTACCAGTGACGCGATTGGTTTAAAATGAATGAATAGAAACGCTAGTTAGGGTAGTGCATCTTGGCAGGGCCCTCAGGTGAGACTGAGAATGGAATTATTGATTTAAAAAATCGAACATCGCTGAAGTTACAATATGGAGGGCTCTTTAAACTGGCATATTAAATTAATGGGTTAAGCTATCTGAGTAAGTAATATTATAAGAACGAACTTATCTTCACCTCGTATTGTCAACGTTAAGATAGCGCTTATTTACAAACTTGACAATAATGGCGGCCGATTTAAAAACAATATTATTTTATTTTATGAGCCCTTGGCCTTATTGTCTTTTACCATATTGTTATTGTATGTCATTGATTATCGTCGTGACAGAGGCTCTACTTTGAAATTCGTAATTCCAACTTCGTCAATTGCTATCCCTTTTGCTCTCGACGCGTCACTAATTCGCAAGAAAATGTCGGGGCGATCCGAAGTTCGAATTACTGATTTCAAAGTAGAGCCCCAGCTCTTATCAGTGTTCCGTACCAGAAGGATCCAAACGGAACCTTATTGTTGTCACTCACGTGTCCGTCTGTCCGTTGGTCGTCTGTCACACAAATTTTATACTATCTACCAATTTTTTTTTATTCGTAATTCAATTTAACTACTTTGTCTACGTAATTAAAATGTATAACTTTGCCAAATCACAGCTTTGTAGTAGGGCAGAAGTACCGGTTCCATAGTGGCCCAGGAATTAAATTGTTTGACTGTACGTACACTTTTTTAAACCTACCCACTCATAAATTTGTTAAACTGCTTACCTTCCCAACAACAGCAGTCACGTTGCCAAGTTTGGCGTCTTCAGTGAGAGACTCCAGTTTGGACTTGCCGCTCCTCGAGCCTTCTTCCGAACCCTCGTCTCCCCTGGACAAAAACAAGATAAGCTGGAACAGTTGAGCTACATATACAAGTCTTGCAGTACGAATCATTTCACGGTTTTCTTGTCCCTTAATGGCTCCACAGAGTAATGAGAAAGATAGTCTGTGTTCTAATGCGATGTCAAAGTAGATTCAACCCTCGCTTGTTAGTAATAGGGTTGCCTGATTAAGGTTTATCATATTTATCATTTCCGGGATATTGAGTTTCTGGCGAGTGCGGGAGGGAGGGGATTTATATATGTATAAGATAGTCGCTCGTGGAGATCAAGTGTTAAAAAAAATAGAAATTAGAGTAAAAACGCCATCCTGTGCCATTATTAATGCAAAGCAAGAACTCAAATAGAAACTGCGCTTGGTAACCTTTCTAACCTATTTAATGTTTTGTGAACTTCTTTGGCGTCGAGAATTTCGGCACAGTAAAGTAAAATTACTGGACACGGGACAAAGCGCAAAATTCTGGGACAATCCCGGATTTCCGGAAAAATACTGACTGCTGAGTTTCTTGCGGCTTTTCTTCTCAGCAGTGGTCTCCTCTTGGGAAGCGCTGGTAGACTCCTGACGTGTAAAAGTGCCCGTGTGGCCTACTTACTGAATAAATGTCTTTTATAATATATTTTTTTCCCGGCCGTCTCTCAACCCTAGTTAGTATCGAGGTTGTAATTGCTACAGACTTTTTATTTGAGATGCTTTGAGATTATAGAGATGTCCCTTCGAACCAGTGAGATACTGTAGGATAATCAAGTAAAGCTCACCCATTGTCTTGTTGCGTCAACAGCAAACTGCAAGTAGCTTCCTCTGTGTGCATCCTGGACGCGACGCTCTGGTACACCTTCGAGTTCAGCTTGTCGTCGATCACGCCTTGCAGCTCGAAGTCGCTGTACAGTTTCTGGGGAGAGCAGTGTAGTGTTACAGCCACATTCAGGACTTCTATTTTTTTTAATTTGTTGTTTTGGCCGTGTTATGGGCAGGTTTCAGGTGGTGGAAGGGACGTTACACGCTATGGCGTTATATCTCCGTCCCGTTTTGATACAGACTGAGACAGAGTGATTCGCCGGTGTACCGGAGGGAGCTAAGATCAATTGGACGTGCTAATAATGGAATGGAGAATATCTAAGTACTTAATTCTGTCTACATACCAAAAATGCCAAATGCCAAATGTGCTAATGTCAATGTCATGTGTTTGTGTGTATGTGTGTTATGTCTGTGTACTAAAATATGATATTCCAACATTTTCACCCAAAAGCGGTGCTATATTTTCGAAAAGTATTTGTCTGTCTGTCTGTGGGTCTTTTTGTCTGTCTATTTTTTAATCTTGTACTTCGCGTTAGTTGTAATACTGAGGCCATAGTCTTCGGTCGGGGGCCGGGCCGCAGGCTGCCGGCGGGCGCGGAGGGGAACGGTCCAGATGAAGCCCCACTTTATACCTGGATTATTCTGGACCGTAAGTGGGATTGAGGGGTGCATTTCGTCAGACTTACTCCCCGAATTAATTGTGGGCGCTAGAGCGTCGGTGGCCTAGTGGCTTAGGGGGTCGACTCGTGATCGTAAGGTACCGAGTTCGAACCCCCGCGGTCACCATGTACCAATGAGTTTTTCTAACTTAAGTGCATTACCCGATGCTCTTACGGTGAAGAAAAAACATCGTGAGGAAACCTGCACATTCGAACAGCTGAGTGTGTAAGAGGGTAATTGCACAAAAGGTCCTAAAGGGTCGAAGTGTATCCGAAAGGGCCCATCTGTAAGATAAGATAAGATAAGATAATTGTGGGCGCCGCCTCAGCGGTGGGCAGATTGGTGTGTTATCGATTGGGTTTTGCAATCTTATATATAACCATGGTGAACGCGACAACGTTGATAAAATGCAGCAGTGCTGTGATGAAACGGCCACGTCACTATATAAGTTGGAAACTTGGCCATCTCTGATCACCTTGAGAACGATGGAGAGGCAGGCGACCTGCTGCGGGTGCAGCGCGGGCCGCTCGGAGAGCCACGCGCTCACCAGCCCCACCTGGATGCCGTACCACTGCTCGAACAGCTGCAGGATCCACAGCTCGTCTGTCACCTGGCGGAACATAGCTCGGTAGGTATCAATAGAATAGAATAACTATTTCAGGCAACAAGTCCCATATTTACAAATATATTACAGAGTAACACACTAAACAATAATATAACTTAAAATTAACACAACTACTAATACACTTTCGCGGTGTAAGCTATCCGGCGGCCACAAAATCGCACCTCGGCCAGAATTCCTCCTTTAAAAAGGTCGACAGATCCATACAGATCTTTAATCTGTCAATAATGACATTAATGACTGACAGCACCATCTAGAATTTTCTATGCAAACTAAGTGGCCTGTTTGAATCAATAAGATTTAGGATCCTGATAGCTGCATTGGAAATATATTTTTAAACATCAACAAATGCCGCTATTGTTATATAGGATAAAAATATCATATGTTCATATGTACGTATTTTTCTCTTGTGGAGTTCATGAAAGATACGAGATAAATATCATTGTTTGTTTCTGAAACGATATTTTATTAAACGCTAATTTGTGGATCCAGTAAAATAAAATAAATATCAGGGGACAATGTCACACCAATTGACCTAGTCCCAAACTAAGCTCTAGGCTTGTACTATGGGTACTAGAAAAAACACACACACAGGGTATGGGTACAATGTTACCTTCGATCTGATTTGGTCCATAGAGTTCCTCATAAAGTTGACGTATCCCTGGCCGATGTCCTTGCCTGAGCCCGACACGTTGGCTATTGTTAGGATGGATCCAATTAAGCTGCAAATAAAGATCATAATTAAAGGAGCAGAAACACTACAGATACTATAGTTTCAACGATGGTAATTAAGTATATGCTAACGCAGTTTCGTATTAAGTAAAAAAACCAGGGGAAAATCTCACACAAACTGACCTACAATGATCACGGTCATTAAAATACAAGAGCGTACAACGTACAACGTACAAGGTGGTTAACCATACCTAAACATTCTGAACATACTCTAAAGCACGCCTTGAAGTGAAATTTTCGAGCACCTTATTATGCTCGGAAATACTATATATATATAGACGACGCCCGCGACTTCGTACGCGTAGAATTACTTACTTATTACCACTACTCCCCCTATTTCTTCCAATTTTCGAAAAATATTTTCTTAGGGCACCCCTACGGTACTCAAGGAATATTGCCTCCCAACCAGGGCTTGAATACCGGTATTATTTTCATACAAAAATACCGGTATTCAATGTAGGTATCTCACTTATTATTGAATATTTTTGCTCTTCAATGAATTTATATAATAGAATGGTGTTATTACCTAAATTATAGTCGAAAATATCAAGGAAATAATGCAAATTAAGGAAGATATTTCAATTTTAATGAATACCGGTATCAAGCCCTGCTCCCAACTGCCTAGCTTCAGCAGTTTAGGGTGTGCGTTGTGAACAGTCAGTCAGTTACGAAAGAGTTACATAGATGGCAACTACAATAACACATGCCATAACATACGTACAATAAGGAAATAGTAATGAAAGAAAATACGATAGCTTAGCTAAACAATCAATTTCAAAAAGCTACAAATCCCTTACCTCCCCTCGTCGAACCGCGCAATCTTGGCCAGCGTGGCCTCCAGCACGGCGGACAGCCGGGTGGTCATGCCTGTGACCATCGCCAGCATGCACGCGTCAATCTGCGCGTCCATCTTCGCGTGGTACTGGTACTGTGAAACAGGGTAAAACATGTGGATCTTAAATTGAATTGTCATGAGTAACTTGGCTGATGTGTGATCGTTTACTAGTTTTTTTTAGTAAGAATCGCATTACACAAACCATTACCTACCTGAAGATGATGACTCAACGGTACCATCATAGCAATACTGCGATAAGTATACTTTAAAAAGAGAGTTGCATGGAGATAGATAGATAGATAGATAATAGATAAAACGTTTATTTGATGCTTCAATCAGCAGCATGGAGCAGGTAACGAGCACAAGGGAGACCCATAGTTTTTCTTCGCCATAGATGAATCTGTGATCAGTCGGTTCGGATATACTTATTATTTTCTCGACAAATAAAGCCACTGTCCTATTCCCCCTCAAACACTGGCTCTTTTGAACCTCTTGATTGGGTTTAGGGTCAACATACATACATGCATACATTAAATCACGCCTGTTTCCCAGAGGGGTAGGCAGAGTCCACTTCTTTCCACCTGCTACGATCTTGACAAATCTCTTTCGCTTCTTTCACATTCATACATCGAGTCATGCACGCACGTCGGTTTCGGGTAGGTACTTAAAATTCGGCCCTTTTCCAGTATTTCTCCGATTTGATTCGAAAAAGTACACCCAGTTTCACTCAGTTTCGCTCTGTATATCTCTTTCATCTACCATTTCCAAATGACCGAACCATCGAAGCATGCCCTTTTCAATCTTAGTCACTACATCTTCTTTTATTCCACAAAGTCCAAATTGGGTTTGGGTGGATTTAGTCGATTATTTTAGTTTGCCTTGCTTATCTTCTTCAACTGTTGGAATCTCGGGATCCATAGACGTTCGCAATCTCAAAAATTCAAATGCGTTGCGAATGCTGAGGACTAAAACGTACTTAATACTTAATATTTAAAAAACAAACCGATTGTTTTACTCCTAAAATTCAACAATGCCAGCACTCAGATGGTGGTATGGTAGCGACCCGGACGGGCCCTGCACAAGGTCCTGCCACCATTAAACGTAATACGTGATCATAGACTTACTAGGGCATTCGTTTGAAAGTAATACCGGTACCAGGTCCATAATAATAAATCCTGGGATTGCTTGGATGACTTACAATGTCGACGCCTTCGACGGCGCAGAGCTTGAGCGCCTGATTCTTGGCGTCGAGCGCCACGTTGACCATGGCGCACGTCTCCGCCGGCAGGATGTAGTCCGTCGACATGAACGTGATGCTCTTCTTCAGCCAGGACTGTAACAAACGGTTCATTATTAATTTTACTATTAAATGCGGTTGGCAATAAATGTTTGTCTTTGTCTTTGGCTGTTGAGTTAGATGTGTGGCTGTGTTGGGTACGTGCAAGAAAGCCTGGGCGTACGAGTACGAACCCTTTTTACCAAGCTACTGTGCTCCGATGAATCGCGCTGCATGAAAGAAAGTATAAATTTTAAACAACAAATGGTAAACTTTCTACTATTATAAGTGAAGTCTTACTTAGACGTTTACTGTACCTGTCAGTGCAGGTTTTGGATAAAGCACTAAATAGCATCCAGCTTCCAACACCTGTTGCTCATTAAATGCGGGATACAAAGCTCCATATCACAGCAGGCGCAAAAAAAAACTACGGCTGTAGCCAGTGCATGTCGTGGAAGAAGTACTGAAAAGCGCCTAACATCCAAAACAGCTGGCTCGTTAAATAGCAGTTGCTGGAGGACCATGTGTTTACTGCACCTAGAAGGAGGTCTCGGTGCGCTGAATGCAGGTCACATAACTGCAAATATGAGGGGGGCTCCGGTTCTTGTCAGTGCAGTTCACGGAAATAGCACTGAGGGGCGTTCAGCTTCCAAAACTACTTGCCGTTGAAAGCTGTAGCTAGAGACCATGTTTACTGTACCTGGAAAGAGGTGTCGGTGCGTTGAATGCAGAGGTCTCCATCATATCGCTGGCTATCAGCTTGAGTCACTGCTCCAGGTGCGAGCGGAACTCCGGCTTTGGCCAGTACAGGTCACGGATGAAGCACTGGAGAGCGTCCAGCTTCCAAAACAACTTACTTGTTCAAAACTGTAGCTGGAGCACCTTATATTTACTGTACCTGGAAAGAAGACTCCGGTGTGCTGTTCCCCGACAAAGCATTGGAGAGCGCCCAGCTACAAAAAACACACTTGCTCGTTAAAAGCTGTAGCTAGAGATCATGTTTACTGTACCTGGAAGGAGGTCTCGGTGCGCTGGATGCAGGTCTCCATCATATCGCTGGCCATCAACTTGAGCCGCTGCTCCAGGTGCGAGCGGAACTCCGGCTCTGGCCAGTGCAGGTCACGGATGAAGCACTGGAGAGCGTCCAGCTTCCAGAACAGCTCTTCACTCGTTGAACAGCCGTTGCTGAGGAAAAAAGACAAAAAATAAGGTATTTTTATTGTCCACAGGTAAATTTGGATGGATTGGATACATGTATCTTGCGAACCAAAGGATGCCTGCATTTAGGCTGCCTTTAGGTTTTGAGTTTGGTCTCCAAACTTTGGAGAAATAAAGTATAGCCATCATCAACACGTAATACAATACAACGAATGTTTTGCTTTTTTACTTTTTTTTGAGTTTGTTTATTTAATTTTGCTCATTACCCCTTATAATAAAAAAAATGATTCTTCGAGTATAAAAAAAAAGCACCGACCAAAGACAGTGATTGACGTAAGCTGATGACAGATCGCGTTAATCGCGTCAACCGCTTGTATCAACTTCATACATTTTCGAGTCGATAGAAAACAGAAACGTTAGCACAGTTTGCATTTTGTTCGTAATACCACTTAGTCCATAATCTATCATGCTTACCCTTTGATTTCCCATCGTTCCTTTTCAAAGCCCTTGTGCAAGCTCTGCGCTATGGAGGACTCCATGAGGTCCACGTATCGTACGACAAGAGGTGCGAAAGTGTCTCGAAGGTGCTCATGGAACCTGCCGCCTTTTAGGTTTTCTGTTGAAATATATTTATGGGTGAAAAATACGTTCGGAGGTAATTGTATTGTTTTCAATCTTAAAAACTCTTTCACGTTACCCATCTTCGTGAACTTGTCAAAAAAAGTTCGTCTGTGTGACAGATGGAACTAGTTCTCAAGCTAGTTCACTAAGCAGCAGTATTCAGGTAACAAATTGACTATGTGGACAAATCCACTTCAAATAACCGCCTCAAGCCCCTATAACCTTATTATTTTTAAAATCATTTTGGCCAGGGCAGATTATTTTGTCCCATGTCCAATATTTTTACTATTTACATTATTTCAAAATTACCATCAGTTCTCAAGTAGTCGTTCAATATCTGGAAGAGTGGGAAGGAATCCCAGGTGTCAGGAGGCTGTTCTGCTAACACGCGATCCATATCAACTCCAAACAGGGCCCAGAAGATCTCGGCGTGCTCCACTAGTAATTCGGAGAACCACGCAAACGCCTGGATGGGAAAAATGTAGAACTAATTTTGGTGGAGATCAAGCAGATGAATCAGGAATGAATTGCAAAGATTTAAAAATCCTGTAGATCCAAAAGAAGTTCAAAATATTGTGTTCGACAGGAACAGCGTAATAGGGGACATTGACAAATTGCAATGTAGCATTGGCAGATAGAAAACCATGCTTCTGAAACTGTGCATGGATGGGAATATCGTCATCTGATATTTTGTTTCGAAAATGGCAAATTGGCAAAGTGAGATCTATGGCTTGACCGTTATAAAAGCGGCCTTACCGATGGTCTGTGGGACGCAAGAGGGTTTAGTAAATAGACGACTGATTAAACAGTTTGCCGTTGAATTCCGACAGAGACGGACGTTACCGTGCAGTTTGATGGCAAAGACGTCCCGCATACCATAGGTTAGCCGTGTCTATAGCGGTTGGTCAAGCTACAAGAATGTGCCATATTTAAAATTCCGTATTCATAAAATTTACTTTTGTATCATATTTATATAATTATAAATTACTTACCAAAAATGTGTTGGGCCAAAACACTTGCGTTTATAGAATGTTTAAAATATTTCAATATTTATTCAAAACGCAAGTATTTTGAAAAGTCTAGACTTATGTGAGCTAGAAATAAACCATGCACAATACATTATACATAAATATAACATAATGTAATAAATAAGGCGGTCTATCTACTACGTTTTGATTTCGATGCTAAAAAGCCGTAAATCCAAAGTGTTTTTAACCTAATGTTTTAGTTGATGATCAATGTGCATCATACATTGCTGTTGATGTTCTAATTATATCAATGATTTATTTTACCACGAGTAATGTACTTTGAGCTGGTGCAAGCGTTGTTTCTAGAGAACAGCGTTCTACTAAAGCAAGAATTTTCTGTAAATGTGCTTAATGTACTGTACGCCCTACAATGTTCTGTACCGAAGCTGTCTAATGTTGTGTCAAGTAATATTTGGAATAATGGAGTAGACTGTTAAGAATTCTGTGAAACACTTTTCATTTCAGACGTAGGTAATTTCGTTAAACCCTGCCAATGTTTTTTTCTGAATTAAAATAATAAATTTTGATTCTTTAGGCCCAGAATGAAAAGTTATATTGTTATTAAGTGTTGCACTATTTTTTCCATTCTCGTTCGATACATGCAACGTTTCTTTATAGTAACTATTAACATCTATGATTGCTCAAGCGTGTTTCAACTATAAAAGATTTAAAGTCTACTCCTTTTAAAATTTGTGATCAAACCAATCAAGTGAAGTATGACCAAGAAGATCGAGTGAACAAACTGACAAGTGATTTGATCAGCGTCGAGCATTCAATCATATTATGAGTAGTTACATTTGGTTGACCGCTAGAGTCCGGTTTTGTGTTATAAACCTGCGGAGAAATAAAGATAAGATAGAAGTGGGATATAAAAAGTTAAATAGAATACTTAGCTTACATCCAACATCGCAAAGTGAAGTAATGAGTACTCACTTAACGACTAAGCCACATAAAATAATTGAGGAAAATAAAGAACCTCTGTGGGATTAAAACTCAAACAATACCTAGTACACAACGACGGAAATATTTGGGACTATTTGGCGTCATTTGGAAGAATCACAAAATCAAGTCTTCGTTCTTGCCAAGACTCCGCCGCCCCCGAAAACAAAAATTGCGTCATGTACTGCTTAAACTGAAGATATCTGAGAACCATTGACATAGAATAGTCGTCGATATTTTCAGTTTATTAATAAAAATACAAATAATATTGCCTCGTCATTCTCCACACTAATAGCGACAGGAGAGTAGGGTGCTATTTTTCAGTGAACACTGATCTTAGTAAGGCAAAACTTCCTAAGCAGAAATTCATTTCAGAAAACTTCTGTTTTAACGTATTTCATCGTCTTAAAAAGTTTTACCGAAATAGAAATCACGACATTTAGGATAGACATAGACACTGTTACATAGCAAATATTTTAGAGCAAAATAATTTATAATCATTTGAAACAAAAAATATCTCTTCAGCATTTCCAGTCTGGACTTGTATAAGATTATTTTACTCCAAAAACTGCATCTCACGGCTTTCTATCAGTTACAATATGTATTAAATTGTCTATATTACCTCCGCGTAGTGTTCTTCGTTCTGTTGCAGTAGGTCTACGCAAAGCTCTGCTAAATGAATCAGGTCTTCCAGTTTCTTCGCCGGTGTCACCATCGTTTCACCTCTCAAGTCCTCTGAATATGAGTAGTTAACTTTCAATTCAGGTATTAGAGTAGTTATTTTTCAACTCAGATAATAGAGAGTAGTTAATACTAAACTTCTATACTAAAGTTGCCATGGGGATCCATGACGTCCAATCATTTTAATCATAATTAATTTCAAGGTACTTCAAATAAATTATGGTCTTGTTAAGGCGACGTGTATATTGACGACATGCTTACCTTCGATGTTGGCTTTCTGGCTTAGTTGCGTGTAGTTCAGCAGTGCTGCGTTCTCCAAACTGGTCTGGATCATTGCCCTGACTTCCTCCGGGGCCACTGGTGTTACCACATCCTTCATCAGTACTCGCTCTAAAAGCGATAGCGTTGCCTGAAACATGACAAAAATTTAAAAAGCTGCTAATCGGTAGGTATTGAGGTATATGATAATATAACGTCAGGAACACCGTAAATTTTACTTGATTAGATTCTTCTCTAATCATGATAACTAGTAGCCCAAGTTACACATTTAGCATTGAACATACTGATTGCATTGCTTTGCACCGTACCTATACATTGACTCTTTGTAATTAATTATTTTATCTGGTCTTCCTCCTTCTTTCCGCTTTAGAATATTCATATTAAACTATTTTCTTCATATTTTACCTCTTCAATATGTGACATGTTTCTTTCTTACCTTCAGCGCTCCTTCGGGCCTTCCAAACGGGAATGCGTATCTGAAGTTGGTAATCTGATGCTGCAGCAATGCCTTCAGCCGATCCTTGATCTCCGCGAACTTCTCCTTCTCCTGCACCGTGATGCTGCCCACGCCGTCGGGCCTGCCAGGCAACGTGGCCGTACTGTGAACCACTTGCGTGTGGGGCTTACTCTAGTAGGGCTCAAGCAGGATAGGAGGACTGTTGACCTGGCAGCTATTATTATCAGATAGGCAGTTGAGACTTATAAAAGTTATAAACCCCTGTATTATATATTTCTAGCAAGAAGGTATTCGGAACTTTACTGCTTAACATTTAGTGTGTTGTTCCCTTCGAAGTTCAAGGGTAGTTTATATGTGAATTAATTTCGAAATTGGTATTGCCCATGGAACCATAACTCGTGAATATTTAAACAAAACACTGTGAAGAACTACTCCACAATCATGTTACTGCCAACTCCACGCGTCCGGAAATAGAAAATATTAGTAAGGGAAAGCAGGTCACATTTAGTATTAAGCACACATATCCAGTATATTACAATAGATGAAAATTCACGGGACCATCTAATAGTTCAGTAAGTACACAGAAAGCGAGATTGGTGTAGAGGCACATTTATGTGTTGACTATAAGGGGCCAAGCTGTCTTCGATTATTTTTCACTGATGATATACATCTTTTACTTCTTTAAAAACAATCTAAGTTCGAAATCATCTAATAATGAAAGATAATCGACCACAGCTCTAATTCTAACCATTTAATATACTGATTAGTATAGGGGACTAAGTATAGAACCCTGGGGAACACCAATCTAAAACATCTAAATCTAAAGTACTAACAGGCAACTTTATAGTCCTTTTATGCAAAAGTATCTTTTACACTGCACATTTATTCTAACTGCAAATTATCATCAGCATTTTTAACAAAGTTTAATAATTTTCATCGTCATGATTAGACCCTTCTGATACGAAAGTAATCAAAAGGTCGTTACGAAGTTGACCAGTGGGCCTAGAAAAGATGCATTCTGCAAACGTTATCGCTATCGAAAATGTATAGGATTGACTTATGCGTCGAGGGTTTATGTCAATTCTATATATTTTACTAGTATTTGAAAACCGTTTAAGTTACCGTTTTGCATCTAGTCTAGGCCCCTAGATACCTTGTTGAATTTAATTTATTACTGTTTTTAGTTATTAGTTCTTTGCTTTTTAAGTCCAATTTGTATATGAGTCGTTTTCAAAAATATTGTACATAATTAAAGGCTTAATGAAAACAAAATCACGATCGCATCCTTTGTGTAACGAAAGTTAGTCATATTAACTATATGGGTAACTTTCATTACACAAAGGAATCAATTAAGTTTTGTTTTAATTAAAGCCCTTAACTTTGAAAACGACTCATAATTCATCACTTAAAAAAGTTAATAATTATTGGAGAGTAAATATTTGAAAGTACGACCTTTTTTTTGAAAATGTTCTTAACTCACCTGTTGCCATGGACGTGGCTGGCGCAGAAAGCGAAGGAGTAATGCATGAGGGTCGGGTCCACGGTCTGCGAGGCACTCTCAGCGACGTCCAGGAGGTCAGAGAGGTAACAGAGATGGCGGAAGCAGCCGCGGACTCCGTAGCGCGCGCAGTACTCATCCAGAACGAATACTTGGCCGGGAGAGAACCAACCCTGGAAGGTTTGAGAAAGATTGCTGTTAAAGAATACAAGGTTCAAAGTTGAAATGAGATGTAAAAGACGATATAAATTTTATTAAAAAAGAGACTAGGGAAGAAATGTATGGGTAGAGTTTGACAATTGAACATAGTTTTACGTTAGCACTATATACTGCTAAATCGATAGAAAAAGAATATTAAAGTAGATGTCTCCGCCAAAAACTAAGCAGGCTTTTAAGTATGCACTAGAGCTGTTACAAATCTGAGTATTTTATATGTCTGTTTCAAATCTGCAGCTGGACCATAGTAAAAGTATCCAGTTTAATTCGAATATCATCCTCTAAGACGAAGATACAAAGACAGAAGAAGACTCCTTGCACGTACCAAAGAACAATACGGGTCCTGAAGCCGATACTTGAGGGTGAGAGACTGCAGCGTGCAGAACAGCTGGTGGTGGTCGTACTGGCAGGGGTCCGCCTGGATGTAGTCTTCCATACCGTGCTTGCGCGCCTTGTCTGCATCTGGCACACACGTCCAGTTATCTTTGATTCGACACCAGCTCGGGGATATTGGAGGAATAAGGATGGACAAAGTAGGTATAAATGAAATATGAGGGATAATAAAATTTACAAATAATAAGATTGATCTGAACGAAGAAACAGTCACAGATATATTATTCCAAAACAATATAAACTTAGATCTCTTTGGACCTTAGATTTAGAAATAACGGATTCAGTTTGACTTTTGTATAAGCTTTAGAAACCTTGCAGGATTATTTTGCATGGAGAAGACAAGCAAGCTCACATGCATGCTATCTATAGTACCTAAGTCAGGGGGCCTATTATTATTATTATTATTATAACTCTTTTTGGTACTAAAATGGAATGCCTCTACGCTAGTTTTACCGCGTATTTGTATTATTCCCATACCGGAACACGCAAACACTGCTGCCTGCTGTTTAGGGGTAGGTTAAAGGATAAGATGGATATCCATTCATCAAGAATTTAGGCTTCTAAGGTTCATCTCACGGTACCGTACCTCCCATGATCTTGTGGTGCGTGTCCGAGGTGGTGGGAGGAGTAGGCTTGTGGCTCTGGCCGGTGGCGCGGTACAGCGCCATCACCCACAGGTGGCACTCGTTCTCGTCGCCAACGCCCATCAGCACCGACTCGCCGTCACGGACGGCGTTCATGAAGTTCTTGGCACCTTCCAATTCTGGAATATTCGAAAGGTATGTTGATTTAATCACCAAGGCCACATAGAGTGAATGACATTACCAAGGTAAGAACGAGGTTGCTGACGCTGGTCAAGGACAGAGAAAACTGGTGCACTTTGAAGGACATACTCAGTTTTCGGTGGTTACGGGTTAAAAAAAAGCAGATTTTTTATAACACTACGTAGCTATAGAGAAAGAACTACCAAAAAAAATTGTATGTATGCTGCAGCAGCTGATCATTATTGCAAAGAATGATCAATAAAATAAACTAGACTAGAATGTAGAATCTTTCTGTTCAAACTTACCTTGTCCAACCATCAGTTGGGCTGCAAAAGAAATTGAATTTTAGTCACTGAGATGATACCTACTCGTATTTTAAAATACTGACTAAAACAAGAATCGAATCTTAACTAATTTTGCCACGCACCTTTCATCCCGATAGAATTGGAAATTGGATGGGAATCGGAAGAGAGCAAGAATTTTTATTCATAAGTAGCTTAGATGATTGAGATTCAGAATAAGATTATTTATAGCTTTAATTGCATAGTATGTCAATTAATCATAAAGACTACATTACCACTAGCGAGTTCAATGTAATCGACGGTGAACCCGTCCAGTTGCATCATCTCGGCCGGCTCGGACTTCTTGTCCTTGTAGGAGCAGAGTGCGAAGGTGTACTGGCTGACCTGCACCAGTACCATATAGCGTCGCTTCCACTTGCGCCACACGTTCTTGCCGATCACGTGAAGGTAGCTGGAACGTAGAATTCATGAGGTTATAGCGGTTTTCTTCGAGAAACTTAAAATCTTCCTATGTTCATATTCATTTTATTGCGTCCACGGTATTTACTTACTGATCATTGAAAGAAAATTAAACGGGCGATTGCGTAGTGTTGTCAGTTGGTGTTTCTCGAGGGTTAAAAGAATTTAAACGTCATTATTAAAGTGTGACCAAGTGTCATTAAAGTCATTTTCTTTTATCCTCCATTGCCTGTCGTTTTATTCTATTCTTAAATTAAGAGGGACGCATTGGACGGTTTACAGCTGATTTGATAAAAGACATAAAACATCTACTGTTTCTGTACCGCATTCGATTCTACGATCCTGATGCTATTAGCTTTTTGGGCTGACTGTTGTTAGGATTGGTTTATCATCTTACCCGCAATGCTTCATATTCAGCGGCTTGTCCATTCGACATGCGATCTTGATCCTCAGATCCTGGTCTGGTAGGTTCTTGGGAACTGTCATGCGATGCCATTCCGGTGCCTACAAAAAAAAATACTAACGTCTATAAGTCAGCCTTTAACAAAAGAGCATTGGCTCAATGTTCACAGACATGTGCAAGCAAGGTTAACAATGTCAATAGGCGGAATACTCGGAAATCATATCATAATACACACATAAGACATTATCTATTTTCAAGACACTATCGAACTTTACGCAGGTTTAAAACACTACCTAATAAGGCGTCTTTAATGAGACATATCTGTGGGCTATCATATCTGCTGCTAACTTTTCTGTTTTCTATCGACTCGAAATGTATCGACGCGATCTGTAATCAACTAATCAGCTTACATCAATCCTATCCCATTTTGTCGATTTTCGAAAAGCGCTAACATAGCATTTTGAATCATGACTACTACCTAAAACCGGTGTCTTCATTACCTTGCTAGATAACGGAGTGGGCCGGAGCGTCACCTTGCCCAGCTCCTTGTCTTCCAACGCCAGCACGCCAGGGTTTTCGGTGTAAAGCTTCACTTTGACAGCTGGAAGGGGCTGCGTGGTGCTGAAGTCTCCTTGGGTGTCCCACCTGGATGCCAAAATAACAGTAGTTTACTAATCTGTTAATATTATCGTTGGGTTGATCACGAAAGTGTCAACTTAGTTACGAGTTTTAGTGAAAAATCTTGACGTTTGAGAAAATATTTTAAGTTTTACAAATTATTTGTGTCATCTCAACATATTTTTCAAAAATATATAGTTATTTAATTATAGTATCATCACTATTATCAATACATAATAGTCATGTCAATCAAAATCAATGCCATTTGAAAGCATTTAATCATGTTTAACCATACGACCGGTGATTAAAAATATATTAGTTTATATTTTTTATACTTACATTGGTTTAGAGGCCTCCGCTTGATCGGTCTGCAGTTTGTCGCCCCCCTCCACTTCCATAGTACAATACACTATTCTGTTCGGTGCTAACGACTTTAGACCCTTTACCTCCATTACTACCACCTAAAATACATTTAAATACAACATCTTCATCACAATCCATAACATTTAAGTCATTGTGCTGAAATATGATTAGATAAAAAAGTTACATTGTTTAAACACGGTTATGAAAATAAAATAAGAATATGAATTGTATTGTCATTCATATTTTCCTTATATATCATGCCCAGGCAACTGAAGTCTTTGAATAAAAATTGAGACGCCTTCTTGATAGTCTAAACATGTCCATATCTTCTTCAGCCACCCCTTTACCTCAATTTGAAAAGTAAGAACAACATCCATTTTTGTGAGCTGCGCGTCGACATCGCCGCCGTCCCCCTCGCCAGTCAACTTGTTGGCCAGAGAGCCTTGCGATCTGAAACACAGCTGCTTACTCAACCTTGGACTCGGGTCAGGCCCAGCGTTTGATCTGATCACCATAAACCAACCAGCATCATCATCCAAGAATATCAATGTTAACAAACAACCAGGAATTCATGAGGATATTAATGATATATGCAATATAGTAATGGAATCCCAATCACCAAGTGACAAAGTTACAGGTGTGGACAAACATTCACATGTAAGGACAAATGCATGGTGGCATACAATGGAACCATCACCGATACCAAGAATGATTAAGCACAACAGAAGGGACCATTAATTTCTATAGAGATAACGATATTTAAACTACGTGAAATACTGAATAAGGGTGAAATAATTGTTAATATGCAAAAACGCAAAGAACGTGCGAAATTTATTACTTCCCTCATAGACATAATCATAATTGTCACCTTCATAAGGAAGTGATAAAGAACTTCGACGATTGAGTTGCATTGATCGCGAAAGAGATCATTTTGAAAAATAAATTTTGCGTATTAACAATAATAAAAGCGATATGAATTAAAATAATGGTGAAAAAAGCGAAGCCTATCGGCATAAAGCAAATATTTTCATAGTCCTAGAGTAAGCGATTGCTGTTTTTAGTACCGCCTAACTTGTGGGTTAGTTTATTCCTAATAAATATTATTTTGTTGAAATAGAAAAAGACGTAAGGTGAAGTAAAATAAAAAGGAAAGCTGTGGTTTTATAGGAAGAAAGCAAAATAATAAAATATTATATTAGATAGTGTAATACGAGTAGATAGTAAAAGTGTTAGGTTTTATTATAATAGAAATGTTAATGATATTTTTTAATGAATTTTAAATGACTTTAATCCAGATTCAGAATCAGAAAACTAGGTGGACTGAAACTGATCATCTGACTGTTTAATGTTTCTAATACTTTGAGTAGCTATTCTATTTTTACAGATATCTTGTTAAGCTGTTAATTGAATCATTGAATCTCAGATGTAAGCAATGTGTTTTAGCGAAAATTAGTTCGACTTCTACGTTTACTCTAAATCTATCTTCGTGACCGTAGCTGCTATATTAAAAATTTGGGTCTACTGTATAAAAAACTATAAGCTTAAAATCTTCTGGCTGTGTAGTGGAAGCGTTTGTATTATCCTCTGTTGTCATTTTATTAGACAGACCACGTTAGCTTCTATGGGAGGCTCTATCTAGTCTATGAGGTACTTCTATTACTACTGTGGCCCAATGACAACAAAAGGATCATTTTGAGGCCGGGCGGGTGTAGGGTGTCTACACAAGACACGTGCTCAAAATTAACAATTCTGTACTCATTACTTGTACTTCCTTCATTATTATCCAGTTTTGTGCCAGGGAACAGAAAATTAGAAGAAAAAATGAACAAGTAGATAATGTAAGACTGGATGAACGTCTACCAAATAAACAAGTCTAAGTATTTAGTGAACAGAAATGTAATGACGTTGCATCCAGGTATCAGGAAACAATTGAGTGCAAAGGGGAATCGAAAGGGTGTGGTAGGTTTACCTACAATCAAGTTATTAATAGTTCTGTTCTTATCAGATTTAAAACAGTGACCTAATTAACATAAAGAGTAGACGAAGTAACGAATTGATTTGATTTATTTAATCAATATGTTACTTCTGGTGACGAAACAACACACAAATGTAATGAACACAGAGGCCACAACATTTATATTGGAGTAAAATTTCAACCAAAGTTTACTTATGAATTTAATTAAGAACACAAAGTTCAGAGTTCTGATGCTTAAATAGAGAATGAACTTAAACTCGATAGAGTTACAGGTTAAAATCTTACTCCTCAATCTTAAGCTTATCAGTTATTACTTATAGGACAATCAGCTTTATGAAATTATGTAGGCCTAGACGAGTTGCAGTCTTTCTATCTAAACGACCGTACTCGTGGAAAACATGTATATAATTATGGATTTGCACATAAGAAGGCCTATTTCATATAAATTTTTATTTTTTAACATTTCTTGCGATAGGTACTTGCAACTTGTCTGCCATATCTTCCACGCTAGTTTTTGTTTCATATACGAACACCATTTTGATTAATTAATAAAGTTATATGGTATTAGTTAGTCACATTTCATTATCGACAGTCACAGCTTAGACATTAAATGGTCTCTGGGAGCATCTAATATTTTCAAGATCCAAAAACGATCGTGGAAATTCTTCAAGAGTTATTCGTGATATTCCCAAATTGCCATCAAACTGACCTGTGATTATACCGCTTGATTTTATGAAGGCCGTATTTGGAGTCTGCCCCGCCCTTGGAGACCGGCAGGGACTCCAAGTTGGCCATCAAAAGATTGATGGAAGACTTGAGCTCTTCGATGTAGAGAGACTCCATCTCTTTCAGGACGAACTTTGGCATAAGCTTGCGATTCTGTAAAATAATTTTGGAGTTTTTGTATTAGGAACACATTATCAAAGCAAAGATAGTTTTTTTTTCAATTTACTACTCGCGCACAATTGACATTTTGTATTCTTCCCATTCTACGACTAATCTACGGTGCACAAGCTTGGTCACACACCGAAGCCCAAAGTCCCGACTCAATATTTGCCAGCGAGCCATGGAGCATAAATGAAGAATCAGAAATACTGATCTACGCAACAAGACTGGTATCGCAGATGTGGGTGTCAAGACCTCTAAGCTCAAATCGGACTGGGCTGAACATGTTAGTCCTGAATTGTAAATTAAATATAAATAAATAATAAATATAACTAAGGGACTCTAGAATCTAGGGGAATAAGGAACTGAAAAGATGAACAGTGAAACAGCTAACACTATTTAATCTTCGTCAAAACAAAACCTCTTGGAAACCTACTTAATAAAAAGCTCATACCCTTTCCATCTCGTTGACTTTCTGCATTCTTCCATCCAGCTCTCTTCTGATTGCAGCTGCTTGTTCATCCGCCGAGTCCAGCTATAAAAGAAGAGTGAAGATTTTGAAACTTCATACAGTATGAGGAACTGGGCATTTTATTAAGTAAGGTGGTTAATTGGTTCTAAGAACATACAAATACGTACTACTTACTGCCCTCCTAAACGAAAAAACGTTTTCTTAGTTTCGATTGCCAAAGGAGATTCAATCCTCTCCTGTTAATAATGAGATTTTGATTACTAGAGGAGCCTTATTTGAGATGCTGCTGTTTTACTTAGCAGGTTAGTCTGATAAGGATTGGATAAAACTGTAGAGCTGAAAGAGAATCGAATCGTAGTAAAACTCACATCACAATCATATGTGATATAAATTATATCACAGGCTTACATAATGTGACTGACTGACTTATTAAAAGACAAGTACAGCCAATACCAATGGACTAAAGACTTGAAATTTGAAATATATGATAATGTAGAAAAAATTTGAACGCTTTTCTGTCAGTATCAACCAGAAGTCCTCATGTTATTGCGAAAACGCTACTGATACTTAATCCCACCCATCTCTAAAGAGGTGGTTAAGGTGATTTACTTACAAGTAGCGCGTTGAACAGTAACTGGTGTTCAAACTTCTTGACGCCCAGGATCTGCTGGAACATGTCGTAGAGCTGTTCTTTGCTGAGGATGCACTCAGCATTCAGGCTCTGCTGCTGCGCTCGCGACGGCCGCTTGGATTCGTCATCGCCGAGGACCCCTGAGTCAAAGTCAAAGTGGAAATTAGTGGTGTGTGGAGACAGTTTTATCCTGGATTGGCTAAAAGTGGAGAAAGAGAAAGGTTCCCTTTAAAGGTCTCATTTTTCATGAGAACATCTTAAACGCATGATGTAATCATATTTTTGGAATTGAGCTTCTGTTTATGAATTGAGTCAACGTGATTCCGATCGTTAATTTTATTTTTGAGAAATTTACGATAATTCATAATTTTTTACTTACCCAAAATCCTAAATTTTGAAAAGGTGTTTTTATAGTAAGCCCCAAAATAACAAATCTTGTTAAAAATGCTTATGAAAAGTCAAATTTATAAGTATGAAAAAGCAATCTAGAAAGTAAAAATACCAATGAAAAGTGATATTTAAATTATGTAGAACGTGTGAGTATTTCAATAAAGTGGGTAAAGTGTAATTGCAAAGTGTACTGTGATAATGGTAAATATAGTAATATAAACGAATTAAAATTAGAAATAACAAATTGTATTCATCGTGATGCAACTGTTCTATTTCATGAAATAAAAGCTATATATTATGTTATATGTAGTTATAACAGTCATATTTAAATTGATTTCATGTTCGAATTCTAAATTTTGTATAGGTAGGTACGTTTTCAAAAGATGTTATGAATGATTCAAGTCCCCGCAATTAGATCGTCCATATAAATGTTGTTACAAAATACCAAAGCACAGCCGGTGCAATATTTGAAAAGATTTTCAGAAGCCGTCTTTACGTGTTTATGTTTTATAATGAGGTACAAAGTGCTGTGTTAAAAGTTCGTAATATCTTATGTTATGTTTTAAGCTTGCGACCCAAGCTCAAGCAAAAGCTTGAGGCTTAAGATAAAGGAAAATGTCATGGCTGTTTCCTGAGTATACATTATTTAAACATGCAAATAAAGTATCTGAGATACCTACTGTACAAAGTTGTACTGAACATTAGTCGTATGGCAAAAGTCCGCTTTAAAGTCAGTATGATAAGTAATGAAGACAAAGATACTAAGAATGAATAAAACATCGTACTTAATAATTAAACTTAGAGAACATTTTACAGAGATCGTTGCGTTAATATAGACGGAATTATTAATAAAGATATTAAAACGGACTTTGATCATCTAACTAACGATAAACACCAAAATAACAAGCAATCGCACGTGACATAAGCCAGAAAGAGCAGAAAACAATGAACAGTCGAGTGATACCTGTTATTCCTGGGATTGTGAGAGAGACATGTCGTGAGAGAAAGGGAGAGAAACACAAAGAGTGAGACAGACGCAGGCGACACACAGTTTTAGGTACGTCGAGTTCAGTCATACAATATTCAGCAGTTGTCTTGAATGGAGAACTAATCAACAATTTATTGATCTGTGATCATATTTTTATCAACGTAGATCTTGCTGAAATATTGTGACTGAGTTTGATTTACATATAATATCTACGGTACAAACACAATGATGGGAATTATTTACCTGTAATACGTTTGATGATTAAAGTTTTAAAATTATCAGTGTTGTTTTTCCTGAGCTATCCATGTTTAATTTTGAAATACATTTCAATGCTTTCAATGTTTAATACCAATTAAGTCAACATACAACTACAAATCATCATACTTTATCGTAGGTAGGAATGAAATTGGGAGACTTACAGCACAAAACGCTTTTTTAATAGGTTAACATCATATAACAACTTTGATTGTTGAAAGAAATAACGTAAATATCCCAATTCCATTTAAAAACCCTTTAAAATCGGTTGGTTGCATCATACACTGATCTGATGACGACACTGATGCAATCAGGCAGTAGGTTCATGACTTTATAGTTTTAGTCAATCTTGAGGAGTCAATTTGTTGAGTAATGGCGTCAATAACAATGATAACAATGTTCCTCATGTAATGAAATGTCATTGTAAGGAATGTTATGTCAAGTCAGTACTGATTTCAGTTTAATTTGTACTGACTAATGATGCTAAGGACATACACCTGCTACCAATGAGAGCACACTGTTTCTTACAACAACCAAAGGCTTTGCATACAGAAGCGTTTTATCAACCACTGATGCAAACACTCATGCTTTTCAATCCGTTTCAAGTTCATTCACATCGCTGCGGCTACACTGAAGAGTCAATTTAGAAATTTTGCAGCATCAATGTTTTACCAGAAATTAGCCAACGTTATTGTCATTGACGTGAGAAGTTTATTAGAAAGTATGTAACTAACACGGTCAACTTAAAATGTTGAGCTTATTAGAACAACGTTTCTAGTTATATTACTGTTAGTAACGAAATCAACCAGTTTTTCACGAACGATAAATATTTGGGATAAATGTTATCGACTATAATGTTGGTACCATTGACCCTTTAGTGAGCCACAGCGTTACGATTGTAATTAAGATAAAGAAATACACTTACCCGTTCCTTTCATGATACAGTCGAATTTGGCTAGCCAAGATGTTAGGACTGTTTCTTTACTTAATCCATCAATTTCTGGCAAAGACCTAGGAAAAGATGTCAATGAAAGTTGAACTAAAATTCAAAAGTATCACGTTTTAGAGTAATCTTATAACATTATGAATATCAGATACAAGGTAATAATATTATCATGATTGTTTTCAAGAAAAAATAAGCAGAAAGATAAATAGCAATAAGAGAACACAAACTCTTAAGTAAACTTGAAGTTAATGACACAAGTATAAATTATGACACAAACGGAGTTACAAGTGATGCAAGTCTTCTCAAACCTGACTCTTTTCTCAATGTTGTTTCTGAAGACCTCACGGAAGTCGTGGTGGCTGCAGGCACCGGACCTGACCATCTGTTCCACCCGCTCCGACTTGAGAAATACGTCGTGGTATGATTGCACTGCGTTCTGGAATGCTTCGTCAGCCAAGATCTGGGTCTCGCCTTTTAGGAATGCCTGGAATTTGAAATTGTTTCGTATTATTGTAAAAACGATTACTTCACTTATACACAATTCAGTGAACTAATTTTGGCTTCTTGACTTTTGAATGAAAAGGGGAAGGCGGTCAACTAATGTGCCCTGAGCTAAGGAATCTTCCAATTGATCATACAAGTATAGTATATCCCGAAACAGTAGTAATTGAAACTTGAATAAAAATAATATTTAGGTGAAGGTTTTTAAGAGTGACTACTATCTAAGGACACCAGAATGGGACACCATTATTTATACATGTAAGACCGTGACAAACTGACTAACTGACTGACAGACAATTCATAGCCTAAACTACTGGACCAAGGGACTTGGAACTTGGAGGGAATTTTGCTTGAGTACCATCGAAGAAAGGATTTAGATTTTTCGAAAGTTGACCGTCAACGGAAACATATAGGTAGCAGACGTAAATAAACATTGTAAAAATCCTTGCCTACATAAAAAGTGCCTTAAATCATCTCACGGATTGGTGCTGACCTGAAACCGAGCCTGTATGGTCTCGAGCTGGTGTGGCGTCAGCTTAGTATGACGCCGCGTCATGTCGGTGGGTTGTTTCGCGTTGAAGGGGTGCGCGATGCACCGTGACACGAACACGTAAAGTTGCAACCGGCGTTTCTTGTCTTCCTCTAGCTTTTCGATCTTTTCCTGAAAGAAAATGTAGATAATTTTAGACTCAAATTCACAGTCATTAGGCATGTCGGATCTTGAGATCTGAAATCTGAATCGTTTGCATTGCTTGTACAATGCTATTTTGAGGAAGACATGGTTAAAGATGAGGATCCAAACGACAACAAACATGAACCTGATAGTTTGACGATTAGATGGTTTTTTTTTTTATTCTAACGCGCACAAGACAAGACTTTATTGATGTGTGATATTACGTATATTATTTCATAAGGTTTATTTATTTATGTAATAAAGACTTATCATACACACATACTTACTTAGAGAAAGAGAGTACCTACAAAGAAATTTAGAGAGGACCTGGGTAATAAATTCAAGGTATTTTTTTTTTGAAATTAATTATCCAATCTTTATATCAAGACAAGACTTAGCTACCATTATCCTTTTATTCATAAACGCACAATAGCTAAAGTATGCTGGAAATATGCTTTGTCCTTACCTGTCATTGTGCCATTTCCATTTGAACGAAAAGGAACACATTTTAACTAAAATAGGTTTATATAGCGTTTATGAATAAGAGAGCCAAACTAAATTAAATTTACACTCAAGTAAATTCGAGAGTAATCAGAGAATATCGAGCCGTTCTTACCTGAGGATCGGGGTCCTTGTCCGAGTGGCTGGCGCCGGACGGGCTCGGCGACGGCGCCGGCGCCTCCCCCGAGCTGGCGCTCCCCGTCGAGGTCCTGCGCAGAAACGATCTACACGATCTATAGTATTAAGTCGTCAATGTAAATGCCAAATGTTTGCGCACATTGAGAATTTTCATGGGGTTTTTAACCTCCTAATGGCCATAATCTATTGTGAATTAAATAAAGTCCGTTTTCTAATTTGATCTTTAGTCATAAAAACAAAAGAAAGTCCACTTTACTTCCCTAACAATAAATTTATATTTCAATGGCCGTATTACGTAGTATTTTTAGGACAAGTGACCTCAAGAGGTTGAGTGAGAAGAATTCTTCGTACAGTTTTTCACGATTCTCATAGTATGCTTTCACCTGGCATTGGCAGGTTTGGTTATTGCAGCAGAGCGATTACCATCTAGACTTTATAACCCTTATGTTATAGTAGCTAGAGCAATTGAATTCGGTAGATTTTTAAGGATTCTGGTGCTGCTCTTCCGAAATAAACAGTTAGCTTTGTTAGTTCCGCATCTTTCTCGCAATTGAGTTTATGGTGTTTAGTTTTTTGGAGTGAAACCTCCATTTTCTGCTGAGCCTCGTAATGCATTCCTTTTTTTTACATAATACGTCTTTGAAAATGATCCACTGCAAAGGAGGTAAAGTGGAATTTCCCTTGTTTTCATGACTGACAATTAAATGAGAAAATTGGCTCTATTGCATCCGTACTAGGTTCATATTTCAGGAGTATTTGATAGTTTTTTATAAAGTTAGGTAATTATAACCTCTTTTCGAGTCTGATAGATTTTTAGGCAAATTCTCAGTATGTGCAAACAGATATGTCAATGTGTGATCTACTTCTCTAAGCGCTACAATTGCTACTACACCTACTTTAGCATTATTCAACTTGGGATTTCTTTTATTATTCTTACTTAGTTAAATAAAAACGTCACTAAGCTTATTACTATTAGCAAGTACTTCTATAATGTTTCGTGACACGAAATGTTCGTGAATGATTATTTTTTATTTTTTAATGTATGGTACTTACGCGTGTGGGGGGGGTGCCAACGCCGCAGCCTCCCGCTGGCGGGTGGCCGGGTGGAGGGGGGCGGCATGGGGCGCTGTTGTGAGGGGACTTGGACCTACATGGACATGGAAAGGGTTAAATCGCCTTTAAAAACAAAAGTTCTAAAAAAATAATTACGGAAGTATATATAAATCCAGCGCAAGAAGTGCTTACACTTATGTATGTGTATTTTTGTGTCTATGTTTGTCTGTCTGTGCCATACTTAGTAGCTCTCAAACATATTATTAAGCGAATGGACGCGATTATTTATTAAGAAAGCTAGTAAATTGGGATGAGTTTTAGCTAGATTTCATGTAAATCGGTTGAGCCGTTTAAGAGATATCAGCTCTGCACGGGTAGCACAAGTGGTATTTTCTCGCTTGTCGCTCAGTGCGTCTCTATCGTTACTGACTACGTAGAAAGGGAGATCCGAGCGACAACCAAGTCGCGGGGAACTTGTGCTAGCCGCGCTGAAAGGAAGGGATCGCTTAATTAAATAGGGGGTTTAAAAATCTTGAAATTTAATCAACTGTCAGTCAAATTTAATGACAATCCTTTGAGGAAGCGTTTTTAAAAAAATGTTATATCCTACGTAACCTTTGGCGTTAATGTGATCTTACCTACCATTTAATAAGCATCTAGCCAGTATTATGGTCGCCTTTATCGCGGTGGATAAAGCTCTCGCTCTTATAAATGGTCAGAAAGTGACAGATTTTTTATCCACGCTTATCCACGTCAATAAACACGATCATAATAGGCCCGAGCCCATAATATTATGGTTGCCTTTATCGCAGTGGATAAAGCATTCGTCACTCTCGCACTTACAAACTGGTCAGAGAGTGACAGATGTTTTTATCTATGTCAATAAACACGATCATAATAGGCCCGATAGGTATGTACCTACTAACACTTAATATTACTAATTAAGAAACGATAAAAGCTTTCAACATCGGTTATCGTCAATTTAACGGGTAAATAGGTTGGCACATTTCCCGATAATTCCGTGGTTCCGTCAATGAACAGAAGCGGATCTAAACCGCGGAACTCCGTCCGGCAAATTGAAAAAGTTTGCAAACCGAACGAGCTGAGACTGTAACTTCCAACAGATGTAGTGAATTAGCCCATTGTTTTTTGTCGGGTAAGTTCGTATTTATCTTGCTTTCTCAATTAGCTTCAGTACCCATCAATAAGCCAACTGAAAGCAAGATAAACGCGAACCTTTCCGACAAAAAACGATTAGACAGGATTACCTATTCACTACATATGTACAGTGTTTTAATTGCAGTTCGTAAAAATACATAATTAATTAGAATTGTTCAGCTCGCAAATTAAGGGGTTAACAAACAACCTGTAAAAATGTAGCTAGCCTAGTTGGTAGTGACCCTGCCTTCGAAACTAGCGGTCCTGGGTTCAAATCCCGGTAAGAGCAGATATTTGTGTGACGAGCACGAGTATTTGTTTCTGAGTCTTGGTTGTTTTCTATGTATTAGTATTTATTTCTCTATATAAGTATGTATATCGTTGTCTAGTACCCATAGTACAAGCCTAGAGCTTAGTTTGGGACTAGGTCAATTTGTGTAAGATCGTCCCTTGATATTTATTTATTATTTATTATTTATAAAATCTGAAAAAAAATATACAATCGACAGCAAACGAACGGTAAGTAAAATAATAGAAGATTGTTGAACTAGGGATTAAAGTAAGCCATCATGACACGAGATATTAATCCACCCGAGCAAGCGAGGGTGGATGAAGTTCGAGTGTCATTATGGCTTTTTAGTCTCCAGTTAAACACTCTACTTTTCACTTGGACAGCGAGAAAACAAAATTGGTTAAAAATCGTCAGTTGTAGGATTGACGTAAGCTGATGACAGATCGCGTCAACCGCTTATGTCAACTTCGGTAACCCATTTTATATCGAATTTCACTTTATCGATTGTATCACTTCAACGAACGCATTTTTTTTGCATTTTGGCAAGGTAGGCCATAATACTTAATTACAGTCTAGTCTAGATGTTGGTTTAGTTACCTGGAAGACCCGCCGTGGACCCGCGAGGCAGCTCCGGCTTGCCGCGCACTGAGGGTCGCCCTCCAGGCAACGACCCCGGTGGAGCGACTGCGGAATAATGTAGGCTGTGAGAAGGTACTTCGGGTTTGTTTGTACTTCTCTCTCACTCCCTCTTAATACGAGCGTATGAGAGTGAGTGAGAGTCAAATACAAACCCGACGCACCTTCGAGATATCGCACCGTTGATTACTATTTAGTATAGTCTGAACCGCTGTTATTTAAAACCTATATAAATAAGAATGAAATGGGCATCACTTGAGAACGGCTAAACAAACGTGTAATTTTTCCGAATAAGGTTTTAATGGAATACCGCCAGACTGCAATTGAAGCCGGATTTACAAACACAAATGTCCAGCGACAAGTGTCGCTGATAATTCAAGCGAACTCATTTCGATTGACATATCTGGCGACAGATGTCGGGTGCGCCACATCACACGCGCTGCGCGATGTTGCCATGTTGCCAGACATGTCGTGCCAAGTTTCACGAAGTCGCTCGACTTCGCCTAACGTCGCTGCCGACACCTGCGGGCCTAGTATGGTTGCGTTTATCGCATGACAAAATGTGGGTAAAGCACCCGTCACTCTCGTACTTATACAAGTGTCAGAAAGTGACGGATGTTTTATCCACATTTTGTCACGAGATAAACGCAGCCATATTAGGTCCCCTGTCATGCTAAGTCCGGCACGTTGCGCCTTCTCACTCTACGTCGCTGGCGACACGTGTCACGGGACTTTTCTCTCCTAGTGATTGGCTTTATCGGGAATCAGCACGGGTAGCAAGTTGTATTTTCTCGCTTGTCGCTCAGTGCGTCTCTATCGTTACTGACAAGATAGAAAGGGAGACCTGAGGGGCTAGACAAGATGCATTACGCTAACCAGCGTTTCTATCCGTTACGTTTTTAAACCAATCGCATCACTTGTAGATGACGTGATACGAAAAGTCACGTGATCTACCAGTGACGTGATTGGTTTAAAAACGAAGCGATTAGAAACGATAGTTAGCGCAACAAGTCGCGGGCAACTTTTGCTAGCCGTGCAGCCATGGTGGAGACGCGAGGATCTCACCAGGTTGTAGTTTGTTGGAGGGCTGCTTCTTGTGGTCATCGTCACTATCCTCCTCTGATGAGCTGGGGTCGATCATGCTGGCTTAGCTTCTGCAACAACCATAATCTCACGTTACACCATCGCACCAGAGTTCTTTGAGTAATTAAGGAACAAAAAAAATAATAGACTCGACGAATTGACAACTTCCTCCTTTTGATATCGGTTTTAAAGTACACGGAGTCACGGAGGCATGTAGCAGTAAAACTGTCATACCTAAGTATGTTTAGTTTGTGACATAAAGATTTAATGCGCTATTTTGTATTTAAGTTTCTCAATAAAACTGTGTCCAATGCCCGTAGTTCAATCGTAGACCTTAGTTTGTGTCCCTGTCAATTTGTGTGTGACTGTCCATTGCTTTTTTTTGCAGTCTATGTACATATACAATAAAATAAACCTATTCGATATTCCCATGTATCCCCCTTTTATTACTTAGCGACGTGGTGGCTCAAGGATTAGCAAGAACCTATAATTTAAAATTTTATAAGCGCTTAAACTTGGAATATGAAACAGGTTTTTTGGGTTCCCAAATATTGCCAATAGGACCCTATTACTATCTGTATGTCTGTCTATCTGTCAGCGAGCTGTACAGTATCTTATGAAGTCATGAAGCGCAATGGGTAGACAGTTTCACAGAGTGTTTATTTCCCATACAAGAATGGTAGGGTAGAACTGAAAAAAGATTTGTATTTTTGTCAATAAACTCAAATTCTGCTGAACCGATTTTAAAAATTCCTTCACCAGTGCTGTATTATAACTGAGTAACATAAGCTTTGTTTTATTTCCCTATGCGGAAAAAAACAGCTAGTTTGTAAGTAATAGGGCTATCTACAAATGAACACGCACTTTCATCAGATATAGTCCGTACCCCGGGAGGAAGTGCCTGCGGAAAGGTCTGACATGAGTGACACGGGCCTCTCCCTTGCCGGTTGTATATCGTTCCCCGCACAGATAAACTATAACTTTATCTACAGGGTTACTTCAAGGCGAATTCAGTGCAGTAAAAACCAACGACTAAACTTTGTTGAAATAAAACTTAATTTCTAAGAGTAACAATACCAACCGTGTGGTCACCCTATTCTACTAGACGAGTTATGTAGATTAAAATACTCAGAGTCTATGAATGTTCATCGTAAGGAGTAGGGTAACCATGAGACTCGGTTAATTTAAAATTAATAATTTTATTAATTAATACAAAATGCATTTATAGATGTTTGCATAGTAAGGTAACAGTAAAGAGCCAGAAAAACATATTTGGGTTCACGACTTAGGAGTCACACGGTATAGGCTGATGGTTTTGCGGGAATAAGTTATTGTATCCATGGTAACAGATATTATATCTACATAGTTTCATTTAAAGTCACTTTTTTATAGCATGCAGAAGGCAAACGAGCACACATGTCATGGGGTGGGGACACAAGACACTTGCATTCTCAACCTATCTTAAGACTGCAATCCTAAAATTGCAAATGCGTTGCTAACCCTGAGTACCGAGACGGAATGCCTTTGTATTTTCCTTTGACTTTCTAGAATCATGTAATAGTAGGGGATTCGAAAAGGAGACGACCTTCACCCAGCTATTTATTCGATAAAAAGTATTTTATATCAAATTTAATAATGGTAAGTAATGGTGAATAAGTTGACTGAAAAATTTCAGTCCAGTAATGGCCATAATTAAAAAAAAAACTAAATAAATATGAATTTTTTTTTAAATTGCTATTGCTTGTTTAATAGACCAATTACATGCTAATCGAAAGTATGAAGCCTATAGAATATGCAAACGTTAGGTTGACTATTTTTTCCCATCATAACCATTGGGTAGGTAGGTAAGTCGGTACTAATAATTTGCACTGAACCTAACGTTTGCATATTCTATAGGCTTCATACTTTCGATTAGTAAGTATATAATTGGTCCATTAAACAAGCGATAGCAATTTAAAAAATCTCATTTGTAGTTTTTTTTTTATTATGGACTGTACCTACTGGACTGAAATTTGTCAGTCAATCTATTCGCCATATATTACTTACCATATTAAATTTGATATAAAATACTTTTTTGGTGGGATGTCAGATGACCACGTGTTTTATCGTAACGCACGATAATGTCATCCCATAAATTTTGAGTAATAGAAAAGAAAAACGTTAGTAGCCTTTGCACCTTGGCTAGAGCCTCGGTCGGACTATAGTAACTTCGCTGAAGCTCACAGATAATAACAGACTGTCCTTTTCAGATATTATTACATGATTAGCTCTATTTTCACGTAACGCCCGCTAGGGAGCGCCCTTTTCGTTCCCGTCTCGTTTGCGAGACCGTTTGATACCGGAGCCTCTGGGCCCGGGTAAAGCCTCCGAAATCATGGTGTTACCTGCTTAAGGAATGTAATGGTACGTTTACTGCTCGCATAGAATAAGGAATAAAATAAATGTAACTTCACTTCAGAAAGGAAATTAGGTTCGGGGTTTTTCTCAATCATTGTCTACTAAATATTTATTAAGGTTCATCAAAGGCATTTTACTCAAAAACTACAAAATGTACTTATATTGATGATATTTGGAGTATTAGGTGTCTCGTATAAGCCGCTACCTACTTACCCCCTTACTAATAAACGTTGAGTAGCGGTGGTATAGCTATACAATGTTTTGTCCTTATCTGTCATTGTGACATTTGAATTTGACAGATAAGGACAAAACATTGTATAGCTATACCACAGTTACTCAACGTTTATTAGTAAGGGGGATAGTGTGGTATCTCTAGTTTAATAACAAAAATAAATATCTCTCCATAAATTTAACAGAAGCTGAATTTTTTATCAACAATCTTCAACGTGGCACATATTTCGACAGTTCTTTTAAAAACACTTCAGGGTTTTATATTTTTTTTTTGATTAAGTGAATATTTTCGGAAATAATTGCTCCCGACCTTTGTTCTGCTTCATTGAAGTTACTATGACCAAGTGGGTGCGTACGAACATTTAATTTATTCGCAATGTCGGGCTTAGTTACGATGAGCTTACCGGCAAATCAAATAATCCGCAAATTGACCAATATTATCGATATATTAAGAAAATTACACGGCTGAGGTACGACGGGTAGGTACTTTTTAAGGTACTTTCTTAAAAACTAGCTAGGTAAAATACCTATAAGGAACAAAAGTAATGCTCCCATTCACAAATGTACCTAAAAATTCTATCTACATTTTGTACCTAAACCTATACGTATTTCTATGTAAAGTAGACCTTAATATGTTAGAGTAACCTAGTTAAAAGCGAAAACGTTGAAACCCACTTCAACTATAAAACTCAACAGCTTATAAAATGATTAGTATTCTTAATATAATTAGCTTCGTGCGCAAATGGCGGTCGAGCTTGGAGCCCAATTAAATTATGAAGGGAAGGAATTAACTCGGAACAGAGGGTTCGGTCTCTACATAATAATAAGTGGCGTTATCTATGAAAAGGGACCTTATTGTAGATGGCGCTTTCGCCATTATTAATGATGCTCCGATATAAATACAATGTAGCGTGACGGAGTGCGGCGTAACCGCCATCGACAATAAGGTCCCTTTTCATAGATAACGCCACATATTACGTTTTAATTCCCCACACAAAAATAGAGGTGTTTGTGATGACTAAACCGTAAGAAACGATGTTTACTACGAAGTACGAAGTGCTAATATCAATACTTCAAATTCAAATTAATTTACTTGCTTTAAAATAATGGTACAAATAGGTGTTGCTTGTATATTATTCGATTCGGATTCCCCTTCCCTTTCATTCCTAATTCGTGATTAAGTCGAGAGGAAGGGATAACGTAACTTCGAACTTTGATTTACAAAATAAGGCGCTTGGATAGTTACCACGAACCACTAAATTCGAAACTTCGGGTGCCGAGACTGCCGAGTCTCTGTCACTCTTCACTCGAAACTTAATCGAAAGAAAGGGATGAAGCTAACGTAACTTCGAACTTCGATTTTCAAAGTAGGGCCCCTGATCTTGGCTGAGATGCCCGTCACAAAACACGACAAAGTAAACGTCAAGTCATTGAAAACGTGTCTTCAGATGGGAATCTTAGCCGAAATCGGATCGGTTATTTACAGCCAGACGGGTAGATACACATGTAAACTGAGACTTCTAAGGGCCGTATTAATCAATTAAACTTGGTAAAGATACCCGTCTAAAGAAAAGACAAAGTGAACGTCATTGAAAACAGTAATTTCTGAGGTGTTTTGAGACAGCTAAACGTAAACCGACTTGGCCTTTTTAAAAAGTGAACCTTCTGTATTTGACAGTTCTGTGCCCTACCTGCAAAGGGCTTAATGCTGAAACATTTTTGTTTATGGTTCGGGTTATTCTTCGTAATGGACGCCATGTTTTCCTAATAGAGGAACACTCTTGGGGGCTTGTGGACCATAGACATTATGTTTTTGTTTTTACATGCTTATGACACGGACAAGTACCTATCGTACTTACATTATATTTTATAACTAGAGGACGCCCGCGACTTCGTATTAGTTTCCCGCTATTCCCCCCATTTCTTCCCGTTGGGGGTCGATTTTCGGGAAATCCTTTCTTAGTGCTCACTTACATCATGAAAGGAACCCCTGTACCAAATTTCAAGTTTCTAGGTACAGTAGTTTCGGCTGTGCGTTGATATGTCAGTCAGTCAGTTTAGCCTTTTATATATATAGATATATATATATATAGAAGATTTCCATTTTACTTTCCGGAAATTTGATTATTTATTTTGAAGAAGGTTTTTAAATTACAGAAGCACAGAAATAGATTTCGTACCTACCTTAAATATAGTAGTAGGTACCTACTAAATCCTTATCCTTAATTGCAACTAATATTGAAAAAGTGTGTTTGTTTGTTTGTTTGTTCCGTTTCAACAATTGAAGACCTCAACCGATTGGCGTGAAATAAAAAAACATTTATATGAGAATTTGTTTACTTCCATATTCCTACTTACCTTTCCTACTATTCAAACCCCCGTCTACGCAAACGTACCTATAGTTTCAACAATCTCAAGGGTATGTCACCAGTCGTAAATACACTCGTATTGCCCCCAAGGGACTTAAAAGGATAGTTTCGTATTCTCTGTACAATGTATGATTTACTTTTGGGAAATCTGTTGTGACATGTGGCCCGTTTCATGAAGCTACAAGTTACAAATTACAAGCGGAACTCTCTTTCTAGCAAAAGGAGTTAGAAAGACACTTCCGCTTGTAATTTGTAACTTGTAGCTTCGTGAAACGAGCCCATGGTTGCGAAATTTCTACTTTGTCAACACTAGTCAACAGTGGCCCGTTTCACGAAGCTACAATTTACAAATTACAAGCGGAAATCTCTTTCTAGCAAAAGGAGTTAGAAAGACACTTTTGCTTGTAATTTGTAAATTGTAGCTTCGTGAAACGGGCCACAGGTATAATGACGGTGCCAGACATGTGAAAACTGATAATTTGTACATATTTAGTAAAGTCAGAATCGTCGTCATATAACGGGAATTACGGCCCTATGGGCAGCATACGAGACGCATTTATATCTTAGAGCGAGCAATATATCTACCTACTTGTATCTCACTCTTACGCATTACTTCGTGTCCCGTCCGTCCGTTGATTTTATTTGATTTGGGTGGGTTGTAAGTACTTCTCTCGCATACGCCCTTAGGCCCGGTTCGCACTATGCCGGACCGGCAATTTTGCCGGATGCCGGTAAGGCTAGTGGCTTATGACGCTGTTCACACGGCATAATGTGAACAGCTTCATATAAATTGTACAGCCACTACCCTTACCGGCATCCGGCAAAATTGCCGGTCCGGCATAGTGGGAACCAGGCCTTAAGCAAGTCGTAAACTATTTTCCCCGAACCCGAAAGACTTTTTAACAGCTATCGGACTGTCTGTCGTTCTTCTTGGTCAGCCGGGTAATAAAAAGTGCTTCGGGTTCAGTTAAAATAGGTTACATTTTAGAATTTCAAGCATATGAGAGCGAAAAAGGAAGCGTTACCTACACAAGGAGTCAATCAACCTCCTTGTGTAGGTAGCGCTTCCTTTTTCGCTCTCATATTTTTAAAGTTGCATTACTAAAACCTAACATAGTATTATAAATAAAGAGCAAATTAAAGAATTTAGAAAAGAGTGAAAAACAAATCGTAGTTATTTTTATAACCTAATTAATAATCCACCCATAACAGGTTACAAAACATTAAAACATCATGATACTTATCCGTGTTTTTATTTTTACACACTCAACATGCGTGCTAACGTAATGTTAAAAGTTTTTAAAAACCATTAGCTTTTACAACCGCTGACGAACAAGGTCATAACAATTAAGTACCTACTGAAAACATTACACATTTACGTGAACTCCGTTAATTTGAAGCTAGCTTTTGCAAGTTTATTTCAGGATACGGTAAAGCCCTTAATGAGTAATTGAGTACCAAACAACCAACAAAATATATTTATGTAAAATGCATGACTTAGAGCTTAGTTAGTTATAAAATTGTTGAAGTTACAAACACACTTTCGAGAATTGGATAAAAAGCTGGCTTTTAATAATGTAACTGAAACAAACCCAGTGCAAATCAGAGGCTCTACTTTGAAATCCGTAATTCGAACTTCGTCTATTGCTATCCCTTTTGCTCTCAATGCGTCACCAATTCGCAAAAAAGTGACGGGGCGATCCGAAGTTCGAATTACTGATTTCAAAGTAGAGCCCCAGAATGCTATCTGTGAGTGGGTTGCCAAATGTGATAAAATTACTGGAAATTGGGGTTTATTTAGTTATTTTATGTTACATGTTTTAGTATTTCTCGTTAACACTAATAATTATAGAGTCTGTCTAATGAAAGATGAACCTGAGAAAAAGCGGCAAATTCAAAAAATCTTCATATGGTATTACCTATCAATGTAGGAATAAACGATTTTGATACTTTTCTTATTTTGTTTATTTTGGTGGGCACAAGGGAAGAGGAAACGCGTACTTTTTCACAATACCAAGGCCCGTATTAATAAACTATAGGTACTCAAGTCTACTAATACCGCACTCAAGTGTCCGTTTATCCATATTAAGACCATACCCGGTATCATATTTAAGTACAGTTTATTAGTAGAAGCCCGAGAGTCTTACTAGGTACTTAATACGTATGGGTAGATCAACTTTTTTGTTGTTGTTAGTGTCCCGTAAGCCAGGAGATAACAGTGATAGTTTCTTAGAAAAAATGTTATAATGTATACTTCTAACGCACTCAGGAGAAAAGCCATAAAAGAATGGTAGTTGATTTATATCCTTTGAAATCATAGTTTTAATGAGTGACCCAGGAAACGTCACCCTGGCACCGAACTACAAAGAAAAGTTGATTGACCCTATAGTCAGCATTAAATAAATAGATAGTATTTGATGCTTTAAAACTATCTATGAAAAAAAAATGCAGACCACCATAATAATGATTGCATCAGCATGCTTTATCATTTGTGAGCTCTTTTAGTAAATAAAATCACCAATAACAAGTCATTAAGTAAAAATATTTTATTTATTATTAGGATAAAACCGACGCTTTCTCTCAACTCTGCTAATAGGCATCTGAGTGTAGGCACTTGCTTCGTTACAATATAAAATTCGTTCACTTTATTTCTGATGGCATGGATGTCAAAACTATCTAAATTGGATACTGTGGCCTTGTGAGTTCGCTTCTTTCCTGGAGTACTGAAGACACCATGGTTTACTTTGCCTTCATTCTCTTCAATGTCAAAACACTGATATCTGTAAGAAGAAAGAAGGAATGAATTAAACAGAACACCATTTACAAATATATTGTGACACGCAGTACAGCCCCATTTTACAGTCCGACAGCTCTAAGAACATTTGGGTTTAGGTGAAATCAAATTGCATCGGTGAGGTTCAAATCGCAACGGTTTAAGAACAAGCAAGACAGGTATAACCCGAACGTCTTTTCCAAGAGCTCATGAAGTGTACGTAGGTACATATTAATATGTTTATGATATCTTTTAACTAAATGTATATAAACACTTCCTTAGTATTTTACTGAAACTAGGTATGAGTGTCAGTTATATTAATTATCTGTATATTTCATTAATTTAATAAAATTGCGTTTGTTAAGAGATTCAACATGGTATAGGTACAGACAATACACCTATGTATAGGGAAAGACAATGATTTAATTAATCTTAGTATTTACCGGTCGTTGATGATAATTCTTCTAAATACTTCGTTTGACTCTGGCATAGTAAATCGTTTTGCTTCAACTCTTTCAACTGCTGAAGATTTTTCAAAACCGTTTGTTTTTCACCATCCACGTCCAGCTTAACTGAAAAGAATACATCGTTTAATTTCTCAATGGAAAAGATAGGTAGAACAGAAAAGGTATATATTCTATGAAACTTTGGATTGAAGATATAGAAATAATAAGTATCAAAATTAACATGCCACACTAACCTTGTTATAACCTATAAATTCGGTCACCGTATGTAAACACTCTATTTTTTGTTTCAACAATGCTTCCCTCTTCTCTTGTTTTTCTTTATATTTGTTTATAATGGTACAAAGGATCTGTCGCACACCACATTTGATAGCTTTACGCACGTTTAGTCCGTAAATTTCGAGAAGAAAACTTTAATTTGACAGACTCGAACCAACAACGACTTGTTTGTCAATGTCAAAACGTCATTTTAATAGTGTTGCCAGACCTGCCAGTCAAATAAAAGCCCGGTTCATCATTCATTAGACAGACTCTAACTATATAGACCAGAGGCCCGTTTCACGAAGCAACAAGTTACAAATTACAAGCGGAAGTCTCTTTCTAACTCGTACTGCTAAAAAGAGGGTTCCGCTTGTAATTTATTTTGTAACTTGTAGCTTCGTGAAACGGGCCACAGAGGCCCGTTTCACGAACGAAGCTACAAGTTACAAATTACAAGCGGAAGTCTCTTTCTAACTTCTTTTGCTAGAAAGAGAGTTCCGCTTGTAATTTGTAACTTGTAGCTTTGTGAAACGGGCCACAGATAATTTTATCTTAAAATACCTTCAAACAAGGTCAAATTAAGATGTTACGATTAGCATACTTAGTGAATGATTGTACATTCACAAATCCTAATCAACGAATTATTAATGGTATTTGCTTCCTGTTACAATAAAGTGTTTACATAAAATTATTTGTTGTAGGAATGTTGTAAATTTGAAAAATAGCTTTTAAAACATTAAAGGAAATTTTTAGGTTACCGCTAGCAACACTTCATCGCTTCTGTCAAGTAGTGTCAATTTCAAGAATTCAAAGTATCAACGAACGTTCCATTTTTCGAATCTAAATATTGAGAATTCATTCGGTAAATAATTAAAATATGAATACTCTAACTGATAATAACGTGAATAATTGTAACGAGGAAAATTCCGCGGAGTCACCGCCGCAACGGCGGCGTCGTTCGAGTTTTTTTGAACGCAGAAGCATCGGTATTATTGAAAGCATAATTCATGTTATATTGTTAGATATAAACGATTTAAAACAAGAGTGTAACACGAAGTGACGTTATGGAGTAAATATTGTTAATAAAGATAGTACTTATCGGTTTTAAATGCTTTGTAATTACCATTTAAACACACAAAATATTATAAGCCAATTTGTTTGTTTAGTGCCTGAACCCACGATGGACATTGAAGATAACGACTTCCAGGATGATGACAGAGATGATGAACACCTAAATCAGTATGTATTAATCAGATATTCCAATTTGTAAGGCAACAAAATGTTTAGAATAAGATATTTTGAAGCTGCAGAGATTACAAAGTGTCCTAATCTTACAACCGTATTCACAAACAATACTTAAGGGATCCTTCACTGAGTAAACCCACTGCTTTCAATACAGCTTAGTGATTGGTAGTTTTTGACCGACCTTTTGTTTGTGAGATGTTTTGAACCACCATGTGCGTTTGTGAGCACTGTGAGACCTCATAGTGACGTTTGTGAATACAGGTGTGAGTCTTATTGTCAGGAACCTATCAGAGGTATTAGCATTATTTGAATCTACATTTTGTGAATTTTCTCCACATGGTATTTTCACACAGTAATCATAATTTTCTAGAATACAAAACCATACTCTGACTAATTCACTTTTGCCATTAAACCCTTCAGACATCAGTGGCAACGGCATCTTCACATTCCAAACCAAATGAATGAAAGCCTAAAATCTCAGCAATCCAGCGGCCCATTTCACGAACCTACAAGTTACAAATTACAAGCGGAAGTCTCTTTCTAACTCCTTTTGCTAGAAAGAAAGTTCCGTTTTCTAATTTGTAGCTTTGTGAAACGGGCCACAGATGTGAAACATTTTATCTCTGTTACAGATACTATTCACAACTGCTGAGTGAGAAGGAGCAATGGAAAAAAGAAGTTCAGAACCGCAGAGGTATTCTGCATGATGCTGAATTGTAAGTGTTATAAATAAAAATCATATTTTTCCAGAGTAATCATTTAGAAAATAGGAACACATTTAACCTAGTTAGTTGGTAATTTAGTACTTTGTCTTTGGGTTCAATGGGTTAAGAGCGTGTGTACTAGACAACGCTTAATATACAACGTAGAAACAACTACTCATGCAAATCACACAAATATTTTATCAATCAAACCAGGGTCTAGTAGCTTTTTTGGCAGGGTCACTTCCAACTAGGCCAACATGGTGTTAATTGTACTACCTATTTTTATTACCTAACATTAAAACTTTTTTTGCAGACAACTGAACATGGCAAAAAAATCTGATAAGATCCGAATCAACTACAGCATCCTGTCTAACGAAGACATTGACTTTATCAGAGGCAAGCCCAACTTGACAGACCTCGTTGACAATGTCAAAAAGCTACAGAAATCAACTACGGTGACGTATGCTTTGTTCAAGAGAATGTGCGAATTGGATGATGTCATATTGGACCATGCGGAGGACAAGGTTCAGAGAATTACAAGCGCTCTGTTAGAAAATAGTGCTGGGATTAGTTAAATAAATGTATTGGTAAGAAATGTTTGTTGTTTTATTTACTCAAAACAAATATATTTTTTTACATTTGCGATCAGCAGGCCTAATGCCTAACGCACTTGCAATCAACTGACAATAATTATGTTGTCAACTCTAAAAAACTAACAAAAAATATATAGAAACTTTTAGGATAATTAAAAGTGGAAATCGCCTAATTATTAAGTTTCTGTCAGAAAAAAAAAGAAGCTTTTGTTGCCGACTGTACAAACTATACGCAATTTTGCCTTGCTTATACTTCTCATAGACACTTGTCATAAAGTGAATTGATGAGGAATTATTTAAAAACCGGCCAAGTGCGAGTCGGACTCGAACACGGAGGGTTCCGTACCATTACCTATACAACATTAGCAAAAAACGGCAAAAAATCACGTTTGTTATAATGGCGCCCCCCTTAAATATTAACTTTATTCTGTTTTTAGTATTTGTCGTTATAGCTGCAACAGAAATACATCTGTGAAATTTTCAACTGTCTAGCTATCACTGTGCATGAGATACAGCCTGGTGACAGACAGACAGACGGACAGCGGAGTCTTAGTAATAGGGTCCAGTTTTTACCCTTTGGGTACGGAACCCTAAAAATGAACCAATTTTGGCACCTTAAATTAAAGATGGCGGCTGTCGCGGCGTCCCCCCCACCCCAAAGGTGGAAAACTTGGAATTTAATTAGAACCTTAAACAATATCCACAAAAAAATACCTATGCTCTACATATTGTAAAGCAAAGGCCTTTTTAAGTCCCTGTAGACTGGACTACACTTGCCACTGTTTGAATTTTGATTTTTGCCGTGTTACCTACCTAATACAAATCTGGTTTAATCGGATATACTCATATTACTCGTAGGTATATCCAGTATGTATTAATCGGCTAAATTATGAAGAGTAGCAAGTGGTTTAACATTCCTGTGTGTTGTGACTACAATATCTGGCCCAGGATTAACCTAGCCTTGGCGGTGGCCCTGAATATTCTAATAAGAAGTATTTACATAATCATAACATATTCGGGCTATATCTACATATCATATGTTTGAGTAATATAGCTGCGGCCCGGAATAGTATGGATATTTACTATGTCTGCAATTTTTTTAGGGACTATGTTCCACTTTGTTTTAACTTGTATCGTTTCCCTTTCTTGGGATCGATTGTCAAATTGGGAACCACTGTAAGTAGTAGTTACATCGAAACACATCACAACAAAAGCAATCCAGAGTAGAATTTCACCCAGGATGTCATACGACCTCGTAATTTGTGGGATAAGTTCATATTCACTTTTTTTTTCTCATTTAGCTTATCAATGGAAGTCGATTGAGAAAGCAAGATAAAAACGAGCTTTTCCGAACAATTACCTACGATATGTGTATTCACTACTTCACTACATCTTAGGTAGTAGTCACCCCGCACAAAGGTGAGCTTAGAGAGCAGCCGCGCCACTGGGTGGCTGGGTCATACGCACTTGGAAAAACAAAAGTTGTCTCTCCTGTGGGCAATAGTTAAAGGCGTGTGCATGTAAGTTATGTTTTTATCTGATAGGACTAAAGCAGACCTAACGCCGTTTATGTGGATATGGGTAAAGCCAGAAAATTAGGCCTGCAAAACGTTAACTTTGGGTATGTCCACAGGAAAGACGCTAACCTAAATCTGCGTTTGACCCGGCTACGTTTTGGCACTACGGCGCTCCTGTAGCCCCCTGTTGAGTCAATGGAATGCCTCGGAGGTTTTCCCGGTCAAGTCGGATATAACCCGCCCTGCCCCCCGCTGGCGGCGGTTTGGATGGCGTTTCTCCCAGGTCAAAAAAAAGTTTACGGAATACCTAGTGACTAGCCAATTAGATAACGCAAAGCCTGGAGCTCTTGTTACAGCATCCGGCGCCTCGCCCTTAAGAACATCTACTTCCGTCACTTAACTTTCTTTTTTTAAATATTATAATTGCGCCTCGCCCCTAATAATTATTAATCACTTAACTTTTAAATATTACAATTAGAATTATTAATTTGTCAATCTGTTTTAAAACTACTAAAGTAATTGTTAATTAATGTAAGTATCGAAATGTATAAATTATTTGAACAAGTGGCGCCACCGCGCCACTTTTTGGAACTAATAATAAAAAGGGCGGACGCGGGAGTACTTCTTGGTCGGGGAAGCGAGACGTTGCACGATTGTTTTAACTTAATTACAGAAAGTCATTCAAGTCATTGCTTGTCTTATTTCCACCATAAAATTAGGGACTACACTCTATTCCGGCTAAATATAATGCTTTTGGCACGTTTATCGTATTGTCAACGTAATGATAACTAGTTCTTTATTAAGACACACGGGTAGTGTCCAGCCAAGTTCGAAGAAAAAGCCGAGTGATAGTGCAGTGTGTATTTACACGAACCCATTCAGCCCTTTTTTACACCCTTGTAACTTTTTCCCAGTACAGCCAGTAACCTGTTTTTTTTACAGATTACTAAGGTCATACTAAGGTAAATTCATAACCCTTTAAAGAGTTATTAACTTCTGAAAACTGCTTATTTTGTACTGACTGGCTCACTCATCAAAACCTATATGTTATTTCCTGATGACCTAGAGAACCATGTTAGAACTTATAATGTTGGACATAAGATCTTTTATTTGATTGCAGTAAACTTTCGATTTGATTTGCTTTAGTGCTAAACCAGTTTTACGCGGGCAAACAATACACAGAGATTTCAGCGTAAGATTTTTCCCCTCTACTTTTTACTTAACCTAAATATGAATTACACATAAGTTCCATTATAACCACCGATTTCCTCGTCACGCCATTCTTACTATAAGTAATAAGAAACGTAGTAAAGTGGGTCACTTATTGATTAACATAGTCATGGTTTCATTCGAAGGAAGTGGAAAAATGCAGCCGCTCAAGGCCTCGCGTGCCACATTAGTGCTGTGAAAGTAGCTAGAAGCCTAACCAGTCGTAATGGATGAAACTTGTAGAGATTTGTAGAGACGTAAAAGCCCTCATGTGGCCTATTTACCTACTGAATAAATATTTTGAATTTGGACATGCTGGCAAGACTTCTTTCTTAGCAGGGCTTGAGAACGGTTCGAAAAAAACGGTTGATTAGGGTCTTAGCCTGGTTTTTCGTAATATGCTCGCTCGGAGTGGAATCGATTGGCGATCGCAACCGGCTTCAAAGTGAAGCAGTTGTTTTCATTTTGTATGCAGACAAGCCTTCGATTTTCAAAATGAAAACGTTCGTGATTGCGAGTGCGTTAGACAATAAGCCCTAATAACAACAATGGCAAAATGACAATTATTTAATGTCAACAAATAAAGTCTTCCAATTATTACATTAGGTATATGAATCATTTGAAAGGTCTTATTGTGACCATCTCAAATATATACGAATATACCTAGTAGCATAAATAATAAAAAAATGCAGTCGGGTTTTTTAAAGCTTGCTTTTCATAATATATTTATTGAATTTTGAATCATTCAGCAACTTCAATCCACTCGCACTGTCTATTCGATAAAAGCCTTTATAAGAACCGAAGCGAGTTAAACGTCTGTAACTTAGTGCCAGAACACTGAGTCCTTTGACGCTGTTAGTGCTGTTACTGCTGTTGTGGAAACATATTCGGTTAAGTTAAAGCAGTTAAATTAAGATTTACTGCGTCTTGCAGAAGATTAGGGTCATCACCTGCGAGCCAATTATGGTCGAGTTTATCGATGTGGATAATCGTGGATAAAACAACTGTCACTTTCTAACCAGGGTAGTGAGCGAACGCAGGAGTGATGTCCAAGCGGCGAGTTTAAGTAGTCCCGTCAAAGCGAACAAAACACATTTCAGCGCGTGTATTCAATTTGGCAGCATGGCTTCTCGAACGTATAAGGCTGCCTAATTGAGAATGCACGCGCTAAAATGTGTTTTGCTCGCTCTGACGGGACTACTTAAACTCGCCGCTTGGACATTCACTCCTGCATTCGCTCACCTTTGCTTTTGAGAGAATCACTACCCAGCTTATATAAACCGGAGACTTTATGTAGTCGTGTCAGAGCGTACAAAACACGTTTATAGCGCGAGCATTCTCAATTAGGCAGCAGGGCTTCTTTCGAACTATTTATTCGTAAATGGTAGGTAGTAAATATTGTGACATTTCATGTTTTATTTTTAACAGAAATATATTTAGAAGGTTCAGGTATAAACTTATATCGATTACCTATCAAAAAGTACCTACTGAAATTCCACCAAAAAATGAATGTAAAAAATAGGCCAAGTTCTCAAGTGCCAAGTTAAGGCTCAAAATGCATTTAGTGGCACCTTTTTAGATATCGTTACGAGATTACAGCCCGCCGACGGACAGACAGACAGACGGATAGTGGAGGCCTAGTAATAGGGTAGGTACCAACGGGACCCTTTTGGGTACGAAACCCTATTAAACAATAAGAAACTGATAGTAGGTACTATATTTACTAAAGCAGTCAACCGTGTCAATTGAGCCACTAAATTGCCCACTCGATAGTGAAACGTAATTTCATACAATTAGGGGCAATTTTTCTGCGACAAATTGGGTGGTTCCTAATGGACATAAGATAAGTGAGCAATAAGTTGCAAGTTACAAGCAAAAAGCGATTCTTTATAGGACTGTTCGAACCTCTATTCTACTGATAGAGAATTCCATTAGGCATTAAGTTACCCTTTTGTACTCAAATTTGTATTCTTGTGCAATAAAAAATAAGTCTCTTATTCATAAACGCGCAACAACTAAAGTGTGCTTGAAGTAAACTCTGCCCTTATCTATCATTATGACATTTGAGTTTGCCAGAAAGGGACAAAGAATACTTTAAGTTAGAGGTAGCTTAATAAACGACTAAATAAATAAAACCGTATTACCTTCCATCTGTTATCGTATTGTTTTTAATTTGGCCGCCAACGCTCGGCTCGGTTTAAACTGTCAAATGGGTATTTCTCAGAGCGTTTGAAACGCTGTCACAACCGTGGCTACAATTTTGATGAGTTTCTGAGGAAAAGCTAAACAAATTTGATAAGAATTGTAAGCAGAGGTTGAGTTCTACAGAATAGCCGCAAATGGCATTCGAGTCTACAGGGAAGCCGTCAATAAAGCGACCACGGTTGTGACAGCGTTTCAAACGCTCTGAGAAATACCCAAATAAATACCAACTAGCTATCGTAACTCTAAAAACTTGTTAACTAGGGGTCCTATTGAAAAAGGGTACAAATCGACTTAACTCGTAACTAATAAAAAAGGGTATTATTATTATCTACATGAACAGAGTATACTACACTTAAACCCTTTTTCACTTGATCTTCAGAAGACGACCCTTTTTCACTGGGACTAGGGAATGCAAATAACCGGTTATAACCGGTTTTACCAGGTTATTTTCATACAAAAACGGTTATTAACCGGTTAAATTGCATTCCCTAACTGGGACCCCTGCTGTAACCACATTTTGCATAATTAGGCTAAGATGTTCACCAGTGTATAATTAGTGACAGATTGCAAGCCCATTGCGTAACAGTACTACAAGCTTTTATTTCTGCTTAGTCGCCTCTTACGACTTCCACCGTTCCACCGGAAGACATGGAGTGACACTATTCTAATCCGGCAAACACACGGGGGGGGGTTCGCCATTATAATATAGGTAAGTAAAATATCTACATCTCGTCCCTTTATACCTTATACCACGACCCACTCGGCTAGCACGCGACACGTCAATTATTACAAAATACTTGGCTAATTTAACTAATTCCTATTACTAACGCGCAATTATTTGGCTATGAAATACACCACTTCCCAGGGGAAATCTTTAGGGGAATGTTTCCAATTTAATGATCTGCAATTTGACTTTCACGGATACCGCAGATAAAGACGTTCCTTGGAGAAATTTGTTACGAAGTCGAACGGTATTTATAATAAAAATCGGGAAAAATATTTCCTCATTATGATGCGTACAGTTAGATAAATAGGTACGCAAAAAAAAACCGGGGAACAATCTCAGACAAATTGGCGTATGTACTTAGTTCCAAACTAAGCTCCAGGCTTGTACAGTCTCAGCTTGTCAGTCAGGAGTTTAATTGTTATGCCACTATGGAACCCTGTCGCATAATTTTGGCGTAATTTCTTTCATGGGGTTTGACGCTGTCATTATGACAGGGTTTCATAGTGGCATAACAATTAAAGTCCTTGACTGTACTTACTTTATGTATAGGAATACAGACGGGCAGACGGACATGCTGAAACTATAACGCTATGTGCGCACGAGCAACTTAGTTGCCTAGCGACAGTACCTACATCTGTCTCTTTTCCACGTTTTTGCATTTCGAACATGCAAAAGAGACAGATTTACTAGCATAAGAGTTGGTTTTCATATGATTTTGTCTTTGACAGATTGAAATTTTACATTTCACATTAACATTGTTCCAACCAATTGATCAGTCAACTACGTTTAAAAAATACGTATCTATCTATAGTCAATTAGTATAAAAAAACAATAACTAATTAATTTACGCATTTTTAAAAACCCATATTTCTTGGCCGGTTTTAATTTTAATTTCACTTTTGGTGATCTCTTTTACTGTACCTAATTTTATATTTTGCTAAGAAATGTGATTTAAAATAAATTAACTTATACCTACATATTCCCTAATAGGCAATATGCATGGATTTTTATCTCTAAATCATCTCTGAGTTCGGCGTTCACTAACTCTTCGATTAATTGAGAGTAACTATCGTTTGTTTAAGAAAGTAATATCCAAGTGTAGGCGTCCCAATCTCTCTTTTCAAAACAAGGACAATTTCCCAAGGTAGGTATTTTATTTTTCACCGCCTACGCTAGATCATTTCGCCATGATGGGAAGTTTCTGTGTGGGATTTCAACCCTGACCTTTACTGAGCGTTGCCAAGAGGGTTCATTAGGCATTGACGTCGCTGATTTTGTATGCACTTCAAGTAGTAGCGATACTTCTGGGATGAATAGGTAAGTACTGGGCCTCTATTGTATGTGGTACTAGAGGACGCCCGCGATTTCGTACGCGTAGAATTAGTTTCCCGCTACTCCCCCCATTTCTTCCCGTTGGGGGTCGATTTTCGGAAAATCCTTTCTTAGTGCTCACTTACATCATGAAAGGAACCCCTGTACCAAATTTCAAGTATCTAGGTACAGTAGTTTCGGCTGTGCGTTGATATAATAAGTCAGTAAGTCAGGTTTGCCTTTTATATATAAAGATAATCAGGATCCGAAAAAAGCCAAAAACCATACCTAGCAGTGACTGCAGAGTTGCTATATAAAAAATATGTGCGTCTAATACATGAGGGCGGCAAAAAAACATGGTCGCGGCATCGAATACCATGTTGCTTTCGGTGTGGAGACCCTCGATCTCTAGGGTCCAAGTGTTCACCAGCTTTTTATAGAGCATTCTAAAAGCTTGGTCGATGAAACGGGTGACCAAAGAGCTGTTTAGGTGAGGTGATTCTCCTTAACCACTCGGTCTTAAAGTTGACGCACCAAATATTAACCGACGAGTTGCAGTGGTCCCGTCAGAGCGTAGAAACTTCATTTAAGAGGCCACATATGCTGCCACGCCTAGTCAAGAATCAAAATGGATGGCTTTATGTGCTTTATGCGCGAAAAACGTGAGAGTACTATAAAACTACAACCTATATTAACAAAATGGTTTACCCAGCATTAAGAAGTTATAAGTTCTCAATTATTAAACCAAAAATCATGGTTAAAGATAGGGTTTCGAAGATTCAATCGAAAACATGTTAAAAAGGTGTCATGTTTGAAAATTGAAACTATTAAAGATTTGGTTTTTAATCTTGTTTTCACGTCTATCAGTTTCAAGGAAATATGATCAAATTTACCATGTTTAAAGAACATACACATAGGCGTTATACTGAGATCCAGATCTTGGAATACTACCGATTTTAGCATAATAATATGTGGTCTCATAAACGCGTGCATTCTCAACTTACCCGCTTTACCCGTCCAGTGAGCTAGCTCGTATGACTTCGCTCACTCGATCGAAGTTCGACAGAGAGCCGCTTTTAAGAGAAAATAACCTCTGGCAGTTTCCTCACTTAAAGTATTAGCTGGCTTTTCAGCGCGGAAATGCTGCCAGCATCTTTGGCACTATGCCACACGGCTCTACATAGATTTAATTTAGCTTTTTTTTAATGTACGGTGAAAAAGTTTTTATTTAATTTTAACGGTGTATTTTTTTTTACAGTTATTTAGTTTGAAATACATATACCTCGTCATTTTGTTAGTGTTATATATTGACGACGCACACTCATGGGCTCGATTCCCATATATGTACCTAACCTATCCCAATATTTGTGTGATTAACATGAATCCTTAATGTTTATGTCCTAAATATTATTTTTATTTTGTTTTATTGTATTCTGGTGTATATTTAAATAAATAAAAGTAAATAATACGTCTTATAAATTATTGTTTAAGTCAATCCAATCCACTGGGATCGAAGGGATCCCCAACTCTAAAAGATATAAAGCTAGCGCTCCAAACTACAGTCAGCGTCATATATAAGGTAAAATTCAAAGTGCTCAAATAACTAAAGTCGCCGTCAATAGAACTTGTGAACGATGTAAACAAATTAGTACTGTTTGACACATAACTTCAATTATTCACCGAGCGTGTTTTTATTTAAAATAACGTATAATGGATAGTTATTTCATCTTAAACTTAACATGAAAATAATGATTTAGTGTATAAATCATTGCAATGACCTCACTTTATCTTTAAAAGTAAGTATCTACGTGATTATAGAGTAATCATGGTGAATTGGTTCGTTTGGTTTTGTTTAGGGGAGAAGTGGTATGAAGGGGCCAGGTTTTGAAAGAGCCACTTGCATTTTTTCGGAAGTTTCCAAACCAAATTGCACAAGTTTTTATTCTTAAGTGGCTACACTGATTTATATTCACCCACAAACATTTGACACCTCTTTGAAAGCAACGGACGCTGATGCGTTGAGTCAAAGTTTTCGGCACTAACAAGTACCTAAGTATTGTGCTTCAATTACTTTGTTTTTTGGTATTTTATTGTAAACAAACACAAGTATATGGATTGTGCATTGGGTATGTGCATGTATTTGGGCTTCTTGCAACTACGTAAAAGCTGAATTTATAAAGCGTTAACATTGTTTTCGTTTTTGAGATTATATTTTTTTAAAGCCAAAGTCATGAAAGAGCCTGTCTAAGGGGCTTTGAAAGAGCTGGCTTTTTCATAATAACTAGAAGGCTAATTATTAAGGAATTTTTTCAAGCTCAGTATAGAATTTATCTGTGCTGTTTTTCATAAGATATATTATTATTTGATATTTTGATTATTATTCAAATTCTTATTAATTAAATTACAATACGCTACCTTAAATTTAAAGCAGTTGTTAGGAATGAGTTAAAATTGTTATTAAAATTAATAAATTGTTAAAAATGTTGCTTATTTTAAATAGGAATCTGTTAGAATCTTTTTTTTATACAGTGCAATAACTGTTATTTTGCGTAATTTACAGATAAACTTAACTATTTAATAAGTGGCTCTTTTATAACTATTAGTGGCTCTTTCAATACCGATTCGTTATGAAAGAGCCGAAAGACACATTGTTTTAAAACGGGTATTTTACTGTTTTGTTTATTGATTTTTGCGATTATTTGTATGAAAATACCAACTATAATAAATAAACTATCATTTAGACACAAAATATGTGTATTTTTTATTTCAACTGTATCTTTTGGCCCCATTTAGTAAACTGGCTCTTTCATACCACTTCTCCCATCTTTTGCAAGTTCTATTGACGGCGACTAGTTTACCATACAATTAATATGGTGTACCGAACTATTTGTACCTACATACCTACAAGCTACAGGCTGATCATTTTTGTATTTAGGTTAAATAAATTCTAGCATAAACCTTGCTATGTTGCTGGTGTGACCTTTTGTGATATTTATGTATATCTTGTGGGACGGAAGCCGTGGGCGCTCTCATTTGTGAGGATAAAGTGTGAGTACCTATACAATTGCAATAGTAGTGCATATTTCAGGCAAAATTTAAGAATGAGTGTGTTCCAGGAGTTATAAATACCATAAAAATATAGAGAGATAAGAATATTCGCTTTTAAGACAATTTTATTTATTTGTAATACAGGGTGATGGAATATGATTTAAGTATAACGCAACAATACCTACACTACGTACAATGCCAAAAAAACAATATAATCATCACTGTAGGTAATGTCTCAATTGTGTTTGTTCGCATGTGCTTATTCTTGTAACTTATTTGGTTCAAATCGATCTTGCGATGGAAGCCAGTCTTTTTATGACGATGGCGTTTTGCCACAAAACTAAAAATGGGAGCATATTGCCCATTTATCAGACCAACAACTATTATTCCGGGGTGTTGTTAGTAAGTATAAGATTGCATAATCCCTTAATTCCTTTTCATTCAAAAATTGTATATCTCCTCGGGACAAAAAGTTGCGTATTTCTAACTCTCAAGGTACGAACTATAGCTGCGTTTTGTACGAGAAAGGACTAGCAAAGACACTTTTATGTAAGTTGGTACGATCACATACTGTAATTGATGAACCACTATAAAATATTCGCATAAAACCAACGATTAATTCCTATGTATTTTCTATCTCGTCACTTGACGGTGTCATTATGACAAGGTTCTATGGTGGATCAACATGTAATGTCCTTGATGGTACCTAAATATTATTAGTAAAACGACGCGTTAAAATATCACTCATTACCTACCTACCTGCTCGTATCGTAACGAAGGTTAGGAAGGAAGGTGTAACTTACTACTAATTAGTAACAAACTTCGTTGTACAGATAAGCAAGCTATCAATGTCAGTGGTTGGACGAAAAACGACGAGTTTTTTTGCAAAGATCTCATTAAACTTTATCCTGCCTGAAGAAAAATGTTCAATGTTAATAAAAGTATTTCCCTTATTTTAGGGATTATTACTGGTACAAGTTTCGCCAGAGGGAAAATTTGAACTATCTTTTTGAAGACCGAACAGAATTATGTCCCATGTAAAATATATTTAACTTTGATAAACATTTTGTTTAGTAACCTGTGAAAGGTCACTGAAAATAGAGACATTATATTTTACGTGATTCTTTTCGGTCCTTGAAGTATAATTTCGTTTCTTGATGTACACTCATTTGTGAGAAATGTAACATAGCTGCTTCATTATTAGGGTTCCGTTCCCAAAGAAAAGGTGCCAACGGGCCCATAACGCTCCGCTTTCCATCCGTCTGTTGTCACAGAGTGTGTATAATTATAGCTACTATAAAACAAATAATATTGAGAACTGTGATTTTTCGGCGAAGTGCGTTCATGTCAAAATATTGTACGGTGGTACGGAACCCTTGTTTTGCGAGTCCGACTCGCACTTGACCGGTTTTTTATCGCATTTAAATTTCTTAGAGTTTAGAAAGAAAATTGCCATTAAATTTAAAAGAAAATTGCCATTAAATAAAGACTTAAATTTGTATAGAATATAATTTCGAGTTACGTCATCTTCCGTAGATAAATAAAAAAAGTACTCCTGAGTCCCCAGGTTATTGCTTGAAGACATATTACCAAATATAAAAGGCACCCTGTAGGTAGTTATGTCAACAAGGTCTCAATTACAATGTTACAAAACTTTGAAATGGGGTCTAAATAAGTTTTCAGGTTGTTTTAATGCTATAACATAGCTTAGCTTACTCATCTAGTTACGTCCGCATAGATCAATTCATGGCCCGCTATCTCTTCGAATACTTCCCAATAACAATCTGTGTCGCTATTGCCTGACGCACTCATATAATTCAATTGCTTTCATTTTGTAAGCAGACTCGCCTTCGGACTGTCAAAATGAAAATTATTGACTCGATGTAAAGGTAATGCGTCTGTATAGGTAGTTATTTTTTTACAAAATTCCGATTTGACGTGAACGTTAAACGTGATTAAAATGAACCATAACAACATAATCAGGGGCCCTAATATGGCTGCGGTTATCGCGTGACAAAGTGTGGATAAGACATCCTTCACCTTCTGGCACGTAAATAAGTACGAGAGTGACGGATGCTTTCTCCACATTTGACACGCGATATAGAGGCAGCCATACTAGGCCCCCTGCCCTATAATTTCCTCTAGCTTCCTAAAGCCCACTATACGACGAAATTTGCCAAAGGAAACCTATTCGAATGCAATAAAGACAATTTTCTAATTTAATTGTCAGTCATAAAAACAAGGGAAATTCAACTTTATCCCCTTTGTAATGGATCTTTATTTCAATGGCTGTATTAAGTAAAAAAATTGTACGCTCGGCCTTATAAGGCCTAGTAGAGACGATACTGGTTGTTATCAACACTATTTTCATCCATATATTAAAACTAGTGACCCGCGCTCGCTTCGGTTTGGTTTGTGTGAGTTTTCTATAATAGCCGTATATAATCCAAAATGTTTAATATATAAAAACCTTCCTCTTGGATCACTCTATCTAATAAAAAAAACCGCATCAAAATCCGTTGCGTAGTTTTAAAGATCTAAGCATACATAGGGACAGGCAGACAACGGGAAGCGACTTTGTTTTATACTATTCACCCCGTTACAGCTAGTTTGATTATTCAATAGTACGTTTAATGCTGGAACTATAAACCAAACCTTTATATATTATTGCAATTTCTAAATCATCCTGTATATAACATACCCAGATGGTAAGATATTGTAAGAAGAGTTAACTTCTACGTGACTAATAATCCCAAGTTTTAATGTTACGTTAAACTTTTACGTACTAAATTCAATAGTTAACATTTAGCTTACCATAAATTTAAACGCTGTTTTTCTCTACCTGTCTCAAATACTTGCAAAACTTAAGATCATAAATAATCTTCAACCATCTGAATGTAAATCGTAAGAAAGATCGCCTTTCATGTCTGTTTTCCATCGCACCGCATACCTAAAGTAGTAGTCTATAAATAATTCAAATGCTTTCAGATCCGAGCTCAGTATATTTGCCCATTTTCGGTTTATAAGCCCGACGGCGGAACTATTTTTAGAGTCATTGTTACGGCAATAACACAGAGTATCAAATAACTAGCTGATTGATTACAGAAAATCATTTAAGACCAAAAAGGTTAACTAACACGCTTACTAAGACCTTGTATTCCCGCATTTTATTACCATGAAAACCTTGGTATCGAGCTAATTAAGTTTTTATCAGCACCCTGTATCACAAACCGTGAAAGTCAAGTGGTTACTAAAACAAATACCAACCTAAAAACTCGAATATATCCATAACATGATACAGACATAGCACAGCGTTACATAAATGTATGTAAAGGAGTTCAAACCAGTCTATTTCTAAGACAAAGCCAGATAAATCCAATTTTAAACGTTACGTAAACAGAAATAGAATAATTCAATTAAAAATTGCGCTAGTAAAACTTGAAAAAACGACTTACCCTTTTTCGCGCCTTCGTTAACGACCAATCACGGGCCTGGAGTCATTTGAATTGGTTACAAACTATTCGAATCACAGTTGTGTAGCACTATTTTAAATTTGGAATATTTACAGTATTATTTACAGTCTCGTAGGATTTTTGCTGTGGTACTGGCTGGCAGAAACGTCAGTTGTTCCGCATATTTTTGCGCATGCGTGCAAATGGCGGCTGGCGGGTCGATATTGTGATAAGGTATGGAGGCGAAGGCTGCGCCCTCATGCCGCGCGACATTGGGAACATAGGGTACGGAAGAATCGAGGTCACCGTTCGTATTGGCCCGCGCTTCCGCTCGGTGTTGCTATGGTAGATACTGGTGTTGCCAGTGTGGAAAAAGTGTAATTCGATACGTTTTACGCAAGATTGTTTCAGCATTTCTTCGGCCACTGGCCTGTTTCATTTGACACAATCTCGACCAGTTTAGACCTGTAAAATTGTTACTTGTAGCTTTATAATACGTGCCCCAGGTAATTGGACGGGCGTTTATTCTACTCGGTAAAACCATATTGCCTTTGGCATATTGTAGTATTTTCAACGTTATTATTTTGAGGTTGGGTTGAGATGGGCCTTGTGTGCCGCTTCGACTATTGCTACTTTTACGGTCAGCGTCATAAATATGTATAGGTACGTTAACAAGGTTTCAGAAATATATATACACCCTTATTCCCTCGCAGCAGAGTCGTGTTTACATATTTTTGAAAGTTTTACTGTGTCTATATATTTGATGCTGACTGTACTATAATCTATTCTGTGCCATTGCTGATCTTGTGGCTGTCCTTTGTTTAGAGCTCACTGCGAAGGCCCGTTGCTGCCAGGAATTTCCAGATGCCATAAGCACTTAAATACTTAAATACGTAGAAAACATCCAAGACTCAGAAACAAATACTCGTGCTCATCACACAAATATCTGCCCTTACTGGGATTTGAACCCAGGACCGCTAGCTTCGTAGGCAGGGTCACTACCAACTAGGCTAGCGCGTCGTCAAATAAATATGATAATAAATACGTAAATTCCTAAATATTATCAAACAGTAATTCTAAATAGATACTATGACTCACGATTTAATCCGCGAAGTAAAAACGATTCTGATAGCACCCAAGGGAATATCAGCTTCCGCGCGAAAGATGCGTAGGAGCAGACTAACCATAGAGCATGTATACCTAGAGTGGACACACGCCCGGTAGCTGTCGTAACTGCCTACGAGACTAAAGAAATAGTCTCGAGGATGCAAATATCTATAGGTCTCAGATCTACACCATAAAAAAACGTGTATAGGTGCTTTGCGCTTGCCTACCTTAATCCACGCGCTTGTAGGCTCTATGCGGAGTTAATCTTCTTTGACTTTGACGAAGAAATAAGACCAAGGTGGAGTAACGCCCAAGCGTGCAGTTTATAGACATAGCCACTACACCTAACTAACTTAGAACCTAGAAATAAACAGCGTCTGAATCGGGTCATCGACCTCTAACTTATAACACATCTTTGCGTTGGAGGTTAAATATACGTTATAAGATGCAAATTGAACCTCGTTAATTTCATACGATTAAATTGAACAAGCGACAAGTAAGTGAGTAGTTTTTTTTTTAAGTAGCCTTTTTCTTTCTTTTCTTAGTAAAATAGGCGGGCAAGAATTTTTAACTTATATCTAGTAAGTAACGTTAACGTTTCGTCATCGAAAAAATTGCAAAAAAATGGTTAACAGCGCTCCGTGTCCGTATTTAGTACCAAAATTTGATAGCAAGTTAACATTGACATTGACTTTCGTATCTTCATCGAGTAGTAAGGTGAAGTATACGTAATAACAGTATATGAATAAGTAAGTCTGTTTAGGGGTTCATGTTACAGATAGGTTCAGTAACGTTTTTGAATAGTTAAGGCGATTAAAAAACGTGGTGTATGATTAAAATTCGTGCTCGACCTGTAAGCTGTAGCTTACAGCTGCGTCTTTTATGCGTATCATGCCCTACGTGTCCCCTCTGGAAAAATTTACTCATTGTACTCGTTTTGGTTTATCAAATTACACAATTTTAAAATTTTATAATAGTCGTTTAATATCGCTTTAGTCAGTCAGTCAGGGTTGTCCTGGGTGTAAACTCGTTAATTTTTTTTTTAATTTCAAATTATTTGTTTTTAAAATGAATGTATTACTTTTATTATTGTTATGTTTCGTCCCTATGTTTATTGGAGCTCAAACAAGATGTGAGTAAAGTAACATAATAAGTAGTAGTTAATAGTAGTTATTATTTTTTATATTTAACAAAAAAATACCAATACATTCAAGAGTTATCTAATACTTATTCAAAATTCTTCAAAACAGTTTTCATAAAGATGGCTGAATGAGTAGGTACCTACCAAGAGTCTCTGAGGAAGGACGCGGACAGACGGACGGAAGGACATGGCGAAACTATAAGGTTCCTTGTTCGACGTCGGAACCCTAAAAAGTCCGAATTATTTCGTAATGGCTGTATTATGAATATGATTCTTCCATGGACTACAAAAAAATCTAAAATAGCTGAGTGTTTGACCAATTCTTTATTCGAAGCAAAATCACTTAGGGAAGGGATGGAAATGCCATTTTCAGCCCGCTAATGAGATATGGAACTCATTACTCCGACCGACATGAAAAATATATTTTTTAATACTATTGCTCAAAAATTGGTACTTTTTGTAGCTGTAGGTATATCATGCGGAAAGTTGGATTTTTCAAACATGTGCGTTTTTATTTTTTGTAACTGCATATCCTGCTGAAAGTTGGATTTTTCGCACTGCTGTTTTTTACTTTTCCATTTTTTTACCCTTAATTGTTTAAATTGCCCTGTTAATTTTTACTCGTTCCGGGTGTTGAGCCTCACTTGCAGCTCGGGCCAAGACACCTCGGGACTGGTGTAAAATGACATACTTTCCTTTCCGCATTTACATCAAATTTGCTTTTCAGTAACTGTCTTCTCAGCGGCGTGCCCTCGTTTTCCTCCGCTCGCGCACGGGTCACATTATTGGTCACAACTTGGCGGCTTGGTGTTCCACTTTTACTGCTACCACCCCTTTAAGTTGGTGGGCTTTCCAAACTCCCATTGCGGGGTGGATGGCTGGGACCACCCTGCCCCCATCTGTGTCTGTAAGTATTTGAACATTGCCGAGCCGGGCCGATCTTTTCAGAGCCAGGCTCACTTTCTGCTTAGCTGCGTCCACATTACGCGCGGCAAACCCTCAAAGTCTGGCTCGCGCGGCGGCCGGGGAGACGGGGTAATCCTCGTCTGGTGACAATGGGACCACCTCGGAAGTATACTTTATCAAACCAAAAAATAATTTTCAAAATCGGTCCACAATTAACGGAGTAATCGTGAACATTCTTAAAAATAAATACATGCAGGGGAACGTATAACCTCCTCCTTTTTAAAGTCACAAACGCCATTATCCCGGTTCTTAACCGGTCTGTGCCTGCCGTCAGAGAATCGCCATTGTATAGTTGAATAATTTTATAAACTACACATATTTAATTCTATATATTATGATGATTCTTCATAGCGTTAGTAATAATTATTAGATTGTTAAAACCCCGATAAATTGGTGACCCCTTCTTTCAGAGCTGATATCTCTGAAACGGCCCGACCGATTTTCATGAAACCTAGCTAAAAACTACCGCTATAAAAACCTGCTAATAAAAAAACCCGCACCCAAATCGGTTCCCTCGTTTTAGAGCTACGGTGCCACACATAATGGTCAAACTAATAACACCCCTCTTTTTGCGTGCACTCTGGTATTTAGCTAGCAAAATTATTTACGTGACTTGATCTCCGATACGCTCAGAATCTTTTACAATTCGAGGTCAAAGGCATAAGACTGATTCTGGTGATGTTTATAAGCCATGACCCAGTGAACGTCTTTCATAGGGTCCTATTTACGATGATAACAGTGTGGGCACAGTGTAGATACCTACCTACATTCTAGACTAAAGGGAAACCAATGAATATGGCCGCGAGCGTATAGATGTACCACCTAAAATTATTGTTCTCCAATATTTGTATTCCCAATTACGTTTCTCCTCATTTTATTTATTTCCCAGTCGTTTGTTAATTCTTCTGCTTCTTTTTCAATTCGCAGATTCCCCATTAGTTAATTTTACTAGGCGCGTAAGTAGGTTTAGGTTATTTTAGTTTTGCAGGCCCAGCAAAGCACTCAGAAATCTCTCTCTCGTGGAACTCCGTCTACTCTGTGCAACTGATATTTGAAACATGCCATTTGGAAAAAGCTACAATGTAATAAATGCGTGTGGTTAATTCTTTAATGGGGAAAAATGCGAATGGAAAAAGAAGGAGAAGAATATCAAACGACTGGGAAATAAAGAAAAATACAAATATTTGGGGGAAAAAATGGGTTGTTTATCTATACGCTCATATTTTATTGTTATCTGCTCAGTCTGTGGCTTAGCCTAGAATTTTCGTAGGTTATCTATAGAGTCTTCTGCTAAAGCTGATTCTTCTTTCGTTCCAGCCCGCAGCTCGGGCTGTCCTGTACCTACGATAGCCAACGGGTCGGTGCTGCCCATCCTCAACAATGCATGGCTCGACTTCTTTTGTTGGCCAGGTTTCAAGCTGGTCGGATCCCCAGCTCTATACTGTGACGGAACAGCTTGGAACGGGACGGCACCAACTTGCGTTGCTGGTAAGTCTACCTTCTCGGCTTATGGCATAAAAAAATCGGACTCACGCACCGACTGTTCCGATTCAAAATTCAAAATATTTATCCAGTAAATAGGCCGCATGAGGGCTCTTTTACACGTCGGTAACATTGAGTGAATCTACCAGCGTTTCGGACAAGACCATCATTGCGGAGAAGAAAGCGCCGCAAGAAACTCCAGCAGAAGGTCATTTTTTCAATCATAATAACATAATAATACTTAAAACTAAGTTACATTACGCGGCATTTGCGGTAGGCTTGTGTCGGTCAGGAACTAAGAACTAAAAGGAATGAATTCCCATCACGGACCGAAAGGAACTAGTTCCTCGTAAACGATCTCAATCGATCTTCGGTCGTTTAGGTCAGTATCAATTTGTTGGACGTATGAGCGAAACAGAGCGAACGAGTGAAGAGCGCACGGCACGGTGCTCGATGTGAACGAGACAAATAGTACTTACCTATATTTTTCATACTCATTCACAGATCTCAAAATTAGCTCCGGAGCTAAAGGACCTAAAGGAACTAAAAGACCGAACTAGTTACTTTGACCGATTGACCGAGATCGGAGCGCTCCCTTTAAAGACCGAGCGAGCACAACTCTAATTTGCGGCGCACACAAAGCGGTGTCAAATACACACTATTTGAACTACTACTTAGTTACTTAAATTAAAATAAAAACTAAGCTACTCAAATATTAAAGACGTAAATAATAATCACCACTATAAAAAGAACACCCCCTATAGCAGGTCCGCTCGCGGCATGGTCCCTATGACACGGGCTGCGTTACCTCTCTGGATAGCTATAGCCCTTAGTTACTTGTGTTGCTAACTTGCCTTATATAACGAGGGTGTTTGCTATCTTATCTCTAACAGAAACCATCGAGGTGCAGCTGAGCTGTAACTTCGAGCGCGACCTGTGCGGCTGGCGGCAGGATGAGACGCACGACTTTGACTGGATAAGGCACAGAGGGACTCCAAGCCGTTTCTTTTTCAGAGGACCTAACTACGACCATACCATTGGAAATTCTAGCACACCTACAGGTATAGGGTCTTTTTAATAGTAGTTTATGTGACTGGCGCGTAATGAGAGGCATTAATACACGACTGTGGTTTTATGAAACGAGCTGAAGGCGAGTTTCATAATAAGATCACACGAGTGTTTTAAGGCCTAATTATGTACAGTTGCATACATTACTTTATCTACACACATATTATAAGTACTCTAAGATGCGTTCAGTAGGCGGCAAAACAAACAAAATGGCGGCAAAGCTATTAACCTGTGTCACGAATATGAATGTTTTTTTTTTAAATCATAGATAAACTAACAAAGTCCCTATTCTAATGTCATTCGAAATCAAAATGGCGTACGACACTTTACTTAAACTATACAGAGTCGACGTTTAATTGATACTAGAATTGGCCCCCTGTTTGAATTGTGTTAGTTTTGGAAGATGTTCCATATTTGAACAACATTACTTTATCAAAAGTTGTATCGTAATTTTAACTTTTCATTACAGCTACAGATAAGAAAACATATTGTATCTTGTAATGCTGGTCATTGTCTACGGATTCTGAACGCATTATAGAGGACTTATGATATGAGTGTAGATAAAGGGTCTTTTTAATAGTAGTTTATGTGACTGGCGCGTAATGAGAGGCATTAATACACAACTGTGGTTTTATGAAACAAGCCGAAAGGAGAGTTTCATAATAAGATCACACGAGTGTTTTAATGCCTAATTATGTGTACAGTCAAGGTTAAAAATAAATATCCGCACAAAGTTGCAAAATATGTACACATAGATCTTATTTCAATAGTAATATCATCGATATTCAGCACTGCAGTGACCTGAGGGCTTATTGTCTAACGCACTCGCAATCGCCACCGGTTTTAAAGTGGAGCAATTGTTTTCATTTTGTATGCAGACAAGCCTTCGATTTTCAAAATAAAAACGATCGTGATGGCGAGTGCGTTAGACAATAAGCCCTCTGACTAAACTTACCAACATATGTACAGGGTGCCTCGAACTCGGACTCTTTTATATACTAAACTATACTTTCAACAATTTGATTCGCTGTTGAGATCGCTTCGCATGTCTGCAACTGGCAGGAAACATTGTTTATTATCCTTAACAGATTTCACTTACTTCATCTATGCTATTTTTAAAGTTTACAGCCCGAAATATCTTTTACGTAACACCTGGCCATAATGTGAGTTTTATCGCACGCTGCGCGCACGGTAAAACTCGCATTGTGGCCAGGTGAAGACGTAAAATTGTGTACTCATCACGGGCAGTAAAAAAGAAAGCCCTCTATCGCATATTTACAACCCTCGCCTACGGCTCGGGTCTCAAATACCTGCGATTTCGGGCTTTCTTTCTTTTACAGCCCTTGTTAAGTAATGTACTATTATATACCTCAACTATTCCTCTCCAGGTTACTACATGTACACACATCCCTTCGACAGAGCAGACAACGACGACTCAGCGCGGCTCATGTCACCCATATTCAGCAGCGACCTAGCCCAAGACGGCTGTTTCTCTCTCTTCTACCACATGTTTGGTCGGTAAGTTGACAATAGTACTTCCTAATAACGTCTGAGGGGCTAGACAAGATGCATTACGCTAACCAGCGTTTCTATTCGTTACGTTTTTAAACCAATCGCATCACTTGTAGATGACGTGATACGAAAAGTCACGTGATCTACCAGTGACGTGATTGGTTTAAAAACGAAGCGATTAGAAACGATAGTTAGCGTAGTGCATCTTGTCTAGCCCCTCTGATAATGGTAAGAAAGTAGTGTGAACGATTGGATGACCCGAGGCGCTAGCCAAGATCATAATTTCCTCTATGCCAAGATGTATTACGCTAACTAGCTTTTCTATTCGTTTCGTTTCCAATCTCGATTTACATTATTAAATTAATTAACTAAGTCAAGTTATTTGCAGCATAGTTATGTGGAATATTACTGGTAATCTAAGTCTACTGTCAAAGTATATACATATTCAGTAGCAAAAATAACACGCGCCTCATGAATAATGCGTATTTCATTTAAAAAAAAACCGGTCAAGTGCGAGTCAATACGGAACCCTTGGTGCGCGAGTCCGACTCGCACTTGACCGGTTTTTTTTTAAATTAATATATCCATTTCACTTATAAAAACTCCTTTCGAACAAACTATTCATTAAGACAAACATTACGCCACTTGATATAAGAAGATCTATATTTATTCATATCCTAAGACTTAAACCTTTTTCTAGCGCTATTGGTGGTTTAAGAGTATACCAAATACCGATCTTGGAAAATGTGCAGCTGAGCGAGGATGACAGGCAGGATCACCTCCTGTTCGAGAAGTGGGGGAATCAGGGAGACACTTGGTTAAGAAGCGTCTCCAGGTTGAGAAATACAAACAGCAATTTCCAAGTAAGTTAGGGGTCGCAGTCCTAACCTAACCTAACCTATGTTAGGTTAATTACCTAATCGACTGTGAAATAAAAGACTTATACGTCGAAAAAGCGATATTTAGTTGTTCTGTCTCTTGAATAGTTTATGAAATGTATATTTAAGCAATTATGCCGTATAGGGCATGTGCTCGTTTGCTTTCCTAAGCTATTAACAATATGTGTGTGTAAAGACTCGCACGGGGTTATCTGAACTGCGAAAAATGGGTGCCCCTTGAAATATCGACAAACTATTTATTGAATTTTATTGAACCGAAAACGATTCATAGAATATTCAGTACCTACTAATATTTTTTCTTAGAGTAATTTGGCTTCATCGACTATTCATTACATATTAAAATAATTGTTAGAAGAACAGAGGGGCTAGACAAGGTGCATTAAGCTAGCTAGCGTTTCTATTCGTTACGTTTGTAAACCAATCGCGTCACTGGTAGATCACGTGACTTTTCGTATCACGACATCTACAAGTGACGCGATTGGTTTAAAAACGTAACGAATAGAAACGCTAGCTAGCGTAATGCACCTTGTCTAGCCCCTCAGAACAAGCATTGTTAATCAAAAGCCTTGGTCATATCATATCCAAAAATCAAGCCACCACTAAACGAGATGTCGCGATCCGTATTTCAGATAGTAATCACGGGCACGATAAGCGACAACATGGCCATTGATGACGTGGCTATCCTTCAGGGTGACCAGTGCAACGACGCTTCTATTACAGCTGTTACACCACCTGCCTTTGCATGTGAGTGTATATTCCTTTTAATCTATTTTAAACCCCCGACGCAAAAAAGAGGGGTGTTATAAGTTTGACGTGTAAGTTTCTGTGTGTGTGTGTGTGTGTGTGTCTGTCTGTGGCATCGTAGCTCTTAAACGGATGAACCGATTTGGATGCGGTTTTTTTTATTTGAAAGCACGTTTTCTAGCGGTGGTTCTTAGACATTTTATATCGAAATCGGTTCAGCCGTTTTTGAAGTATTGAACTTTGAAATGTCAGTGTCGGGGGTTTTCCAACTTTTTGTTGGTTAGGTTATTAAAACAAGTTCTCAGTTCTTCGTATTTGTACCTATATTTTTATTATGTCCACTCTTACCCCCTTACTAATAAACGTTGAGTAACGGTGGTATAGCTATATAATGTTTTGTCCTTATCTGTCAAATCCAAATGTCACAATGACAGATAAGGGCAAAACATTGTATAGCTATACCACCGTTACTCAACGTTTATTAGTAAGGGGGTTATTGATTACGATATTATTTGTTAAAGAAAACTAAGTATTTGCTGTGAAAATTTGGTGGAAACAGCAACTTTGGCACTTTCTGTAAAAATATTTTTTACGCGGATTACGGCACAGGTAGCTTCATCGAGGGCTTTTTAAGAACACTAAAATAATTCCTGAATGTTACCGTACTTTCATAAACTACAAACACCCTGTTTAAAACGATCTGTATATTAACTACTGCTTACTTCCACAAACCTTGCGGCCAGGGACCGGAAAACTCCTTCATTTGATTAACCCTATCGATAGGCTAACCTAACCTATTTGGGTATCCAATGTGGTTACCCTTTGATAGAGTTACGTTATCATCAGGGCGAACCCCTTTCAATTGTTAACCGCTTACATAGAGCTTACCAAGTTTATTAGGGTTTCGGTAGTTTAATATTTAAGCTTAGCATTGACTGGGTATTAACCCATTGGTCGCTTCTCTCTTTTTTGCGCATTCGGGCGAATTCTGTCTAGCCTGACGTTACTTGCCTTCTTTATTTAAGTTCGGGACGGGGTTGGGATGAAAATGTGGTTTTGTTTAGAACTAAATTATTGTTATAGAGGTATAATGATTGTGTATTATTGTATATAATAAAATTCAGATTGAACTTCGGAAATTACAAGGGATTATTATTATTATTCAGATATTTATTTAATTTTATGTAAATTCGGTTTTTTATAATAAGTATTCAAATATAAAAGTAACAACAATACTATTACTAAAAATAAACATTATAAAAAAAACCAACCTACGAGGGCCGTGGGCAGCGGGGCAGGGCTCAAGCTACCGGTGGTTAGAGCTGCAGAGAGAGGAACCTCCTCACAATGCGTGCCGTGTCGAGGAGTATTTGCCTTCTGTATCTAGCCCTTGATCCAGCAGCCATAAATTCATAATCTTTCAATGCAAAATTAGTAATTATTTTTTTCTGTTTCATGTTAGCGCTACCACCAACCACAACCATCTCTTCGACTACAACCACCCCTTCGACTACAACCACCCCTTCTGCTACAACCAACCCTTCTACTACAACCAACCCTTCGACTACAACCAACCCTTCGACTACAACCAACCCTTCGACTACAACCAACCCTTCGACTACAACCAACCCTTCGACTACAACCACAACCACCCCTTCAGCTACAACCACCTCTTCGACTACACCCACCACCCCTTCGACTACAACCACCCCTTCGACTACAACCACCCCTTCTACTACAACCAACCCTTCTACTACAACCAACCCTTCGATTACACCCACCACCCCTTCGACTACAACCACAACGACGACGCCAACTCCGCGCACGACATATAAATATATGAAAAGGACAACCGAACCTGCGTGGATGACCGCGAGATTCGACTTTGAAGACACAATCCAAGTAGATGACGATGAGGGTTCAAGCGAGACAACTGAATGTAAGAAACTTTTATCCATTACAACTAGCTATAGCTACTTTATAAGTATTTAAAACTCTAATTAAGAGTAATTAGTGGTAAAGAAAATATAACAATTTCAATTAACTGTCAATTACTTAGCCAAAGTCTAATACAAAATAATAATTTTAAAGACACACTTGCCTCTATGGTAGTCACTTCACTAGTTACATTGATGATTTAAGTGGGATTACTAATGTATGGGCAAAAAACTTTTGCCAAAGTATCACATCCCAAATTATTTTACTCAAATTATCATTTGGCAAAAAATCATGAGTCAGAACAGCTTATTGCAATTTAATAGTTAGTTTAATAGTAGTTTTTAGCATGTTATTGTTTAACAAATAATTACATGGTCATGTTTCATTTTACAAAATTTCATGTAAGTAGTCAAATGTTTCAGTTTGCATAACATATTTTACGCAATAAAATGAGGCAATTTGGGCCTGATGAACTCTAACCTAACCTAAACCTAATTACCTAAACTAACCTGACTCGACATGCTATAAAGTAAATTTTGAACAATTTTTTTTTTTGGAATATAATATTAGCCAAAGGAAACCGTTTGCTTACTAGGCGTTTGTCTAAAACTTGACAAATTAAAATGATGCCAAATGATTATTTGACCAAATGATTAAAAGGCGAAATGTAGGTAAATGTGCTAAAGATTCGTTTGAGAAATTAAACTACTGCGATAAGTTTTTTGAGAAGTGAAATTTGGCGAAAAATATTTTGGGCAGTACCTACACTAATTTATCAATTATGATTACGGAAATTTAGAGTCACGAGACTGTTTAGGATTAGAAACAAGTGACAATTTCTATCAATTTTTATTTATTGCTTTTTTTCAGTGTAGTTTAACCCCTTTACTAATAAACGTTGAGTAACGGTGGTGTAGCTAAACCATGCTTTGTCCTTATCTGTCAAATTCAAATGTCACAATGACAGATAAGGAAAAAGCATGCTTTTACTATGGTTTTACTAGGTACACCACGGTTACTCAACGTTTATTAGTAAGGAGGTAAGACGTTTAAGTTTGTATAAGTAACTATTATTTATGATTTCAGCGTCAGACTCCTCAGCGATACTGGTGACGGTGCTCGTTCCAGTCATATGTTTAGTAATGGTGGTACTGGTGGTACTAATGATTTATGCAAAAGTTCGGAGGCTCCCTCCCTTTCACTTTCGCGCAACGTTCGCACCTAACTCGATAGAAAAAGGTAACGCTAGCGAAATACCGATTTTCGAATTTTCAAATGGAGGCTCTGGCGACGATGCGTGCACGCTGCGCGAAAATATACGTAATAAAGACCACTAGGTATTATACAAAGAAAGAAAGATTCATGTTGTAAGTAGTAATATCATCAAACGTACATCATAAATTAATTTAATAAATTTCTTAGTAAATAAGCTTTAAGTTAAGGTGACAGTTCAGGAGTTCAAATTAAATTAACTATGAAATTGTTTTTTAAATAAAAAAAATCTCGGAAATTATGCGATATTGGACTACATGTTATACCACATTAAATACTCCAAATAGGCTCTAGAATAGATGGTTAAAATTTTGCGGGTTACTCGTTCCTGTATAGATGTAGAAGTGACGTATTGGGTTTAATTTTAATCCATAAATTTATATATTTTAATATTTGTAGTATAATGTCTATTGTGTAATTTTGTTTTTCTATTTTTATCCGATAAATGTCATGTATAATTTTGTTATGTTGTTGTTAAGGTTATTGTATGTTTTTTTAGTCCATGTTGTGATCACCTTAAGAAGGAAATCAATTATTTATAGCGTTTCTTTTAGACCATGACATGTAATCTCTTTACTGTAAGCATTGTAATCATGTCGGTGATCCTAAAATAAATAAATAAATTAAGATCTATATCGTATTTTATTTTAATAGGTACAAATACCTAATGCCCTGCCAAACCAAATAGCAGTAGCTCAAATAAAACTCATGTGGCAATCACAACCTCATTACTATGGGGAGAGGATTGAATCTACTTTGGTAATTGAATCTGGGATACTGTATATTAGCTTAAAAGGGCAGAATACCAAACCTTTATTTTAGCCGACGAGGCCTCAGGGCCCTGCCAAGATGCACTACGCTAACTAACGTTTCTATTCGTTTCGTGTTTAAACCAATCGCGTCACTGGTAGATGACGTGATACGAAAAGTCACGTCATCTACCAGTGACGCGATTGGTTAAAAACGAAACGAATAGAAACGCTATTTAGCGTAGTGCATCTTGGCAGGGCCCTCTGAGCCAGAGTTGGGCGTAATCAATTACTTTTGGAATTAATTACACGATTACATTCCAGTAATCGTGATTCCTCAGTAATCGATTACTTGGGTAATTAAAATTACTGTAATACTGTACTATGATTACATTTTGTAATCCATTCCTTTGGAATCAGTATTGTAAACCACTACAGTAATCTTGATTCCTCGGTAATCAAGTACTTAAGTAATCTGAATTACTTAACTCCAGTTCCACACTAGATTACTTCATTGGCAAACCTTATTTTATTATTTTGTTAATGTCACTCAAATAAAATTGTTTTTGGTTTACATCATTACGTCATTCTAGCATTATATTAAATAAACCAGTAAAGAAACTAGGCCTACTTTTCAAGATAAATACCTACGCTCCAATTGAGCGTAAGGGTTGTCCACTAACATTTTGTAAAATTGAAAAAAGTTCTCGTTTATTGTATTTCAGCTAGTTAGTGCAAAATCAATACGTGTGATCTGCAACAACAAATCCGTTGATAGATTGAGAAAAAGTAGCCGCCATCTTTAATTTTTTAGTTATTCAACCGATTGCTTCCAAAATCGATATCTGGGGATGTGTGTGGTCTCCGATAACGAATCTGTTGGCAGAGTGAAAAAAGTAGCCGCCATCTTGAACTTCTTAGTTATTCATCCGATTGCTTCCAAAATCGATATCTGGGGACGTGTATGGTATCCGACAACTAATCTGTTGGCAGAATGAGAGAACGTAGCCGCCATCTTGAACTTCTTAGTTATTCATCCGATTGCTTCCAAAATCGATATCTGGGGATGTGTATGGTCTCCAACAACTAATCTGTTGGCAGAATGAGAAAAAGTAGCCGCCATCTTGAACTTCTTAGTTATTCATCCGATTGCTTCCAAAATCGGCTACTTTTTCTCATGCTGCCAACGAAATCATTGTCAGAGACCACACAGATCCCCAGATTTCGATTTTGGAAGGAATAGGTAGAATAACAAAAATCTTTAACATACCTTGGTCAGTTGTTTATTGTCAATTGAAAAATAATTAAATAAATAAATTCGTTGTCGGCCACACCATAACCATCCCCAGATATCGATTTTGGAAGCAATCGGTTGAATAACTAAGAAGTTCAAGATGGCGGCTACTTTTTCTCATTCTGCCAACAGATTAGTTGTCGGAGACCATAAACATCCCCAGATATCGATTTTGGAAGCAATCGGATGAATAACTAAAAAGTTCAAGATGGCGGCTACTTTTTCTCATTCTGCCAACAGATTAGTTGTCGGAGACCATACACATCCCCAGATATCGATTTTGGAAGCAATCGGTTGAATAACTAAGAAGTTCAAGATGGCGGCTACTTTTTCTCATTCTGCCAACAGATTAGTTGTCGGAGACCATAAACATCCCCAGATATCGATTTTGGAAGCAATCGGATGAATAACTAAGAAGTTCAAGATGGCGGCTACTTTTTCTCATTCTGCCAACAGATTAGTTGTCGGAGACCATAAACATCCCCAGATATCGATTTTGGAAGCAATCGGATGAATAACTAAAAAGTTCAAGATGGCGGCTACTTTTTCTCATTCTGCCAACAGATTAGTTGTTGGAGACCATACACATCCCCAGATATCGATTTTGGAAGCAATCGGTTGAATAACTAAGAAGTTCAAGATGGCGGCTACTTTTTCTCATTCTGCCAACAGATTAGTTGTCGGAGACCATAAACATCCCCAGATATCGATTTTGGAAGCAATCGGATGAATAACTAAGAAGTTCAAGATGGCGGCTACTTTTTCTCATTCTGCCAACAGATTAGTTGTCGGAGACCATAAACATCCCCAGATATCGATTTTGGAAGTTATCGGTGGAATAACTAAAAAGTTCAAGATGGCGGCTACTTTTTCTCCTGCTGCCAACGAAATCATTGTCAGAGACCACACAGATCCCCAGATTTCGATTTTGGAAGGAATACTTTTGTGGCATCTTTATAAAGAACGAACGTAAAATTTATTTATATACTTAATATACAGAAGTAATCTGGAAGTAATCAAGTCAACAATTCCAGTAATTAAGCATCGACATTGATTCCCAATTACAAGTAATTATAATATTTGTGTAGATGATACTGATTCCTTAATTATTGTAATGGTAATTCACCGTTTCGCTTGATTACATTACAAGTAATCTGACACCCAGAGGCCCGTTTCACGAAGCTACAAGTTACAAATTACAAGCGGAAGTCTCTTTCTAACTCCTTCTGTTAGAAAGTGAGTTCCGCTTGTAATTTGTAACTTGTTGCTTCGTGAAACGGGCCACAGGAGTGAATTACAAAGTAAAATCAAGTAATCGTGTAATCAGGAATCGATTACGAAATGCCCATCTCTGCTCTGAGCCCCTACTTTGAAAATCGAAGTTCAAAGTTACGTTAGCTCCATCCGTGTCACTCGTCATTGGCCATTATCACGTGGCATACTTGATACTAATCATCAAATAAAGCTTACTCGGTTATAGAGGGGCGTTTTCACTAAAAAGTGTACCCAATTAAGGACTGAAATTAAGGAACTTTGACTTTGTCAGTTTTGTGACGAAAATTAGCTATACATTGATGGCAGCAATGTATGGTTAATTGCTTAGAGAATTTAGAACTGGAGCACGCATTGATACAATCTCCTAAGCACAAAAGTCTGTCGCTTTTAGGGGGAGGTGAGGTAACACTACATACACAATACTCAACACAAATGCAAAATTCGCTCTCATTGCTACACACCTACACAACTAAGAAACAAAACACTAGCTTAAAATTACGCACACATGCACTTTTTTTTTATTACCAACATGTGCTTACACAATTTTAAAATAAAGACGTGTGCGTTATCTTACCTATTATCACACTATTATTAGAAATGAGATGCATATCGACATTGTCGATATCGATTAATTTTTAAAGTTGTGATATAGATGGCAGCACATTACACGTTATTTAACTTGTGTATTGTGTATACGAGATTTAACAAATATGCGCCATCATAAGGTAAAAATACCACTTCGAGGAATAATACTAAATTCAGTTTTACCAGCATATAAGATAAAAAAAGATAAAACAAAAGACATTTATTAAGTACCTAAGTGATCAGATCAGAGAGCCGAGCAGGTACTATAAATACTATAGTTTTATTCTACTACGATTATAAACAAATAGATTTGATTCTGAGATAAAAACGATGAAAAACTTAACTGGAAAAATCACGTACATTATCTCTACACTCTGCAGTAGCTTAGCAGTTTCACTTTTGCGCTACGAGCTTTAGGAAAAATACCCACTAAAAAGGCGGCGATACAATCTAATTATGCTTTTTTCCAGTACCAAATCCTGTTTGGTCTGGCCATCTGGGGTAGTTGTGTGGATTTCGAGCGACTGATTATATTGCAAAAGAAGTGTGTGCGTAAATTAAATGGGTAGCCGTGAGTCGTGCAGAGAATCCTTCAAAGAATTAGGTTTGCCTACTCTGTACGCACTTTATATTTTAGAATTATGTAAACTCATCCAAACTCGACCAAATCCGGATATATATCCCCTAAAAAACAATTTTCACAGTCAAACACTGTATACCCTATTTGCGCTTACGTTAGGGCCCCTTGTAGTAAAGCTGCAGCGTTTCTGAGATGCCATAGGCATGTCGCTGTGAAGGTGTATAATGCGCTACTATTTGAAATTAAGTCCTTACCGAATACTACATTCCTGGTTTCCTTGAAAAGGTACCTTATTGAATTAAGTCCATATAGTTTAAGCGAATTTATAATGCAGAATATTATAGTTGTAATTGAATACCTACTAATTTCAATAAAAAAAAAGTATAAGTTTAACATGCTACACCGAAGTGGTAAAATTGTATTGAGTCTATTTTATATCAAAAAATTATACTATCTCATGTATATGTACATACAATTTAAGGCATATAAATAAATAAATAAATAAATAAAACGTTCACCAAAACAAATCGGCCGTGAGTTCAACGAAGAGTTATGAACTGACGAGCTTTTGTTTGTTCTATCTTCTCTCGTAGACATAAGGCTGAGTTACTCTACCGGTCAAAAATTAAAAAGTAAAGTTTTGCACAGGGTAAAAAGTGATTGCTGAACATACCTACATAAAGAAAAAACAGATTCAGACGATTTGAGAACCGCCTTCTTTTTTTGAAGTCGGTTAAAAAGTGTGTTAATAATATACATAATTAATGAACATATTATTTCCTAATCTAACCGAATAACTTAATGTTCTATTGCAATTGCTAATTATATTTATTTAAATACTTTATTGTTATTGCACAAAAAATTGTACGAAAGGTGGACTTAATGCTACAAGCATTTTTAACCTTTTTTATAGGAGTATTTTATCGATATAAACTAGTTTTAAATGTATCACGACTCTATAGTGCGAGTCTCGTGAGGAGTACGCATAGTTCAAGGCAACGCTGTAAATTTGCTCACCCCATCGAGTTATAGGAAAATACCACCTTCCACAAAAAGAACCAGCGGACTATATATCTTTTCACTGCGAATTACCCCTCCCCCCCCAGTTGAGCCCCGGAAGATCAAATTTTTTACCTAAAATTAGTAGGTGTTCTTTTCGTGAAGGCGGTATTTTCCTATAACTCGATGGGGTAAGTAAATTTGCAGCGTTCGCCCGGACTATTAGACATGGTCAACAAACACAGACAAGACACTGTACGCAAACAGACATATTTAAATCAAGCGATTGATTATTGATTTTACGGTCACTCTTTTAAGGTTCAATATAGCATGAAGTTGTTGCGAGTCTCGCTAGGAGTACGCATTAATTCCAAAACGAATAGTATGCTGAACGTTTTAAAATCGATTAAAGAATCGAATAAAGAATAATGTTTGTTTCATGCGATGTAAATATACACAAAATGCTTAATTACAATCAAAATCAACAGTGAAAAGTACTTAAATGTGAAATATAATTCCATCTTTCTGCAAACTTGACGTATTTGATCGGTTTTTGCAATAAAACACGGCACAACAAGGCATTTTTCTGGAGGTCTTGACTCTTCCAAAACGACTTTGGTTATGTGAGTATCGAATAAAAACGGCCGGTTTTATTAACGCACAAGATCATTTGATCTCATACCTCGGCAGAGGGGAAAGTCTGCGTAAGGCGCCTCCTGTTCTAAATCCTCTAAGGGTTAATTGTCGTCACAAAACTGACAAAATTAAAGTTCCCTAATTTCAGTCCTTAATTGGATACACTTTTTAGTGAAAACGCCCAGAGATTTTATCCTTTTAAATGTTGGTGAAACGAAAAATCGGCTTGCTCGCGGATTATTTACGATATATCCTTAGAATAAGACTTAGTTCTACTACGTTGGTGAAATCGACCCTATAGTGCCCGGCCGATAAGAAGTCAATCCTGGGCCCGTATTATGGTCGCCTTTATCGCGGTGGATAAAGCTTCCGTCACTCTCGCATTTACTACTGGTCAGAAAGTGACAGATGCTTTATCTACGCTTATCTACGTCGATAAACACGACCATAATCGGCCCGCTGATGGCTTATTGTCTGACGCACTCGCAATCGCAACCGGCTTCAAAGTGGAGCAATTGTTTTCATTTTGTATGCAGTCAAGCCTTCGATTTTCAAAATGAAAACGATCGTGATTGCGAGTGCGTTAGACAATAAGCCCTGATTCTGAATGTTGACAATGTTGACAGCAGTAAAACAATGCTGCTATTACTTTTCCTTCACTCGCAACAAATAAGTTTAGCATTGTTTTACTGCTGTCAACGTTATCATTACCAATATTAAGAAACTCTATGGTTGTGCAATGTCAGGCAGGATTAACTTGTTATCGAACTGTAATACGTAATGAAACCTACTCATAAAATCTACCTAATCACAATAAAATAAAAAACAAAGCATATATCATATGTAATTTAATCATCGTCCCGTGTGAGGAACCCCGCGCGCAGCTGCGCCAGCGCCGCCGCCAGGCACACCACCAGATGATGCTGAATATATAAAAATGAAGCCCTATTTCTTCTGGTCTCGCTATAACTTGAGAATGGCTTTACCGATGTCAAACATCTTTTTTTCAAAAAAAATTCTAGAGTCTGGCTAGTGAAAGCTGAGACTGAAATTGACCGCGAAATTTAAAATTGTACCTATGGTATGACTATATGGGCTAGAGTTAGACAATGTTGATGCTTTTGTGATTATGTATTAAGTTATAAGTTAATGATAAAAGCATCAACATTGTCTAACTCTAGCGCACACAGGCATACCATAGGTACAATTTTAAATTTCGCGGTCAATTTCAGTCTCTACTTTCGTTAGCCAGACTCTAATACCTACATTGTAGAAAATTCTTACAATAAAAAAATTAACTGAAGTCTGCTTTTGGTTAAGATATTGTTGGACGCCGACTTCAGCTGGACTGACCTACCATTTTAAATGAAGTTATTTTTTGCTTTTTGAAGGCGGTTTTTTGTTTTTTTTAGACTTTTATTTTATTTTATACTTTTTAGTGATCATAATTATGTTGTTATGTAGTCCCACTTTAATTAATAAGAATTAATAAGAAACTATAGAACATTGAAATTCAATCTCGCCGCAAGCAACGCCGTGGGAAAGTCATAGCCATATATTTAAACGTACATATGCTTCGCGTCATAGTCGCTCAACTATCTTAATCGAAATATCTTGTCGCCACCCTTGAAATATATACCGTTTAGGAGTTCCGGTGGCCATCTGTGGTTTTCATCATCAGTTCCACTTTACCAAATAGTGTTTTCCAAGAGCAAATACACGAGTTACAATGAAAAATACCAAAATCGCTATAGGTGTGCCTATAAATTTTGAAGAGTTCCGTCGATTCCTCATGGACTCCATCATCAAATCTTCATTTTGATAAGAATGGGACCAAATGGGAAGCACCAGCTTTCAAATAAAAAAAGAATTTTCAAAATCGGTTTACCCAGTCGAAAGTTCTAAGGTAACAAACATTTAAAAAAAAAGAACATACAGTTGAATTGAGAACCTCCTCCTTTTTTGAAGTCGGTTAAAAACAAAGATGCCGCGTATATCTGAGTACATTTCCTAAGCTAACTCCTCCTTAACCACGCAACTGATTTTGATGTGGTTTTCACCATCCGTTATCCATCCATAATTTTACACCAAAGTTATGTACTTATAATAAATTCTGGTTTATGTAAGTGTGTTACAGAAACCTCACACACCGAAGTGAAGCGAGGGCGGGTCGCTATCATATAAAACGGAAGAAAAACTAAAAATAAACACGTAAATTCCTAAATATTATCAACCAGTAATTCTAAGTAGATACCTACAATGATTCACGAGTTAACCCGCGGAGTAAAAACCATTCTGGCACCCAAGGGAATATCGGCTTCCGCGCAAAAGATGCGTAGGAGCACAGACTAACCATAGAGTATGTACCTATACCTAGAGTGGACACAAGCCCGGAGCTGTCGTAACTGCCTACGAGGATAAACAAATAGTCTCGAGAATGCAAATGTCAATGGGTCTCAGATCCCACTTATCATCACGTAGCCTGTGTGCTCGTTTGCCTTTTCTGCACCATATAAAAAGACTTGGAAGCTTTACTCGCTACGCACTGCACTTAATCCGCGCATTATGAGCAGTTAGGCCTCTTTGACTTCGCTGCAGATAAGACCAGGGGGGTTACCATGACATACTAAAGCAGTTCAGTCTAGGTTGAGAGAAAGGGACAGAACTATAGCAGTTATATAGCTCTGTCCCTTTCTCTCAACCTAAACTGAACTACTTTAGTATGTCATGGTAACCCCCCAACTTAATGTAGCTTTTTTTATTTCTTTCCATATCGAGATTCCTCTACCCCGGGCAAGAATGTTTAACTTATATCTAGTAAATAACGTTAACGTTTCGTCAACGAAAAATTTGCAAGAAAGTTGGTATCAGCGCTCCGTGTCCGTATTTAAAATTTGATAGCAAGTTGACATTGACTTTTGTATCTTCATCAAGCAGTAAGATGAAGTACAAAATGGTATATGAAAAAGTAAGTCTGCTTAGGGGTTCATGCTACGGATAGGTTCATAGGTACAGAAACGTTTTTGAATAGTTATGGTGATTCGGAAACGTGGTGTGTGATTAAAATTCAAGCTCGGGCTACAGCTGCTACAGCTTCGTATTTTATTCGTACCTATCATGCCTACGTGTCCCCTCTGGCAATATTTGGTCATTGTAAACGTTTTGATTTATCAAATTACATTTTTTTTTAATAATTGTCGTTTAAATATCGCTTTAGTCAGTCAGTCAGTCAGGGTTGTCCTGGGTGTGAACTAGTTAGCATTTTTTTATTTGTTTGTTTTTAAAATGAATGTGTTACTTTTATTGTTGTTATATTTCGTTCCTATGTCTATGGGAGGTTATAGAAGATGTGAGTAAACTTTAACCTACTAATTGCGGATTTCACCAAGCGAGACTTTGTAAGAATTTGTATAGACTAATCTCGGATTAAGTCTTATTCCAGGTTGGTGCAATACGGCCTAAGTATTAGTTAGTAGTAGTTGCTATTTTTTGTATTGAATAAAGAAATATCTTCCTTTTTTGGCAGTTTGTTAAAAATTATCGTTAGTACTCCATTTAGGTCTAACCATTTTTTTTATAAACAAAATTAAATTAAAGCATGTACCTACCTATGATCCTTATACCTACACAGTTTTAAACAATAAATTATTCTTAGGCTGCATTTCACCAAACTGGAATAAGGTCTTGTACCTAGATTAAACGCCGAAATTGTATCGAGTAATTCAAATTTCAAATTTCAAAATATTTATTCAGTAAATAGGCCACATAAGGGCTCTTTTACACGTCGGTAACATTAAGTGAATCTACCAGCGCTTCGGACAAGACCATCATTGCGGAGAAGAAGCGCCGCCAGAAGCTCCAGAATCTCGGAGTAAGTCTTATTCCAAGTTTGGTGAAATGCTTGTTCTTATACTTATTCTTATTCCTTCCTCCTGCCTCCTACCTCATATTCGGCAGTTTAGTAAATCACTCCATAGGTAGTTACATTGTAGCCAAGGAGTAGAAAAACATTTTTAATACAGTTTCTCAAAAAGTGGTACTGTGTGTAGCTGTAGGTATATCGTGCGGCTAGTTTGATTTTTCGCACTAGGTACCTAGTGTTTTTTACTTTTACCTTTTTTTTTACTGCTGTTCCAAGACATGCATCCGACCAAAGAGTTTGCATGTTCAAACACTTAAATTTTTGATTAAGTTGTAGTTGCATTGAAACTATACATACAGTACAGGTGAGGGGGCTATTGCATCTGCGGGGCTATTGTAACTTTACATGCTAATTTTAAAAGTAGAACACGTTTTAGTATGAAAAGTTACAGTAGCCCCGCAGATGCAATAGCCCCGCCTCACCTAGTATCAATCCATTTTCAATCTTATGATTGCAGTCTTGTGATTGTTATCTGGAGAATGCAAATGTATTATCACGAACGTTAATTTGTGACCCATTTTAAGAAAAATATGCTTGAAGTCGTCAATGTCATTAGAGATGTCAAGTCATTTGTAACTTTTAGGAAACTCAACCTTATTGTTGTAGAATGTCAGATTGACTTTGGACCTAAGGTGGGTACCAAATTAAACTTCGCGACTGTATATGGGTCTCAGATCCCACTAACCATCGGGTGGCCTGTTTAATAGTTTGCCATCGCGTTGGCATTATAAAAAACTCAATTTATAGGATGTTACATAATTTAGATTGGCAGTTGACCTTCATGCAATCAACCGGAAAAAGGCGTACTTAACAAAATGACGTTATAAAGTCAATTATCACATTTAACTATCACAGCTTATTACATGACAGTAGAAATCCCTAATTTCTGAGGTTGTCTTTTTTATGGCATAGAGAAGGCAAACGAGCACACAGGGCCACCTGATGGTAACTGTGACCCATAGACATTCGCATTCACAAGACTGCAATCCTAAGACTGCAAATGCGTTGCCAACCCTGAGGACCAAGATGGAATGCCTCAATGCTAGTCATAGACTTACAATAGATAAATAATAAGGTAGCGATAAATGGAGCCGTTTCGTCGGAGATAGAGTTAGTTAGAAATGGGCGTACCTCAAGGTTCTATTTTAGGCCCATTCCTGTTCCTTGTTTATGTAAATGATTTACCATATATGGTAAGCAGAAGATCAGGCATGGTCATGCTTGCTGATGACACTTCTCTACTGTTCAAGGTAAATAGGAAAGATGCGGACCTCATTGAACCAAACAATACCCTCTCCTTATATCTGACTAGGTTGCTGCCAATAACTTAGTGATAAATCCAAAAAAAAAAGTGTACAATTCTCGTTAGCTTTATCAAATATAAACTTAGCCTCGAACTTAACTTAATGGTGAAATCATATAATTTGTAAAAACAACTGTTTTTCTAGGTATTACATGGACTCAAAATTGCAGTGGGGTCCCCACATAACTGCGTTAGCAAGTAGGCTGAGCTCCGCTGCTTTTACAGTCAGGGTAGTGACTCTGTCAAAAGCTAAGGCGAGCGAATGCAGGAGTGAATGTCCAAGCGGCGAGTTTAAGTAGTCCCGTCAGAGCGAGAAAAACACATTTTAGCGCGTGCATTCTCAATTAGGCAGCCTTATACGTTCGAGAAGCCATGCTGCCAAATTGAATACACGCGCTGAAATGTGTTTTGTTCGCTCTGACGGGACTACTTAAAACTCGCCGCTTGGACATTCACTACTGCGTTCGCTCACCTTTGCTTTTGAAAGAATCACTACCCTGGAGAATAACGCACCTTAGCAATGTAGCGACGGCACGGTTGGTCTACTTCACTTACTTTAACAGTATAATTACGTACGGTTTTATTTTGAGGGGATAGGCTGCGGATATCAATACAGTGTTTATTTTGCAAAAAAGGACTATTGGAGCTATTTATAACTTGGGGCCGCGAGTGTCATTGAGGGAATTCTTCAAGGAAATAGATATTCTAACACTGCATCTTTGTTAGGAAGAATTTACACAATTTCCCAACAAACATTGATAAGCCAAAAGCAACCGGACAGGTAAGCTCAAAACCACATTTTATAGACTGCCCAAAACTTCAAAATCATTCTTAGGAATTTGTATAAAATTCTACAATAAAATTCCAAAAAAAAAATGCGCTTACTGACTCTAAATTTAAATCTGTCATAAAACTAATAATTTCCCGAGCATATTCATATTCATATTCATTTATTCATTGTTTTTGTGGGTTTACAGTAGGTCTTATAACTAAAAATATTATGTCCACCACAAACCCTGTTAGGGCACTACAATGTCTGGAGTTAATGTTTCAAAACAATTTAAAAATAATTTAAAAATAATCTAAAAATAATTTAAAAATAATTTAAAATAATTTAAAAATAATTTAAAAATAAATCAATTTGTCCCACATACTTATATAAAATAAAATGTCAGACAAATTATGAATTATTTCTTAAAATTATAGTATTCCTCTAAGTCATAAAAACAATTGGTAACTAGGAATTCCTTTAAAATTTTATAAAAAACCGCATCTTTATTTATAGATTTATATTATAAAGTAAACGATAATATCATGGATAGGGATATTTGGCAGTGAGTCGAGCATCCTGCATGAGTAATCTACGCTTAAATCTACCTACGCTTAAAAAAGGTACCTACTGTGCTGTGCACAAATACTGTGATATTGTATACTTATGTAAGAAGTGAATTTTTTTGAAAAAATTATACCTTGCGGAGTTTTTTACGCCGGTTCTTCTCGGGGCAAAAGGTTTTATTTTTGAACCGGTGGTAATGCTTTTCGACATTCATAGGTGCATTATATTATGCCTAAATTTATTTACTAGTATATTAAAGTTAATCTGAATCTTAATCTTTATCCTGTTAATCTAAATCCTGTCTGTTAATTTTCACTCGTCCCGGGCGTTGTCCTTCACTTGCAGCTCGGGCCAAGACACTTCGGGACTCGTGTAAAATAACATACTTTCCGCACTTACATCAAAATGTTCTATTACTTTTCAGCAGCGGCGTGCCCCCGTTTTCCTCGGCTCGCGCACGGGTCAGTGCGACACCAAGGCCGCACGGTTCGCTTTACCTGCAACTACCCCTTTACGTTGGTGGGCTTTCGGTACTCCACGTGTGGATTCTTCGGCTGGGACCACCCTGCCCCCATCTGTGTCTGTAAGTTGGTATTTGAACATTGCCGAGCCGGGCCGATCTTTTCAGAGCCCGGCTCACTTTCTGCTTAACACGTACGCATAGGTACGTGGCAGCCCAAACGTCTCCTGGAGGTCTATCACATGTTGTCCGCGACTTGTTTGTCGCTCATGCAGATAACAATAAATATGGCTCGCGTCTATATTATATACGTTTACGTTGACCAAGAGTCTATTATTTGCTAAATCTGCGGACTATTTTATTTGTGTCCTGCTAGATTTACATGCTTTGATAAACTTCCCAAAATTATTTTCCCCCAATATTTGAATTCCCATTTGCGTTTTTCTCCATTTTCTCATTTGTTACATGGTAGCTTTTTCCGAGTGGCATGTTTCAAACATCAATTTCACAGAGTCGACGGAGTTCCGCGAGAAAGAGATTTCTGAGTGCTTTGCTTTTGCAAAACTAACATAACTTAAACCTACCTACGCGACAAGTAAAATGAACAAATGGGGAAATCTGCGAATTGAAAAAGAAGAATAACAAACGACTTTGAAATAAAGAAAATGGGGAAAAACGTGAAATATTTGGGAAAAATATTTTTGGGTATTTTATCTATACAGTCTTCTAATAAAGCTCATTCTTCTCTCGTTCCAGACCCCAGCTCGGGCTGTCCTGTGCCTACGATAGCCAACGGGACGGTGATGCACCTCGTCAGCAATGCATGGCTCAACTTCTTTTGTCAGAATGGTTTCCAGCTGGTCGGATCCCCAGCTCTATACTGTGACGGAACGTCTTGGAACGGGACGGCACCGACTTGTGTTGCTGGTAAGTCTACCTTCTCAGCCTATGGCATAAAATAAAACCGATAGGGTGCGAGTGGGACTCGCGCACCGATTCCGCCAAGCAGTAGGTATTATTATATTGCGATTGGAATTCGATTTCGAATCGAATCAGCGCGAGGGACAGAGCTATAGCAGTTATCAGCTCTGTCCCTTTCTCTCAACCTAAACTGGGGTGTTATTCTCTTAAAAACGGCGGTCGGTCGAACGAACGAGCGAAATCGCAGCGGCGAGTTTAAGTAGTCCCGTTCGAGCGAACAAATCACATTTTAGCGCGTGCATTCTCATTTAGGCAGCCTTATACGTTCGAGAAGCCATGCTGGCAAATTGAATACACGCGCTAAAATGTGTTTTGTTCGCTCAGACGGTACTACCTTAACTCACCGCTTGGACGTTCACTCGTTAGTCCGTCCGTTCGTCGTTGTTGAGAGAATCACACCCAAATGCTTTAGTATGTCATGATACTCGTAACCCTGTAGGCATTCTCATAAAGTCTGAGACCACCAGTGCTGCTCATGACAAGACTCTTGAGAAGAAGTCAGTCTTTCTCCAAATAAATCCCTTATTAGCTTATTACAATAGTATAAAAGAAATCAGATTATGTAAATAATAATAAAAATAAACAGAAACCGTAAATGCCATTTCTCTACTTTTAGGGTCCTTTGCCGATACGACTAAAGAGCTCAGTGAAGCCAGCGCAATTTCTAAAAGTGACCCTCACTGTCCTAAGTACCTACGGTGACTCAAATATGTCCACGTTTGACCGGACCCTAAATGTTCAGGGTTACCTGTAAACAGGAACACATCAATTTAAACCAAAAATCGCCTGCAATACCGCTCAATTACCTAGTCATCTGTATTTGTTTAACAAAACGCAATAACAGACACGACTTTCTTAAAGACTTATTATATACCTATAAAGATTACTTAGTTACTTCTGCTGCTGACTGCCTTAAGACCCGCTTCTCACCGGGACACCATGGCGGCGCAACCAGTCGCAAAATGTATGATGCGATGTGCAACCAAGCGGATGCCAGAGGCCCTACTTTGAAAATCGAAGTTCGAAGTTACGTTAGAACCATCTCTGTCACTCGTGATTCGAGACTAGATCGAGAGAAACGGATGGAGCTATCGTAAGTTCGAACTTCGATTTTCAAAGTAGGGCCTCAGCTGAGATACCCTCCATAGAGCTGTATACATTTTGTTGGTGGCCGGCGACTGGTTGCGCCGCCATGGTGTCCCAGTGAGAAGCGGGGCTAAATAACGAGGGTGTTTGCTATCTTATCTCTAACAGAAACCGTCGAGGTGCAGCTGAGCTGTAACTTCGAGCGCGACCTGTGCGGCTGGCGGCAGGACGAGACGCACGACTTTGACTGGACGAGGCTCAACAGGAAGACTCCAAGCTCTTTCGCATCAACAGGACCTTCCTACGACCACACCCTTGGAAATTCTGGCGCAGGTATAGGGTGGTTTTTAATACGCTGGACTGGGAAGGTAAGGGCATTCACATAAACGGCGAGTACATCTCACACCTGCGATTCGCTGATGACATAGTCTTAATGGCAGAGTCGCTAGAGGAGCTGAACCAGATGCTGGATGGCCTAGGCTCAGCCTCACGATGCATGGTCTTGGCATGAATTTGGATAAAATCAAAGTCATAGATCAATGGCCACATTGATCCGGGACCGGTCGTTGTACACTGCCACCTCGATTTTTTTTCCAAGTACACTTACCTCGGGCAGATTCTGCAGTTAGGTAAAAACAATTTCGAGAAGGAGGTCAAAAAAGGATCCAGCTGGGTGGGGCAGCGTTTGGGAAATTACGTCGAGTCTTCTCGTCATTCATACCGCAATGCTTGAAAACGAAAGTTTTTAATCAGTGCGTCCTACTCATTATGGCCTACGGAGCTGAGACATGGACACTCACGGTAGGGCTAGTCCACCAGTTCAGTTATTGAACACCGCTCGTATGATGCATACTCTGTGGCAGAAATAATGTTCCGTATTCTCAATCTAATTTAAAACATACGAGAATGAATTTTATGCGTCCGAATCCAAAACATGCTTCTAACATTTTACCCTTTCACGCTGTCCCAGGTTTCTACATGTACATGTACATAGAGAGCTCTTCGGGGCTTAACAACGCCACAGCTCGGCTCATATCACCCATATTGAACCTGACTTACCAACATACAGGGTGCCTCGAACTGGGGGCTCTTCTCTATACTAAACTATACTTACAACAATTTAATTCGCTGTTGAAATCGATTCGCATGCTTGCAATTGGCAGGAAACATTTAGTTTCCTCGACACATTTCACTCACTTCACCTACGCAATTTTTAAAGTCTACAGCCCGAAATATCTTTTTACGTAACACCTGGCCATAATGTGAGTTTTATCGCACGCTGCGCGCACGGTAAAACTCGCATTGTGGCCAGGTGAAGACGTAAAATTGTGTACTCATCACGGGCAGTAAAAAAGAAAGCCCTCTATCGCATATTTACAACCATCGCCTACGGCTCGGGTCTCAAATACCTGCGATTTCGGGCTTTCTTTCTTTTACAGCCCTTGTTAAGTAATGTACTATTTATATGAGGTCAAGCGGGGCTATAACGTCAGTGGGGCAATAATGCGAGTGGCATTATCTCCCGTTTTAAAACTCGTATTGCGTGAACTTACCTCAACTACTCATCTCCAGGTTACTACATGTACATAGAGAGCACCTCGAGAAGAAACAACGACTCAGCGCGGCTAATATCACCCATATTCAGCAGCGACCTGGCCCAAGACGGCTGTTTCTCTCTCTTCTACCACATGTTTGGTCGGTAAGTTGACAATAGCACTTCCTAATAACTTCTGATAATGTTAAGCAAGTAGTGTGACGATTGGAACACCTAAGGCCCTACTTTGAAAATCGATGTTCGTCCTAAACTCGTCATTTAAAATGAAATCGAGAGAAAGTGATGGAGCCAACGTAACTTCGAACTTCGGGTATAATTCGTGCGTTGCCAACCGGTTTTACGAACTCATGTAGGGGGCTACACGATGGCCATCCATAACCATATTGAATAAATTAGGTACAATCGAGTTCATAAATATGATTGTGTACACTTTAGTACCTTGTCTATTTAATGTCATGTTTAAACTGACATACTTGTATGAATTGTCACAGTGATTAAAGTGAAGGTACTAAAGTGTACACAGTCATATTTATGAACTCGACTGTTCCTATACACTTTTAGTTATCCCTTTGAAACGCATAAAATTATTTGTCCTAATGCATGGTCTAAAATCTTTTCGACTGTATCTTCTTATCTTTTCTCCTTTTAGGCTGAAATTACAGAATTAGTTGTACATATAAATTAGAATACCTAGCTAAATAAGGTTAAGTATTTTTTTAATTAATTACTGCCGCACTTAGAGACGTTAATTAAATTTAACGCTTGGTTAGTGCCGTGTTGTCTTATTCTTTTGCTATAGCAAAAAAAGTGACAGCAGCTACTTTAATCAAGCATTAAATTTAATTGACGTCTCTGAGTGCGGCAGTTAAATCCGTTTCACTCGTAAAAACTCCTTTTGAACAAACGATTTTCGACCAACCAATACATTAAGACAACCTTATGCTACTTGACATAGATCTATATTTATATCCTAAGACTTGAACCTTTTTCTAGCACAATCGGTGGTTTAAGAGTATACCAAATACCGAACTCGCAAATTATGCAGCTGAGCGAGGTTGACAGGCAGGATAACCTCCTGTTCGAGAAGTGGGGGAATCAGGGAGACACTTGGTTTAGAAACGTCTCCAGACTGAGAAATACAAACAGCAATTTCCAAGTAAGTTTGGGGTTTAATACTACTCGTTTGCCTTCATAAGCTATGCACAATATATGCGCTATATATAGGCTCGTACGGCTCGTTACAAAGTTTGACGGTACCCTCTATGTAATTAAAGTCAGACACACGAGCAGACATTTTTTGTAGATATCCACTATTTTATAATGTGAGATGGATAAAAATATCTTATACCTATCAATAAGAAATAAGATTGTGGCGATATCAGCAAATAATATACATTGATTGGTAATGTTAGATTGGTCATTAATGTATAAAAGTAATTAAAGTAACGGGCCCAAAATGCTTCCTTGGGGTACACCCCGGTTATACAGTTATTTCTTTATTAATCAGTTAATCGATGAGCACTGAATCTGGCTGAGAAAACCAGATGAATACGATCTTATCCGAGAAAACACTACATCGTATGGTTATTCAATATATCTGTAGGTATAGTAAGATTTCTTTTAATGTCGGAATTCACTTGGGAAGCACCCAAGTAGATTTTGACATTCTAAAAAATCTTACTATACCCGGGTACACTACATAATTCCGAATTGATCAAAATTTTGAAGTTTCATAATTCCAAATGCTTTTTTTTGATAGAATACTTGTTTTTTTTTAAATATCGCTTATAAATCAAACCTAACCTAACCACCGTATAGCAATTATAATATGCATTTAATCTAAAATAGCTCCAGCATAACATAGCTTTCTAAAAAATAAAAATTCGGACAAATAAATATTCAGAAAAAAATTATTCGGAATTTTAAAGTGTTCCCTCTGTACCCACATAGTACAGTCAACAGCATAAATAAGTGATCATTAATGTACTTTGTCGCTTTCAATCGTTTCATACTTGTATTTTTGTAAGTATACCATTTCAAACACGATGTTAAAGTAACAAGGTATATAAATTATCACTTATTTATGCCATTGACTGTACCAGGTCAAAAGCCTTGAACATATACAATACATAAATCAAGCCACACCTAAGCAAGATAATTACCCCGATCCGTATTTCAGATAGTAATCGAGGGCATCCGCGGATCTGACTTCAAAAGCGACGTGGCCATTGATGACGTGGCTATCCTTCAGGGTGACCAGTGCAACGACGCTTCTATTACAGTTGTTACACCACCCGACCTTGCATGTGAGCGTTTTTAAAACAGTTTCTCAGTTCTTCGTATTTATACCTATATTTTTGTTATGTACACTTTCTTTTGAGGCGTCTTAAATTTGGAACTAACATAATTTATATTATATAATTACCATTTACGGATTGTAAGTTCAAATTAAATAAAAAAATTAAGGAGGAATGGATGCCTATGTCCAGTAGTGGAGGGAAGTGGGCTAGTGATGATGATGATAATGATGATGATGATAACGATGACGAAACAAATGAAATTAAAACAATCTGCGTGTTTTAAAGCGGAGACGTGCCGCGGTCGGTGCGAAGTGCAGCAGCCCACGCACCGGGCAGGTTGCAAGTGCACCATCGACTGCGTTAACGACGAGACCTGCTGCCCCGATTACTACGAGCTTTGCATATTTAGCAGTGAGTAGAGATTCAAATTGCTTGCTGCGTTATGTCCGGTTCCTATATTCAAGAAACAAATTGTTTTCCTTACGTCTCATTAAAATTTGACATTTGCTAAGTACAAAATGTGACAAATTTTAACGAGACGTAAGGAAAACCATTCGTTTCTTGAATATAGGAACCGGGCATTAGACTATAAATATATGTATAGATAATACCATATTTACTAACTTCTCTAAGTGATTTACCTGCAGCCCTACTTTGTTGCTTTGATTTCTGTATTGTCATAGAATAGGCAAACGCTTACAAATTACAAGCGGAAGTTTCTTTCTAACTCGTTTTGCTAGAAAGAGAGTTCCGCTTGTAATTTGTAACTTGTAGCTTCGTGAAACGGACCGCTGATGGTACGGTGAGGCCCTCGCACAATAGCGTGGAGGAAGAATCGCTGGTTTTTTAGTGGGTATTCCGGTCACTCTCGGTTGGTGAGTCCAACATAACCACTTTGCCTCCGCCCCTCCCCCAGTAAAAGCATTTTCACAGCTTTTGCCACTTCTAAGGACCAAGATGGAATGCCCTATGTTGAAATTTCAACGGCTAAATATTCTCAACACCAAAACAATACTGCTGCTTGGCGGAAGATTCGCCATTGACTTTAATTCTCTTATTTAATTAACACTATAATATGAAATTAAAGTGCTTTTTCACAACACTGCTCGGAAATATGGCCATAGATGGTCTTGTTTGGGGTCACAAAACGTCACTTATAAGGACAGACCAAGAATGTTTTTGTCGGTATGTTTGCTGATTGGTCGAGAACATTGTTGTCCAACTTTAAGAACCAATGAAAATCAATCAATCAATTTTTGTGTCATAGCTCCTTAAAATAAAAAATTGAAATCGACCAATCAGAACACACCATTTTGTGTCGTAAAATATTAGGTGTATTTTTGCTAAAAGATACACAGACTAAAAACTGTTACTGTTTTTTTTTAAATGTAATTCAAACTTGGCCCCTAATCTTTAACCACTAGAGTTGAAATTATATGGGAGATATGGCGAAACAAATACAATTTTATATGGAGTTGACATCTTCATCTCGAATGTTAGTTTATTAATCTCGAGTGCCACGAGAACATTATAGGGGTCCAGATTAAACAAAAAGTTATCTATGGTAAAATTGGCGGTGATACAGCTTCTATATTACATGAATTTAAATTTGAGTTTTGAATATGAATTTTTATTTTATTTCCTCTCAGTAGTTGTGAAAAGCACTATGTCTGCCTCGGTAGAAAGTGCAATTTATGGACTCGTACACTAGAGGGCCTCAACTACGTTTCGGCCCTCTATATGACTCGTCCAAAAATTGCGTACTTTCTATCCTCTGCAACAATGTAATGTAATGCCCTGTCTTTTCATCATAAGGAGTATCTAGATCTGTTTCGCACTCGATAATTCCGCAAGTAGCAATTTTTCCAGTCTCGTTTTCCCTGCCGACCTCGTCCGTTGTAATAATAATAGGTAAATATACGACTATAAAAATTCAAACCGGAAAATATGCAACTGGAAATGCGATTGGGTAAAATTATTATGGAAAAAATGCGACTGGAAAATATGATACGTGGAAAAATCGAGTTTGGGAAACAGATTGATACACTCCTTTCAACAATTGAATTCAAACCAGCGTCAGTCAGTGCAAGCTTCAAGATATTTCAATGCAAAATTAATAATTCATTTTTTCTGTTTCATGATAGCGCCACCATCAATCAGAATCACCTTTTCGACTACAACCACCATTTCGACTACAAGCCCCCCCTCGACAACAACCTCACCTTCAACTACAACCTCACCTTCAACTACAACCTCACCTTCGACTACGACCACCCCTACAAATTGGACAACCGAAACTGCGTGGACGACCGCGACATGGTCCGACTTTGAAGACACAAGTGAAGAAGATGACCATGAGGGTGCAACGATAAGCGAAATAACTGGATGTAAGAAGCCTCTATCCAATTACAACTAACTATTTTATGAGGATTCAAAACTCTAACCCCCTTACTAATAAACGTTGAGTAATGGTGGTATAGCTATACAATGTTTAATCTGTTATTGTGACATTTGGATTTGACAGGTAAGACCAAAACATTGTATAGCTATACATACCACCGTTACTCAACGTTTATTAGTAAAGGGGTAAGTAACTAAGAGTAATTAAATTAGGGGTAAAGAAAATAATATAACAATTTCAATTACATAGCCAAAGTAAAATACGAAATAATAATTTTAAAGACACGTACACTTGCATCTATTTTAGTCAACTCACCAGTTACATTGATGATTTAAGTGTTATTTAGTCTTCATTCAATATAATAAAAAAAAAATATTTACTGTTTCAGCATGGACAATGTACGGCGAAACAGACCGATCATCGACCTCCCCTGTGACTACAACCAGCACCGCGAGCTCCCCGCCCGCGCGCCCCACCCCGTTCCCCCCCAAGACCGCACCTACCCCTCAAACTACTAAACCACCCACGACGACGACTATTAACCCTAGTACTATTAACCGTCGTTGTGCTAATTGTACCAGTACAACGACGACGGAGGGAACTGGGTCGGACTATGACAACACGACGACACAAGCGGCACCGGGAAAGACAGTCTCGCCTATAGTACACGGCAATGAGCATGCAAATCTTATTAAAAACAATGGTAAGTAGTTTTTAATTAAATTAAACTTTAATTTTACAATTATGATTATGGAAAATTAGACTGTTTAGGGTTAGAAACAAGTAGTAAGTTTTATTTGTAGTCTTTTCAAAACATAAAGTCACGCTCCACTCAGAACTTAAGTACCTATCAAGTTATATGTCAGGGCATAAGAATAAGTACTTATTCTTATGGTCAGGGTTCCATTGGGCTGATAGTAGGCGTACCTAAACATCTGATTATTTGGTCGACTGGAGAGTGCCAGTAGGCATAAGGGCCGTCATTTCGACGGCCATAACACATTATATTTATACCACTCCCTTCTCTGATCTATGTGTATATACACAATTCTTATTTACTGTCAAGTCAGTAAAATTTGGCCGCAACCTTTAACTGTTTTTGGAGCAGTAACAATTACCATTTCAATCCTTAGGCTCATACTGTAGGGATGATGCAAGGCATGGGGTCAAGTGGACTTTTTGTACATTAAAATCCATTAATGGAGTCGAGTGGGCTTTAATGTACACTCAAATCCATTTGGATTCATTTACAATTTTTAAGAGGCTGGGATCCATCAATGGATTTAAATTTACTATGAAGTCTACAAAGATCCATTTATGGATTCTATTGAACTTTTTATATACCGGGATCCATCAATGGATACTAAATGCCCACGAGTATCCATCAATTTATGGAATCAAGTGTATTAAAAGTTTAATAAAATCCATTGATGGATCGAAGTGTAATTAAGAGTGCAACAGAATCCATTGATGGATTCCAGAGTATTAAAAAGTGTAAACGAATCCCAAGAGCGGCCTGCACACGTAAAGTTCGGACCGCGGGAAACGGCACGCGCCGTTCTAATCTTCGTTCCGAACCGTACATTTTTTACTATTTTACTATTACAGTTGCATTTACACGTACGGTTCGGAACGAAACTTGGAACAGCGCGTGGCGTTTCCCGCGGTCCGAACTTTACGTGTGCAGGCCGCTAATGGATTTAAGTATACAATAAAGCCCACTCTACTCCATTAATGGATTTGAATGTTCAAAAAGTCCATTTGACCCCTTTAATGGATCCTAGTGGACGGAGGGTAGGTGCGAAGCAGTGAATGTTCAGTTTTTTTCGGTCAAACACTATACTGTAACGTTTAAGACATTTAAGTGTGTATAAGTAACTATTATTTATGATTTCAGCGTCAGGCTCCTCAGCGATACTGGTGACGGTGCTCGTTCCAGTCATATGTTTAGTAATAGTGGGACTGGTGGTACTACTGACACTGCGCAGCTACAAAACGATTTACTCAAAAGTTCGGAGGCTCCATCCCTTTCACTTTCGCGCAACGTTCACACCTAACTCGAGAGAAAGAGGTAACACTAGCGAAATACCGATTTACGAATTCGGACATAGAAGCCCTGGTGATGAAGCGTGCACGCTGCGAGAAAGCCCTAAAGATCACTAGGTATTAAATTAATTGAGATCTATATCGTGTTTTATTTTAATGGTGGGTTTAGGCCAAGCGAACGAACGAGAACTCTATGGCATATCTCTTACGTTTACGCTGTAAAAATAAAGACAAAACATGTTCTAGAGCATTCGCTCGTTTGGTCTAAACCCACCCTAATACAAATACTGCCCTACCAAACCAAATAGCAGCATCTCAAATAAAACTCTTGTAGTAATCACAACCTCATTACTAAGGGGAGAGGATTGAATCTACTTTGGCAATTAAATCTGAGATACTGTTTATTGGCTTAGGAGGGCAGAATACCAAACCTTTATTTTAGCCGACGAATCCTGAGGCCCTACTTTAAAAATCCGTTTTGTTACGTTTCGTTAGCTCCATCCCTGTCATTCGTCATTCGAGACTAAATCGAGAAAAAGAGATGGAGCTAACGTAATAGACCGGAAGATACTGACACAAAATTTCCGATCATTTGTACCAATGACGAAAAGGATAATGATGATCATAGCGCTGGTACCGGCGGCCCAATCGTGTGGGCGTTAATCGAACGTGTCGGATAAATTACGAAAGTCGAACGATTTGTAACACAAAAATTGTTATAGTCGACAAAAAAAAAAATAGGCGGCAGCGTAATGCCATACTTCTCCGGTGTGGCTTACAGCCCGCCATACCGACGAAAACACATTAATTATAAAAAAACAATTCAACCATTTGTACCAGGCTAATTTTTGCACAACTAATCATCGTCGAGTATTCATTTACGAAAATCACCATGCCATACTTTTCCGACGGTTCCAAATGGCCGCCATACCGCAGCAAAGGAGTATTTTTTTTGCAAAAATAGACCCCTGAAGGGTCGCCATACTTGTTACAAATGACCGGAAATTTTGGTTCAGTATCTCCCGGTCTATAACTTCGAACTTCGATTTTCAAAGTAGGGCCTCTGTTTTTACACAACTTACGGAGTAAGAGCATACAGGGGCTCTATTATTCTCGGTTAAACCATATTGCTGTTGACATGTTATCGTATTGTCAACGTCACGATAGCTCTCATTTACTTGTCAGTAATGGCAACTAAGTTAAAAACAATCGAATCGGAAGCTTAGCTCAATCCCTAAATACCAGAATTTCAAAATACCAGTGACCCGTTTCACGAAGCTACAAATTACAAATTACAAGCGGAACTCCCTTTTTAGCAAACGGAGGTAGAAAAAGACTTCCGCTTGTAATTTGTAACTTGTAGCTTCGTGAACCGGGCCTCAGATGACACTATGCAAAAGTATTGTATAATCATAATACAATATAAAAGTAAGTACCTATACATGAGTGAAGCTTTGACATCGTTCGGTTGCACAGCAATATTTTTTGCAGGGTAATACATTCGTTCATCATTCACTACTAGGGGTGAATTCCACCAAATGAAAACAAATATTACCTAGGTATTCTTAGAATAAATCGCAAATCAATTGAAAACAAAAGTATGTAAGCGTGTTACACATAACAATTTAAGTCTTGAGTTAGGTACCTGGGAGATTTTTTTTATAACTACTTATACCTAAGATTGCGTTGAACAACGTCCATTTACTCGAGAATAAAGTTGTGTTATTTAGATATATCCCTCTTATAGTAAAGTTACTTATTCGCATATTTATTAAGTTTGGTCGAATCCACCTTAAGAGTTGATTTCACCAACATTTATACGAGAGTAGCTATCCCAGTATAACTTAACTCTTACAATTTACACGATCGTTAACTTCAATTTCATTTCACCACGTTAATCTATGGATAGGTATTTCACTCCCATATAGTTACTGTGTGAGGTTGAACGAATGAATGGAATGAAAGTGTTACGCACCCAAAATATCCCGTTCTCAAAATGTCCCTTCACATAAATTACGTCTCTTTCGCAGAAGGTTCCTTTCACGAAATGTCCCATTCGCAAAATGTCCCTTTCGCAAAATGTCCCATATAAAGTCGTGGTCAAATCTATTTGGGCTCTTCAGTCTACATTTACTTCTGCTGTCTATGCCTAGCTGACTATCCTATATTTATCGTAGCGGTCAATTGCAGGAAAAAGTGCATGAATGCCAGAGTATGAAAAAAAAATGTTGCAATGACTTCAAGGAAAACCTAACTTGGTTTTGTGTTCATTGTTGAGCATCGTAAATAAAAAACAATAAGTAATTAAACGTTTGTTTAGTATTTATTACTAAAATTTTGCTTATAGATTCCAATTCAACTTAACTTCAAATTTAAATCAGCTCCTCAAATTTTAATAAAAATACTTTGTAACAAAAACATCCCCACACCAGTTTTGATTATGTTGCAAAAAAGTTATTGTGATTATGAATTCCCTTCGTTATTTCGCTTCTTCGTAGTTTTTTAACAATTTTTTATATTCTTAGTTATGTGATGAAGTCACCAATTATATGAACTTTGCTCATCTCTCTCTCTTCAATCCATGAGAAGAGAGCCTTGTTTCACTGTACTTAAATAAGCATTTTACATTCGGGACATTTTGCGTATGTGACATTTCGCAAACGGAACGTTTTCCGAAAGGGCCATTATGCAGGAGGGACGTTCAGCGAAAGGGACTTTTACAGAAGGGACATTTTGCGAAACGGATGGGACCTTTTGCGAAAGGGGCGTAATGGGAATGGGGTATTTAGCACACGGGACTGTTTGCAAAGAAGACGTTTTGCGAATGGGACGTAATTTTGGTGGAGGGACGTTTTGCGAGTGGGATATTATGCGCCCAAACCAAACAATGCTGTTATTACTTCTCCACTCGCAACAAAAAGTTCAGCATTGTTCTGCTGTCAAGTGTCAACGTTATCAAAATTCAGAAACTCTATGGTTGTGCAATGTCAGGATTGACTTGTTCTCGAACGGTCAGTGCTGTAGTCGTAATGAAACCTACTCATAAAATCTACCCTATCACAATAAAATAAAAAACAAAGCATAAATCGCATATAATTTAATCATCGTCCCGTGTGAGGAACCTAACTTCCGTGTCGCCGGCCCGGCGCGCGCGCAGCCGCGCCAGCGCCGCCCGCCCGCGCGCGCTGCGAGCCGTCACCAGCCCCGCCGCCGCCAGGCACACCACCAGGAGGAACACCGTCACCAGAGCAGCTTTGGAGCCTGATGCTGTAACAATAAATAAATCAATAATTGTAAAAATTGTTGTTGTTGTTGTGTTGTTTTTTAAATAATTATAAATCAATAATTTAAATTGTAATAATAGTTGTAAGTAATTATTGTTGTTTGTTGGTCACTGCCAACTAGGCTAACTGAGTCGTCAAATTACGACAAGATATTTATAGTTTAAATATATTTACCTACTAATTATTTACATGTAAAAGAGCCCTCATGTGGACAATTTACTCAAAAAATATTTTGAATTTTGAATTTATTTTATTCTTTTTACCTTTAAACGGATTTTTTTTGACAATTTACTAAAAAAATATTTTGAATTTTGAATTTATTTTATTAAATACTTTTTAGCTTGAAACGGATCTTAGAAAAATCGATTTTTTTTTGACAATTTACTCAAAAAATATTTTGTAGTTTGAATTTATTTTATTAAATACTTTTTACCTTGAAACGGATCTTAGAAAAATCGTTTTTTTTTAAGAAACTCATTTTAATCGTGGTGGTTCTCAGCTAGGCTTCGTGACAATCTGTTGAATCATTTAAGAGAAATTGTGAAGCGACGCCTCAATGGCGTAGTTGTCAAAAAACATACATATTTAGCTACGGGCGATAACGTTTCTCACCCTCTAAATCAAGTCCGCTTTCTACGATTTTTGAATATGTTGTAGGTAGATATTTTGAAAAGGTAGGTTTAGTAGTGTTTTTTCCAAGAAATATTTTCTCGGAATGGAAAGCGTACACTATTTAGATTTTCATAATATCTTCAACATATGTACCTACTCAAAAAATTTAAAAATCGCACTAGATTTTAAGAAGCGTGAAACTTAATCGCATTTCGTATGGGATATTTTCAGTTTCAAAATCCTCTGAAGAGTTAGTAGTAGTATGTCGTATTTTTTACCTATTGAATAGTTATCTTAACTTTTTTTTAATGAAAGTTGGATTACCTTGGTTTAATTGCGAAGTTTTCCCTTCCAAATCGTCGACTTTCTTTCCAGTGGTCGTCCGTAGAGGCGCTTTTGTTGTCAACTTGGTCTTCGTAGTCGCTTTTCTCGTCGTCGTCGTAGTCGATTTTCTCGTCGTCGTCGTAGTCGGTTTCGTTGTCGGTTTAATAGTAGTTGTGGAAGTTTCAGCAGTTGTCCGAGGCTTGGTGGTGATGGGTGGTCTCGGTGGTTGAGTGGTTCGTGGTGGGGTGGTGACGTTGCTGGCGTCGGTCGCGGGCCGGGTGGGGCGGGGGGGCGGCGGCGAGGGGCTACCCGTCGTCGTCGTGGTCACGGGCGTGGTCGAGGGCGGCACTGTGGAGTCATCATCGTCGTCGTCTGATGATGTCGCTAGAAATAATACCATTATTAGTAGTAGATTTTTAACCAAAGGATTGAAAATGATCATTTGAGATAGGGTAGTGTACAATGATACTTTCTCGCAACTTAAACGAAAATAAGGATTTCCATGTTTCATTAGCGGACTCTATTAGATATCCTTAAGAAATGTGTCACTTACATAATAATTTATAATTTGGTTCTGTAATCACATTTGGTGCATATATGACCAATTTCTAAAAAAAAATACTTCCTAAGAAAAAACTTATCCCATTCAACACCACCATTACCAGCTAAGTCACATTTATCATAAAATCAACACTTAATACTAAAAACGTAGTTACGTAGATACTTATATAAGACATTGATCACTTACACATGCTGAAGATGCATAGTTCGATGAAGTCAGGGCAGCAGCTGCCGTCGCCTGCGCAGGCCAGGGAGCAGCCGCAGCCCGGGTCGGGCGAGCTCGGGCCGGACACGTCGCAGCGGCCGCTGCACGACTCGGCTGTAACACGCGGATGGTTTCTAATGTAGGAGAGCGACCTCATAAGGCCCACCATATTACAAAAGGGGAGTTTTTTGTGAGTGGGACTTTGAATCTACCATCAAGGTTCATTACATAATTAGTTCTATAACATTTGTTCTGTAATGCCATTTTCAGTTTATAAAAATAAAATAAAGTGTTCATTATTTACGGTTTTTGAGAAATCTAAAAAACTTAGAAAATCTATTTTAAAATTTAGGCTCGACAAAATGGACCTTATTGTTATTGCATAGAAAATAAAGTTCATAACAAAATGATTATTTTCTTTTGCGGTTACCAACCACATTATCTTAAATACGAGTCCGACTCGCATTTGACCGGTTTTTTTATATTATATCACTTATAAAAGGATATCCACTCACATCTAAACTCAGGTGGCGTAACAGCCATACTGTTGGCATTCACGCACTGGTCTCCCTGGAGGATCTCTACGTCATCAATAGCGATGTCACTGGTGAAGCTTGCGCCGCGGATGCCTTCGATCACTATCTGAAGAAGGATCAGGATATAGTGGTCAGTGGGGATGAAAAATAACCAATGGAACCACGTGATACATCAACCAAGCAGTCAATAGGAACAGATAAGTTAGAGCTCGAAAAACATTTCTGATTGGCCGTTTGACACATTCATTTAAGTACCTGTAAGGTCTGTAAGGTCGACGCGAACAACGTCTGTGGAAAAATCTATAACTACTCTCTCAATATATTGAAGAGAGAGATCGCCACAACGTTCATAAATAACACAGATTTAGCAATAAAATGGCAATCCACAAAATGATCCACATCCACTCGCCCACGTGCCACAGCCACATTATAATAAAGTCGGTAGTATTCCGCGATCTGGATCTCAACGTGACTGTTAAACGCAAAAACACGATTAGAAATAAAATCCTTGATACTTTTATTTTTCAAGCAGATTTTTTACTTCTTAATCCTGGTAGTTTTAAAGTAAACAGCAATTATTCTAATTTGACGCTGCCTTCAAAGCATGCGCAAACTATCTCCATCTCACATTCTTTGCGCGGAATCACATAAGCCATCCCTTTTAATATTTGTGTGAGCGTCGCAGTCAGTACATTATGGCCTCTTAATTGTTGCCATTTTATTGCATCCTTATACCTCAACTTACTTGGAAACTGCTGTTTGTGTTTCTTAGTGTGGACACGTTTCTAAACCACGTGTCTCCTAGATTCCCCCACTTCTCGAACAGGAGGTGATCCTGCTTCTCAACTTCGCTCATGTTCACGACTTGCTGTGACGTCTCCGGAATTTGGTACACTCTTAAACCACCGATGGACCTGGAAAAAAAGCGAAAGGAAAAATATAACCAGGTTCGTTTACTCTAGAATTCGAAGCGTTACAGGTTTTGAGGGTCAGGTTTTCCCGGATTTTTTGCTACTTGGCAACCCTTCCACAATTCACAATGCACCCGGGAACAACAACATTTGGGAGCTCTGGATCAAGTTGTCTGTCGAAGCCCCGGACGCTAGTAAAGTGAGCTACCGCGCAGAAAGCGGATATAACTAACCAGATTATAAAGAGCATCTTTGACAAAAACTGAGAGTTCGGTCCACACGGTTGACATTGCAACAATGCTGGAAGCACAGTTTGGACCGTGTTAGGTTGAATATCTACCAGAGTTGTGTGAGGCAGCTGAGCGGTGTGCAAGGCAAAAATCCACCAATGGTTTTTTTTCCTCACACACCGCTCCGCTGCTTCGCACAGCTCCGGTGGAATTTCATTCGAAGTATCACCTTATCCACTTGCCATCATCGAAATATAATAAGTATGGAAGAGTAATCGACGCTCAAAATCTGTCCCACTGACTTAGTGCCGCCGGGGGTGGAGCTATTAATGAGTGCCGAACTGTCTATCAGTCGACTTTCTGACGTAGTGTCAAACAGTTGTTTACAATCACAAAAGCAAAAATCGATATTAATGATTACCGGATTTAAATGACGTTGCAACCATGCCAAGTTGCATTGTAAATTGGTGCAGGACCCACACAGATGCAAAACAAAGCGATATTTATTTTCATTAGTAAGTTATTGAATTTTTAATAGTCCATACCAAAATGTCATGGCCGATGTTATGCAATATATCTTTGAAAAATGTGAATTACAAGCAACTACTTTGAATGAATAGGAAATTAAATTTTGTCATCTTTACTATCGTTAGTTTATGTACATAATAAAAAAAAACGAAATACGACCTTTTTAAGTTTTCCAAAAAATGAAGAACGCCGTCTGGCTTGGGTGGATGCAGTTCGTCGCGAATTGCGAAACGAGAATTGGATGCCAAGCAAACATTGCAGGATTTGCAGCATCCATTTTGATGAATCGGATTATTTACTTGTCGATTGTGAAACAGGCGGTTAATATAAATTATACTCTATTGTATATGATCTAACTTAAGAGTTGGCTTCACATCTCTAACTGTAGAATAGAAACAGTGCCAAATGGATAATTTGTGATGTTTTCGTCTTACTACTCATATAAAGTTAATATTTGTCATGTTTTTTCGGCAGCATCAAATAGACTGTACCATCCAAAGCGACTATATACCTATATATAGGTATTATACTGTCACGTATCTTTATGCCTATAAGAATAAAAAAGGGGTTGCAATATATTTGGCACTTTAGATGCTAAAGACTATTTGACGCTGACTACTCTTACAACATAATATCTTCTGATATACTATTTTACAACTTTATAATAGTGTAACATAAGTAAGTATGTTAAATGAAATGATTCAAGGGGAACAATCATACAATCATACAAAAAAATATTAATAAAATTCGTTATTCAATTACTGTGTTGTTTTTGTATTAAACCATCCACGTCAAATGTTGAAAGACATGGCCGCGTTCAAATAACCCTTATGAAAAAAAATATTGACCAATGGAAATCTTGTGTCAGAAAGCTTGTAACCAATTGCAGATTTTTGTCTTTCAAACGGTATAAAACCTTACTGAAATTACTGTCTACTCAAACGTTATACCAGCATCTGACATAAATGAATTCATACCTTAACTCAATTAATATTTAGTTGATTATTGAAACCACGCGATACATAAGATCTTTTCATTTCAAAAAGTGGGCGTTTTGGAGCGGATTTGTCAGTCGTTTTTGTTAGACGTTACTCTTCCATACTTATTATATTTCGATGCTTGCCATAGTCAGGTTGATCATCCACACAGACATTCTAAGAACGTTTTCTCTTGAGAGTGTTGTGAAATGCGCTTCTTGTTAAGGTTTCGCTACCTACATCATGGGATTCTTCAAAAAGGAAGTTTGCATGGTCAGCAAAGCCAATCGAAGCCTTTGCTTTCAGGAATCAGGCGAACTGTGTATATTTGGCCACCGAAGTGGTATAAATAAAGCACCTATTGTAGGAAGAGAGGATTACAGAGAAATCTCTCTCCAGGTGGGTATTATGCCTGGGGTCCGAAGTCCATTGGGATGAAGTTGGAAAGTTGGAAGTTGGAAGTGGTGGTTGATGGTGTATGAGCGCGATGCAGCGCTGCGCACAGACAGATTTAGTTGTGCTGTCTGACGCTGGTGGCGTTGTCATAGCTAGTAGTTACAAGATGGCATTAAGTAGGTCTCTACAGTATCCTTGTGAACTTACCTGCCATACATGTGGTAGAAGAGAGAGAAGCAGCCGTCTTGAGTCAGGTTGCTGCTAAATATGGGTGATATGAGCCGAGCTGTATCGTTGTTACTTTTTGAAGAGCTCTCTATGTACATGTAGTAACCTGGGAATAAATAGTTGAGATATAAAAAAGATATTTTGAGCTGTAGAGTTTAGAAATACCATTGTTTACTGCTAGTAGCAAGCATGCGAAGCGATATCAATAGCGAATTAAATTGTTAAACAATTGTTGCACCTTGTACGTTGGTAAGTTTAAATAGACTATACCTGCACTAGTGTTTCCAAAAGTGTGATCGTAGGAAGGTCCCGTGAATGCGAAAGAGCTTGGAGTCTTCATGTTGTGCCGCCGCCAGTCGAAGTCATGAGTGTCATCATGCCGCCAGCCGCACAGGCTTTCTTCCTCGAAGTTACAGCTTAACTGGGCTTCGCTGGTTTCTGTTGGAGGTAGCAAAGGCCATCGCTATTTAAGTCAGTCAGCAGCACAAATATCTAAGCATATAGGGGCTTGGACATTATGCGAAAGTAACGCTAATTAGCGAATTGATATAAGCTGCCGGCTCTATAGATCGTCAGCATTCATCAATCCTATATTAGGTACATTATGTTACGTGGTCAAAATAAAAACAATGACGACGGCGCAAGATTGGTTTTTAAATTATCTTTTACAGTATGTCAAATTTACCGTAACCACCAGTGAATACCAATCGATCCAACCTCAATTTAAAGTACACAAAGTATTATGAATAGGTACATACACTTGATAAACAGGATCTACCTTCCTTTTAAGTTAGTCAGCTAAAATAGGGTAACAATTAAACTTACCACGAACGCAATTCGGTGCTGTTCCATTCCAAGACGCCCCGTCGCAGTATAGCGCTGGGGATCCGACCAGCTTATACTGCGGCATGCAGAAGAACATGAGCCAGGCGTCTCTTCGTGTGGGAATCACCACCCCGTTGTCTATCGGTGGCTCGCGACAGTTAGGGCTGGGACCTGGAAGGAAAGAACCATCAATGTATGTTATGTATCTGGTAAATGTCGCATGAATCAGTTGGATGTGGCCAGTACGAAACCGTATCGATGGTTTAGCCAAGTCAAAATGAAAAATGGTCAGTAAGGAACTGATTACTCGTCACTAACGACTTTGAGTGCGGCGTTAAGACTTAGATCAAAGAAGTACTTACGGATACAAATAGGTGTGGGCTCGTCCCAACCGTCTTCCCGACACGTGGAGTACCGATGCCCCACCAGCTCGTAGAATGGATCGCAGACGAAGCGGACCATGCGCCCGCGCTGCCTCGGCCGTGCGCGACCGTGCGCCAGCCGGGGGTAGGGGCAGCGCGAAGAGAACAGCGGGTCAGAAGAGCCTGGAACGAGAAACACCCATTCTTAGTCTCGACAATGCGCTGGCCTAGTTGGTAGTGACCCTGCCTACGAAGCTAGCGGTCCTGGGTTCAAATCCCGGTAAGGGCAGATATTTGTGTGATGAGCGCGAATATTTATTCCCGAGTCATGGATGTTTTAGCTATGTATTTAAGTATGTGTCTTGAATGTCTTTCTATATAAGTATTTATATCGTTGTCTAGTACCCATAGTACAAGCCTAGAGATTAGTTTGGACTAGGTCAATTGGTGTGAAGTTGTCCCCTGATATTTATTTGTTTATTTTAATTGATGCGATGCGTTGCGTCGTCGCGATATTTGAAGAGTTCCCTCAATTCCTCATGGATCCCCTTATCAGATTACAACTTGGTGACAATGGGACCATCTCGAAAGCAGGTATACCTAGTTACTCTATAAAATAAAAAATATTTTTTTAAATCGGACTATAATTAACGGAGAAATCGGTGAACATACATAAAAAAACATACAGTGGAACGTAATGTAACCTCCTCCTTTTTTGAAGTCGTTTTTTTTTAAAACAAGAATCACAGAAACTGTTAAATGTTTAGGTACGCGAATTACCACAATTTGCGTAGTTTTACTTGTTTTTGTATGATTAAATATTTTTTGATTACGATAATACATTTTTCCAGTGTCGCTCGCTTCCTGGGTCGACGGAAGTGGGACAGAGGACAGTCCGTCCGGCCGATAAACGGTTTTTTATTTACCTACGCCATCTGACGATTGGAATTTTTAATAGGAAAGATAGGGACAACTGACTTCCTAGAACAAAATTCATAATTTGACGGGTGCCGTTTAATTTGCATTGGTAATTTCATTTATTAACTACGTTGGAAAAGCATTTAGCATAAAAACAAATTGTATAATTTTATCAGGCACACGGACGGTCAAATGACACAACCTTCCTCATAACCTTTAGGTATAATGTTCGCGCTGCTGTGGAAAGTTTTATGGGCAACAATAGTTACACTAGGCCTTAGTTATTTGCTTCTCGTGTCTTTGAAGGAAAGAAAAATAAATAGTTTATTTGCTTACATCTAACACAAGTACAGAAAAATAAATTAAGAAACAAAAACAAAAATACAAAACTAGGTATATTAAAGCGAAAAAAATTGGTCGGTCTTAAGCAGGATTCGAACTTCGAACCTACATCTCCTCTGTCTGGCTCTCCGGGTCGATGCAGACGCATTATCAATTCGCATGGCGCATTTTTTCGCTTTAATATAGTTTAGAATTTCGTAAACAGACGTTTCTGTTAAATTTAAAAATCTTTAATAATACAAAACCTCTGAACCAGTGGCAGACGGAGTAAAACGGTTCCTGCTCAGCATGTTACTGGCTTTTAGGCCAGAGCTGGTCTTCCACAGGAACCATTTGGTGCTACCACGGCAGGTCACACAGCCAGCAAAACAAAAAAAACCGGACAAGGCGAGTCGGACTCGCCCACCGAGGGCTCCGCACATGACACGGTCAATTCAATTCAAAATTTGCACCGCTGCCGTCCCTTGCAAAAAGACCCTGTTTTTTTTTTGTGATTTAACTAAAAATGTACAGATTACAGATTTTTTCCTATATCTACTAGTAGTAAAAGACGGTGTTACTTGTCAAATTTCATAGTTCTAGGTCAATGGGAAATACCCTATACATTTTGATTCCCTCGAGGGTGTAGAAATACACGTTTTTTGCGACATAAACTGCCGTGTGTTTTTTTTACGTAAATGTAGAAGTTTGATTTTTTCACAGCTTCAAGGGACTGTAGATTTGAGTATATGGTTTAAATTTCAACTCGATACCTTTACGGGTTCCCGAGATAAAGGGTCTTGACAGACGGACAGACGGACAACAAAGTGATCTTATAAGGGTTCCGTTTTTTTCCTTTTGAGGTACGGAACCCTAAAAACTAAGAACTAAAAACCAAAACTTAAATTAAACTTGAATACCTTGCTGCGCTCAGGATTCTAACTTAGAATCCTATTTACCAAGCAACTTATGCTCATGTGTGATATGATATCCATGTACACTTTATTCCTCTAAGATGGGAGTGTTTATAATTAACACGACTTAGGCGAAATACAGGAATGAAAGCCATTAATTAAAATTAGATGAGAAGACGTACTCTGAGTTGAACATTCCAATAAGTAGTTCGTACATACATACATACCCTCACGCTTTCATTAACAGAGTGGGGTTGGCAGGCTATAGAATTACCAACAACTCTACCAGTAAAAGCAAAGGTGAGCGAATGCGGGAGTGAATGTCCAAGCGGCGAGTTTAAGTAGTCCCGTCAGAGCGAGCAAAACACATTTTAGCGCGTGCATTCTCAATTAGGCAGCCTTTTATGTTCGAGAAGCCATGCTGCCAAATTGAATACACGTGAATACATTGCACGCGCTGAAATGTGTTTTGTTCGCTTTGACGGGACTACTTAAACTCGCCGCTTGGACATCATTCCTGCGTTCGCTCATCTTTGCTTTTGAAAGAATCACTACCCAAGGCTTTATTCTCTTAAAAACAGCGTTCAGTCGGTCGAACGAGTGAACAAGTGAACGCGGCGCACTTATATAAACCGGCGAGTTTAAGTAGTCCCGTCATAACTAAGCAGCAGGGCTTCAGTCGAACGATCGAACGTTAAAAGGCTGCCTAATTGAGAATGCACGCGCTAAAATGTGTTTTGTACGCTTTGACGGAACTAATTAAGCTCGCCGGTTTATATAAGCCACGCCGCGTTCACTCGCTCGTTAAGAGAATAACACCCTAGATGGCTAGAGTGCTCGTTTTTACCCCACAAAAGAAGATAGAGTTACCAACTTCCTATCTACAGGGAAGTTAATTAGCGTCATTTTCCTATATTTTTCATCTTTCTTTTCCTAGTAGTATCAGTGTGTTGGAAATATGTCACGCCGCGTTCTACATTGAATAAATAATAAAATTATCCTCTTTTGAAACCTTTCAATTCTTAGATAAGGTAGAAAGGGGCACGTTTTATAAAGCTATAGTTGGTTTTCGATTACGATTTTCCATTTGTACCAAAATCCCTAATTTGTCCAGATAGCTTTTATTTACTTGACACTACGATAACATGATAAAGGCAATATGATTTCACCGAGTAGAATAAAGGTGTCCTGAGCATTAAATGACAAGCGTTACGATGTTAATCACATTCACAACGACAAGGTTCTAGGTATGCTCAACGTTTTTATTGGGTGACTGTACGGGAAGCAACTTCATTGTCAACCCTGTCGCGGAAAACCAAAGATTAGACAGGATTTTGTAGTGACTCAACCATTAAAATTGTTGACTGTACCTAAAAAATGCCATTATAATTTTACAAAACAAATAGTGTACCTATCATGAATGTCATGATTGGAGATATCGATAACATTGTCGGCCTGGGTGAATATTTGGGCGTTTCATCGTCATTGTTGTCTTCAATATATTGACGAAAATAATGATAACTACCAGCAACTTTTGATGACAAAATCAGCGGGCCCGGGGTAGTATCCATTCCATTTAAAACAACAAGAAAATAAAGTTTATCTTGAATTATATGCGAAGACAATAATGACCGCGGTTAAAACGCCGAATAATCACCCGCCTGTGGCTAGGAAAGTAATATTTTGGTTAATTTTCAACCGACTTCAAATAGGAGGTTTTTAACCCTTTGTTATTTCCCGTTGTTTGATCAGTAGTAGTTAACTAAAAAAAAATCCCCCACCACGGATTAGAAAAAACAGTGGAAGTGGCATGAGCTTCGCTTAGTATCAGACCTGTTGTCGCCAATACTCAAACTATCATAAAAACAACACGCCACCATGGATAATGATTTCGATGCGGCTATCGTGTTTACACTTCAAAATAGCACAATAAGGCATGCTTCTGGATTTATTTCCTATTTTAGAAATATCGAAATATCGAAATATACGATCGCGGTAAAAGTATGGTAGGTTATGCGGAACTCCGCATAACTCACAAGTTACACGCCCACTTGAAACTTCTGCTGTTTTTTCTGCTCTGTGATCGTAACCAATTAATAAATCTGAACCAAATGTGTCACATTTTCGATTCGATTCTTGAATTTTAACTCTTAGTTGTATTAACTACTGATCAAAAAATCGGCCCTAGTTAATATAATCTTGAAACAGTAAAGATTATAAAAAGACGTAGGTACTGTAAAGCCGCTATTTTTATTTTAGTTTTTGTATTTGTGTGTATTTTCAACTGGCTTAAAAAAAGGACGTGTTTCTCAATTCGTCTGTATTTTTTTTGTTTATTATTCGGTATTGCCAATTGGGATGGACCAAAAAAAATAACTGACGGTTTTTACATTCTAATTCGAAAGAATGGCTAATTTCAAGAGTCCAAGTTCATTAATTTTGTATTTGACCCAATAATTTTGTTTGAATATCTTTATTTATTTAGCGGACATTTTATGGATGACATGGTTATTTTAAATTTGGGATGGTTTTTTTCTAATAAATTACAACAATTAAATGATATCTAATGATAAGAAGTGATTGTAATAATGTATTAAAATATACTATTTCAAGCGGTTTTCGCCTAACCCGTAAGATACACCTAGGAGGGCTTCAAGCCGAAAACGAAAGTCAAACAAAGGTTAAATATACTTTTGTTGAAATATCCGAAATAGATAAATAGTTCAAAAACTTAATAATGCAGAACGGCTTTAAAACCCCATTCCTCGAAACGGTTTTCGAATTAGAGTAATTGTAAAAATATGAACAATCCCAATTGGTAATTGATTTTAACGTACTTACGACAAATTTAATCAACCAGCTACATTTCGCAATGATTACTTTTTTAGGGATCCGTAGCCAAATGGCAAAAAACGGAACCCTTATGGATTCGTCATGTCTGTCTGTCTGTCCGTCCGTATGTCACAGACACTTTTTTCCGAAACTATAAGAACTTGAAACTTGGTAAATAGATGTATTCTGTGAACCGCATTAAGATTTTCACACAAAAATAGAAAGTCCGTGACCGTACATCCAGGGGGTGGTCTAAATGAAACTTCATCAAGATCAGGGTCTTGCGATCCAGTTGATGGAACTCCTTAATAATATGGGGTCGATTCGTTGTTTTTTTAAATACCTAGTATTTAATTATTTTAGTATACATATGACGTGATGTTTTTTTTGTGACCGCAAATCAGGCCACCTCTGATAATATTCATATTTTCAAGCAATGTCGGGAAAAACGTTGCGATAAAAAAAATGCATCACGGAGAGGGATAAATCATCTACATAGTAATATAACCTATTTATTATGGTTCGGTAATCAAAAGGCTGTCAGCGGGCGATATCTCATGTACCATAATAGGTAAAAGAATCAAATAATAAAATATTTAAGGTGCCCTCACACAAGAATGGTACGGAACCCTTCGTGTGCGAGTCCGAGTCGCACTTGGCCGGTTCCTAATTCTGACTACTTGTATGATTTAGGATTATATCTAGCTCTTTTTTAAATTGTACAGTCAAAAGCATTAATATCTACACAGCCATTTTTGGTCAAATGTATCATTTCAAAAATTTTCATTTCCCAAAAAGTATTATGTATTATTAATGTTTTATATCCGGGATATCGAAACACAGGTTTGGTTAGGTTAAGTTAAGTTACACTTGTGTTAACTTAAAAATAAATCAACTGCGACGGGAAACCACTTTTTGGGGAATGAAAATTGGGTAAATGATACATTTGGCCAAAAATATTTTGACGAAAAAAAGGTAACCCATGCCACTGCCACTTCAGCTTGCTAATTCGGCGGCTATGTCGGTTACTTTGGTTCTCTGTCAGATCACAACATTCTTAATGCGATCGTTCAGTGATACTCCAAGCACTAGATACGCTATCCTATTGAACTTATAGTTTTATAGAGTAGAATAGAGCCCCTGGTCTTTGTGGTACAGTCGAGTTCAAAAATATGGGTGCACTTTAGTACCGTGTCACTTTTATCGCTGTGACAATTTATATATGGCAGTTTAAATATGACATTAAATAGACAAGGTACTAAAGTGTACACATATTTATGAACTTGACTGTACAAGTAAAGTTTTGTGGTCAAATTGGGAAAACAGTTGAATATTGCATAGTTTCATAGTTTCATGCACTCTACCTACACTTGCTATTTTCTTAAACATACTTATTATAGTAATGTTCAAAAACAAAAGAAAGCAAAAATAATTTGCACGGTGTCGTTGATATTTAAAAAAACAAGCTTTTTAACATTTATATTTAAAAATTAAATGCTTACTAGTCTTACTACACATAAAATTATAAAACTAAATTAATAAAAATACTCACGAAAAGACGTGCACGGTGAAGGCATAGGCACTAAACAAAACAACAACATAAACAATATTTTCGACATTTTCAAAACACTAATAAACTTAAACTCTAATTAAACTATTTAATGAATCCTAACGAGTTCACATTCGGGACTAGACTAACTGACTGACTAAAGCGACATTTCAACGACAATTATAAATCATGCAATTTGTTAAACCAAAGAATGAATGACAAAGAGTAATTAAGCTAGAAGGGACACGTACTTAGGCATGAAACATTGGTTTATGACCAGTCCAGCTATTTACACTCCGTTCAACGAAAAACTCGACGAAGTTCAAGTGCAAGGGGTAGAGTTATAATGCCTGGAACTTTCTGATTTTGCCGTTTTATCATGATAACAACATTAAAACTTTGATTTCAATGAAGTCGTTATTCAAATCAAATGTTTACAAAAGTTATCAGTTAGTCATAAAAGTAGGTACCTAATTAGTGTCATGAAAAAGGGATGCACTGAAAGCTATCTAACACTGGTGTAATTTATATTAAGACCGCAAAATCACTCCTTCCAATCCTCTCATCTTTCCATCGCTGTCCTTGACAATCCTTGTAATTTGATGCATATTTAGGCCCGGTTTTATAAAGCTTCGTTAGTAAATATGTCAGATCTAATTTTAGTAACTTCATACAAGTTTTGACATTCCAGACCGAAATTTGATCTAACGGATCTTTATAAAACTCAGCCTTAAATTACTTACTTTATCATTCAGCAACACATCTGAGAGTTTCCGTTCCTGTAGGCACTTACATAGTTACTACCTACCCGAACAGTGTCCACTCTATTATTCTATTCTATGGCCAGGATGCGCATGCGCTGTTATCGCACGGAAGCCGATGTTTCCCTGAATGCTATCAGTATGGTATTTACGAAGCAGATTAAAAAGAATTTTGATCATTACTAATCGAAAAACCCCAACCCTTATGCGGTGATTCATAGTCAAATTAAGGCGGATAATATTTCGGAATTTGTTTATTGTGTGCTTTGTTCTCAGTTTTTAAATATTTTGTTCGAGCAGTTTGGCACACGGGCCGCGCGGTGATGTTTTTTCTAAATAGAGTTGTGGTAGGAGCTTGTTGAGCTGCGGGCCTATTATGGTCGTGTTTATATGCGCATAGACGTGAATAAAACATCTGTCACTTTCTGACTACGTAACTTCGACAGTGACGGATGCTTTATCCACAGCTATAAAGGCGAGCATAATAATAAGACCGTTCGTCCGGATCGCTCAAACCATCTTACCCTATTATACCGCCAAGCAACAGTGTTAGAGTCTGGGGCTCTACTTTGAAATCAGTAATTCGTTCTTCGGATCGCCCCGTTACTTTCTTGCGAATTAGTGACGCGTCGAGAGCAAAAGGGATAGCAATAGACGAAGTTCGAATTACGGATTTCAAAGTAGAGCCTCTGGCCATCGAAACGTGATACTGAAAATGACCGCGTTTAAAATTGTAGCTAATGGTATAATATGCCTGCATGGGCTAGAGTTAGGCAATGCTTTTGTCATTAAGTATTAAGTTATAAGTTAATGACAAAAGCATTACAATTGTTTAATAGTAGCTCATTCAGGCATACTATAGTTACATTTTTAAATTTCGCGGTAATTTTCAGTATCACGTTTCGATGGCCAAACTCTAGCATTGATGTTTTGGGGGTGACTTTCCAATGAAATTTCAATGATGGTTATACACTAAGTATTTAATTTTTATTAATTACATGTAGGTAAGTACCTACTTGTCCCGACAGAGGATCGAGGTGGACGGGCAGGTACTACATTACGTCGACGAGTAAGTACATCTATCTGGGCCAGCTAGTTTCTTTCAATAAAGGGGCTTCTAAACGGGCCATATTTTCACTGCAATATGTTGCCGGCAACTATTGGTGTCTTTCTCTAACGTACGAGTAAGAGAGGGACACCAATAGTTGCCGGCCACATATTGTAGTGAAAGTATGGCCCGTTTAGAAGCCCCTTAACAGGCAGACATCATAATATCGCTGGTAAGTATCGTAAACTTTTTAGAATGCTTTAAATATGTAACGTATAGAATGGTTTAGATAAGACTAGGTTAGGTTAGTTTGATTTATAAAACTTCAGAAAAGTTTTGTTTTCTAATAAAATACGTTACGAATTGCGATAATCGTGACCTAAAATACGATATGGCTAAAAATAATAATGGCAGTCAATATAGACCCAGATTTATAATCCAGCCAGGGAACCTATAGCTGTCTCAATTTCAAAACCGAAGGGAAGCGAGGTCGGGTCGCTAGTTAGTTTATAATATTAGTAGGATTACTTACCTAAATAAAATAAAAGTAAGTAAATAAAGAAAGTACTTGGATACGTTAATATTAGAGGGCTATAGAAAATAATAATAAAAGATTTTTATCTCATCTTATCTCTAAAGGCACTTAGATTAGCTAAACGGCAAGTATCCATAGCATAACCTCAAATAAAAAAAAAGCTTGACGTTGACATTTAGTTTAGTGGGTGGGTGAGCGTTGTTTACATTATGTTTGTTTTCTTTTTATTCCCCTGGTGAATATTTATTATGTTCTAAATTAAACATCAAAATGACCGAAATTTGCAGACTTTGTTTATCCTATTCTACAGAAAAAATGACTCCTTTAAGTGATTGCGATCCTTCCATGACCATTGTTTTGAATTTTATTCGTGTAAGTTTGGTAAACTTTTATTTGATAACTATTAACATTATTAAATTACTAATTACTAAATTATACAACTTAATAGTAAGTAGAGAAATAAGCGTTATTTAAATTTCACTAAAATGAGGATGCAGTACAGTATTTAGCTAAGTTTTTTTTCTTAATAAATAACGAACGCAGGTGACGAATTAAGTCAATGAACTTATTATATGCACTGTAAGTTATTAAGCAAAATTATTTAATTGTGTGTTGTTATTTTTATAGATTTCATCTAACAATCTATTCCCAACACAAATTTGCTCTAAATGTATCAATAAACTGACTGAGTTCAATGAATTTCGCTTGCTAGTGCAAAAAAACGAGGAAATACTACTGAGTCAGTTAAACCTTGATCCGGATTCCTTAGAACCTTTTTATAATGAAATAAAAGAGATCAAAACGGGAATGGATACACAAGTCACTGAAAATGCTAAAGAAATCGTAGTTGATGTGGTAGAAAATGAGGAAACAGCAAATAAAATAAAAGCAGAAGACGATATGAGCATGGATAATGATACTGAGTATTCACCAGAAACTGAACTTTTTTTGGAAATCAAACGAGAAGAAAAGGAAGAACATGTACAATCTGAAAATGTTATACATACAAGTGATTTCAGATTTAAATGCCTCACATGTTTTGAAAAGTTTGAGAAACAGAATATACTAGTAAACCATTATAACAACATACATAAGAGTAAAAGGAACAAGGAAACTAGCTACACACTAGTTACTAATGATGGGAAAATGATGTTCAAATGTGATAAATGTGATAAAACATATGATAATAAGAGGAAAATGATTAGACATAATGAAGTGCATACTGATGAAAGATTTCATTGCAAAATTTGTAGTGAGTTAATTTTATTATAATTCTGCTTCACCATTAATTTACTTTTAAAAAAATTCTGTCCAATTAATGTTGGTTCAGTAAAATTATATCCTTTAGCGACGAGCGACGTCATTTTCGCTCTCATTGCATAGACATGAAACTGTTTTTTATGATGAATCAAAAGGTCACTTCAATGTTGCTTACAGGTAGGACATACAAGACTGTCTCAGAAATCATCAGACATGCCAGAGCGCACGATGGCACCAAACTGGCATGCTCGTTTGGCTGCGGGTTCACAACAGTGTATTCAGGAGCCCTGAAGAACCATGAGAGTCGGCATAAAAAGGACTACAAGGTATACTATTAATATATGTTTTTTTTTTTAATACTTTACTTTTATTTAGTTTTCTCTGAGCAACTCTGTTTTTTTTCATTAGTGGAAACTGTTTTGGCTTATGTATTAAGCTTTGTATTTTTATCATGTATTTTAATTTAAAGCTGTTTGTTTCCCAATAAATAAATAAATAAATAAATAAATAAATAAATATGTATGTATGTATGTATCGAAACACTTTATTGTACAAACCAAAGGGATTCAAATTATAGAATAGACAAAAAAGTACAGTCAACTACATAGAAATGTATCCACTTTTGGACCTTATTACAATGCAATAAGGTGAAAAGTGGATACATCTCTTTGTAGTAGACTGTACCATATAAGAAGTACCATGTGATGCAAATCTTTCTTCAAATATGAAATATTTATATGCCAAACCTGTCCTGAAAATAATTATGATCTGACAGATATTTGGTGGTTCCTTGTTTGTAATTTGTAGTGATGAAAAATCGTACTAAAGCAGTATTACTTAAGTTTTCTTTTACTATGGCACCACCCATCAGTAAAACTGACATTGCATGGATGCATTTATATATACAAAAAATTAAGTAGTAGGGCAGTATATTTACTTTTAACTAATCATCTATGAACTGTATATTCATTCATGTTCGAAATAAATGCTTATTATTATTATTATTATTATTATTATTTAAGGGCTGATTTTTCAATCCCCAGATAAAGCTATCCGGAAGGTAAATTTTAGCTCTGTCCTTTTCTTTCATATGGCTTTAGACAAGGATAGTAATACATTTAACTAACGGATAGTTTTATCTAGGAATTGAAAAATCAACTCTTAATATTTTTAACTATCCTGATGGATGATCAATTCAAATATCAAGTCTCGCTTTCAGTCTGCTTTTAGAATAATTACAGGCTATAATTAAAAGATTAAAAGCATAGTGCATTTTTTTTTAAAGAAATTATTATGTTATGTTTTCAGTATAAATGTGAAACCTGCGACAAAAGTTTCCAAGTGAAGACGTGGTACGAACAGCACCAGAACATTCACAAAGGAACCAAGCCTTACGTCTGCGATGTTTGTGGCATGGCGTTTCATATGGACAGGTGGGTTTATTTATTTATTTGCATTCCATAATGTCATGTTACAAGATCATTATATTATATAAGTAACTAGAGGACGCCCGCGACTTCGTTCGCGTAGAATTAGTTTCCCGCTACTCCCCCTATTTCTTCCCGTTGGGGGATGACTTTCGGGAAATCCTTTCTTAGTGCTCACTTACATCATGAAAGGAACCCCTGTACCAAATTTCAAGTTTCTAGGTAAAGTAGTTTTGGCTGTGCGTTTATATATGTATAAGTCAGTCAGTTTTGCCTTTTATATATATATAGATGTATATACCCCACTCTGGGATTACAGGCGTGAAGCGCGTATGTATGTATGTGTATATAACAGCAACAACTTACACTATGGGCCCTGTTGGGCACACCAATTTTGGGAGAGAGGAGGGCCCAAATTATGTTACATTCTATAATTTATCGTCAAGGTTTCACTTAATATTGTAATAGCATTTTTCTATTAAAAACCATAATATCTACTTACACACTTTCATATACTTGAAATATCATTGTTGTGGTCTAAACCCACCCTAATATTGCCTCTATCCAGTTTAATTCATCTGTTTTACTTCACATCGCATTTTTATATCGAAAATGAATTCCTACCTTGACAATTAGTTATAAAGTTTAGTTAACTAGAAGTTTTTTTAGATATTTAACATCCCACCGGAGTGCAGTTCATCCTGACGCATCATCAGTAGACCGCTATGTTTGCGTGCAGTGTTCAAAGCCTTGCGGAACTATGAATGCTCTCACCATACATTTGAAGGTACTGTGAACTGTATAAATAAAATACTCACGTGTTAAAATAAATACCAGTGGACAATTTCACACGTTTGGAACTAGATTGCTGTAAAAAAAAAGATATAAGTAGTTTATTCAGTAAGTAGATACTTACGGCCACTTTTACAAGTTTAAAAACCTACCATCGGCTCCCAATAGGAGACCGCTGCTGAGAAGCCGCAATTAAGATTGTCCCCTGTTATCTATTTACTCATCTGTGTAAGACTAGCTTCTGCCCGCGAGTTCCTCCGCGTAGAATTAGTTATTCACTACACCTCCCATTTCGTTGACCATCCAACGGGAACAATGAGTTCCAACGGGAAAAGGAGACTCTTTCCGGATTATGAAGAAGTCAGAGAGAAATGTGGACTAAAAGATGTAGTGACTAAGATTGAAAAGGGCATGCTTCGATGGTTCGGTCATTTGGAAAAGATGGATGAAAGAAGATTGACGAAAGAGATATACAGAGCTAAAGTGAGTGGAAGGGTCGGAAGGGGCCGCCCTAGGCGTACTTTTTCGAATCAAATCAGAGAAATACTAGAGAACGGCCGAATTTTAAGTACCCGAAACCGACGTGCGCGCATGACTCGATGTATGAATGTGGAAGAAGCGAAAGAGATTTGTCAAGATCGTAGCAGGTGGAAAGTAGTGGTCTCTGCCTACCCCTCTGGGAAACAGGCGTGATTTAATGTATGTATGTATGTACTCTTTCCAAATTTTATCGAGTCCGAAGGAATAACCAACATACTAACTGTCTCTCTCGCACACGCACAAACTTTCGCATTTTAAATATTAAACTGATGTTCTAGGAGCACGGAATAACGTCCAATTTGCTCTGCGATCTGTGCGGAAAGACTTTGGCGAGCGCCGAGCAGCTGAAAACGCACCGGTGGATGCATCTGGGCATAAGACCTTTTAAGTGCACGTAAGTTTTTTTTATGACAGGCAAACGAACACGCAGGCGACCTGATGGTAAGTGGGATCTCAAAGCCATAGACATTTGGGGTTATTCCCACCTGTTACTACCAACTTGTTACCACTGGTAACAGCTGGGAATATTTTTCTCATCTTTTACCACTAAAGTACTCAGTGGTAACAACTGGGAATATTTTTCCCATTTGTTACCACTAAAATATTTGGAGATAACTACTGGGGAAAAAAATCCCAGTAGTTAGTGGTAACACTTGGGAATTTTTATTCTCATTAGTTACCAGTGGTAAAAGATGAGATTTTTTTTTCCAGTTGTTACCAGTGGTAACAAATTGGTGGTAACAGGTGGGAATAACCCGATATTTGCATTCGTAAGACTGCAATACTAATGCCCTTACTTATAAATTTGGAGTAACCATGGAGTAACTTAGCCATACTTTGTCCCTATCCGTCGAATTCAAATGTCACAACGACAGGTAAGGACAAAATATGGCATAGCTACTCATAGGCATAAGAGTTTTAATGTGTCAATCCTGAGGAGTTAGATGGAATGGAGTCTTCCACTCCGATCAACTAAACTGACCAACCAGTTGTACAGAATGGAACTCCAAGGAGCCATTTATTCCTATCGAACCAACCAAATAGATCGCTTTTCCAGTCTCATAGCATAAATATGAGGAAGGTTTATGTTATGTTAGTTCTTTAGCTGGCCCGGAGGGCCAAAACAACCAAAAATAGGAGCTCCGCGGTAGCGGAGCTCCGTCGACTCTGTTCAATTTGATATAGTTGAGCCGTTGGGAAAGAAAAATAGTTGACCTGTTTTAGTTGGTCAGTTTAGTTGATCGGAGTGGAAGAACAGGGAATGGAATGCCTCTATGCTAGTAACTCGCCGGTTGAATTCGCCATTATTAGACTATTGAATTGGTGCTGTCTTTTGTAATTAGTGCTATTTATACTGTTATTATGAAGGCCACGTCTCAAATCATTCGTCTCATGAAAATAAATAGAACTTTATCTTTTATCTCAGGTCGTGCGACAAAAGCTTCTCAAAGAAGTGCAATCTCAAGCTGCATCTGATCACGCACACAGGGGAACGCGCTCACGCGTGCGAGGAGTGCGGCAAACAGTACACGCAGAGGAGCGCCTTGCTCCGGCATGCCGCTAGGTATGTCTCATGTGTCTGCTTCTTTACGATCATCATCATTCACTTGGAGAGGATTTTAAAGCTGAAAATTTAATTACAACCGCCGTCATTGCTGTCTTCAATATATTGACGAAAATAATGACTACTACCAGCAATTTTTGATGACAAAATCAACGGACCCGGGGTAGTATCCATTCCATTTAAAAGGACAAGAAATTTATAAAGTTTATTTTGAATAATAATCACCCCCTAACATTTTCTCTCCCTTTAAACTTGATTTGTACGATTTTTATACGACTGTAGAGTCATCTAAAGTCTAGGTAATTATACTAGCGTGTTTCTAAACCAGGAAGACGCGCCCCACTACTCAAATGTTGTGGAATACTGTTTTTTTTTTGTTAATAGGTGCCTATATGTCATCCTATGTTCAGCAAATAAACTTTCATTTCATTGATTGTTGCTACCAACACTGGAAAATTGTTTTAGGGCTGATTTTTTAATCCCCAGATAAAACTATCCGTCAGTTAAATGTATTACTATCCTTTTCTGAAGTCATATGAAAGAAAAGGACAGAGCTAAAATTTACCTTCCGAATAGCTTTATCTGGGGATTGAAAATCAGCCCTTAAACATGTTGAAACTCTTTGTTACAGACATCACAGCGGAAGTTTGAAAAATAGCGTGAAATGTGAAAAAGCATTTCCTACCGTCACGGAGGCGCACCAGAAACTATGTTCTTGATATTTTATAATTTGCATTAAATTACGAAATATATTAAAGTGTTTTAATATATCTTGTGTCAACTCACTCGTTAGTACAGTGCAAGAGGTCACCTTTTTAACCTGATTAGATTAAGTTAATTCGTTAATTTAAAAAATTAACTGCCGCACTCAGAGACTTCAATTAAATCGAATCGAGACGCGAATCGACCATCGTAGCGACCGACTTAATCCCGTAGCTATACTAGAATTGGGAGCGGGTTTGAGATTTCACTTGCTGCATTTTTTGTATGTCGGTTACAAGTATTTAAACAACAGAATATGATTAAAAAAATGCAATTTTATTGCAAAATAATACACCTATATTATACATAATTATACACTAACAGTTCATAAGAACAAAAGCGTAAGTATATTAAATTATTAAAATTCTAAAATAAGTTACTTAATTAAAAGTTCTCAAGAAATCAACCAGGGACAATATTCTACAAAAAAAAAATGCTTTTGACAATACAATGAAATTTTTCTCAAAATAACTACTGTCCATATGGATAACTTTGCCAGTGTCAAGGTTTGAGGCTACATGTGATCGGTAAATTGTTTCCCGTACCGATTAAAAATGTAGCGCCCAGTTGAAAATCTAAATAAAAAGACAGCATGAGGGTAGTATTATATCTACTAAACGTACTTACTAAATGAATTAAATTAATGAATAGATTTGGTGAGGCAATAGACAGAAGGAGAGGGAACATAGGATAAGATAAAATTCATATTAGCGGGGAATAAAGTCGGGAAGTAAATCGTAGCGCGAAACAGGATTGAAGGGGCAATTAAAGAAGAACACTTTTTTCTTGTATTAAAAAAAGGGGAATAAATTTTAAAAAAAAAACCGGCCAAGTGCGAGTCGGACTCGCGCACGTAGGGTTCCGTACCACTATACATCTAAATAAATGTATTAAAAAAAAACTAATTATTAGATCTCGTTCAAACCAATTTTCGGTGGAAGTTTGCATGGTAATGTACATCATATATTATTTTTACATTTATCATTCCCTTATTTTAGAAGTTACGGGGGGGGGGGGGACACATTTTTCCACTTTGGAAGCGTCTCTCGCGCAAACTATTCAGTTTAGAAAAAAAAAATATTAGAAACCTCAATATCATTTTTGAAGACCTATCCATAGATACCCCACACGTATGGGTTTGACGAAAAATTTTTTATTGAGTTTCAGTTCTAAGTATGGGGAACCCCAAAAATTTATTGTTTTTTTTCTATTTTTGTATGAAAATCTTAATGCGGTTCACCGAATACATCTACTTACAAAGTTTCCATAGTATAGCTCTTATAGTTACGGAAAAAATTGGCTGTGACATACGGACGGACAGACATGACGAATCTATAAGGGTTCCGTTTTTTGCCATTTGGCTACGGAACCCTAAAAACAAATACAAGACTTTCACTAAACCTATGTTGGGTTAGATACCTAGGACAGTCGTGCCTATCGACAGTTTTCGTTTGGACCACTGTTTATGGGACACTCGACTCGACCAACATCGAAAGAGCTTATTGCATTTTGCCCTCTAAAATTAAACATTCACCGTTTCCTCGCCACAAGGCATACATTCTCTAGTGAAACATCTCTCGGCACATAATAGCACAGGCGGGCTTCAAATCCGCGCTCGCGCAGCCACAGCACTCTTCCCCAGTCCAATAAAGCTTTCGCTTTCCTCCCAACTGCCTCTCTTTCCTCCTGGTTGACTGGGTACTTCGGCTGGGTCCCCTGGGTCTCTTGGGTCCCCTGGGTCTGGTCAGGTTCCAAAGACAGTTCGACCTGTTGCCGACGCTCGCGGCTACGCCCGTCGCCACAAGTCGCCCATGATACAATACCTAGAAGTATGTTGAATTCTTCAGCGTCTATTCCTAGTTCCTGTAAAAAACCATGTCCATATTTAAAGAAGTTTTACACTAAAAATAGTGAAAATAATTTTGAGACCGAGTGACACATGAGTCCTTTCTGCTTCTTACTACTGAGCATAATGCAAATTAAAAGACTCAAAACTATTAATACGGTAAGTATTGTTTATAAATTTGGTTAATATGCCACTGTCTTACAGAGAAACAGAAGCGTGAGATAAGTAAAATAGTTATTTGCAATACAGGATGAAGTTTTAACGTACCACCGAACCGAACACCGGTTCCGCAAATTTAGCAAAGAAAGCTTAGGTACTTATTACGCGACCTAAAGTTCAGTGAAAAAAACGCTGTACTTCTGTTGACGTGCATGTGAGTCCACAATATCGTGTAGCCTTCCCGCGGGACAGACACCCTCCCCCTCTCCCCCCGCTAACGCCCAGCTCAGTTGTAATCTTCTTCTTCTATATATATAAAAGGCTAAACTGACCGACTGATGTATCAACGCACAGCCGAAACTACTGTACCTAGAAACTTGAAATTTGGTACAGGGGTTCCTTTCATGATGTAAGTGAGCACTAAGAAAGGATTTTCCGAAAATCGACCCCCAACGGGAAGAAATGGGGGGAGTAGCGGGAAACTAATTCTACGCGTACGAAGTCGCGGGCGTCCACTAGTTAATAATAAAATTGAAGGTAGGCTCTAGACTAGAGATTGTATCCACCCACATATGAATTATAATCAGTCGCATTTCGGATATGATGTTTTTATTACATGCGCCTCGTCCCTCCCGTCGTCTGGTACCCCGCAGGACGGTCGCACACGAACTAGTTGGACTTCCTGACGGACAGACAACGCACAGTCTAAACCGCTAGACCTACGGAGTTCAAATTTGGCGGAAATATTATTTGAGAACCATAGGGGAGCAATAGGGAAGGATTTGACAAAAATCGGCCCTTAACGGAAAGAGATAGGGGTAGTATCAGGAAACTAATTCTACGCGTATGAAGTCGCGGGTTCCCTCTCGTAGTCTATATGAGATGCTGGTGTTACCTCCAGTTGGCTGGTGGCCACGTAGAGCGCGCGCTCGCAGCGGTGGTGGCAGCACGTGGCCAGCACCACGCCGTGCGTCTTCTCCACCACGCCCGGTGCCGCCACGCAGCGCAGGGCGTAGTCTGAAGGACGCACAAGTAATGAGTCTTTTTTTTTTGACGTGTTTCAACGACAATATTTAAAAAATGCAGTCAGGTTTTTTAAAGCTTCGGTAGTAGTTTCCTCGCATGAGAGCGAATGAGAGAGAAATACAATCCTCAATGTTGATTAAGGGCCCAGTTACCCACTATCTATAGGTACTAATATTGTAAATGTATAAGTCTGTAATGTAAAAGTAACTCTTCTGTCTCACAGTTATGCTTTCACGACAAAACCACTAAACCAATTTCGGTATGGAGATAGGTTAAACAGTTGTCCATAAACGGGAGCAAGAATCTATGTAATGATGAACACTCACCTGTAGCAACCCCGCACAGATGCTTTGCAATTCCAACAACGCCAGCACTTTCAGCGACAATTGGCGCTGCTTCCAGCGCCAAATGCGCCAAGTCAGCGCGAAGACGCGACGCTACCTCAGCCCCAACCTCACTCACTGGATACCCTTGACCTTCAGTCATTGTGGACTTAAGGTCTTTATCATCAGATCCATTAACATCATCTTTAACATCAGATGTATTTATTTCACTATTAACAGCACTGGCGTCACCATTTAAATCACTGCTTTTATTAGTTTCACTATGTTTGTCTCTGTCTCCTGCTACGCTGTGTTCGCTAGTCGCCCGCTTGAGTTGCGAGGGCGGAGCGGAGCGCAGCTTGTTGTCTCGCTTGTGCCGCAGGGGGGCGCGGTCGACGGCGAGCACGCGGCCGGCGCCTGCGCCACACCACGCGTGACACGCGTAAAAGGACAGCTGACCTGAGTTAACAGTGAAACAAACCTAACTATTCGCCGACGTAGTCTGATTTCCGATAGGGGCAAATCATAGTGTGATGACTGCGGTAATTTGTAATTGTAAGTAACTAAGTCATGGATGTGTTCTATGTTTTTAATTTTAAATTTGTATTTCTCTTTATAAATATTCATTAATATAAGTACAGTCAAGGTTAAAAATAAATATCTGCACAAAGTTGCAAAATTATGTACACATAGGCATTATTGCCATGGCAATAAGGTCTGTGATACATATTTTTGAGACTATTACTAACGGTATATAAATCTTCCCAAATGTTAACAGGAAAATATACACGACTTGAGAAAAAAATAACTTTTTATAATCCACACCATGTAACATGCACCAATATGGTGGTTATCGCGCAGGTAACAATGCGGTCGCTATGGTAACGCGCGCTCCCCTTACACCGCACCCCTTACCAAATACCTGAGACACCTTTCGCGCAGGTTCATGTTACGTGGTGCGCATTATAATTTATGTACTTACCCTTCCCCGCTCCTAGCTCAACATAGCATGTGTTGTCTCTCACGAGCCCCTCTCGCTCCACGATCCACAGCAGCGAAGATGTCTGCCGCAGGTGCCGCCGTGAGCTCTCTGCGCGGTCTGGGGCGTCAAACTCAGGGACTACGGTGTGGTGGATTGGTTGTGGTGGTTCCGGCTTTATGTGGTTTTCGAGGTACTCTAGGAATGGCATGAAAATAATGTCATTATTTGATTTTCGAGATCTATATAACAGCCATTTTGAGTCACATTTGGCTGGTTATGTTTTAGGGTTTACACTGTCTTCTTCTTCTTCTCAGCATATACTTGTCCACTGCTGAACATAACAGGTTTATACTATAATCCCACCAAATTGGATGCTTGTAGGTATCTATTACTGTTATCACAATGTAACAAAAAAAATATGATAAAAAGTTTCTTGCATGGGGACTCCCCTTATAAAATTAAATGGATAGATAATTATGGTTACGAATACAGCTCTTTAACATTTACATGGAAGGACAGACAGATGGACTACAAAGGCTTGACATTAGGGTTCCATTTGGGTATGGAGCCATAAAAACTAAATGAAACCAAACTATGCGAGTTTTTTGGCACATTCCTCATTCCAGAACCAGGGTAGCTTGTGCTAGCCATCCTAATGCTTAACCCATTTCTTTATATAAAATAAATTGCTTACTGGCATAAAGATGGTTGACTTTATCAATAACTTTGACAATGTCCTCTCTCGGGATGGTACTGAGAGGCTTCCTTGGGCAGCTTTCTACAGCTTCAGGGGCGTTGATATTTTCCACAATATACACTGGCTGTTCCGTGCGACGCGCGTTGCAAATCGTAAGATGCTTCTCTAATTTAGTGGCATAGCAGGAGCTGATAGAAAAATTTCAATGTAAATAGATGTTTCTAGTCATTACGCATTCAATTCAAATAGCAACAAATACTTACATGTTATGCAAAATACTTGCAAAAGTATTACTTACTGTTTAGGATCATTTGGACAGGGTACTCTTTTGTCAACCTATAAAAAAAATAAACTTGAGACATGGATATTAAATACACAAGTTGCGATACCATATGGTACTCTTGTCTCCTTCCATACAACACTTTATCTCCTTCCGCCGGTACTGAAACACTGATCTCATCTCTGCAGAGCAACACACTGCAGAGAACCTAGCGATGTTTTTTTTTAAGGGTCCTCTCCACTGGTGAACAGGGCTGATGACGTTAACGAACCTCTCCAGTTTCATTTCTAAGCTGTGGCTCGTGCTCCCCACAGTACTGGCGCCCTGGCTTCACAGTCATACGGCATAGCCGCTTCTTCCGTTGCACGAAGAACTGGCATTGTGGCGTCTCAACACCGGATTCTGCTGATTTTCCTCCGCTGGACATGACTACCCCGGTTTGTTTACAATTATTTTAAGGTTATGATAGTGACATTTGACATTTGCGTTTCGGTAGTGAAAATGAAGTTGCTTCCCACAGAGGCCATTTAATAAAGAATTGAATTGAATTAAGTTGCTTCCCGTTCATTCCCGTTAGATAAAAATAAAACGAAATGCAGCTCTCTTAAAACTAATTTAACCTCCGTTTATTTTTTCTTTGCTTTTCGTAGTCGGAAAAAAGTTTTTGGTTATTTGATTGCGGTTGTGGTGTTTATTATAAGGACTTTGAAGATCTTTTAGTTTATAAATGTTAGCTGTGTTAGTTTAAAGTTAATTTGAAAAACGTCTCTAAAATTTGACAGATCCATGACTGTGGTCCGTGCCTAAGTCAATTAGACACCCTTATGACTGGTTGCCAACTTAGAAGTTTTCCCCCTAAATTTAGGGGCAATTAATATGTATTCGGCGATTTTAGAGACAAATCTTGTATTTTTTAGGGGTATTAAAATAAAAAACTAATTGTTTTTAGACTTGCATTCCGATGTCTGCTATATTAGTATTAAAAACCATTAGATATGGATGCATAGGGTACATGGATTTAACGAATTACGCGACAAAGTATTTTAATATGATTTCTTTTCAATTATTATTTTCTTTGTTTCTTTTTAGGCTTTACAGGGCGAATATTCGAGCGTTTCAAACACCGTATGTATAATGTATCGACGGACATAATCATAACTACCAGCAACATCTGTGGCAGGGCTTATTGTCTAACGCACTCGTAATCACGATCGTTTTCATTTTGAAAATCGAAGGCTTGCCTGCATACAAAATGAAAACAATTGCTCCACTTTGAAGCTGGTTGCGATTGCGAGTGCGTTAGACAATAAGCCCTTTTTATAATGCTACAAATTACAATTTACAGGTTTTCATATTTGACACAACCTCGACCAATGACGACCAACTATTTGAGCTGTGTTGCCAGTTTAGACCTGTAAAATTGTTACAAACAAATCTTTATAAACCGTGCCTCTGGTGTATCAAAAAGCAGAAGCAGGGTTTCATTAAAGAAAAACTCGTTGATTTTGTCTGAAATATTATGCAAACATGACAATGACAGCGGTTTAAACGCCAAAGAATCAACTTTTAATAGGTATTTCGACTTAGTTTTAGGGGAATTCTTCTATCTAGAGTTGGCAACTCAAATAATCTGTGATTCGAACTGACCCAAGTGACCCATTTGTTTTTCGATGTTTTCGGCAATAATGAGTAGGATATTTCTAAGTTTAATTGCGTAATGTAGTAATTGAATTCGGCTATTGTTCTTTGAAAACAAATTAAGTAAGGCGTTGTCTAAAAATGGATTCAGATCAGTATTGTTTTGGGTGTCTGACCAGAAAGGAGGAAAACAGTATTTACTGTGTTAACATAGAAAATTCAGCATTAAAGATTGCAATACAGGTATTTCTTAGTTATTAAGATATTGAATGACCTTTTACCGGTGGTCTACAGAATCTTGAACTAAATGTGCCAGTGCCATACACAATATATATCAGACAAGACGTCCACTGCTGGACATAGGCCTCCCCTAAGACCTATAACGGTCGGTTTTGTGCTATTAGTATATAGAATAGACGGTGAGGCAAAGATCGCGGGAAACCTACGAACCAGCTAGCACAAACATAATGTACTTATTAAATTTTTTGCATTAAGTTTAAAAGTTTGTATTTGTTTATCAGCTTACAATGGATAATTAAGAAGCAAACAATTTTTATCAATTCCATAGTCAACAGGGAATTCTTTTAATTTCACCAATGTCGCTCTGCAGTTTAATGCTGAGACTATTAACAGTAAACTGTAATTTGGGATGGTTTTACATTATTCATCACACTATCAAATATTTTTTTTTTAAATTCCGATATTTATGCTTTTTCCAGGTTGACAAGTTGTTTTTATGCTACCTGTGTAAACGGGCATCGCAACAAGCTGAGCTGTTCGTTCAAAACGTCCAGAGCAATCAAATGCTATTAGAAAACTTAAATAGTGTAAGTAATAATACTTTGAAAAAAGAAAGAAAACTTGTACGGTGGATGCTTTGCCTGGTCTTTTAATTTTTACACTTTTTCAAGATCAGACATGATTAAAGTTTACTTCTATTCCTTAAGAGTTTACAACAACATGCAGTATTTTACCCTGCTAATCCAGGTGTACGCGTAACTAATAAAACTCGGTTTTTATTTAAAACCCACAGCTAGCCGAGCCAGAGTCATTACTACAATCCACTCGCACCCAAATACGACCGATACATGAGTTAACCTTAATCTCCTTAGACAGTATAGAACTAGGATTTGATGAGTCAAGTAAGGAAGAGTCTTCCTCTGTCACCGTGAACAGTCAGGTGAAGGTTAAACAGGAGATGAAGGAGGAAGACAACGGTTTAGATGATGACTATGTTGATGATGATAATGGTAAGTAAAATTATTAATTATAAGATTATTTACAAATACGTATGAATTTATTTGAAATTATAATGATCTATTTCATTTATTACCAGCTGTTGCCCACATCTTAGTTCGCCTAGAAGTCAATTATTGCTATTCCCTCGAAAACTGTCCAATTTTCTTGGATAAAAAAGTACTGTATGTCCTTCCTGAGACTCAAACACTATCTCTATACCAGATTAAATTATAATCGTTCTGCGGTTTACCCGTGAAAGCGTAACAAACAGACAGACAGAGAGTTACTTTTACATATTCACCAGATGTTTTATATTTATGTAGAGAGGAAAATTTTCATTTTCTTATAAAATTATAACCGAATATGTTTTTATAGATTTCCAAGGACCGTTTGTCAAAGAGGAAGACTTCCCTTTAAAAGCCTTACTAAAGAAAGAAGTGGAAGTGGAGGTAATTGATCTAAAACGACTAAAAAAAAGCTGGAAAAGGGGGAAATATAAGAAAACCAAAGGAAAACATGCCCAGCACGATGACATTCAAGTCAAGACGGAACCAGAAGGTGTGTTTCTATTATTTTAAACATAATTAACTATTAATTTTGTACTTTTTCTGCTCATTTAAAAGTACTGTGCGTAAATGTATCTTTAGTACTAATTAATATTAAAATACCTTTATCTTTGGATGCTATTTTCGGTTACATTGTACAGTGCCCTGACCTCTAATAAATAACTGAACATGCTATCCTAATCTACAGGAAACTCGACATTAATGCGAGGAAGGTAATGAGAGCGGTTGAAACGCCGGCAGAAACACCCATTAAATATACTCCCTATTTTAAATCAAATTTATCAGTATGATTTCAAGTTTGAATGAAAAGGTCATCAAGGTTACTTTACAAAGTTCTATGTAATTTTCATAAAGGTTACAAACATACTTTAAAGATACGAAAAAAAGATCTTTTGACTCACTGTAACTTGTCTTAAACAATTTGATTTGACCTTGAACTTAACCTTGTGATTTGACCTTTAACGTAACTTTGTGATTTGACCTTCAACTTATGACTGACTTATTATGGTTATATGATCCTGAACTTGATAGTGTAATTTGACCTTGACTTAACCTTGATCTTGATAATGTAATTTGACCTTCAACTTTTAACTGATAATCATATTTTTAGTAAAAAATTACCATTTCTTATATTTTAAGGAGCATGCAACATCGAAACGGTATACATAACGCGAGAGCAGTGCCTAGAAGAGCGAGCGAGACAAGCGTTGGATCGACGATACGTCGCATCCACGTACAAATGCGAGGATTGTCTAAAAGGGTTTAATTTTAAGGAGAGTTATGATAAACATATGGAAAAACACAATGCGGTAAGGGCTATAATTTTACTGCTTATCGATTTTTTTTATTAGACCCCAAAACAGCCTTATTATTAAGAGATTTAGCAACTTTCCCATGGAACTCGTAACTTTATTATAGAATTTGTAAGTAAACTCGGTCCGTGGTTTGGATGCTAAGATGGCAAAGACAGACAGATACACAAACACACAGATAATCAGACACAGATACACTCGTTAAACTTACAACACCCCTCTTTTTTGTCGAGGGGTAAAAAGTACGTTGGTTGATTTCAGAGCAATGGTGACTATGAGTGCGATATTTGTAAGCAGCGGATGAGTTCGGAGGAAAAGTTGATCGGCCACAAAAGATATCACGAAGTGTACGTATAACCTTTTAGCATAGCGTGTCTTAATGAAATTCAAATGTGTGCAGCAGATATGTGCCATACGGGTCTATATCGGAATCCATAATAGGTATCGTTTGTCCTAATCGTCATTTGCCATAATTCATCGTTTGTCCTAAAACCCGTTTCCGCCTGATGTTTAAAACTTTTTAGTGTTGTTATAAACTAACCCTAACCTAACCTAACCGCAGCAATTTTTGGAAAGCTTACAAAGTTGTCTGACTCAGCTGAAAACCAGATTAGGACAAACGATAAATTAGGACAAATGACGATTAGGTCAAACGATATTATGGATCGCGAATGACACCCGTGCCATTGTGTATTCATTTGTACAACAAAAAAACACCCTTCGATTTTAAGACGATATCTTTAGTTTATTAGAAAACACGTAGTAGTAATTAGGGCGCCACTGGGCGCTCGGCATAGTCTCAAAGAAAGTGTTTTAAAAATGAAAGCCTATAAAGTTTAAATTTACAAATTGCTATCGTTTGCCCGCGCCTCTGTGCGCGTAGAATTCGATTTTTATAGTAAAAATATGTCTTTTTGTAGGTGTTTTCCTTTACTTCTGTCTCTTGTACCTAGTCGTTTGTCCCACAGCCGTTACCGCTGCACGGTGTGCGGCCTGACCCGAGTCAGCCGCGTGACCGTGCAGGACCACTACTACGCCTTCCACACAGTGTGCAAGCACAGCTGCCCGCACTGCGCCAAGAGCTTCAAGTGAGTCACGTGGCTTTAATTACCTCAGTAAATGGAGTACCAGCCCAGCCCTTGCTTCGAGCCAGTTTCAACATAAAAAATGGCATTATGTCCATTTAGAATAACGTAGCTTTCAGATAGACAAAGATTTTTCATAGGTGCAGTGGTTCTGGATATTAATTGTTGCATGTACCTATACAAACTTGTAATAACAGAAGTCAGGGGTTACAGTTCAGTACAGTTCTCGGCAAACTTCTTGAGAAACGACCTTGACTGCGCAGCAAATTTTGGGTCCCTTTGGTGCATGCGCGAATTTCCCCCCACTACGTCACTACATTCTCAAGAATTTTGCCGGGAACTATAGTTGCGCAGCATAAGGGTGTAGAGAGGTATGTAACACCAGTGGTAGATGTATGATAGAAGACATTTATTACAACTGTGTATCTTAGTTTTTACAATAGGGTTGACGCTGACACAAGCAATATTAGTTTATGTATCAGTGAACTACACCTTACTGCTAACCACTTACCCCCTTACTAATAAACGTTGAGTAACAGTGGTATAGCTATACAATGTTTTGTCTTTATCTGTCATTGTGACATTTGGATTTGACGGATAAGGACAAAACATTGTATAGCTATACCACCGTTACTCAATGTTTATTAGTAAGGGGGTTAAAGAGGGGAAATTGGGCTACTGGCACTCTCACTTGACCTGATGAAACGCAGCAGAGGTACTGCTACTTCACGTGGTATTCTGTGGGACGGCTTTTAATTGCTATGTTTTGTTCCAGACGGCGTGTGTCGTGGCGGAAGCACATATCCAACGTGCACACGCACAGGCGCGTGACGTGCGCGTACTGCAACAAGTCGTACGCAAACAAGGACGTGCTCAAAGCGCATATGATTGTGTGAGTTTTATTGTGATACTAGCTTCTGGCCGCGAGTTCGTCCGATTAACGTTATTCCCTAAAAATAAAACTATTAATAAAACTATCCTATGTCCTATTCTACGACCTAACCTATATGTTTGCCGATTTTCATCCCGACCCGTTCAGTGGTTGAAGCGTGATTGAGTAACAAACATCCAAACATCCAAACTTTCTATATAATACTAGCTGTCCGCAACCGGCGTCGCCCGGGAGTAATTTTTTTTACCTTATGAAAAATAGTTTACGACCTATTCTCAGACCTACTGAATATACACACCAAATTTCATAAGAATCGGTCGTGCCGTTTCGGAGGAGTTTGGTTACAAACACTGTGCCACGAGAATTTTGTATATTAAAGAAGATTAGTAAGATGTAAGATAATACTTATTTTCTTTACATAGTATATAACAAAGTCGCTTGCCGCCGTCTTCCGATCTTTTACACTACGCGAAGGATTTGAAAGCGGTTTTGATCAATAGCCAGGTGATTCAAGAAGAAGGTTTTTATGTATAATAAATTCTGGTTTATGTACGGATGTAACAGAAAACTTATATAAGATCGGCACCGCCGACTGTTTTTTTTTAAATGATTTAGCTGGTATGCCGGGTGAGACAAGCGAATTTTAGAAAATCTTTAAATGCAGTTTTGTTTCTTTTTAAAATGTTTCCTTTAAGTAAAAGGATCTAACTTAATGATTAAAGGCAGTTCCCTGCGCTGGCTCTGGCCCGGGATAATTAATATGGTTCGTGACCAGGTTCTTCGTTCTCATCGCTGGAATTAACCTGTTTTTTTTTCCATTTTGATTTTTCCTTTTCTTGGATGGCGTGCTCACTATGGTGTTTTAAAATGATAAGGTCTGCTTGATTTTAAACTGAGTAAGCTATTAGGGTAGGAAAGACGAGAAAAAGGATCGTGGTGGTTACAAATTAATGAGCGAAAGTAACCGTTATTTCGAACAGTTTTATTTTGCTGATCAAAACCGAAATAGTATCGATTCTGTTCGAGCGGAATCGAAATGAAAATGCTCTATTTGTAACGTATGACGCTTCCGACGAGCTGGGTGAAAAAAATAACCATGTCTCCAATCCCTGTACTTCGGGGTCCAGGTATAAAACCCGCCTGGAGAGAGATCTATGTATTGCCCTCTCGTCCTACACTATTCTCTCTTCTCTCTTCTTCAACCTGACGCCACCCAATGCTGTGTAGGTTTCTTCCAATGCACGCCATCTCTTTCGACCTTGAGCTTTCCTCATCCAGTCATCTCATTGGTTGTCTCCCAACGTTTCTTCGGTCGGTACCAGGTCTCCACTTCAAGCTCTCTTGTACCCCACCTGTCATCCATCCCACACTATCGCATTGTATGCATGTTCATGCAGCCAGCACCCGGTGGAGGTGTCAGCGGGCGCGGTGCGCAAGGGCTACGTGTGCGCGGAGTGCGGCAAGGCGTTCCGCGCGCCCTCGCAGCTCAAGATTCACAGCACCAAGCACTCGCCCACCCGGGACTACTACTGCGTCGAGTGCGACAAGTAAGTTGCCACACTGGCGATGCCGCTGCGCTGCGTCGTCGCCGCTGCGTCGTTCAATACATACGGAACGACATGGCGATCGTGGTGCACGTTAAATCGCTGAGAAATCGCCGGACAAATCGCTAGTGTGAAAGCACCCTAAGCTTATAGCCTCACGATGCTTTAAAATGCGTGCGTCGCTCTATGGGAAAATTACAGCGTTGCGACGACGCAACGCACCGGTAACGCTCGTGTGGCATCATTAAGCTTATACCCCGACTCATTGTTTTTTTACATGCCTAATTAAAAAATATCCTGTATAATAACAGTTTCCTAAAAAAAACATTATGACGTGCAATAATATTATAACACGCATGACTAAAATAGTTATTTATGTAACTGGTACATAATGAGGCCTCTTAAGGTACGAGAGCCGAGGTTAGAGCGCGAGCTTGCGAGCGCTCTAATTATAGGCACGAGTACCTTAAGAGCTAATTATGAACCGTTGCATACATAACTTTTTCTACAAGCTTAAAATGATAATGATAAAAATAAACAATCGCTAACTTTTCTCGTATACTTTACTCGATTTTTCTGCTAACAAATTACTTGTCATCAAAGACATTTTCACTATTCCGATGCGCGATAATAGTTTGTGAATTTTATTGATAAATGTAAACAAATTTCATGCGAATTTTAATAGATACTAAAATCAGTTCTATCAAATTATCATAAACAAGTTGGAATGCCAAACGAAACGCCATTTTGTTGATATCCATATTGAACGTAACCATGGTAACCAAATAACAAATCGATGGATATTAACCATCTATTTTTAGTAATTGAATAAAAATGTTATTTTAAACACATATTTAGTCTCATAATTAATTTTATTTTTAATATACGTAATTTTAATTGGTGTTAAAATGTTTTTAACGGTTTATATACAAATTATTAGGATGTCAAGTGTTAACTAAACGCCAAGACTGATATCCGGAATGACCGTTACCATGGTAATAACAATGCTATAATAAATTATAGCACTGTTATTACCATGGCAACGCTAATTATAGAATTGTTTTTACTCTTCGGTTACGCTATAGGTGGTATTCTGACACCATTAACGATATCAATATTAGCGGTTTATAGTACGCGAGTAGAAAAAAATAATTATAGTAGACAACATGAACCCAAAAATAACACATTACATTTTCATAGTATTTGATCATAATTTGACAGACCTCTTAACCGAAAATGAAGCTACAAATGTACAGTGTATGTAGTCCTTCTCGTATAGATAATACTGCCCGTCTAAGCCAATAAACAGTATCTCACATTCAATTGCTAATGTAGATTAAATCCTCTCTCCTTAGTAATAAGGTTGTGATTTTACTACAGGAGTTTAATTTAAGATGCTGCGATTTGGCTTAAGGGGCTTCTAAACGGGCCATATTTTCACTGCAATATGTGGTCGGCAACTATTGGTATCTTTCTCTAACATACGAGTAAGAGAGGGACACCAATAGTTGCCGGCCACATATTGCAGTGAAAATATGGCCCGTTTAGAAGCCCCTTTATCAGGGCAGAATAATAAACATTGCTATTGGTTTTTCAGGAGTTTCAAGTCGGCGTCGATACTGAAGCATCATTTGAAGACAGCGTCAACTCACGTCAGCTATATAGAACTACCGTAAGACATTTATTTAACTTCAGTAATGGTTATTTAACGTACAAATACAAGAGTACCTAAACATGCTTTGGCTTTTTAAGAAAATTATGCTAAAAATTTCTATACTAAATGCGATAACGTTTCTCTCCCCCTTAAACATAGTCCTATTTTTTCTGACTTTTAAATATTAGGTCCTTACTTATGAAATTGGCGTTTTATATGGAGAATTTTATGAAAACGGTGGTTTTCATACATTTAATTTTGCGGATTATTTAGTAACGTCAAATGCAAAGCAAACAAAATTCTGTCAGGAATATTGGACACTTCTAAGCTATATTATAGGTACGTAATAATATCTTAATTACTTAAAAATAGTTAGCTTCATAAAACTCTGCGTAATTGAAACACTTGAACTCACAGCACATGAAAAGAGTTAAGTTCACACTTTAATTTTAAACACTAAGTAAGAAATTGAACCATATTATTTGTATCTAAAACCTTTGTAACATATTGTTTTAATGAAATTTAAAAATAATTTGAAAGTTAAAATTAAAATGAATAAATTCCGTACGAAATAAAACACGTAAAAATAACGCCAATTTCATAGGTAAGGACCCAATATTTTGTAGATAAACGTTCCCACGACGCCCAAAATATCTACACGCCTCTATGCCCCTGACAATAAGGTTCATGTATATATGACGAGATGGGTGTATATTAATGCTTTCGACTGTACATACACCCAAAAAACATAAAACTCTTTTCGCAAATTATTCTGTTCGTCCTTTCCAGACTACCTTGCGAACACTGCGACAAACGGTTCGCCATCCGTCGCGACTTAGACAGACATACAAACAGGGTGCATTTGAACATCAAGCCGTTCCAGTGCGACCAATGTGACAAGGTAAATAAGGTTACGGTATTATACTAAGGGCCTGTTTCACAATCGTCAAGTAAAGCATATCGGACACATAAATTTAGCCCTTTTCTTTTCTTGCACTTGAACATAGACAAGGAGAGAGCTAACTTTAACTGGCACATAAATTTACTTGTCGATTGTGAAACAGGCCCTAAGTTAGACGAAATATTTAATAGATAAAACCACAAGGAAAAATAGAAAATATTTATTCATCGTGCACGTTGAGTAACGGTTTTATAGCTATACAATGTTTTGTCCTTATCTGTCAAATCCAAATGTCACAATGACAGATAAGGACAAAACATTGTATAGCTATACTACCGTTATTCAACGTTTATTAGTAAGGGGGCGAGGGTTGAGTGGTCAAACGCGATAAGTCGATATAACTTGTTGTGTCAAAAAGAACATTAATGAATACACCAAGACAATTGAAGTATGAACCATTAAATTATTTAAATATGTATCTTAAGTTATAGTATCTAGTAATTATGGTTACCTATTACCTTATCGAAACAACTTTCGACGAACGTATCAATACGCAAAATTTTCATTTCATCGAAACGCATTTCTCGTAACATGAGGTTTTTTTTTGGTATTCACAAGTGTAACCTAACCTAACCTACGTATTTAATGTTTTAGATATCTTGAAAACATCATGGTTTCAGCAGAAAATAGCGTTCGATGAAATGAAATTCGATGAAACGATACAATCGATGAAGTGAAATTCGATAAAATGATGGGTTACCAGATTTCTTTTAAAAAATACCGCGTCCATTTATTTTTTATAAAATCCTTTAATTTTATAGGATTTTTGTATGTTTTATAACACAAACCTAACCTATAGGTTCTCTGTCCTTTTGTCCAGGCGTACGTGAACGGCTGGTCCCTCAACGAGCACAAGCGGTTGGTCCACGAGGGGTTCAAACGACCCCTGAAGTACCCGTGCCCCATGTGTGACAAAGTGTTTGATGTAAGTATCACATCTCTAATTTAATTCCCAAAGCATCTGGACATTCCTGGACGCAACGGGCTCAGCAATGAATCAACAAAAGATCAGCAATGGTTGAAGCGGCACACAAGGACCATCTCCACCCCCCAATAAATAAGTATCATTACAGGGCTGAGATTGTACACATTAAACCTTACGACGTGTTTTCGTATTGTCAACGTATTGATAGCTCTTATTTACTTGACAGTAATGGCGGTTGAGTGTAAAAACAATACGATGACACGCCAAGGCCATAAATTGTTTCTTTGCCAAGTTGAATAGAGGTCCAGATGTAATTGGGCCATTCTACTTTTCAGTGTACATAATTCGTTATCGTCCGATAAAAAGTATACCAAATTATGAATCCGCTTCTAAATAAATAACATAAACTTAGAATGTTTAAGTTTAATGGTTTCCAAAAAACAACTCTCAAATTACTCAATTATCGTTGAAGAATCATGGTAACTCAGTGGTAAATTGCACCATTTCCATAGAAAAGGCGGGGACATCGACATCCACTGCGTTACTCACTTTATAGTTATTACAAATAACTTTTTATGAATTAGGATAATTCTAAATATCAGCTTATTAACGTCTCTTTTCGAATTTAAAGTTAGAAAACGCTGCACTTTACCCTTTTTTTAAATAAAAATAGTTTAGTGAGAAAGTAGCTAAAAACTTTTGTACAACGAAAAGTAGAATGGCCCAATTCATTATCATTAGGGGTCGGGTATTTGCAGGCTGTGTTTGAGAGCTTGTAGGGAGAGAGCACTGGTTTTATAAGCTTATATTTAACTTGCATGTAGGTATGTACGTGTTAAATCTTGCAAGTTTTTGACCAACTTCCTGGTTTTTCATGGAGCTGAAATTTTTTCATACACCTTTAGTTCTGACAACAATATAGCACCATGAAGCTGGTCTGATAATGGAGACGTAGGGTGGCCATGGGCCAGACCTCCTAAATTACACACATGATAAACCCGTCGTGATAGGGCTCGTTAGAATCGTCTTGACGAGTAGATAACGATTGTACAAAAAAAAGTACAGTCAGCAACAAAAGCTTGACTTTTTTTTTTGACAAACTTATTTAAGTATGGATTTTAACGATATTATGAAGTATTACTCTCTTATCTAAATCTAAATAAAATAACATAAGCAACTGTTACACATAAAGCATTTTTTTCATCATCGAACGCTCAAAATAGTTCGTAAATACATGTTGCTTGCATACCAAACTAATATGGAATATACGTCAAATTTCTGATATAAAATGTCGAACGGTCCATACAGAGGGCGAGATTCGTTTTTAACCAATCGCGTCACTCGTGGATCACGTGACTTTTCGTATAACGTCATCTACCAGCGACGCGATTGGTCTAAACACGAAACGAATAGAAACGCTAGTTAGCGTAGTGTATCTTGGCAGGGCCCTCAGATCTGTTACAACTACTTAAGTTTGTTACTTATACCTATGATCGTCGTTTATTTATATATTTTCTCACCTTCCCTCTGTTCGCAGCGCAACCAAGTCCTCAAAGGGCACATTCGCACCCACACCGGCGAGCGGCCGTACCAGTGCGCGCGCTGCCCGGCGCAGTTCAGCCAGGCCAGCATCCTCGGCACGCATGTGCGCCTGGTACACCTGCGGCTCACGCGCGACGGCCGGCCCAAGCCCGTGCCCGCCAAATGAATTCTAGAAGATTCCAAACAACTAAACAGTTTCTAGATAAGGACTGTCGTGAAATTGATAATTAATACAAAATTTGAAATCTGTTTCGCAAAAAACCATGTTTTTGAAAAGTAGTCTGTTGCCATGAATAAATAAGTGTTAATTTATTATAATAGTTGTTTTATTACGTTACTTGACCCATATTTTGAATTACATGAACTTTAAGAAAAGTTTGGTCCTTCGAACCGGAATGAAAACTGGTTCTTTGTTGAGAATTCTAACATCATTTATTTCTAACGATTAAACGTGATCACCTCAATACCTCACCAGATAGATATCACATTAATATTAGAAATACGAAAGTTGGTGTGTGTATGAGTGTTAGTATTTTTCACTCACTAAAACGGCTAAACGAATTTGAATGACATTTGGAATGGAGATAGGTTATACGCACCCTGAATTATTAACACAAGTGAAGAGTTAGGATGGGCTGTATACAGTGAGAGGAAAGAAATACCAAATAGTGATACGGCAACGGCATTAATTTCATCCCCGCAGGGTCCTGCCTGTACCAGTCAAAAACTCTTAACGCCATCTTTAGCAATGTAGACGGGAGACATGGACAATGAATGGTGCACGTGGACGAGTTCGGGTACCTAAATCGTTTATTTACCACCGCTAAGTCGGTCCCGTAAAGACGTCTGCATAGAGGAAGAAGGCGGGTCCGTCACCAACGTAACTGTTAACCATTTGAACGCCAAGAACCACTAAAGTGGTCGTGTACTGTCGTGCCATCGACCCATATAGTGGTCACAGATACAGTGCAAAATAGACCCGAGTATTTGTGACGTAAGGTTGACATTAGATGTGGTTTTCAGCTGTCATTGGCGTGTGAGGACGAGGTTTGTATCAAGTCAAAGGCGTTCAAAGGGTTACTACCTAGGATCAGATGGCAATGTCCATAATACGACGTTTGCATGAATTTTGGCTGGTAGGTACACACAGCAACACACCTAACTAACCATTGGAGGCAGAGCAGAGAGAAAATATCAATGCTTGACAGGGATGTAGATATTTTTTTCATATTAAATATATTTACATCCCTTTCAAGCATTGACACTTATTCTCAGCTCCGTCTTTAATGGTCAGTTAAGTGTGTGGGCGACTGTACCTATCGAAAACAGAGTCCTGAGTTAAGTTACCTACAGTATGGGGTGGTGAATCAACTGTATCCATGAATCCAGAATTATCGAAATAATTTTATTGCGTAGGAAATAAAGTTCATAACGAAATGAGTATTTTTCGAACCTAATTCTACTTCCTTGTCATAAAATCGGAACTTTCTTAGTAAGTACCTACCTTTAGTTACGCCATCTCTTAGCTGCCAATGACTACCTACTAGTGATGAAAATTGCGAAAGATAGGTACATATTGTTTTTTAGAAACTTTGTATCTTTCCTATAAAATACATATAATTACGTGTAATTTTCGAAAAAAACTAATTAGAGGTTTGTCTGAAAAATACAATCACACACGTATTATAATACTTGTTTTATACTGTGTATGTTTCCTATTAACAATCAAGGGGAAATAATCTTGCTTATTAATCAGTTATTAATATTAATTGAACAGTAATGTACTTAATGAAATCGAATCAATGTCTCGGTTGATGAAATAATGCGAAAAATACATCGTAAAATTCTGTATTTTATTAAAGATTACTGCGGCGTTTGAAACACATGTATTTTACGAGTCATATTCAACGCTACTACTTAGGTACCTACCTTCTAGATAGATAGTGATATCCTCGACTTTCAAAACCATCCCAAAATTTAGATAAGTACCTACTTAGGTTGATTGTGTAAGTAGAGGGAAAGTGACGGAGTTGGAACATCGGTTTCGGAATAACCAAAGTAGTATTTTATTATTTTTAAACCGAGGATAAAGTCGTTTGTAAAAGTATTTACAAAAAAATCAAATAGATGTACCTAAGTACTTTAATATTTATGTTAAGAATCTACGTTAGATTTGCGTTTTTCCAACTATATTATCTTAAATGCGGAACCCTCGGTGCGCGAGTCCGACTCGCACTTAAACGGATTTTTTATTTTGCGCTTGGAATATGCTTTCACGCATTCTACCTGGGCCCTGGGCCCCTAAAACTAGCTGTTCGTACCTGGCGTCGCTCGGGTGATTTTGTATTTAAAACTCCTGTTCAAATCGGTCGAATCCATTCTCTAGTTTTTGCGAGACTGACGTACCGGCAATTGGTTTTTATTCGCAATGCGAAGTTATTAACGACACGGAATATAAAAAACAGTGGAAGTGGCATGAGCTTCGCTTAGTATCAGACCTGTTGTCGCCAATACTCAAACTATCATAAAAACAACACGCCACCATGGAAAAAGTTTTTCTATCATTTTTACACTCCAAAATAGCACAATAAGGCATGCTTCTGGATTTATTTCCTATTTTAGAAATATCGAAATATCCAAACATTGAAATATGCGATCGCGGCAAATGTATGGTAGGTTATGCGGAACTCCGCATAACTATGCCACACGTTACACGCCCACTTGACACTTCTACTGTTTTTTCTGTTCTGTGATTAACGACATAAAGACATTGTTGCTCACGACTTCGTTAGTATAGACGTCGTTTATTGCTATTCCCTAAGGGACAGTTACCTTTTCCGAGATAAAAAGTACTCTTGATCCTGAGTGGCTATTGTCTAACACACTCGCAATCGCAACCGGCTTCAAAGTGGAGCAATTGTTTTCATTTTGTATACAGACAAGGCTTCGATTTTCAAAATGAAAACGATCGTGATTGCGAGTGCGTTAGTGCGTCAGGGCCTCTATTCAACACGGTAAAAACAATATCGTTTTTGATCTGTTATCGTTTTGCTGTATCGTTTTGTCACCGTTTTGATAGCTCTTATTTACTTGACAGTAATGGCGTCTGACGTCATAACAATACCGTAACAGGTCAACTACGATATCGTTTTTACCGTCGGGAATACAGGCGCAGGGGCTCTACTTTGAAATCAGTAATTCGAACTTCGGATCGACCCGTCACTTTCTTGCGAATTAGTGACGCGTCGAGAGCAAAAGGGATAGCAATAGACGAAGTTCGAAGTACGGATTTCAAAGTAGAGCCTCAGGTCTTGAGATGTAGGTATATGAGTACCATACCAAACCAAACCATACCAAATTTCATTACCATCGGTTGAGCGGTTTAGCCGTGAAACGGTAACAAACAGACAGACATATGTAGTTATTTATACATTTAAAATATTAATTTCTAAAACGTTAGGATTTTAACGCTTGCTTTTTTGCCACATGCAGAACGTTTAAAATTATTGTAATCCAGCGTTGCCAAATCTATTGCCGTTGAATATTGGCAACAAACATGTTGTAATAAGTGACGTTACTAGGGCGTGTTCACACCTCTGCGCGAAGTCGCTCGTCTCTGTAGTTGCCCGTAGGAAGCGTTCACATGCCGCTTCCGACGTGTAATGGCTTCCCGCTAGGTGTGAACAGCGGGTGCGCGCGCTCGCACGGTCTGCCGCCTGGGGATATGTGTGAAGATATTCAAATAAATCTTGGAGAACAGAACAGTCCCATACAATTTGATTTACTGAGTTGAATAAGCTGTAAACTTGTACCTATACTATAAGTACGAGACAATGATAAACATATTTAATTATGGAGTTATAAATACTGAAAATATTGAAATGTAGAGATAACCTTTAAAAACGATCACTCACACTTTGTAAGATTTAAAATATTTACCTATTTATTTATTTATTTATTTATTAACTACCTATTTATTAATATAGCTTTCCAAGAAGGAACCTTTGTAAAAGGTAATAAATATCCACTGCTGGACACATTCCCAACTTGTCCTGAAAAAATTGACTATTTATTATCTACTAGCTGTTTTCGGGGTTAATATATAATATACTCACAAATAACGTGGCTTTCTATTGGTAAAAGAATTTTCAAAATCTTATCAGTAGATCCAGAGATTACCCCCTGCAACGTCACAAACTTTACCTGTTTATAATATTAGTATAGATATATAGATAACACTATACAACTCTATTCAACTTGGTAAGATCATTTTACCAGACGTGTTATCGTGTTATATTTAACTTGGCCGCCATTACTGCCAAATGAATAAGAGCCAATTTGTTACCACTGGTGACAGCTGGGATTTTTTTTCTCATCTTTTACCAGTGGTAACTAATGGGAATAAAAATTTCCAACTGTTACTACTAACTACTGGGATTTTTTCCCAGTTGTTACCACCTAGTACTTTAGTGGTAAAAGATGAGAAAAATGTTTCCAGCTGTTACCAGTGGTAACAAGTTGGTGGTAACAGGTGGGAATAACCCAGATAAGGGGCCAAGGTAGACAGAAATTGCTTTTGGAAAAAGATAATTATGTATAATCAAAATGTAGAGTTCTAATGATTGCTACGATACATAGTGCAATAGCTCTAAAAACATCCTTCGGCTCTTGTTGCTCTTTTGCGTGTAAACGACTTAAACCAAACCCAAAAGATTCGACTTATTACTTTTACACTGTAACCTTTTGAAAACCTTGTTAATATCAATAATTAAGGCGATCAGGGGCCTGTTTTATAAAACTACAAATTACAATTTACAGGTTACAAGTTTCCATTTGACACAACCTCGACCAATGAAGTCCAGCCATTTGAGCAGTGTTGCCAGTTTAGACCTGTAAAATTGTAACTTGTAGCTTTATAAAACGTGCCCCAGTAACGCCAAAACGTCTACAAGCACACATCATATGAATAAGAAAAAGAAAATTTTATTTAAACACATTTACATGAAAAAACATATGGCAGTTAGAATTAAACAGTAAATAATTATAAGAGTAGCATCTGAATATCTCGGGATAAATCCCCCGACGCTACATCGTGTGCGAGCGCAGGAACCACGCCATCCGGCCGGACGCGCGCGCTCCCGTGGGAGAGCGTCCCCCCTGCGCGCTACCAGCACACTAGCACAGGCTTCTTAAACCTGTTCGATGCCACACGCTCCAATTTACACGCAAAATAGACTCATAATTGGGTTGTCTGATTTGTTCTCAGCTCTCGGTGTCTGTATTTCCGAACCAATACGACTTGGGGGCCTTTAAAAAACGATCGAGCCTTCTCTTTTCTCAAAGGCCGGCAGCGCACGCGCACCTGCGATTCCTCAGGTGTTGCGGGTGTTTATGAGTCGCGATGATCACTTACCATCAGGTGACTCGCTTGCTCGTCTGCCTCTTATTTCACATTTTAAAAAATGCTCTTGTAAGCAGGCAATTTACTTCTTGCTCGTTTCCTCATGACTAAAGGTCGAGACAGCCATCAGTAGTTGCTTGGTTCAGCAAGACTCTCCCAACCGCTGTATCTTCGTTTCCTTGCGCGTAGACCTCTGCAAACTGTAAACTTTCAATGCGTCGGACCATCTCCACGGCTACTGTTTCCTTCCAATTGTCCTACGATAATGACCTTTCCAAGATCAGCTGGCTTACGTCTGGCCACATGACCGAAGTACTGGAGGAGTTGGTGCATGCAGATAGTAAACAGATGGTTCTTTATGTCAAGCTCGTTCAAAATGGAAAAGTTCGTGCGGTGGTCCGTCCATGAGAAACCCAAATTTTTTTACCAGCACCACATCTCAAAAGCGTCGATCTTGCTCCGAGTGTGTTGCCATCATTGTCCAGGTCTCCGAAGCGTAAAAGAAAATAAAGAAGATAAGGTAAAGATAGACATTAGCTTAGTTTTATTCTGGTTTATTTGGAGCCCATACTCAGCAGTCACTGATTGTACTTTTTGCAGAAACCATTTATTCAGCGAAAATTCAGTGTTTAGTTTAAAGTCCGAAATAAAAATTACATTGACTAGGTATAACACTAAACAATGTCGGGTGTTTTTACACGACTGCCCAAAAAAAGGAGTTTAATATTTTCATTATTTATTTTCTAAGTTATGATTTATGCAAAAACAATACCTACAATTAAAAAATAGGTCTGAGTGGTAGAGGCAATAGATAAGGAAATTAATGTTATTTTTACGCAAACTTCGCTATCTAGAGGGTGACCCAGTTTTGGGGACTGGCATAATTAACGTAACTTTCCGATATTAATTATAAACTTGGCTGTGTTGTTGGCAGCTGTGGAGCGATTTCAAGGTTCCGTAGGAAATGGGTATGAATTATTAAGCCTATTGTAATTTTTACTATAAGCTCAATTTTTTATCAAATGCAATTGTATTTATTTAACATAAACTGTAACATTTATTTATGTACCATTCAAGCAATTTAAATTTTTAACAGTATGACATAATACGTAAATAAGCCACACACGTGAAAAATGTACAAACCGGCAAATTTACGTATGGTATCAACCTGCTAAACATTCAAATTCCTCGATGGTACATTTAGGAACGTACTAGTAACATAAATTAAAATAGCCTTGGTAAATATGGAAAGAAAGAAAAAAAATTTTTATTCAGATTATCTAACAACAGGACAAACTTAACAAAAGAGACTAAAAACATGTGGCTGACCTAAGCCCAGATGACGTGAAATGGCCCCAGCTCAGCAAGTCGCTTGCTTTAAAACCAACGCTGGTCTTCGGCTGAAACCAAATACTTACATAGGTTAGACTTACAACCACGAAAATAATAAACAGCCGCCGCGACGGGATAAACCGTTTTTGCTAAACGAAAATGTGTAAGTAACTGAAAAACAGCGTCATAGGTCGAGGTCCTCCTCGCCACGACATCATGCTGAGTGGTACCCTTTTTGACACTATTTGATACTCGAAACTTTGTTATACTGTATATTTTGTTTCCTTTTTGTGTTACCTATATGCATTGTGTCAAATTTTGACAATAAATCTATTTCTATTCTATTCTATTACAAAACATTATCACAAATCATCATTATCATTATATTATTAAGATTTGCGAAACATCACAAAACCACTTCCCATAAAAACATTTATAACATCCCAATAAGGCACCGTAATTCCCAACTTTTGACAGTAAATCGCTTTAAAGCCCAGCGTCTAGCTTTACTACCGTTCCCGACGCCTTCCGGAGCCTCGGGCAAGACGTGCCCCACGGTGCAACAGGAACTGGGTCACTGGATCGATTCAGGTCGAACTTGAACGCATCTTCCCGGGAGCTACTAGGGTGGTTGTTCTATGAAGCACGTCGACGAAGAGTTGTGTAGATACCTACCGCCGTGTAGTGCTTATGGGCGTGAGGGTCAGGTGTTGCAGTTGAATTCGCTAAGTGATTCTTAAGATAATAGCTCTGCCGAAAAATCTATCGACTAAGACTTGGCTGTTAAAATACGTCGACGATTTTATTTTTTGAAAGTGTTTTTGTAGTCTGTCATTTACATATTTTTCCTTTACGTCCTAAGTCATATTTAAATCATTTTTTGAATACAAGATGAAGTATATTGCCAGTTGGCATTGGTTTATTTCAATATTATCCGCTATTATTGAATGACATAACGAACTATGTAGGTAGACTTGTGTATTTATAGCAAAATAAATGTATGACAAGTAAACGTTTAAACACCTTCTTTTTAGCAGTAAGACCACCTTTTTTATACCTATAATTAAATTGTACTGTTCCGTGTTTTGTTTTTTTGGTGTTAAATAAAGAGTATTTGTATTTTATTGTATTGTAAGGGAAGCTTTAAGTTTTTCTAAAATTTTTGTTTTATTTATTTCTGAAGTTTTCAAAATGACGTTAAAACTGGCAATTTTTTGGGGTTTTAGAATGCTTCTAGTTCTTATAATAATTAATTAATGATATAAAAAGTAAAAATGAACACAATGGTAAATATTGATTTCATGGAAAACAATATTTTGCTCTTATGTTATCATGCAGACAGAAAACAGGGGATTACGTTTGTATGGACTAAATAGCGGCCGTATATCCTCTTCACTGTTCAGGGGGGTTATTATGACATGGCTATGCAGTTCATTTCAGATTCAGATTCAGATTCAGATTCAGATTCAGATTCATTTACGGCGAGCGCAAAGGATAGAGCTATAGCAGTTATATAGTTCGGCCTTTCTCTCGCCGTAAACTGAACTGCATAGCTATGTCATAATAACCCCCCAGAAGCTACCTTAAGAAAATGTTTTGACCCTGCCGGTCTCCTGGCAATCGAATGCTGACAAACCTCTTCGTTTCGAGGACGACATCGTGCTCTTCTCAGAATCGGCTAATGCTAGCTTAAGCTGAACGAACTCACCATTGTTTTTTTACAGTCACTAGCGTTCGTAGGCATCTTAGCTAGTTTACTTTGCTGAAAACATTGACATTTCTCGAGGGAATAGCGCTAAAAGACTTCTGCGTCGATCGTCGGCGTAGAAGTCGACACCTTATTCGTAAACGAATAATATATTATCTGTTATAGTAAAAGTTTTTTTTTTTAATTAATGGCTTTCACTCCTTGTTTTAACAAGGTGTATTTCGCCAGTATCGAGTTTTAGACAATCGCCATGGACTTATTAGAGAAACAAGTCCATGGATATCACACGCGAGGACAGAAGAGAGGACTAAACAGAAGCACATGGGGTTAGCTCCACACGCTTCTGTCAAGTCAAAGTATACTTTGTCTCTTTCTGTCAAATTCAAATGCCATAATATTACTTACTTTTTATTTGAAGCATACTTTAGTAGTGTGTTTATGAATAAGAAGGCTAAAATGCTACCAATTCGATAAGTGGTTAAGATTTTCTTAAAAAAAAACAGCAATTTGGGACCATAGAACTCAATTTGTTCGTCACTTCCTACGATTTGAATTATAACGACACTGTTACTCAGTTGTCAGCCATTTTGCTGATTTTACATACGATCCAAAGCATTTCGCTCAACAGCATTACCTTTTTACCCGACTGCCGAAAGGGTAATGTGTTTATCAGCCTATATATGTATGTTTGTTCCTTTGTGGCGCTCTAGAAACTAAACGCGTGGACCGATTTTGATGATTCTTATGGCAATCGATTTGTCAATATTGTGAGTGTCACTAAAGATAATTGACAGTAATCAACATATAATACGGCGGCAACCAGACAGGCATATTTATATATATAAAAGTCAAAACTGACAGACTTATATATCAACGCAAAGCCAAAACTACTGTACCTAGAAACTTGAAATTTGGTACAGGGGTTCCTTTCATGATGTAAGTGAGCACTAAGAAAGGATTTTCCGAAAATCGAGCCCCAACGGGAAGAAGTAGGGGGAGTAGCGGGAAACTAATTCTACGAGTAGGTACGAAGTCGCGGGCGTCCTCTAGTTGTACCTAAAATAAAAAAATAAAGTCGACGAACTATGACAAGAGGGGTCATTCAATAGGTAGGTATTTAAAAATAATCTGTAGGTTTCTTTCATAATTTTATATTTTTAATTCTTATTTAGGATTTATAACGATTTAAAGTTGGTTAGCAACGCAGTCGGGTTTTTTAAAGCATGCTTTTTGTTATTTAATTTAACTCCCCGAGCTCATACGCACCCTGTGTAGTATTTCTACATTTGTGTAGTATTTCTATACCCTGTATAGTATTTCTAATCTACATAAAAGCCTCGAAGCGTGGCTTTGCATTCAACAAATTGCACTTGCCAAAAACATTACCGTAACCCAAGTCGGTTGAACTCTCCTTTACCCACAATTTAAACCTTATCACGATTCCCTAAGGTCCAAAAATATAACCATGATATCCGAAACTTTACGACAATGACTGGTCGTTACACTCTTACCGAAATTGTACTCGTTTGATTCAAGGTTTAGTTTCGTTTATTATAAGCAGTCGGTTGTGTCGTTTTTGGAGTTGATGTCTGTTACTACATACTCTGTTTTTGCAATGAGAAGTTGTTACACAGAAAGGACAAGTCTTTGAAAACATATTAAGTACGATAAATGAGAAGAAATGTTGACAGTGTTGTATTTATAATGCTAACTAAATAGGTAAAAATACAGTTCGTTCGTTGAAATTGTATGCAGTACAACCCTTTGAAGTCGCTGACACCGCTTTGTGGGCGCCACGGCGGCTTCTTTGTAGCAATTGTAGCGGCACATCAAAGCAATTACTATTATTTGAACGAACAAACTGTACATATTCGTGACTGTGCACTGTGCAGAAATTCTAGTTTAGCCTGTCTATGACAAACAACACCTTATGATTTAATCGTCCAAATTTTTATTGTTAAACTGATATAAACTATGTACTCATAGCACCTTTTTTTTTCGAGGTAACTTAATCTACATAGAATTACTCGTATTAGTATCTTTTTCACTGCCTGAAACATGGCAGGTTTTGGCATGTGCCATGCGATCTTTGCGTCTAATGGGTTGTACTTACCTCGTAATAAACAATAATGGTTTAAAGTGCCGCTTCTGCAAATAGCAAAGCTTTGTAGTCTATGGTATAGGGCGGCGCACGGCGCATGCGCGCAGGATCCCGAGCAACCCTTGAATCCTTTGTCCACAACCACCCTGTCTCTCCCAGCGCGGCTACGCTACAACGCCGCAGACTTCTAAAAGCCTAGTTAGGCTACAACGCCGTGGCGCGGGAAAAATGTAAGTGACTTACAACTTGAACAATTTTTTTTTTGTAGCTTTATTTATTTTAAATTGAGAAATATATATAGATTGAGATTAAACAAGAACACATGTGAATAGATCGTATTTTAGGCCTTTAGGGGTATTTGCAGCAGACATATATATATGATTTTAGTCTACAGTATAGTTCAGGCTAGTTGTGTTTGTGTTTTTTTGTGCAGTGGCTCGTAGTATTTTCAAAGATATATCTCCACTTTTGGACCTCATTAAAATGCAATAAGGTGAAAAAGTGGATACGTCATCTCTTTGCAGTCGACTGTACATTATTTAGATGCAATTTTAATCGCGATCACTTAATTCAAGTACTTACTATATACTATGTTGTCTATTTAAGATTTATTTTGGCTTCTAAACCTGTGCTATTTTTCAAAAGGTGTTGACTACCCATTTACTTTCTTATTTCTAATCCTAAACAGAAACTTTTCTCTTCGTAGATATTTCAATATAAATCAAATAATAAAATATGAGCGACCCACCCTCGCTTCACTTCGGTTTATGTGAGTTATCTGAAACACACGTATAAATTCAACCAGTATTGACTATACGTACATAACAACATTCCATGAAAATTTGTCTAACTGATGATGAAAACCGCATCAAATTCCGTTGCCTGGTTTAGGAGGAGTTAGCGTTTGTACAGACAGACAGACAGACGCGGAAAGCAACTTCATATGTAAAGAAGATAAAAATATAGATTTAACCTCTTATTAATAAACGCACAATAGCTAAAGTCGTTATATGTTATTGTGACATTTCCAATCGACAGAAAGGGACAACACATACTTTAACTAAAGTAGGTTTATAATGCGTTTAACGGGGTTAATGATTCCGCCGACACTAGTTTTGCCTAAGTGTCTAGCATTGTCTGAACTTAATAATAAATTAAAAAAATAGTAAATGCCATCGACTTCGTTGGCACAAAACTGACAATCGGTCCGGCAGCTCGCATCTATAAATGGAGTATTTAGTGTTTTCATTCATTCATTCACTATTCATTCATTCATTCATTCATTCATTCATTCATAAACTTTTGCCAATATTTAAGGTAGTTGCCGTCCGTGTAGTATTCATTCTTTCCACCCTGTATATTACTTATTTGTTCGTATTTCTGCCACAAAATTTCAACTCGGCCAACTGAACTTCCGTATGTGGGTCATGGTTATACGTAGGATCTTTTCATCCCGGGAAATAAGCCTCCCAAGGGAAAAACAATAAGCAGTAACTTTATGTGTGTAGCAGGGAATAGCTACTAAGAGCGCGTTTCCTCCAGGCCGCAAGGGACAAGTGTCGTAACGAAAAAAGTACATGTGTATATCAGCCTAAACGCGGCTAGCTTAGTTGGTAGTTAAATAACTAATAGAGAATATTCATGACTTTTTTGACAGCTACAATAAAAGCTGATTCATGTAACAAACAGTTGAGAAAAATCATTTTTGAATAGCTATAAAAATAACCAAGATCATCAAGTCAACAAATGTTTATTCTTATCTCTTTCTAGCAAAACATAATTTAACATGGAGTTTATATGATCGACCTTTTACATGACATCACAATGCATATCAGATTTCTCTGTCTAATCGCTGTCATTAGACTGGCTACTTACAGCAGTTTAAAATGCTTGTCTCATCTGTATTTCTTGGTCGATTTTAATTTTAATTTCACTATTGGTGATCTCTTTTACGGTATTTTCATATTTTGTTGAGAAATGCGATTTAAAAATCCAGGCATATTCACTATTGGTAGTTTAAGCTTTAGTGGCCCCTGAGGGCTTATTGTCTAACGCACTCGCAATCTCAATCAACTTCAAAGCGGAACAATTGTTTTCATTTTGTATGCAGATAACCCTTCGATTTTCAAAATGAAAACGATTGCGGTTATGAGTACGTTAGGCAATAGCCCCTCTGGTTCGGTCTATAGTTTACTTTAGTTTATTTATTCATCAATGTAATATTACAATATGAATCGCATTGCATGTCACAAAATACGAAATTACATTGAGATCGTGAACATAAATATGTACTAATAATCAAAGAATACGAAAATAACACTCAAATAGGTAATTAAAACAACAACAAAATGTTTAGCCATTTGTCGAGGGAATGTTGCCCGCATTTTTGGTACAATGCCGCAGGGGCCATTCTTAGATTTAATGTTTTAATTTATTTTTATGTGTAAGAGAAAAGCTTTTCTGAAGAGACATCGCAAAGTATATGTCAATTTCGAGACGCTGTCTATATTAATCCAGGTTATATTCTTCTTTTCTTCTTTCTTCTATCGTATACACTGAGACTGTAACAGTAATTCTACCTTGTCTTACGTACCTAATAACAATAGGAGGTACCGCCATTTCTGTGGCCAATCTAAAAGACTTTTACCTCCCTTTGTTATTAGCTAAGTGAAACAAAATAAATATTATGGAGCCACCAAAGCTTTTCTCGTTTTTTATTCAATGACTTTGACGTTTCGTATTGAATTAAAATTGCTCGAGAACAAGGTCAAAAATTCTAGTAGCCAATAAAAATTAAAAAATATCTTGTATTTTCCGAAAAATATTGATACATAAAACATGTTTAGACGGCAAATAATAAACATACATAACATAACATAACATTGTTTGACCTAAAATCGATTGCTCTAAACTCTAGCTATAGCTAAAGCTATCATATTTTTAAAATAATGTGATAAGTAAAATTGGACTATTGTTGTAGGCCAGGACCACAGTTGTGTAGTTTTACGGCATTGAATTCATATAAAACGAACTCCTTATCGAGTCCTTGGTCTTCAATGCAAGGCTAAATAAATCATAAAAGAAACCACCGAATATTTCTACGGAATATTTTTCCTTCGGAAATCTATTCTTCGTTGGCGTAGACGCTACTTGACACCGAATTGACACCCGACATTTTTGGAGTTGGGTCAGATCGACAGTAAGTTGATTAATAATAAATACCACATGTAATATATTTTGTAAACTAGAGATAGGCATTTTCTTTTAAGACAGCTCCAAATGGTTTTAAATAGAAACTTTGTTCTTACATGTTGTTTTTTTGAGATAGCTTTTTTGTTTGTAGTAACATATTATAGTTTGTAGTAACATTGAGCATGTTCCAGGTTGCTCTTGTCAGGTTTTTCTGTCAATGGAGCGAGTAAAACTATACGAGCGAGCTTCAAGCTATCTAATTGAGAATGTCCTGAAATGTTTGTTTTCTCTGAACCTAAACTCGAGGATTAGTTTAAATAATAACTCGTCCGTCGATTTGAGTTGAAAAGAACGGTTCCGTAGCCAAAAAAAGGAAAGCTGTTTTTTTCGTCACGTCTATTTGTCTCTCTGCATGTTCATGTGGCACAGTCATTCTATGCAAAGACTTTTATGTCGATGATGATCCGATCCATTTATCTACGATTGATCAATTTTTATGGTAACACCCTTATCATGTTGTCAATACAGGAAGTTCCGCCCCACTACTTATTTTTACGTACATTGACGGATTTATGTAATGCCAATTTGAACAACTAAGTAGGTGCGTCTACGTGGATGGTGGTGTATTATGTATTATTATGAGTGCAATAAATAATTGAAATTGAAATTGAAATTGATAACACTATGCGGGACCAAGTGAAGCTCACCTCAAAACATATCTGTACTTATTGTATTTGTTACTGAGTACTCTAACTCTTAACTAAGCGTCTCATATCAAAGTAACAACCAAGTATAGTTAGCAATTATAGGTTCATCATCACGGAATAGAAAAATAGTGGAAATGGCATTAGCTTCACTTAGTATCAGACCTGTTGTCGCCAATATTCAAACTATCATAAAAACAACACGCCACCAAGGAAAATGTTTTTGGTGCGGCTATGGTTTTTACACTCCAAAATAGCACAATAAGGCATGCTTCTGGATTTATTTCCTATTTTAGAAATATGGAAATATCGAAATAACCGATCGCGGCAAAAGTATGGTACCTAGGTTATGCGGAACTCCGCATAATTATGCCACACGTTACACGCCCACTTGACACTTCTACTGTTTTTTCTGTTCTGTGTTCATCATCATCACCATTATCAGCACATATTAGTACACTGCTGGACAAAGGCCTCTCCCAATGCACGCCATTGCTCCCGATCTTCAGCTTCTCTCATCTCACCTATACCGGCCAATCTTCGCATATTATATGTACACTAGAGGACGCTCGCGACTTCGTACGCGTAGAATTAGGTTCCCGCTACTCCCCCCATTTCTTCCGGTTGGGGGTCGATTTTCGGACAATCCTTTCTTAGTGCTCACTTACATCATGAAAGGAACCCCTGTACCAAATTTCAAGTTTCTAGGTTTCGGCTGTGCGTTGATATATAAGTCAGTCAGGTTTGACTTTTATATATATAAGATTAGAGATTCAGCTGCAAATAATTGTATTTGTATCCATGTAATCCTTTCGCTGCCATCAAATACAAATTGTTTGTAGTTTGAATATGCCTGGGGTGTCACTGGCACTCACTGGCAGCGTCTGTGATAATCCATTGAAGAACGGGAGTTCAAGGGATTTGAGAGTATTAGTTTCATCTCTCTGACTAATTGAAAGATGTTTTATAACTTAGTTGGGGATTTAGAATGAAATGGTTGAAGGGGGTGTACATTGAAATCCCTAACCCCTTCAACCCCTTTTCGCAACGCCATGTTAAACAATGTTTTGATCTGTTTGTCATCTGATTTTTTCAAATGTGTTTATGCGTTTAATAAATTATTTCTATTCTATTCGATTCCAATCATTTGTCCTAATGCATCATTTGTCCGATTTCTTATCTATCCTAAAGCCATTTTCGCCAGAATTTTAACACTTTTTATAGTATTGTTACGACCCTAACATAAGGTAACCGCAAGTATTTTTGGATAAGTAAAAAAGTTTTTCTGGCTCAGCTGCAAACTAGTTTAGGAGAAACAAACCGAGGGACAGTCGGTTGACGGAAGACCATATTTTAAGATTAGAACCTTAATGTAGAACTCATGCGCGACGACGTGCTGGCCTAGTTGGTAGTGACCCTGCCTATGAAGCTAGCGGTCCTGGGTTCAAATCCCGGTAAGGGCAGATATTTATGTGATGAGCGCGAATATAATTTGCTCCTGAGTCTTGGGTGTTTTCTATGTATTTAAGTATATAATTTCTCTATATAAGTATTTATATCGTTGTCTAGTACCCATAGTACAAGCCTAGAGCTTAGTTTGGTGTGACATTGTCCCTGATATTTATTATATTTAGTATTATTTATTATTCTTCTAAATTTTGCAGGATGAAAACTGTTCTATATCCTGAAACAGGACATGGATGTCAGTGTGTATAAATATAAACCGAATATAAAATGATGTACGCACTCGCATCACATGTAGTAGTGATACGAGAGGATGTATTTAATGTCTAGCCGCAAAAGGGTAACTGTCCATTACTGAAACAACTGACGTTGCTTGCTATAGCTATGAAAATGTCGCTTTAAAGATAGTGGACTATTTCATATTCACCGTTTTGTTCATGAATAAATAGTTAGTTAATGTAATATTTAGCAAAAGGCGTTATTTAAGTTGACATGATTATGTAGATGATTTAGTGAAATACTAGTAAACGATAAGTGAAATGGTATCTAGACTCAACGACTTTAACGGTAGAGCCGCTTTAGAACTCTGCCATAATGACAATGTTGAGTCACGATAAAGAAATTGATCATTGGCTTTCTGCGACAGGGTTCTGTAGTAGCCTAACCTGTACGGCTAGCACAAGTTGCCCGCGACTTGTTTGTCGCTCGGATTTCTCTTTCTATTTGTAACGTTAGGAGTGACAAGCGAGAAAATACAACTTGTGCTACCCGTGCAGAACAAGTAGCAGAGTTTTTGGTTGGCAAAGGCAGTCACTATATTTAGGCGGTAGGTAATTCAATATACCCATCGGATCCTAGGTGTAGCTTTTGAGTAAATACCCCGGTATTTACCTTGTATATACCCAGTCTATTGGATGAATCGAGTATAAGGGAAGAAAACAGGATAAACCATTACTTTTGGAAATTTAGCTGACCATCTCTAGAAATAACGATGTGCAAAGAAGCTGATTCAAGCACGCTACTCATTTCCTTCTTTGAAGGAGACTCGCTGCTATTATGCTGCTGAAATAGAACCAAAAGCCACTCAAATATTAATCATACGATATCAGTGCCGTAATAGCGGCGTCCGGGCGTCAGGTCTCATCGACGCCTCTCTTCCGGAGGGGGCCAATCAAACCACCGATGCTCATAAATTCTTTCTATCTCTGACAGTTGCCCTGTTCACATGTATCCCGTACCGTAGTTAGAGATGGTAGCGGTTCTATCCACATTCGCAGTCAAGCATGTGGCCGCGCTACACGCAACCGCCATTTTGCCTCAACTGACAGTTCGGGAGCGTTTTTCGACATTTTAAAACTCGAACGTGTTTGTGTTTGACAATGCTTCTGAGGAAGTGTAGTGTTTGTAGCTGACGAGTGTGTGAAATTTGCAGTAAGTGTGGTTTATTGTTTTTTGTGTTTCTAAGGTGTGTTATAACAGGCTTTTGTGTGTTTTTTTCATGAAATGGCAAACGCTGTGACAACTAAGTGTCTTTTAGGATAGAATGATGAAAACGTGGGATATATTTAACTCCTGTGATAAATAACTGACTTTTGAATTTGCGATTCAAATAGTAACGTCAACATCAATCGGAAAGCACAATTTGGTGACTTTCTTTAAAAAACAAAGTATATTTTGATTGATATAATGAAAATTAAAAAATAAAAAATTAGAAATGTTTATAACATAAAACTTATAAATTTAAACAGCTGCTCTGGGGACTGAGCTAGGATACCCTGTGTTACAGGCCCCATGCATAATACGAGACATCAATCAAAAGTTTTATTTCTTCACGTTTTTTCACGACTACAGGGGCACTATTCTACTCGGTAAAGCCATATCGTTGTGGGTTTGAGTTTAAGTAAAACGGTACATCCATAAAAACCAAAACTACATGATTGTTAAAGTTGACGTCGTGCTTTTTATTACAAATTATATAAATGTTACCTACTTAAAATTTAAATAACGAAGAACTTAAAATCGAAGTGTTTTTATCACAACTATAAATAACTACTCTTTTGCATACGCCGCGCCGTATTGTTTGCAAAACGTTCTAAATTGCAGCACAAATGGATTAATTGGATAATAGCACTTTGTAATGGAGTGGATCGATCTAAATCATAGTCGTTATTCTATTAATGGTTAACTGAGGACCACTGTATGAATTCGTTGCATAAAAACGCACTTTGCATTGGTTCATTTCAAGATAGGTAACCAATTAAATTTATTGGAGGTAAGTGTAGTGCAGAGCGTGCTTTCCATACCTCTCCCCTGGGTGAGCCAGCTCGATTAGGTACTTTGCTTTATGTAAAATAATGTTTTAAATTCTTAAGTTTCTATTATCCCTTCGAGCGGCAGCCGCCATTTTACCTTTTTCAGCTAAGCGGCGATCGCCGGGGACCCGGCGCTTATCAGGGTATCGATTCTCTCAATAGCAAAGGTGAGCGAATGCAGGAGTGAAGTCCAAGCGGCGAGTTTAAGTAGTCCCGTCAGAGCGAGCAAAACATATATTAGCGCGTGCATTCTCAATTAAGCAGCCTTATACGTTCGAGAAGCCATGCTGCCAAATTGAATACACGCGCTGAAATATGTTTTGTTCGCTTTGACGGGACTACTTAAACTCGCCGAATGGACATCACTCCTGCGTTCGCTCACCTTTGCTTTTGAAAGAATCACTACCCTGAAGTCGTTAAGCGGCAAGCGCCGGGGACCCGGCGATGACGCAGTTTCATGTATTTATATAAATATTAGCTGCTAAATCTACATCTGTCTTGCTCTTTCTTGCTAAATGCGTTCGTGAATAGATAATGATCGCATACAATAAAGGTCGCGACATCACTTTCAAACAAATTTCGTTAGAATTTCCCTCATTCCGTAACAGTCGCCGCGCCGTGTGTGTTCAGGACTAGTTTTTGAAATCTCGTTGTGTAAAAATATTCTAAGGGCCTGGTTCACAATCGACAAGTAAATTTATGTGCCAGTTAAAGTTAGCCCTCTCCTTGTCTATGTTCAAGGGTAAGAAAGGGAAAGGGCTAAATTTATGTGTCAGATATGCTTTACTTGACGATTGTGAAACAAGCCCTAAGACTAGGGATAATAAAAATTAATCAAGGTGTTAATAAATGTATAAACTTGTTAATTAACTGGCATTTTCTACAATTAACTTTTTTATTTCATAGTTATAGTTTTTTATACTAGAAAATGAAAAAATTTACAGCCCGTTTACAGACAACAAACGGACAGACAGCGGAGGCTTCGTAATAGGGTCCGGTTCGCAACCTTTGGGTAAGGAACCCTTAAAAACGACATACCTACTTCAGAATTTACTATTTCCAGAGATTAAGTTAGACTCTGAAGTTACATTAGGTCTGCCGTTTTCTCTCAGTTACGTATGAACTGAAACCTAAAAAGATGGCTTTCCAGGTTTTGTGTTTAGATCATCGATTTAATCCATCAGAAATTAAATATGGCGATTTAATAACCAATATTGCTATTTAAAAACGGCTATTATGTGTTTTGTACGCTCTGACGGGCGAGTGTCGAGCGACCGAACGCCTTTTTTAAGAGAATAACACCCCTGATCTGATGATAGAGTCGGAAAGGGTTTACCCTTGAATCACCGACACTCATTTCACCGAACTTTCATTTCATCGAATTTTCATTTCATCGAACAGGCATTTCCACGTGCAGGAGATATAATTTTTTGGCGGTCACAGGTCTAACCTAACCTAGCCTACGTAACCCATGCTTAAGATAACCTTAAAACAATAAGGTTTCAGCAGAAATTAGCTTTCTATGAAATGAAAATTCGATGAAACAACGCATTCGATGAAATGAGTGTCGGCGATTCAAGGGGCACCAGTCGGAAAGTGGTGACAGGATCTCCGCTATACTTAACGTGGACCTATCGTGTTAGGACTCATTCGTTTGGTCTTTATAAGCAGATAATGAGCTTGTCCCAAAAATTAAACATTGGACAGAAACTTTTACAAAGAGCCTAAGTAAAAATACTCAATGGGCAGTATTTAGTTCCGGATTTAGATATTTTAATTGCATAAATATTATAAAATATATGCTTCATATACCTTCAAATACATATTGTGATTTAGAAGTATTTACCTCATGTTACAAAATTAAAGTGTACAAATAAAAACTACATATTTATTAACTCTATCTAGCCTTGCTATTACGAAAATTAACTGCTCTTTATGTGTTGGTCATGTAAATAAATAAAAATAAATGAATAAATAAATATCAGAGGATAATATCACACCAACTGACCTATTTAGTTTAGTTAGTTTTACAAAATCCAATTTAGAGTTAAATAAGTAAGTATATTGAATACAAGACAAAGATGCTAAAAACAATTTGAAAACCTCATAATGATTTATTATTACCTTACTCAATGGGGTAGAAAATCAATGGAGGATATTATCTATGATTAATATAATAGTAGCTAGTCTGAATAGGTTCTGAATTAAAAGATTGTGACATACTTACGGTCGAACGTGACGACTAAAACATAAAATATATTAAAACAAATACGTTGATTCTCGTAGGCTTGATGAGAACTTTGACTACACCTATATATATAATAAATATGGAATATCAATATATAGGTATGAAAAAAAAAACACAGACTTTAAAAAATGAATGTAGAGTTAAAATAAATAAAGTAATTTTTTGTTGTTTTTTTACAAACTAAAGTTGATCTCTATTGGGTAGCATATTCGGGCACTTTTATTAGATTCATAATCAGAAAAATATAATATAATATTTAACACATTTTGATTACAGAATAAAGACACATACACTAAATAAAGTGCAATAATATATGGCAGAATATTTAGATGTAGAAATCAGCATAATGTTATATGAGACTGAGGTCTTTATCAATGTGTATTATAATACTCACCCCTTTTATAACTATAATAATAATAATAGATTTATTGAATAAGACAGTTATAAAATCATACATAAGTATCAAAAAAATGTACATAAAAAAAAACAATAGTAGATGCAGCTGGATCTAAAATTAGGATTACCCTGTGCCATAAAAACCAGCACTCTTCCAGTGACACAAAATTTGGTGTGTGCTTGAAAGAGGATACAACAAGTAAGTAGGTAGATGAATGAATTAAAAAAATACAGCTTAAAGTAGATTATCATAAACTTACTACAACTGCAACTTACTTATACTTTTAACTCTATAAATGACTTCAGACTAGCATGATACTTTTACACTCTATCTACCTATAAGAACCTAATGTCCTCAAATAACTATGAAAAATAATCATATTCACATGAGACATCCTGTAGATTTCTGCACCCCTTTTTCCGTATTAAAATGCCTTTAGAATCTATTTGTCATTTACATGCCCGTCCCAATATCAAAGAGTTTTCTATCAAATGATTCCCAAATCAGCTACAAATCCTCACGCATCGCGTATCGTATTATGTCGAGATTCGTATCGGGACGTAAACCTACCTACCTACGTAAATTTATGTCCGGGCTCAGGTGGTTGGTTTTAGAGACGATTTATATGTGACGGTACGAATAATGTGTATACAGGGTGAATAGATAGATAAAGTTTCATAAAATATAATCCGTACTTGTTGAAATAAGTAAAAAACTACGTCACATGTCTTTGCTTTATCGTAGCTACAACGAAACCTTCAAAACTCTCACTTTTTAAAGTTGGGTAAATACATTTGTCTGGTCTTGTCTAGTATTTACCTAAAAATTGAGTATTTACCCAGGTATAAATCTGGTTAGTACGCCGCCCATCTGTAGTCATATTCCATCTCTCCTTATTATTATAAGTTTTCATTTAACTTGCACTGTTCGTATGCATGTCAATTTTGAACAAATTAATGGAATGGACTGAAAATTGGACCACGTATATAAACCCGATGACAATGCAATATTACGGTATCAAGTAAACACCTGATCTAAAGATAGAGTCGAAAGGTAGCGACATAGACCGTGTTGGGACTCATTAGTTTGGTCTTACAAAAGTACAGTTGGCAGCAAGAGTTTGTCCCGAAAACGACATATTTGACAGAAATTTAAGGTTTAAACATTAATATTACGCAGCACTCCGCGCTTATGGAACTTTCCTTTGTTACAGAAATCAACAACGCTCTTCCCGAACTGTTGCGAACATAGCCAACATGTTAATACAGTTTCCCTAGGCCTAGAACACGATTGGTACTAGTAATTGCTATTGGAAGAGAACGGAAGAGAAGAGAAGATGGACACGAAGAACGACGCACGAGATGACATCGAGCTCAGCGCACAGGGGTCTAGCACCAAACCCAGGTTTTATTTTGGAGAATCTAATACTAATTGACCTAGTCCCAAAGTAAACTAGAGTTACTACTATGGGTACTAGACCATTTAAACAAATAAACAAATGTGTTATGATTTAGGCAATATGTGGAAGATTCCAGACACATTTGTTGCTATTATACCTCTAATTTTATAAAGACGCCTAATGCCTACAGTGTCGTGACTCTATTGCACGCGATTTGAATGAAAAGACATAAAAGATCATCTTAGCGATCCCAGATCAAATCGATTTAAATCGATTTTTGAGGCTATGTAGATTGTTTTTTTTTTGTATTTATCATCATCATAATCAGCCTTTATTAGTCCAAAGCTATACATAGCCCTCTCCCATAATCATTGTACACAATGGAATAATGACTTGTATCGAAGTAAAGACACGTTTATTCCACTGGATTCCTTAGTTTCTCATGTAAAGCCAACACTAATCTCACACCTTGTTCTAGTGACGTCGCTATAAAATCCGATCTCCCTGAAAGAGGCTCCTGGGCCTCCAAACTCGACTTCATCCTCTCCGTGGTCGGCCTGGCCATCGGCTTGGGCAACGTCTGGCGATTCCCCTACCTCTGCTACAAGAATGGCGGTGGTGCCTTCCTCATCCCCTACTTCCTTACCCTGATCCTCGCGGGGATCCCTATGTTCTTCATGGAGCTGGCCATGGGGCAGATGCTGACTATCGGTGGCTTGGGGGTGTTCAAGATTGCACCCATTTTTAAAGGTAACTTTGAGATCTGTTTTAAGGAGGTCTAGTCATGTATATCGTTAAATTAGCGATTTTCGAAAATCGACAAAATGTATATTGACGTAAGCTCGAACGCTTAGTCCTTCACCTTCATTGAAGCAGACTTATTCCAGAGTCTAAACTCCTAGTTATAGAGTGATTGAACACTCTCATCTGTCAACTCCATACATTTCAAGGCAATAGAAAACAAAAACGTTAGCTCTAGTTGTCTGTTTTATATTGATTCGTTATTTTTTATAAGAAAGTTTAGTCAAATAATTCATAAGCCCGTACGTTTTGTTTAAATTATAGAAGTGTTACAAAATTTCTATGCTTTTTAAATAAAAAATGCTATGCTATGAAATGCTATTGAGTTGTAGGAAAATCTTTAAATGAAAGTGATTTTAGTTACATCACACTAACGACGTAAATATTAGTTAACGATAAATGTAACTTACAATAAAATTGGTTAATAACTTTTAATTGATTGTCAGAATTTAAAAGTCACATTTGCATGCAATTGGGATAGGTATGGGAAAAATGTAAATGTTGCCATTTATGTCACAACCTATGTTTGTACAAGTATGCAAGCACTACTAACGTTTCTGTTTTCTATCGATTCTAAATGTATGCAGTTGGCATAAGCGGTCGACGCGATCTGTCATGTCATGTCTGTGATACGAAAAGTCACGTGATCTACCAGTGACGCGATTGGTTTAAAAACGAAACGAATAGAAACGCTAGTTAGCGTAGTGCATCTTGGCAGGGCCCTCAGCTTACGTCAATTCAAATACATCTAGTCTATTTTCGAAAATCGCTAACTTAGCAATAATCAATTCGATTAGGCCCCCAGGATAATACATTTCCATCAACTCCGTAATTTTAATGCAGCTATTAAGAATTAAGCTATTAATGCCGTGCCACAGCCATGAATGTCACATTTATAATCCTTTAATTCCAGCCAAAATTCGTAAATAAATGGGACAATAATTCAACCGATTCAAAACAATCCATTTATTTAGGGAACTGACACTGGCAACCATCACAATGGAATAAAAGCAAAACGGGTTGCAATTTCCAGAAGAGAGGTTATTCATTTCCTCATTCTCGTAATTCAAACTTTATCCGAATGAATTAGGGTTCTTTTATTATGATTCGATTGAGTAAGATACGGTGTTCAAATTGAAAACGACCTTCTTTTGTTATCGAATGTTTTCAAAATTGCTATTAATTCGAGGAAACCGCTGAAAGGGTTTTGTCGTCTGAATTGAGATAAATTGTCGGTATTTTAAATGTTTTTGGGAATGTTGAAGTTTTAGGTGAGAAGGGTTCGAGATAATCTGGTTTAGTAACTGACCGAAAAAATATATCTACCTACCCTTTGTTGTATACTTAAGTATTAAGCTTTGCACTTTTTACATATATAATTTTGACGCTATGCATTGACGCTCGCTGCGATAGGGTCGTATTAAGCTGATCCTGATACAAATGTCCAGTGTAAGAAACGCCAAAGTAAATACCCAAGTGATAGAAAACTAACATATTTGATACCTGTTTAAACGGGCAGCTTGCCTACTCATTGTCTTGATTTTTTAAACTTATCAGTTTATTAAAATAGAATTATCGACAAGATTTATTTGGTTCACCGAGAATACATTTAGGGCAATTTTATACCGCACCCGAATAAATAAGATTCATGAATTTTGCAGGCGTAAGACCTTTTAATGCGACGTTAGGAGAGAATAAACATACGGAAAAAAACTTGGATTCGTGTTTTTAAAGTGTTTTATTCGTTTTTAATAGACACTTCCTCATTTAGTGGCTTGAGGTAAATTTGTGCTTCTATTTCTTTTTGTCTGCAGGCATCGGGTATGCGGCGGCAGTGATGTCCTGCTGGATGAACGTGTACTACATCGTCATCCTCGCCTGGGCCATCTTCTACTTCTTCATGTCCATGCGATCAGGTATGACTTCCTATATCTTTCTATATTTTAGTCTATTCTGAGTTATCTTATTGAGAGTAGGCCAGGTATCTTTAAATCTACCCTGCGCCACTCGTTTTGCTTCGATAACTTTACTAAAAAAAATACTTGGTAATTAGTAAAAAAACTGTTAGTTTCCACTTAATAACAATAACGTGATTGAGATTATGAATTTTTGCTGTTTCCATGGTACCTGGGTACCCGTAAAAATATTTATATGGAATCTACATTTTTATTTGCTAGAACTTGGTTTCAATTACCTACGTGTTTGCAGCATTATGTTGTTAGAGGATAAAACATGGGTAAAATGAGAAATATAACAGGTCAAGATAAATTAACTAAAAATTCATGTGTTGGACTGCAGCAGCCTGAACAGCCAAAGTGATTAAAAAATAATTCTTTAGTAAATTAGACAGCTGTAGCAACAAGCTCTATATTAGTTAGGTTATCCCTTAATATTCCTCACTGCAGAGGTTCCCTGGCGCGATTGTGACAACTACTGGAACACGGCTACTTGTGTGAACCCCTACGACCGCAAAAACCTCAACTGCTGGACCTCCTTCAACGACACCACGTTCTGCGTGCTCAACGGAAAAAACGTCACCAAGGTGGCGCTGTCCGACCCCGTTAAGGAGTTCTGGGAGTGAGTATACAAAGTATATTTCTTCTTCATCTTCATCATCACCACAATTTTTATCCTTTCGTGAGTATAGAACTTCTAATTTGCACGCCACTGTCTCCAGTTTTGGACTTTCTTTACCAAGTTTTTGCCCAGCAACTTGTCTGTTACATTGTTTTCATATGTTACTTATGTGATTACTGACTTGAATTTAAATTTTAACATTTACCGCTTAGCAAATTTTAACCTGAACTAACCAAATCTATCCCCTGTTTAAAAGTAGGGAACAAACATAAATCAAGAAAAAAACATATGTGATATTGGTAATTTTTTTGTAATTTAATCATGAGGATACAGTATTAAGCCATACGCAGTAGCTGCGACATCGTTTTCTTTCACTTCTGCAACTGCAATCTTTACGAATATATTTATATTGCTCCTTATAACGACAGTAAAAAAGTCATACTAGGAGATTATAGAGTGAAAGAAATTTACTTGGGTAGACAAGAAAACTGGAAAAGAATACATTAGAAAACATTTATTTTGCTTAATTTTTACATATTTTTACATTGTATGCGAAAATGGTGTCCCCACAGCTATGTGTTGTACCACTATGCATTTGCTTCTCTCCTCTAATTAAACAACATAAGGAAAAAAATGAATTAATGAACTCAGTACCTGCACAGTAACTGCTTCTTTTTAATTATTTCTGTTTTAAGAATTATAATAGAATGATTAACTTAACCTATCGATACTTTCAGATCTGTATGTATATTATTAAGCACGAAATTAACCATTTCATGCTTCCAGCTCAAATTCATTATGTTGTATTAATCGCAGTAAATTGGTTCTCTCGTAATATTAACTCTGCTTCACTGCACCTAGGGTGGGTCATTTTTTATTTTTTAAAAGGCACAGCTATAAAAAGTTGCTAATTGATGTTATAATATCATATTTAAAAAAAAAGTTAGGATTAAATAAATTTTATTGCCTCCGGATTGCGATTGAATTTAAGAAAAAAGTTATTTAAAGACAATATTTCTATCAAAAACCAATAAATACAGAAATACTTTTTAAGTATTATTTATATTACAATCCAAATAAAATATGTTGTACTAATGATTAAATCCATTAAATATTAAGTATAGACTATTTGAAGGTAGTTGTGAAACGTTACAAGTGCCCGCAAAAGAGCAAAAATACTCTTAAAGTCGTCCGTTGCCAATTGGAGTTTGTGCGTTAATTTATTGTTTTGCTATGATTTTTAACCATGGAACGTACTCGTAATAATTGGAAATGTGCTTTATTCGGTGATACATGTGATTTAAATGATAACATGCTACCAACATATGAAGATATCATGAAGTTTTATAAGTGGACGCGTCACAGGATAAAGTTTGAGAATGGTACTAAAAAAGAGCCAACTTACAAAGAATTAGAGTTCATTGTCATTCATAAACTTTCCGAAATTTGTATTAAAGCTTCTATTCCTACCGTGGAACCAAATCGGATGAAAGCAATGTTACAAAGTTACCTTTTAAAGTGCAAAACCCTTCTTAAATCCCACACAAAAATACCAAAAACTAAATTGGATGATTTTTGTCTCGGAAGTAAACGTTTATTTGATATTGCGGCTTGCAAATGTCTAAATAATATCTAAATGTACTTGTCCTAAACAAAATAAAACACCTGTAAATAACTTTTTAAAAGACCAACGTTCTGTTAGACAAATGGTAATAGGAGGCATAGATATTGGTACGACAAAACAAATTACAAAGACATTGAAGAGAAAGTTACTACGACAAAAATCTCAAAATAAACGTCCAAACATTGCTGCAATTTCGCCAAAGATGTCCAGCATTTTAACCGATTCTTGTTGAACATAAAGACGGGATCGAATTTGTGGCAAAAAAACCAAGCACTCATAGTAATTACAATGCAGTTAGTTACGCCCTTCTATCTAAAGCATGCGATAGATTTGGAGTGTCGGACAGGGCTGGGGCAGGAATTGCATCAGCAGCTCTTCAAGCGTCTAGTTCTCAAATTATAGATGAAAATAAATTGCGAAGAGAACGTACAAAGACTAGGAAGGAGATTGTTGCAAATGAAAGAACTCTAAATATACCCACGTTGTAGGTACTTCGATGGACGAAAAGACAAAACTTTAATTATATCGGACAAAGACGGAAAAAAGTACAAGCAACATATATTTGAGGAGCATATTTCCTTAATTAACGAACCTGGGTCAAACTTTTTGGGTTACATTTCACCTACTTCAGGCACTGCAAAGTCCATAGAAGAAGCATTGGCAGACTTTTTTTTAAACTCAAACATTCCGATGGATTCGTTAATGGCGATTGGGTGTGATGGAACTAACGTAAATGTGGGCAAGTACTATCGAACAAAAAGGAGGAGGCGAAATTCCTTTGTTACGCCTACCATGTCACACTCAAGGTGTCGAAAGGGCAGTTAAAACAGTCATGGAAACCTCAACAACTTTATGTGATAAGGTGGAACGAGAAGGTTTCATAAAAGCTCGAATTGCGTCTCGAAAGCTATGCCTAAATTTGATAGTAAGAAGGATTTTTCTGCCATTAAAGCCAAACTTGGATTTAAAATTTGACTTTGCAGATATCATATTCTTGTTAAATAATCAATTAATAACCCTAAAATAACTCTAAAATGCATTTTTAATTTTGAATACCCATACTGAAGTGTTTTTGTAAGCTTTTGTATGAAACGCTAAAAAGTAATTTATTTGATTATTTCGAAACGGATCCGGAGGCAGAAGATGAATTCAGATTATAAAAAAAAATTGAACACTATTTAACGTCGTAATTTGGCACCGTTTTATAACTGTGCCCGTAAAAAAACGAGAACTTTTTTTTTCTCCATACGTGACTGACCCACCCTGTGCACACGTCGTCAGAGGAACACTCCTCCAATGAATAAAGATCAGATCCCTCGGGAGCAGTAAACACGTGGAAAATCACATATCTTCTTGAGTTACGGCACATTTCATTAAGCTTAATTATTTCATCAGTTTTCCGCTTCGGAGAAGACATCAGTGAGGGCTTTTCGATTTTCACGGAGAGCCTTGTTTTGGGAAAACGTTTATTATTGTGTATCAAAAATTTCTTTTCAATCGTGATTGTTTAAGATATTATTTGTGTTGAATCGAAAAGTGAATGAGTGAGTAATGACTCCCATTATTAAATTTAGTTCGAACGGTAATGGTTTTTAAGCTATGTATTATTTTTGGGAGCCCGTGGATTCCCTTTTTTACTCAAGTTACATTGTTGAAATAATTATTGGTTAAACATAATAATGCATATCCCTGGAACTGTAAACTTTTCAGAACTTAGTAGATAAGGATAGGTTAGGTTCAGTGTGATTTTTAAAATCCTAAAAAGTGAACCGTATTTTCAAAAAATAGGTTGATTTTTTGACTTAAAACCCATTATTTTGATTTTAATTACATCATCGACCCGGATTATCCCGGTTTATTAACGATTTTTACACTTATTAAAGATATCGCAGTAGGTAAATACTCGTAATACTTTTGGTCACGGAAATAAGGTTAATTTTCAATGACATTAACCCGCACGATCGTATCATTCTGTGCTGTAAGAGTGTCGTCCCCCTGGTCGGGAAACCCTGGTCTAATATCTCGTCTTCTTGTTCAGACGTCGCGCGCTCCAGATCTCCAGTGGCATCGAGCACATCGGTAACATCCGCTGGGAGCTGGCCGGGACCCTGCTGCTCGTGTGGATCCTCTGCTACTTCTGCATCTGGAAGGGCGTGCGCTGGACCGGCAAAGTGGTCTACTTCACTGCGCTGTTCCCTTACTTCTTGCTCACGATTCTATTGATCAGAGGTGAGTTTTACATTTCGATGCCCATTTTCTCTTCAATTCAATAGAATATAATAGAATAACTTTATTTCAGCTTCTTCTGCTGCTGCTTCTTTTGTAAGATGCACGACGCCTGTTACTGGACATGCAGTTTACCCAAAAATCCCTGTAAATGTCTTACTAAGCCAAATTAAAACATGGTATACGATTATGATTGCTCACTGAAAGAGAAAAGGTTGACCATTCTACTAAAATAAAATTCAGTGGAGTTTTTACCGGTAACCGAGAGAGCGTGCGAGTTTTTGCGCTAGCAACTTTGCGCGGCTTACGAATAAATTGCTATGACTTTTAGTAAAGTGCCATTATAAGTTCTTTTAAAGCAAGTATGCGTAAACAAAAAAATGTTTATTCTAGTGAATACTTCATGATTGTAAAATTTAGAATAATATAGACCCTGTGGATATACTTTTATGTAACCGCATTCACTTCCAACAACGCATACGCGTTTTCCATAATCGCCCTGAGGGCGTAGGTAGCTAAGACGCAAACGCTGCCAAAGTTTATTTTTTCTATCGACTCTATGGAGTTGACATAAGTGGTCGAGCGAGCTATCTTCAGCTTACTTCAATCCTATACGTTTTGTCGATTCACGAAAATCGTTATCTTAACATTGACTACCTACCTTGAACACGTATAACAAAATATCTGTTTTTACAATATGCGAGCTTTGGCCTCAATAAGTAAATAATAAAATGATGATGAATGAACAATCGCTGGTCACAACAATTTAATTTTGGATTGAAATGTATTTCGTAATATTAATTATCTTCCCAGGCATAACCCTGCCAGGAGCGATGGAGGGCATCAAGTTCTACGTGATGCCAAACATGTCGAAGCTGCTGGAGTCGGAGGTGTGGATCGACGCGGTGACGCAGATCTTCTTCTCGTACGGCCTGGGCCTCGGCACGCTGGTGGCGCTGGGGAGCTACAACAAGTTCACCAACAACGTTTACAAGTTGGTTTCCTACTGATTTCACTTATCACCTCTTTCCCGTAAGGGTAGGCAGCAAACGCTTCCTTCCACTTGCTAAGAGCCAGACAAACTTCCCTTGCTTCCTCCACCCACACCCATAAGTATCGTCATACACATGCGTCAGTTTAGGGTACGCCTGACCTTGCCCTTTCTTAATACGTCCCCGATCGGAACCCTTTTAATCCCTGACCCTTGACTGGAACAAAACAAAGAATAAACACAAGAAGATATACAATGCATGTTGTAGTGACATGTTGCTCGAGCTAAAATTGCGTAGTTATCGGATGCAATCATCGTAATGATAGTTAAAATTGTGTCATTAGCAGGCAGTGTCAATCAATGAAAAGAGGAATCACGTAAGCAGTACCTACAGCAATCTACTACTTGTTTTTGCAAACAAAGTTCTTGTTTGCGTGTATGGCTGCTGTCAGTATTTGCACTTTTCTTACCCAACAAAATCTGGCGATCAGAATTTGCTTTTGCATGAAACTGGTTCTTATGTACTTTTGTGTTTAGAGTCACTACTACATTTCAGTTTTAGTATGTCATGGAAAGTAAAGGAACACTATGTTGACTAACTTCTCTTATTATGATACTTATGTTATGATCCCAATAGCATTGTGACTATAAAGAAACATCTGTCCTGTTCGGAGAGTAAGGATTTCAATATCTTACTAGCGGGCTAGAAAATGTCATTTCCACCCCTAAGGCGGAAAGTGATTTGAAAAAAGGAATCGCTCAAACACTCAGCCAGTTTTGACTGGTTTCAAGACCATGGAGAAATTTCATACAACCATTACAAAATAACTAGGTTTTTTGAACTCGTTTTTAAATTGTGTCAAAATACTCATAATTATTACAAGACAAATAAAAGACAAAGTTAGTGACAATAACATACAAAATTTACTCATGTTTACTTAATTTCCTTTCAGTTGAAATGAAAAGTAGAAGTAGCAGTGTTCAACTCGGGTGAAAGTATCAAATTGTACCCTCGAACTAGGCGCACTCGCTAGCTATAAATATCTCGGGTTACTATGGATCACTTTCATCCCTTGGTTAATAATCTACTATTAATTGATGAAAGTTGCAATTTTTCTTTTGTTAAATTTTAAACTCCAAAGCGAAATGTTGGCACTCTTTTAACACATTGTTTGTCTTCCAGAGACGCGCTGATAGTGTGCACGGTGAACTCGAGCACCTCCATGTTCGCTGGGTTCGTGATATTCTCCGTGGTCGGCTTCATGGCGCACGAGCAGCAACGGCCCGTGGCTGAAGTGGCAGCTTCAGGTAAGCCGGTCGACGAAAGCAAGAAAATTATTTGAAGTTTCAATAAGACCTCAACTTAATCTTATAATAAGGTTAAAATAGCTTATCAGAGTGTGGTTTTCGTGTCCGTTCTAGAGAGCCGTTCTGGCAATAAAAAAAGAAAGAAATTATTATTATTAGTGCAACAAAAACACGAAAAGCAAAACGGGTTAGAAACATTAAAACAAGTGTAATATGGATGTAGGAGAAAAAAACAAATATGCTTTTATAGATGTTTTAAAAATCATTCAGATTGCTTTTATTGGATGTATCTTTTCAGTTTTAATTTTTTCGCATAAATTGATTTTAAACATAAATATTACAAAAAAACCGTTAATTACTTAATATCTATATAGCAGAAAATGTAAACATTTATTAGGAAATTTACCATCTTTAATCTCATACTGCTGGACATAGGTAGGACTTTCGCAAAGATCTCCACCATAGTCGGTCCTATGCATTGACCTGTTTTCCGTAACCCTTATCAGATGGTTGATCCACTGTCAAGATACCTGTCAGTATTACAATTTATAATTATTTAACATCGCTAGGTTCGTAATGGAAAATAGTATCGCTTTTCCCGTAAAGTCAAACCTTAATCAAAGAAGCAGATATGTGGGTAATTTTGTTACGCCGATGTGTAAACAAGCCAAAACAACCAAAACTATCTATAACATGGGCCCTAAGGTCTACAATGGTATCTCCGGTCACATAAAACAATTGCATAGTACTAATTCCTTTCGCAATCAGCTTAAAATATGGATGTTAAACGAGGCGTTCTATGAAATAAATGAGTTTTACTCTTATAATAATAATAATCCTACCCTCTGACTTTTGTAATTTTTGATATTGTGTTGTTGTTAGGGTAAGTAGGTAACTAGATATTGTATTAAATAATAAATTGACATGTAATAATTGATATTATAAATAAATGAGTATGAGTATGAGTATGAGTATTAACATAGTATCACAACATTTCAGGACCTGGTCTAGCCTTTCTGGCTTACCCATCAGCAGTCCTTCAATTGCCGGGGGCTCCGCTCTGGTCCTGCCTGTTCTTCTTTATGCTGCTCCTCATCGGCTTGGACAGCCAGTTCTGCACCATGGAAGGCTTCATAACGGCCGTCATCGACGAGTGGCCTAAACTCCTCAGGAGAAGGAAGGAGATATTCATTGCGATTACTTGTGGTATATCGTATTTGGTCGGACTGTCTTGTATTTCTGAGGTAAGTTGTTGAGGAATCCGATTAATATTAAACTATCTCAAGATGAGTCAAGAGACTGATGGAGTTGAAATTCAGTACTATGGTTCATAATTCAGTAATATGATGTCTCTTGTCCCAAAAATTGTTAAGGTTGATAGATTAGCGACAAATGAGACAATGTGACACTAAGAGGAGATAAGGGGAAAATTGCTATGATTGATAAACTTTACAAATTATGACCTAAATATTCAATGCCTTTTGTCATTACTGATGTTTTTTTTATTGTATGAATATGTGTCTAAGCTTAAAATGATAAAACTCTCCAGGGCGGTATGTACGTCTTCCAAATCCTGGACTCCTACGCTGTTTCCGGCTTCTGCCTGCTGTTCCTCATCTTCTTCGAGTGCGTCTCCATCTCCTGGGCTTTCGGCGTCAACCGTTTCTACGACGGCATCAAGGAGATGATCGGATACTACCCAACTATCTGGTGGAAGTTCTGCTGGGTTGGATTCACGCCTGCTATTTGCATTGTGAGTTATTGAATTTGTGTTTTTGTGATAGTTATTTTGATTTAATAGTCAATACCAATATTTCAGACTTTTTTTATTTATTACGAGTTTAATACCATTGCTAGAACATTAACGTAGAATTGATTATGAATCATTCTTTCACAATCACGAACAACATTTTATTAACCTTACAAAATTTTAAGTATCCTCTGTTCATATTTTTGGTCGCTTGTGCGTGCCATAAAACTGCAAAAAAGTTACAAATTGACTAATTTAAATAAACGCTTCTGGAACCAACTTGTGGGGCAAATGTTTCTTTCTGACTTTTGGATGTCTTTTATGTACTACGTAAGTATCATTTTACCCAAGCCTGTTTAATTTTGGACTAGGACAATTTATGAGATCATCCCCTAAATTTGAATCATTTATTTGAAAATATTGATGCTCACTTAAAAACTTTGACTTCCTCTCCATCCAGAGCGTGTTCATCTTTAACTTGGTGCAATGGACCCCTATCAAGTACATGAACTATGAGTATCCCTGGTGGGCGCACACCTTCGGCTGGTTCACCGCGCTGTCCAGCATGCTGTGCATCCCGGGGTACATGGTGTACTTGTGGAGAGTCACGCCCGGGACCACTTCCGAGGTAAACTTGCGCTATGTCAATGTTATCCTTGTCAAATCACGTGACCCGTGCTAGCCAATCAAGGCAGACTACAGATAGGTACTTAAGCTTTTCTCATTGGTCTGATCAATGTATTTTGCATCTGTCTATTTCCTTGCCTGGCTTGATTCATGAGCGTCAATCATCGAAATGTTTGCTATCTAAATCTCACTCTTGGTTTTGTTAGTAAGAAATATAATATTATATAACCATAATTCATTTAAATTAACTGTGCAATTTGCTTCTTGAGATTAATTTAATTTATTTATTAAAGTTATTTACTCTGTTTGAATTGATTTAATGCACTTTCCCCTTTAACAATGCTACGCCATTTGCTATTTACATACGAAAAAAACCTTTGGATGATATTGATAGGTGACAAGACGTATCGATAAGTGGTTGTATTGGTAACGAAATGTAAATATATCAGCCCTCAAAAAAATCCCACGATGCTCGTCAGCAAATAATATAATTGTTTGAAAATGTATTTGTATAGGTAATAATTTTGTATTCTCTTAACAATAGAAAAGTTTATAGATAATTTTGAGCTCTTCGAATGTCCTTCTACTTCTAGTGCTGACTGTACATGACGTTGTTGATAAGTAATTGTTAATGATGAGGTTTGCCTACCCACAGTGCCCAAGAAGGGTTTGATTACTAGTAATTGTAAATATCTGTAATCATAAGTATTTGGTCCTAATTCTTGTAAGAGTCTGTCTTCTATGCATAAAAGTCTGTTTTCTTTAAAAGTATGTCTAAAGTTTATAGTACAAGTACAGAGCTTAGATTGTGAATAATTCGTGTATGATTGTTATTGATTGATTGTTATTTATGGATGAAAGAAAGATTGACGAAAAAGATACACAAAGCGAAAGTCGGAAGGGGCCGCCCTAGGCGTACTTTTTCGAATCAAATCGGGGAAATACTGGAAAAGGGCCGAATTTTAAGTACCCGAGACCGACGTGCGTGCATGACTCGATGTATGAATGTGGAAGAAGCGAAAGAGATATGTCAAGATCGTAGCAGGTGGAAAGAAGGCGTCTCTGCCTACCCCTCTGGGAAATAGGCGTGATTTAATGTATGTATGTAAGTATGATTGTTCCGTATAATAATATATTTTTTGAATATTTTATTTCTAAACCTATTCTTCTTCGCCAGCATATTCCTTTAAAAAGTTCTTCTGTTTTATTTCATGTCCTTTCAATTTTAACACCAACGTTTGTCTGAATTGCAAAATAATGACATCTCTATCTGTTTAGATACTTACTCATTTCTTTTACCGCATAGGTATTATTTGTCTGCTTTCCTTTATCAAAACAACTTCTAAACTTGTCATCATTGTAATCATCACCATTAATCATACATGTTAGTTTCAAAGATATTAATGTCATCTAAAATAGTTGTGTTGAAATCACTTTGTATTTATTTATAGAAATTCCACAAAATCGTGCGCATTCCGGAGGACGTCCCGTCCCTCCGTACGAAGATGCAAGCCGAGGAGATTCAGAAGCATGGCAAGGCTTAAAAACTAGTCTTATGACGACGATCTCAAGGGGACGTTTCGGCATTTCAACCTAGTATAGTTGGCAGTAAGATTTAAATTAAAGTGACTTAATCTGGGTCGGTTAACTGTGATTCGTGACGCTAGATGGCGGTGTAAGTAAAGGCGCGCACGCAAATTAACCTCCCGTTTTAGGCAACGTGATTGTGATTTGTCATAATTTCGTTTGACATAATTTTAATCTGACTTTTAACTATGCGATAACGGTCAAGAGAATCGAGTATATTCTAAATCTACGCACAATTTTTCTAACACCTTATTCGGTGTGCAGACGATTTATAAAATAATTGTTAAATAGACCGCATTCCAAATGTATTTAAATACATGAAAGTTTTAGATTATTACTTGAGTTTTAAGTTAATTTTAATTTTTGACTTGGGTGCGTTGCGATGCGTTCATGTACGATAGGTTTTTACACTATATTTCTATATTTAGGGGTTGTGTTTAATTTAAAATTAAGTATTTCGCATGGAAATATGTTATGGGACGTTGTTCCAAACTCTGTTACTATTGTTGTCTTCCATAAATCTTAATGGTATTTAAACTTGTATTCAATTGTATTTATAATTATTATCGAATATCGCTAAGAAAACTCTTCGAAATGTATTTTACCAGAGATATATATCAGTGCCAAAGATTGAACTATGTACTAGACTAGCACATTGTGTGGAATCTGTGACTATGATGCCAATTTATATGCCTGTATGTGTGTGTGTCAAGCTATTTAATCATGTTGTCCTTAAAGGAGTTGAATATAGTTGAAATTGGTGTTTTGTGAGTAGTTTAAATGTTTAAATTGTATTTAATATAATATTGTAAGCGCAACAGGACGCGTAATTTTTTAATCCGTATGTGTGTGTGTATTAGAAAATATATTGCAAAACTATAATATGGCGTGGGCACAACGAGCCTCCAGTATTAAGTAATTGATATTGTCCGAATCATAAAACTTTATTTACTCATATATACACGATTGAGAGACAAAATTTACAACCCACTTATTTATAATTTGGTTACATATAATCTTGAAAAATATAACATTTTTTATAGGATTAGTAAAAGTTGTAAATTATATCTTTTTTCTAAAATATACTCAATTTTGGTTATTCAGCTTTAATAATTTTATAACCGTATTTTTAGTTGGATAAGTAATGACTATTTGTTTTTAAAGAAAATAATGAGTTTAAAATGTAGACATTGAAAAATAAATGCCATTTCCCTGTTATGCTGTTCTAAATAATTTTGACCTATTTTTTTTGTAAAGATTTACAACTGCCAAATATTTCATGTTTCAAAGACCAAAATATCTTTAGATATATTTCAGATGACATCTACTGTAGGTTTTCTATAAAAACAGAACAATTACTATACTATATTATAACCTAACTCAAAGGTAAACGTGTACAGGGCACTAACAAATGGATCAATTTCTGCCAAAAATAGGACAACGAAAACGGTTCTATTTAAAATCGTTATGCGACCTATTAGAAAATATTAATTAAATTCCAACCAAAAGAACTTAAATTGTGTTCAAATTAGTAAACTTACAATGTAATTAAAAAGTCTTTTTCTCTAATTATAATCGTCAATTTCTTAAATAATAATAAAAAAACATAGTGAACATTCGTAGTTGTTTATTAGAAATTATATGAAATATAAATGTATTTTATGGTAGTAGGTATAAAATGTATTTAATCCTATGCTAGATTTATAAAAAACCATATAAATAGGTGGAAAGTGTCAATTTAGAGCTGTTTATGAGATTATACAATTACTAATTAAAAATGAAATTCTACAAAAAAATAAAAATACAACAAATAATTATCTCAGATTATATCAAAACTTAGGAGTACCTTATATGGAAGTTCGAAATCGCACATAATGAAATTGTTATAAAAACCTTTACCTAAAGTATTGACAATAGATATTTTAAAATTAGCGTTTTTTCAGCTTAGCTAACAGCGTTGTTTAAGATAAATGTGCTTCCATGTATTTAAAATACTATTTATATAATATACATAATTTTTAAGATTTAAATTTAAATTTAGTTGCATACTGTCATGTACTTTATTATAATCTAAGTCATAGCGACCCATAAAATAACAAAAATATTTATGACATTATGTCAATTAAAATTATGTTAGCCAGTTTATATAAAATGTTATTTTGAATTCCAAAAGTTTATTTCCCAGCAGTTTTTGTTATTTTGTCATAAATACTTTCACATATCAGAGCGTTGTGTTGTCAGTTACGCATTGAGTTTATTTTAAGTGTTGCCATATGATGAATAGTGTTGAACGTAATATTTATTTCATTAAATAGTTAATAAATCATGTTTTATTTTTATTTTTGTACTAAGTATATTCCTGACGTTGTCAAAGGCGTAAAGAAAATAAAAACTGGCTAAATAAAAAAAAACGTTATTAAGATCATCTTAAGGTAATCGTCCTCAGTTGACTTAATAGCTTGTCTGCGATCTGCGGACGCGTTAAATATGTCTTTGCCACCCACACAGACACAACGATGATATTAACAGCGTAGGTATTTACTTCTGGGGGCCTAATTAATGCATATCTAACGCTAATTCAGTGAGCGATTTTCGTAAATCGACAAAATGTATAGAATTGACGTAAGGGTGCTGCACACAGTAAAAGTATGTAATAAAGTAAGTAAAGTAAGTAAGTATGTGTGTGTGTGTATGTATGTGTAATAGTGTTATATATTATAATACAAATAACTATCTTACATTCTTAATTTAATAATTATATTCTAATATTTTTCTTACGAGCATGGCTTAAATTAATAAAAATAAATAAAAATATGAACTCTTGAAGTGAGTTTTCTATGAGAAGGGGTTTTCTATAATATGTTTAGTTAAGATAGAAATATGATTGTATATTTTTATTGACATGGTGTATGGGCTAATGATCCATATTGGTAGAGTTAAAAAGAGAGTCTATTGTATTTCTTGGTCATAAATTTTGCAGTCGACTAAGGTGCGGTCTTCGTAACTTTTAGATTATTCTGAAAAAATAAGCTGTGTATTTTCGTAATTTTACACAGTTCTGTGTCACTATGCCACGTGGTTTGATTTATTCATTATGAGATATGAGACCTTTTAGCGATGATGCGCGAACGCACCTTTTTAGTACAATGATGTAACAACGCCTTGACAAGTTAGTTGCAAAATATTAAATGCACAAAGTTAACTTGTAAGTTGGTGAAGATTAAAACTAAAGTAAACTCATATTGTTTTGTTTGAAACAATTGACAACGGTGAATTTTTAAGCGGTAAAATTAAATTTGTATAATAGCGGTTATAATAGGAAGGTCCGATCGTTAAAGTATTGTTTAGGAATTTAATGTCCAACGCGTAACCTTCGGATACCTAACATAGATGCTAATTATTTATTTATAACATCAAAATATTTTACACGTGTAGATTATGATATGGATTTATGGATTTGATTGAGAAAAAGTATGAAATGTGTATTGGGGTTATCTATACCTATAATATATAAAAGGCAAACCTGACTTACATATCAACGCACAGCCGAAACTACTGTACCTAGAAACTTGAAATTTGGTACCGGGGTTCCTTTCATGATGTAAGTTAGCACTAAGAAAGGATTTTCCGAAAATCGACCCCCAACAGGAAGAAGTAGGGGAGTAGCGGGAAACTAATTCTACGCATACGAAGTCGCGGGCGTCCTCTAGTATTTTATACATATTACAATTTTGTAAATATGTTCTTTGCTTTTCTGTGCACCACTTTTTAACCGACTTCAAAAAAGGAGGAGGTTCTCAATTCGACTGTATTTTTTTTTTTTTTTTTTTTAATGTTTGTTACCTCAGAACTTTCGACTGGGTGAATCGATTTTGAAGATTCTTTTTTTATTTGAAAGCTGGTGCTTCCCATTTGGTCCCATTTTTATCAAAATGAAGATTTGATGATGGAGTCCATGAGGAATCGACGGAACTCTTCAAAATTTATAGGCACACCTATAGCAATTTTGGTATTTTTCATTGTAACTCGTGTATTTGCTCTTGGAAAACACTATTTGGTAAAGTGGAACTGATGATGAACACCACAGATGGCCACCGGAACTCCTAAACGGTATATATTTCAAGGGTGGCGACAAGATATTTCGATTAAGATAGTTGAGCGACTATGACGAAGCATATGTACGTTTAAATATATGACTATGACTTTTACCCGGCGTTGCTTACGGCGAGATTGAATTTCAATGTTCCATAGTTTCTTATTAATTCTTATTAATTAAAGTGGGACTAGATAACAGCATAATTATGAGCACTAAAAAGTATAAAATAAAATAAAAGTTTAAAAAAACAAAAAACCGCCTTCAAAAAGCAAAAAATAATTTCATTTAATATGGTAGGTACCTAATAGTCAGTCCAACTGAAGTCGGCGTCCAACAATATTTTAACCAAAAGCAGACTTCAGTTGGACTGACTATTAGGTACCTACCATATTAAATGAAATTATTTTTTGCTTTTTGAAGGCGGTTTTTTGTTTTTTTAAACTTTTATTTTATGTTAGTTTCTGCATGACTATGCCATTAGGAATTAAATTTGCCATTTGTGTTTATTTGTGCAATAAAGATTAAATAAATAAATAGACTGGAATCTGCACGTTAAACTTGAACCAAGCCCTTTCTAGCTGGAAGCACTAAATCAAATGGTACCAATGTTTAGATAACAGAGATTACACTGCTTCCAAGAATAGCTTTGCATTGACACCGCGCGACCTAAGGACCGTCATCCACATAAACGTGTAGGTACTATGGGTACTAAACAACAATAAACCTACTTATAGAGAAATACCTACTTCAATACATGAAAAAACCTGCAAGACTCAAGAAACAAATATACTCGCACTCATCACAGAAATATCTGCCCTTACTGGGATTTGAACCCGTTCCGTACAAAAATGGTAAAAAAGGAACCGTTATGGTGAGACTTCGGTGTTTGTCTGTCTGTTCCCCCCTATCCTCGAAGTATATGAACCTGAAAAATGCACCTTATTGCATAGATCATAAAATTTCATTACAAAATGAGTAGGTATTTAATTGCGTTTTCCAACCATATTATCTTAAATATGGAACCCTCGGTGCGCGAGTCCGACTCGCTCTTGGCCGGTTTTTTTTTATCATTGTGAAACTACCATCGCCGGACTTGACTTACGCCTCAACTTACAAACCAGTGTAGCATATACGAGTCACTAAGCGTCTCATAAGAGTTAAGGGGTCTAGTTAGGCTGGTGTATTGTAGACCATAGCCCACTATTCATCGATGATCAAGCGTATTCTTTCTTCACTTTCTAACGTCGCTACGTGGACAGCCCTCTCGCCAAGAAGCAAACGCTAGTCACGTTTTTTTTTTCTATCGCTCGAAATGTATGGGATATATTATATGTAGGTAGGTACGTAATCGGGCCGGTGCAGCAGCTGATCAGGCCCAAACCATCAAGCGCCGCAAATATTCATCATTATTAAATAAGTATGAGCAGTCAGCTGATATGAAAAGCTTTATTAAGGCCCTGTCATCCCGGCTCATAGACACCTCCGGAGATCCTAGAGCTGGTGCTTACCTCTCCCAAAGGATTGGGCTAGCTATCCAGAGAGGTAATGCAGCCGTGTCATAGGGACCATGCCGCGAGCGGACCTGCTAGAGCGGGTGTTCTTTTTATAATGGTGATTATTATTTACATCTTTAATATTTGAGTAGCTTAGTTTTATTTTAATTTAAATAAGTTTAGTTTTAACTTTTAATTGAATTAAATATTATGGATGACATTCTCGTGCGTTACGATAAATCACGTGGTCAACTGTCATCCCATACATTTTGATTGATGGAATAGAATAGCGTTTACATTTTGGCTCGGACAATCAATATTAATTGATTCGAGCGTGAACTCAGCGTTCAAACACAGCTGTTTAGAAAATAAATTAACTTTATTCTTGGAGACTAAAAGTCCAATCAAAAGATAACCCATTGACAAGATAATCTTCAAAAGAGATGCCTCTATAAGCTGGGCTTAAAATAAGTTTGTAAACAAAACCTAAGCCCTTTAGCAGGACAAGTCGCAGTGTCCTGAGGCGTCCATTAGTCAGGCTGCAATCGGGAACGGCAGAACAACTGCGAGCAGACGTGACACTTGATAATCAGCTAAAATAAATATGGCCTCGGTTTTTACCCAACTGCCGGAGGAAAAAAATATTGTTCCTTTGTGGCGATCTAGAAAGTAAAAGTGTGGGCCGATGTTGGTGATTTCTTATGTCAATCGATTTGTTTTAATCTTGTGAGTGTCACTAAGGTTTTGACAGTAATCAAAATTCAATATGGCGGCAACTAGACGCTATATTGTTCAAAATAAAATAAAAAAAAGTCAATGAACTATGGCAAGTGGGGTATCATTATATAGGTAATTAAAAATCATCTTTAGGTTTTTTCATCATTTTTGATTTTGAATAATTATTTAGGATTTATAACGATTTAAAGTTGGTTAGCAACAGTCGGGTTTTTAAAGCTTGCTTTTTGTTAGACTTGTTTTAGATCGTTTCCAATATTTAGGACGCAGATTTGGTTTCCTCGTGCCTTTAAAACTTTAAATGGCAATTATAAAATCAGGCACTTAAAAGTGGTACTTGCGACCAGGGAAGAAAGATGGCCGATTGCAAAATTACCGATTTTATTTTGCTTTATTTCATATTTTTTTTATATTCTCACTCACTTAACATTGGCGAAATGATTACGGAAGCGCCATGAATTAATGAACGAGCCCTAATATACGGCAGGATAGTAAATAATGAGTTTTACTCACACCAAACTAAACAATCATAATATTCATAATGTATGAAATCATAATACAGTAGATTGACGTAATTGTTGAATTCACCGTAATTGTCTTAAACCTAAACAAACAAAACATGTAGAGTTTAGTAATTTGATTTACGATGCTTCAATAGTGGATCATATTGTGCTATAGGGCTGTGATATCACCAGGCCCGGTGCATCATAATCATATACTACGCAATTTAGGCGCGGAGCTACAATTGTCACCAGCGCTTGCATCACTGAGGGTGAATTCTGGGGCTTCTCCAGTTGAGAGAAAGAGATAGAGCCCTATAACTGCTATAGCTCTGTCCCTTTCTCTCAACCTAAACTGAACTTTCTTTGGTATGTCATGGTAACCCCCCTGTGTAGGCTGGGTTGCGTGCAAATGAATATGAATTATGTGTTTTTCAGCTGGAGCTTGAGATGGACATAGATAGATGGCACAAAAACTAATATACTTATTTTTAATTTACACAACACAAATTGCATAATTTCGATCTCTTTAAACAGTTTAAACCAACGATATAATAGTTATTATCCATAAGAACGAAATGCATACTTTCTTAAATCATAATGTTCATAGGTTAAAAAGTATACACATTTTTAACGTCTTTGATTAATGTGGTCATAGTTCTAACCTAACCTAGTAAGAAGAAATCGACTTAAAATTCATTATAACAAGAAAATGATAGTAGTTATTTGATCGTATGCGTGATAAAATTATACAATTTGTATTTATGCTAAATAAACGTTCATTTTGTTTTCGTAGGTAGTTAAATGAAATTATTCAAAATGTATTTATAACCTCACTCAGAGACGTCAATTAAATTGAATGCTTGTTTAGTGACGTGTTGTCTTATTCTATTGCTGTAGTAAAGAATGTGACGGCAGCATCTTTAATCAAGCATTAAATTAAATTGACGTCTCTGAGTGCGGCAGTAAGACTGATTGAAGCACAACCGTCTTTAAACACACGCCCCGCCACACCAGATAATTTCTCGATTGCGTAAATGTATCGAAAATTAAGAAAAGGGGGGGGGGGGAGACTCGTGGTAGCTAATGGAATAAACACACTATTGAAAGGCCATGCGACCCAACAAATCGCGATGCTTGTTGCGTCAAATCAAATCGTATTATTTCCTATTTATTTATTTATTTATTTATTATTCAAAGAACTGTCTTACAGTTTGATGCCAAAGCGTCAGACACGGAATTACACACACATCCTTATATATAAGTTTTGATGTACCAAGCATCTACATTTACCAGAGGATCTATTCTACAAGGTAAACCACAATGCTTTTGACATGTTATCGTATTGTCAACGTTACGATAGCTCTTATTTACTTGACAGTAATAGAATAGAATAGAATAAATTTATTTCAGACAACAAGGCCCATATTTACAAATACCTTAAGAATCAAGCATAACGCATTATGTATAATAGAATAGAAGAATAGAAATATTTTTATTGTAAAAAATGATGGGTTTACATTCGTTTTTCTACAATAGATTCTTATCCCCTAGTTTATCAATTACACAATAAATGAGTTAACAACAAACCTCACACTAGGCCTAGCCTGTGTCGCGAGATTCATTTCTCTATAAAGAGAAATAATAATAATATAAACAAACGTACTGACTGTTCTGTTTACATAATCTTTGATAAGACTGAGATGTTGCAGGCAGTGTGAGCGCGACCGAAATAGACTCAGTCGAGCACGCGCCGCGGACACTCCTGCGCAGGATCCATGTGTCGTTCCTAATTTAAAAATCAAAACCGGCGTTCTTTTGTTTATCAGATATGAATTCATAGAACTTTCTCGAACGTTATAAGTGTGCAGTGACAATGAAGGGTGTACTTGTGTGCGTTTTGGTGCATATGTGTAGAGTGGTGTATGGTGAGTGTGCTTTCGATAAATTTCAGCATAAGTGAATTTAGTGCGGTTTTAGCGGTCAATAAGGCAAAGGGTAATATAGTGATGAAAAATAAAAGGTCATCATTTCAATATAATTAACAGCTGTTAAGTGCTAAAGAGCACAAGTTTTCAAGATATATAATAAATATAAATGTTTTTTTAATTACGAGAGAAAGTTAGGAAAACTTAAAGTCCAACTTAATGCTATATTTATGTTGCTGTTATTGATGAGAGAAATATACAAATTCCGTTAATAGTATTGATTAATATAATAAACAATAGGTACACTATTATGTTTTAAAACATTATAATAATTATTTACATCAACTATAATTATTGCCTACTTTTAAAGCTATCCCTGTATTACGAAAATTGCCTTTTTACAAAATACAAAACACTTTATTGCACACCATACAGAAACATTACAGAAGGACATCACAATTAAAAATGATACAGTAATCAACATGCGGTCTTATCGCTGGCTGGTTAGCGATCTTTTCCAGACAACCTTAGAATTATGCATACAGAAGAAGAAGATGAAGAAGAAATACATTTATTCACCAACCATAAGACACACATTATCATGACAAAATTAAAGAAAACAGTGAAGGTAACAGAGTGGGCACGCAATGTGTGTGTACAGCATACGATGAATACTTGCTATTAACTGTATTAAATTTTACGTCAAACGGGCTAGGCAAATATTATAATGTAATATGAGTAAGATACGTAATGCTTTATTATTATTAATAATACAGCATTACGTATCCTTACTAATATTGTAAATTGAATAAGTATGTAATTGCAGTTACGGTATTTTGCTTCTTGATTATGACTCGTTTGTGTATCTTGCCAGATGGTTGTTAAGTGGCTGTGATAGGCAGTTCGGGGTATCGGTGTACTGACTGGAAACTTCTCAGATTGTGAAACTTTCTCGTAAAAGATTCTCGTAAAATTTTAAGAAAATTTATATTGTTTCACAAAACTCTCAATGTCAGCTATTTTTTGAGAAGATTTTCTTTCTGGGAATGTAGTGTACTGCAACTTGCATATTGCTAGTTCGGGGTCACTGTTTTGTCATATCATATTAGTATCTTTTTTGAAGACTTATGCCCCGTTCCTATATTCAAGAAACGAATGGTTTTCCTTACTTCTCGTTAAAATTTGACACATTTTGTACGTAGCAAATGTCAAAGTTTAACGAGACGTAAGGAAAACGATTCGTTTCTTGAATATAGGAACCGGGTATTAATCTTCAGAGTTACCTCAAACTTAATTACAAAAACCTGCCCTTGAAGGCCTATTGCTCCTAAACGAATGGTGCTAATACTTTAAAAAAAGATACGTGATAGTAACGTAGTAGTAGTACGTGGTAGTACTTTAAATAAATTCATGTTTCTTTTATTTTTGTTAGGTAGGTACTTATTTTAGACAGTAAACAAAAAGTTTCTAATATTACGCTAAAATTCACTTACTCCGTTTGTAAACACCTGAATTTATTTTGATGATTCATTCATCAAATTATGGACAATTCATGGGTTAAAAAGGATGCGTAAACTTCCGTAACACCCTTTGGAATAACAACAATACTAAGCGGTATTGTTTTTAACTCTACCACTATTACTGTCAAGTAAACAAGAGCACTACTTGTACTATTACCATCTATTACCTTATTCTGCGGAAAGAGCTACAATTACATTGACAGTACGATCAAACATCAAAAGCATAAAGGTTTTACCGAACAGAATGGAGTAACTGCACTTGTGATGAAGCCTTACTTTTTCAAACGTTATGGTTTTGCCAAGTAGAATGAAACCCAACAATAGTGCCCTCCTAAACAAGAAGGTAGGTAATAAGTAGAGTCAATAACTAAAGCAGATTACATTATCCAGAGGCCGCCGTAGCCAAGATGCAAACGCTACTTACGTTTTTCTATTCTATCACTCAAAATGTATGGGATGACGGTTCCGAACCGTACGTGTAAATGCAACTGTAATAATAAAATAGTAAAAATGTACGGTTCGGAACGAAGATTGCGGCGCGTGGCGTTTGCCGCGGTCCGAACTTTACGTGTAATGGCCGCTTATATGTCTGCACAGCACTAGTTGCTGTTCAGTAAACGTGCAGTGACCTATGTAACCCTAGTAGATATCAGTGAAATGGTCGGTAATTAAAGCAATCCGAACTTTACGTGTAATGGCCGCTAATATCTAAAACAGATTACATTCTATCCAGAGGCCGTAGCCAAGATGCAAACGCTACTTACGTTTTTCTATTCTATCACTCAAAATGGATGACGGTTGACCACGTGGTTTATCGCAACGCACGAGAATGTCATCGCATACATTTTGAGCGATAGAAAAAAAAAACGTTAGTAGCGTTTGCAACTTGGCTAGGGCCTCTGTTCCTAATAAGGTTGCACATAATATGACGACACGTTAGCGTTGTTGGTAGTGACTCTACCTGCGAAACTAGTGGTCCTGGTTCAAATTCTGCTAAAGGCAGATATTTATGTTAGGGCTAGTATTTATTCCCGAGTAAGATGTTTTATATACCTATGTATTTAGGTACTTATTTCTCTACACATATAGCAATGTTTATCGTCGTCTATACTCTGATTATTCTAATGATGCGTGTGACAGCTCATATAAACACTTATTACATTTATTTCTTTAACTTAAATAAATGCTTCATCGGTATAAACCTAGCGACGCCGTTCAGGAATTTCAATAATTATTCGCCTATTTCTGAACACGTCGCTTATGTGATTGAAATTACGAAATACGGCTGTCATAGGCACCATCTTAGAATAATCAGTGTATAGTACCCATAATACAAGCCTCGAGCTTAGTTTGGGACTATGTCATTTTGTGTGACATTGTCCCCTAATATTTATAATTAATTTTTTATTGTATAAATGTTTAATGGGGGATGCCGTTGTTTACTTTATCAACAAAGTAGCCATTCTATTATCGCTTTAATTACCGACCATTTCACTGATATCTACTAGGGTTACATAGGTCACTGCACGTTTACTGGACAGCAACTAGTGCTGCGCAGACATATCTTAGTGGACAGACGTATAATTATACCCAGTTTCAGCCCGCGACTTTGTTCGTTGCCCATCCACGAGGACGTTGTTTTTTTGATTAAATGGTAGCCTTAGGCACTTGTCCCACCGCGGGCGATGAGCGGGAAGCGAGTACAGCCAGCGATCAACTATTAATATATGTGTCTCTTTTATTGACACGGGATCTATATCTTTTGTTTCGCTAAACTAGTAGAGAGAGTCGTCGCCGGTAGTGTGAACAGCCAGCGATGAACTATAAATATATCTCTCTCTTTTCTTTACATCGGAGCGATTATCTTTTGTTCGTTTCTTGGGCGAGAAAATCGCCGATAGTTCATCGCTTACTCGTCGGCGGTGGGACAAGTGCCTAGGTATGTGTTAATTCAGGGTAGGTATACGCTATCTATATTTAAAATTTATCTGACTCCGTCCAGCCGATTTAACGTGATGTAGTAACAAACATACTAACTTACACACACATTTTAAAACCGTCAAATTTATAATATAAGTTTTTTTTATGGCATAGAGAAGGCAAACGAGCACATAGGCCACCAGATGGTAAATGGAAACTGTGACCCATAGACATTCGAATTCATAAATCTGCAATGCTGAGGACTAAGATGGAATGCCTCTATGCTACTTAGGTCGCATTTCACCAACCTTGGAATAAGACTTACTCCGAGATTAGTCTATACAAATTCGGCGTTTAATCTAGGTATAAGACCTTATTCCAGTTTGGTGAAATGCGGCCTTAGTCAATAAACCGGATGTCTTATCCCAACACCGGAACGCAACAATGCGAACACAGCTGCTTGGCGGTAGGTTAATGGATAAGATGGTGGTAGCGATCCGGACGGACCCTGCACAAGGTCCTACCACCCGCAAAAGTAGGTATAGTGTGATATGTAAGTACTTATAGTGGTATGTACTCAATGGCATACTTGTCACCTCTATTATAGCGCCATATAAATTCACTTGACCTCAAACAATGAATCTGAGTGGCGGAAAACGTTATCGATATTGAAAGTGTATACCTAATTAGGATTGACGTACGGTTCGGGACAGTCGCGTCAAGAGCTTATGTCAAATTCCATACATTTCGTCAGTTATCGAAAATCGTTTACGTTAACGTTAAGCATCTTGTCTATAATTGTTGATTCTCATTATGAGTCTCTTAAAAAAGAAACAAATTTTAATAAATTTAAAATATGCAGTACAAAAAATCAATTAGAAATGTGCAAGCACTTGGATAAACTATTTAATTCGTCAGCTATTTTTCTTATAAGATTTTGGTAAACATAGTCGGTAAGGACGTTGCTTTAATAAGAAATTCAATGATGAGATAAATGAACACAAAATAATGTTAATTAATATAAGTATTAATAAACAACGATAGATGGCGTCACTATACCCTCCGAGTATAAAAAAGCAAGCGATTACTAATTTCGCGGTTCTTAAGTAGGATCTTGGTGGCATAATTGGTAATGCGCCTGCATCGGCCCGGAGAGCCAGAGGAGATGTAGGTTCGAATCCTGCCTAAGACCGACGAATTTTTTTCGCTTTAATATAGTTTAGAATTTCGTGAACAGACGTTTCTGTTAAATTAAAAAATCTTTAATATAGGTATGTATTCTCTGAGGGCGGATTTCCAGAAAATACGTTAAAAAACTAGTTTAAATTATCGGTTTCCGATCAATAAAGGGGATAAACAACTCCGGTGCATACGCTTGGCGACCGAGTGTCTGCCGGCGAGGCTTAGTGCCAAAATACATATACTGCATCCGTTCCGATAAGCTAGGCTAGCTTAGCTAAAGTTGGGTGGGTCGAGTTTTGTGACTAGCATTCTACCTTCGAGATAACTACAGTGTTGGGGCAGTAGGTTGGTTTCTGCCGAACACTGAATAAGGTAGGTTAAGGTTGGTTTGTTTGATGGGAATGCCGCTGGAATGGCACTACCGTGCAGGTTAATTGGATTTATTGAACTAACTAAAATCATTACAATCACTTATAATGTAAACTAGGTTAGGTTGATTTGTGACGTGCGTAAGTCGCTGATTCAAGGTACTGGCAGACGTGCTCATTACTAGCACGAAAGCATGCTTTTATTGAGCAAGTGCTCATTAGTAGCATGTGTGTCGCACCATTGCTAGCAATGAGCATGCTAATTTTGAGCGTGCTCAAAAATCAAACGACATTTGATTTTCGAGCATGCTACCTGAAGCGCGGGTGAAAGGGGGCGTGCTTCGAGCACGTCTGAACGTCCGTACGTTTGCTTTGAGCATGCTTCTTTATGAGAATGCTTAAAACAAGCATGCTTATTGCTGGCAAATGTGAACAGTTGCAGAGCATGCTAATTTTAGGCAAGCTTATGAGTATGGTTATTTTTGAGCACGTCTGTCAGTACCTTCAGTTACTAAATGTAGGACGTACTTGTACATACAGCATATTCGAAAATCGAGGAAATTGGACTTGATTTAGGGGGTGAGAAACGTTATCGCCCTGAGAAAAATAAGTTCGGAATTTTTTTGACTGCTACGCGATTTAACTATCTTTTCACAATCCTCTTAAAGAAGATAAGAAAAAAAATTGCATCAAGTAAATAAATAAGTAGAAAAACCCTTCGGGTAATCCCTTTTGCGCCGAAACGCGACAAACGTGGACCACCATGTGGGTAACATATTTTTTAATGAATTACTTAAGGACTCAAGGTCCTTTCATGGTGTAAAAAACCGGCCAAGTGCGAGTTGGACTCGCGCAACGACGGCTCCGTACCGTCGTAGGTATTATTATATTCCGATTTGAATTCGATTTCGAATCGAATCAGCGCGAAAACTCACACTTGACCATGTCTTAGTATTTGTTGTTTTTTTTTTCAGGGGTCGCTAGTATTATACCAAATAGGATGGTTGTATGTTCGACCATTTTTACGATACAACAAAAATAAAAATACGTTGAAAAAACAACGTTTCATGTATGGACTCCCGTTATTTACACTTTTATAATATTTACACTTTTTTTTTGGGAATGAATGCTTGTAGTGCTCTTAGGCAATGGTCTTGTAACCTGTCACTAATACGCTGGTAGCCTGACCATGTAAAATTTGGTTACAGAATTATCAACCAGTTTTAGAGTTGTTGGTAATTCTGTAGCCTACACCACTCTGAGAATGAAGACGTGAGTTTATGTATGTATTTTATTTTATTTGTTGCCGTAATTACACAAATTATAAAAAAAGCTCTTTTAAGTTAGGACGGACGGACAAAAAGACGGACGGACGGACGGAGTAGGCATTAATAGGGTTCCGTTGGGTACAGGACCCTAAAATAGTCACGGGTTTATACGTCTTCGCCCCACAGATGTGGCACATCTGGAAGTCATTTGCACTGAATTCACACGGTTGGCTCCCAGATTGGCAGATTGCTATTTTTGTTGTCTTCGTATTTTTTAATTAGGTTAGTAACTCAAGGACTATTTAGAAGCACTTACTTATAAATGTATAGAACAAATCATCACAGAAAATCGACGATCCCATACTTGAAATCGAACCCGGGACGACTAGCTTTATAGGTAGGGTCACTACTGTACTAATTAGGCTCACTTGACTCTAACAAAAATTACCACTTTAAATCTTAATATTTCACAAACGGATCTCATAATAAAAAAATAATTTTCATAAACCCGCAAAACTTTTGAAATACCTATCCAACGATATTCCACACCATGGGGTAAACGAGAAAAAAAAATCCTCACGTTACGTGTAGGGGAGGTCCCAGAAAGTTTTTTTTTTCAAGATTTTATTTTACCACTTTGTCGGCGTGACTGATATATGTATATTTATGCCAAATTTCAGCTTTCTAGGACTAAGAGGCTGTGACCTAAGCTGCGGACGGACGGACGGACGGATGGACATGGCGAAACTATAAGGGTTCCTAGTTCGACTACAGAACTCTAAAAATTATAGTCGTTTGGCTTCACCCTTACACTCAAGTGTAAAAACAGGCCATAATATTTTACGTAAATTTGTAAGAGCAGTGACCCGTTCTACCGTATTACCAAAAAAGGGGCCTAACTGCATAGTAATAGTAAAAGCATTTTGAATTTAATAACCTTACCAATAGAGTACAAAATCCTTTGACTGTTACATCAGTTAACCTTCTTTGGTGTTACGCGTTGTAAATCTCCCTATCACAATATCTCGTTTAATGTAACGGATAGTGGGTGCAATATCTAAGAATATCTGCTCCAGATTGTTACTGACCCACATCTCTGACATTGATGCATGTTGTTGATCATTGCACCCACCGCGAGTGGGCATACGGTAAACATAACCTCTTGACCGCGCTAAGTGATGAACATACGTATATCCCATACTATTAAACGAGAGATATTTATATATTTGCAATATAGGGACTTACGGGGAAAGATTGGAACGGCGCGTGGCGTTTCCCGCGGTTCGAACTTTACGTGTGCAGGCCGCTAAATAGTGGCATCACGGACGCCATCTCTGCCTCACTCAGAGACGTCAATTAAATTTAACGCTTGTTTAGTGACGTGTTGTCTTATTCTATTGCTATAACAAAGAAAGTTACAGCAGCTACTTTAATCAAGCATTAAATTTAATTGACGACTCTGAGTGCGGCAGTTATAGCAGTATAAATAGTTAATTGGGATTGATCATATTTTTACAATTCCTCTATTTCGAAAACCATTTCGAGGAATAGGGTTTTAAAGCCATTCTGCATTATTAAGTTTTTGAAATATTTATCTATGTCGGATATTTCGACAAAAGTATACTTATTTAACCTTTGTTTGACTTTCGTTTTTTATCATTTGATATCGTTTAATTGTTGTAAATTATTATAAAATGCCATCACAAATTTTAAATAATCATGTCATCCATAAAATGTCTGGTAAATAAATAAAGATGATATAACAAAACTATTGGGTAAAATACAAAATTAATGATATTGGTCTCTTAAAATTACGTATTCTATCGAATTAGAATGTAAAAACCGTGAGTTATTTTTGTAGGTCTATGCCAAAGTCCTTATCTATGAGCACATTTTTTGGAAAACGCCATAGTTATAATTTGACATTTGCCGCATATAAAATGTGTAAATATTTAACCTGAAGTACCCAATCTATCCACCGCCGTTTCAATATTAGGAACGTCAAGTACCTACGTAGATTGCCAACCGGGACAATTTGGGATTGACCTGGAAATAGCCCGCGGTGAAGCAAGTGACCCGAACTATAGTGCTCGGCCATTAAAAGCATTCAACCCACGACATGTTCCAGCTGTTACAGAAAAAATAGAGCAAATATTCATAAAACTTTTCGAATGCTTTAAGAGGAATCGAACAAGGCTAAACGTTACAATTACATTTTTATTTCTTTAATAAACCAAAAAATTACTTTTTTATAGTAATGATAAAATAATACATTTAATATAATACAATTAAAAGTTAAAACTAAACTTCGCGGGCACAGGCCCGCGCGGCACGGCAGGCAGAGCAAGGAGGTCCCGACGGTGCCAAGAAAAAGTGAAAAAAGTGGGAAGCGAAGGAGCCCCGACAAATCCCAGCTATTCTGAAACAAAAAAAAATTTTAAATCCTGAACATTCAAAACAAATTACTGTATTACCCAAAATAAAAATAAAATAATTTTCTTTGTGTCATTTGACAAACGTTACATGTTTTATTTTTATTATTTAAATTATGATAATTTATATTTAGCTTCAACATGTTAAAATTATCACAGGGCCGATCATGATCTTTGAGGATATGTTCAGCAGTGGACGTGTTTCGGCTAAAGCTGGGTCCACATTTGTATGATTCATTTATAATCACACACACACACATAAACTCACGCCTTCATTCCCAGAGTGGGGTAGGCAGAGCCACAAACTCACCAACAACTCCAAAAACTTGTTGATAATTCTGTGACCACATTTTGCACAAACCAGGCTAAGATGTTATCCAGTGTATTAGTGACAGGTTGCAAACCCATCGCCTAACAGCACTACACAGCCTTAAGTCCCTTAGTCGTCTCTTACGACATCGAATGGAAGACATGGAGTGGCAACATTCTAAACCCGGCACCACACGGACCATAATCATAATAATCATTTATTCATTTGTTAAACATAGGTTACATATAGACTTAAACTAAAAGAAGATTTATTGACTAAGATTGAAAAGGGCATGCTTCGATGGTTCGGTCATTTGGAAAGGATGGATGAAAGAGATATACAGAGCGAAAGCGAGTGGAAGGGTCGGAAGGGGCCGCCCTAGGCGTACTTTTTCGAATCAAATCGGAGAAATACTGGAAAAGGGCCGAATTTTAAGTACCCGAAACCGACGTGCGTGCATGACTCGATGTATGAATGTGGAAGAAGCGAAAGAGATTTGTCAAGATCGTAGTAGGTGGAAAGAAGTGGTCTCTGCCTACCCCTTTGCGAAACAGGCGTGATTTAATGTATGTATGTGTAGGTTACGTATACCTATAGATGTTACAATTTTAAAATAGACCACTATGTTTTACCATTAGGCATACAAATTAGTACAGAAGGTTTAATAAAAAAAAAAAAGTTAAAAACGCCAATAGAATTAAAAATAGTATTTAAAAATGTTTTACATTTATGATGTTATTATTTCTCAGCATCCTACGCTGAGGAGATGATGGAAGCGACACAACTCTGCTGCAACCAGGGCACAGCGTATGGCCGGCAGCATTCCCTCGAAGACTGTTCCTCATCCTCACCTCCTGGAGTTCCGGCGCAGTTCGGATCGCTCTGCATCCTCGCGATGGACGACTGCTGCAAGCAATATTTCCAGTATGTATTCGTACACTAAAGAAAATTTTGGACTGTGTGACTTGTCACAATCATCTTTGAATTAAAGTTAGATTGGCAAGTACGATTTATACCCGTTTTCAATATTTAAACGCACGCATAGATTTGGTTACTTTGCCTAGGCTACAAGTATACATCCGCACACGTTACTGCTCCGGTACACCGGTTCTGCTTGGTACAATTGCAAATATTGTATTCTACAAATTATAATTATATTAATTTCTGTCTGTAGTAGGGTATCTTCGTAATATCTTATACCCGGGCCACACTAACGGGAAACGTCTCGTTAATAATCGGGATGGTAGACGTTATTACTAAGCCTATACGGTCTATCATTGTGATAATTGACGGCGTTTCCCGTTAGTGTGGCCCGGGCATCACAGCCATCTTTATCTTTCTTCGTTGACTTTATTACTTCCTGAATGCAATGAAAATTGCAAACGCTCAACTCTTTTGAATAAATGATAATTAACATCATTGTTTTTTCATCATTGTGATGTACGGTCATGAGCATTAATTTGGGACCCATTTCAAGAAAAATATGCTTGAAGTCGTCAATGTCATTAGAGATGTCAAGTCATTTGTTACTTTAAGGAAACTCAACTTTGTTGTTGTGTAATGTCAGATTGACTTTGGACCTAAGGTGGGTACCAAATTAAATCTCGTGACTGTTTAGTACCTACGTAATTGTAATTTTTATTTGCATTATTTTAAATTTTTTTAAACTTATATTTAACGCAAGACCTATATCAACAAGGTCATCGATCTCATTTTGTGCTTCACTTTCTCCATTTTCATCTCTGTGGTTGATTTTTTCTATATCGTTTAATTCTTCCTCAGCCTTTACTACTTGTTTACAAGGATTTTTGAAGATTAGAATTTCCACTTTAAAGTGCATCTTCTTGGTAGTTTACTAGTTTCTCAGAAATATGCTTATTCAATTGTTTATTAATATAGATAAATGTATATTTACTACAGTTTAACTGATCGATAACCTCTCGTTTCCAGGAAACTCCTGCGCATAACAATTCACGCTCTTATCTTTGTTATTAACAAAAAATCATTCGCAGAAATTTGTCGGCTCTCTTATTTAGGTCAATAATGCAATTATTTTAATCGGACACTGGGATCTTAGTGAGAAAGGGTGTAAGTCGACGTAACTCATACTAAAAAAAGTGTTTATACATAAACGGAGTATACTAGACTTACACCCTTTTTCACTCGATCTTCAGGGAGAATTATATCCTTTTTTACTCGGATCCCAGTTTGTCTAGAGAAAATTTTTCATTGACAATCAAGGCGTCGAGATGACAATATTCGTTCCTAATATTCAAAACGCGATAGATTTGGGTATTTAGTAGGTACCTTATTGTCAAAAAAGGTGTTATATCTGTTGCGACACACTCGTGTGGACATATTGTTGTTATTTTTAATATTATTTCATTGTTTGTTTTAAATGTACCGTAATTAATGTCTTTGATGGTTTAATGGTGCCAAGACCGCTAAGCTTAAGTGGGACTGGGCTGGACACGTCTGCCGAATGCATCCGGAACGGTGGGCCAAGGTTGCCACCGAATGGACACCGCAAGATGGCCACCGGAGCAGAGGCAGACCAAAAAGGAGATGGCGGGATGACTTAGACGCGTTTCAAAGCGAATGGCGGGATCATGCACTCAACCGAGACGAATGGCGGAAAAGAGGGGAGGCCTTTGCCCAGAAGTGGGACACTCAAATAGGCTAAAAAAAAAAAAATGTCTTTATCGCCTTCCGTGTTTTCACCGAGCTGTCCCAACGGAAGACCAGCGTTGGCTTCACATCCATCACATACTGAGTTAGGACCGTTTTCGCAACACTAGCACTAGATGTCGTCTTTTCCTTTGTTTTATTTTGTTTTTTATCTCTGTGTGTTATCGTTGTAAATAAATGTTTTTGTTTCTTTATTTCTAATATTGACCGTAGATCGTACTTTTTTAAATAACCCTGTTTTGTTTTTAGGAAGAAGAGAGATTGCGACACCGGAGTCGACGTAGCTACCAGCACCTCACAATGCGAAGGCACCCTTAACACAGCACAGGTAAGAGATAGCCACTATCATATAAATCTATAATAGGTAATAAATAAATAAATATCGGAGGACAATCTCGCACAAATTGACCTAGTCCCAAACTAAGCTCTAGTCTTGTACTATGGGAACTAGGCAACGATCAACATAGTTATATAGAAATATATGCTTAAATACATAGAAAACATCCAAGACTCAGGGACAAAATGAAGTACTCGCGCTCAGCACACAAATATTTGTGGCGTTATCTATGAAAAGGGACCTTATTGTAGATGGCGCTTCCGCCATTATTAACGATGCTCCTATTTAAATACAACGTCGCGTAACGCAGTGCGGCGTAAGCACCATCGACAACAACGAACGCCACATTTGGCCTTACCGGGATTTGAACCTTACTTATATAGTCTTATCATTTATGGCATTACTACATGTATTTATTTACAAAATGGTCTTAAAAACATTTCATGTTCAACGTAAACTCTGTTAGGGCACTGCGTTTAATCATATTATATTTATTTATATACTGCTGTGGGGTTGCCGACTTACAATAGTGCCACTCCATGTCTTCCCGTGGAAGTCGTAAGAGGCGACTAAGGGAATGAAGATGTGGGTGTATATATATATATATTATATTTATATACCTACTTAATAGCTAAATTTACAATATTACTTATACATAGAGATTTAGATATTTTTACAAATTTGTTGGCATAATTTAAATTTATAACTATGCCAAATTACAGCTTTGTAGTACCAAAAGTATCTGAGTTAGACCGCGGACAGACGGACAGACGGAAATCGCGAAACTATAAGGCTTCCTTGTTGAACGTTGAACTCTAAAAAGTTAAATCAAACACTATAGGTCCTTGAATAAAGACTAGATACTGGATATTACGTCCAAGATGGGTTATTTCTCTGATAAGCGGCCACGTCATTAAGAAAAGGTTAAAGACCTAGGGCCTTTAGCCTTACACGATATGCAAATGCTAGTACTCATTTTAAGCTTTGTATTTCGACGACGCTCGTTGGTAATCTACAGTGATAAGATCTAGGATGCAATTTGGGGTGAACGGCCTCAAACATTATGCTTAACATGGACGTGACTAAAAGTTCGAGCCCTGGTGATAAGGTTAACAAAGTAGTAATAATAATTATTACTTTTACCTGTATACCCTGGTAAACAGATAAAAATAGTAAAAATACGATAAAATACAAGACGTGCAAGTAACGTTCAGTTCTTCTATGCATTACTGTATTTTTTTTGTCATTACGTAGGTACTACTTAAAATTGAAAGTTATCCGATCACTGGTAATCTAAGAACCTAGCGATCCCGGGTTCGGTTACTGGTAAGGGCTAATATTTGTGGGACAAGCACGAGTATTATTCCTGAGTTTCTTTTTTACATAAATAAGGAAGAGTTGTAGAGGTGTACTTTGTAGTGGTGGTATGTCCTTGCGCAAGGTCCTTCGGGATCGCTACCAGAGGGGCTAGACAAGGTGCATTACGCTAGCTAGCGTTTCTATTCGTTACGTTTTTAAACCAATCGCGTCACTGGTAGATGACGTGATACGAAAAGTCACGTGATCTACCAGTGACGCGATTGGTTAACAAACGAAACGAATATAAACGCTGGTTAGCGTAATGCATCTTGTCTAGCCCCTCAGTTATCCTTTAATCTAACGCCAATCAGCATTCGCATTGTTGTGTTCCGGTGTAGGGATATGACAACCCGTGAGATTACTAGCATAGAGGCATTCCATCTTAGTCCTCAGGGAGGCAACGCATTTGTGATCTTAGGATTGCAGTCTTAAGATTGTAGTTTCAAGAATGCAAATGTCTAATGGGTCACAGATCCCGCTATCAGCTTAGTCCTCTGCATGCCGGAAAAACTTTCCAAGAAAATAATTCATTTATAATACACGGTGGCAACATGTTTTATTTCTGAGTAAATCTATCTTTCACTAGAAGTACAATAAGAGAGATAACAGACAGATTAAAATCTTACGCAAAGTTACATTCCGGACAGGAAATTTTTGTTACAAGGGCATCTATTGTTACGTATTTGGTGCTAGAGCTAATTTAAACCTCCAAATGTATATTATGTAGTCAAGTAAATTGATTGTTTTGTTGTTTGACTATAATACTTTAATTAGCCGTGTTAAACATTAATTTCCTGATGTGACACGACTAATTAATGACATGGAAAGTGTATAATGCGGCAAATTGACGTATTATGTCAAACTGCTAATCAATCAATTTCCTCGACACTACGAGTTTATGTCGACCGACTCCAGAGGGCATCATTGGCCACCATAGGAACGGAGTAATACGTAAGAGTATGTTACGTATTACTCCGTTCCTACGGTGGCCAATGATGGGCCATCGTGGATTATTGTACACAACTTTACTATCTGCGACTTCGTCCGCGTAGAGTAGCTTTTTTAGGGTTCCGTAGCCAAATGGCAAAAAACGGAACCCTTATAGATTCGTCATGTCTGTCCGTCCGTATGTCACAGCCACTTTTTTCCGTAACTATAAGAGCTATACTATGGAAACTTTGTAAGTAGATGTATTCGGTGAACCGCATTAAGATTTTCATACAAAAATAGAAAAAAAAACAATAAATTTTTGGGGTTCCCCATACTTAGAACTGAAACTCAATTTTTTTTTTCATCAAACCCATACGTGTGGGGTATCTATGGATAGGTCTTCAAAAATGATATTGAGGTTTTTAATATAATTTTTTCTCAACTGAATAGTTTGCGCGAGAGACGCTTCCAAAGTGGAAAAATGCGTGTCCCCCCCCGTAACTTCTAAAATAAGGGAATGATAAATGTAAAAATAATATATGATGTACATTACCATGCAAACTTCCACCGAAAATTGGTTTGAACGAGATCTAGTAAGTAGTTTTTTTTTAATACGTCATAAATCGTAAACCGCAATTTACCTTTCACGGAACCCTTCATGGGCGAGTCCGACTCGCACTTGGCCGCTTTTTGGGATAAGATGTAGCTTATGAGTTAGTTCAAGGTATACGCTATTTTGTATGGACCCCGTCCCCATCTTCCAACAGTCACGGGATGCTTGTCAAATGTTCATTAAAATAGGAAAAATCCTGTTTTAGTTGCAAAATTGATGGGGTTTTCTTAATGAAAAAAAACCTTTCAAGAGCAAAAGGCAAGGATGTGTTTATTTTCAAACAATTTCCGTACAGTAGATTATGGTTTTCCAAGAAAACCCCATTCATAGGGCGATCATAGTAAAAATATGTTATGTTGCCAAAATCTAATAAACTGAGTCATGTTTCATTTCTGCTGCTGGCTGGGATAATGTTTGCCCTTCGTCCTCTCATTCCAATCGCTCCAACCGTTTTAGCGTGAGGAGGAGTAACAGACATACACACATACACAAACTTCATCTTTATAATATTTGTGTGATATGGTTTTGTTTCTGTATTTTATCATTTGATAGGTTTTTCATGCTTTTCTGTATAATTTATAATATTTTCCGAAAAATTGCAACTTCTTTTTTCCTTATCACAAGAAACTAGGTGCTTAGAAGACATGGACAAACGCTTATTTCGAGTATCGGTTAAATAAACACCGTAACTAGGTAATTAGGGATCCTTATCGCTCTTGCGTGATAAATAATCCCCTATCTAAGCAAAAAGTTACAACTTTTACTACTAACACATTCCAATATAATTCATGAGCGTGGTAAAATAAAGTTGAAAATAAAAGCTCGGACTTATCAGAGTTAAGTCGTTTTTGCATTAAAACGTGCGGATTCTGCTGATGTAAGATTGAAATAATAAGGAGATTAAGAAACATGATGCGGAAATTATGTCATAGTCAATATAAACATCATTGTACGCTTAATTAAAACAACAATGAGGAATTGGCAAAAGTAGGTATTATTAATAAAGAAATCCAAAGTGTTCTTAAGTGTAACATAATACTTGTATCTGTAAAATACAAAAAAATAAATAAAAAAAAAAGTAAAATAAAATACCGAGAGACAAGCGACTTTACGCCGATGCTCCAAACTCTGAAGCTTGGTGTTGGCGAGTGAGTCGTCACCGATGGTCTCCTAAGCTGGGTCCACATTTGTATCATTTTGTCGTATCGTATCTCCGTCGCGTTGCACCGACGCGTATCAAGATCGCTAGTGTGGACGCAAAAACAGCTCGATCATGCGGCGCGCCGTATCTGATCGCTCGGGACCGATGTTGACACGCGTTTATTTTATACCCCGCACAATCGCGATCGGTTACGCGTATCAAGATCGGTAAGTATGGACGTGTTTTGATACTGTATGACGATACGAAGTTACGATTTGATACGCGATACGCCGTGATCGCTCTCGAGGCGGTTTTTCCCCGATCATCAAAGAGGATACGGATAGCGTCCACACTTAATGATTCTGGGTTATGATACGATACGCTGCTACGCTACGGTTATTATGGACGCATTTTTTCACGCGACGATGGAAGTGATACGGTGTGCTCAAAGTGAGCGTCCATACTTAGGATACGTGAGTTCGATACGATACGCGTGATCGTGATCGGCGAAATGATACAAATGTGGACCCAGCTCTCGGTCCACCGAGTTCATCGCGTCCAACTGACATTTGGTAGAGCCATCCCACAGGTGGCAGCGGTACTCTATACACGAACGAACTTGTGCTTGATATAAGTGGAGCAACTGTTCCGGTGTGAAGTACCGCCGAACCTTAAAGAGGATGCCATTTCTTTGGCAGCGGTTTTCGCTTTTGACTCAATGGACCGGCCGAAGTTTAGGTTCCCTAAAAGTAGGTACCTGTTTTTTGTGTCTTGTCAGAAATGACAGTTTTCTAAGACTTAAAATAGATTTTAAAAGCTAGACGACGCAAATGAGCTAGTAGTTCACCAGGGCCCCTAACCAAGATGCACACGCAACTAACGTTTTTCTTTTCTATCGCTGAAAATGTATGGGATGACATTTTCGTGCGTTACGATAAACCACGTGGTCAACTGTCATTCCTGATAGAAAAGAAAAACGTAAGTAGCGTTTGCATCTTTTCTACGGCCCCAGGAGAAGGATCGCTTTGACTTGATATCAATTCATCAATACGGCCCCGATGACCTACTACGTTGACTTTGAGCTTTCTTATAAATGTACGTTACTGTGTGATGATCAGGGATCGGAGATTCGAGTAGATATTTACCTAAAGTAGGCAAAATTCCAGAAAATTGAAGGAAATATGGTGTCGACTTGGCGACACGGACAATGGCGTAACTTGTTTATTTAGAAATCCCGGGATGTTTATTAATAAATTCAAATTGAGTCTCCTTCCACACAACTGAATAACAACGCCGCTGCAAAAGTTTAGGTAGGTAAATATCTATGTTAATTTCCCATTCATGGTTATAATCACGGAATAGAAAAATCAGTAGAAGTGTCAAGTGGGCGTGTAACGTGTGGTATAGTTATGCGGAGTTCCGCGCAACCTACCATACTTTTGCCGCGATCGCTTATTTGGATATTTCGATATTTCGATATTTTTAAAATAGGAAATAAATCCAAAAGCATGTCTTATTGTGCTATTTTGGAATGTAAAAACGATGGCCGCACCAAAAACATTTTCCATGGTGGCGTGTTGTTTTTATGATAGTTTGAGTATTGGCGACGACAACAACTCATGCCACTTTCACTGTTTTTTCTATTCCGTGGCTATAATGGACCAAACTACAAATTGTTTGCATTGGTTGACATTATTTTTGTCTTTTTCTCAGACGTGCTGTAACGAATGCATGAGAGGGACGCAAATGGCGGTTCAGGGCGGTTTCGCATGTGAAGCGGCGCCGGTAGGGGGCGCTGCTGAGGAGCTACTGGCCAACGACGCATTTAAACAGTGTTGTGTGGTAATTATAAAAATATTTTATAGTAAGTAAGTAAAGCTTTAAAAAACCCGAATATTGTTAACCAACTTGAAATCGGTATAAATCCAAAATAAACATTTAAAATGAAAAATGATGAACGAAACCTAAAGACTATTTTTAAATACCTATTCAATGATACTCCATTTATATGTATGTATGTTTGTATATATGTTTGTTCCTATGTAGCTCTCTAGAAACTAAACTCGTGGACCGATTCTTATGATGTCAATCGAATGATCTTAAAAATCTTGTCACTAAAGATTATGACTGTAGTCAAAATTCAATATGGCGGCAACCAGACGCCAAATATTAAAAAAAAGTCGACGGACTATGACAAGTGGGGTATCATTATACAGGTATCTAATTATTTTTACCGTTTATTTCATTTATTTTCATTTTGTATGATCATTTAGGATTTACAATGATTAAAAGTTGTTTAGCAACAGTTGGGTTTTTTAAAGCTTGCTTTTTGTTCTAAAGTTCCCTACTTAATACACTTACGGACAAAAAAAACGGGACAGAGTGCGTTTTTCATACAAACGAGGCTATTTCGAAGCCTTGGTTACTTGCCAGGGATTTATTTTTGTCAGGTATAATTGCGGATACTCCGAGGTTCAATAGAGGAGGTCAAAATTTCTTAAGATACCTAACTGATCGCACAATCAGTTAACACCACAGCGAGAGAGTTTGGGTCAGCATTTGGATTTCCTTACATTTTATTGCCATTTTAGATCTTTTTCTGAACATGCACAATTCCGGAGTTAACCGCAGCTTCAATCAGTTGGGTATCCTTGGCACTCTGGAAGTCCTGTATTGATGCTCGGGGTATCCATCATCAGATTTCACTAAAAGCCTCTACTGGCGAGGAACCAAGGCTTCGAAATAGCCTCTTTAGTATGAAAAACGCACTCTGACTCGTTTTTTTTTGTCCGTGAGTGTAGTTTAGAAAAAGTTCGAAACCTTGTGCTTTTTCTAAGCAATCTGATGCTGATGCTTCAGATGATGAAACTAAAGTTAATTATTTTGCAGAGATCTGCCGATCATAATGTTGAGAGGCACGTGCCACCTCTGATGTCAGCGGCGATTCCGGTATCCAGGAATGTTTCTGGTCAGTTTTCCTTCTTACTAATGACTCTATTTATTTATTTATCAAGGGAAACAAACAGCAATATATAACACGTTATAGTTAATACATTGTAGCAAGGACATTGGCCAAAACAGTTTCCACTACTGGATTAAATACAGTTGTTGCTCAGGCTGAACGTATAAACTAAAGAAACTTTGGTTAATTGTTTCTCTAACTAAAGAAACTCATAATAAGTACAGTCAGCTGCAGAGAAATGTAACCCCCTTTGCAAGGAAACCTGTATGCAGGGGGGATTACTTTTCTCTGCAGCTGACTGTACATAAATGTTACACTCTAGCATTCTTCCAAAATAACGAATCTTACTTAATATTATTATATTATATTATTTACACAAATATTTTCATTTATCCCTTGTGATATTCCATCATTACTCTTTCCGTATTCCTATTCAATTGTTTTTTATTTTTTCATTGCATAAACAAATTTATGTTGAGATATGTGGAAAATGTCAGTGTCTATGAACCTTTCATTATGCATTGTCTTGCATCGGCTGAGTGTTGATGATAGCAAAGATTTCCCACTACCGGAATAACTTTATCATTTTGGATTTACCTTAGTTAACTGTAGAAACCAATAAACCATTATAAGAGGTTGCATATGCTGCCACACCCACACAAGAATCGAAAGAGATGGCTTTATGTGCTTCCGAGCGAAGAACGTGAGATGTAGATAGTTTGCGAGCGCCTTGATGGCAGCGTCAAATTCAAATAATTGCTGTTTGCTTTAAAACCACAACACTTATTAAAAAATGGTTTACCAGAATCAAGAGGTTATAAATACTCAACTATGAAATCAAAACACATCGTTAAGGATTGAAGGATTTTGAAGATTTAACCAAAACCATGCGAAAAACGGGTCATGTTTGAAAAAAAATACTATAGAGGTTTTTGATTTTAATCGTGTTTTTGCCTTTAAAAGTTTAAAAAAAAAAAACAAATTTAATATCGTTACTACATTAGAAAAAACGTGTATCTGATACTTCGAGATGTATGAGTTTGAACTTAATTCCCTTCATGTTTAAGTTTAAAATCGTACTTCACGAAATGTGAGATACGTGGTTTTACCATATATCCAAAGACCAGACATATAGGCGTTATGGGTATTGAGATCTAGATCGCGGAACACTACCGACTTTATCACATGTGGCGTTATCTATGAAAATGGACCTTAATGTCGACGGCGCTTACGCCATTATTAACGATGCTTTGATATAAATACAAGGTCGCGTGACGCAATGCGGCGTAAGCGCCATCGACAATAAGGTCCGTTTTCATAGATAACGCCACATAATGTGGCTTTTTAAAAACAACATCGGATTTGTCCGTGTCCTCATCTACGCATTCAACCAGTTCAACAATCTGCGGTAATATTGCTCTTGACGCATAATGCCCTAAATCTGGAAAATGTTTAAAACGCAGAATGACCTAAACGCATAAAGTCCTAAACGTAGAATGGCCTAAACGCATAATGTCCTAAACGACATAATATGTAGATTAACATAATCAACGGAGCTCCGCTCCCGTGGAGCTCCTATTTCTGGGTGGTTTGGCCCTCCGGGCCTGCTGCAAAACTAACATAACCTAAACCTACCTCATATTTGAAAATGAAAATGAAAATGAAAATGTTTATTTTTGTTAGAAATTCAGGTTACTAAAATAGTATAGGTTGAGACCTCCTAGTAAGTATAGTAATACCTGTGACAGGAGGCCTCGCTCTTCTATAACAAGTGATTGGTTATTTAACAAAAACAATAATAATCATATTAAAAGTTCTACAAACTAAAGCTTACACGTGAAATGAATACAATTCAGATTCTTAGATACTAATGAGTTTATATTGTGTGTGTGCGTGTGCGTGTCCGTGTGCGTGTGCGTATATTTATCCCGTTCGACTGTAGTTTGTGTTATTTAACCGGATATGCATGTGTGTCATTTTGCGGCTAGGTCATTTTGCGTCTAGGACATTTTGCGTCTAAGGCGTTTTGCGACTAGGACGTTTTGCGTCTAGGGCATTTTGCGTCCATAAAATAGGGCATTATGCGTCATGTAATATTCCCTTAAAAACGGCGCTCGGTCGAACGAGTGAACGAGTGAACGCGCCACACCGGCGAGTTTAAGTAGTCCCGTCAGAGCGCACAAAACACATTTTAGCGCGTGCATTCTCAATTAGGCACAGGGCTTCTGTCGATAAGATCGAGCTTAGAGCTCAGAGGCCCTAATATGGCTGCGTTTAACGCGTGACAAAGTTTCGATAAAATGTCCGTCACCTTCTGTCACGTAAATAAGTAAGAGAGTGACGGATGCTTTATCCACTTTTGACCCGCGATATAGACGCAGCCATACTAGGCCCGCTGTTCAAGTTAGGTAGGGTTGATGTGGATACACGTGGATAAAACATCTATCACTTTCCGACCAGTACATAAGTGCGAGAGTGACGGATGCTTTATCCGCCGCGTTAAAGGCGTCCATGATACGAACCCAGATTTTATTTATTTAATACGACCATAGTAGGTGGTATAACGGATTATATTGCCGTTGTTATAGTAAATGATTTTTCAGATCGGTCTTCACTATGCGAAGAGTATGCCCCAAACGAGCTGTGTGCGCACCACTGTATACCTGTGCCAGGGTCATACAAGTGTCAATGCAATCCTGGGTACATGCTGATGTCTGATGGAAGGAACTGCAAAAAGGTAATTTATCTTATCTTTCATCTCTCCTTGAGAATTTCCATATCTCAATAGCGAGATGTTAATGCCATTTACATCCCTAAGGCGGAAAGTCATGAAAAAAGTATTGTTCAAAAAATCAGCAATTTTTGACTCTGGAAGGAGCATGGAATAATCTTATACAGCCATAAAATCAAAATATTTATTCGGTAAACTGGCCACATGAGCGTTCTTTTACGCGTCGGTGACTTGGGTGAATCTATTCTACAAGACCATTATTGCGGAGAAGAAGCGCAGCAAGAAACTCCAATTAACACTAGCAACCAAATTCTAATGACTTTTTTTTCAATTGTGTTTATTATAAATAGACACTAATCATTTTTGTATAATAATATCAAATTAATACAGTTCGTGACAATATTATACACAATTTTTTTCTTACTTTCTTTTTAGTCTTTAAATGAAAAACAGAATGTTTAACTCGAGTGAAAGTATCAAAATTGAGCTCGCAGACTAAATGTCTCTGGAAGCAATTGATCACTTACGCAAAGTAATTGAGCGCCTACGTCAATTCCATACATTTTGACAGTTTCTGAAAATCGTTTACGATAGTTTTAAGCAACTTGTCTAGCTTCAAATCAAATCAAATCAATCTTTATTTGCATAGAAAAAAGGTTGTAGTTACAAATTATTGTGACAATTATTGAGCCTCCCAGAAGACATGAATGAGATGGTTCATGATGACTTCTTAACCACAGGTGGAGAGAAATAGATGCAAGCCTCGCAACCCATGCCACCACATGTGCAATGACAACGGGGGGGCCGAGATCACGTGTTCCTGCAGGCGAGGTTACGAGCTGATGGCCGACAGGAAGACCTGTCAAGGTAAGCCGCGGTCTTTTTTATGGCATTAAAAAGGCCTACGGCCTGGCTATCTGATGGTAAGTGGGATGAAACTCATGCACACTTTGCATTTCTCAAGTTTGCAAATAAGTGAAAAACAGACACTTATTCTTCTGACTCTCTATTTTCAAAAGATAGGTCTTGCTACTCCAAATTACTTCTCGTTTGATTTAAAAAAGTTATTGATGTCATTTTACTCATTAGGCAACGTACTTTCGATATCAGTTTCAAGTTTTTTGATGTCTGTAATAGTTACGGAATAATCGCCTGGACACACTTAACGATTACACCCTGTATATACCAGCTCGATAGCATATTTACTTATTATGCTACCTCACTAGCCCTATTGAGTGTTCGGCACGGTGCTAGCGTGTCTACACAGGATCATTTAATAATAATTACTTTCCAGATATCGACGAGTGCTTGTTAGATCCGCCCGTGTGCCTCCCCAAGACACAGTGCTACAACGTGCATGGCTCGTTCAGGTGCATCCCTGTGAGGACCTATTCATCTGCCGAGAGAGGATTATGCCCCACCGGTTTCTCGAGGAATCCTGTGAACCATGCTTGTGATGGTAAGTCAAGGCGGTACTCTGCCTTTTGGCAGAAATATGTAAAATGTAACGTTTCCCGACCATTTCATTTGCCAAGTAGCTTTATTTAAAACTGTAAATATAACATTTATAAAATAATATTAAAAAAAACTAACCTAACCTAACCACGGGTACACGATGTTACTGAAATAAATCCAATTTTGCCAAACATATTTCGGCCAAAAGGCAGGATTAGGTACCCAAGGTGATAGATACTAACTGTATACATTATTGGGTTTTTCAAACACGCTGATATCTCTATATATATCTGGTCTAGGGCCTCAGTCCCGCTTTAACTATGAAATGATGCAAACATGGCAAACTAGTCTAGAACCCCCTTTACATACATACATACATACCTTAACTCCGGTCTCCTAATGAGGTAGGCAGAGACTATGGAACGCCAGATGCACCGGTCTAAACATACAACCTTTGGCTTCCTCTACATTCATCAACCTCTTCATGCATTTACGTCGGTTTCGGGTGCGTTTGATTTGGCCCTTATTCAGTGCATTTTGAATCTGATCACTGTCTGTGCGTCTAGGGCGTCCCCTACCGATATCTCCACTCATTCTCGCTCGCCATATCTCTTTCGTAACTCTTTTTTTATCCATCCTTTATAAATGACCAAACCATCTTAGCATACCCTTTCCGATCTTTGTCACTACATCTTTTTTCAATCCACATCGTTCTCGAATCTCGCAATTTCTAACTCTATTCATCATCCTAACTCCAAACGTACTTCTCAGAGCTCTCATTTCAATAGCATTAACCCCTTTTATTTTCCAGATATTAACGAGTGCCTCCTTCCAAATACGCCATGCCCTCATGAATGTGAGAACACGATTGGAGGGTACAAGTGTAATGGAGCCCCCGGAACCTCGACTGATTTGGACAGCAGAGTTACACCAGCTGAAGAACAGTGCCCTGCTGGCTTCAGAGCTGGTGGTGACGAAGAGTGCGAAGGTAAGTCGCTGATGAAGTCATCATTGGACTTCATTATATGCCTAAAGCCTCGATAGGAACCTTCTTACCATGGTTATCTGTGGTAAAATTTTCTATTCCGTTTTATTTGTCCGAATTTTCATAAGTTAAAATCCTTTTTTAACCGTTTAACTTTTCGCATATTAATAAAACCCTTTTTGTATTTATGGCGGTTTTGTAGTGATTTTGCCAATGTCAAGTGAATGAGAGTATAATCAGATACCTAATAACATCAAAAAAAAATACAATCTAATGCCTAAATGCCTATCGGAGAATGCTTATATTACGACTAATGACGCCCGCGGGGGACCCGCCCCACTCGCGAGCTGTTTGTAATGGCGAGCGGCGGGCGCGGCTCCCGCTAGAGTCCCGACCCGCGCCTGCCGGGTGTGTGAATTCTTCTTCTTATAGTGCCTCTCCAACTAGTGAAGGTTGGCAGTCAGCTCCGCATATTTCTCTCGGTCTTTAGCGAGGTTGAAAAGCTCCGCTGCACTTGTGACTCCAGTCTATTCCCGAATGTTTCGCAGCCACGATTTCTTTCAGCGCCCGACAGCTCTTCTTCCAGCAACTTTGCCCATCATTAATAATGAATGCGTCTATATAACTCCACGTTAACACCCGAACTTCTGACCCGCTCGGCGCACGACCCGCGCCCGCCCGCTCTATATTTTGCGTTAAAGATCGTTTTGGTGGATATTTTTAGGTTTATTGCAGATTCGATTTGTCTATTTTCCCATGAACATTGCAGACATAGACGAGTGCGTCGCCCACATTGACGACTGCAACCGCCAGTCGCAGTTCTGCATCAACACACGCGGCTCTTTCTACTGCCAGTCTCGCACGTCGAGGTACTGCCCGCCAGGGTTCAAGATAAACCCAGCCACTTCCAAATGCGAAGGTACGTTTTACAATAGGAAATATTCATGACTTATTTTTAAAGCAAAAGCTGATTCATGTAATTTTTTTTTTTTATTATGTATCTATAAAAATAACCAAGATATAAGCCAACAAAGTAGGTTCCTATTCCTTACTATCAAAACAGAATTTAACAGAGTTTATATGTGGCCGACCTGTTACATGACGTCACAGTGCATATTGGATCTATCTGTCTAATCGCTGTCTAATTAGCAGTTTAAATTGCTTGTATCATCCGTATTTCTACGCCGATTTTAATTTTCATTTCACTTTTGGTGATCTCTTTTACGGTTTTATTATATTTTGTTAAGAACTGTGATTTCAAAATCCATGCATATTCCTATTCTAATATGGCCAATTGTTCAAAGAAATTCTATAAATTAAGGTTTAATTGCATCAAAATTTATTACCGTAAAAAAAACCGGTAAGTGCGAGTCGGATGGGGAAGTCTTGGGTCTGAGTCGCACTTGCCCGGGTTTTTTTATAGTATCCCGATAGTCCCAAACAGTGTTTTTGACATTTATATCTAAGTGTGTCACGTAATATTTACAGATATCAACGAATGCGAAGAAGAACTCGAGACTTGCGGAAGTTTGATGTGCGTCAATCTTTTGGGCCTGTACGACTGTCGAGCACCAGCCGTGTAAGTTTGTCCTGTAATCCGTCACTTGCGGCAAAAATATTAATCCTGTTTATTAATACATAGTTAATTACATACATTAAATCACGCCTGTTTCCCAGAGGGTTAGGCAGACCACTTCTTTCTACCTGCTATAATCCTGGCGAATCTCTTTCTCTTCTTCCACATTCATATAACGAGTCATGCATGCATTCGCCATTTTTTTTGTATTTCTCCGATTTAATTCGAAAAAGTACGCCTAAGGCTGCCCCTTCCGACCCTTCCACTCACTTTCGCTCTGTGATCTCTTTCGTCAATCTTCTTTCATCCAAACCACCATATTAATAAACTGATCTCAACTCGAATGACCATCTCAAGATGCGTCAAACATGACAGTTGTCTATGACTTGATGTTTACTTTGACGTATCTTGTGACAGGCATCTCAGCCAAGATCAGTTAATGGTCCTTAGTCTTGAAACAAGGTTTTGAGACCGATAGTGAACCACATTTTGACACTACATTACCGAACTTAAGACCAAATCTTTTCAGACCCTAAATTCGGCATTCCTAAACTTAAATTATATGCATGCTTATATTATGATAAGTGTGGAATTATCTTTATTTTTTTAGAAACAATTGTCCAGATGGTATGCGGATGAAAATAGATTCAATGACTTGTGAAGGTAAGTTAAATAAACTATCTACCAACTATGCAACACAAGTAAAAAGAGAAAATATGCTGAAACTAAAGTACCTTACTAATTAAAATGACGAAGAGCCATGCGTCTGAATGGGCCCAGAGCCAACAGAGTGGAGCGATATTTCATTAAATAGGTAGTATGGTAAGTCATCGATATTTAGGCTCGTCTTAATTGTATCAATATACATTACGTAATAGTCTGAAGATTTTAAGCAAAATGCTGGCCCACAATGGACCAAGCTAGCTCAAGAAAAGGCAAATTAGAAGAAACTTGGGGGGGCAACAAAGTCCAAATTTAACAGAAGGCATTAGAATAAAATACTGCAGAAAAAGAAGAAGAGAAGACGTTATGAGAAATCTATAGGACTTACAGTATCATTATAATAAATAGCTTTTACTAGCAACTAATTTCGTAATTTTGTCATCCAACTGCAACCGTATATTTTTCCCGGATAAAAAGCCTATAAGCTATTCCAGACTATAATCTACCTCTGTACCAAATTTCATCCAAATCCATTGAGCCATTCTGGTATGGTTGAGTAACAAACATACAAACTTTCACATTTGTAGTAAAACTAGCTGTCCGCGCCCGGCGCCGCACGGGTGTATTTTTTTTCATACAAACCTTATGAAATATACTTTACGTCCTATTCTCAGACCAACTGAATATACACACAAAATTTCATAAGAATCGGTCAAGCCGTTTTGGAGGAGTTTTGTTACAAACACTGTGACACGAGAATTTTATATATTAGAAGATGTACAAAAACCCCCGCTGTAATAGTGACCCCTTCTTTCATAGGTGATATCTTTTAAACTACCCAACCGATTTTCATTAAATCTAGCTGAAAACCATCGCTAGAAAACCTGCTCAGCATTGAAATCGGTTCACCCCTTTAAGAGCTACGCTACCACACACACACTCAAAGTGGTCAAACTTATAATACAGTTTTTCCATATAGATATCGACGAGTGCCTCGAAGGTACCCATCTCTGCGACCAGCATCAGAACTGCCTGAACACGAACGGCAGTCATGAGTGCCGCTGCAAGCTCGGGTACGAACTTGACAGTACCACTGGCGCCTGCGTCGGTAAGCATACCATTTGTACCTACTGAAATAACAGGGGTTTACCCTTGAATCATCATCATCATCATTCTCCTGCACTTATCCCAACTTTTTTGGGGCCGGCGCAACAAGTATTTTTCTTCTATACTTTTCTCTTAAGCTTCATCTCGGTAGTCACTTTCTTTTTAGCCATATCATCATACACACAGTCCATCCATCGTTTTTTTGGTCTTCCCCTACGCGTATGGCCATCCACATTCATACTCAAAACTTTCCTGACGATATTTTCCTCATTCCTCCGCATCACATGCCCATACCATGACAACCGATTTCCACACAAAATTTCAGTCACCGGTGACACTTTGAGACTTCCCCTTATATACCTTATTCCTTATTCGAATCACCGACACTCAATTCATAGAATTAACTTTGCCAAAAATTTCATTTCATCGCCATTTACACGCGCAGTGAGAGTAGACAAGTTGCCTAATGATTTTCGAAAACTCAGAAAATGTATGGAATGGAATACCTAGGCGCTACGTCAATTCTATATATTTTTGGTAGATGTGGCGTGTGAGTGACACATTTTGTACTTGACGTAAGGCGTTCAAAAGGTCAAGAAGCTTCATTACGTTACAATTGTTTAAATAACATACATACACATACATCATCTCACGCCTTCATTCCCTGAGTGGAATAGGCAGAGTAGACAGAATTACCAACAACTCTAAAAACCTGTAACCACAGTTTTCACAATCAAGCTAAGATGTTTACCAGTGTATAGTGACAGATCAAGCCCATCGCCTAAAAGCAATAACAAGCCTTTATTCCCTTAGTCGCCTCTTACGACATCCACGGGAAGACATGTAGTGGCACTATTCTAACCCGGCAACCATACGTTTTGTTTCATATGAATTAGATTGCAATTTGCATAGCATAGTAAACATGCTTAGAGTGTGAAAGCATTTCGTATTTGACGTAAGGCTTTAAAAAAGTCAAGAGGCTTCTTTACGTGCCAATTGTATTAATGTAATTTTTTTAGATATAAACGAGTGCGCAACGGACCGCCACAACTGTCTGCCGCGGACCCAGCGTTGCGACAACACCGTGGGGTCATTCTTGTGCGTCAGAATGGCATCATGCGGCACAGGATATACCTTGCAGCACACCACGGGACTGTGCGAAGGTAAATTATTAAATTATAGCGCTGATCAGAATGAACTAGTAAACAATTTCGTAGTAGAATATACCCAATAGTCTATACATCCTTCATCGTCATCATCTCTTGGCTCCATAACTGAAAATCGGATATATTTTGAAAAGTCTTGGTTATGTTGACGATTAACTTCCTCCGTGTTGATGACCGCGGCTTGAGTCTGTCATTAGTAGATTAGATATGGATGATATTCAACTTAAATATTGTTAAAAATTATAGGTCTTTAAATTGTTAAAAAATATTGACCGTTATAATTGTAGAGACCTCGCAATGTTTCCCGAACATGTTTATTTATATGTAGTGATCGGTAATGGATAATTTCAAAATTTAAGAATGCTGCATCGAATGTCGGTAAATATTATTATTAAAAGACGTTTCGCATGATGATAGATAGGATTTGCAGATAGTTTTTATTAGATTTATTGAGGCTAAGGTGAGGCCACAATGAGTGTACCTTCAAGTTTACATCTCTTGCTTGTCACCCAGTCAGTGCATCTCTTTTGTTCGAGACTAAGAATTTAAGGCAAGTTCTATGATCATAAAGTTAAAAGTTCCCTTTTTCTTTCCAGACATAGATGAATGTGCTCTTGGGTTAGATGACTGCACTCATAGTGGACCCCAAGTCAGGTGCGCCAACATCCCCGGATCTTTCCGATGTGAGATCATTCGCCCTAGCACCACGACGCCCGAGTACGAATACTACTACGACGAGTAAGTATATTTACTTATTTACGATTTAGTTTAACATACCAAGCTTCCAAAACCTACAATGCGTGCTATGTTAAGCGAACTAAATAAGAAACATGACAGTTTTCAAGGTAACGATTAACGTATAATAATTATTTCAGAGAGGAAGATAATTCAACACAATCAGAACTGAACCCAACGGCTACGACACAAAGGCCTGAACCCAATCCTATAACAACTCCCAGCACTCTTCCCACCCAACCCGCTACACCCCCTGCAAGACCAGAAGATAGACGCCCTGAGGATAACAATATCTACTTCAACCATGCAGACTCAGATACGCCACGAGTAGAATCACGTAACGCCCCAACACCATCGACTTACTACGAGACTAATCAAGAGCCAGAAAGACACAAACAACCAAGTGCACCGGATCAACCAATAGAACCAGAAAGATCAAGGGAGCCTGAGGAGAGATATATAGAACCTATACGACCCAGAGAGCCAGAGCAGCCGAGAGAGCCAGTACCTCAGGAGCCAGTGCAACCTAGAGAAACTGATAAACCAATTCCTAATTATCAACCAAACGTACCTCCAAGGCAACCAGAACCGCCTGTCATTACACCGCAAACACCCCAACAACCAGAAATACCACAGAGTCCCGAGATCATTCGACCTGACATCTCAAGTCCTAGATTAGTTAATGTCGGCCAAAACATCACTACAACTGCGACTGTAAACGCTGAAAGGAGAAGGGATGGGTCAGTGGTTGTTGATACTAGTATTGTTCCGGAAAATAGGTGGACCAGGATTAATGACAGACCAGTTGAATGTCAATTTGGATTCGAGATGGACTCTTACGGTGCTTGCTTTGGTAAGTATCTAAAAAGAAAGTAGATAAATCCCTTATCTTCAGTATTGCATTGATGATACCTACATTAACTTCATATTTCAAATTTTTATTTCATCTCGGATGTACTATATTTGCTAAAATGCTCATTGCAAGTGATATATGGTAGTGATATTTCACATTTTCATTTTATATTGTAATACTTGTAACTAGTATTCTCATTGCAAGTGCATCTTTAAAAATTTCTATATCGTGATGAAATCTTTACCTCTCCTTCTTTAGATTCAATTCATACCTACTTCCCTTATGATGATAGAACCACCATAACTTTAATTATACTTTCAGATATTGATGAATGCGCTGTCGGTCGTCACGCCTGCTCCCAAACGGAAACCTGCCGCAACACCATGGGTGCCTACATCTGTGACTGCATTGTCGGTTATCGACGGGAGCTGGGGACGGGCGAGTGTGCCCTCTTCAGAACTACTGCACAAACTAACCCTGCCCCGATTACTCCTCCCCCAGCTACTCCTCCTCCGACTACTCCTCCCCCTACTACTCCTCCCCCTACTACTCCTCCCCCTACTACTCCTCCCCCTACTACTCCTCCTCCTACTACTCCTCCCCCGACTACTCCTACCGCGACTAGCAGGGTCACGACTGAGACCACGACTGAGTATGACCCATGTAAGTGATAAAGATGTTTAACTCTCCACGTAAGCAAACCTGTACCCTTACCATGAGTTACAAATACCGTACTCGCTAGCGAGTCAAATGCTCTGTCCCTCGCACTCTATAACAATACTTGCGAGGTCTGCGAGGGACAGAGCTTCGATTCACTAGCGAGTACGTTAATTGTAACTCATGGTAAGGGTACTGAAGTTAACGTGATTTAACCCATTAAAGACGATGAAAATTCACATAAAGATCTAAATAATCAGATAATCCTGGAAAATGTGTAAAACATTGGATTTGCTATTTTCCTCTAACAAGCTTGATTTAGGTCTCGGTTTTGTTTGTTTTGCAGATCGCAGACTCTGGGGTGTACAGAACAACGGTCACAGCACCAGGCGGCCTTTCCACCCCCGCAACTTGTGCGACGTAGGGTACCACTTTAACTCCAACACTTACAAGTGCGAAGGTAACTCCTTGATTATCTATTGGTACGACGTACAAAAATAAAATACTTCTATTAATTTCTCTTCATTGCTCAATCGGTTTATGTGGATTATCCTCATTGTGCTATCTATTGGTGTTTTACCTATTGTGGTTTATTGTTTTATTGTTTGATATTTCATAGTTGGTTGACAATTAATTATTGGACGATGACGAAATAAAACATGTCTCATTTAATAGTCCGGCGGCGCTGAGTTGGATATTTTTGTCAACAACGCGTTTCGAGCGTCGCTTCACAATCGTCTAAAAAAATAAAAGACATTTATTCAGTAAGAAGGCCGCACGGGCACTTTTACGGGTGCGCCAAAGTTCATATAAAATTGCAACTCCGATTATTGGAACTCCGATTTTTTTTCTCATAACATTTTACATCATAATGATTACTCCTCATACTCTTCATAAAAAATGTTTATACTAATGATCGGAACTCATACTCATCTGAACTTATAACGCCAATATTCATGGAACCGTACACTTTTCAGAATTTCTTAAATATCTTACGTGTAGATAAAATTAGGTTAGGTTAGGTTAGATTTATAACAATCCTCAAAAAGAAACAGTTTCTTAAAAAAAATCATTATGAGTTGCGATGAGTATGAGCAAAATTTTTCGAAGAAATGAAGTATGAGCAAAATGTTTCGAAGAAATGATGAGTATAGTCACAAATCCTTATTTGTATAAAAAAATCTAAAGACCAATTTTATATGAGCCAATATGGACCCCACTTTTACACGTCAAAAATCTACCAGCGCTTCTCCTGCTGAGAAGAAAAGCCGCGAGAAACTCATCAGTCAGTCATTTTTTTAACATATTTCATATTACAATGATAAGTCTAAGTCAAACCTATGGTCCTCAGATGTGAACGAATGTCTCAATGGGCAAGCTAACTGCGCAGACGTGGAGCAGTGCATAAACACGAATGGGGGGTACCGCTGCGAGTGTCCCCCCCACTGGGTGCTGGATGTAACTCGACACCGCTGTGTACCTGAGCGGAACAGTCAGGTGATACCACCAGGCTATGGCAATGAGCCAGGTAAGCATAGAAACTGCAAAGTTGTTTTGCCTTAAGTCTCTTGTTTGGTTTTGAGAAGAATTGGTCTGCCCTCCTAAGTGAATAAGCACATATTACCGTTCAAATCTCGCAAGTCAATTTTGCACCACTTCTAGTCCTCATAATATCCCCTACACTTATTTAAAAAAACTTTTTAATAGTTACCCTACCCCCATTACGGAACACCAGGTTCTTTAACTGTGCTAATATTTCTGTGCTATCCAAAACCGTTTACCCTTGAATCACCAACTTCATAGAATGTTTCACTTTGCCGAATATTCATTTCATCGAACAGGAGTTATATTTTTGGGTGGTTACAGGTCTAAACTAACCTACGTAACCCACGCTTAAGAGACCTAAAACAATAAGGATTCAGCTAGCTTTCGATGAAATGAAATTCTGTGAAATAAAACATTCGACGAGTGTAGGATTCAAGATTCCCTATACAAAAGAGAGTGATTAAATAACCACGACCCTGAACGGAGGAACTCTTAAAATATCAATTAACCTTTCAAACGTTTTCTTTCTAGAATACCCGCAAGCTGTCCCGGGAAATTCACGCAATGACTTGCCCCGCAAGTTTATGGAACCCACTCTGATGGGACAGGGCAGTGACCGGACGATGTCCTGCACATGGGGATACAGGCTCGGGAGGGACAATGTTTGCGAAGGTAGTATAAACAACGCTCAAAATAGTACAAAATCTAAGTAGTTTGGTTACTGATAAAAAGCATAAAGTTGAAAATTTGCACCTTATCGCTTGAAAAACTCTCATGCATTCCTTTGAATCACCGACACTCATTTGACCGAATGTATCTTCGTCGAATTAAATTTCATCGAAAGCTAACTTCTACTGAAACCTTATCGTTTTTATAGACCTGTGACCACCAAAAAATTATATTAACTTCTTCATGTGTAAATGTATGTAGATGAAATGATAATCGGGCGAAGTAAATCATTCCATTAAATGAGTTTTGGTGCTTCAAAGTAAACCCTTATGCACGGCTTTTACAGTTCAAAATTTTCTGCAGATGTCAACGAATGCTTGACGGGTGAAGCGAGGTGCGGCCCGGGGCAGCTCTGCACCAACTTTCCCAGCGGATATACCTGCAGTTGTCCGCAAGGACATCGCCTAGTTGGGGACCATCAATGTGAGGACGTAAATGAATGCCAACTGGCTGGAAACCAGGTTAGTAACTTATACTAACGTTAAGCTTAGCTTTACTGGGTGGTGACATAAGTTTGATTGGATGGTGCGACTACTGAGCGTGATAATTGTGACACTATTTATCAAATAAATAGTAGTTGTCAAACCCTTCGCACGTTTGTTCAATAGAATATTGTAATTTTTCCCGTCTCTTCATCAAGCGGTCCCAACGGAAGACAGGTGCTGGCTTAACGGCTAGCGAATGCGGAGTTGGAACCGTACGTACCTACGAAATTAGAAATAAAAATGAAAACAAAACAAAGAGATATTTTGAAGTAGGTAGGTAAATACAAACAGATGTAATTTAATAACATGTCATGACTTACTAAGAAACGAAACAAAACATACGAGATAATTTTGGTACAGAATGAACTGACCGAAGAAAGAAGAATAAAGTTGCCGCTAAGTGTGCCATCTTCAGTTTAGATTAAGTATATGTGGTTGGAACTAGGTACTTTTGCTTGGTTAATTAATAGGGAAGTGTCGGTTTAACTTTATTCTCTTGTGGCCCACGGTAATTTAACGCTATGTAATATCTTGATATTCTAGATTTCCTTCGACGTGAATTATTTTTTATTTTTCAGTCAATATGCTCGGAGCATGCGGATTGCGTGAATTCGGTTGGGTCATATCAGTGTAGATGCCATACAGGATTCAGAGCTGCACCTGCCAATGACAAGGTAAGCTTTAGGATATAGTAATTTAAATAATTAATGTGATAATTTACCTTATTTCTTGTAAGAACGAGTTTTTTAAATAAGATTGAACAAGTTCGAGCAACGAACACCGAATAGTGGTCGACAATCAAAATTAGCGCAAAATGGATAACATGAAGTACTTAATTCAAAACTTCGATTACCCAGCTTATTTTGCTCGTCGTGTTTCAATAAATCGGGAAAATAATTGTAGACTGAAGAACCCCAGGATCTGTTGTATACCAAACACTGAGTGGATATAGCAAAGAAAATGCGGATGGACGGACAAAAGCTCAGGCTCAGGCTTATTAAGAAACCATTACGAGTTTACTGCTTTATGAATAGAAAATAACAAGATTTATGGAAATTTAAATCTCCATTCCTATTTCAGACGAGTCCTCCGTGATTTTTATCCTCTTCTATCTCGCCATATCTTCTCCATGTTCTTGCGTCTGTATTGTCAGTTGGTCGCTGACTGCATGATAATAAACGTACATGCCTACCTTCACGCCTATCTTCCAACGGAGTAGGCAGAGACTATGGAATGCCAGGTGCATCGGTCTAAACATTCTCGCATTCTCTACATTCATCAACCTCTTCATGCACGACGGTTTCGAGTGCTTTTGATTTGGCCATTCTTCAGTGCATCGTGAATCTGACCACTGTATGTTCATCTAGGCGTCCCCTATCGACATCTTCACTCACTGTAATAAACAATCATCACTAATAAACTAATCATTGCTAATAAATGATCTGTTTTAAACAGGTCTGCGTTGATGTGGACGAGTGTACGGAGAACCCAGCAGGATTACTGTGTGAGCAGCGCTGTAACAATGTGTGGGGCAGCTACCGCTGCTCTTGCCACCGGGGATACCGGCTCAACCCAGACAACAGGTACCCAGACAAATAAATATCAGGGGACCATCTCACACAAATTGACCTGGTCCCAAACTAAGGTCTAGGTTTGTAGGTACTATGGGTAACCACGATAAACTTACTTATATAGCGAAATACATAGTAAACATGGAAGACTCCAGAATAAATAATCATGCTCATCACAAATGTCTTACCGGGATTTGAATCCAGGACCACTAGCTTCGTAGGCACTACAACTAAAATTATAAGTACAGCATTTTGCAACCCAACTGCAAAATGGCAGTTACAGTGCAGTTAGATTGCAGTTGACGTACATACGTTTTGATGCAGTTACGTCAACTGCATCAGAACTGCACTGGAACTACCATTTGCAGTCCTTCTGTACCGGCCCTAAGAACATGCAAGATATTTTTGAACAAAACGTCAGCTTAGATCTTATTGCTAGTGATTATAGGACTTATTCTTTTAATTAAGATTCTCTTCAGCTATATTGTTTTTGTGACAGGACTTGTTCAGACGTGGACGAGTGCACCGAGTTTAGGTCAAAGCTGCTGTGTTTCGGACGCTGCCTGAACGAGCCAGGCAGCTACCGCTGTAGCTGCCCGCCTGGGTACAGGCTCTCAGAAGACTTGAGGAGCTGCATTGGTAAGCTTTGTAGAGGTTTCATTCCACTATTTATATGGACTAGTATTGTACCGACGAGAACCTTCTAGCACTTGTCCCACTGTCGACGAGGATGTATTTTCTCGCCCAAGTCATAAAAGAAAAGTCAGTAAAAGGATAAATTATTACTATTTGATCTCTGGCTGGTAAGATCTCTCTCTCTCTCAAAAAACTATATTTATCCCGTGTCAATAAAAGAGACGCAAATATTAATAGTTGATCGGTTCTATACGCTTCGCGCTCATCATCGGCATTGAGTGCGTTATGGAAATATTATATGTCACATTCAAACATGAGCAGAATTCATTAAGCCGTTACGGAGTTACTTACTCATACTTATTTCACCGGCTGAGCGCCTTAAAGAGGATCGTGGTCTTCGATACGAGAAAACGCAATTTCCCCATTCTGCGCTATTTAACACCAGTTGGACGTTTTGAAAGCGATAGAATCTTTCTGGACTCTGGGAATTGCGAGATCTCTATCCGAGGCGAAGTACAAAAGTTTGGTCCAGTTTACTTAGGAACCAGGCTGTCATCATTATTATCATCAGCCTATATTAGTCCACTGCTGGACGTAGGCCTCCCCTAATGAGCGCCGTAGCGCCCTGTCTTCAGCTTGCTGCATCCAGTATCTGCCTGCAGTCTTTCGCAGATCGTCATCAAACCAAAGTTTCAATCAGTGCGTCCTACCCGTTATGACCTACGGAGTTGAGACGTGGACACTCACGGTAGGGCCACCAGTTCAAAGTCGCTCAGCGTACTATGGAAAGAGCTATGCTATGTTTCTCTGAAGGATAGGATTCGTGACGAATACATCCGACCAGGCAATGTAGCTCTCCTTTATTATCAGATATCGACGAATGCGAGATCGGCGACCCTTGCGCGGCGGGCATGTACGGTGGCGTCAGCAACGTGTGCCTGAACACTCGTGGCAGCTACCGGTGCCAGAAGATCACATGTCCCCCTGGCTACCGGCTTGAGAGCAAGAAGTATGTACCATATTACGCTTTTACCCAGAAATCTAGTATCTTACCTCCGTACTTGGAGGCATTTTACTTGTTTCACCGACACTTATTTCATAGAAAGCTATTTTCTGCTGAGCCCGTGTTGATTTCAGATAATATTGTTAATACTTAAGAAAATTCTGTGAATTGATAAGTTCTATGAAATGAGTGTCGGTGAAACAAGGAGACACTATTTTAGACGCAATTAATAATTTGCATATTCTATAAGCTTCATACTTTCGATTAGTATGGAATGGTCTTTAAACAAGCAATAGCAATTTTAAAAAAGTTCGTTTTTAGTATTTAGTTATGGACTGAAATGTTTCAGTCAACCTATTCGCCATATATTACTTCGCATATCAAATTTGATATAAAATACTTTTTATCGAATAAACAGCTGGGTGAAGGTCGTCTCCTATTCGGATCTTTGATCTGAGAGCTTCTTGTCTAACGCACTCGCAATCGCAACCGGCTTCAAAGTGGAGCAATTGTTTTCATTTTGTATGCAGACAAGCCTTCGATTTTCAAAATGAAAACGATCGTGATTGCGAGTGCGTTAGACAATAAGCCCTCGGAGGAAAATATTTACTAGTGAAGTCGTCGATATACTCCGAAACATTTACGAATTCGCTCGTTACTAGTCTAATAACATTTAGAATAGAGCGTAAGTAAGTGGTTAAAGTTTAGTATACACTAAAATGAACACAACTTTTGGTAAAAATGAAATTGGATGTTTTGTTCTGGAATTTAAAACATCCTCTCTCTTTCAGTCGCTGCACGAAGATAGAGAAAGTGTGCCACCCAACTGACTGGGAATGCGCGCACCAGCCATCAAAATATTCCTACCACTTCATCACTTTCGTCTCCAAGCTTTACATTCCCGAAGACAAGGTAAAGTGAACTATAGTAGATGTTTAGTTGGTCAGTGATATCAAGCATATACTGGCTATATTTTTTAATGAAATATAAAACATTGTAAGAAAGGCGGCTAACTGAAAGAAAGAAAGAAAATCATTTATTCGTGACATACATAACAAAGAACAGATTAAAATGTACTAGAAGAAAGTAGCCACGAAATAATCCCAACTCAGCGTAAAGCTGGCATTAAAGTCGGCGCTGGTCTTCCGTTGGAACCATCAGGTGAAACAACGGAAGGTTACACATAATTATTTGAACACAAAACATAAACAATAAATAGAGAAAAAAATAAACGTAAAATTCAGAAATTCCCAAAAAGTTTTCCAAGCCCGTCCTTATAATGGCGGTATGGGCAATAGACCGAACATGGAACAAGGGACTGCATAGTAATAGTATGAATATATATTATAGTTACCGATAGAGTATAGAATGCTTTGAGTACTACATTGCACTTTGCCGCCTTCTTTGGTATTACGCAGCCTTAGATTACTTTTCTGTTTCGCCTCCTGGTTGGCTGGTAAAGAATGCCATTGGGCATGCATTACGTCCACCATTTGTTTTATTTCAGTGTTTAATGCAATTTAGTTTAAATAAACAAATTTGCCACATCCGGGCTCTTTACATGTTGGTAACTTGGAATGAATCTACTAACGCTTCGGACAAGAGACCCTGAGACACTAGACAAGATGCATTACGCTAACCGGCGTTTCTATTCGTTTCATGTTTAAACCAATCGCGTCACTGGTAGATGACGTGATACGAAAAGTCACGTGATCTACCAGTGATGCGATTGGTTTAAAAACGAAACGAATAGAAACGCTGGTCAGCGTAATGCATCTTGTCTAGCGCCTGAACAAGATCCTTAACACGATCGAAAACGATTTTCGAAAACTATCAAAGTGTATGGAATCCTATGTATCCTATATATTTTCGATAACGATAAAGATCTCGCCACGCATCTTAATCTAGGTTCAAAGACCATCATTGCAGAGAAAAGGCGCCGCAAACCACTCGAGCAGAAGGCCATTATCACCCTTTTTATTCACTTGCAGGTGAACTTATTCGTGATGCGTGGCCCGTCGTGGCCGAACGCAAAAGAGCGGTTCGAGCTGGTCCTCAAAGACGTGAACGCACCCCCCACCGTGAGGGGAAGGGCAGACATTAACGCGTTCCTGTAAGTACTTTTGAGGATTTTAAAGCCCAAGAAATCTCGCAGAAATATCACAGGATCGTTAGAGTTAAAATAATAGAAAGAGTTAGTAAAAAGAGAGACTTCGATTCTGGTAGTTTATGTACGAATGAATACTACTATTTATGCCATTATGCCAAATGGGGAAAGGTTACCAATTGATCACAAAAAGGCTAGCCTCATGGCAATCAAAAGTGAAACTTTAATTTTGATCCTTATGGGTCGAAAAACCCTTGTTATTTGACCAACCGCATTATTTTAACCTTTCCAACGCTATATCAAATACAAAAGTCATCACTCACTCTATGAAAGCTAAATATCAGAGCTAATGTCAACCTAACCTCATGGAGACTCAGGTCGAATTTATGCTGTCACCCATGATGGATATATCCGTCAATGGCATTTAAGGAATATACGGGGCAAAATGAAATGACAGCTAGGGATCGCCTTTATCGATAAACTCAAGTATCGATGCTTTTCCCATAATACAAGGGATTGCTCCAAGTTTTGTTTCTAAAAATATAATTTTAGTGAAAGTATACAAATGGAACAAAATAGCAACATAATTCTGGTTATTATTTATTTTAAAAGGATTTTGAACCTTCACTCATCATCATTATATTTTTTTCCTCATTGCGTATTTCAGAATTACCGTCCCATTTACTATTGTTAAAATAAACGATCGGAATTGGTTCCAAATTTTCGGGCGTTAAACTTCTCCGTCTTGGCTGATGAACCCATTTCAGGTGGCTAAAAGACTTTTCAATTTCTGTCAAAGTAGTAGGGAAAAAAAACACACTTACAAACAATGCTGGGGACGATCCTTAGTATATGGGAAAAGCATCGATAATTGAGTTTATAGATATAGGTGATCCCTCACAGTCATTTAATTTTGCTCCGTATATTCCGCGGTCAGAGGGGCTAGACAAGATGCACTACGCTAACTATCGTTTCTAATCGCTTCGTTTTTAAACCAATCACGTCACTGGTAGATCACGTGACTTTTCGTATCACGTCATCTACAAGATATGCGATTGGTTTAAAAACGTAACGAATAGAAACGCTGGTTAGCGTAATGCATCTTGTCTAGCCCCACTGATCACAATATTAGCTCCAACACCGGTATCAACTTGGCTACATTAAGACTTATTTTTCCAGGTTAACCCAGGTAGGAAACCAAGCGAGTGTATCGTTGGTCCGCTCTCTCGAAGGCCCGCAGACCATCGAGCTGGAGTTGTCCATGGAACTGTACAGTGGGGACACCTTCGGAGGCATCGCTGTTGCTAAGCTCTTCATACACGTGTCCGAATACGAGTTCTAGACTGTTCACTTTTAAGAAATCAGGTTGCATGTGTCATAAAACTCTTATTGGTAACAAAACATTATTTATAACGTGCGAGAGTTGAATTTGATATGGTATTACGTTGTAAATACGTCTTTTTAAACTTTTTCAACGCCTTATACCAGTAGTATATCCGTTGCAGGTGCTTAAAAGTTTAAGAAGGGGCGAGTACTTGGTTCCGCGTAAATAATTCAGTACAATACAAGCATTTCAGTCAATTAACACCAATAAATTTAGATAAAAAAAAACATACGTAACATAATAATCCATCTAGCCAACTTCAATCGGACGTAGTTTAGGGGAAGGGATCCACGACGTTGAGTGTAGCTTGTTTCATTAGCAATAGGTACCACACTTTTCGGCTGCTTGAATCGCCGACACTCATTTCACAAATGCGTTGTTTCATCGAATATTTATTTCATCGACAGCTAATTTCTGCTGAAACCTTATTGTTTTTAGGTTATCTTAAGCATGGTTTACGTAGGTTGGGTTAGGTTAGACCTGAGACCACCAAAAAATTATAGGTAAATTATGCACGTGGAAATGCCTGTTCGATGAAATGAAAATGCGATGAAATGAAAATTCGGTGAAATTAGTGTCGGCGATTTAAGGGTAAACCACACTTTTTATTTACTATAAGAAAACTCTTTTTTATAAAGATTTATACATTTAGTTAGGTTGACTATGTTCTGACTTATTTGAGAAAATGTGGAGTTGGATCCTTTTTGGGAAAATATTATTTTCATGACACTTGTCCTAAAATGATTTCACAATAAAGTTTTACATAGAGAAATTTTCAATATAATTACAAACATCCTTTTTTGGAAATATCGTGATAAAACTTTAATTTCATCTGCTGGTTTATACAATCTCTAAAAGTTTTGTCGAATATTTGAAAATACATACGAATGTGTTCAAAAGTTTGCTTAACAACACTATGTTTTTGTATAAAAAAATAGTAGGTATTGTAAGTGGTAAACATTGTGTAATTGCTAAATGCGTATGTGAATGATGAACCTTCGTTAGTATCTGAACTTACTGTAAGTATTATAAAGTACCTTGTCACTTTGACTGGTTAATTTCGATTGGTTACTCAACAGACTGTGTAAAAGTGACAAAGTACTAAGTTATACACTTAGGCTAAGTATGTGCAGGTTATGTATTATAAAGAAACATCATGAATACTGGAAATATTTATTAGTGAGCTCAATAAATATTTTTTAATTGTATATTTTGTTTTCTTACAGCGATTTGTACTTGTTTATATGATGCTGAAGATATGATGATAACTGTCATCAAGGAATTGAATCGGGTGCACCTAAAAATATTAATCTTCTCTTCTTGTGTTGATACTTTAATTGACTAGAAAAAAACTACTTAACATTCCGCAAACCTCACGTTCCTACTTTTCATATCACAGCCGATTTTTCCTTTCCTTATCCCATAACACTACGTATATAAGAACCTCGTTTTTTATTCTACATGTTACGATTAAGAGATACCTATGCCGTTCAGATCTCACAAAAGATGTGTATCCTACCGGCTGCGCCATAATAACTATCACACGTCAATGAAACAACAGAAGCCCTAGACAAGATTACGCTACCTTGCGTTTCTATTCGTTTCGTTTTCAAACCAATCGCGTCGCTTGTAGATGACGTGATACGAAAAGTCACGTGATCTAGCAGTGACGCGATTAGTTTAAAAACAAAATGAATAGAAACGCTAGTTGGCGTAATGCATCTTGTCTAGGGGCTCAGGCTTCAATCACGACTGACAGTATACATTCATAAATCTACCCCTATAAATAAATGCTTATTATTCATACGTAACAGTACCCAAGTTTTTTAAAGAACGGCACATCTATGATACGGGGACTTCTATATGGTTTAACTTAATATCGTTTGAGCCGAAAACATTACTCTTTTTCATGGGAAGTCGGGTAAAAAGTACAAGTTTCAAGCCCGAGGGCTTATTGTCTAATGCACTGGCAATCGCAACCGGCTTCAAAGTGGAGCAATTGTTTTCATTTTGTATGCAGACAAGCCTTCGATTTTCAAAATGAAAACGATCGTGATTGCGAGTGCGTTAGACAATAAGCCCTCTGGTCCACATCTGGTTGATCCCCAATCACCCTACCCTATCATTTCAAGTAAGACTTCCGTAAATGCCTTTAGATTTTAAACGAACTTCCCGATATTTCTTTCCTATAGATCCTATCACGGTTGATTATTATAGTTTTTTTTTTACCATATTTAAGAATTTGACATGGCTATTGGGTAGGTACATAGAAGGCAAACTGGATATAAGAGTAAGCATAAGGTATTCTTCAGCTTTGACAAGTATTATAAAACTAAAGTTTGTCTAAAATTGTATACAGTGACGAGAATATATATTTCTTCTGATATTAATAAGGAAGCATGTATCGAGGTATTCGTTTTCAATTATCGTTAAAATGTATCTACAATAATCACACTACGTATTAATATGACGAGAAGCCTTGAAAAAGTATACGCAACAAAGCATCTATTAAAAATAATTTTAGCTATTCAATATTGATGATTCTAGAAATGTGTGTAGGTTTGAAGATAGATGTCTACTCATAAGGGTCTACAATATTAAGCACGGTGAGGCATCCATCTTGTGATGCTATTGCCAACGCTGTTCCTGCATGTGCACTGGCTATTGCTGTCACTTCCGCTGGGGCGCGATATTCTGCTACAGCTTTTCCGTCTATGGTCCTGTAGGAAGAAAGTCGATAAAACTAGATGACGATAAAATTATTGGGAGTCCTTGGATTGGGATATCTCTAATTTAAGACTAATTATTTTAGTAGATGTAGTTACAGAATCTTCAGTAGCATTAAGTAAGAATATTTACCTATCCATAACGAGACGATCAAGGTTCGGGTGTCGCAAAGGACCAGCAACAGGCCTGGTACATTTCGTAAGGTAAGGTATACACCTGACATGAAACTTTACCAAAATCACTAATCATATTCCTAGTAGCTGCTTTGACAGAAGAAGACGTATTGGTCCGTGTAACTAAGCATAGTAATTATGGAGAAACCTTTGACTATACGAAAGATTAGGTGACTGTACTAAGCTTTCTAAATAAAGTAGTTTTTACCTGAAAACCCTCAACGTCTTTCTGCCGCTGTGATAATAGAAGACGTATTGGTCCGTAGAGCTGAACATGGTGATGATGGAGAAGACTCCTTCAGCTGCACGGTAGATGAGTGGCTGGACGGAGGTTCCTCTTTTCAGTTCTATCAGATCGAGACCACCTCGAGTTGGCGCGCATAGACCAAATTTGCCGTCGCGGGTGCAAGCACCGTTCCAACGAGGGACGAACCTGAAAATACGAGAAATAACTTATCTAGTATTTTGCTTTATAGAACCAGCTGAGTTATTTTAGACAAACCATGACATCAGAATCAATTTGCTAGTTGACTGCAGCGTTGTACAGATCGTTGTATTTTTTTCTTCACACGTTACAGACCTTTGTTCTTAAGAAATGGCTATCAATCAAGATATTTTAAGGCTTGACTGACCTGACAAGTCTCTTAGTCTTTATGTCCAGGATGCCAGCCTTGTCGTTGCCGACCACAGCCACCCAGTTGGGTTTGTGGGGCAGTGCCACGATTGACTGCATATCTTTGATGCCGCTGTTCTTTATTGGGATCCTATGAAAAATACAAGATTTATATAACTGTTAAACATTACTACTTCATATTCTTAGTAAGTGCCCTTGTCGTTGTTTTTACGATTAGTTACTAGCCTGGTTATGCCATTTCTATCGGGATGTAGCCGCCCTAGTACTCTATTGCACGGGACGGCTGTTGCAGATCTGATTTGGCCAGTTCATCTCATGGGCGATCTACCGCGTACTCTAGTGCCCTCAACTACAGTAATTATAGAACAGGACTGAAATACAGAACTACTAGTTCTGTATTGATAAAAATACTGCCAGTCGCGAGTGCAAATGGGAAAGCGATAGATAACTATTGTGTTATAGCCAAGTCTTCCTTATAAACATTGAACTCACCTGTGCAGCCTGGCTCCAGTCCTTGAATGGAACACATGCAGACAGTCCCTGAGGGACTTGTCGACTCCTGGAGCTACCAGGTGGTGCTCGTCAGCAGAGACCACGGCGGCACGGTACCCTGTTCCCCTCACCTCGTAGTCTACGTTGTAGATCTTGTCTCCCTCTAAAATAATAGTGAAGGTGGAAGAGATTGATAGAGTTTGTCAAAATGCATTGCAAGAACGTTATCGTTACCGAAAAAGTATAGGTGTAACGTATTTCTATACATTTTGATAGTTTTTGACAATCGTTTACGTTATTGTTAAGAATTTAGTCTACGGCCACTGAGAGCTTACTCAAATAGCATTCCACAAAAGCTAGCAACAGAATATTCATCAAAGTGTATTCAATAACTAGCTGAATACACGACAACATACGTCAATCCTATAAAAATTCGCTTTTTTCTACAGTCTAGAAATGCCACTTGTTTAGTAGGCGTAGTAGTTTTTTCATGTCTCACTATTTATTTTAAATAACTCTTAAGCCCTAATAGTTTTGTTAGAGCCAAGTCACGAAAAAGTCAAATCTATTTTAGTTTATATCTACATTGAACACTGATAATACTAAATCTAGATTTACCTTTTTGCCGCAAGTGGCCCCTTGAAAACTTACCAGGAATAGTCCTAGCTATGATATTAGCGATCGCCACATTATCCACGTTGTCAGTGGTCACCTTCATGGAGATGGTGACAAACTTCAGGCCGTCCTCGAGGAAGAGGATCTGTTTTACGCCCTTTTGCTCTTCTTTGAAGATCACCTGCGTAACGGACGAACGTGGCTTTCATTACTTTGCTTTAAGTTTAACATGAGATGCATTGTTAGGGGGGGGTAACCATGAAATAGTTATGCAGTTCAGTTTACGGTGACAAAAAGCTACAGAGACGCAAGGTTGCTATAGCTCTGTCCCTTATGCTAGTCCTAAACTAAATTGCTTAGCCATGTCATGGTTACCCCCCAGTCTGTGATGCTTAGATTTGGAAATTTATAGAAAAAAAGCGTATATCTCTCCATTAGTAAGTTCTGCTTTAGAGAACAAGGCCACTATTTGTGATAAGTTTCGGTAATAATGAAGCCATTGATAGCAATCAAGTATTAAGTCATATTTCATGCTGCTGGCTGCTGGCAGGCTGTTTAATTCACTTAGATAGAATTAATACTGACAAAGTGCTTGGTCTTATTCAGCCTCCTGTAGGCTCTATATCTCTCTAGCATGTATAGAGTTTTCTTCAATAAGGACACTGAGTCTCCAACCTCATAATTGAAATTATCATCGCGGCAAAAACGTAAAATTTTCTATGAAATTAACAAAACATCTGCGCAAGGCTATATTATGAAAATCCTCGCCAATAACCCAGGCTAGGAAGTATAATTTTCTAGCCAAAGCTAACCTGTCTCTCAGCAGTCTCCCAGATGACCACGTTCCCGGACTCGGCGGTGACGACGTTCTCCCCGCTGGGCGTGACCACGGCGTAGGTGACGATGGCGCCGAGCGGGGCGTCGGCCAGCTGGGCCAGCAGGCGGCCGGTGCTCGTGTCCCACAGGGCCCAGCAGCTGCGGGTCACGGTCACAGCTAACTGCCTGTCCCGGGCTAGGCTAGAACACAATAAAACAGGATAAAATATACAACAATGACTAGTGTAGAAAAAAGTCAGTCCTCAGGGTTGGCAGTACATTTGTAGGGTCTAAGAGCCTTCTTGTCATCAGGTGATCTATTTGCCTACCTTCAAACATTTAAATAAAGCCTATTAGTTATGAAAATACATAAAACAGTACCGTGACTGAGTGACCGACTGACAAACAGTGCACAGAGCCACAACCGCTGGACCTAGAGACTTTAAACTTGGAGGGAGTATTCCTTGGGTACTTTAACTAGGGGTGCACCATCGAGAATAAATAGTGGGAGTAGCGGGAAACCAATTCTACGCATGAAGTCGCGGGTTTCCTCTGTAATTTTATGTAACCGTGATATGATGGAGTACGTTGACAGGGTTTTACCGGCGATCTTTGTTTATTTTGAATATCAGAGGAACTGTTAAATTATTCAAAAATATCTTTTCGCTTTTACTTATATTTAACCTATCAACAAGTCAAGTCAACGCATGTTTGTGCTACGGACGCCCACTGTCAGGGAGTTGGTATGCATCAATGTAAGAAGTGTACAATTGAAACATACTGTTGTTTTTTAGAAAAAAATCCATGTGACCGTAAATAATTACCTGATTGTATCAATAGGTAGTTCCTGTCGATCGATCTTATGGACTTGTTCGAATATGTTGTCGATGTTCCAGATCTTGACAGTTCTGTCGATCGAGGAGGTGATCACGTTGTTCCAAGTGCCCATGGTGAGGGGTTCCAGTTGGACTATTCGGCCAAAGTGCGCGTCCAGGACTTTTATGAGCTTCGTAGTTTCTAAACTCCAGACGTATAGGCTTTTCCTGGAACGATTATAGGTTGTTTAAGAAAGGTATAAGACTGCGAAGACTGCATGAGGATTCAAAGACTCTTTAGATTAATGCCTTTTTCACGTGGATTAGTTTTTCATTATTTACCTAATATTCACTTTTCTTCTTTAATCACGGGAAGTAAAAGGATAGTTACCTATTTACCCTTAATTATGTATAATTTACGTATTTACTTCATACTTACTATAGTGAAATTTAATAACTTTATAATATTTGCCAACAAAACAAATGAAATACGTTTGATCTTTTCATAGTCCTTTTCAATAATTAGTGGGTATAAATTTAATTACAATACAATAACATCGTACAAGTGGTGAGCCTCAAATATTGATCAAAATATTGATCAAAATATTGATTTTTCTGTAGAACATTGAATAAAATCATCATACCTCACTCCAGCCACGGCGTAAGTGTTGTTGTTGCTGATCATGAAAGAGTTCGAGAGAGTCATCTTGGTAGAGATGTTCCTGATCGTATGCGGCAGCTTCAGCACTATGCCTTCAAGGCTTCTGTCTTTCTCGGGTTCATCTACTTTCTCTTCCTAGTAAAAAGAAATCAAAAAGATTAGATTCAAATATCTATAATTTTGTAATGAGATAAAATTATTGCATGATGGATCAGGTGATGGTAATTTTCATAATAACTGCGTACCTCCTCTTCTTCTTTCTTTACTTCTTCATCCTTTTTCTTCTTCTTGTATTCTTCCACATGATTTCCTCTCGGAATGGTATTGTCGAAGTCCCATACCACGAAACTGTATGTTGTGGTAGCTGCACACAAAAAATAAAATATTTATGTATGTGTATGTAAACACAGTGCCGACAATTTATATATACCTCGTATTCGAACAAAAAATTTTGGTAACAAGAGCATACGGTCTGAAGGAACACGAATGTACAACAGTTTACCTAACGATATAAAAAGTATCAAATCTTTCAACGTTTTTAAAAGCAAATTAAAGTCTCATATTTTAAATAACACTGCACCAACCTAATAAATCGAGTCCGGCCCTGGCTTTGCTTGCCGTTGCTTTACGCTATTGGCCGGTTATCAGTTTTGTGCATACCCACTTTTGCATGTTATTAATTATTATTTACTATTACTGTTTTTTAAACTCCATTAGCTCTGCACATCAGGTGTATGTATAGGTAGTAAGGAGAACTTAAGTGTTTATTGTAAGGTATTTAGATGTAAGTTATCGTTATTATGTTGACGCTCACTGGTGTAATAAATTAATGCATGTTGTTATATTAAGTCTCATAAAGTGAAATGTAATTTCTTTTGAGATAATAAAAATTCTTTAACCCGAAACACTTTAGTGTACAAAATATTATTGATAAAAACTTTATCCCTATCCCTCTTCCAGCAAATCCTTGAAATATAAACAGATCAAACTATACTACCAAAGCTCGACAAACCAAGGCCAGTGCACAGTATAGGTTCTCTCAGCATACTAGCCGCAGCCAGACTGTCTGCCAAATGTCTAAGGGCCGGGGCACATACAGCGAAGCGAATTTTCCACTGCCAAAGCATCATCGTCTTTGGACGTGTTGAAGTAAAATCGCCGGCCAGCCCTAAAGGTTGAAATGAATCAGAATGTACTGCAACATAACCATTCCGAGGATGCAGAATGAGACAGTCATTTGCTTCATTTATTGATATTCCAATCGATCGTACAGTGAGAGTTTACTAAATAAAAATCTTACGCATATTGACCTAGTCACAAACTAAGCTCTAGGCTTGTACTATGGGTACTAGACAACGATGAACTTAAATATATAGAAAACATACATGACTCAGGAACAAATACTCAGGCTCGTTACATAAATATCTGCCCTTACCGCATTTGAACCCAGGATCGCTAGCTTCGTAGGTACGGTCACTACCAACTAGGCTATCATGTCGTCGACATACCCATGATGATTATTTAAGATTAATGAGGTCGAGGCCTTACCAAGGAGCATTCTGTCTCGTTTTCCCCGCTTCAATTGCAGCATCGCTTCTGCCGTATCTGTTTCTTTATGCTGCAGCTCTTCAACTTTAGCCCAGCAGTTTTCTTCTTCGTTTAGCTCAAAAATTGATATCTGTCGATCAATAAATATACAAAACTAAATATCAGGCTTCTCACAAAAATTGACATAGTCCCAAATTAATATCTAGGCTTAAAATATGGGTACCAGGCAACGATAAACTTACTTATATAGAGAATTAATACTTGTCGAATTATAACCATAGAAAACACCCAAGACTCAGAAACAAATACTCATGGTCTTCACACGAAATATTTGCTGGGACTCAAACTTGAGACCGCTAGCTTTGTAGGCAGGATTAATGGTAACTAGGCTAACATAATCTACATGAATAATCGGCAATGAATGACACTTTCAATGTTATGAATAAAAACTACCTTATCAGAAAAGACAGAAATCATTCCTGGGCATAATGAAAACAAAGGCATTCTTAGGTCCAATTTCATTAACGTGACTATAATTCCTTGCCCGTTATTAAAAATCCTTACATGTAATAACGAGCTCTTCTTAAGTTAGACGTCTTATTTACGTAAGATTGACATAAACATTTTCACCTCAGCACCTCAAAAAGCCAAGTTTTGCTGTTTAAAGACAGTGGACCAAATCCGATTTTGCCGCGAGCGAAAGACTGAGCTAAATTCGATTTGGTTGCGAGCGTGAGCCAAGTAACTTTTTAATAAAAAAAAGATGCCAAGAACAGTATCAATATAAAGAGGTGGGCAGGATAGACATTATAATACAAGTGGTATAATTTTTACCATTTTGTATTTTTCTTCTGTTCTTGCTGCTGAGATGGTAAGTTGTATGTGCAACTGGATACCAAAGTCATTTGCATCTCGTGTTTTTGGATCCCTCGCTGCGCTTAGAATCCTAACATAAAATCACTCACTACGCTCGTGATTTAATTATAAACTCCTTCGTTTGTTCGGATACAAAATCAACACTCGCAGCAAAAACCACCTTTGCTCTCTTGTTGCACAAATAACTATTAATGTTTTAATAGATCCAAGCACAAAAATAACCACTGATGAACTATGGTTATCGATTAAAAATCGTGACAGTTTTTATGTATGATTTTGTACTTGATATCCTCTCTCCGGGTCGCTGGTGTAGATCCGGTTCCACGCCTTGTTGAAGGCTAGGGCTCCCCTGCAGCGCAGGGGCTGAACCCACTCCCCGTTCTTCCGGAAGTGCACCAGCAGCCGGTCCTCGTCCAGGTCTCCGCTCCACATTATCAGCTGGAAGTTATCCAGGTCTCGAAACTCCATGGCTAGTATAAAGAAAATATAAATTCTATGATCCTCAGAAATAATACATACGCAAAAACGCAAACGTATGCAAAATAAAAATATTATTATAATGTTACGAGTACATAACAAAAAAAAGAACATGCAAGCACTTCACAGGCGCTGATTGAAGCTGAAAATATAGAAAGATATCATAAGACATAGTTAAGTATAAAGATAATTTGGTAATAAAACTGCTTCTAAACATAGGCATGATGTCCGTGTTAGTCACTAATTAATTAGCATTTGTGATATGGGGAAAATATCCACTCTGTTTACCTGTTTCAGCTATTTTATTTGGTTTACTGTATTAATGCGGGCGATGGGCAGAGAATTCAGCAGTTTTAAGCAAATTTGGCCATCATCATTAAAATGGAAGAGATTTTTGCCTTAAATCCCCATCATCTTTCACAGTGCTTACAGAGTATCTCCCAAGTGACGTCATTGTAGGGTTCAGGGTCTGGAGCCGGCAGCGTGTCCTGGTGCTCCCCGCGCATGTTGTACCGCACCCAGGAGTTTGGCCCATAGATAAACATGTGATGGTTCAGTACCGATACGCCGCGGACCGTCTCTCCTGGAAACATAGATTTTACTATTAAGTACCATGTTCTGTCATATTGCTGTAATGCAGATGGTTCATCTAAAAACTGAGGTTCACAGCTCTACTCACTACAAGCTTTGGCACAACCATCAAGGTCCATGTTTGTCACCATTGTCTCTCAAACAAAGGGTAGAAAATATGGGTTCACTTATTTTACACGTGAGAAGTGGTTTTACTAACTTAACAATTATTATGAAATAATGTAAAGATGTTATTGATAGACCGATATGATTGGTACTCACCCTCATCCAAAGGATTTTCTATGGTTACGTATTCACTAGTTAGCATATTAAGCAGCATTGACTGAAACAGACACAATTTAAAATATAAAAATAAAAATGACCAATTATTAATTGATGAAGATTGCCTTGAGCTCGAGCTTGTTATTCGATAAAACCTTTGACATGTTATCGTATTGTTTTTACCTTGCCCGCCATTACTGTCAAGTAAATAAGTATCGGTGACAATATGATGACATATTAAAAACAATATGCTTTATCCAAGAATAGAGTCCTAGTCTCTTTAGGTAAATAACATACTAAATTTGGTTTTCTGTACTTTAAAATAACAGTTCTTACGGCAAGCGTTTCCTTACCACAGAATTATTAGTAGACGCTGCAGCCCACTTATTGTCTTGTGACAACTCCAGATTCTGCATGATACCCTCGAGCTGTGGACACAGGTCCCGGGCCAGGTCTGAAGTGGACAGGTCCCAGGATATGACGCGGCTTGAGATAGAGACCACGTAACGCTTGTCGGACGAGAGACGGAACGCGAACACGGCGAACTGATGGCCTTCTAAGGAATACTGAAGCAGGAAAAGAAGAAACTCGTTACAAACATCAAGACAATGATAGACAAAAGTACACAAGTCGAAGGGTCCTTTCTTCTACACTGCGATAGTAGATAATAACTAAGCGATAATAAAAAATCAACTCTTAATAGGAATTATTAAGTAAGAAAGCTTTAAGATTACGATAATTATATACTCGCATTATAAATGCGAAAGTTATTGTTTATTGGTTTGTCCCGTCTTTCCAGTGTATCTTTTACTGATGGATACAGAGGAGTATATAAACCGGTGATGGACATAGAGTATTGTTAATATATTGAACGGTTTCGAATTGCATAGCGGCAGTCAACTTCTGCGTGGACAAAAGATAGTATAAGAAAAGATCTCAAATTACCTTCAACGGTCCTCCAGGAGTGTGCAGACAATGATGCGACGGCAGCAACGCGCAGTGGTTCTTCCCTTTATCATGGCACTGCTTCAGCAACGATGCCACCGCTGGGTTCTGAGGGGCCTCGGGTAACAGGCGACCGACCAGTTGAGGAGCCAGCATGTCAGGATATGTGCCCAGGATCGCTCCCCCGAGGCGAAGAGCGTCCGCTACTAGCATTAGCTCTCTGAAACATGCCTCTTACTAAAATATTTGAAGGAACGTTATGCACCAAAGCGAAAGTTAAACTTTTTTTCTATATCTAAAAGGAATGAAGGCGATTGTAATGAATTCATGTCAATTCAGTCATGGTGTGGCGGCATTTGCAGCTGTCGCAGCAGACCAATGATTAATTTGTGACGTCGTTTATATCTAATGACTTGACGTTTTTTATGACATGGGGAAGGCAAACGAGCACACAGGCCACCTGATGGTAAGTGGGATCTGTGGCCCATAGACATTTGCATTCTCAAAGCTACAATCTAAAGATTGCTCTACTAAGAGCGCAAATGCGTTGTCAGCCCTGAGGACTAAAATGAAATGCTTCTATGCTAGTAATTTCACTTTTTTGGGAGTTGTCTTATCCCCATAACGGAACACAAGAATTTGAATGCTGCTTAGTGTTAGTTTAAAGGATAAGATGGTGGTAGCGATCCAGACAGACCTTGTAGAAGGTCACCACTACCACTTGTTGACAGTACAATACTCATCACGAAGCAGTATTAAAGAAATACCTGACAGCATCTTTATGAACGTGCTGCTTGGAGTCCTCGAAGTCAGCCAGGACAGCCTGCAGCGGGCAGCAGTTCAGCTTGGCGTGCAGCCACTCGTAGTTGAACAGCACTTCGGCATACAGGTCCGCGAAGCGCTTGGAGCGGACCAGGTGGAAAGGCAGCTCACCAAACTAAAGAGAGGAGGAAGATTGTAGAAACTTAAGGTGATGATTCACAAATGGGGGAAGAGATGATGAGCATCACCATCAGTCTTCTGAAAGTGTAGATAAAATATTAAAATGATTGTGTTTAGTCATGTGCGGTGCCCGGGAATATTGCGCAGCGTGGGAATACTGTCGTAAATGTTGCCGGCAATATTGCTTGTAGTGCGAACCCTAAAAAGGCCTTGGCAATATTGCCGAAAACTTACTTATGTTGCCGGCAATATTGCCGGTGGCGGTATTCTGGGAAATCGGGAACGGGAAATCACTAAATTGTGTTTAATAATATTAACGTAACTTTTTAATACGACTCTAGTTTATTTGCATATTTTCCCTTTTATTCATGAATAAGGGGGTTTGTATTTACATACTATAATAATACGTAGGTAAGTATGTATTATGTATGTATTAGCTAGATGAAATCCCTGAAAAAATAAACGTACCTGTATTTTCTTAATAGGTCCCTAAATATCATGTAGTTTGACTTATTCAAGTCGAGTTTAAATATCAAATCATCAAAATGAGTCGTCTTCACAATCGATCGCCTAACACAAGGTAACAAATGCAAGAACAAAAATAACATCAATGAAATACCCACGTGTACTGTTTAAGATTACCTTTCGCAGATTATATCTTTTGGTACCCCCTTCACCAGATACAAAGACGAGGGGCTGCAAGGGCACCTTCCTGTCCGCCACGCCCTCGCGATCAGCCAAATTGAAGCGGTGCCGTTGAATTTCCGTATATTTGAAGGGCTTGGGATTCCCTCCGCCCCAGATACCTAAAAAATAGGGCCTTTATAGCAAGATATGCCTCCCATTTTGGACGAAAACTATCTCTCCCGATTTGCTTGAGCATTCCAGCGAAACTCTATCAGAATCATATATATAGGTAAGTTACAAATTGTTATAATCATAATATGTATTATAAAGAGTAAATAATAATATTAAATATGCTATTAAAGTCCGTGAGAGTTGTCGAGCTTTCAGTTACTACTGTCTTTTTGCGGCGTTACCGAATAAATTGTATTGTAATCAGGCTAAAACATATTATATTGTCAATATTCCAAATGATTTTGGTTAAACAGAACGTTAATAGGCTAGAGCTACTCATGAGCCATCTTTCTCTGATATTTATTAAATCTCTATCCCCAATTTTAATTTTAAATTAAAATTAAGAAGTTTAAGGTGCGAGTGCCAGTTAGCCTGTAGATTCTAGTGCCCTTACTAATAAACACGGAGTAACCATGGAGCAGCTAAGCCATGCTTTTTCCTTATCTGTCGAATTCAAACGTTGAATTCGACAGATAAGGAAAAAGCATGTGTCAGCTAGTCCACGGTTACTCCACGTTTAAACGCGTAGCAGTTTCAATGTTTCAGCTTTTACTGTAAAATAGATATTTCCCTCTTTCTCTCAGTTCGACAGTTGTCTTACCCAAGTAGTAGTCAGCGATCATGGAGTGGAAGTACATGGCCATGTTCATGTTCTTGAAGTAGCGCTCTCGGGCAGTGTCCCGGAACTGCCGGTGGTACCAGTTCATCACCGACACGCCGTCGGCTTCGCGCTCCGAGAGGTAGTTTGGCAGATCATTGCGGATCCTGGGAATATTCCGCTGTATAATTTCTTTTCGCTGTATAAGTAATTCAAATAGGAGGCCTCCATATACTTCCTTGGGATACTCTTCGAGGAATTGAATCATAGTAGCTTCAGTTTCGACAATCTCATTTGTCTAAGTTTATGGTTAATTAACCACTAACCTAGAGGGCAATAGCTGATGATAATAATAAGGGCTCTTATATGGAGACACAGCGCATTGCGCGTCGCGCGTTGCATCTACTAACGCTTGTACGTGAACCCTTTGATACATTGCCATTATGTTTAAATTTCTTGCTGGTGCGCACAACGCGCCACTTAACGTTCCGCGTCTCCATAAAAGAATCCTTAATGCGCCTGCTTCAAACGAAAAGTTAGAGGAGGTAAAGGTTCAAATCATACACATGGTGACTCATGAATTCATACATACATACATAAACACACGCTTTCATTCCCAGAGTGGGGTAGGTAGAGCTACAGAAGTACCAACAACTCTAAAAATTTGTTGATAATTCCGTAACCATAACCACATTTTGCACAATGAAATTGAATGAATTCACAGTTTAGTCAATACGAGTATTAGCTAAATGCTAAGCTAAATGTCTATGCATTTTATTCTTCTTGTATATTATTTTGAAGGTTCAAACTGCACACCATGATATGTGAAAATCGTAAAAATTTGAGGGGAGCATTTTAATGAGATAACCTTACGTTTAACAGATTCAAGACCATAGCTTTACATTCAGTGCTCAAGTCATCTCCTTTTATAAGATTCTAGATACAGCAAGCGTTAATACCTGCTACACTTAACCGCCTGTACCTCTCACCTAGTCCACAGCAAAGGCGGTATCCTCCTCACTGGCGGTAGATGGTACTGGTACACATCATCCAGAACCCTGTCGTCCAAAGAAATCAGATCTTCAAGCTCCGTCTCTGAGAGACCGCTGCGAGCTGCCGTGATGTATGCCAGAGCGTGGAACACCAAAAGACGACCATGCTGGGGAAGTCATGATGACATTGAGAATCCTGATCATGATTAGGACACTCAAAAATACTAGAGTAAAGAGAAAAGAGGACTAAGTATTTTTTATGGTAAGAAGAAAAATGGACACAGACCACCTCGGGGTAAGTGGGATCTAAGACTCATGGATATTTGCATTCACAAGACTAAAATCTCGACTGCAAATCCGTTACCAACCATAAGGACATAGAAGGAATGCCTCTATGCTAGCAATTTTACCAGTTATCTTATCCCTACAGCTGCAGCTGTGCAATGAGTCTATAAAGGATCTGAGGGAATGGAAAAATTGCAAAGATTGGAATAATAGTATACGGGAGCAAGTGAAGGATAAGTAAAATCCCATAGCATGTTTCATCAGACACAGTAGATACATATAAATGCAAAATACGATTAGGAAGAAATAACACAATACACTGACCTGTTTTTCAATTCTTTCAAAGAGCATCATAATAGAATCCATGACAGTGGATGCAAGGTGAGTATCCTGAGGTTTTGTGTAGCTTCTCCATCTGCAGACCTGAAGGCAAGGTTGGTAAGCTTCAATTAGGTGTTCATTATCATTGACCAAGCAACATTTTTTCTAAAGCGAAATGTGGAAAGTGAATTCCGCTTTCCGACTTTAGTGTTTTGTCACTTTAAAGTCATGTTTGAACTGCTGCACTTTCCAGACAAAAGCGTTAAAACGACAAGGTACAAAAGTGTGCAGCGACTTATAAGTCCGACTGCAGCATATTATTGTATTGTCACCGGAATTAAATTTCAAAGCAATCAGACATTTACAAGAAGGATGAAATTGACTTCTAAGATTTTATTACATTTTCACTTAGTTACAAGATTAGCCAATAAAAGCGTGTTAATGAAAATACCTCTGCAAATACGAGTTTCACGAAGATTGGCAAAGAGCAAGCGCTAATGGCGTTAGACACTAATCGCCATTGGTAATTAGATAGATCTCTTGCAGCTGATGCCATCCATAACCTGAAACATATTTTAATTACTTAGGTAACCTCTTAAATATTTATTATGGATATGTTGACGACGTGTTTAGCCAAGTTGGTATTGACCCTGCCTTTGAAGCTAACGGTTTTAGGTTCGGGCAAATATTTGTGTGATTGGCGCGTGTATTTATTTCTGAGTCTTGGATATTTTCTTATTATTTCAGTATCTATTTCTCTATGTTAGTATTTATCGTTGTCTAGTGTCTAGTATAGTAGTTCCATAGTACAAGCCTTGAGCTTAGATTGAGGCTAGGTCAGTTTGGGTGGGTAAATAGGTTTACCCACCAACTTGAATGTTAGAGCTACCATAGAATCTTGGAGACAGCGTCAACTCCCTTGAAACAATTTGCATCAAAATGTAACATTAATTTTCATCGCCAGGTTTCTATACTGGCACAAAATTTAAAGTTGTAAACTGTGCCAGTAGATGATATTTGTGATTATCATATCATCATCTTGCCTTTATATCCCTATCATTTGGGTCGGTGTTGCCAGTATTTTTCTTTCAAACATCCCTATTAGCTTCTGTCCTTTTTGTAATCACTCCCTTGTTTTTTTATATCATACCTGGCATTATTCATTCAAGCGTTAAAAATTACTTACTTAAGTACTTGCATGGCCAAGTCCTCGCCCAAGGCCGTCACTTCCAGGAAGTTCTCCTCGGAGTCAATCATGCGCCTGAGCACGTCGTACTCCTTAGATACCACGGGGTTTGCCTCCTCACACGCACAAGTCACTATTATCTGAAGTAAGAGGAAAAAATCTGGTTATTGATTTTCTAGTAAAAACTTAATCCAGAAATGATCATATGTAAAAAAACGTGTGGATTTTTGCGATAAAATTTATGATATAAAAATGAAAATGAAAAATGTTTATTTTTGTTTATGATATATACAAACAGAGAGAGATCACAGGATCCAACAGCCGACTTTTACAAGTTGGAAAGGCAATCAAGTCATAGCGTACATGAACCGTCACTTAATTTTTTTTTCCTTATAAATAAACGCATTTATTAATAATAATCTGACTTTTTAATGGCAAGATATATAAGTTAAAATAAAGTTTACTTCATCTTATAAAAGATACGACGTTACGCATAATGTACCTTACAATTCGGAGGCAACCTCGTCGGCAGCCATGACACCTTATTATTCTCTGTTCCAATCCCAGTCAGCTGGTCTACAGAATCCAAGAACAGCAGCAAGGGTTGCTGAGCCGTAGCCATCGTCAGCAGCTGCTTGAAATGTGCCGTCAGGGGAACTAGGTCGTCGGGGATAGATTCAAACGGAAGAGCGAAGTTGTATGATATCTGCGGAGTACGATCAAAAGAACATATTTTACAATGAAATAAATACAAAGCTTTTGTAACGAAAAAGAAAAAGACAAAGTTGTATAGTGGGAACGCATACTGTATGGCTATTTCTATTTATAATAAGTTACATGAAGACATTAAAATCTTGCCATTAAACATTTTCAAACGCCAGCTTAAAAAATGGCTAGTACAAAAGTGTTTTTACTCTGTGAACGAATACTTTGCTTATTTTGATAAAAGGTGACATTATAATTACAATATATTCTCTTTGGGAATTACTGTAGCGCCCATAGCTGTGACTTATTTTATTATTTTTATGTTTTTGTCTGTTTTAATATTTCAATAATATTTTTCATGCCAGCTGCTGGTGAAGTGGGTGAAACCTGTCATATATTGTAAGACCATTGTATGTAACATATTTTACGCAAAATAAATATATTTTGATTTTTATTTTTCACAAGCATAGAGAGAAATCAAAATGACACAGACTAAGTATGGGAACGTTCCACTAGATATACTGACCTGTTGACAGATTGAGATGAGCGTAGGGGTAAGTGCACTGGAGTCAGGCGTGGTGCCGAGGAATCTGATAATGTTGGTGGGACGAACATCCGCGAACCAGGTCTCCAGAGACGATGCTGAACTCTTCGACAGTAGGCTCGTTTTACCACAGCCACCTTGAACATAATAAATAAAAAATTAAGACATAAATTGGCAAAGGAAAGAGTAACAAATAACACTCCCAGTGGCCCGTTTCAGTTGTAGATAGAGAGTCTTACCAACTAATACCGCACTAATTAAAAATTTCAAAAAGCTTAGAAAGATATTTTCTTCAACAAAGACAGTTAAGAGCAGGGCGTATTAACTAACAAAAAACTAACACAGGTTTAAACTATAATAGGTATGTGTAGTAAACGCAAAAGTTTCAAAAGTAGGGCAATCATTTGGTAAACTGACATGAATAATCTCTGAAGAGAAGCTCTTCATAATGTGCCAAATATAAAAGTATGAAATTCAGGCAGAACCTAATAATCAAAAGTCACCTTCTCCATACAAAACCAATGGTTTATCTGATCCGTTTCTCATGTAGTCCTCGACAAACTTGAGGTCGTCTGCCCTCCCGTGGAACACCTTCACGGAGTTGTTGCAGGCGTGGAGGTGCTGCAGGATCTCGGTGACGATCTGACCCTGGGCACTGCTGTCTTCTTTACGCATTGCTCTGAAGGTAAAGTGGTTTGATTACTCAAAGAGCGTGGGCTGAAACCTTTACTATAATTGCTCAAAATTACGAATTAATGCCTGGGCTTCTATACTAAAGCTTCGTAAGTGCATGTGAATGTATGTACATAATATTAGTAATAATTATCTATTTATATGATTTTCCAAACCTGTCAACAAGCTTGATAATGTTCTTGTAGAAGTGCGAGATGAAGTGGTTTAGATATTCTCCGTGGGTCTCATTGTCCAGACCTTCGCGTCCGATCCACTCAACTGTGTACCTGAATAATCAAATACGCAAAATATTACAAAATCGTATCACGTATTTAACGGGATATTCTTGAAGAAGCAACGTTTTTCGAATACAAAAACCGGAGTTCGATGATATACGTTCTAAGTGTTCTAACCTAACCTCACTTATATTACATTGTTGCTGGAAAGTACGCAATTTATTGAAGAATCATACAAAGACCCGAAGCGAGTTTGAGGCTCTTTAGTGTATCAATCTCACGATGGCAATAATATCTAGACTGCGTATGCGTTACTAAACCTGAGCTGTCTGATCCCTGAGCTGGAACTCAACAACGCTTACACCATTATTTTAAGAACAAATACTTCATAACGTCCTAAGGCTTCCTCCCTCAGCGACCTCTTAAGTTTGTTTAATTACTCAAGAAACATTTTCAGAGAATGATTTTGCTTTTTCTTGATATTTCCGCAGCTTCGGGCAACTCTATTGTGCCCGTTTTGTGAATACTTGTTGCTGTAACTATTTTTTGTGTCAATATCACAAGACGAAAAATTACGTTTGTAAATCACTTTCCGCTTTTAATGCTAAAAGTTAATTGATGAATTTTCATTGGTCAACTAACCCAAACAGGACAGCAAAAATATTCTTGGCCATAGCACTGTTTTGTGTCCGACCTAAACTATCCTTGGCGATATTTAAAAGCAGTTTTGTGAAAAGGCCTACAGTTAATAAGGATTACTTACTTTTGTATATTAGTAGTCTCAATCTTGTTCGGTAGTCTGTTGTCTCTCAGATCCGCTAGCAGCTTCGAAGCCTCATTGTCCAAGGACCTGTTGAGGATGTCCACGAAGTTGCCGGCCTTCTTCAGGTTCTGAAGGTTGATGTTGTTGATGTACCGCACGTACGCCAGGCAGTGGTTCTTTGTATTTTTCACATCGAGGACGCCGTTTATTACTTCACGCTCCGTAACTGGTGAAAAAAAGTTATGAAACGCTTATAAATTTGGTGCTGAGGTAAGAATATTCGGTTTTTTACTTAATTCCGAGATTCTGGTAACACTGGAAAAGGTTTTTAGGTTTGGTAAAGATAAACAAACAGACGTCCACGTGTTGGCAAGTGGAAATTTGCAAGTTGAAATCTAAAATCCTGATTTTGAAGCAACTACCCGGTAGGAGGGGGGGTGATGATGAGACAGCTAACATGGCATGACAGTTATTTTTATAAACATCATGGAAGGCAAAGTTGAGGGAAAAGAGGGACTGGAAAATCCTAGGTTTAGTAACTTTGGGCCTGTAAAAGAAAATGTTCATCCCATGGCGTATAAGTTACTTATAAGGCAGGACAGCACGAGTTGTCCGCGACTTGCTTGTTGGTCGGTTATCCCTTTATAACTAGTCTGTAATGATAGAGATAAAATGAACAAGCAGCGCGAAAAATTGGGATGTTCTAGCCATCCGGCAAGAGAAAAGGAGAGCAGAGAATAAAACTGAAAAGTGGCTACCTCACTCTTCAGTAAAATAAATATACCTACGTATTAAATCTGCGAACCGTAAGCTTACCGGACATGAAGTAGTTATGCATAGCTTCTTTATCCATCTTGCCCGTGGTGAAGAGCTGCAGCGAAGCCTTCCGAAACAGTTTCTGCATCTTGCCAAGCGTGTCCCACCAGACAGCTTGATCTTCCGCTTGGAGCTTTGGAACTCTCTGAAAAATGCAAAAATCAGGAATCAGGGACAATTCCGTTTTCGTCATGTCTATCCATCCGTATATCTGTCTGTTTGCAAGTCACAGCCATTTTAGTCAAACACTAATAAATGATGTGGCTGAATTTTAACAGGTAGGTGTTGTACGTGAATCGCTAAAATATTTTTTAGTGCAATCATGAAAATAGAAAAGTGTTTGAACATCGGTTCTTACTTGATAGTTACCATAACAATAAGGTTATTTGACACACAAACGACAAACAAGACTTTAGAGTATGTTTCGGTAGACCCAACTAACTTTAGCTTTCCCGTGATGACTAATGCAATATTATTTAAATATTGGGAATTTCGATACTCAGGAACAGCTATTACTGAATACCTTGTTATTAAAATTAATCAATATCGAGGATATCGGCTGCAGCACGGACACCGGTGGCACCGCGTTGGAGTCCTTCTTGTACCACGTGTCAAACAGGATCACGTCCACTCCGCCCGCCGCCAGCTCGTCACGCAACATCTGCAGCTCTGATGACAGCACGTACGTCGGGATCGGTCTGGAAGGCATCAATATCATTATCATCATTATTATCATCAACATTATCGTCATCATCTTCACCATCTTTATGATCATCGTCGTCATCATCGAGATGATCATAGTTATCTTTGTGCCTCCATTAGAGGAGGGATCATCACTGTCATCCATCAGTTGATGGGTCTAGTTACTCTAGCCTCTGTGCTAACGGTTCAAAGCGAACATTGTACTAGACAAATCACTTATGGTTTGCCAAAAAGCCATGGGGCTATTTAATAGGAGTCCCAACCGAAGCTTTGAGGAGCAAGAATCAATATCTGCAATGCCTAACAGATGTATTAAAGATGAACAGGTCAAGTAGCAGACGTGACACTCTAGCCAACTCAACAAGTGATTACGGGCCTGAAGATATTTTTAAAAATATTGATCAAAATGAGCTTAGGATACGGACCAAGACGAAGAAAACGGGCTTTATTTTGCCTTAAACCATGTCCAAAAAGACTTTATAACTGCTTACCTGTAACCATACTTCTGTCCAAGAAACACGACGAAGTTAGGCCCCATGGACAGCCGCTGGCAGTTCCTGATCTCCCGCATGCACAGTTCCGTGGTCATGTGGTCGTCGGTGGCTTCATCACGAACTCCCCAACGCATGTCCACTACCTGGAATTGACAGTAGTTTTCTTTTATTGCCATACTGAAGGACTGAGTCCAAAGATCTTTTAACGATAGACGCGACTAATGGTATAACTCTGAACACATAGGTGGTTAATTATAGTTTGACCAAAAAAGAACAGATTTCAAAATAGGGCGCTCTATCTCTTAATTAAGTGAATCAGGTTTAAGTTTAAGTTGCCGCTATTAGATTTTTTATTTTTTAAGTGCATCGAGTTTAAATTTAAGTTAGAAGATTGCTTTAGGTGGCGACCGCTTAAAGATTGTCGAACTCGGTACCTTACTATCCCAAGTCTACTAGGCCGAAGCCAGCGATGCGAAAGTTCGGTACAATTACATATGTACCTCAATGTTATAAAAATCTTGTCATAACACAACTCCCTGAGAAATCCAGAGCTCATTATTTATTTTTAGATTAATTCCTCTAACTTTTTCACTAACTGGTATTTTAGAGGCCAGTAATTAGGTGTTTTACCCTATAGTTAACGCATTCGATTCATAGGTCACTTTGGACATTTATGAAGTGATGTTTTCAACCAAAACGTTAAACACTTCTTAAGATTTGGTTTACACGTCACAGTGACTGACTGTGCAAAGGTTTAAAATTCAATTTTAACAGGATAGATGGCGGTGACTACAGAACAAGTGGCTTTATTAAAATGACAAGGTTCTAAGTCACTGTTCACTGTCCAACTATACTTGGTGGGTATTTTCTAAACTTTCACAAATAGCCCAGCACTTGTAAACACGGCGCATGCGCGGCCGGAAGCGGACGCACGTGCACGCGCAGTATTAATAGACGCTTTGTTTTTAATAATGGAATTACGTTTGGGCTATGCTGCCCTGGTAATACAAATGGCGGTATCTCAGACAAAACTGATGTACAAAATGCAATCTTAATACTAACAGGAGAGGATTGAATCTACTTTGGCTCTTGAATTTGAGATAGTGCCTTTTGGCTTATGAGGGCAGTATGGCGGTTAGACTGCGAGCCTGTTTAAATCGGGCGTTCATACATTCAGTACGTAAAACGCTAAAAAGAGCCAATTTCATTTGAAAATCAAGTAACGTGGCACTGAATTTAGTACATTCTGGTTGAACGTTTCATTCTCAATACAAATATAGAGAGAGAGAGAGAAGAAATGGTACGTCTAGTTAGTAGAACTTTGCCCTGCCTACGAAGCTAGCGGTCCCGGGTTCAAACCCTTATAAGGGCAAATATTACTAAATAGCTTATAATGTATATCGTTGCCATAGTTTTGTCTACGTAGAGCTTAGCTTGGGGTTTTTTTTTTGAGTGAGATTGTCCCTTAATATTGGACGAGTTGTATTGGATTATTCCTCCACATTTTGTATATCAAAATATCTTTTGTTGTTTTTCATGTGCGTGAAATACCTAAACTTACTTTCAATATTCAATTTATTATTTATTATAATTATTATTGTATAGTGTACCTATATAGCGTTTAATACTTGTATAGAGAAATTTTACTTTCATGACTGATTTAATTCTTAAATACATATTACAAATTTATCATTAATAACATTACAAGACTTAGGGCCTGTTTCACAATCGACAAGTAAATTTATGTGCCAGTTAAAGTTAGCTCTCTCCTTTTCTATGTTCAAGTGTAAGAAAAGGAAAGTGCTAAATTTATGTGTCAGAAACGTTATCGTCAGATTGTGAAACAGGCCCTTAAATACATTTTGGAGGGCAAAGTTGAGGGAAAAAGAGTAAGAGGAAGACTTAGGCTAGCTTAATTACGTGTCCTATCAGGAGGTGAAAAAGCTGGCAGAGAACAAAGAAAAGAGGTAATTACCTACTCCACCGACAAGGGCCTAGCTCATAAGCTAAATGACGATGAACAATACAAGATGACATGATAAAAACAATTCATCAAAAAAACTACAGTGTAATTTGGAGTTTCACGGAAGAAAAACTCACTTAAATTTCAAAGAAACATAACCCTGAGTTAAATAAGTTAAATAAAAATAATAAAAAAACGTACGCAATCTTTATCCCGGATTAATTTGGAACAAGTCACCAGGATCTGTCCGTAATCGCGTACCGGGAAAAATGGGACAGAAATATTAAGGAGCGGATCATGCCGCTGGCTTTTAAGGAGAATACTGAATTGGAAGCTTTGTACAATATTCCCAACTTCTTAAAAGCTTTCGGCTGTCTATTGCTATCACGCTTGCACTCGCAACTGACAGTATATTTGTCACTCGTGTGTCATAGAAAAACGAAGATTGCCGAAAGCTATTAAGAAAATGGTGGCACTGTAACTTATTACGTTTTCGCACGAACATTTCAATGTTCAGTTACTTCTACGTCACAAACTTACACTCACTATTACCTACATATTCTGTGCCCACACTCACATATGCACACACCACATGTCTTTTGTTTTAATATTTAAAAAAATAAGGAAAAAAATGTTTACTTAGTCTGTTTTATAAAATGATAAAGTCTAAATGTTACTTTCACTCCTGGGATACTCGAGGTACAGGCTCAGCCTAGTTTGGGATCCGCTGCAAACTAGCCTAAGGAATATGTAGGTAATCTTTTGAATAATAAATAATTCTTGTCCTTATTCTTACTACGGCACACGTTAACTATAGTTAAAAATCATCAAATGAACAATTTTTAGTGGTTAATTTATTGGGTTGTAGCAAATGTACAAAATCCAAAACAAAATCTGGCAAATGACTCGCATCGGATCTCTGCCGAAGACGTTTTACTCTAAGTGTGTTTTTCTAATTGGGCCAAATCGTTAACAGGTTAGTAATGATAGTAACTCTTTACTTTTTTTTAATCGGCTAATATACTAACTGTTCCAGCTGGCGCGGTTTTCAACATAACTCAACCTACTTAACACTCCTCACTACGCTCGTCGTCGTACCTAACCATCTTGAATACGCGAATAGTCTTATATATGCTCAAATTTCACGGATTATGATGATAAATAATACATTCGACCAAAAATATTACGTATGCTAATCGTTCCTTTGCACAAACTTTTTTTGAATAATTCTTTGCTTAAGCAAAACATTTGGCAATTAACCAACTCAATGTCTTGATGAAAGTCACTCAAACCATACTTATTGAGCAAAGTGATAAATTTACCAAAGGAAAATATGCTAAATAAATTATATGCCACATGTTGTAGTTAGCAAAAATACAGTTATCAAAATTTGTATAGGAAGTGATATTTGACCAAAAATCTTTCCACCTAATCTATTATCTAAACGACAAAAAACAACACAGCAACCTTTGTTATCAATGAATTCTAATAAACTGTGATGAGAAAGTTTTATTTTTAGGGACTTCCCCCGAATAAATTGCAGAGTAGCTAAGCACCAAGATCATTGATTATACAAACTGGGTCTATGATTGGGAAATACCCGTAAATGTTACATACTGAGGGCCCTGCCAAGATGCACTACGCTAACTAGCGTTTCCATTCGTTTCGTTTTTAAACCAATCGCAACACTAGTAGGTCACGTGACTTTTCGTATCACGTCATCTACCAGTGACGCGATTGGATTAAAAACGAAACGAATAGAAACGCTAGTTAGCGTACTGCATTTTGGCAGGGCCCTCTGGTATCCTCCTAATATTATATTAATTAAGTACGCGTGATAATACATTTAAAACATAATACGCGTTGACTTGAGAACCTCCTCCGGTCGGATAAAAATTCAAAGTTTGTGTGTTTGTTTGTTACTCTTTCACGCTACAACGGCTGGACAGATTTGGATGAAATTTGAAATGGAGATAGCTTTTACCCTGGATTAACACATAGGCTACATTTCATCTCATTTCATCTTTCAGAAATCTTCGCTGACGAAGTCGCGGGCAGAAGCTAGTGTGTGAATATTCAAAGTAAGTATTAGAATTCTGTTTTGACGATGTTAAAAATGTTGCGAAAACGAAATTTAATAAACCAGTACTAACCCTTAAGTTAAATGAAACTGAAATCGAATCGGCGGAAGACATTATGTTTTACGGCTTAGGAAAATAATCGACCGCCGATATTCCGGGAAGCGCATTACACTGAATATTAATAAAAATCCGGGAAAAGTTCAAGAAAACGTTGATCTTTGAGCTATTTCTGTGATTGCGAAAGGATGCCACAGTCGTATTGATTTAATATTTCAAAACTTCTTTGAATTTCTTTGGAACCCATGTGCTAGACAACGATAAATATACTTATGTAGAGAAAAAACACAAAATACATACGAATATCTTGTCCTTACCCTGGCTTCGTAGACACTACGAACGGTCGGAACGTCACTAACAATAAGATCTAAGCTAGCCGTGTCTTCAAAGTGACTTAATAAATTGGTCGTATTATACTTTTTCTTAAATAAAAAACAGCCTAGTGCGAATTGAACTCGCGCATCGAGGGTTCCGCACCGTAGGTATTGTTGTTTTTTGATTTCGAATCGAATTAGCGCGAGCTCAACTCACACTTGACCATTATTTAGAATTTGTTGTTTTTACTATAATCATGTACTAATCATACCAAATTTGACGCTTGTATGTTTTACCGTTTTTACCATACAACAAAAATAAAATACATTGACAAAAAAAAATCCATGTATGGGGGGGATCACCTTCATTATTTCACTTTTCTTAATTGGGGTGCCCCTTGAATCACCGACACTCATTACATCGAATGTGTTGTTTCATCGAATTCTCATTTCATCGAAAGCTAATTTCTGCTGAAACCTTATTGTTTTTAGGTTATCTTAAGCATGGGTAACGTAGGCTAGGTTAGGTTAGACCTGTGACCGCCAAAAAATTATTAAATAAGTACACCTGCACGTGGAAATGCCTGTTCGATGAAATGAAAATGCGATGAAATGAAAATTCGATGAAATGATTATTCGGTGAAATGATTGTCGGTGATTCATGGAAATTGTTTTTATTTGTCAGTAAATCCGCCGTAATAACACATATTCTGAAAACTATTTAACCCGGTATCTATTCAAAAGATACACCTCTTTTTAGTAAGTTAATTAATTACTAGGGTCAGTTTCGCTACCATCGGGTACGGAACTTGAAAAAACAGAACTGACAACCTCGTCCGTTATAACCACGGAATAGAAAAAACAATAGAAGTGGCATGAGCTTCGCTTAGTATCAGACCTGTTGTCGCCAATACTCAAACTATCATAAAAACAACACGCCACCATGGAAAATGTTTTTGCTGCGGCTATCGTTTTTACATTCCAAAATAACACAATAAGGCATGCTTTTGGATGTATTTCCTATTTTAGAAATATCGAAATATCGAAATAAGCGATCGCGGCAAAAGTTTGGTAGGTTGCGCGGAACTCCGCATAACTATGCCACACGTTACATGCCCACTTGACACTTCTACTGTTTTTTCTGTTCTGTGGGTATAACGTCGGTTACAATTACAACTATGTCCTATTTGCCCTTGACTATACCGTCCTTAAATCGATATCGGTTTTCTTTTTAAAGCCACCTGCGTCTTCATAACGGACCCATAATGGGGGAGGCGAAGTTTGTAACAGAAAGGGCAATTGTACAATAATGGTGGAAGTTCACGTTTCTTTGTATAGTATGGATTTTTTGGAAGACGCTTTGATTGTTAATGGAGCCATCAGTATTGGAAAAGGAAATGATTTTCTGGAAGAGTTTGGGAGACCGAAATACAAGTATGTAAATGTGGTAAATAAATCACATTTCGTACCAGATATCCTAACAAACTTTGACTACTTACTTAGAATAAATACAAAGCTATTAGCCAAAACTATTTCGTAATGGCAATTCATAGGTATATTAAAATATTATTATAAATATATTAGAGATCTCAGTTGTCATTTATGAGCATGTAGTGTTTTTTCGATCAAAGAAAATTTAAGAAACGGACATGCTAAATTCCTATAAAATAATTACTAAGGATGAATAGAAAATTTTAATTCCACACATACAGAAAAAAAAACATTAGAAAAAACATAAATTAAAAAGAAGTCATCACGTTGAACACGATCCCTCTCAGCGTTAGTAGGTATTTTAGTCAATTTAGCTATATAGGTAAAACTGTTTGTACGCCTATTATATATAGCACATATTCCATCGATTTTTAGAAACAAAAAAGTAAGAAAGGAAATCATTTATTCGTGACAAACATACCCAAGAACAGATAAAAACGTACGAGAAGAAAGTAGCCACGAAATGGTCCCAACTCAGCGTAATACTGGCATTAAAGTCGGCGCTGGTCTTTTGTTGGAACCATCAGGTGAAACCACGGAAGGTTACACACACATAATTATTTGAACACAAAGCATAAATAATGATATGGAAAAAATAAATGAACGTACAATTCAGAAATGACATGACCATGTTATAATATTGTTTTCAATTCGGCCGCCATTATGTTGACAATACGATGTTGACGGTTACCGAATAGAATAGAGCCCCTGCATGAGGCGTCACTGGTATATGACGTGATACGAAAAGTCACGTGATCCATTGGTTTAAAAACGAAACGAATAGAAACGCCAGATAGCGTAATGCATCTTGGCAAGGGCCTCTGGGAGTACGAACAGTTATAACTATAGCTAAATATACCTAAAAACATTTTAAAAAAAGAATATTAATACTGCTGCTTGGCGGTTGGTTGTAGGATTGGCTTACTTGGAATTCCAGACCGTGCTTCTCCCGGCAATAGTCCTTGATGCGCGGATAGCACTTCGACATCAGAGTGTTGCGCTCCATCGTTGTATCTGGAATTTAAAGGCAAACCTGACTGACTTATTATCACGCACAGCCGAAACTACTGTACCTAGAAACTTAAAATTTGGTACAGGGGTTCCTTTCATGATGTAAGTGAGCTCTAAGAAAGGATTTTCCGAAAATCGACCCCCAACGGGAAGAAATGGGGGGCGAAGCGGGAAACTAATTCTACGCGTAGGAAGTTGCGGACGTCCCCTAGTGTTTAATAAGACCGAAAGCGCTGAACGTCGTCAAGGAACTTTAGCGGTGATACCAGATTTTTTGGCAAAAATATAATTCTGATTTGAATAGCTTATTCCCACAATGAATCTACTAGGTATGATTTAAAAAAAATAGTTTATAATGACACTTAAATGTACTAAGAATAGTTGATTCATCCGACACGACCTTTATTTATGAAGAAAACGTGAAGAGATGATGACATATTAAAATCTTCGATGACTGACTGACTGACCGACAGACTGCACAGCCTAATTTCTTCTGGTACCCTAGGGGTACACTTAGAATTTGAAAATGGACCCCCAACGAAAAGAAAAGGGAGAATAACGTGAAACGAATACTATCCGTACAAAGTCTCAGGCGTCCTATAGCAATGTTACAAAATAAACAATAATAATGTTGTTTAATTATTTTACGACAAGTGAATGCGACAAACCACTTCATCTCTTATTCATAAACGCGCAAGAGCTAAAGCTTGCTTTAGGCTGCGGCTCCACTGAGGCGGAGACGAGTGGAGCTGTGCCAATATTAACCAATAGAAGGCGCATGCGGTCACGTCGAGCGCATATAATAAGTTTTGAATCTTAACATGACATTCGAATTTGACGGAAAATAACAACGATTACTTAAATTAAAATAGGTGTTTTGTGCGTTAAAACTCTACTTTTCAGGAGAGCCAAAAAACAATTTTTTCAAAATTGTTTTTGTCATAACTTTTTTGTTTTTTGAGTTACAAAGTCAGTTTTGTACATAATAAATATAGTTTATCGAGATAAAGAATATGATTAAGTTATATTTAAAGTAAACGCATTATTTAAGAAAATGGAAGGCTTATACGCCCTAGAAAAATACTAAAAATGTTACTTACGCCCCAAAAAAATACTGTTTCGGTGATAGGTTTGGGGTGTAAAAGCCAGGTGGACTATTTTTTAACTGTAATAGGGTGTATAAGAAAAATGTTATGTATTTCCGCGTACACTTAGGTTGTATAATGAGCTTCCAGCGGTTGTTTTTCTAAGAGTTTACAATATTGGGCTCTTCAAAATGGAATTAAAGGTTTTTACAGAGTTGGCGACCCAGAAATGATGGTTTAGTGATGTTAACCTTCTTTCTAGCGGGCCGTATGCATGTTTACTATCCTTGTGGTAGAGAATAATACCAATATTTTGTTCAAAGTAACACATACTTACCATACATTTATCTTTAGTGTTTATAAATACATATATTATAATATTTTAAGAATATTATTATTCATTTAAATGAATAGGATGGTGAAATTAACACACGAAATTTGAGTTAGGTAACAAAAATCTTTATTTCAATAATATTAAAGTCAGGCACTTGTATTTATGAGCACTTGTATTTACATGCGATTACGGTAAGGGTCCCAGTGTTTGATAGTGCTACAACATTTGTGGGCACCTTCAACCATATATCGACAGAGGTAACAAATGAGTGTCAACTGATACTTAGTACTACAACAGTTGTTGGCACCTTCAACCTTATATCGACAGAGGTAACAGATGAGTGTCAACTGATAGTGCAACAGCAGTTGTTGGCACCTTCAACCTTATATCGACGGAGGTAACAGATGAGTGTCAACTGAAGGTGCCAACAACTGTTGTGGCACTATCAAACACTGGAACCTTTACCTTAATCACATGTGATTATAAATACAAGTGCTAAACTAATTATTAAATAAATAAAGATTAACTGACTATAAATATAACTGAAATAAATATTTTTGTTAACTAACTCATATTTCGTGTGTTTGTTTCACAATCCTATTCATTTAAATGAATAATGACATTCCAAAAAGATTGTAATATATGTATTTATAAACACTTAAGTTAAATGTAAGGTATGTGTTAAACTTTGTACAAAATATTGGTATTATTCTCTAACACAAGCATAGCAAACATGCATACGGCCCGCTAGAAAGAAGGATGGCCACCGTAGCCTATGAAAGTTAACATCACTGAACCATCATTTCTAGGTCGCCAACCCTGCAAAAACCCTTAGTTCCTTTTTGTAGAGCCCCATATTGTAAACTCTTGGAATAACAACCGCTGGGAGCTCATTGCACAACCTGAGCGTACGCGGAAATACATTACATTTCTCTTATAGGTACACCCTATTACAGTTAAAAAATAGTCCACTTGGCTTTTACACCCCAAACCTATCACAGAAACAGTATTTTTTTCTAGGGCGTATAAGCCTTCCATTTTCTTAAATACAGGGTCTACTTTAAATATTGAGTCTGCTTTCGATTTTGTCAGGTTATAAAAGGCCAAAATGTATCGATTTTAAACGACTAATATAAAATACGACCTTCAATTTAATTATTTTAGGCTCTTTTATGTTGGGTCGTAAAAGCCACCTATTTTATTTTGCAGACGCAATAGGGTCGTATAAGCCACGTAAGACTTACCCATCCTTACAAACATCCTTATACATCCTTTAACTATAAAAATAATATCATTCACGACCTTAAAATGTAGAAAATAAAAAAAATCAGCAAATACGTCCAAAAAATTACAAAAAGCACGTTTTTTGGGTCAAATATTCTGGGTCGTATTCGACTTTTTTTTGGGAATTTCTCAACTTTAACTACACCGATCGATAGAGAATGAAAAATTGAGTATAACTGCATTAAAAACTCATTTTGGCCAAAATGGCGTTTACGCCAATTGAGTCTAAAGGTATCGATATACTCGTACGTGTATAAGTATACATAGCTAGCTTTACCTTGGTCAATTACCAGTACAGTACTTCCCTGGAAGACCGAGCGTCACCTGGGTTGATTACGAATTCTCACGAAGATCACAACTACATTATACAAATATTACCTACTCGGTTAATAGTGATAAACAGTTTGGTCGTTTTAATAAAGGGGCTTCTAAACGGGCCATATTGTCACTGCAATATGTGGACGGCAACTATTGGTGTCTTTCTCTAACATACGAGTAAGAGAGGGACACCAATAGTTGCCGGCCACATATTGCATTGAAAATATGGCCCGTTTAGAAGCCCCTTTACAAAATTAAGAACATTTTTTGCTAAAAACCAGCTTCGTCTTTTATATTACTAAATTCAAAGGAACCCTTGTTAGGGGTTGACATAAAGCTGAGCCTGCATTTCTGTTGCATGCGGTGACGCGGATCGTGGAAAATAGGTCGACCTGCCACACCCGAGCCGTACTGCACTTTGATTGCATTTTGGTTTTTGATACTGCATTTTATGAGTAAAATTTTAGTGACAAAATACGTAGAATGAATACGTAGGTACCTTATGGGAAAGTAAAGGCTGGTATTAAAAAAAACACAATCGCTTTGCGCATCCGACTTTTAATTAAATTCTTTAAATTTTGGAATACAGGTAACGGTATTAGAAATATGAATTTTGAAACTTTATTCAGTCTAAAGTCTTGGTGATTTTAAAACACGTGATATTTAACGTTTTGATAATTCGCTATCTTATTGCGTGAGTGTTATAAATTATCAGACATTTGAAAATTAAATATTTTGAGACCGAGAGCAAATCTTGGGGCCGTAATAAATTGATCTTGAAATTATCTTGAGAGATTTGCTAGTCTCACGTCAGAGATTGGCAGCATACAGCATTAGGGGGAGTTTGAAAGTGGAACCAATAATAGAAAAGTTAAGGAGTGGTTAGCCTCACGGCATGTGACAAAATTAATAAAATACGGCCATAAGTATACAAAAAGGGCTAAACAGTTCCAATCGCGCGTCCGTGCTTACACCTACATTCCTCAGCCGCGGTGGTCGTAAGTTATTCGCTGACCAGCGCAGGCGCAGCCCACACGCAACGATAGCGTTACGTAACCTTTCGCACAAATATGCAGCTATAATAAGGGCCGGATACTTCGCTATTTTTAACACAAATAAGTCTGTGTCAAACGTTACATTTTTGAAACAAGAATTTATTGCCGACTGTACGTGTTTGTACAGTCAGCAGCTGCCAATCCGGACTTTTTAACTCATATTCGTTTAATATACGTTACTAGCGACCTGCCCTCGCTTCGCTTAGGTTTATGTGAGTTTTTTGTAACACACATACATAAACTAGAGTTTATTTTTTTAACAGCCTTCCCTAAAATATTGTCTAATTGATGGTGAAAACCGCATCAAAGTCCGTTGCTTGGTTAAGGAGGAGTGGATATACAGACAGATAGATAAATTGAAGACGGAAATTTGGGAATACCTACATTCGGTTTTTTCCCAAAACTGCAGAAGGCCAACCATATTACTTTCGAGGTGCCGAATCGAATTGCCAACGTAGCTACTTGACACTAATACGATGACTATGGCAAAAGCAGTATGGTTTTAGAGAAGAATACACCCCCAGTAATCCCAGTATGTATGACCCTTTTTACCCGAGCCTAGTGTAAAATTAAGGTCGAAATTAAACCATATTAACGCTAATTAAGAATACGCTTAGGAATGGATTCGGAGTTTTTTTTCATAATCGTAAGTAGGTACAGCCAATAACGTTATATATTTAGCCACCATAAAACCCAACGTATGAGCTCTTAAAGTTTACCAAGTTTGTGAAAGGGATACAGCTATAGGGGTCAGGGGTCATATAACTTTGTCTCTTTCGCTCCCTGGAACTTGTCAGGTTTTGACAGCTTTTAAACTTAACAACTTCGTACTTCATACGCAAACTCTAGCTAATGTCAAAGCCTATTATAGACTACGAACTACACTTCTCTCAAGTTCTCTTAATAAGAAAATAGAGCTCATGAACTACATAAACGGCGTTGCAGTTTCATCTTTCCCTCACTACAAATAAAGATGCACATACATTGGAAGTTTTATATCAGTTATGCCGTTTATAGTAGATTACAGGCGGGGTCAAAGTTTCCAATCGATCACGACAGCTGTTTCTGCCACGAGGCATTTCGGACTTTTCTTTCAGTTTTATGTTGTTAGACTTTTCCAGCCAAAGTTCGTTTGGGACACATAAAAATAAGAATTCAACAAGGCATTTATAAGAATGTACGTGCGGTTTTATTTAGAATGGTTATAACTTGTCCTAACTTGGCTTGTTTTTTCTTATCTTTAACAGATGGGCCTTTCTGCACTTCGACCCTTTAGGATATTTTCCGCAATCTCTTATAAATACACTCTGCTATTTGAATGTGAAAGCCTGCATATTCATCCTCACGATGTTATGTCTTCACCGTAAGAGCATCGATAAATATACATATGTTAGAAAAAACTCATTGATACTTGTTGCTCGCTGGGGTTCGAACTCGGTATCCTACGATCAAAAGTCGGCTACCGTCATTCTCCCTAACTTTTATTATTTTATACGTTCGATTGCATAGCGTTAAGGTGAAGTAAGGACTTTTTTTTAATTCAATAGCTAGGCTCTTGTCGGTGCCATGCAATGCAATTTCTATGACTCTCTTTCTAGAGACTTTTTGAGTCGTATCAGGGCCTAAAAGAAAAGTAAAGACTTAGCCAAGTAAATATTAAAACGAATGACTACAGGACTTTTACTTTATTTTGGCTAAGCTGAGGGCTTATTGTCTAACGCGCTCGCAATCGCAACCGGCATCAAAGTGGAGCAATTGTTTTCATTTTATATATGCAGACAAGCCTTCGATTTTCAAAATGAAAACGATCGTGATTGCGAGTGCGTTAGACAATAAGCCCTCTGATCTTGTTTCTATATCGGAATCATATCGTTGACTTTATAATATTCTTATTTAGTTGGTAGAAAGAATATGGACTCATGAAAATTGCCAAACGCCTCAGAGTTGCAAAAGCACAGCTTTCGTCATTCTTTATGTATGTTTCTTAAATTCAAAAATATATTGTCTTGATAGAAGAGCAGAGATACATTGGCGACACGAACTGACAGGCCACGCTAGCACAACTTACTGTTGTTCACTAGTTAGGGGCGAACTGAGGGACAAATAAGTTAGTCACGAGCAAGTTCGGCCAGCCCCCCGAGGCACAACTTTTGAAAGCTTAGTGGTATACACGATCTAGACAACTACAGTAAGGAACTTAGTTTTTTGTATGATCTTACTACGTATACAGTATCCATACTATATAATAAATTTAAATGTAACTTTTTTTGTAACAAATAAACGTTGAGTAACGGTGGTACAGCTATACAATGTTTTGTCCTTATCAGTCAAATCCAAATGTCGCAATTACATTACTAATTACTTATCAAAATCAACCTTTCAAGCTCTAACAAAAATGAAGGCCGAAATCGATACCCATTTATTTTCAACCTTATAACTCCACCCCCACATAATTTGCCCCAAACCGAGTATCGAATTAAAATTCAGTCCACGCGAATTAAATCTGGCAACCCACTATCTGATAATAGCGTTAATTAAAAGTTGTATATTGGCCCTCCCGCTCCCCCGATATAACTCTGCAGTGAAAATTATTTGAAAGTTTTCGCTGTACATTTTGAGCTCGACGCTGAAAAGGTTTGAAAAGTTCTTTGTTTTAAGAGAATAGTGGCTCTGTTGTTCAGTTTTAAACATGTTTTTAGTTGTTTTTGGCTGTAGGATTTTCAGTTTAGCTTGACATGGGCTTTCAAACGAATTTATTCTTTACCAGCTTTGTCCGCGTAGATTTCGATTACCTACCTATCGTTATTTCCTCGGGAACTTTTATATTTTTCGTCATAAAAGTAGTCTACCTATGTGTTAATCCAGTCTATAAGCTATCTCCATTCCAAACTTCACCCGAATCCGTCCAGCCGTTGCAGCGTGAAATAGTAACAAACTAACACACACACGTATACACAAACTTTTGCATTTATTATATTAATAGAATCTACTCGTAGGGTACACCTATCCATCACAAGTATGTCTGTGTACCTGGTTTTCTAAAAGTTTGGGCAATGTCTTCCGTAGCTTACTTAGAATAATGTTATACTATTTAGCCTAAAATCAAAACCTACACATGTGCTCAATGAATCAAAAGGTTTTTTATATATCATGCAGAAGGCCCAATAAAACAAGTCCCAAATTTTCAAATTTAAGTTGGCTAATTCGTCCCCAACTGTGAGGACGAGGATGGAAATCTTTGCAAGTAATTTAATTGGCTCCCTTTTACCCTTACACTGAGCACTGGTAGCAACAATACGAGTAGTTTAGTGGGTAAGATGGCGGCAGGAGCACGGACGACGCCTGGTCATTTGTTTGCTAACCAGAGGGAAAGTTTCTGCAAGATACCCAACTTCTTTGAAGGACGCCGCGCCGGTTTATGTAGGTTTTTTACCTATTACAACCCCCTTTGGTGGCCAACTTCTGTGTCTGCTGAAGACTTCGGACTCTCCATATGACCAGAGCCAAAACTTTCTTCACTTGGCTTCAGCACATCCCAGGTCACAGTTTTGTGTGACCATAAACAACGCCATTTCATTTTAAATGAACGATGAGTCCCTTCTTTACCCCCCACGACTCTAAAGCCTCCTTTTAGTCTTCTCTTATGACAGGTAGGATGATACCACAGAAGTGTTGTTGTGATCTTCGCAAGGTGGCTGGCAAGAGCTGGATGAGAGTGCCCACGAATCGTGCTCTTTGGCGTGCAATGGGAGAGGCCTATGTCCAGCAGTGGACTAATATAGGCTGATGATGACGATGATGATGATGATGATGATTCTTGTCAAGTACTAGACAAGGTCTTACCACCACTAAACCATCACCACTGTTAGACCTGGCCTTCCTCAAGGATCCCCAAAGTATCTAATCCCAGCCTTTCACTAGCATGTTCACTCACAGATCGTTTTACGATCATATTTCAAATCTAGCCAAGGAACTTCCGTGCTATTTACGTGTCAGCCTAACGGACTGCGAGCCACATTTTGTAGCTCTCATGTTTAATACTCAGTTGCTATTCCAGTACAAGCACTAAACCGAGTCGTAAAATTTTACTCCCCATGAGTTGCAAGAACACCTGTAATGGCTGTTTCCACTTTTAATATTTCTACTAATAACGTATCGTGTTCTGCAGATGTTGTTAATATGTAGCTAATAGTAGACTTAGCCACGCCCTGCCTAGCTTGAGTTAACATTGTATCGACGATAAACTTATCTGAATGTAAAAGTTTATTTAAAATACGAGTATTTTTACTTGGTTGTTGTTGTCTAACACCTTTAATCCCACATACTAACCACAGACTACCAAACCAATTAATGCGACCCGTGATTTACAGTCACTTAATTTTCAAAATATACAACAACGAAGACGCACGCCTTTTTCTCCATCTCCCATCTCTGCACCGGCTGTACCACGTGGCAACAATATTTATTCTTAATTATTGTGTAGAAGAATATTCTAAGTAATTTCTTAAATGGATTTCTAAACTTCTGGAAACGTTCTGCAACTTACACATTGCAAGTCGGAATTCCTCACCCACCCCTTTAATAAAATAAAATGAGATTAGGCGAAATATTATGAGGTGTTAAAATCTCCTAATTAATAGGTATTAACTATAGCAGTTACTTACATTATCTCCGTTTTTTTTCAGGGATTTATTGGCAGGATTCAACCCTTTTGGGCCCCTATACTCAGGCCACAATAAGTGCGATACTCAAGCACGGCTTACCTGTGAATGTGGAACTGGTAAAAATCCTCACAATCTTGGAGCTGACCGGCGGCAGCAGCTTCAGGGAGCCGGAGAAGATCAGGTCCACGGTTCCGTCGTCCATGGTGGCTGGAGATCACTGAAAAATTAAGGTTTTCTATAGCTTGGAGAAGACAAACGAGAACACAGGGCCTTTAATTATTTTTGGTAAAACCATATTGTTTTTGTCATGTTATCGCATTGTCAACCTTACGTACTACAAATAATACGATACCTAATATAAATAAATAAATAAATATCAGGAGACAATTAACACCAATTAACCTAGTCCCAAACTAAGCTCTAGGCTTGTACTATGGGTACTAACTAGACAACGATATAAATAAGTACTTATGTAGCGAAATAACTGCCCTTACCGGGATTTGAACCCAGGACCGCTAGCTTCGTAGGCAGAATCACTACCAACTAGACCAGCTCGTCGTCAAATATGTCAAAGGCAATATGGTTTTACCAAGTAGAATAGACGCCTCGACCATAAGTCAATCGCGTGGTGTCGCATTATACATTGGTGAATTGAAAAGTAACAAGTTTAGGGCCTGTTTCACAATCGACAAGTAAATTTATGTGCCAGTTAAAGTTAGCTCTCTCCTTGTCTATGTTCGAGTGTAAGAAAAGGAAAGGGCTAAATTTATGTGTAAGATATGCTTTACTTGACGATTGTGAAACAGGCCCTTAGTGTTTTAAAAAGACATTAGTGTAGTTGTAGGTCGTTAATACATTAGAATATATGAAGAATATTACTTTTTTACTAGAACTTACTTCGTCCGTGTTTAACTCATTATTACGGTTATTTATTCGGAAAGTTTCAAATTTTTATTTTTCTTTCTTTCTTTTATTTGCATTTTTAGTATCAATAAGGATTTTCAATGTGCACATATCTCAACATTCAAGGCATGGTCTTGAAATGAAATGGAAGGCATCCGTCATTTGTAACTACTGTGTATTGTGCAACAAATTTTAAATAAATAAATAATATACCTACTAAAGTTACCTATCAATCACAGTAGATAAGGAAATCTTTCAAATCCTCAATAAATTAATTCGACTAACTTTATCGCTAATTTGCGTGTGTTGCCAAATTTATCTGCCTCCCCCCCATCGACGAGGGTGGAACACGGCTGATAACAGCTTTCAGCCGCGTTGATAAGCTCACGCGATTTTTACTGCGCTGATAAGCTTCCGATGAGATTGGAAAAGCTTGTAGCGAGATTAGTGCAAGCTGCATTGAGGTATTTTGAGCTTTTGTGTCACGCTATCATATAAGGCAACGACTTTTAGAAGGCCGTACCTTTTTGGTGATTCTTTTTACAATTTACTCTCGAGTTATTAACCTGTGACCCTAGGTTATGTATCAGAACGCCTAAAATTAATAAGCCTAATGTATCATAATCCCTAAAAGTTCATAATACCTATTGATTTTTTTTTCTGAAACCGTGAACTATTCAGGATTTTTTAAAAGGTTTGTTGGTTTTGTTACAATCGTGAACAGTTTTCGGTTTCAGAAAAAAAACATTAGGTCTTATGAACTTTTAGGGATTATGGTACATTGGGCTTATTAATTTTAGGCGTTCTGATACGTAACCCGACCCGAGGGCTTATTGTCTAACGCATTCGCAATCACAACCGGCTTCAAAGTGGAGCAATTGTTTTCATTTTGTATGCAGACAAGCCTTCGATTTTCAAAATGAAAACGATCGTGATTGCGAGTGCGTTAGACAATAAGCTCTCCGGTTTAAGACCCAGCGAAAAGATGCATTGCGAGATCGTTATCGTTATCTAAAATGTATAGGATTGAAGTAAGCTGCCGCATGGTCCCGTCGAGCGTTTATGACAATTCCATACATTTTGATAGTTTTCGAATATCGTTTGCCTAAACGTTAAGCAACTTGTCTAGCTAAGTCTCTGGTGATTAGTGGGCTCAAGAATTTAGTAAATCCGTATAAACAAAAAGGCAAAAGGTTAGGTAACCGCCATTTTTGGATAATAGAGGACATTCTAAGGAAAAATGTATAATTTTACTGTTAGAATTGCAAACCTGAATGCAAAAAAATATTCAAGTTCCATATCGGCTCACATAAAAATTTGTAGTGCGAATGAATTGTCATTCATAATCATCACAACTCATAGTGATTTTAACGTTATTTTTTCGCTGGGGAAATGCATTTACGCCTACCACCCAGGTCCAGGGGGACCTGGAGTGGTTATGTGGGACTCACCAACCGAAAGCGGCCGGAATACCCACTAAAAACCCAGCGGTAAACCATCTGCGTCCTTCGGGGAGGTGCCGCGCGATCACGAACAAGCGCATTCGACTGTGGCACCTCGACGATAGTGATTTTAACCTAACCTAACCTAACCTAACCTCATTTACCAGCTAAACCGTTTTAGTAAAAAACACTGTATGACTTGCGATGGTTATGAATAAAAATACATTCGGACTAAAAATTATTATGTGGAACAAAGCGCTCCCAAATATTCTTTCTCATTTGCTCTCATACACTCTTCTGCGAGCCTATCCCACTTCCCAAACCCATACACGAAAGACTTTTTAAAACCTATTCCACTGTAATTTGGCCGGTTGTCCCTAAACCAGGACATTTATATTCTGTTTCATTTCATTTATTTTATTTGTTGTTTTCATTTATTTTATTAAGTGTTCGCTCTTATTCGTAATCACTCGTCATAATAATCATTTGCAGAAGTAACATATGGGTGGCGGAAATGCGAGGCCATTAATGATTAGTTAGATACTATGTTTACTGCAGTTTGAATGCATTAAAGTGCAATGAAACTGCGGAGACATGTTGCATGCACCTATTTAATGAATAGTGTCACCCTGTAGTTAGCTTTTTTTGAGTGCATATTATTATTAATTTTAATATAACTCTTATTGACAGAGGATTTAAAGATTGCATATTAGTGCTCACCACTTTTTCATTATTATTTAAAAATGTTGTATTGCCTACATATTTATGTAAGTATATGTTTTGTTGTATTTATTTGTACAAAGTGAAAGATATTTAATGAATAATCCTCAACCTGCTGATAGGATAGGCACAAAATAATGACTAAATAAGCGAAATGGCTTTAGAGTCATTTGAACTTATTTGTTTTAAAGTAAGTACTATTTAAAGATCTTATTGATAAACTTAATATTAGTTGATTTATGTTATCAAAGAAGAAATGAGTTACTACCGTGTGTGAGCTCTGTGCTCAAAATAACAACATAACATAACAAACCAAAATTCGCCTCAAAAAAAAGTACAATAGCTGGGTTCTATACTCCCAATTAGTACCTATGTTTTTAATTTCGGTCTGTTCAAAAAAATTAAGGCCATTGTTTCACCATTTTGTATAAAATGTAACATCAATACTTCTAAACGGAACAAGTAGTTGTGTACACACAATTACTGTTAATTTATGCAACAAATTGTACGCGTAATAACTTTGTCTTATTTAACGGGTGGTAAGGCCGTGGCCTGGCACGAGCATAGCGTGTTACCGTTGACAGTTTTGACATACTTAATAAAATAGTTTAGAATTTATTGGTTTATTGATTAAACAATAAACAGGAAGTTTGCTAGGAAGGAAGGATTATAAATACAATGCTTGAAATAACACTCATTGTTTTACTTACGGTTTTAACGACGTGAGTGACACTATACGGACATGCTTCTAATGATAATAAAGATAGAAAAACCAACAGTTGGACAGACAGCCCGAGATTTATATTTGTTAGAATGAAAAAGTTAAATACGTCTCTCATTGTAACGCATAGCTGCGTCCCTTTCGGCCTGTCAGTCCGACAATTTTTGGAAGCCATTAAACATTCGGGATCCCTTTGAAACGCATAAACTTTTTACGCATAACGTATCATTACGCATATTTTTTTTTCGCATAAACACCCTTTAGACTGACATTTCAAAATTCAATAAACGTCTATTGTGTAGATTAGGTTAGGTTAGGTTAGGTTAGATTTTTAAAATAATTAAAATAAAACGTTTGGGTCCATATTGGCTCATATAAAATTGGTCTTTAGATTTTTTATACAAATAACGATTCGTGTCTATACTCATCATTTCTTCGAAAAAATTTCCTCATACTTCATTTCTTCGAAAAATTTTGCTCATACTTATCGCAACTTATAATGTTTTTTTTTAAGAAACTGTTTCTTTTTGAGGATTGTTATAAATCTAACCTAACCTAACCTAATTTTATCTACACGTAAGATATTTAAGAAATTCTGAAAAGTGTACGGTTTCATGAATATTGGCGTTATAAGTTCAGATGATTATGAGTTCCGATCATTAGTATAAACATTTTTTATGAAGATTATAAGGAGTGATCATTATTATGTAAAATGGTATGAGAAAAATTATCGGAGTTCCAATAATCGGAGTTGCAATTTTATATGAACTTTGGCGCACCCAAAACGTTTGCTATTGTAAAAACCGTTTTAGGTCAGAAGATTTTATGCGTAAAAATACGTTATGCGTAAAAAATATATGCGATCCAATAGAGACCCAAAACATTCTATTCTGTTAGAAAGACTAAAAAAATTTTGAATAACGAAAGGGCACGCTGCCCGATGATATTATTAGCAGGATACGACCTTATGGATCTAAACGATAGGACTCGTAGGAGTAAAACTTTTGAGGATTGCGGTCTGTGTCTTAAAATCAAAAGGCAGTATGAGCATACGGATTTCGTTCTCCAATATAAAGCCTTTTTCTTTTGGAGGGCAGTGTGAGTGTAAAGAAAAAAATCAACACAACCGCATGTTTCAGGAGGAGATGAACACACACGCAAACGGAACCTCTGTGAGGTTGAAGATCATTAGCGATTGTCATCTACGAGATCATGCTTTACGCACTAAATATTTACTTAATACATCTTACTTACAATTACCTACTTTACTGAATATTAGGAAACCATCTTAAGCAATAGAACCTACTTAGTCTCAGACTAGTGACTTGTACATTGGGCATCAAATAAATCTGTGCATACAAGGTGCGGAAAAATATTTAAGCATGCTGTCACGCCTTAAAATAACAATCGAGTTGAGGTACTTGAGGTACGTCATTTATACGGTTACTATCGAATCCGATATATTTGATGGCAACCATACTATGGAACTTAGACGACATAACATACATAGAAAAAAAACTGCAAGACAACATGCAAGACTCAGATACAAATCAGCTGATAACACAAGTATTTGTTCTTACCAAGTATCGCAGCCGGAGGGCTTATTGTCTAACACACTCGCAATCACGATCGTTTTCATTTTGAAAATCGAAGGCTAGTCTGCGTACAAAATGAAAACCATTGCTCCACTTCGAAGCCGGTTGCGATTGCGAGTGCGTTAGACTATAAGCCCTCGGGACCCGCTAAGTAGTTTTTAACATACCAACCCTGTCGTCAATATAGATAGCTATAAAATGATTATTCCCGCGTATAAATTAATATACCCTTATAGAAGTTAATTGAGCAAAGGCAGCCGAAGTGTAAGATGCGGGCGGGGATCCGATTGGGTCTTAATTAAAATAAATACAAACTGAGTTGACTGGGAACGAGCGTCTTAGGAATACTTTGTCGAGGTCGCGGGAAATCCAACAACACAGATTTGTTTTTAATTATCAAGTAAGTAGTACTTTTGAAGAGAATGTTAAAGGTCACAGGTCATTAGAACCACCCGGCACCCGACCCGCACCGCCTCGCCTCGAGCGGTTAGTATTCTTTATATGGATTTGGCATGCGCTCACTACATCAACTACGTAGCGTCACCGGATCGTCTCGCTCGCGAGGTGTCAACGCGCGGACGGCGAGTGGTCCACTCGATGGTAGCTCGTTGCTCGCTTGCTTGCCTCACGCACGGTTTGCTCGGAAATTCGTTGACCACGCGAGGTCCACTCGTTGACCACGCAAGGCCCACTCGTTGACCACGCGAGGATCACTGGTGACAACGCGGTGTCCACCCAAGGACCACCTGACGACAACGAGCGGACGCCGAGCGACGAGGCGGTGCTGGTCGGGTGCCGGGTGGCTCTAATGAGCTGTGACCTTAAGGTGGGTCGTACCAGAAAGTCAAGCAGTTGACGGAGGAGCGGAGCGGTTGGCGATTACTACACCGACAAGAGCATGGCTCTTAAATAAAGAGAGAGAGAGAGAGAGAGAGAGAGAGTATTTTTGACGGTTCCAATGTAACCATTAATGACCGTATTATTATATTCCGATTTGAATCAGAGCGAGCCCAACTCACCCTTGACCATTTTTTAGTATTTGTTTTTTTTCAGGGTTCGTACTATCATATTAAATTTGACGCTTGTGTGTCTGACCGTTTTGACAATACAACAAAAATAAAAAAAGTACATTGTTTTTTTTATTATTATTTTACTTTCTTATTTTATTTATTTATTAGGTAGTATGTTTTCCGTAAATAACGAAGATTGACGAAAGAGATATACAGAGCGAAAGTGACTGGATGGTTCGGAAAGGGCCGCCCTAGGTGTACTTTTTCGAATCAAATCGGAGAAATACTGGAAAAGGGCCGAATCTTAAGTACCCGAAACCGACGTGCGTGCATGACTCGATGTATGAATGTGGAAGAAGCGAAAGAGATTTGTCAGGATCGTAGCAGGTGGAAAGACGTGGTCTCTGCCTACCCCTATAAGAAACAGGCGTGATTTAATGAATGAATGTATGTGTATTTTCCGTAAAAACACATACTGATAAAAAAAAACCCTATCTATTACGGTTTAAAAGATACAGCTGTCTAAAGTTAGGACGAACAGATGGACGGACGGACGGGACAGCGGAGGCATATTAATAGGGTCCCATTGCGCTACTTTTTGGATACGGAACCCTAAAAAGAAACAACGGGCTCGCGGTTTAGATGCTACGGTAACTTAAACTAAAGTTTGTAGCACAAAGTTAATTATAAAGCTCTTCTCATTTATTTCCTTTGTGGCATAATTTACAAAACACAGCAATTAGATCTTGCACCCAGGAGAACTAAGCTTGTCTTGATTAAAGAACAACTTAAATTTGAAAATGAGCATAGCTTTATGTGGCACATTACCGTGTAAAACTGTTTTCATCCTGGAAATTTTAATGTTCCTAAGGGAACGTTGTACGTACTTACTTACATTTAGTTGAAACACTTTGAAATCTTTGTGTTTGTTAATCATTAACAGATGTCAATTGGGATACACCTCAATAGTAAATTTAGGTGTATCCCAATTGACATCTGTTCATAAATAGCAAACTTAGGTGTATCCCAATTGACATCTGTTCATAAATAGCAAATTTAGGTATATCCCAATTGACATCTATTCATAAATAGCAAAATTAGGTGTATCCCAATAGATATCTGTTCATAATTAACAAATACAAAGATTTCAAAGTGTTTCAACTAAGTGTAAGTACGTTTTCTTTTATGTAGGTACTTCAGCGTATGTATACTCTTTACCGTACAAGAATAAAAAGGAATAGAAAACACAGGCAATATAACAAAAAAAAACAAGTACAATGGCGAACTTATTCCTAACGTCTACATGCAACCACTACATTGGTACGGTATGTCGTCAACATATAACATGGAAACTTATTCTATGCTAACACCAAATTATTCGAAAAAGTCGTAGTGGCGAATTTACTGGTATAAATACTAATTTATAACGAATTTTTTCAGTTAAGGACTATATTTTTTGAATAGCAATTAAGTTATCCATTTAATACTAAAAAAAATAACTTAAGTATCATTAGCACACAGCTTTCGAAAATGATTTCAGACAAATGAACATTCGATATAAAATTTGGAAGTTAAATGTGTTTTCGTCTAGCTCCATGATGGTGGAAGAGACCATTCTTCAGAAAGAAACCCTTAGCATACCGATAATTTTAACCTTTCTTTTGATGACTAAGGCTATGCAGCTTTTCTTCAGCTATGACGTCAATGCGCTCCATGAACTTTTAATGCCTAAGGTGAACTATAAATAACGAACAGAATCCTAAGCTTATAATTAGGAAAAGCAAAAACATTATCATGTCTTGCATGACGTAGCAACTCCAACGCCTACTCTTATATTTTATTAAAATTACTTATTGACATCAGGTATTTGCGTACAAAAAAAAAATATTAATCATCATCATTTTAACTTAATTGAAAATAAATTCTACTGATGCAAAACACATATTAATCAGAAAATCTAAAAACTGCTGTCTTAAGACGCCACCTTCAAGACTACAGTAAAGATAGCCTTGAAGAGGTACTAATAAATGCCTCACCTGCTCTAGTTTCAATGTTTCACACTCCAATCAATAACATTGCACCATTCTGAATGTTAAGGTCAGCCATTATCGACTAATTTTCACTTAGCAGAATTAAAAATTAAATATATACCATTACAACGAAACACCAATGCTCAAACAGCTTTTAAAAAGAAAACTGTTTCCTTTTCCGTCTTTTGTTTATAAATTTTCAATTTCAAATTTAGAACGCGTGGTGTTCGATTGCAGTAGTTTAGAAGACTGGGAAAGTGATTTCAAAATGCGAAACATCTTGTTATTCGGTTGCTAGGCAACCTAAACCACTAGGTGACATAGCAAGTTTTCGAATGAATTTGCTGTTGATTTTAGTGATAAGCCAGAATAAGAATCGTAGGATAGCACGCAGGTTTTATATGTTGTAACTATAAACAGGAAATGTTATAGAAGTGACGCGTTCCATGAAAGTTATTGAGTAATTCGTGCAAAACGTACCTAGCACCCTACGAATTTATGAAAGTTTGCACGGCAGACCCAGGATAAAATTATAAGTATACCTACCTACTTAATATACCTAATTTTAGTTTGCCGTCATGCATGATTCGTCTGAAAGATATTCCATTATTTCTCTATAAATGGATACTCTAGTATTGCAAAACAATCATGGCGGATATAATCGATATTAGTCTACGTTATTTCCATACATTTTGTCAGTTTTCTAGGGAGCTTGCCCTTTGGCAAAAATATGTTTGCCAAATGTATAATTTCCCAACTTTTTCATTTGGCAACCCAATTTTATATAAATATTTCAAAATTTTAGGTTAGGTTAGGTTAGTTTTTATAAAATCGTGATATATTTACGGTTACAGAAAACAAAGCGGGTTGGCAAATGAAAAGTTGGGAAACGATACATTTGGCAAACATATTTCGCCGAAACAAAGGTAACCTGTTTTCTAATAGTCAGATCTACAAATCTAATCTCTCAAAGGGTGGAAATTAGATTCTATAATTCATTCAGTACCTAAATCGGTCTCACCAGTGACCTAGACAATTTGCTTAACGCTATCGTTAACGATTTTCGAAATCTGTCAAAATGTATGGAGTTGACGTAAACGCTCGACGCGACCGTCCGGCAGCTTACGTCATCCTATATATTTTAGATAACGATAGCGAACGAGTGCATATTGTCTCAGGGCTCTAACATCGGTTGTTTAACAAACACTTCGATAAACTTCATTGCTGAAAGTTGAAGCGTAATAAAACTCAGCGAGAATGGTAGTGTCGTAAAGCTAGGCTTGAACACTCAAAAAAAATGTGAGCTAACCAAGATAGGTTTTCTATTATGGCCGAACCCTATATTCAAACCGCGGATAGATAGGCTTACTTCTGGTTAAAATTTGACACATTTTGAATGAGCAAATGTCAAATTTTAACCCGAGGTAAGCCTTATCTATCCGTGGATTGAATATAGGGTTTGGCCGTTAGTTGACATAAAATTAAATACACTATTCATGATATTAGTTATATCAAACAAAATTTCAGTTTGTAGTAAATGTATAAGAGCCAAAAAGAATGAATTCCCGTCACTGTACTAGAATGAACTATTCCGTAAAGTTTCTGCTCTTAGTTCATTTAGTACATGCGGAGCAAGAGACAAAAAGAGCAGGCAGAGTAGTGAGTGACACTGACAGCAAAGCGATCCGAAGATCAAAGAGGCACAAATAAGGAACATGAAACAGACGAGTTTCTTTCAGTGTAAGTACTAGTGTACTAAAAGAACTAAAAGACCGAAATAGTACAGTTGAGTGATTGTACCTACTAATTTGGAGCGATACCCTCATTGAACGCGTGCACAACCCTAAAGACCCTTGGGGAAGACCTTTGCCCAGCAATGAAGGTCTAAGGCTCAAGGCAAGGCATGCTTGTAGCAATCCATTGACGGGTTATTTTAACATTTTTGGGCCGAGAGCTATTGCATCGACGCAATGTATCAAGAAAAGCATCCGGGCTATGGCGCAATGAAACTGAGCGTTTATGGTTGCTATGCCATGTTTGTTTACTTGTTTGCCATTCTTATGATCAGACTTCGGAATATACGGGGCAAAATAAAATGACAGCTAGGGATCGCTTACATCGATAAACTTACCCATCGATGCTTTTCCCATATTATACCAGTGATCACATATTTTATTGAAAGTGTGCAAATAAAACAAAATAACAACATAATACTAGTTATTCTTTATTTTAAAAGGATTTTTGAAACTTCACTAGTCATCATCATATTTTTTTTCCTCATTGTGTATTTCAGAATTCCTGTCCCATTTACTATTGTTAAAATAAACGATCAGAATTTCTTCCAAATTTTGGGGGGTTCAACTTCTCCGTCTCGACTGATGAATCCATTTCAGGTGGCTAAAGGACTTATAATACACTCAAACAATGCTGGGGGCGATCACTAGTATATGGGAAAAGTATCGATAGTTGAGTTTATCGATGTAGGCGATCCCTCGCTGTCATTTTATTTTGCCCCGTATATTCCGAGGTCTGATCATAAGAATGGCGAACAAGTAAACAAACATAGCATAGCCGTTGATGTCTAAAGCTTACTATAGGGTCGAAGACTATCTAACAGATAAAAATGCTTGGCCTAAATTAAACACCTAAATATCTTAATAATAACCTAATCATACCAATATATTAACATTGTGTATTGTCTAGGGGACACGGTTTCTGTAGGGGAATGTATCGAAACTAATTATGTGTTGTTTTGCACCGTCATAGGTAAGTATAATTTTTAATTTTTATTTATTTCTTATATTTACTATTTATGAGTTCTTGTAGAAATTTTGAGTTTTGACACATTTTCCTGCTCAACTACGCATGATATATATAGACATATTTTTGTTACATTCATTGTTTTATATAATACTAGGTTAAGTTTTATTTTTCGTTGTATAATATCATATCATAAGAAATGTTTAAAAAACGACTGACTGTTGAGTTTCTTGCGGCGTTTCTTCTCAGCAGTGGTCTCTTGCGAAGCGCTGGTAGATTATTGACGTGTAAAAGTGCCCGTGCGGCCTACTTACTGAATAAACATCTTTTATCTTTTTATCTTTTATCTTTAGCAACCATAAACGCTCAGTTTCATTGCGCGATAGCCCGCATGCTTTCCGTTATACATTGCTTCGATGCAATAGCTCTCGGCCCAAAAAAATTATGTTTTGTGTAAAAACTAGTCCAATCCTGAATCAAGCGTCTTAATTCTACTGAAGTTGCGAATAAAAAGCTGTGTAATATTAAAATAAGACTATTTCCAGAATCAACCCACGACCAATCATAATGGAAAGCTGTTATTTGATAAGTTTATAAATAAAGCGCGCAGCATTGCGGTACTTCAATGAACGAGTTACGTGCCCAACAACGTGCTGTTTATAGGGTTCCGAAGTCAAACAAGGAACCCTTATAGTTTCGCCATGTCCGTCTGTCCGCCAGGGGCACGTTTTATAAAGCTACAAGTTACAATTTTACGGGTCTAAACTGGCAACACTGCTCAAATGGCTGGTCGTCATTGGTCGAGGCTGTGTCAAATGGAAACTTGTAACCTGTAAATTGTAATTTGTAGTTTTATAAAACACGCCCCTTCCATCTGTCCGCGGTCTAGCTCAGACTCTTGGTACTACAAAGCTGTAATTTGGCATAATTTCGCACTGCTAGATCAAAACGGGTAGTAACTCAAAATACAACTGTATTTTAAAATCAACTTTAATACAACTTCTATGAACTTGAATCAAAACCAACAAGGATTTTGAGTTGATGCTGTTTTGATCTATAGCAGTGCGATTTGGCAAAGCTATAAAATTAAGTTACGCTGACCAAGTTGTAAAATAAAATCGTGTTTTTTTTTTAGTTGTCTCGTACAAGTAAGGCAAAGGTATTTTTAGAAGCTTTTATTTAACTTGCAATGTATGCATGTACGGGTCAAATCTTGCAAGTTAAATTTGACCCACTTCCCGTTAACGGAAAGGGCTGAAATTTGGACCACATCTGTAAACCTTATGGCAATGTAATACTTTGGTATCTAAGAGGTGATCTGATGATGGAGTCGGAAGGTGGCGACAGGATCTCCGCTATTCTTAACGTGGCCCCACTGTGTTAGGCTGCGGCTCCACTGAGGCGGAGACAAGCGGAACTGAGTGGAGCAGAGCTGTGAAAAGAGCTAAGTTATTCCACTGAGGCGGAGACGAACGGAGCTGAGTGAAGTGATTACAATGTAGTAATGCAGTTACGTCTCCTCTCCGCACCGCTCGTCTCCGCTAGACTGTTTATGATTGGTCGATTCCTACACGTCTCCTCTCCGCTCCGCTCATCTCCGCTTGACTGTTTTCATTGAAGCGGAGTGGAGACGAGATGTGGATTTCAACTAATATGATTGGTCAATCCCAACACGTCGCCTCTCCGCTCTGCTCGTCTCCGCCTAAATGGAGCCGCACCCCTAGGACTCAATAGTTTGGTATTGATGAGCAGAAACTGATTTTGCTAAAAAAAAGTATAGTCGGTTAGGATTTCCCGCTACGCTGGCGTGCGGTTGGGAATTTACTTCGTGGGCTAGCAGTAAATGTTTTAAAGGATAGGATGATAGTAGCGATCCAAAAGGACCTTGTCCAAGGTCCTACCCCTACTAAACATAAAACCCAGTTAAATAGAATATACATACATACATACATTAAATCACGCCTGTTTCCCAGAGGCGTAGGCAGAGACCACTTCTTTCCACCTGCTACGATCTTGACAAATCTCTTTCACTTCTTCCACATTCATACATCGAGTCATGCACGCACGTCGGTTTCGGGTACTTAAAATTCGGCCCTTTTCCAGTATTTCTCCGATTTGATTCGAAAAAGTACACCTAGGGCGGCCCCTTCCGACCCTTCCACTCACTTTCGCTCTGTATATCTCTTTCGTCAATCTTCCTTCATCCATCCTTTCCAAATGACCGAACCATCGAAGCATGCCCTTAAATAGAACAGTGAAATAAAAATCTAAGCCCATTACCTACAGGTAACAAAGGTGTACCCCTGTTAGCTATAAAAGAATACAAAAGCAATCCATTAGTAACCGCGGTGTATGCAGGCCGCACCTTGGTCTCTGGGTGTAGCTTTACGGGCGTGGTTCACGTCACAAGCGTTTAGAGTTGCGTAGAAGCGGTAGCGGTTATTAAATCATGTTTTTTTTTATAATAGAGTGAGGCAGACGAGCAGGCGGCTCACCTAATGGTAAGTGATCACCGTCGCCCATGGACACCTGAAACACCCGGGGGGTGAAAGGTGCGCTGCCGTCCTTTTAAGAAAGTGTAGGCTCGTTTCTTGAAGGTTGCCATGTTGTACCGGTCCGGAAATACCATTGCAGGCAATTGATTCCACAGAGCAGTTGTGATATATTAAGACCTGCGGGACTATTATAGTCGTGTTTATCGATGTGGATATACGTGAATAAAAGAACTGTCAATTTCTGACCACTGTATGTACTGCCACCATCTGACCTGAGAGTGCGTTATTGGTCGAGTCATATAAGAATGAAGGTGTCCTTTATTTTAGTAAGTTGGATTTTTAAATCTTGTATACACCTAAAATAGGGGGTATACATGTATAAGGTCAAGCGGGGCTATTCCGACAGAGGGGTAAATGCTTCACATAATTGAATTGAATTCCCTGGAAAAAATCAAGGGAATTCAACGTTTTAAAACTATTTTTGCGTCTTTTTATAGTAGTTTAAGTACCTCAATTTCTATAAAAGGAAGCATAAATGGTTTTAAACTGTTGAATTCCCTTGAAAAAAGTAAATGACGCAATTACCCCTCTTTCGGAATAGCCCCGCTTGACCTTACTAGGACATAGTATTTTGGTTCTGCTGCTGGTTAAGTTCGCCTCGAATGTTTGTTTTCGACTTTGGCATATTGTCTTTTTACCTGACAGAAAAAGAATGCGTAATGTTTTTATGATATTATGCTAAGGTGATGTGTGTTTAAACACACATAGCACACATTCATCAAGGTCTCTGAATTATATTATGATATAACAGTTTAATAAGGTTTGGTAGTTTATTAGAATTATTAGAATTGTTCTAATAGTGTTTGTGATTAAAAATGTGAATTATTATCGCTTACTATTTATTTCATTGATCAAATTGTCATGTAAATATACATTCTGTTATGCTTTCTGCGGATCAAGAGAGTGCAGTTTTTCACGAGGTAAATTTCATCAGCTAATATACAAGAAACAATGAGTATGATAAGTGGTAGTGGTGGAGATTTCCTTGGAAGTGGTAAACCATTTGCCACATTGTATGCAGGGTGCGGCCTCTCTCTGGGCGTTGTCTTATGTTACGGTCCAAGTCATAAACTTACTAACATCATTACTATTACCCGTAGTTGGGACAATGTTATGGAGTATTTTCCGTTGGTTCTATCTCTTATGTTTCACGTTTGGTCTTGGTTTTATTTTTTATTATTGTTTTTAAGGGCCTGTTTCACAATCGACAAGTAAATTTATGTGCCAGTTAAAGTTAGCTCTCTCCTTGTCTATGTTCAAGTGTAAGAAAAGGAAAGGGCTAAATTTATGTGTCAGATATGCTTTACTTGACGATTGTGAAACAGGCCCTAACCAAATAATGTGCCAAATACAGAATACCGTATAGTAAACTCTAAGTAGCAGTATGAACTAGAAAATAAATGGGCAAACTATCTACTTATAGTAACCTAATGGCTAATAGATTTTCAGTAAAACATGTCAATTTCTAAAACATTTTGACTAATTTAGGTATATTAATGTATTTCATCTCGTCGATTTTAACATTGAAAAACAGTACTTACCCAGTGACACGACGCTAAGATCTAACGACACCTTGTTTGTCGCAATCAGGCCATCCGTTCAGCTTTTACAAGGGAACAAAAAACCATACATATAGTTAAAAACATCACCCTCCTCCTTCGGCAGTCGGGTAATCTTATCTTATCTTACTAATATAAGGTCAAGCGGGGCTATTACGTCAGAGGGGCTATTACGTCAGAGGGGCTATTAAGCCAGTGGGGCAATTACGTCGAGTGGCTTTATCTCCTGTTTTAAAGTTCATATCAAAAAGTTACATCTATTGACAAATAGATAATTTTTCTCTCTACTTTGCTCACTAACATCACTTCAATACGAGCTTTAGAACGGGAGTTAAAGCCACTTGACGTAATTGCCCCACTGACGTAATAGCCCCGCTTGACTTAACAATTGAGAAAGTTTGGATGTTTGGAAGTTTGTTACTCAATCACGCTTCAACCGCTGAACGGATTGGGATGAAACTTGGCACACATAAAGGTTAGTGTCCGGAATAGGACAAAGGATAGTTTTTATCCGAAAAAAAATAAAAGTTCTCGAGAGAATAACGATAATCGAAATCTACGCGGCCAAAGTCGCGGGCAGAAGCTAGTAATTAATAACATACATCATAACATACCTTCACGCCTGTCTACCAATGGGGTAGGCACAGACCATGGAACGCCAGGTGCACCGGTCCAAACATACAACTTTTGCTTCCTCTACATTCATCAATCTCTTCATGCATGTACAGTCACTCAATAAAAATGTTGAGCATACTTAGAACTTTGTCATTGTGAATGTCATTGTCCTTGTCATGTGTGTCATTTGATTTTTCTGTTTGAAGTTTACTATGACGACTTTTTTCGTTGGGGTACTGTACGTCGGTTACGGGTATGGGGGAGTAATAAATAAGTATGAATATAATCGCTATTTATTCGTTCGCCCCGCTCGTCCCCCCTCCCTTGACCCCGCAGCGGAAACCCGTCTATTTTCGTGACGATGGCGATTCCTACCTGCTTCGTTTTCCACTATTAGAGCGAACATAAACTCACTTCCGACGCTAACCGGTAAATTTATTTCGGTTCAGTGGTTATACTTGTAAGGGCATGGAAGGTGATGTTGCGGATTACTTATAGGGCATGGAGAAGCCAAACGAATACATAAACCAAAATTTTTTTTTTGCAAGTGAGCACACAGGCCATCTGAGGTAAGTGGGATCTTAGACCCATAGACATTTTTTTCCCTATTGAATAGCATATTTTTTTTTGCGCATAACGTATCTTTACGCATAAAATCGTTTGACCTAAAATGGTTTTTACAATAGAAATGGTTTTAGTTTAATTATTATAAAAAACGAACCTACCGTAACTTAACCTAATCTACAAAAAAGACGTTTATTAAATTCTGCAATGAAAGCCTGAAAGGGTGTTATGCGAAAAAAATATATGCGTTCCAAGGGGATCTCTAGAAATTTGCATTCTCGAGACTACAATCTCAAGACTGCTATCTTAAGACTGCTATCTCAAGACTGCAATCTCAAGATTACAAATGCTTTGCTAACTCTAGGGACTAAAATGGAACGCCTCTGTGCTATTAATTGTACCAGCTGTCTTACCGCCAGACGGGAACACTACACCGTAAGACTGCGGTAGTGATCCGTAAGGACCCCGCACAGGGACCTTACCACTAAGTACAATAATTTCAATAATAATGTCTTTTTATGAATTAATACTTAATGATATTGTTTCCATATAGCTTATGTTTACACAGAACTATAGTAGATTGTTCAACAAGGGACTAAAACAAGCCATAATAACACAAGATGTTTAGCCACGCGAGCGAGGGTGGCCGTAGTTCTTTGAATGCGAGAAAAAAAACGACGTTACAATACAATATTTGTTACGTGAAAATTAAAATATTTATTATAACAAAATTACTTACAAATTTGTTACACGGTTGTTTTTTTTGAAAAGTGACGCTTTAAATGCTTGCATATTTAGCCAACAGATTCAAACTTGAAAACTATTATAAAACTAATTGCACCATGCATAATAAAATGAATTCATCCTTAATGTAATTAAATATATTCATATTCGTAATCACTAATCGTGTTTCACGAAATTAAGTAGTTTTTTTATATTTTTGCACAGTTGTCATTTTGAGGTTATTTCCACGCACTAAAATTGTCTATACACAATCACTGAAAATGGCGATAAAGATAATCCTCCATTCACAAACACCGTGTTTGGTTGTTTAGAGGGGTTTCCAAAGTAAACTACTTAAAAAGAAAAAATGTAATCCCTAGAGATTAATAAGGAGCTTTAGTCCCGATGTGCAGAGACTAAAGTAACATTTTAAGAGCATGAGAAGTGAAAAAATATTATTGCTCAGGTGCCTGAACTAGGATGAGCCTGTTTCTCAGGCACTGAATCACACCGAGAAATATGAAATGGCCAGCGATGAAAAAGTACCGTTACCTCTTAAGGATGAAAATCGATGACTGATTTTTCAAACAAGTGATAAGACTTTTGAGTACAAAAGCCATATTAACTGATAAATATTATATCTAGCTTCATAACGGCCAACGAAGATTAAAACACGTGGGCAAACACGTGCGCTACAGATAAAAAAAAACAGACAATGATTTTTATCCTTTAAAGGGTAGATCTTTAAACTTTTTCTATGAGATACGTGACGAAAATTAGTCATATATTATGTAGGTATCATATTCATATGTTTAATTTTCATTACGTAATGAAAAGGTAACTACGTACTTACAATCTTTATAATCCCTCCCTGAAACGACTATATCTACGTAGATCACTCGATTTCGCAACGAGCGCTGCTAACGCCGTAATTAGTTAATGTCGCGTTAATGAACACTCGTTTACACTTTATGGGGCTTACGTGCGATTTTTAGGAACCTTGGGCGTAAAGTAGGTTGTTGTTGCGAAGAGTGATGAAAGACGTGCTTTATACGGGTCAGGGATAGAAAACATTGTGTATTCTTTTTTTATTCCTAGGTATTTAGGTACGGGAAATTTAGAACGTGAGTATGATATTTTTACCCTCGTCGCAAAAATATGTTGCTGTGTTTATGTGTACGTAAGGTTGCGATTTATTATGTATGGGCTTGCATTATACGTTTTAACTGAAGCTCAGAACCCTCGGTGCGCGAGTCCAACTCGCACTTAACCGTTTTTTATAAACACAGTGTGTTAAAAACTTTAAATGTTCTTGCCAGTCAAACAGATAGGTATGTATATTTTTTAATTGATTTCTATCCGGTAGTCGGCTTTACGGAACTAAAAGTACAGTCGGCTGTTTTAAAATCACTTAAACATTAGATTTTGATTCATAAATAGTTCTTTTTTATACGTTTTCTGATTCATCAAATAAGAAAGTATATTTTTTATTTCATATAACATAATAATACATTAAAAAATACAAAACATCTTAAAATACTAAACTATAAATAAAATAACCCTTGCAGTTCACCCGCTCGTGGCATAGGTATATGGTCCCTAAAATGCTGGCCGCGTTCCGGTTGGTTACCTCACATTGATGTTAAATCATCAAAATATAAAAACCTTGTAAAACTATTAACCAAAGGTAACATGGTAACATGCTTTATAGGTATTATTATGTATTATTGTAACAGGTGAGCATGTAGGGTAACGGCACCAATGATGGAGCGGGTAGGGATTCCGTTCCTAGCTTGAATAAAACCGAACGCCTACCCCGCACCAATCTCTTTTGGCGGACATCTTTATGTTGATCTGCTTGTGTATTTTCCATACCTTCATTTGGATGAACATAATGTAGTTTCTGAAACGAGTTTCCTTTAGCAAATGCATCTTAATTTATTATATAACTAGCGACCCGCCCTCGCTTCGCTTCGGTTCATGCGAGTTGTGACACCTCCCTCTTGAATCACTCTATTCATTGATGAAACCCGCATTAAAATCCGTTGCGTAGTTTGAAAGATCTAAGGGTACATACAGAGGAACAGACAATGGAAAGCGACCACAGATATAAAAATACATAGATAACGTAAACACCTCAATCTGCATGAAAACCAACCGTGTCACTTTTTGCTACCAACTGGGACACACCAAGAGAAGAGAATTATCCGTTTTCCGCGCAAAATCGATTAAAAGTCGCTTTTTTGCACTTATTTGGGCTATTGCAGTTTATTATCAAGCAACGAGGCATTTTCTTAATTTTCACGGCCGAACGGCTGCAACAGCAGGCGCGCGGAACGTCAGCAGAGATGGCCAACCCCGACGCCTGGTCGGGGTTTAAGTCCGGATTCGGACACGCGAAGTAGATGCATTTGCGTTATCTATGTGTATTTATATCTGTGGAAGCGACTTTGTTTAATAGATTTACTGTCATTGGGTACAAATGGAAAATCGTCCACGTGAAATAACCATTCTGAAAACGGGTCAAAAGTAATAGTGTCCAAAGTGAATTTAGTCAAAATGTAATTGTGCTCAAAAGTATTTACAACCAAATTTATTTTCGTTGTAAATTAATTAAGTCCCAATGGAATTTTGTCCATTATAAATTATGACCAAAATGAAATACGCACAAGTGAATGTAGTGTAATATGAATTAAGACCATATAATATAATATAAATTGTACAAATTTCAGGTAGGACGTATTTACAATTGGTCATATTTCTGAGTGTACGTAAATACAAATAGACATATTTTTTTCATCCAATGTCATATTGGACAATTTTACCATGGGACAAGATTCCATTTTAGACGTTTTTCAAGATGGACAATTTTCCTTTTTGTTGTATTTCAAATGGTAATTTTTCTGAACTGACGTATAATTTCAAGTGGACGATTTTCCATTTGAACCTAATGACAGTAAATCGTTTAATACTATGTAAAGAAGATATACTTACTTTTTATTACGTAACTATCGAAGCCTTTACCAAATAAAATAAGCAAAGTTTATTTACAGATTCAAGTGCCTCGTTTGTTTCTTAACAAAGATTGTCTGGATTCAGTTTAATAATAGAAACAAGCTCGAGAATTGCATTTCAGTGTAAACTACAGTTTTCTAGCGCCCACGGCTACGGAAATAGGATACTGGTTCCTTTGATGTTTTATATAACTTGAATAGCAAGAAAATGTCGTAGGAAGTAAAGAATTCATGAATATAATTCTTGACTATGGATTATTACTATTAAGTATTAGTCTGAGGGAGCGGTATGAGATTAATAATATCCGCATTAATGTTTTTTTTTTCGTTTATCCTGAATTTCATTTATAAAAAATGGTCTTTTCCTCTTCATATTTTCTTCTAACCTTTTAAACTTATTTAGTACATAAATAATCAAAATTTATTGGCTATAGGTAGGTATTTAAATTTTTAAATATTTTTCTAAACTAAAATTCCTATTATTTACCAGTTTTACATTTAAACCCGACGGAATTTCCCTTTGGGATTGGTCTAAAGATCAATAAATATTTTTACTATTTTTTAAACTGCCAAGTAACTACTAAAAGACTTAGGGCTTGTTTCACAATCGACAAGTAAATTTATGTGCCAGTTAAAGTTAGCTCTCTCCTTGTCTATGTTCAAGTGTAAGAAAAGGAAAGGGCTAAATTTATGTGTCAGATACTTACGCGTCACTTGACGATTGTGAAACAGGCCCTTAGTTATTCATAAACGTACAATAAACCGTTCCTAGTTAAAGTTTGCTCACTTTCTGCCAAATTCAAATGTCACAATGAAAGATAAGGCCAAAATTTTTAAGCATACTTTAACTCTTGCGCGTTTATGTTTAAAACCCGCTACGCAACCTTTTATTCACTAACGCTACTGTGTGCGCTAGGCTACTCTATTAAAAAAACTGCCACCAATTCATCTAACAATATAGCTGTGACATTTTAATCTCGCTGGCGACGCATTGACATTTACGAGCATTTCGCCGCTGAGTGTACCAATCAAGGCTGTCGCGCAAATGTCAGCTTTATGACATTCAGTATTAGCGCGTGAATTGTGTATGCAAATTTATGAATTTATTAGTGGTTATTCTAGGCCTAATTGTTTGCTAAACAGGATACAGTCTAATAATGTTGGTTATTATTATACTTACTCGATGTTATTATTTAGTCTTAGTTGTAATTGGTATCAGTATTTTTGCTTGCACTTTATGTGAACTAAATAGTGCATTGTTGCCGAGGCTGGAAAGTACGCTATTGACGGACAAATCATACATCTAGATGGCTGCTGTGTTTGATCTCGATTCCATCATTTGACCATCTTTGGCGATATTTCCGAGCAGTTTTGTTAAAGCCTTTCTTGTAAGCAGGGCTTGGGAATACTTCGAAAAATACCGGTTAATTATGGTTCTTAACCAGGTTCTTCGTTAATGCTCGCTCGGAGCGGAATCAATTCGCAAGCGTAATGATCGCTGGGATTAACCTGTTTTTTTTTGTTTTTGATTTATCTTGCACTTGAATGGCGTGGCGACTATGATATGACTGATCAAGTGAAAATGTAGGTAAAGACTACTATAATGTTAGGAAATTATACGAGAAAAGGGTGGTGTGAACAAATAAGCTAGTGAAATTAACCATTATTTTGATTTTGATTTTGGTCTTTGATCAAAACCGAAATATGGATTCTGTTCAAGCGAAATTGAAATGAAAATACTCTTTTTCAAATGTATGGTATTTTTGACGAGCTGGTTAAAAAATAACCGGGGGACCTAACCAAGATGCAAACGCTACTAGCGTTTTTATTTTCTATCGCCCAAAATGTATGGGATTATATTTTTGTGTGTTACAATAAACCTCGTGATTAATTGTCATCCCGTACATTTTGAGCGAATTCGGCTCCAGGTTTCCGAGCCCTGTATGTAATAGATAAATGAGTAAAGACGATGTATAATGACCATATCTTAGTAGTGGCCAAGGCAAGGGAAGTGGTCGGTTGGCAGATGATCTCGTAAGGTTATCGGGAAAGAGCTGGATGCGGCTAGCTCAGGATGACATCTTAGCGTAAGAGACAAGGCCTATGGTCTGTAGTGGATTAATATGAGCTAACTGAATGGATTGGATGAATCTATAGTGTATGTTTGGTCTAATTATTTTTTGAATTATTATCGCAAGTCAGAATAATTATAAGTTCTAAATAAAGTTTTCAGTTAAATTAGACCACTTTTTATATTTTTCGAAAAATGCGTCCATAATAGTTACTTAGGCTGGAGTTACGCTATAACAACATTAAAAAGTTAGAATAATAAAAAGGAAATTGTTTAAATATGAATGACAATTCGGACTAAATTAGAATATGTGTTAACTTATGTACCTATATTACATACAACTTATCTCGGCCCACAGTGCTGCGGAAACCAGCTTAATTGACACCCGTCGACATACATTGTCTGCCGGTCCAGGGGGTCATGTTAGACTGGTACTTTAAGAGCTCGCTTTTGTATCGTTGGAGTACACTGGCGTCACGCATTACCGTCGGCCTCAAATCCGAGGCTCGTAAATGTGGACTATTGAACTAAAGTAATTGTTCGGAGCGCTCTTACGTGACGGCGCGGCTCCGTTGTCTCACGAGAAATTGACGGATATTGTTGATATGACGGAACTTGAGTTACTATATTGCCTGGCCGATAAGAAGTAAATCTCAGATCAATTTATAACCTATTCATGGGTTTGAGGTTATAATTTGAACAGCTGTCAGAATTGACACTATAAAGTCAAAGTCGATGCCCATTCTACACAAGATATCACATTTAAAACAATAAAGAACAAATGAAAACTTTAAAACAAAAGGACAAAATATAAATTAACTAACCCATAAAAAGAACACTTTAAAATGTTTTTTCAATCAGAAACTCTTTTAGCAAATTAATAAAAGTTGCGTTCTTAGTAGGCACTTTAGTTTATCATTTCAATTAATCAGTTGTTTTGAAATGAAATAAATTAGAAGTTCCTTCTTAAAATATTTGAGGTTGTACTTTTATTTGTAAACAAATGAATAACTGAAGCGGACGGGTGGTGTTTTAACATGTGGATAGATAGCGTAGTGTCATGTTTAATCAAATCAGTGATCAATTTTAATGAATGATGCGTGTTGAACAAACATTTTGTACTTTTCTGTATGTGCTTACGTTACGAGTATGTGGTAATACAATTTGCGGTTAACTGGTAGAGAATGCCTTATAGCATTAAGTTTGACTTTCCTACTCACTTTAATTTTAACGTTATTTTTGTAACTGGAAAGACAAATGTGACTATTTCATAACGTTTAAGTTATTCTGAGTATTCAAAATATTATGTCAATCTTAATTTATAGTTCTTCGACGTGGTTGTGGAAAGCTACAGTCAATTCAGTTAAATCTATTTAGCTTCTGACTTGATAAACTAAAACCCTAGAGGCCACCGCGAACTAAAGACTTGAGTTGGATTTCGGTCTGTCAACAAGTCGAGCTATCCTAAGGGTATTGAAATTATGAAGAGCAATATCTGGGTCTTCATTCTGCTCGGTAAAACTACATTACTTTGAAATTTTTATCGTATTATTAATAACTCGGCCGCCATTAATGTCAAGTATTTACTTGACAGTACAATAAAGTGAAGTGCTACGAGTCTCATAACGTTGAAAATACAATGACATGACAAAAGCAGTATGGTTTTACAAAGTAAAATAGAGCACCTGGACATTCTCTTATGACTTTAACAACACAGTTTAACATAGAGTTCAGATATTTATCAGCATCTCGGTATCCAGTCTTTTGGCCGAAATTTGTTTGGAATAATGTATCGTTTCCCAACCGTTTTATTTGCCAACTCACTTTTTTTTCTGTAAGAGTGGTTTCGCACTCAGTCCGATCCGAATCCGATCCGAAACCGTAAAAATACGGTCCAGAGTAGTCGTAGAACTATTTCTATGGTAGTTTACGCATTAGATCCGGCTTCCGTCATCCGATTTAATTATGTCCGGTTTAGATCCGTATCTTGACGGGTTCGGATCGGATTCGGACCGTCGTAGTGCGAAACCGCTCTAATTGATAATATTTCAGGATTTATTTCAGTACCATCGTGTAGAGCCCTATAGGTTAGGTTAGGTTGGTTTTTATAAAAATCCTAAAATATTTAAAGTTACAGAAAATAAAGCAGGTTGACAAATGAAAAGGTTGAAAAACGATATATTTTTCCAAAAAAAAATCGGCTAAAAGCCAGAGAACCTAGCATCTCATATGTTCCGACATATTTGATGATGATCGTACGTGATGTGCCCTGGGTCTAATTCCCGTAACGTATGACAATGGAAACCTGCACCCGATCAGATGACTTGAAGGCAAGCGGGTCGACGCCCCCACTGATTTTAGAGATCCGTACCAAAAAGCCAGTTTTATTGTTTCTGTTTGAAGTTTTAACTGCCGACGAACAGTTCGAAGAGACTATGCTAAGGACTTTACGATCTCTTCTTGATCGGTTCTGAGACTAGTTTAATATTAGACATTGTCTGAGCGATATGGTAAGTTATTAGTTTCTATATCGCAATTTATGTTCTGTTCCCCGTTCGTGACCAATAAAAATCTTGTGTTTATTAGCGCCGCAAAGTAAATTTGCAAAAAAAAACTTGAGTTGAGTGTGGAGTTGAGTAGAGTTTTTAAATTCGCCATATTCAAACTCATCAGTTTTAAATTCTTCAGATGCAAATTGCATTAAACAAAGCCTACGAATTAGACATCTGGTTTGCAGTATAAATGCATGCAATTTTTATAAGGTTTCATTTTATTTGATCCAAATTCTGAAGTTTATTTATAATAACTTTATAATAACAATAATAACTATTAATTTTTCATAAAAGAGATAACAAACTTCTACACATTTTTTGACTTATTTTACTTTCATATTTTAATTTATTGCCAGCTAGTGAAATTATAATTAAGTACCAAGGTAAGTATAAAAATCACTACACATTATAAAAACAAGTCCCCCGCCGTATCTATCTGCATGTTCGCGATAATCTCAAAAACTACTAAACGGATTTTCATTCGGTTTTCACCATCAGTTAGGTAATTTTTCACGTACCAATTCTGGTTTATGTACGGGTGTTACAGAAAACTGACATAAACCGAAGCGAAGCGAGGGCGGGTCGCTAGAAAAAAATAAACTAAATCTATGTCATAAACTTAACTCACTCATAGTGCTGAAGATGCTAACAGCATTTAATCCCGATTTACATTGGTCAAAGACAGTAGTGTATACCGGACGGAAAGTAGCGAGTCAAGTTGCCTTGCCAGTGGATTCAAATAGAATCGCTTTCTATTTTTTCACTCCACTGTCTTTGCCACTGTACTTGCCACTGTCCTTGACGGTAACCTATCGTTGTTTCGAAAAAAATTTGTCCGCCGTTTCTTTTGTCCGAAAATCCTTTTTCTCTGAAACTACCATTAACTTTTCAAAATGTTTAAAGAGAACCTACAGAACCTGTAGGTTAGGTTAGGTTACTTATGGCCAGGAGACTGAGGTGGTCGTGAGTCCGTCATACCGCTTCCATTGGCTACCCTAGCCGGAAGGGGATGAGTAACTGCATTACCTGTCCGTTAAAAAAAAAAGGTTACTTATGGCCGGTTTTATAAAGGTCCGTTAGTAAATATGTCAGATCAAATTTTAGTAACTTCATACAAGTTTTGACATTCCTGACCGAAATTTGATCTAACGGATCTTTATAAAACCCAGCCTTAGGGTACCTACCTGTAGGTAAGTTTTGTAACAATCCAGGAAAGTTAAATTGGTTTCAGATAAAAATGATTTTCGGACAAATGAAAATTCGGACAAATGAAAAAGCGGACAAAAGTTTTTCGAACTTAAGATAGGTAATGTAAATCGGTATTTAACTCTAAATTGCTGTGTAACTAGTTATGTACGGCTTGTATTCTAGGAATTGTTATTCAAAGTTAGTTATAACTAGCATAGGTACAAGCGTATTTCTTACCATTCTATTGTCATTATTATGAGAGCTGTACGGTCACGTCCGAGTTACTGAATCGTGAACAGACAGATAGACAAATGGCATTTTAAAAACCGGTTTTAGCTTTCTATAAGTACCTACCTTAAAAATATTGTGTTCTACTTGGCTACCTTTTCAATTTAAAAGAAAGGAATTTAACGATGAGTGTTTTATTGGGGTACACTATTTTGATAATTTTGAATTCTTTATTGGAAAATAAAATAAACATGTGTAAGTATTGATAGTTAGATACCTACCTGCACACACACTTACCATTTGTGATTTATGTTTTGTTATTTATGACGCAATTATTATTAATTCTTCTCTCTGTTTCCGAGTATTTTTTTGCTTCTTATCATGTTTATAAATTTGTCATTTCGAAGAGTCGTAATTCCGAATTGAACAAAATCCTGAATTTTCATTATTTCGAATGCAATGTTTTGATAGGTTTTATTTTTTGATATCGCTTATAAATCCAACCTAACCTAACCTACATACAGCAATTATATTTACTATGTAATTCGAGCATAATAATGCTTTGGGAAAAACGAAAATTCGGACAATTGAATATTCCCATTTTACTGTGTTTACCATACATACAATCAAATAACCTCCTCCTTTTTTAAGTTGGTTAAAAACTGAACCCAATTTATAAAATCCCACGAGTTCAAATCACGCCATTTTTTATTTGAACTCTGTTTGTATCCAAATCCAATCAGAGTCCGTTTTTTTTTCGCAGACAGCTGATTCCGCGAATTTGAAAGCACCGGTTTGTTTGTTTGTCTATTTTCATAGTCTGTGCCCAGACGGAATAAAAATACTGTTTTTTACACTAATGTGGTATGCTGAGGTTTTGTTTATGCGATACTTCTCGCTACTTCACTATTTGCAAAATCCTTAACTTCAAGCATGTTTTATGGTATCCCCTTATTTTAAAATTTCACCGAATTTCACTTCATCGAAACCTATTTTCTGCTGATACCCTGGTGTTTTCTGGTTATCTTAAAAATTTATTACGTAGGTTAGGTTGGGTTAGACTTGTGACTTTCACAAAATCTAAACTCCTGCGCCCCGTAAAGCATGTCGATGAAGTAAAAATACTGCGAAGTTTTTTTTTTAATTTATAGACCGAAGTTATACGTTCTATGAAATCAGTGTCGGTGAAACCGAGTAAACCATGTTTTATACCACATTTAAAAGCTAGTAAACCAAGGAAGGTATTTAAGCAATTTGCGCAACATGTCATACGTAGAAATTAAAATAATAAATGTTTAATATAAATGTTAAATATATATTGGTCACAGAATTATCAACAAGTTTTTGGAGTTGTTGGTGAGTCTGTGGCTCTGCCTACCCCACTCTGGGAATGAAGGCGTAAGTTTATGTTATGTTATGTAACATATATGTAACTACTTTTTTTTTCTGGAGAATATGCTTTGTCTATCATGCACCTTACAAAGAATGTATTAATTAATCAATTACCTTGTATTAGTTGTGTCAGTGTTAAATAATAGCATTATTTTAATTTCTGCTTAGTCTCCTAGACTTTACTAAAATTCGAACTATGGCCCGATTTCGACAAGCGAGGTGTTTTTAGATAGGTTTTAGCGTCGCGGGCCACAGGGTTTTTTTGAAAAAATATGAACTTGGTGAAACAAGCTTAGACATGTGATGATAACTAACATGTCATTACATTGATGACATTATACAAACAGCAGTTAGGTTTTTAAAGCTTGCTGTAAATTCTTATTAATGGGTCTAATTCTGAATGTATGTTCTAGTTTTTAACCGACTTCAAATGCGGCGTGCATGAAATGTCTTAAAATTTCATATCAACTAAGAAATGGGACTACATAAGCTTATTACGATCACTAAAAAGTTCAAAATATAATATATATAAAAAAATACAAAAAACCGCCTTCAAAAATGCAAATCCTTTACCTAATTTTTGCATTTTTAAAGGCGGTTTTTTGTTTTTTAAAACATTTAAAATATCTGTAAACACAAGTTAACGAAAAACTATATTTTTCTTAGCCTGAATCGAGTTTGGCGTTTATAAATTTAGGTTTATAGATGTTCAAAATTAGAGAACACGTTCTATTGAGCCCGGTATCAATCTGAGCCTGAGCTCCTAAATAGGTACCTATTTTATATCTAGTTTTCGTATCCATTTTGGAACCAATCCATTTTAAGTAGGTAATCTTTACAATACTCGTTACAATATCCATATTGGTAAACAGACAATGGACTAAAACAATAAAAAACAACAATACATGGCCGCCATTGTTTTTGTTTGACGTAACACACATGGATTGTGTTCAAAGCTGGATTTTGCCTGCGATTTTACCATTCTACTTGAAAATTATTATCTTTCAAAATAAAAATAAACTATGTACTTTTCCGGATTTCAAACTTATATCAAAATTTATCAAAATTTGCTCATTAATTTAGCTGTTAAAGCTGAACCAACAGGCACCCCAGCTCACTTTTGCATTTATATTTAAAGGAACACTCAACAAAATGTGAGCTAACCAAGAGAGGTTTTCTCTTAGTTGACTAAAATAAATGCACTATTCATGATATTAGTTATACCTATCAAAAAAAACTTATAGTGAAACTTATAGTGTTCTTTAGCGATTGAAGTAACATCTTAGTTGATGCGTCTAACGTCTTGTTAGTCACGTATGGATTCAAGCAGCCTATGCACAACAATCACAATCTTGTTAGATGCAACCATTTTTTTTTTCAGTGTACCCGCAGCCATGGCAAAGGATCTTTTAGTATGTTGGTTAATAGGTTGTTAAAGACTGTAAAATATAAAATTCTTTTATTTAAGAGTGCGGGTTGATCTAGTGCTATTTGCTCTACTTATTAAAAACCAGGTAAAAACATGACTGACCATGCTCAGTGTAGGGTTCCGAAGCAGTTACTACACAAAAACTGTCTGTCTACTGTCTTACTGCCGCACTCAGAGACGTCAATCAAATTTAATGCTTGATTAAAGTAGTTGCTGTCACTTTCTTCGCTATAGCAATAGAATAAGACAGCACGTCACTAAACAAGCATTAAATTTAATTGACGCTGAGTGCGGCAGGTAGATGATTTTAATAGGTACCTATAAACACTTTAGTCGCCTGTATCTTAGGGACCAATCAAGTCTACTTAGTAGTGATAGTTTTAATTTAAAATTCGTTTTAGTTCTAATTTTGGAAGTAGGTGGGGGACACTTGTCTCTAACAAAAATTAACACTTTAATCTTAATATTTCACAAACGTATCCCTTACCTAATCGAAAAATTGCTTTTCTAACCCCGTAACATTTTTGAAAGACCATTTCGGATAGTAAAGGCAATTCGAAAACTTGGCGTACGATCGAAATGTTTGTGGTAGCTACAGAACGCAGTGTTGCCAGATTTTTTCCATTTTCCCCAAGATGTAATTAAAAAACCCTTTGTTTCTTGAGTACGGTTGATAAAAAACATCTCTTGATTTTTGTCAATCAAATTTAAGTATTATTACATACAATTTACATAATATATACAGTTAAAAAACCCTAAAAATGGTTTTTGTATGACCGTACAATGTAAAATTATAGTTTATCCTAATTGTAACCACAGATCACATACATACCTGTAACGTTTTTATACCTATTGACAGTTAATGAAATAAATTAACATGTATAAAGCGTTCATTACGGTAATCTTAGAACATTGAATTTAACGACAATTCGTAAGAGTTTCCTTCAAATTACTCGGTGTTAATCTCTGATTTTACAAAAAAAACACCATTAGTAAGAATTGTGAGAAACCTTTAAAAAATCCTCTAGATATAGTGACATTGACACCTCAAAAAACCTCAACAACCTGAGAAAACCCCTAGGTTTTAGGGAAAACCTCTGAATCTGGCAACACTGACAGAACGTTCGACTCCGCAACTTTAATAACAGAACAGCATTTACACAAATCGGTCGGTTGACAAAACAATGCGCGTGAGTCATAACTTTGCATCCACTCAGCTGACATCACTGCCCGTGATATGAATGGATTGAGTGTGTGCGTGCCAGAGTTGCATAATGTTTGCGCTTGCGCATGGCGGTTTTATTGCTTTTCGTTTTGCGCGGGATGTGTCAGATGTCAATGGTTTACCAGGGAACGTAGAAAATATTTTTGGTATCAAAGAGGAGATTAAACTTAGATTATTAATAGCTATAAACTAGGGGGGCTGATATGGCTGCGTATATCGCGTGACAAAATGTGGATAAAACATCTGTCACTTTCTGACACGCATATAAGTACGAGAGTGAATAAATGCAACCATACTAGGCCCGCAGGGGTCTAAATAGATAGTGTTTATTAACCTAAAGTGTATGTGTATGTAGTGTACCTAAGAACATAAAATCCGCTCCAAAACGCCCAAACGCTCAGTCTAAATAGATAGTGTTTATTAGCCTGATGTATGTTCATTCATGCGTGAGTGAGGTGCGAATACGTTATTGATTGAACATGCATCAAATTAAATGAGCACTACTAATTGTGACCCGTGTAGTAATAGCAAAATTACTAATCGTGCAAAATGGATACTCTTATGTCTTTCAAAGCTTAAATTATTAAATTTCTTCAAGACCGGCATTGGCCTCCGGCGTTGCAAATGTCCATAGGCGGCAGTGACCACTTCCCATCAGGTTGGTCGTCTGCCTGTTTATCAGTCCATGGCAATAATAAAAAAAACTTGTTTTTATTTCAGAGGCGAAATTAAAAAAACATAAAGCTACTGTCATTGCTGGAGTGAACGGGAATCTTGTTTTCTCTACGTTGCTCTGTCTGATGTGTCACTGTCGTAAAACTTGTAAACTTGGCATCACTCCAGGTTCCTTCTTCTAACTTAACTAATTTAAGAGACAGTTTGCAGATCAATTTGCTTACAAAGTTTCCAAAGATCTTACCTAGATTAGAATATTGAGATATCACAAACGCAGTTAATCGAAATATCTGGCGCAGCCGGTAGGTGTACTAGATGGCTTCGATTTTCGTGTAGTCGACCAAGAAATTGCTTTATCACTTTTAGACCTACAAAGAGTCAAAAAGTGGTCTCCATGCCTGTAATGTTTGAGGAGTTCCCTCAATTCGTCACGGATCCCCACATCAGATACCGATTTAGTGACAGTGGGACCACCTCGGAAGTATATACTATCAAACAAAAAAAAGTTTATAACCGGTCCACAAAATTGACGGAGAAATCGGCTACCAAACATAAAAACCACATACGAATATAGAATCCCCTCTTTTTTTAAAGTCAATTAAGAATATAACTTCGTTCCATTCGGCGTCGAGACCCTTGGTCCGTGGGGACCCGGTGCTATCAGCCTTTTTAAGGACATTTCGAAAAGGCTGATAGAAGCAACCGGAGACCACAGAGCTGGCAGCTTCCTCGGGCAATTAATTAGCATTTGTGGTACTTTGCCACGGGGGCCCTCTCTTTTTTAGTTTTTATTTAGTTTTAATTTCATTGTACTATTTAGCTTAGTTATAATTTTTGGTTTAATTTATCTTTTAATTTGCCATAGTTTTAGTTTTAGTTCGTAATTTTTAATTTGGATTGTATTAGGTATCACTGAATAAATATGTTTCAAATTAAGAACACAACACATCGGCAGAAATAACATTGCGAATTATATTCTATGAAATGTTAGTCAGTAATTAAAACGGTCCCTTGTGTTATCTTTACCACAACACACAAAGACCGCAGCTCCAGTGATCTACCTATTTAAATTCCCTCAACAGTGTTGCCACTTAATCACGCGAATAATTACGAGTCGGGAAGCTGCCAAACTGGGAGTGGAATAAATTCTCTCAAGCCCGCGCAGGTGCGAAATTCGGCACCGTAGGTTTGGGAGAGATTCTTGGGTATAAAATTCAATTTAGTGCTGCAAAAGTTCAGCGTATTCATATTCTTCGGTTTTCGGAGGATTTTTGTAGATTTAGGAGGATAGTTACTAAACCTAAGACATAAGATGAATACTTATATTGGTTGATTAAGATAAGGGACGAAGAAGAATCTCCTTGCTCATATTCCAATCATTTGGGCAAATCTTTTCTCCCAAAAATCTCTATCAGCCGTCATCTTAATGTTCATAATTTATGTTTTTAAACGGTAAGTTCATATTATTTTATCGAAACACCTTTCAACCAGCTAATCATTAGGCAGAATTTTCATTTCATCGAAAGGCATTTCTCGCCGCATGAGTTTTTTTTATAGTCACTAGTCTATCCTAACCTAATCTATGTTATTAATGTTTAAGATATTTAAAGTACCTATCCACGTTGGTATGCCTATTCCACATATTTGCATTTTTCAAATACTGTTAGTGATGTGATGTGATGTGATGTGCTTTATGAAGCTCGACAGCTTTATGAATATTTACATATTCCACCAAAAAGACAAACCCACCCTTGTTCGTCGCAACTCGCAACACTCGGTATTTCTAATCATGGTGTCGAAAAACCCCGACATCGATCGAACACTACACAAAGCCTCCCCTACAAAACAATTCGCATATTATTCAGATTTATACTACCCGCTAAACCATATGACCGACACTGACCGCGCCATTACGGCATCCAGCCATATTATTAAAGAAACCCTCCTGGTATTTTTATTGTCACCCCTTAAGAACGAGGGCTCCGCACTCGTAAAATGACCCAAAGAATATAAAAACAGACGTTCTGCTGAGACTTTTGATGCCTATTTGCTTAATGCGGCGTAAGTAGTGACTTCACGCTTGAGGCGACATCTGGCGACGGGGAAGGGCATGCTTTGATTGGCGGCTGCTTATTTTTTATGGTTTTCTCGTTTTTGTGCTGAGGTTAGTTTCAGTAATGAAGAACGCTTGAACACTCTAGAATGTGCAGTCCCTCAGCGCCAGACTCTATACTTTACGAGTAGGTACATACGAAATTGGCAAGACTTGGATTCTTGGCAGTTTGGCACTGAATACGGAATATTAAAGGGGATTTGATAGATTTAAGAGGCGAAACCGAAATAATGAAAGTCAACTGCTGAAGAAAATGCAAATGTGTTTGCAAAAATAGGTAACGAATTAGGTATGTCTTTTCTTATCGTAGTTGGACATTTTATTTGACACCTCCGTATAGACTGTTCACAAACTATTTTTAAAGGCTTTAAAGTTTATTTCGCCGAAAAAAAACATAAATAAAAATATTTTTCAACACACTTACACAAACCGACTTTTTTATTCCACCGATTTTTGGCTCATAATCCTAGATATTAAACACGCGTGCTTTTTCAGTATATTATTGCACGAGTGCCTTTAGTTTATTACCCCGTCCAATTTACATTTGTACCCTAGTACCAAGTTGAAAGTACAAAGAAGAAGCGATATAATTTAGTCGGGTTATACCTTTTTTTTTTGAACAAACAATTTTTATGTGGCAAATAACAGTATCTACATATTTATTTCAATAAATTGGTAAAACCAGCTTTATTACTAAAAAATAACTTAAATTCATTAAAATCATTTAAATTTTTCTGTAATTTGTGTTTTAAACACGAATTATTACATTTTTCATACGAATATTAATATTATTATATGAATCTTGAGTCTCGGCCGATCTCGTTCGCGCCTTAGCCTTGCGCGCGCATCGGTATCGCGGGAAGAAAAAAAAACAACGCGCCATTTTTTGTAAAATAATTGATGGCTGTGACGAATTTTGGATTAATTTTATTGTGAAGTTTAATATTAACGAAAATGTCTACTTCAAGTAAAGAAAATGAAGAAAACCTATTATTAACTCCGCCGGACATACGTAACGAGGCGAAAAACGCGTGCAATAGCCTTTTGCCATCAAAATCTAATAAAAAGTATTTAGCGGCCTATGAAACATTTTTAAAATGGGAAACTGGCACGAAGAGAGTGAGAGAGAGAGTGTATTTTTAGCCTACTTCAATGAACTGGCAAAAAAGTATAAGCCCAGCTCGCTTTAGTGCACTTACTCTATGTTAAAAGCACAGTAAAGATAAAGAATAACATAGATATTCGAACGTATGTACAGTAACCTGATAGCATTTTTGAAGAGACGCTCGGACGGATTCACTTGCCGAAAATCAAAAGTATTGACTCCATCCGACGTGGAGAGGTTTTTGAAAGAAGCTCCTAATAATCAGTACCTTGCAACAAAGTTGAACTTATACAACAAAGGTCAGTGAACTTTTACAATATCCCTTGTATTACCTATAAGTACCCACCTTATTCTATCATAATGTTTGGTTTCTTTACAGGTTTCGTTAATATTTGGCGTTACAGGGTGCGTGTAGACGTAAAGAACTTAGTGATCTAACGACTCAAGATATAGAAACCCACGGTGAAATGCTCCTTGTAAATATTAAAAATACCTGAAACTTGTTTTGGAAATTGTACTTTTACTATCTGTTTTAATAATTAAAATTTGACTAAATGAAGAGTCTTGTTTTTTCCTCGCAAATGTGTTGAAAAACGTCGTATGAAACACGTGTGCCTGTGACCATAATATACGCGGCTTTCTTATGGCGCACTCGCTTTCGCTCGTGCGTACACAATAACGCCTAGTATATAATGGTCAACTTAGCACACTTGTATCATAATGTACTATTTATTATTACGTAACACATTCCTCTTCGTGTAGCTAATTTTGTAATAAGTACTTCTGTTCTAAGCCATCTTATTTGACTGTATTTCTTGCAAACAGTTTGCCATTATCATACAATAACGCTACTGCACTTTTAAACTATTTTACAGCCTTATTTGTAAGCCCATGCATGACTACCCAAAGGTGTCAAAGAAAAAAATCGTGCGTGAAATGATTTGTTGGTAGTAAAACAAAGATAGTTAAAAAAACTGCGGACACGCAGTACCATACCTATGTCACCATAGACCACCCTATTTGGCGGTTAAATCGTGAGGATAATTTTAAATAGACTAACACGTTTGATTCGTGGAAACAAACTATAAACCATTATTTAGGTACGTGACACAAATAACTTGGAAGCGAAAGAACTTTAAATGAAACAAAATTTGTATAGGTATATTTTTCCTCAATTGATAAATAAATGTTTTTAGGATAATTAATAACCCTAACTTCCGCTTTTACTAATTATTTAAATTTCAAGAGTTTTATACTTGTTAATAGTTTTGATGAAGTTTTTGGCTGAATTTTTGATCAGTACCTATTTAACTCAACTAATCAATGGTTACGATTCGATGATTTCATTTTTAAAACTAAATTAAAACTGTTCATAAATCTGAATCAAATGAACATTTTAGATTCGATTTTCGAATTTTAACCATTATATTCAGTTAACTATACTAATCAAAAAATGAGTCCTTAGAGTTATTATCAGGAGATTATCTCCGAGTCTCAGTAGTGTTACTATTTTTCTTATTAGTTAGACTTATGCCCGGTTCCAATATTCAAGAAACGAATGGTTTTCCTTACGTCTCGTTAAATTTTCACATATTTCGTACGTAGCAAATGTCAAATTTTAACGAGACGTAAGGACAACGATTCGTTTCTTGAATATTGGAACCGGGCATTAAGTAGTCAGGACAACTTAACGTTTTGCATGTTTACCCTTTTTAATTCATATACGCAGCTCAAAATGATCTCCAAATATCGACACATTCGACAATACTTCGGTCATACTAAGAGAATAGACTACAGCTACTTACAAGCTAGATGACACTGTTAATAGTCATACATTTTCAACATTGCATCTCACCTTTACATGTTTAATGAGTTGGTGACAGTACCTAACTAAATTCTGACGTTGGTCTCGCCAGTTGAGATAATTGAAGACGAGAGTGAATGAAGTTGTTATGTTAATATCATTTACATATTTATGAATAAGTGATTTAACTCGCAACGTGTTTAATACTTTTTACTGGTAACATTATTTTGATGCCGTCTACACGATATTTTATGAACAAGACTTTACCATCAAAAACCTATAGGTACAGAAAACTCGGAAACACCTTAAATTACCGAATTATTTTTTCCGAAAGCAATGATGTGCTGGAGCTGCTTTAGATTAAATGCATAAATATACTGTTATATGTAGTTCAGGTTTTATTAATAAGCAAAGCAACCACAAAGATAAGTCTTCTTTCAAAAAATTGCATTCGGAATTATGAAAATTCGGAATTTTGTTCATTTTGGAATTATGACTCTGAGGAATTATGTGGTCTACTTACCCAGAGAACTCCCCTCTATGAAAGACATCTCTCTGAGGCATCCTTGCATCATTAAAGGTTTTGTATCTAGTGTCTTGTCTCCGAGACACTCGCTCCCCAAGTTTTAATCTATGCCGTTTTAACTACAGCGATAAAGCAAGACGGCACGCCGTAACTTGCGCGTACGTATTATGAATGAAAATATAACATTATATGTATACGCTGTGCAGTTTATCGCCTCTGTGACCCGATTTGGGATTGAAATGTTTTAGCGAGTGACATACGGTGGTTGTATATGAAATTATTAACTGTTTGACTATCGCATTATCTATCGATGGTCGAGGCTTCGTATGTTCTGTTTAAAGGCGCGATAAAGGTAGGTATGTTAAATAAATCGTGCTATAACCTATTTTAGTGTTAGTTGTATATATTTTTATCATTATTAAAGCCCCGAGTTTAAACCATCCTGTATGTCAACACATCAAGCCTATTTGTTTCTTCCCATAGGTTATCATTGTTGATTTCTAAAATAGTTTAGATCAATTGTGTATCGGTAATGCCAAAATCATAGGCTTATTAGTTTTTTTATGTGATTGTTTTTGACAAGTTATTCATACTTTGGTTTTTACAAGCTTTTTTTAACTTGCACTGTTCGTATCTATGTTTGCAAGTAAATTTTTTAACCAGTTCCCATTGACAGAATGAGCAAAAATTTAGACCACATATCTAAACTTGATGATAATGCAATATTATAGTATCTAAGAGCTGATCTGATGATGGAGTCGGAAGGTGGCGAAAGGATCTCCGCTATTCTTAACGTAGACCCACCGTGTTGCGACTAACTATTGGTCTTGATAAGCAGATAAAGACTTAGCAAAAAAAAGTACAGTCGGCAACAAAAGCTTATCCTAAAAATGTCATTTTTGACAGAAACTTATTGATATTTTGGTTGGTTGTAAAGCATCTTCTATTCTATAGGTATTATCTGTATGTCTGAAAAAGATAATCATTTTCAATGCAAAAATAATAAAAATAAAACTCAACATAGTCTATTCTTAAGTAGTTTTAATTAGAAACACTGAATGTTAAAGCATAAAGAAGTGTTAGGTAGTTTTAAGGACACCCTAATTATGATTCAATCCGTGGTAAGTACAAACAGAACAACAGCAATAATTAGAAAACTTTAATAAGCCTTATTAGTAAATGTCCCATTTTTACTGTATATTACACCATGACATGTTATCAATTTTCGTTTTAAGCCTTGTCAAACCATATCTCTGCCAGCAGGTTTTTATAATCTGTCCCATTTTTATTACGGCACGTTTCGCGTACCTACACCCTATTATGATGAATTTGCTCATTTTGTGCCGATTCGATATTACATATATACATTCATTAAACCACGCCTGTTTCCCAGAGGGGTAGGCAGAGACCACGTCTTTCCACCTGCTACGATCCTACCAAATCTCTTTCGCTTCTTCCACATTCATACATCGAGTCATGCACGCACGTCGGTTTCGGGTACTTAAGATTCGGCCCTTTTCCAGTATTTCTCCGATTTGATTCAAAAAGTACGTCTAGGGCGGCCCCTTCCGATCGTTCCACTCACTTTCGCTCTGTATATCTCTTTCGTCAGCCTTCTTTCATCCATCCTTTGCAAATGTCCGAACCATCGAAGCATGCCTTTTTCAATCGTAGTCACTACATCTTCTTTTAGTCCACATTTCTCTCTGACTTCTTCATTTCTTACTCTATCAGTCAGTTTCACACCACACATACTACGCAAAGAGCGCATTTCAACTGCATTTATACGACTTTCATGCTTGTCCTGCCACACCCAACATTCACTACCATACATCAGAGTAAGGGCCAACATGCAATTGTGATTCGATATTATCTTCAGGAAAAATATATTTTCAGTAATTATATGAAAAATGCGTACTCAGTCGCATTGTAAGCTTTTAGGGGATAATTAAAAGGTTTCAAAAAATTCAAAATTCAAAATATTTATTCAGTAAATAGGCCACATGAGGGCTCTTTTACACGTCGGTAACATTGAGTGAATCTACCAGCGCTTCGGACAAGACCACCATTGCGGAGAAGAAGCGCCACAAGAAACTCCAGCAGAAGGTCATTTTTTCAATCATAAAAACATAATAATATTTTAAAGTAAGTTACATTAAGTTATATTAAGGTAATAAAGTACACAACAAACAAAAATAAAATTATTACAAATGTAAAGACAATAAACCTTAAACTAATAATAAAGACTATGAGAACAACACGACGAGGTCTCTACGTCAAAAGCCATAACTAGGTAGGTTACAAAGATACTCACGACTCCAAATAAATTTTATAACTAGAAATTAAATAGCTATGTCCATCACCAGGCTTTACCTAAAGTATCCCAGTATCAAATCGCACATCGATCGAATGGGGCGTTGAACTGTGAAGAGGAACTCGGTAACTAACTCACTTTTGCATTTATAATGTAAGAAAGGATATTGAAAAGTAGGTTTAAAGCTTTTTATTCATAAACGCGCAATAGCTTAAGTATGCTTTAAATATGCTCTCTACTTAACTGTCATTATGACATTTCAATTTGACAGAAAGGGGCAGAGAATACTTTACCTGGCATTGTTGTACATGCGAGTCTCTTATAGCATCCTATTGTAGTATTCGTAGTGCTGCGGCCACACCTCTGTCTTTAGCCTCGCATGTATTATGTACGCTCGTGGCAATTATTACGTAAATCGATATCAAGGCGGAAGCGGCCTCGACGTCTTCATGCAGCCTAATAAACCTTTATTAAGTTAAAGACGACTACAGGGTGAATTAAAAAAAGCTTTTCATGACGTCCAATCGCGTAAAACTAAATTAGTTAATAAAATTCGAGAAACAATTTACATTTTACACATTACAATACAGATGCAGTGAATTATCATACGATTTCGTATTTAACACGATAAGGAAGGTCGTTTTTAAATTTTGTAAGTGCCATATCACCTTTCAGCTGTTTAGAATTTAAGTCATTCTTAGATGTAGGTCGTCCCAGTATTTAGGCATTTTGGAAAACAGACGTTTCGGGTATTTTAGGTATTTTGAGAATGAGACAAATTTAAATTTAGGCATTATTGAATTAAGTCAATTTGAGGTTTAATCCAATTAAAGATCAAGGCATTATAAAATTCGGTCATATTAAAACCTACTCGTTATCAAATATATTTTCAACGTTCCGTTAGTTTAATATAGCTTTTGAAAGCAGTCCAATAAGTACTAAGCGATATAAAAAGTCTTCATAAAACGAGGTTTTACGACGTTTTAAAGAGAAAACGCCCGTTTATCTTAAAAGCAGCCATCAGTAGAATTACTCATTTCAAAATAAATCTCTTGTGAACTAGTGAAAGATATACTTATTTCTTTTGATAAAATATTTTCTTGCTAAATACTGAGAAGTAACATTACAAGGATTTAAAAAAAATAAGGCTTAAACAAGTTACTTTCCGTCAATTTGAAATTAAATAAAGATAGTAGGAGATCCGAATAGGAGACGACCTTCACCCAGCTGTTTATTCGATAAAAAGTATTTTATATCAAATTTAATATGGTAAGTAATATAATGGCGAATAGATTAACTGAAAAATTTCAGTCCAGTACAGTCCATAATAAATAAAAAACAAAAATTAACTTTTTTTCAATTGCTATTTCTTGTTTAATAGACCAATAACATACTAATCGAAAGTATGAAGCCTATAGAATAGAATATGCAAACGTTAGGTTTAGTGCAAATTTATATGTAGACACTCCCAAGGACTTATTAGAGAGAAAAGTCCTAGGATACGCGAGAACAATTCGTTCATTGAATACAAAACGGACACATTCCAAAATCAGTCAGTGTTGCATTTTAAATTTAGAAGCTGTTGGTATAAGATTTTCAATGCAAGAATGATTTGATGATTAGATTTTGGAATGTGTCCGTTTTGTATTCAATGAGCGAATTGTTCGGTAAAGAGTATTTGCTCTTGTGGATTATACAGAAGCACATTTAACTCCATGCACTTCTGCCAAGTCCATGAATATGGTTACTTCTCCTGGTTCTTCTTCGTCTCTTCTCTTTTCTCTTCTTCTTATTGTTATCTCTTTTGTTTGTACAATAAAGTGTTGACACACATACATACATACTTCTGTTCTAGTTGGGCACATTTTGTACGTGTGACGTCAAATGCCAATTTTAACTTAAAGTAATTAAATCTACCCACGGTGTAAATATTGCGAACGAACCTATTACCCGAAATTCCTTTTGAAAGACTAATCACCATTTTATTAAAGAGCTACGCTCTTGTTGGTAAGGTAATTGCTAAATTAAATTACGCCCACACCGGTGCTTAAAATACGGTGACGGTACGGAATCGCAGTGACGCGTCGTATCAGCACCGTTTTTGACGCACGCTCCCCACACCGCTGCTTAACGGTGCGTTGGTGCGTATATTACGGTACGTCAAAAACGGCGCCATGTTGTTACTATGACCCCGTCTTTTGTTTAAAAGCAACGACACCATTTTTAAGCAGCAGTGTGGGGAGCGTGCGTCAAAAACGGTGCTAATACGACGCGTCACTGCGATTCCGTACCGTCACCGTATTTTAAGCACCGGTGTAGTCGCAGCTATAATATAATATCTTCTGCCAGTTTTTTCACCTCTAAGTGAGACTTTTGTCTTATTTGGCTTACTTACGTCTTCATCTTTGAATCCATACACATTGCAAATGTGGTGTAAATAAGTATACCAATTGACGTATTTCAGACATACTTCTTAGCGAGTTAACGGCGTTTCAGATGGAAGCTGACCAATATCCAACATCGCGGTGATTTCTAGAGGCATTGTATATGTCCTGCCGCCTGCAGAGATTGTACATAACTATACATAGGTTTACATCGATTCCAATCATCGACTGCAACCTATTTAGAGCTACAAATCAACGCTATGCACCAGAATATACTCATAACTACACTGATTTACAGCTGGAGTGTTATTCTCCACTCGCTTTTCAGTTCGTCGTCGAAGTATTAAGCGGCAAACTGGAGTTGTCCCGCGCGCTTTGTACGAAAGGCAGAGTTAAGTGCTACACTGAAAAAAAAGGTAGACACTTAAATTCAATATTCTAATTCAAAATTCAAAATATGTATTCAGTAAATTGGCCACATGAGGGCTCTTTTACATGACGGAAATATGAAGGGAATCTACTAGCGCTTCGGACAAGACCATCATTGCGGAGAAGAAGCGCCGCAAGAAACTCCAGCATAAGGTCATTTTTTCAATCATAAAACACATCAAACAAGATTGTGATTGTTGTGCATAAGCGTCTTGATTCCATACAAGCCTAACAAGAAGTTAGACACATCAACTAAGATGTTAGTTTAATCACTAAAGATCTTGTTTTTATTACTATCAGCTTTGGTTGATATAAAGCTAATATCATAACTATTGTATTAATTATTAAGAGAAAATCCCTCCTGTTTGTCTCTCATTTATTGAGTGTACCGCTTTAGCCAACCTGCTTTGTTGTCAAAACCTACAAACCAATAAATAAACATGGACTTTATATTGATATATAGGTGGACGAGACGCCTGTTACTGTACGCGTAGAACCTAGTTCCTCCCTACCCCTTTTTCCCGTTGGGGGCCGATTCGAAAAATCTTTTCTATAAAACACCCCTAGGGTACCCAAACAATATTCTCTACTTAATAGTCCCTGGGGTCAGCAGTTTAGGCTTTAGGTACGTTGGTTATCAGTCAGGGAAGAGTTTTATATGTATAAAATGAACTGATAATGGTGAACAACGAATGGTAGCTGGTTTAATTCGACGACGAATTTAACAGTGGGTTGTTTAAAAGTTTCGTAGCTTTCCAAAAATGTCATACTAATCTAGCTCCGGGCCATAATTTTGCTCACCCCCCAAATCAAGTACGATTTCTACGATTTTTGAATAGGTAGTTATTATATAGCTATATGTACCTAGGTCAGTACGTCTCCGTATATTTTTAAATTTCTTTATCGAGAAATGTTTTCGTAAAAAAGCAAACGCACAGACCTAGTTTTTCATAACATCTACAACATATTCAAAAATTGGAAAAATCGGACTACCTAGTTGTAAAAGGAAAGAAATGTGAAACTTGCCAATCCCATATTTGCCCCCTGATTCGAAAATGAACAACGTCCAAAATTATTCTGGGCATATACGCATAAAGCATCATCATCATCAGCCGCAAAACGTCCACCGCTGGACAAAGGCCTTCCCCAAGGTTTTCCACAACGATCGGTCCTCTGCAGCTGTCATCCAGCGGTTTCCCGCGACCTTCATCAGATCGTCGGTCCACCTTGTGGAAGGCCAACCGACTCTTCGTCTCCCGATTCGCGGTCGCTACTCTAGAACCTTCCCGCTCCTACGGCCATCGGTTCTAAGAGCCCACTGCCACTTAAAGCTGCCAGAAAGCATATAAAAAACCAATTAAAAACATAGCTCTGGACATATATGGGTAAGAGAATAAACCAACAGATATCTACTCGTTAATACACTGATTTACAGCTGGACTCGGCGACACGGCAGAGAGCATATCCGTAACGCAGCCAGCGTGAGATGAGAAATGCGTTCAGATTGCATTGTCTGTTGCAGTCTGGCATGTTTACGCAAATATGGCGGGGTTTGAACGGAGATAAATGTGACACGGTTAGACGGGCGCCGATGGCGAAAAGATACGATTATTCTTTATTAAGATACGGTATCATCATGATGCATCCGACACTTCCGATTCCCGCTTGAGTGTATTGAAATTTCAGCTTTTTAACAGGATTATGAAGCTAAAAATGTTCATACAAAATGCGTAAACGTTTCTCTACCTTATACCTAGTCCGATTCTTGAACATGTTGTACATATTATGAAAAAGTAGGTTTGGATTTTTTTGATAGCTAAAAGCGTCGCTTTAAAATCCTCTAGCGTTCTGCTGGCTATCGCTGTCACAGTTGCACTCGCTAGTGACAGTATATTTGTCACTCGCGTGTTTAAAAATCGAACATTACCGATTATCTATATTAATATTAAATAGATGAAAGATTTGTATTTTTGTATGTTTGTAACGAATTAGCTCAAAAACTACTGAACCAATTTGAAAAATTCTTTCACCATTAGAATGCTGCATTATCCCTAAGTGGCATAAGCTGTTTTATTTTTCTACGCGGACGGAGTCGCGGACAACACCTAGTTATCGTTTAATTTATTTATTAATTTATTTATTTATTTCACACACACTTACAACTATTTTTACAGGACTGTGCCTAAGACAATAGCGTAACTACCTCTAACTTATCTATACTTAATTATACTTATCACGACTATAACAAATACAGTACCTATAAGGCCGACTTTGTGAATTCATTCGGAGAACAAAAGAACTTTGTATAGGTTTTATACAAATCAGGTTTGGTTTTCATGTAATAAAAAGCTTTTACGTAACACCTGGCCATAATGTGAGTTTTATCGCACGCTGCGCGCACGGTAAAACTCGCATTGTGGCCAGGTGAAGACGTAAAATTGTGTACTCATCACGGGCAGTAAAAAAGAAAGCCCTCTATCGCATATTTACAACCCTCGCCTACGGCTCGGGTCTCAAATACCTGCGATTTCGGGCTTTCTTTCTTTTACAGCCCTTGTTAAGTAATGTACTATAGGTTTCTGCGCTAATCTGATGATGGAAAAGGAGGTGTCAAAAGGATCTCTGCACCTCTTAACTTAGACCCACCGTGTTAAACTCGTCATGTTAGTACCGATGATCAGTTGTTGAGTCAGCACAAAGATATTTCGAAAATATATTTGTGGCAGACATTATTCCATACTAAATCTTTTAATATGTGGGTGGATGGGCCATCTCTGGTGTCGACCGCACTCAAAAGAAACTTGAGGGTACTTGACACGGCCCCTAATTTTCGCGCTCAGTTGAGTGAGCGTGTTTTATATAAACGGAGTTCCTTAAAATAAAATGATTTGTCCAGGATTTTTGTATGAAGTTTGGATGCTGAAGTTGTATGAGTGATGGACTAAAAGTTGTAGCGGTCTGTGTAATTAGCAGTCTGAAGGTGGGTCCACATTTGTGACATTCAGCGCAACATGATCCCGTGACTGTGTAACGCGTGTCAGTACCGGGGGGTATGTCATGTTATGACGTACTCTATGATTACACTGTCCACATTTAGTGTAACAAGTCCTGCAGATTTGTCATGCCGTTCGATCTGATAGAGCCCGTAGGGAAGAGCAGTGTCGGCAGACCACTGGCGCAATGGTCTGATGATATTTAAGAGGGCCCTTTGTGGAAGGCCCATTTGGAAGAACATTTGACAGGCATACTACCCAACAGTGAGCGTTTAAATGCTGCAGAAGAAGAAAAAGAAAAGAGCGTTGTAGGATCATGGTAAGTGCTTTAAATAAAACCATTGTGTTCATCAAAAGGCCGCTGTAAAAGTCTGCTGAAAAAGCACTGGTAGTAGACACAAGCATAATAGTAGAATATAATGTAAAACAATAAACTGAGCTAGCAAAACACTAGATCGGAAGTCAGTCGTATTTGCGCATGCCATCTTCATTTGAAGTATATCCCCTATCGACATCCCGTTCGCTTTGTATTCATCTTTCAAACGCGAGAAAGATCCGTAACCAAAGTTTATTTGGGATATTTCTACGTACTAAACACTGAAATATCCTTTGAGCGGTACAATTGGCCAAATGAATTCATAATAGCGAATTTTCACGCAGCATTTTTTCATAATTTTCTTTAAAAACGATAATTTTCTTAATCGCTTTTCTTCATGTCGATATACATCGTAAAACGTAGGTACGAATAGGTTAGGTTAGGTTACATTAGTTATAATATCACGTCTGGAGGGCAAAAACAACCTAGAAATAGGAGCTCACACTATATGAAAAACGCTACATGAAGAAGAGTAAATAATCAAATTCGCTTTTATGAAAAAAGGCTTGTTGTAAAAATTATCTAACAGCTCCTTTTTGTATTAGACTGTAGGTACATATAAACTCTCTGATATTTATTAATTACGAGTAGGTACCTAACTGTTTATATGGTTTCGAGGTAATTTACAAAAAGTACTTACTTTAGTGCCTAGAGACAGAAACTTTTACTTTATTCCGTCACGTCGCGTCACTATACGAACATGAGAAGTAAGAAATATGATATCCACGAAATATTATTGACCACCAACAAACCTACATTAAACTACTTCAATTATTTCATTTATACATTCACCGAATGATTAAAATGTAGAGTATTTGGTAGCGTTTCCTCTCTGAATAGCTTTTTCAGGTCACTGAAAAAAATTCAACTTCACTTAAAATATTCCATTCCCAGTGAGGCGTAAACCTCCCACGAGATTTACCAAGACGCAGAATCTTATTCCTAATCCAAATTTCAATTTGAGATGGCAAACACCGATCTCTCCTCATCTTGCGAAATTGCAATAATTGTGCATAGGTAGGCACGTTGAAACGCGATTCGAAAGTTGCATCAAGGATACTGAGATCGGTTCAATTTGCAAACTTGGCTATACACATTATGCTATACAAACATTCCTTTTGATGAACATAAATCACGATACATTTGTAGGTACAGATGGAGGTTGGTTACCAAATCCATTTAGGATTACTTCCTGTTTAAGATTAAATATTTAGTCTGTTTAAGCCTTGGTGGTATATAACTGTACTATTTTTTCAGTCACCATCTACTAACCAAATTAACGAGTCCTTCAAACTCAAGTTAAGAATAGCGGAGATCTGTTACCACCTTCATCAGTTCAGCTTTTCATCATCAGCCTATATTAGTCCACTGCTGGACATAGGCCTCCCCCAATGAGCGCCATAGCGCCGTCTTCGTCTTGCCGCATCCAGCATCTGCCTGCAGCCTTTCGCATATCGTCATTCCACCTGGCCTGAAGGCGTCCTACACTACGTTTGCCGAGACGCGGTCTTCAGTCAAGAACACGTTTACCCTAGCGGTTGTCGATTCTTCGCGAGATATGGCCGGCCCACTGCCACTTCAGCTTGCTGATTCTTTGAGCTATATCGATAACTTTGGTTCTCTGTACTTCAGAGAAACTCCGAGCATAGCTCTTTCCACAGCTCGCTAAGCGACTTTAAACTGGTGGACCAGCCCTACCGTGAGTGTCCACGTCTCAGCTCCGTAGGTAATATCATAACAGGTAGGACGCACAGATTGAAAACTTTCGTTTTCAAGCATTGCGGTATTTGTTCAGCTTTTACACATTATAATATAGTGATTGTCAACGGGTTTACATGTATTTTCAAGTTGGAGCCTATTCTTGTAAGATTTGAACAGGGTAGTGATTTTTTCAAAAGCAAAGGTGAGCGAACGCAGGAGTGATGTCCAAGCGGCGAGTTTAAGTAGTCCCGTCAAAGCGAACAAAACACATTTCAGCGCGTGTATTAAATTTGGCAGCATGGCTTTTCGAACGTATAAGGCTGCCTAATTGAGAATGCACGCGCTAATATGTGCTTTGTTCGCTCTGACGGGACTACTTAAACTTGCCGCTTGGACTTCACTCCTGCATTCGCTCACCTTTGCTTTTGAGAGAATCCCAGGGTACGTAGCCAAGATGCAAACGCTACTAACGTTTTTCGTTTCTATCACTCAAAATTTATGGGACGAGTTGACCACGTAGTTTATCGCTACGCACGAGAATGTCATCCCATACATTTTAACTGTTAGAAAAAAAAACACTAGTTTAGCGTTTGCATCTTGGCTAGGGCCTCTGAGCATACTAACAAACAAAAAAATGTATAAACAAACACAATAAACACGGGTAAACATAAGAAACATGTTGAAGTCGAATCTCGGCCAAATATTCTATCTTCTTTCTGGAACCTTCTTGCAACCGTAGACCAGCCGGCACTAACACACCTGAAAGTTTGCTCACCTAGTAAAATACAGGTTCGAGCAACAAATTCAGGCCCATCAGTGTACCAGACTCCTTTTTCTTCATTATTCTGTCTTCTGTCTTTGGGCTTCTGGCTTCTGTCTTCTGGCTTCTGTCTTCTTTCTTCTTTGTCATCCTTCTTTATTACTTCACTGTTATTATTCAGGGTGTCCCATAATTGACACGTAACCCTGACACCGGAGATAGCCCACCCTTAGACCTACCGGTGTCAGGGTTACGTGTCAATTATGGAACACCCTGTAGAAGTCTTCGTAGGTAGTCGTTGGGTTGCCAATCCCAAAAATGGAAAAGTCGGACACAAATCAACACTTAGCCGAACATTTTGCCCTGAAAGCCTGACACACGGAGAAAAAACTTTCATTCGTGTATTTTATTACTATCATTTAATTGAGACTTACTCTTAATTATATATTATGTTATTATGAGTGGTAATGGGCTCACCCCGAGCCGACTGCGGCTTCTGCTAAGTCGCGGGCAGAAGTTATAAATAAATAAAGCCATAAATAAATAAATATACCAGGAGACAATCTCACATAAATTGACCTAGTCCCAAACCAAGCTCTGGGCTTGTACTGTAGGTACTAGACAGGGATAAATATAGTTTAGGTACATGGAAAATTAACACTTACTTACATAGAAAACATCCAAGACTCAGATATTTGCGCATACTGGGAATCCAACCCAGGATCCATGTCTTAATAAAGTTCCCAACGTCGTTGGATAGAACCTGATGTAGACAAATTAAAACTAGTTAGATCGGGACTCGGGTTAGATATAGCAGACAAAGGAAAAACGACGTGTGCGGGAGCTGTGACTATCAAAGATCGTGTTATTTTTTGTCCAACACTATCTTAAAACTTCTCCAAAAATAAATATTAACACCGGATACTCCCTATCAATAACAGTAGTAAAACATTATATTTTAGTACTCAGATACATAAAACGTGCCTAACAAGCCGTCAATACTGGCGTAAAACAAAAAGAAAAACCAATAAAAACATTTTATTACGCCGAGACATAATCTTAACTCAAAATCTACATCATTATGACAAACAAGCATGGCGGCGAAATGGCGGGATAACCTCGGGTTTGACAGCTGTCAATTAACGGCGGGAACGCGTGATAAACGACGGGGAGGGGGGAGAAAGCTCGTGTCATAGGGCGGTTACTTTTTCCACAGATCAGAAAAATATGAGTATTACTTTTTAACCGACTTTTTAACAGAATTAAATCAACTGTTTCAATAATAGATAATGTTTATTATGATACCTAGTAAAAACATACTAAAATTAGCTGTTAGTTTAAGTATAGAACTCGCGAGTGTCAATCGGGACGTAAAAAAAATTAGATGTTAAATTGGACAATAACACGTTTTCCTCGGTAGTGGTACCTATATCCAACAAACTAGCAAAGAACGCAATAAAAAAAAAACAAAGTTTGAATAAAGGTAATTTTAATTTGCAAATTCCTAATGCTACATAAAAACAGCGTGACTGTAGCGCTCAAAGATTTAGAATTAAGAAGCATTAGAAATTCTATAGGATTTTATTAAGTTCATTAATAAGCTTAAAGTGGGATAATTTATTCCATTAAATGAGGGAAATTAGCGGAATATTCTTGAAGACTTGGGAATCTTAGATCATTAATAATGCGGTATCACTTCCATTAACAGGTAGAGATCAGCGGTGAAATGCCGCTTGGCAATAAACGAATGTTAAGATGCCTGCAAATCAACGGAATACTTACACTTAATTATTTTTTTGACGATGCAATTAGCATTATAAGGCATTTTCACTAAAACGTGCACCCCAATTAAGGACTGAGATTAAGGAACTTTAACTTTGTCAGTTTTGTGACGAAAATTAGCTATACATTGCGATCTATGTTTGATATTAAGTAAGGGTTAATATCTAATGAACATGGGCGTATTATTATTGTCTTTGTGTCTTGAATATTTTAAATGTCTCTTTTTATTTATTTATCTATTTATATAAGTATCTATTACCAACTAGTACAAGCCTGGTATTAATTGGTTTTTTAAAACGAAAATTATAATTTAAAAAAATATTGTATGTTTGAATAACTGAGCGCGCAAAAAATGAGGTCAAATAAAATTAAACGGTTCCATATTAATTTGAAATAAAATCTAACAAAAAAAAATACTTCCTCATTATTAATAGTTTAAGAAAAAATATGTACAATACGCCATTGAATCTCATTGCGTCTAAAAATGATTTGAAACCTGTAATAACTGGACCGTTACTGAATTGATTTTCAACGGTTTGCATAATCCGATATAGGTAGCATTAAAAAACCTACACAAGCAAATCACAACTGTAGGTAAATAGTTAATTATTTCTGCCAGTTAGTATTTCATCCCACGCTCATCCGCTAGCAGTATCATAGTTATATCACTATTATACTATTCGTGTGATGAATCATAAAATTACTCAGATAGGTGGTATACCTACTTCACCTGTTAGTACGCTGCGCTTGATTCAAATCTTGCAAGTCAAAATTCAACTAATACACTTTCACTGCATGCACTTAAAGGAGAATGGACAGAAATGTATGAACACTGGCCTAGAAACCAATAAAAATAAGCATTATATCATGGGATATCCCTTTTAATTCTAGAACGATTTTGTGGAGCGGGAAACCTCAAAAAACTGCGAGAAATATTTCAAAATCTGGAACATCGGGACGCCTACATAGACGACGTCAGCATATGTAATGATAATGATGATAATTCTTTTCACACAAAGATTTCGAACTACCTGCCATAGTAATAGTTTTACAAATTAGAATTACCTATTCAATGGCATATCGCTTGTCCTCATCTATATATATAAAAGGCAAACCTGACTGACTTATATATCAACGCACAGCCGAAACTACTCTACCTAGAAACTTGAAATTTGGTACAGGGGTTCCTTTCATGATGTAAGTGAGAGCACTAAGAAAGGATTTTCCGAAAATCGACCCCCAACAGAAAGAAATGGGGGGAGTAGCGGGAAACAGATCTACGCGTACGAAGTCGCGGGCGTCCTCTAGTTGGTCATATAGGCTAATTAACCCACCCTCCTTTGTAACGCTTAAAAAGTAACAGCTGTTGTGTCGAAAGGATGGAGGGTCCAATGATGATGTGATGATGATGATAATGATAAAAAATAAAGCCGCTGAACTTACTAAGGTGATCACGGAAAACAGATCCGGCCGTCTATCCCTCTGTATGTACGTGAAGATCTTTCAAACTACGCAACGGATTTTAATTTGGTTTTCATCAATAGATAGAGTGATTCAAGAGGAAGGTTTTAATGTAGGTACCTATGATAAATTCTGGATTACGTACGGGTGTTACAGAAAAATCATATAAACCGAAACGAAGCTGGCAAAAAAATACTTTTCCAAAGTAGCTCAGAGAAAATATATTCTAATTGATATTATTCAGAAAATATTAAACATAGAACCTCTTTACAATCACCTTTAATGATTCATTAACAAGTTAACCGCAGTTCCCACAAACTAATAATAGTTTAATTGTATTACAAATTACAGACCAATGCGAGTGCCGGTGATCGATACACCCACAAAGTGCAGCCATACACCAAAATGTATGTATACAGATGTATGACTCCGGCATGACTAAGCGACGACTATTACCGCACCCGCCCTTTTATGGATGGCCATCTCTATTCATTTATATTCTAATAAAAGCCGTCATACTCCAGGAGCAACGCAGTTATTTTTGTTTGAAATTTGAAAAAGAATTTACCTTTTTATTAAATGAAAAGTCATGCCGGTTTCATTGTACCAGAAAGCAGACATAGTTTTAAATTGCTTTTAGTACACGACACATAACAAATTAAAGGTTGACGTTGATTGTACTTATTAGAAAATAGCAAACCCATTTAGCTGGCAGAGTCAAGTTGGGGCCACTCTAACCGCACAGCTATGCGAAACTAGACCGCCTTTATCGCGATGGACAAAGCATACATCACTCTCGCACTTATACTGGTCAGAAAGTGACGCATGTTTTATCCAAATCGATAAGCATGACCATAATAGACCCGCAGAAGTAGCATTTGGTCGAGGCAACCCTAGAGATATTACCAATTTTATACAGTAGCAGAAATGACACTAAAATAAAATTAAAAAAATAACCAGCAGACAATAATCATTAGTATTGATACATATATTTTAAATGTAGTAGTGTGGATCAAGAGTTTAATATAATGAATGATACAATACTAACCTGGCATGTGACTCTATTAAGCCTATCACTTTTCAACTTAACGCAGCTAATTTTAACCGGCGTATTTAAGCGGGACTACTCAGAGCGTACAAACTTCTTTCTTATTTAGGTAACTTTATACTACTCTGAATTGTGTGTTTACATCATTTGCCATAATTATGTTTAGTCATAATGCGTTTAGCAAGTCAGAACGTATTTTATTAACAATGTTAATTTTGCGTTGTCGACACTTTGTATTTAAAAAAATCTGAATGTTCACGATTCCAGTGATATAAAAATTATTATGTCCACATGTCAACAATGGCATTAGGACCAAAAAAAAAAGGGAAACAACGGGTTTCCCTGAATTGTACATTCTACCAAGTTTGTTTAAAAAAAAAGTTGCTACATCGTGCCTGAGCCGCAAGGCGTTTGGTATGGACCCGGAAGATTGGCCGTATCTCCCGGAAACCGCACTCTATTAATCTTTTCGAAAACAATTTCGGTTGAACGTTGTACGAATCGAAATAACATCGGATGGGGGAAAGTTTTATCTCTTTTCTAAGTTTTTGTTTGAGTTTGCGTTCGAAGGTTTTATTTGACTTGGCGTGACTTACGGAATCTTTACTCTCTTTGTATGCGTTTAGGAACAATTTTCTACGCGTTCATGCAAAATATCTCTCAATCGTCCCGAGATTAACTGAGAGGGGTTCGTAGAGTTATTTCAACTTTAACTTTGATTTTGGTATCTTGGGCAGATATAAATATATTTTTGAAGCAGGCTTTGCAAGTTTTCTAGCGTACATTAATTAATTCATTGATTAATAATAATAATAAGAGCTCTTTTTTTGTTTAAAGGCCACTAAATACAATCTTTAGAGTTTCAGTTTACTTAACAAATTAAAATACAGTTCTGTCTATATTTTGTAACTAAAAAGGTATCGGTTTCCTTGTCCAATAATAATGAATACAAGAAGCCAAAGGAATGTATGAATCTCTTTGCACAAAAAAACTGCTCAAACTACAAAGCAGTAGAGGAAAAGGAGCGCTTAGAGAAAAATAGGACGGCTTTTTCTTTTAGAACGCTGTATGTTCTTAAGAAAGGAAATCCTTTATTTTCGTTTCGTGCTCTTTGAAAATAATTAAACCTACTTTTTACACTTTCTTTAGTAATATTGTAGGTATTTTGGAAATATTATTGTAAAGCATTATATAAGGTCAATACTTTATACATTTTCAATAAAAATGCCATTTACATACATTTGCATGTCATTTGGTTGCATTTTTTTCCAAAAACCATTGGTTAAAACTATGCTCATTTTATTAAGTAGGTAACTTTTACAACGATCATTGCCTTGTTCATCTATCCTTAAAATATTGTACGTTACGGTTTTCCTAATTTTCTCACGATTTCATAAATGAAAGTAACTATAAATATATATCAGAGTTCATTTTTCATAAGCTTTGAATCGGTGTTTTTAACCAAAATTAAATACTTAACCATGAAATAAATTAAAGAGAAAATTTTCACCATATTGGCTCCCGGTCTAGCTCGCGTGACAAACTAATCGTTGTTCTATTTAAACGCGTATATCAACACTCTTACCGCCCAGACATTACAGTCCACTTTCAATCAACCTAGTTGCATTTGTAAATACTACCAAGCAGTCCACTGAAATGCCATCGTCAAAGCTTCTAATCTGTAGGTAATAAAGTCTATATTGACGTAAGTCAGGCTTCGGTACTGATAGAAGTTAATTAAATTAACCAATAGCAATTCCCATTTCATCCACTTAAGTCTGTCCATCGTAAGTCTGCGGGCAATTTAGCTTTAACTAACTTTAGGGAATCAATACACACGTATACAGGGTGACCCTAAAACCAACGACAAAACTGAGAGGGCTGAATAGAGCAGCTAAAAAGCTATCGATTTAACCCCTATATACAGGGTGAAATCTGGGTCGTGGTACAAATGATCACCTATGTGTTCTACCCACGAATATGAACAACTTTCACTATGGGACCAACTGTGAAATCACGAAAGAAAAATCAGCTGTTTCACACATTTGGTCGAATACCTACGTTGAACTTTTCTATGAAACAGCTGTTTTTTTTTTCGTGATTTGACAGTTGGTCCCATAGTGAAAGTTGTTCATATTCATGGGTAGAACACAGAGGTGATCATTTGTACCACGACCCAGATTTCACCCTGTATATTCAGCGATTTTTGCTACTTTCGGAGATATTGGTCATTTAAAACAGTTTTTTTGTAATTTTCCCTTATTTCCATGTCATAAAAAAAACATTAATTTCATGTTTTATTTCATAAGTTTTTCAGTGGTACCTTACATTATTAGAATCATTACGAATCAGCGAAGTTTTTAAACCCGTTTGCTCAGTTTTTTTTAAAATATTTTTTTATATAATCACGTAAAGTTTTTTTTCAAAGTGAAAAGCAAACACTGGGACACCTAGTATGGAGAAACAAACTTTATGTCGTAACTTTGGTATTACTTGCCAAATTTCATATTTCTAGGTCAACGGAAAATACCCTCTGGAGTGTCGGAATATACGTTTGTCTGCGGCATAAACAGCCGTATGTTTTTTTTACGCTAACTTAAAAGTCTGATTTTTGCACAGCTTCAAGGGACTAAAGACCTAAGTATATGGTTTTAATTTCAACTCGATAACTCCACGCGTTCCCGAGATAAAGGTTTTGACAGACAACAACCAAGTGATCCTATAAGGGTTCCGTTTTTTCATTTTGTGGAAAAACCGTGTCTTCTAGGAGCTACGAAGCCACATACAGACACACAAACACGTTAAACATATAACTACCCTTTTTCATCGTTGGGGGATCAACACCGAATAAGCTTTAAACGTTTCGAATACGCCAGTCCCGCTAGGCCGTTGTACATCCATGGCTATACGGAAGACATAAACAGGGTGCTTTTTAATAAATTGAACGAAAAATAATTGCTTTATCCAACAGCCATTTAATACAATCAACTTATCAGTAGGTACCATCGTAAAGAGTGCAGCTATTCCCTGACCTCATTCGTTCAATTTGCTGGAACACTCATTGCCCGTGACGCCAATAATAGCCAAATATCTATATAAACGGCGGTGGTGGGTACTGAATGTGTTTAAGGTTTATCTTTAGCCTTCGGATTTAGATTAATAGCCTGTTAGTACAATAGCATGGGGCACTTAGTACAATTAGTAAGTTATATCGTCTTTAATTTGTTAGCTTAGTAGTTAGTCTTTAATAGGGTTTAGAATAGTGCCACTACATGTCTTCCCGTGGATGTCGTAAGAGGCGACTAAGGGAATAAAGGTTTGTAGTACTGTTAGGCGATGGGCTTGCTTGTCACTAATGTTAGCGTAACTGTGCAAAATGTGGTTACAGAATTATTAACAAATTTTTGGAGTTGTTGGTAATTCTGTAGCTCTGCCTACCCTACTCTGGGAAAGAAGGCGTGAGTTTCCATTATCTACCATGTCGAGGTTTACTTTACTTGAAATTTAAATACATTTACAATACAATACAATACAATACAAAACACTTTATTGAATACCACCTAAACCAAGGAACGGATACAAAAAATAAAGATTGCATAGTGAGGCAAGACACAGTTTTATCGATAAATAGGGATCTCTTCCAGACACCCTTACAAAGAAGAGATCGTTAAAAATACACAACATTAACATATACTAAAGGTTTATTTTTCAAGAAAATGAGTAACCATCTGCTTACTCATACTCATATGCGTATGAAAGCTTCATAATTAATTGTATTTTCCATTCACTTATATTGTAATATCGTTTTTTATTCATACGTAAGCCATTATTCAATTTATTCGTTCATTCATTCGTTTCCTCCATACGTTGTCGAGCCCAAAAAAGAAAATATATTTCGGCTGGTTATTTTCTCAAATACCGTATCAAGCACAAAATATAAAAAACCCTACCTCTGTATGAACAAGGTTCAAATTTCGTATTACTCTATCTATGGGTACGACTTTTAGATACTAACCAGATTTTCCTTAACATTATTAAATTTCGAACACACCTTTGGATGCCATGGAAACGCCGCTAGATCATTTTCTTTACATATTATTATGTCGCTTTTATGTTAAGCTGAACTCAATTTTATTCAATGCATGTTACGGTATATTTCTATTACACTTTTATAGTAGATATAACATTTTGGTAGGTGGACTGTTGGTATTGGATGTCGGGTAAAGAGGTTTAAGCCACATTTTGCAAACGAAAAAGTATATGTATGTATGTGAGTATGTAAAAAAAATTGTTGGGTTGCAGCCTAAACGAAACAAGAGTTAAATAGGGAGTGAAAACGACTTAATATTAAATTGTATGTCGAATGTATTACGGTACCTACCTTTTGCCCACCACTTCTATCGCGTAGAATAATACCTCAACCGTTTTTCCAATAAAATTTCAAACTATCTAATTGTATGTGTTTTTTCCTTTTACTAAATCTAGTTTTAAATATATTTCTATCAAAATGTATAAACCTCAAACTCTATTCTTGTTAGACTAGAATCGAGTTTGACCTTCATTTATTTGTTAATTTAATTTTTGTTGCACAAAAATACAAATTATCAATTTAGACCTTTATTAATTTAGGTTTGCATATACGAGTATTTAAAATGTAAAAGGCTTTTGTAATATTAAAAACAAAATGTACTCGGTATTAAGAGGGCTTTCTAATGCAATTATATTTACATCAAATTCTCGGTAACCTGTATATGATACATTATTTGTAAAAATTAAACTCTTGAATTTTTTTATGAACCTTTTTCGACTAGACACAGTTCAAAAATGTATTATCACGATTCACAGAAGTGATCCTTCCATGTTTCCTCAATTTGATTATGAATACGACCTCCAACACGGAACCACCCTGTCTAATGTTAGGGATCCGCAACCCTTCATTACAGGGCTGAACCCTCGACTGCGCAATTTGGGTTCCTCGCGTAGGTTTGTTCATTAATTCTCTTGTCCTTTTTCTGTGGTTATAATGTTTTTGGTGTTGATTTTACTAGTAACTGTAATAAAAGGTCAACTTACCTACGTAATGACTACGCGAATGCCTAAAGTAAAAAAAAGTTTAGTTGGGCTAGTTTATAACAGTCTATGCATACTCGTATGTGGAATTTAACATGGGATTTTCACATTAGCTCCTGGGCTACTTTGAATATCGAAGTAACGTTAGCTTCATCCCTTTCTCTCAATTTGGTTGGTGCGCAATTAAAATGACGTGTGTGTGAGTGCATCTGAATTTTAGAATTTAGTGCGCAAATAAAAAACGTTTCTTCTCGAAACATTTAAAAATTAATTTCAATTTTAACGGTAGTAAAATCAAAATGGCGTCTCGACATGAAATGGACCGGGAGCTAGATGATAAAAATTAGGTTAATTAACAATTTATGAGAGTGAGCGACTAATGGACGACTTTAGTTCACTAAGTGTTCATTATTGTGAAGAATGTTCATACTTTATTAAAGCGTAGCGAAGTTGTATTGGATAAGTTTCATTTCGTTTGAGATATTTTTATGGTACTAGGTACATGTCGTAGATAGTGTATGGACTTGATAGTTTTGCCATAGAGGAGTCCATACAAAGAAACTAATTTGATACAAGATTGAATACCTACTAAAAAGGGTCATTTTGTGTTTGAAACCTTTGTCTGTCTGTATGACTGTATTCGTATGTGTCATCGACAATCACAAAGGGTGGGAACGGATGAACAGTTCGACACCGGTTTTTTTTATGTTGTAGCTAGGTTCTAAGTTTAATATCCTGAGCTCTTTAAAATATATATAGGTATAAATATAGGAAAACATAAATTAGGAGCGTAATTATTCTATAACTTTACGTAGGAAGTGTATTGTAATTTAGGTCGTGAAATTTGAGCGTGTATTTTTATAGTTTACATTAAATGAAATTAGGGGATCATTTTACACAAATAATTAAAACTACTTTCACCTTAAATCAAAAATACAAAAAGGAAACCTCAATCATACTTTCGTTCTGTATCGCTTTCACTTGCTTGTCAATTCCGTAAGGAAATTGATACCTAACATTAAAGGTTGTACCTCATTTATTTATGACGTGGTAAGCCAAGCTCCTTGATTTTCGCACAAAACTGACCCCTTATCGTGTTCCTGGCACTGAATATTAAAAACTTCGATCTAAGTGCAATATGTTTGACTAATCTAAAACCGGATCGCAAATGTACGTAGTGATATCAAGTAGCAACATTTTAAATAACAGTACAGTAGCCAAAATTTCACGGCGTGTTTGAGGCAAAATAAGCCTTAGTTTGATAGAAAGAGAGGTGGTTACTGTTTGTGGGCGTGCGCAGGCGCCGACGGCTTTGACGGACATGCGCCAGACATCGCCGCGTCGGCGTCATTCATGTGTGGTCCAAGTTACCAGCTTTCTAACCGAGTTTAAAATTGTTCTTATTCTATAAACATACAACGTATTTTGATTAAAATATGTTAATATGCTTTTTTATGGTCCATCTAGACAATGGTAACTACAAAATCAAAAACTGTATATAACTGTCTATCTCTATCTACACAGCTATCGTAAGTCTCGTATAAGTCTAACGGTTTTTGAGATAATATAGTTACTTAATAAAAAGTTGTATGCCATTTCAATAACTTAAAGATTTAAGTATTTTTTTATGATTAGATGTGCTATTAGATGTGTACTTATCTCCATTTTTAATAAATTATAGAAGTTGTATTGTAAAACCAGTTTGCAATCTTGGACATGGCGAAAAACTTGAACATCACCATCAAACTTTGAGACACTGTGGTGGATATAAAGTTGTTATCGCCGCGCCCTGCCACTGCGAGGTCCCCATTTAAACATTTTGCAAATAAATACTATATCTTTCTATTTTTAACTCGTCCTACTTTATAAGTTTTAAGCGCACTGGCGTAAATAATGTTTCTAAACTTTCTTATTTTCCTCTGTATTTTTTTAATACAATAAACGCTTTTCGCGTATCGCTTGGACCGCCGCAGTATGTAAACGCAACGGATCGATCTCACATTAAATGTATTTTGGGACGTAAGATTAATATTTTTTGGCACACACTCAAGTTTCTTTACGCTGAGTGAGGCGGCCTCGTTTGTACGGGATTATAATTTTTCTAATGGAATGTATGGATAATATCTTTATTCGATAACGTTTTGTAAAAATAAGAGAGGATTTTTGCAAATACCTACATACTGGCGACTCGATATACTGTCCGTTCAGTGTGGAAATCGAAAAGTATAACTTTGTACATTTTAAACTTTTGAAAGTTTATCTACAGAATTTAACTAAATGACAATGTTACAATTGTCTTAAAAAATACGTTTCAACATACACAATTATGCTAATGTATTTTTCGATTTTTCTTGGTTTTAAAAAGAAGTTCCCCGTGGGAATAATACCCTTAACTGAGTTAATTGCTGATTATGTTGTAACCCACATAACACGTGCAAACAATATTTTTTTGTGAAAACGTTTGTAGGTATATAAGCTGGACAAACACTCTAAAATTCAGACGTTTACTCCCGATCATAAAAAATCTAGACACGAGATATTTTGTATTCCTTGACAGTGTACACATTGCTGTTAAATATATAGACAAAGTTTTTTCGTAAAGAAACAATGTATTACACGCTGACGTTTACGTTCGTGTGTTTTATAGGCCAATAAATGTAAAAGCTTATGCAATAAATGTGTAAGCTTTTAAGTTTAAGAATCAAACGAGCATTACTGATGTCTAGTGGTGCTTGATCGTATTTAATAATGTTTTAATAAGCCCAAAAGTTTAAACGTCTTATGTACTAGAATAAAACCACATCAAAAACGAGTAGGTACCCCAAAAAAATGCACTCCTTAATAATGTAAAATAAGATACTATGGATAAAAGAGATAAAATAATTAATTTCGATTTTTTATTGTACTATTGATAGAATTACTCCATATTTATTAAACTATCTCTGACCCCTAAAGTATATAAGAACAGAAAACTAAAAAATATATTGCAATTGAATTATATGCTCCAGTAATATTTATTAGCTTTTAATCATGCACAGCTCCCGGTCAATTAAATATGGATTAATAAATCCAAATCATCTTATAACAAGTATAATAGTCCCAATGAGGGCTTTGTATTTAAATTTAACCAACCTCAATTTCAATTTATTTCAGCTATTTTAATACCATCGCATTCCCATTGTGTACCAACGTATAGCCTCTTGGGAGATCCAATATAAAATGCAATCCGACTTTCTCCTTTACCTCTAGATTGTCTTTGATGCCAACGCTCTCTATGGACTATGGATAATGGGGATTTTAAAAGTTCGCTTTTGTCTTATACGGGAGTTGGTATTTAATTTAAGCGTGCAACCATTTTTATTACACAAGGTAGTATTTTTAATTCAATTTATTTATAAGGCGTGTTATAACAATATTTTGGCAAGTAAATATTACGGCTTAGTTGTAGAGATGATAACGCAAAATATTAAAAACTTAAACGCGAATAGTAAATGATGTTGCCTTATATCTTGTATTCGCCTTCTGATTTGAATGTTTCAATCTATCATGATACAATAAAAAATAATAAAATTTGTTTATTTAAAAGGCAGACAAATGGAACCTTTAATACTTTTCCGTCGCTGACTGCCTGAGACAACACACAGGCTGAACCGCTGGATTTGGAGGAAATATTCCGTGAGTACCCTAAGGGTACGAAGTACAGTCGAGTTCATAAATATATGTACACACTAGTACATTGTCTATTTAATGCCATGTTTAAACTGCCATACATGAATTGTCACAGCGGATAAAGTTTAAGGGATAGAAAGGATTTTACAAAAACAGATCCCTAACAGGAAAGATCGAATAAACGAAGTCGCAGATGTCCTCAACGTCAACGTTACAATAGCTCTTATTGTTTGACAGTAATGGCAGCCGAGTTAAAAACCAAACGATAACATTTCAAAGCCAATATGGTTTACCTAGTAGAATAGAGGCCCTGTAGTTTTTTTTTACTAGCCTATATGAGTGTCCCACTGCTGGGAAAGGGTTCTCCTCTTGATCTCCATGGGTCCCTATTTGGTGTCTCTTCGGAGAGTTATATTATGGAACGTAATCCCACCACGCTGGTTCTGTAGTTATTTATATTATACGCACCGTGCCCGGGACGTACCCGAAGGATTTTAACCATCGATTCTAGAACCTATTTGGAGTAATAATGTGGTATAACATGTAGTCAAATAATGCATATTTTCCGAGATTTTTCTTATTTAAAAAACAATTCCATAGTTAATTTAATTTGAACTCTGTCACCTTAACCAAAAGCATTATTTACTAAGAAAGATTCATGTTGTAAGTAGCAATATCATCAACGTACAACATAAATTAATATCAATTTCTTAGTAAATAATGCTTTAAATTAAGGTGACAGAGTTCAAATTAAATTAACTATGGAATTGTTTTTAAATAAGAGAAACATCGGAAAATATGCGATATTGGAGTACATATATGTTATACCACATTATATACTCCAAATAGGGTCTAGAATCAATGCTTTAAATCAGGGGTCGGCAACCTTTTAGCAGCCAAGGGCCACATAGTAGCTAACGAAATTGACGCGGGCCGCACGTGTTAATAATTTATGACTTTACAGACAAAAGGTACCACAATGTCGGTAGTCAATAAGGACGAATTCTAATATAATTTTTTTTATGCAAAGAGCGCCTTATTAAAAATACTTGCAAATAAATCTCTCGCCCTGCCCGACTATGAACATCTTGTGGTTGGCGATATCTACAGCCGCAATTACGCATGCTAAGGATTTCAACTTTTGTGAGAAATTATTACAATTATGAATAAAACAAAAAAAATAGCCAGGAAGGCTCGCGGGCCGCAAGTAAGGGGCTTGTGGGCCGCATGCGGCCCGCGGGCCGCCTGTTGCCGACCGCTGCTTTAAATCCTTCGGGTACGTCCCGGGCACGGAGTGTATAATATACCATGTAATTTGACGTTGTTTTATTAAGAAAATATCATTAATAAAGTTAATTGCCCTTTACGTCCGGCAATAGCCAATAATACCCTATTTCCTAATACTTTTATCAGAACTATTTAGGGTTGCCCTTCCTTCGCCTCCCGCGGGGTCCGAACTAATTGGCGTAACGAAAATATTCGAGACAAGAACTTCAGAGCCTTTATTCTTTGACGAAAACTATTATCTGGCTATTTTGATGTTGGGATTTATAGAGGAAAAGTTTACGGCTTCTATTTTGTTATTAGCTAGCTATACATTCAATTTGAACGAATAGATGTTGGATGTATGCGCAGAAGTTAAAAGTGAGGGCAATAATCGATTCAATACATGTAACGAAATGCTATAGGTAAGTATATACAAATACTTAAGTAGAGCAATAGTTTAAAAAAAATAGAAGTGAATTCAGTGTATAAAAAGTTGAGTTTTTGAAACAATAAATGTAAATATTTTAACCTAAAAAATGCGTTAACTTGGATCAACAGTTTTATCTGTACTTCCCGTGTAAGTTTCCGAAATGACAAATAAATAAAAATAAAGACAACAAACTCCTTACAAACCAAACAAATTATTACTATTTGTAATAACTTCCATACAAATTGTGAACAAACATGTACGACGTAACGATGTTTGCGACTCCTTCTAAGGACAGTAATGGCCGACACCTCAGCATGAGTGCCCACGGTGCACACAGTGGATCAAATATTCGTATAAATAAAACTCACGGGCGCTGAATTGTTTGTTCAAATGTTTGGCCAACACTCCACCAAATCATTGTTACTTGTTGACTTGGTTAAGTATGGGCAGTATTTGGAATGAGTACCCTTTTTTTAATGACCATATGTGGAGATGCTTTGAATAGCTAATTTGTCTGATGTAGTCATAGCGGCGTACACTTTTAATGAAAGAAAAAAGTCCAGTCCTTAAGTGAAACATCATTAGATAGGCAGATTTTAAAAAGTACCTAAGGTTTTTTTAGTTCTAATTAACCGCATAAATTATAAAACAGCTCCCGTGCTATTTTATGTGCCGTGTATTGTCGTGTATAACCTAATTCTATTTTAACTGAATATAATAGACTAGAGGACGCCCGCGACTTCGTACGCGTAGAATTAGTTTCCCGCTACTCCCCCCCATTTCTTCCCGTTGGGGGTCGATTTTCGGAAAATCATTTCTTAGTGCTCACTTACATCATGAAAGGAACCCCTGTACCAAATTTCAAGTTTCTAGGTACAGTAGTTTCGGCTGTGCGTTGATATGTCAGTCAGTCAGTTTTGCCTTTTATATATATAGATGTAACGGAAAAAGGTTTACACAGAAAAATGAAAATTTCTTACCTCGTAGTGATGTCTAGTGATATCTAGTCTTCTAATTTTTTGTGTTACTTTACCTGTCACTTGCACTGCTATTTTTTTAATCACATACATAAAGCATCCGTCCCTTTCGCACGTAGCTCGTTAAAGGGAGATATGCTTTATGTGCTCGATAAAAGTAGGCTTTCTTCCTCTCTCGAATTTATGGTGATACCTGTAACAAATAAAAAATATTTCCTATAAAAAACCGTATAAATTGTTAAGGAAAGGGTTTTTGGTATCACTTAATGACTTATTTAAGTTATTTTAAGTGTATTTTTATTTTTTCTTTGTTTGATCGCAAGGTAGGTACCGAGTTCAAACCCTAGCCAGTCGCCATTTTCAAACCAATAAGTTTATCTTGTTTCGGTACAATAACAAATTGATGTGGTAAGAAAAGTGATGTCCTTATGGTGAGTAAAAAAACATCGAGAAGAAAGCTGCACATTCTGCTAACAGAGCAAGAGGGGCAATTGAACAAAATGTCCTAAAGTAACAACGTAACAGACCGACTCGTATTTTAAAACGATAAAAAACAATCATCTTATAAAAAAAACAGCCTCTGCGAATACATTTCTACCGGACGTTACCAAAACAGCTTGGATGTTCTTTTGTGTTACCGGATGAAGCAACCGGAATAGTTCCCTTTAACCTGAGCACCGGTTCACACTTGACCCTTTCCGCATTAAATTCAATGAACAAAATGGACTCATCCGTAATAGGTAGTAATTTGGACCGACCCATTTTTTGCACGCAACCTACTTTTGGTAAGCTTGTATTTCGAATACACTTTCATGTTTTAGATTTTAAAATTTAGAGTGTTTGCGGTTTTTATTTTAAGCTTATTCGTGAATAATTCATATCCAAAGAGTAATATAAAATTCGTGTAACATACTCAGCTTTTATATTCGGCATCGCCTGAACTAAGTAGGTATTATTTCCGATCGTTTTCATGTGTTTTTCTACTCTTCTTTACTTAGGAAGAAAAAGGAAGAAAGAGATGGTTCTATCACCATAAAAGACTGTCGAAATTAGTAATCATTAGAAAATTACGAGAGCTGCATTTATCAAAAAATACAAGTTGGTATCATTCTGAAATAAATAAGAATTCAGTAAAAATCCTCATAGTGCTGTGATTGTGTCTTTCCACTTTGTTACCAAGATACCTATCAATTTGTTTTTGGTAACAAAATGGGTAATCGTCGGCAACTTTTTCGGGACATTTCTAAATCTACCAGCCCTCAAACAGAATAAGGAAAAACATTTTAGTAACTTTTAAACTTGTCAAAAAATAGTGGACAGATAAGCTTAAAAACTTCTTTTTAAAAATTAATGTTTTTTTGTTGGTAACCAAGGATACCTACTAAATGCTAGCAAATAGATGATTCAGAAAATAAACCATATCTACTTAAAGTCGCCGTCAATAGAATTTGCGAACTATGTAAACAAAACCAAACGAACCAATTCACCATGATTACTCGATAATCACGTACTTTTAAAGATCAAGTGAGGTCTTTGCAACGATTTATACACTAAATCATTATTTTCATATATTAAGTTTAAGATGAAACAACTATTCATTATACGTTATTTTTAATAAAAACACGCTTGGTGAATATTTGAGGTTATGTGTCAAACAGTACTAATTTGTTTACATAGTTCGCAAATTCTATTGACGGCGACTTTACGTACTTATCGAGGAAAATATAAATCATAGTTACTTTATTTGCTAAGAGTTATAATCGGTAACGAAAGAGGAAACGATGAAGGGGTTTACCCATATGTGCATAACGTTAATTTTATGCGTACTCAAACAATTTACCTATTAAAATAAATGCAATAGCTATTTCCACGTTCAGGCTTCGTGACAGTATTGCTATATTAAAAAAGTTTAAATTATAAGTTTCTGACTATCTGCTGCGAATCATAATTTATTTAACCTCACTACTCCTACCGCTTGATTTTGATTTAATATTGTAAATATTTATGACATCCTCGTTTCTGTTGATAGTAAAAAAAATCATCTATGAAATCAAAATAAAATAATTGTGGTGTACCAAAATATATTGCCATTCAAAGTTCCAAAAAATATATCCACACAACTCTATTCTTAGCAGAAGGTGACGTTTTAAACGCCACATCACATTACTCAAGTTTCAATGACATGGGGCGTCCCAACAAGCAAAATCAGTACTTATAGTGTTTTCAAGCCTATTTTTTATTGTACTTATAAGATACTTGTAGTTTGCTACACACACGGAATTGGGCGCAGTTATAGGAGCATTGCTTTCTTATAACCATCTTATAATCAACTAGCAGAAAGTCACTAGGCCCTATAATACACTTACAGAAGTCCTACCAGAGTACAATTGCTCCTATAACGTTCTGAGACTACCCATTTATAAGTTTTATAACTCTTATAAGTATCTCGCATGAGCATCATACTAAAGCAATCTTATTTATAACGCACTACTAATATACTTAGTTATTAGTTATAAGTATATTTTATAAACATCTTTCCGTTGTTTCGGCCGGTGGGTGTGGTGTGTTTGTGGGAAATAAATACTAAAAAACAAACGTAAAGTAACTAATATAATTTGTAATATTGTAGAGCATTATGTAAGTATTGTAAAATACTGTATGTATAGTGTGTGAATTTACCGGGGAAGTCATTTTTATTGTAAATGTCAACCATAATTTGTTTAATTTTACAATGCCCATGGAAAAAGTGTACATATCATATATGTTGTTAAAATAATATTACCACATTTATTATGAACATCCGCCATTTTCTAAAAATTCTCTGCATTGAGTACGTTATAGGACAATTATAAGTAAATTTGCACTTATAGCAGTTTTAATCCAGATAACTTGCCGCCATATTAAAACGTATTAGGGTTCCTCACGAAATCTTCTTAGTATCTATGAATCCTAAGAAAGTTAATTTAAGTTAAAAATAATGTTTCGGTTTCCGCCATGGTCACAAATTTAAATAAAACTACTTAAACGGATTATATCGCGTACCATTTCTTAAATTCATCCCGTATCAAATACACTAGATTACAGATTACAATCATCAATGAGACAATTTTAGTTTACCTGTCATGCTTTTTTAGGGTTCCGTACCAAAATGGTACAAAAGGAACCCTTATGGTGAGACTTCGTTGTCTGTCCGTCTGTCTGTCTGTCTGTATGTCACAGCAGGTTTTCTCAGCAACTACAAATGCTATCAACTTGTAATTTGGCATAGTTGTACAACTTGCTTGCCCGCATCTATTTGTAGTAAAAAAATATGAAATTAATTTTATTAATAATTGAAAAGGGGTCTAGAATGGGGGGTTCAAAAATGAAAGTGGTTCGATTATAGCAAATGGGGTGTCATATGAAAGGTCTTAATCTGCATATTTGAAAACTATTTTTTTGAAACTATTTTTCTGTGTAGTACTTTTTGATTTATAGTCAAAAATGTACAAAAAATGACCGTTCCCCCCCCTTATTTCCGAAGTTTATTAATCAAAAATTCTGAAAAAAATCCTGACGTATAGATAATTACTTATATTTTCTGGGAAAAATAAAATAAAGTGTTCATTATTTACAGTTTTTGAGAAATAACCATAAAACTAAGAATATCTGTATTAAAATTTAGGCTAGTCAAAATCGACCTTATTGCCTGGAAAATAAAACTTATAACAAAATGAGTATTTTCTTTTGCGGTTACCAAGCATATTATCTTCAATACGGAACCCTCGGTGCGTGAGTCCGACTCGCACTTGACCGGTTTTTTTTTTAAATAAATTATTGTTGTCTTTTCAGTTCTTTTATAATAAATACCAAACGTTTACTAGTAAGGTGTTTGATCTAATAACTTATAAGATTATTTCATCTAATAAGGCTCTTACCAAGTACTATTTCATTTATAAGAACATTGGACTTGTAGCGATGTAGACTTGTAATAACCTCAGCTTAGTATCTTATAATATCTTGTTCTCTTACAAAATGCTACTATAAGATCAAATATTATTCAGACCTATTTGATCTTTCTGCAAACTGTTATAGGAGACTTAATCCTATAACTGTCTTATAAGACGATCTTGTAGGTAACTAGAAGTCTGTAAAATAAAACCAAATGATCTTAAGACTATCTACGCTGGTAAAATGTTACTATAAGTATAAGTATCCTGTAACTGTTCTGTGCTACAATCTTGTAGCAAACTATAAGGCTGAAATATAAACATGAATGCTCTTGAGTATGTTACCGCTTATCGTATGCTATTATAAGTATATGGCTCTACGTCAATGTCTCTATAGGAACGTTATTAGTAAAAAAATACTTATAGTCTTTATTTATAGGAATACTTTGCTTGTTGGGGTATTGCATAAAAAATAATAGCTTATATTATAAGCGGAACTCTCTTTCCAACATTATGTATTAAAAAGAGACTTCCACTTGTATTACAAGTTAGAAACTTTTATGAAACGGGCCCCTGGTCTGTCATCGTCACAAAGTTCTACAGTAGTTCAAAAATGTAGGATAGGAATGAACTTCCTTGATTCTAATAGTTTACATCCTTATATTCCAAATAACAATATATTCAAAATTGTGTGAAGTCCCTAAACAAGACGACGCGTTAGTTTAGTTTTCTAACGGTAAAATGTGGACTTGTAGAGATTTTTCAATTTAAATAATTCACCCGACGCATTCGACAGAAAAAGCATCAAATATTAGTTGCACAACTTCCAATAACAAATGACAATGCTTACCAAAGTTCCGAAAGTTCCCAGCTCCCCCGAATGACGCCATCGACGAATACCCATCGCAAACCAAATGACCCGAGGAATGGATTCTAGCAATTCCATTCATCCGCGAAAGTTATTTCAACCAAAAACCCATACACGATAGAATGCAGTTTAAGTGAAAAGCGATTCACACAACGAATAATATAAATAAGAAATGCTTAAAAACTTAACAGAATTTTAAATTGATTCTAAACAGAGAGTTAAAAACCTAAGGTGGAACAGCTCTAGTTGCGCTTTCCATAGACACAGTTTTAAACGAAACAAGCTCCGCGAACGCTTGCTGTCACGTGCACACTGAACGTTTACAAGGAATGTCACTTCTTTTAAACCCACAAGGGGTTGCGCGCGCACGTAATAAAACAAATGCTAGCTGGCCCCATAAACCGTCCTCATTAGGGGAGGACCACACCTTTATAGCGGCGGATCATCTGTTTATTTTAGTTTAAGGCCGTCTTTATCGGTTGTTCTGACTTATTGGGGTCGGGCTAATACTTGATGGCGATTATGGGGTCTAATAGAGTTATATGGGGGCGCGCCCTTTACGCAAATGGCGGGAAAATGGAGCTTTTGTTTATTGGTGGGTGGAGCGCTGATTTATCAAGTCTGGAGGAATTGCGTAAGGCAGGTGCGACGGTTTATAGGTTAGGCTTTAACAGCACAGTGACGTCTTAAAATAAACCTTTTAAAGTACTCTAGCGCGACCTACATTGCCAGGTCATTGTTCATTTATACGATAAACTTTATGGTAGTATTGTCTTTTTTGCATTTATTTACTTACCCCCTTACTAATAAATGTTGAGTAACAGTGGTATAGCTATACAATGTTTTGTCCTTATCTGTCATTGTGACATTTGGATTTGACAGATAAGGTCAAAAAATTGTATAGCTATACCACCGTTACTCAACATTTATTAGTAAGGGGGTTAAAGTTTACTTATAATATTTACTGAAAGTGTCCATTGCAATTTTTACTTACTTAATTATTGAGTGAAATTAAAAAAATTACATAGTTATATAGATACATACACGTAAAATAAGTAGGTACAATGACATATTCTAACAATGAAGGCTGTGGTAGAATAAATCGTAAACTCGGGCGTTATTTCTGACGTGTGGCAACCCCTTTAATATTTAAAAAGGCAACACGCGCGGTATCGGGAAGGGGATACATTTAGAAAATACATCGTGAGTACGAATGTTGGATATAATGATAAATTGCGTTGTGATGAATACATTCAAAAGAGCTTAAAATGAAAAGCCGTTAAAATTTCGCAGAATTTTTTTTTTTACTGTGTAGGTACCAAAGAAAAACATTAAATGAATGGATAAACCAACTCAAATTCAATCGTCAGATTAAGTACAAAATATTATTTCAGACAAGTTATTCCTTAATAAATATACTTAAATTTGAGAATAATTTACTTACTGGGGCTAGAATATGACGGTTAACCAAATTAATAAAAATGTTTATGCCCTAAAATATATCTACAAATCCGTACCTTTGATCACAATATATGATACATTTAAAAATAGAAAATTCATGTATCGCTTTCAAACTATAAAAACAAAGCTTTCAACTGTCAACAGTTCACTGTAAAGACCATAAATAAATTTGAATATCAATAGCGTTTAAAAACGTAGCTAAAACATTTCCATTCAATCGACAGCTGAAATCGAAAACCGCTAGAAACAATAAACGCTTAAAAAATAACAATGCGTTGTAAGAAATAAGACCGACTTAAAATCCTTATTATTATGTTAGGGTTAGGTCGGATTAGTGTTCTCTAATTTTAAATATCGATAAACCTAAATTAATAAAGGGTTTACGGGTATTTAAAATTATAAAACGCTGATCCGAAAATTCCCTTCTTAAAATATTACATTGCAATGAAGATCAACCGATCTAATCTAATTAGGTTAGGATTATCTTCGACATTAAATATTTCAGACTATACGAGATGCTCAAAAATATGAAAAATAAATTGTTGGACCTTTGATGTCGCGCCTTGAAGGTTTCATCTAACTTTAGCAGTAGATTTAAAAATTAGGTATTTAATTATTAAACAATTGTAAATTTTTAAGCTAATTATAAAATCATACCAAAATATATATGTTACCCTAAATAGTTCTTAATTTAGTCATATTTTTAAACCAACAAAACACACGTTCTTAACTTCCGTTCGGGATTGCAAAACAACGAACACTATTGACTTTTAAAAATTAACGTTCGAAAGTTGTTCCAAATTCAAACTAATTGTGTTAACACCTCATTAGTCATTATTATTTCCACACGAACAAAAAACATTCAAATTTGAACTCTACTATTATAACTACAGCCTTTGAATATTCACACAAATTTATTTCAATTAACGCTTTTCGCTCCTCTAGACTGCAGTTATTCGAATTTGGAATGTATCCTATATACTAATAAGGTTTCATTTATTGTTGTATCAATTAGACCGCTACCGGCTTTTCTCTTGCGCCACTCATGATTATTAGTTCGATTATATTGATGACTCACATTCTACAGTAGCGCGTTTCCATTGTCATACGATACGGCACTTTAATGTATGTCTAGACTAAATGACGTAACGAGTATTATATTACTGTTCTTAATTTTAAATGTGCTTTTTATTTCAATTATTGATTTTTTTACTTTACAGTAGGTATTATACTTTGCCTTTTATTTATGCTTAATATATTTATTTTTACGTGTATTCGTTCAGCTCAAATTGTAAGGTCACTTTTGATCTGGTTCCTTTTGAAGTGGGCTGAAAATTTATAATATTAACACCTGCGCAAAAAATGGGACTACTTTAAAATACATATTTAACATATTGTATGTATACACACATAGATTGTTAAACTCATTACCAATTTTATGGATTTGCGCAGTCGAGTAAAATGAGGCATTTCTACTAAAATACCTGGTGCGCATACCTACAGGGTGATTGTTTGTCCGATATATTCCTTTTAGGGGGACATTATAAAGCTTATTCGCAGAGAAAAAACATGTAGTAGACCGAAAACGACTAAACTGAAAACCAAACTCAAGGCGTGTGTTGACAAAATGTTTATTGCCTGAAGCTAAAGTTACTAGAGAACTACACACATTGTTACACAGAATTAATTACTAGGTATTTTATAATTTGCAATATCATTATCTTTTTAGAGCTCCGTACCCAAAGGGTAAAAACGGGACCCTATTACTAAGACTCCGCTATACGTCTGTCCGTCTGTCTGTCACCAGGCTGTATCTCATGAACCGTGATAGCTAGACAGTTGAAATTTTCACAGAAGATGTATTTCTGTTGCCGCTATAACAACAAATAATAAAAACAGAATAAAATAAATATTTAAGGGACCCATACAGGGTCGTGCCGTTTTTTGCTAATGTTGTATAGATAATGGTACGGAACCCTTCGTGCGCGAGTCCGACTCGCACTTGGCCGGTTTTTTTTCCTTATTTTATACCTCACTATCAGGAATGTTATTTGAGCAGCATAAAAGTACGCTTTAAGTCATGATTTTAGGACAGATCACTACGTGACCCTTTTTGCTACAAATTGACTCTACCTCCGCTCCCTAAACTGAACGAATCGACAATAAAAACTCCCTGTAGATAAGTATTACGAACTTGTAACACTTCCAAATTAACACATGTTTTAGAGCAGCCATTTTAGTTTAATTAGAGCCTTAACTACTTTTTTTGAAACTGGCCTTGCGTCGTTCTGACAATGACTCGATTGGCTGAAATAGGCGCGGCCTGTCATTGCCCGCTTTAGGACTTCCGTGTTGCGAAATGTGATGTCATTCGCTGAAATTATACGTCATGATTTTATTTGTATTTGAATCCTGAATACGCATTTGTTAAGTGTGCGTTGTGCATGCACTGAAATAGGTTAGATTGTATCGTTTGTAATGTTTTTTTGTGATCTGACATTGATTATTTAGTTCTGTTTTTATGACAATGGATGACTTGCATACAAAGTGTTGACATCGGTTTTTATATTTTTTATTAAAGTTTAATGCGTAACTGGGTATATATAGTATAACATAATGTCACATCAGTAGTTTCAAAACGGTATAAATTAAATGGAAGCCGCTATAGAGCCTTAATTACTGAAACTAAGATAATTCCTACGTAAGATCTATATCTAATCACTATTTAAATAGCTTAATTATAATATTATATGTGTGAAAGTTTGTTTGTTTGTTCGGTTTAACGGCTCAACTCATCAACAATGTCTAATTTGGTACAAAGATAATTTAAAGCCTGAGGAGGACGAACAAAGACACGCATTCTTCATCACAAAAAATGATGCAGTTTCTGAGGGCATAGCGACAAATAATCTCAACACGAAGTTAAGTTATCTAAAACACTATATTTGTTAAACAAACCAAATCCCATTTTTTAACGTTTCGGTCTCATAAAAAAATAATCTAAAAGCTTAAGCTATTATTTTCTTTTTACAAAGTAAGCCCGTAATAATATTATAATTTATTTCTAGAAGTTATTCATGCGGCTCGCCTCAAAGAAATTAGAATAAGCTTCAAGCTCAAAGTTACTTCAGCTTTTTCTAGACGTGGATTGCACTTTGCGTTATTAAAGTTTAAATCAAAGGTAAGTTTTCTGTTGAAATGTTATTTTAAAACGCTTTGGACGGTTACTGAAAAAGGGTTGGACGATTAAACGGCTTAATTACTTATTATTCTTTTATTTTACTAATTTTTATATAAATTTAAAAATTATATCTAAGTTTCATGATCGTACCAAAATAAAATTTATTCTAAATGTGTTATGTGTTTTTTGATATTTTTTTTAATTACACTCTTCTAACTAACTTGGTAAGTTACCATTTTTGTCATGGTTAAAAATAGTTTATTTACTAAAAACAGTAAAAACCTTTATATTAGGTAAACAGTTAAATACTATGCTTACCAAAGTTTCGTTCAGCAAGTAATCACATTTAGACACTCCATACAAAATTCATTTAATATCAAATACGTCACTGAACGTGCTAATGTAATGAAATGAAATAAGTAATAAAATTATAACGGTTCGTTATTAAACGGCAATATAATGGAAACAGTACAGTAATTGAAATTATACCGCAGCCGAAAATACTGGAGTAGGTATGTTTGCGTTACGGCAACCACTCATTTCGTTGCGATGCCAGAAGAAAATATTTTTTTAACTTATGGAAACGCTATAATGAAAACCATTTTTTTACTAGTTTATAATTGTGAAAAGAAGCATTTTGTAGTTAAGTATTAAAATGGGTTTGGATGATAAAAGTAATTTTACACAAACAAGAATACAAAAAATAACTACGGTTAAAATAATACCTATATTTGCGTTTTTTCTTTGATATATTTTGCGGTGTAAATTGTAATGTAATTTTAATTTGATTTTGAACGTTATTATGTGCCATATAGGTTGCTCATAAACATAATTTTTTTACCCGTTTTTATCTACGTAATAACTATTTTAAACAAATATGGCGTTTAACGTATGTTGTCACCACCTAAACAAAACAAAGACACAATGTTGTCTTGACTCAACCATTATATTTAACACGGCCAAGTTATAAATCAACGAACAAATCTCCCCCTTACAAATTACGCAAAGAATCACTGTCGAAAAGTCAAATGTCAACTGGCACAGATGTTCGGCGTCACTAAAATGTCATCACTCGTGTAATAGGCGCCTGACGAACAAAGGAGCCGGGGTTCTATTCCCCAAGAGACGTAATATGCTAAAATAGAACGTAATGGCTTTGGGTCTTGCGTGAGTCATTCTTATTATAGCTACTTCAATTTAAGTAATAAAGTAAGATACTTCTTTTTAATACATAAAATTTGTGTTACATTGTTTTTTAACGGTATCTAGCGCAAGCAGTTTAGCGCTACGTTGTCGTTGTTCCTTCTATACTGGCGCGTATAGGGCAATAGCGGCCTGCACACGTAAAGTTCGGACCGCGGGAAACGCCACGCGCCGTTCCAATCTTCGTTCCGAACCGTACGTGTAAATGCAACTGTAATAGTAAAATAGTAAAAAATGTTCGGTTCGGAGCGGAGATTGGAACGGCGCGTGGCGTTTCCCGCGGTCCGAACTTTACGTGTAAAGGCCGCTAAAATTACACGTGCTTGTCGTTATAGTAATCGTCGATAAACTTACTATTTTGAGTGCGGCATTTGATTATACTCCAAAACTACGTTACAACGCCTTTACTTATAATAAACTAGCGACCCGCCCTGGCTTTGCTTTGGTTTATGTAAGTTTTCTGTAAAACCTCTCCATAATCCAGAATTTACTATATTTTAAAAACCTTCCCCTTGAATCACTCTATCTATTGATGAAAACCGCATTAAAATCTGTTGCGTAGTTTGAAAGATCTACGCGTACATACAGAGGGACAGACGGCGAGAAGCGACTTTGTTTTATACTATGTAAAGATACGATTCGATCGACACGAAAAAAAAAAAATTTTTTATCTTTAATTTTTAACACTGACCAATCGAATCTTCCATAGCGGAATTATATCAAGGAATTGCTATGCAAATGGAATGGAATGAATCTTTATTACAACGCTCGCATTATACCAATATCTGCGTGAGATATGAGCGCAATCATATTTTATCGTGTTAGTTTTATTATAAAACGTTTTTATATAGAGTTTCATATTTATAGCTTTGTTTTGTATAGCGTCGGGAATAGCATTATCGTGTAAGTAACAAATTCAATAAGATCCAAAAATTGTAACTCTTAAGTATAAAAGTGAATTAATGCGTCTGTCCCTCTGCATGTACGGTCACGGATTTTAATTGATGAACCACTATAGAACCTTGTCGCATACAACCAACGATTAATTCCTATGTAATTTCTATCTCGTCACTTGACGCTGTTATTATAACAAGGTTCTATGGCGGATCAGCATTTAAAGTCCTCGATGGTACTCTACACTATAGAACGGTGTCACACTTTCATTATATACAATTTGGTTGACATTTCTTACGACTTGCATCATAACGTCACTGTGACACAGTTCTATCATGGGTCAAGGTTCCATTTGGGCTGATAGGTACGCTTAGATGTTTCTAGGCAACGGATTTTATAGCGGTTTTCTTCACAGATATAAATACACATGGATAACGTAAACACCTTAACCTGGTATGAAAACCAACCGTGTCGCGTTTTGCTACCAACTGGGACACACCAAGAGAAGAGAATTATCCGTTTTCCGCCCAAAATCGATTCAAAGTCGTCACTTATTTGGGCTATTGCAGGGTAGTGATTCTCTCAAAAGCAAAGGTGAGCGAATGCAGGAGTGAATGTCCAAGCGGCGAGTTTAAGTAGTCCCGTCAGAGCGAGCAAAACACATTTTAACGCGTGCATTCTCAATTAGGCAGCCTTATACGTTCGAGAAGCCATGCTGCCAAATTGAATACACGCGCTGAAATTTGTTTTGTTCGCTTTGACGGGACTACTTAAACTCGCCAATTGGACATTCACTCCTGCGTTCGCTCACCTTTGAAAGAATCACTTTCCAGTTTATTATCACGCAACAAGACATTTTCTTAATTTTCACGGCCGACCGGCTGCAACAACGCGCGGAACGTCAGTAGAAACGGGCAACCCCGACTCTTGGTCGGGGTTTAAGTCCGGATTCGGACACGCGAAGTAGATGCATTTGCGTTATCTGTGGTTTTCATCAATAGATAAAGTAATTCAAGAGCACGGTTTTTGTGTATAATAGATTCTGGTCATGTACAGTCAACAGCATAAATAAATGATCATTTATGTACCTTGTCGCTTTCAATCGTTTCACAACTTTGTATAACATTTCAAACACGACGTTAAAGTGACAAGGTGCATAAATGATCACTTATATACTGTTGACTGTACGAGCGTTACAGAAATGAAAATTCGTTTATTGGTCACTATATCTGTGTGTTCACAACAAGGATAGTAAGTATGGCAATACTTGTGACAGAAGAAAACTCACATAAACCGGAGCGAAGCGAGGGCGGGACAGTTTACCGTAATCCAAAATCCATAGTGAAGGTTCAACTTAACTAATGCCGGTATCAGCTGCACTGGTCGCCCTAAGCTCCCAGGCTAACCAGCTTAGGTATGAACTAAGTTGGCATCGGGAAGCGCTCAGTCCAAGTGTCAAGTTAAACTGGTACTTTCTGATCTCGGGGACGAACCATTATGTAATCAAGGAATCTAAATATAAGCCACTAGCTGTCCCCGTGCCCACGTTGTTGGGCAATAAACATTTTTTGGGGTTAATATATGGCCTATGACACTCACAAACAACGTGGCTTTCTATTGGCAAAAGAATTTTCAAAATCGGTTCAGTAGATCCAGAGATTACCCCTACAACGTCACAAACTTTTTTATATTATTACTATAGAAGTATAGATATACCAACTAAAAAACCCTAAATTAGTGTTTAATTTCTGTTACGATCGGCCTTATCTGTACAGTTTAGTGCTTTGTCACTTTAACGTCTTGTTTGAACTGCTACGCTAATCTTTCAAAGGCTTTAAAGCGATAAGGTACTAAAGTGTCGCTACTTAAAAGCCCGACGGAACACGAATAATTTAGTACGAGTTAATTTGACGTGTACTCTTTAAGTCATCAAACGTCTAGTTGACCCCACCGGCCTTTGAAGTGAAATATGGCAGTTCTAGACCACCCGCTTATTAATTTGACCTATAAATATATTACATTAATCTTCAAACAAACATACAAACTTCATTCAGAACGACGCCATAACACATTCAAAAGATAACGTTCATTTGTACGTTTAAAGGCCCCATTCACTGCAAACAACCCATTCTTTGAGTTGCTTTTACAAACTTACATGTTCACTTACGCAAGCACACTCAGACCCTTATTCTTAACCGTTAAGCAACAAAACAGCTCGCTTTCAATTTCCGAGCTGAAAACATAAATTTGCAATATACAAACGTAACAACACTCTGCAAGAACTATAAACACTCGTATTTACATTCGCTCACGGTACATTTTTGTCTAGTCTCGCCATGGAACAGAAGATTCGAATTTGAAAAAGGAACACGTGCGTTCCGACAGCGGCCCAGTTGCGTTCGGAAACGTATGCAAATCCCTTTGTTGTCTGCAACGCGTTGCGTCAGAGTAACGGGACCTCGATTTCCGAACAGACTTTATGGCTGTGTGTGATTACAGCCCAAGGCTTGGCGGAAGATTAAAAAAAAACAGAGTTTGGCTCAAGAATGTGTGTAAAGCAAAATGGTTAAGTAATTTTTGAGTGTTTTAAAAAATGAAGCAGTAGGTTTTTTATTTAGAAAAAAAATAAAGCAGACAAGCCGCGTGATCGTAAGTGGACTCTGAAATCCATAGACATTTTCAATCTCAGGATTGCAATCTTTCGATGACAATCTTCATTCGACAATCTCAAGACTGACTGCAAAAACGTTGCCAACCCTGAGGGCTTAGATGGCATGCCTCCACGCACCGGTTGTCTTACCCCGCGCCGGAACACAAAAATGCGAACACTTGTTAAATTTAATGTCACCTCTAGTCGCGTGCCATCATGTACCTTGCCAAATTAAAGTACTTAACATAAGGAGTCCTAATGAGTCTAAATGCTAATAAACAGTACCTGGATTCAAGGGCGTCGCCAGATGTAGAAGATTGGAGAGTATGGCGGCACTTGAATGTCAACAAAAAAAATAAAGGCATTTTCTCGATTCTCTAGGTTGCAGTGGTAGGACTGTGTGTAGGGTCCATTGACAGTCTAGTGAGCTAGACTCTAGTGAATCAGTGTCTATGACTCTCAAATCCCCTTTTACCATCAGGGGCACGTTTTATAAAGCTACAAGTTACAATGTTCCAGGTCTAAACTGGCAACACTGCTCAAATGGCTGGTCGTTATTGGTCAAGGTTGTGTCAAATGGAAACTTGTAACCTGTAAATTGTAATTTGTAACTTTATAAAACAGGCCCCAGGTGCCTATGCGCTCATTAGCTTTCTCTATGCCATAAAAAAGTTGTTTACTCAGTTTTGAATATAGAATACATAGAGGATTCGATTTCAGGCGGTTAAATAATCGACGTTTCTGGCTAAGCTGCCAGAGCGAAAGCTGACATTTGAGTTGGATTTTTAATCTACAACTTTTTTAATCCGAGCTTTTTTAAAGCTGGTAAAAGTACTAAAAATAGGTCGGATTCACAGATATTTTTGGAATATAGACATACCTATTTGTAACGAAACGCAGTCTTTACATATCTGTGGTGTTTGCACTCGCGTGCCTCTCGTGGAGATTATTGATACTAACTACCGTATTCACAAACGGCACTATGAGGTCTCACAGTGCTCACGAACGCACAGGGTTGTTCAAATCGCCTCATAAACAAAAGGTCGGTCAAAAAGGACCAATCACAAAGCTGTATTGAACGCAGTGCGTTTACCCAGTGAAGGATCCCTTAAGTATTGTTTGTGAATACGGGTGTAACTATCTGTTATCTAGCATGTTTTATATTATGTTCTCATGACTGCTTGGTCGTTCCGAAACGATTTCGAAATAATCTAGATATATAACTACAAATCGCTTTAGTTTCGTTAAATATATAATTTAAAAAAAAAAAACCGCAATATTTAGTACCTTGTCGCTTTGACAGATTAGTACAGCAGTTCAAACATAACAAGTAATAAAACATAATAAGTGACAAGGCACTGAATTGTGCAGTTATAAAGCCAACTGTACAAATCCTTACACGAAATCGGTTGTCAGGAAATAAGGAAAATTGCTTTAGTATAACGAAGTATGAATAATTTAATATCGTGTAAAAGCCCTTACGCGCGACCTCATAACCTTTGAAGCTCTTAATAATCTTCTTATTACTTAATTTATAAAAGAAGAAGATTCAATATTATAACCACTGAGCGGATAATAAGCGGCTCCCTGATTTCCGTAGAAAAACTACTCTCTTTTGATCGAGTGAGCGAAGCCTTAGCTATATTTAAAAAGTTTATTTAAATTAGATATATCAAAAAAACCGGCCAAGTGCGAGTTGAACTCGCGTGGAGAGGGTTCCGAACATAGGGTTTTTTTTGATAGAATTCTTGTAGGTTTTCCTGCAATCTACAAGCAATGACCTATATTTTGTATTATTTTTCAAAATTTTTGGCTCAGTAGTTTCGGAGATCGGGCGGGGGAGTGGTAAATTTTCGTCTTCTTTCACGAATAAAAAAAAAATTACAATAATAACAAAAAATATATTTGAGATCTTCATAACGAGCCCTTTCATTTTGATATATGAGTAAGGTATGCAAAACTTTTTTACTTTCCTAATTTGTCCCCGAAAATGACCGTTAGTAAAAAAAAAATTTTTTTTGCACATTTTTGTTTGAGTCATCAATTTACATATGTGTACCAAATTTCAACTCAATCGGTCCAGTAGTTTCGGAGCAAATTGGCTGTGACCGACGGACAGACAGACGAACGCCCGACTAATCCTATAAGGGTTCCGTTTTTTCATTTTTTGTACGGAACCCTGAAAAAGTACTACAGACAGACATGGTACATGTATAAGAACACACTAATATACACGTTAAAAATATTTTGTAATCAATTGACACCAAGATTAAGTCAGTTGCGATTGTTAGCTATTTGTGAACACACACGTATCAAAACGCAAGGTCTAAGTGATTGAACAAGGATTATAACGCTCACAAACCTTAGTAAAAATCTTTAAGGTTGTTTAACTGATTATAAACTTTTTAGCCCGAAAATTGTAAATAGATAACGGTAAACCTCCAAAGTTGAATTGCCTTTGTTCCTAAATTAAGTTCAGAAGTTGTAATAAACTACCTTTTAGCTCTGTGTTCCTTCAGATTACAATTTTGCAAACATTGTATTCAGCAAAGTTTCTTCATTGTAAATTATAACCTAGTTTAAGCTTAGTTAGAGCGTTGAATAACTACATTATTTCTAAAGTTTGAAAGGCAAATTTTATTTCATTACCTAATTCATTTTTTAAATACTATTACGGTTACGTTTTGGCAAAACGTTAATGAAAAACCATTGCCATAATTGTAACAAACGTTTAAAACAAAGAAAATTCAAATGACGTTCCATTTTATTCTGATTTCAAACAACTGTCACCAGTTTACTCAATCACGGGACCAAGACAATACGTCAGTCTGCCAAAGACGCGGCAAAATCATCCAATCACTGGCCGAATTTTATAAATGTCAACATTTGTTCCAAGAGCTCTTCAAACAAAGAAAAAATAAATCACAACAGCACCAGCTTGCCCTGGCCTGCCGCGCCCCTCGTGCCCATCACACAAATAGTCAAAATTCAGGCAGTACAAAGAATTCCCACGGCTCACCTTAAGATGGCCTACCATGTCCTACATCTGGCTGCTACAAATTTCTTTTTTCAACTAAAAATTACCATACAATTTAAATATAACTCTTAGAGCTTGCGTAATAAAGGCTTTGAAAGTTTTCGGACGAGTTTCTCGGTTGGCGCGTTCAAAATTGCTCTATTTCGTCTGGTTGCAACATGGAGTTTCAACAAAGACGTTACCATTTCGGGTATCGTTATGTTGTTTAATGAGATTAATGTTTTCTTTGATTTACTGTTCTTTGTTTCGGAGTAAGCTAATTTAAAACATCCAAAATCTTTACCTACATAGCAAACTCTTACGAAAATAACTGACTTACATATAAAGCTGAGCCTAAATCGCTAAACCTAGGGACTTGGGAGGGACTGTTTTCGAGGATTTTTCGTAAATCGAACCCCAATGGGAAGGGGGAAACAGCGAAAATAATGCTGTCCGTACGAATTCACGAGCATCCTCTAGTTTATAAATTAATGACTACAAATTTCATTGTCACTTAGTTCTAAGAAGCTTAGAATCTGTGAAATCGATTTCCTCCTTAATCTCATTTAACCCTTTTAGGGTCGAAGCTACACATGAACCCTTATAGGGTTCTGATGGGGCAAAGAGGCCATTAAACGGGCTCCGGGCCGGTATTCTTGGGGCAGCTCAGTCGTAATCCTAAATTTTCATGACGTTATTTGGAAAACGATAGTGTAGGAAATAGCACAAAGGCTGGTTTGTAACACATGCGCGTTCTCTGTTGCCTTTTTACTTTGTTAGTTTAATACTTAGTTCCTTTCTTTTTAGGGTTCCGTACTCGTCCGTCCGTCTGTCTGTCCTAACTTTAAAGAGCTGTATCTTTTGAATCGTAATTAGGGGGTGATTTTTTATACCAAAAATAATTAAAGAACGACGCGTTTAATATAAATTGAATGAACTGAATCCTAAATTAATTTGAAAGATAAGGACGTTTTTTAGAGTTATTAAGGTAAGGTGGGGCAAGTGCGTCAAACCAAAAATATCTCTTAAAATATATGATTTTTCGCACTTACCCCGTTGACGCTCTTACCCCACCTGACCTTATAGCTTAAGGATATAATTATGTATGTAGAGTAAGAAGTAAGTATTTGAAAGTCCAGAATGGAGAACTTTCCCTATCAGTATAATGATATCAGTATAACATTTTCACTCATCTTTATTCTATCTTATAATTTCTCTACTTCTAATAATGATTATAAGTAGACAAATAATAAGATAGAATAAAGATGAGTGAAAATGTTTGGTCACTAACCGACTTCCAAGAAGTCATGATCATGACAGGGCTTCTATTGCCTTTGCCTTGGCTTTGGTTAACTGGAAGAGATCCCTTAAAGGGATAAGTTCGCCTTTGTACATACCTTTTGTGTTTCTGTCTATTTTGTTGTTTGTTATTTTCCTGTTTGTACAATAAAGTATTTAAATACATAGGTACATATATACATACATTTATCGTATTGTACACGTTTTGATAGCTCTTATTTACTTGACAGTAATGGTGGCCGAGTTTAAAACAATACCATAACATGTCCAAACTAATATTGTTATACCGAGAGGTCATGTATGTATGGAGCTATGTTCCCTTGTAAATGCTGAACGGAAATATTGAACTTTATTTTAACAAGTCTAACGAAAAGCAATCTTTAAAAAACCCAACTGCTGATTGGATAATGTCGTCAAAGTAATGCTACTTATCATGTATATATTTTAAATTCGCCAATTTCACTTTTAAATCATTTTATTCCTATGACACTAGTGGTTAAGACGAATCTAACCACGTATAATTTATCAAAATCGGTTTAGCCGTTTAGTAGTTACGAGCAGACATTGAGTCGGACATATATACAAGTCAAACACATAACCCTTTTGGGCTTTGCCGCAGTCGGGTAAAAATGTCAAAAGGGCAGACTTTAAACATGTAGGGTGACGGCACCAATAATGGACACTTTTAGCTGACCGGTACCAGTAATAGACACTTGTCTCTTTATTTAAATTTCATACGGTCAAATTGATTGTTGCAAAACAAATGAATAACCTAAATTATCTTCTGTAAAATAAGAATCAAGTGTCCATCATTGGTCCTTGTCCATTACTGGTTCTGTCACCCTAGAAAATAACATAGTAAACAAACTACGAGTATCGCCTTCGTCCACGATAACTGTCCATTCAACAGCTGTAGTGAATAATCAAGCATCTATAATACAATGACAAACACTGCGATTGGTCGGGTTATCCGAGGAGGCGGCACTGTTTAACTGATTCCATACAAAGTGCTGATGACGTACCGCCTGGGGCTTTATGGCCTTCATTACAAGCATCATCAATAGCAAATAAATGTCACGTTACAATCTCACAAATTGATCTAGTCCTAGACTAAGCTCTAGACTTGAACTAGGCAGAGCTAGACAAGAATACAGAAATACGATTAAGGGCTAATTTTGAAATCCCCAGATAAAACTATCCGTCAGTTAAATGTATTACTATCCTTTTCTGAAGTCATATGAAAGAAAAGGACAGAGCTAAGATGTACCTTCCGGATAGCTTTATCTGGGGATTGAAAAATCAGCCCTTAGTGTCATTAGGTACAAATGGAAAATCGTCCACGTGAAATTATACGTCGGTACAGAAAATTACTATTCGAAATAAATACAACAAAAAGGAAAATTGACCATCCTGAATAACGTCTAAAATGGGATCATGTCCCATGGTAAAATTGTCCAATATGACATTGGTCGAATAAAATATATCTATTTGTATTTACGTACACTCAGAAATATGACCAATAGTAAATACGTCCTACATGACATATGTACAATTTATATTAAATTTATATTGGCTTAATTCATATTAGACTACATTCACTTGGTGCGTATTTCATTTTACTCATAATTTACAATGGACAAAATTCCATTCGGACTTAATTAATTTACAACGAAAATAAATTTGGTTATAAATACTTTTCAGCACAACATTATTTGACTAAATTCACTTTGGATTACTTTTGACCCAACTTCAGAATGATTATTTCACGTGGACGATTTTCCATTTGTACCTAATGACACTAAGGGCTGATTTTTCAATCCCGAGATAAACTATCCGTCAGTTAAATGTATTACTATCCTTTTCTGAAGTCATATAAAAGAAAAGGACGGAGCTAAAATTTACCTTCCGGGTAGCTTTATCTGGGGATTGAAAAATCAGCCCTAAATCAGAAATACATACATAGAAAACATCAAAGACTTGTTCATGTCACAAATGAGCACACAGGCCACCATGGTGTTGGATCTGTGCCCCATAGACATTTGCATTCTTAACGGGTACTTACCTATTATTTTCTCGAAACACTTTTCAACGAACGTATCATTACGCAGAATTTTCATTTCATCGAAGGGCATTTCTCACCACATGCTTTAACTTTTTTTGATTTTGACAATTCTAACCAAACCTAACCTACGTAATTAACGTTTAAGATATCCTGAAAACATCTTAGTTTCAGCAGGAACTGCCGTTCGACAAAATGAAATTCGATGAAATGATACAATCGATGAAGTGAAATTCGATAAAGTTGGGTTGGGTTACCATTCTTAACACTACAATCTTAAGACTGCAATCCTAAGACTAAAAATGCGTTGTCAACCTTGGTACAACCCAATGTATACTTTTCAATAGTTATGTTCTTTTTATGGAGTAGGCAATCGAGGACGCAGACCACCTGAACCCAATATTTGCGATCTCAAGATAGGTTCTTAGACTGCGATCCTAAGACTGCAAATGCAAACCCCCCAAACCCACCCTGAAAACTATCATGGAATGCCTCTATGCTAGTAATTTTACTAGTTGTCTTATGTGATGTCCAAATATTTCAATTCCTCACATACTAAGGAAACCAGCGACAGAAGCTAGGTTACTCAACATATTTCACGAACCACGTCGGGACGAAACAAAACGGACTCATACTCGTAACGGGGAAAGCGGGGCATTTCGACCTCTGCATTGTACGCCGCTCATTGTCATGCGGAGTATGTGTAGCTGGCTTTAAATAAAGCCGGGGACACACGTATTGTACATTACATTGGTAACAAATAAGTTATCAGTTGGGACGTGCACTTTTTGGTGTGACAATGAATTCCTGTTTTTAAAAGTTTTTGCGCATTGGTTAAGGGCTTGATTCGTAGTTAACTGAAAAAAGGCCGAATCAGAGTAAGTTATTAATGACGATTCAGGGCCTGTTTTTTGATCAGTAGTTAAACTAACTAATCGTTAAAAACTGTAACTAATGGTTAAATGTCAAGGAAATGTGTCAAATTTTCGATTCCTTTTTCGAACTTTATCAATTAGTTGAGTTACTCAACTACTGATCAAACAACTGTCCAAGAGTGAAGCCACACGAGCGTAATTTTTTGAGTTGTGAGTTGCGTAATTTCGGTCGCGTAATTTCTGCTGCATACAAAAGGCCAACTGATTTTGCATCGCCGTGTAAACCAAACAGGAGTTTTGTATGAAACCGAATGTAGCAGAAATTACGCGACTCACAAGTACTCACAACTCACAAATTTTTTTGTTAACTCAACGATTTAATTGTTAAAATTCGAGTTTTAGACAATAATCATGAACTTTTAAGATAAACAAGTCCATGGATATCACATGCTAGATAAGATGCGACTAAACAGAATTACATGGGATTAGCAAAATGTGTTTGAGTATTTTTGAGGTTATATTTTGTACTCCGTTGACAGATGTCAAATCGGGGCTCTTAAAATAGCGCGACTATAGTGTAATATGATTGATGAGTTCGTTTATTGTGTACGACCAGGTATTTAGAAAAATCTTAATGCGATAAGATAAGATCACTACAACAGTTTTATAACCGCGACGGATGAGACATACCTATCGTATAGATAAACATGTCACTAATTACAGCGTTTATTTTTACATAGTATAAAACAAAGTATCGCTTCCTGCCGTCTGTCCCTCTGTATGTACGCTTATATCTTTATAACCGCGCAACGGATTGTAATGTGGTTTTCATCTATGGAAAGAGCGATTCAAGACGCAGGTTTTCATGTATAATAAATTCTGGTTTATGTATGGATGGTACAGTAAACATAAACCGAAGCGAAGCTAGGTCGGGTCGCTAGTGGTTCTATAATCGAGATAAATACATCATGTTTTTACAATGTATGGTCTTACAAAATCCATTTCGAGGAACTACAGTGGTGGCCACATAATTAGGAACGCTTGCATTTTTCCCATACAATTGCCTACAAATATGACTTTTCAATTTTGACGACGAATCAAAAAGTTCTAAACCTATTTTATTTTTAGTAATTCATATCGTTAACTTATAAACTAAGGTTTAAATTTATGTACAATTCATTGCTGTTAAATACGACTATTTCATTTTATAGGGATTTAAAAACTTAGTGCTGACGAGTCCATAACGCCAAAAAAATTTTTTTTCATATCCTTATATAATGAAATATATGGTAATGATCTGGACGGACTTGGCATAAGGTCCTACCACCATTAAGACTACTATTAGAAGCCAAAGGGCATTCATCCACACGTGGTTAAATTCACAAACGGCACTTAACCGTTTGCTACGTCCGGCGCGTCCGGTCGTGGTACAGTCAACCAAATGGATTTCCGGGCCAGAGTGGAACCGCGTCAAACTAATCCTATTAGACTATGCCATTTAAATTGTTATTTTTTTATGGCGTAGAGAAGGCAAAGGGCCTGTGTGCTGGCTGGCCCCTGGTAAGTGGGATATAAGAAACATACCCCCTTACGTAAAAACGTGGAATAAACTTGGAATAGTTGCCATGCTTTGTCCTTATCTGTAATTGTGACATTTGCATCTGACAGAAAGTGACAAAGCATGACGTAAACTATCTTATTCCTTACTTATTAAGTAAGGGGTATAGAGATGCATTCTCAATACAGTCTTTAGACTGCAATCCTAAGACTAACAATGTGTTGCCAACGCTGAGATTAAGATGGAATGCCTCTATGCTAGTAATTTCATTGGTTGTGACAAGTGACATTTCAATATACATTGCGCAGCATACATGAATTCCACTGATGTAAAAACTTGTCAATTTTGCAATGTAAGTATATCGAATTGTCGGGTTATATCGTGCGGAATATCGCACACGCAGTGCATCAAGCGACGGTAGCATTAGAAAATGGATTCGGATGTTCGAAAATACAGGTGCGACGGTCAAAATTCAAAACTCTGGTCGACCTCGTCTAGTCCGCGACCAGCAAACAATCGAAGCAGTGGCAGCATCAGTTCGTCAAAATCCGAGGTTATCCATACGAAAATCTTCACCAATCTTCGGTCTAGATTGGAAGAGTGCCAGCAGCGTAACGGTCATCATTTGGATAACATTATCTTTTGTAAATAATTTTCCATTTTGTATTCCAATAATTGATAATTAAAAAACAACTTAAATGCTAATAGTTTTTTTTTTATTGAAATAACAAATACCTCATACCCTGTCTGGACACCCTGTAAATACAGGGCTGGTGGCGATCCGGATGGAGCTTGCACAAGTCCACTAAGCTTAAGTCAGTTTCTTTGTCTATTTTTTATCGTATCTAAGATTCTAAGCGAGTGATCTAACGGCGGCGTGATGTCAGGGTAAACACTGTCGTGTGTAACAACGCGGTATCTAGCAAATTCCTGCGGATTTACAGCCCGGATTATGGCTTTACCTTGTTCTAGTCTTGCGGTGTGGCGTAACTTTGGTTACTTTGGCCGGGTAATGAAAAAACCTTTAACGCAAAAGAGGTTAGAAGAGTTAAGCTTCAATTTCACCTCCAAGGTGAGGCGTTTATTATTACTAAAAATATTTTTTATTTAATTATAAGTGCTTTTTGTGTCAAAAGTTAGTCAAAATTTGTAAGTTAGTAATTCTTTTCCGAAACAAAGTACCTGCTCTTAGTAAAAACATGACATTATGGGCCTGTTTCACAATCGGCAAGTAAATTTATGGGCCAGTTAAGGTTTCTTTCTCCTTGTCTATGTTCAAGTGTAGTAAAAGGAAAGGGCTAAATTTATGTGTCAGATATGCTTTACTTGACGATTGTGAAACTGGCCCTATATCTACTAATCTAACAGAAAAAGTATTGTAAGCTAAAAACGGGTGTTAACACGATAAGACATACAATAAGGTCGATAGGTTCTTAAGTTTTTATTTTATTCTAACTTAAGATAGGAATGAGAAGCATGATAGTTTAAAAATAATAAAATGCATGACCTATAAAGAAATCAATATTTTCTCCGATGATGTACTGAGTAAAACCTTATTAAAGGACCCACCCGGGCACACACTGGGCCCACTTTTCCAAAATTGTGCAACAGTGATGAAACCTATGTCATATGAAAGCTCTTGGCCTGCACTTTATTTCATTATATAGCAGCTACGTTCAAATCCAGCGTGAAAATTGCTTTTTTGGTGCCTAGTATAAAAATACTGTATACCTATTAAGATTGTAATGATGAAATACTGTATAATGATGATTTTTTGGACGTACCAAAAAGCCATTTTCGCGCTAGATTTGAACATGGCTACAATATAATGAAATACAGTACATGCCAAGAGCTTTCATATGACATATAATTCATCACTGTTGTACAATGTTGTAAAGAGTGGGCCCAAAATGACGCATGGTCCTTTACAAAACGAAGGTTACATTAACAAAGATTATATATAACAACTTACCAATTAAAAGAGTTCACCAGGACCAACCAGATTCTGTAACAATAAAAAAAAATGTTATGTGATGGCAAAAAATATTTCGATTCTCGCTCCGGCTAGCTCGCAAAAACGCTTCACAAAGTTTTGTTCGGCAAAACGTTAAATGATTCTATAGGAAAAATGCGTTTTTTGCACGGACACAATGGCAAAACCACTTTTTGGAGTTTTTGTTGTGAAACAACCTTTGAATCTTTTTTCCAAAAAACGCTATTCCAAATTCCACACATCATAAATTCCGTAGGCTCAAAACAACGTCAAAACTTAGAATTTTAAGTAAAGCAAAAACAATTCATCCTCACTAGCAAAGCAAGACACAAATACAAACGCGAATAAACTCTAGTGTTGGAAAATCACGCGTGAATCCCGGAAAACGCGGGATCGCTTTAACATTCAGGGTAAACCGTACAAGCAAAGGCTTTCAAATAAATGAAAAAATACCCTGAGCGTTTAACAAGGAACCATTTACAACCTACGTGGCAGGTGTCCCTCATTAAGGGACCCCAAAATGGGTCACCAACTTGGCTTCTGGAATAATAAATAGAATGCGTAATGAGCCAGGAGTTTGGTCGACTGTTGGACAACTTGGGGAATTAGGACATGAATGTTTTAGAGAAACAATCGGTTTAAAGATCGAATGTTTGGAAAATTGTAATCTAAACTAGATATACCAGCGTTTGAAGTAAATCCCATATTATTCTCAGTGGACAATAAATATGAACTATCCTAAGTAAAAAAATATATATTATAATATCACGGGACAATATCACACAAAATGACCTAGTCCCAAACTAAACTCTAGGCTTGTACAGTCAAGGACTTTAATTGATATGCCACTATGGAACCCTGTCGCATAACGTTAATCATTAATTTTGGCGTAACTTCTTTCATGTGGTTTGACGCTGTCGTTATGACAGGGTTCCATAGTGGCCTAACAATTAAAGTCCTTGACTGTACTACGGGTACAAGATATCGATAAACTTACTAGAAATAAATACTTAAATACAAAGAAAACATCCCAGACTCAGAAACAAATACTCGTGCTCATCAGTCTCATCACACAAAACTGCTTCGTAGGCAGCGTCACTACCAACTAGGCTAACGCGTCGCCAAACTGACTGTTGATTTTCTTGCGGTGCCTGGGCTACTTATTTCTCAACAGTAGTTCTCTCGGATCGCTGGTAAATTAACGACTTGTAAAAGTAGGGCAGATAGGGGCAATTAAAATCTGTGTTCATCCAGACAAAGTATCTAAACAAAATTAAACTACATCTTTTAGAATAATTTGTCTTTTTATAAATGAAGTTAATGAAAAAAAACAATTATTAAGAGACGAGAGGTGCAATTAAACTAAGAATTCTCACATGCCAACATTAGAGCAATGCGTTATTTTAGATTTATGCCAAATTTCAACACACACATTATCTATTCGTACTGATTCCTAGTCCCTACCCAACCATTTCAATATTTAATAGCCCTTATGCTTGATAACCCTGGAAGCTCAACACTGAATGTGTTAAACGTAATCTGCTAGTTGACAACCATAAAATAGTCGGTTTGTTTAGAATAAGCTTCTATATACCCATAACTAACCAAAATTAACTTCTAAATAATAAAATTTGCGAGAAAGTAAGTGTTGGGACGTTTGTATTGCATCAGCCTGAAAGGCTGAATAGACAGGGATGATATTTCTTACATAGATAGTTCTTTTTAAAAAGAAGAATAAATCGCTGGCGAAAGTTACTTTATTACATACTAAAAATATCGATTTATTGTAGTTAGAAAGTGTTCAACATAAGTTGTATAAATGTTGGCGATCCGGATCAAAATCCTTTCAGTAGTTTTTGTTTAAAGTGTACATGTATACAGATACAGACAGACACGGCGAGGTAATTTAGTGAATAAAATGTAAGTGGCGTAGTGTTATACGCGCAACAATGTCTGAAAAACTGTTTCCTTTTAATTGTGAACCTTCTTTCTGCAAACATTTAAAGACTGTAGAAATCGAAGAGCCTAATATAAGTATAGAATTAACGTTAATCTGTCGTGCGTAGAATACAACTTTGCAAGGCTTAGTTCCTGGCTATAAACTTTTCTATAGCCATTAATAGTTCGAAATCTAAAATCCTCACAGCCAACGCAAAGGTCAACTAAAACCCCTGTCTACACGACCGACCAAACTAACTCCACTGTCAATATCCTACGAACTAACAGTCAATCCCGCCAGTCCCGGGCTCGACATAAATCCCGGTGTAAACTAGCTGCCAGGGTAACTGCCGGGAAAGGACACATGCCCGGGAAATGGGGAAAAATGTCCGGCCTTTTTTGCTCGGCCATTTTTTATTTAATGTTAGAAGTTTTTGGTGTTAGTTTGAATGGGTTGAAGGAAAGATTAGCGTAAGGCAACAACAACTATAATAAAAATAGTAAATAATAATAATGTCAAACAAATTGACCTAGTCCCAAGCTCTAGGATTGTACTACGGGTAAGTACTAGACTACCTACCATATAAATATTTAAGCAGTCATAAAATATAAAGTTACTCAACCAATTTTAACCTTTCGTGTAAGTGAGAATACGGGTTACTTTAAATCACGGCTGGAGTGTATATTCAACATTTATCCTTTTCGACATTTATGAAAAAGTAGTGTCATGTAAACGTACATGTAGGTATAAAGCTACGTTTTATCTCCTTTTTCTTGGATTTCTTGGCATGTTTAGATTAAGACAATACTACATAGACAAAACAAGATACATGAGGCGAGAGTAAATGGGAAAGTTGGAAGGGAAAAGCCAAGGCGAAAGTTTCACGATCAGATCGGGGATGTAAAGAAAGGGCCAGGTCAGGAGTACCCTAAATCGACGCACGTGTATGGAGAGACTATTATATATGATTATAAAGAGTGTGAGGAGGCGAGGGAAGTTTGTCTGGCTCATAGCAAATGAAAGGAAGTGGTCTCTGGCTACCCCTACGGGAAAGAAGCGTGATTGTATGAATGTATAGACAGAACCTAAGATTTCCCACGGCAAATTTCGTCTGTTGAAAAACGCTGTATCAATCAATTGAAGTCGAAAATTACATACATGTCCTAAATTTAGGGGCCTTGTGTAAATTATTTACAACCGGATCAAGCCAGTTCTAATAAGAATAAGACTTGCGAATTAGAAGACAATGGTCGGCAACCGCCAGTTTTAGGGTACCGTAGCCAAATGGCAACACGAAACCCTTATATAATAATGTCTCCCTGTCCGTTCGTCTTGACTCTATATGTCAGATAATATTGGAACGATGTTGCTGAAATTTGAAGGTTACTTATTGGTTTCTGAACTTTATGTGTTTTTTTACAATATCGTAAAAGTTCATGTAGCCAAGGTGAAATAAATTTGACTTATGTTGACATGGTTTCAGATATTAGAAATCGGCATATTCCCTGTCTTTAATAATAAGGCCTGTATACTGTATATATGTATGTGTTTGTATGTGTACTGTATATGTGTGTATCGATTTCAGGTTATCTTAAATTTGACTCACGTAGGTTAGGTAAGGTTAGCCCTGTAACCATCACAAGATAACCTGAAATCAACACGGGTTCAGCAGAAAATAGCTTTCTATGAAACGACAATTCTGCGAAGTAATACGTTCTATGGAATTGGTGTCAGTGAAACAAGAGTACGCCCTCCTTTGCTAACTCAGACAACAGCAATTAAGTAGATTAAAAATACTTATTGTTTGTACGGAACCATAAATTAAGGCGTGCCCGATACGCACTTAGCCGTTTTTTTCCAACTTCGTCTCTTTTAGTACATTTCTATTATATCAATGAGTCTGCACATTCTGCCGGTTGACAACCGACTATGTACAATTTAACATGATTTGCAATTTTAACTCTGTCACGTTCAGATGCAGTGGTAACAGGCTTATCCGAAAATGTGTATAGGTATTGTCTTTCTGTGAAACAATAGTGTAAAATGTAAAATTGTAAAAAAGTCCGTAAAAAAGTTTATGAGGGAATAACGGATGAAGTCGCGGGCAGAATCTAGTTGAATATAAAGAACAACCATAAAGCTACACCTCTACAAATGAGTTGATACTGTTGACCTAGTACTGTGAAAAAGGGTACAAGTCGACTTAACTTATTCTATAAAAGGGTATATACATAATCGGTGTATACATGACTTAAACCCTTTTTCACTGGATCTTCAGGAGACTTACACCCTTTTTCTAGGACTCTAGTATATCAAACTCAAATAGGCGTATACTCTTAACTAACTGTCAAATTTATTTTTGCGGAGAAAAATGGCTGTGACAAAGGGACAGACTAACAGGACATCACGTATTTTAAGTGCTCCGTTTTAGTTATTTGACTACAGAACCCCAAAACCGTAAAACATTTAAAAGGCCATCACACGTAGCACTACAAGCTTACTTTTTAAAGGTTTATAGCTTTGAAATCCCAAAGGGGTGTTTTTCAGCAGAAATGCTGTCGTATAAAGGTGTTTTTCATTGGACACGCCGAACGCCCGTGTGAAAAAGGCTTTTGAGGATTAGCGTGTGAGGCCGGCTTTATACGTTACAGGGGTCAATGACTTATTTGGGGAAATTGTCAGCGAGTTGGGCGTGAAACTGTGTAGTTTTGGAATGGTTCCGTATGGCAGAGACTACAAAGTTTTTACTTAAGAAGTTTAAGTTTAAGGCTCGTTCACTTTAGAAGGAGCTAGTGGATATAAGTTACGAGTAGTAAGTTTATTGTACTCATAGGTTTTGCATCTAAATACTTTGTCAAAGAAGAGGGTGAAAGCCGTGGCCAAATAAAATACCAAGATACATTTTAATTTATGTGGTGCTGTAGATATTTTAGATAAAATGTTTTTTTTTTATTGTTATAGGTCAGGCTTTGGTCAGCAATACCAAAAAATAGTTTTCTTTAAAAATATATATTCGGGATATTAATCAATTTGGTATTATGACTGTTCCGAATTATGTAGCTTACTCATAAGAACACTGCTGCTTGGCGGCAATTTGATCGCTAGAACTATTTTTTGTAATCCTTTAAGAACTGACCGTCAAGGTTAAACGGAACTCGGCCTTTCCTCGAGACAGAGACAATAACGAGGAAAAGAGACGGCTCCTATTCTTAGCATAAGTTATGCATGGCATGTGCTGACAGACATCATAATTTGCATGACAATCATTCAGTACAGTTAGTGTCGTAAGTTTTAAAATCGCTTGAGGTAAGCGGTCTTTACTTGTGGTATGGTATGGCAACACAATGATTAAGAATAAAATACACGCACACAATGATGCTCTTCTAAATTAAAAGGACGCGTGCGCAATTTGATATAATAAGGTCACTTATACGTTCGCGGTTCTATGAGACATGCGCCCTTTTTTCTAAGGAGGGCAGAATGAGAGTTGCGATTGTTATCTACTTGTGCGCTTACGCATAGGTACGTATACTCAAGACTGACCAGCGATTGATCTGTATCTCAACTGATAGTAAGTGACGATGAAGTCGAAGGCGAGTGCGCTGGTTTAGCAGCTTACCCACTCTCGTTTTTAGGGTTCTGTATGTTTCATTTTTCACACTTTGCAAAATTTTACGAATTTTCTCGAATTCCTGATCCTACGTATTCAAAATTATAACAAAATTAAATGATATTTAGGGGTTGCACACTTTGACAACTTTTTTAATAAATTTTCGGGATCCTGCGATACTCCGAAGCCGCAACAGGCGGAAATAATGGCGATAATGGTCGATATCATTAGTATTTCATTGTAATTTTTCCGCAAACGTATTAAAAAACGTCGTTTGATACACACGCGGAGCTGTCATTTTCAGCTCGCTTGCAGCTCGGGCCAAGACACCTCGGGACTAGTGTAAAATGACATACTTTCCGCGCACTTGCATCAAAATGTACTATTTAATTTCAGTAGTTTTTTCTAAGTAGTTTTTGATTTATTACCTCAAATCACGTAATGGCTTAAGCTACAGAGTGTATGCATGCCGCAGTGCGTCTAAATTCCTTGGCATACCGTTGACGCCAAGAAGCTTTTCTAATCGAACTGAAGTATACATATTTTATTTTTCGATCAATACCGTTAGCTGGAGCACGAATATTTCCATCATATGTAACGTTTACGAATCGCTTTTACTATTCGAAAAGTTTCTATACCTATCCAAAGGTTTCTATAACCCAAAAACAGACATATTTTCATACATTACTAGCGACCGGGGCCCTCGCTGCACTTCGGTTTATGTGAGTTTTCTGTAACACTCATACATAAGCCAGAATTAAATTATACATGAAAACCTTCCGTGAAAATGTAATTATGTGATTATGTGAAAACCGCATCAAAATCCGTTGCGTGGCTTAGGAAAAGTTGCATATACAGACAGAAAGACAGACAGACGCAGAAAGCGACCTTATATTATACTATGAAAATGAAGATAAACGAAGTTGTTTATAGCTATGCCCTCGGGAACTGTCCAATTTTCCGGGATAAAAGATGTTATCCCAGACTATAATCTAACTCTATGCCAAATTTCATCCAGATCCATTTAGCCGTTCTGGCGTGATTGATAACAAACATCCAAACTTTCTAAATATTAGTAAGATAGAAGATAGTACCCATAAAGCCTACAGCTTAGTTTGAGACCTAGGTCTATTTATGTAATCTTTCCACTCGTATTTATTTACACTGTCGCATACGATGCGTCAAAAACAATTTCGAATATAAATGTAATAATGGATGCGCCAGAATTTAATTTAAGGCTATAAATTTTTATTATCGATCTTCTTAAACATTCCTCCTTGAATTAAAGTCGACATTCATAAAACGAATTCAATTTCTACATTATTCATATCACCAAAAGGTACGAAACCTTTTTCCCGCTGAGAGAATTTATCATTTTATTGTAGTCACAAATTTAAGGCATACTTTGTCAACCTTATGTTCGGGTCCGTCTGTGCAGATCTTTTAATCAAATGTTAGGTAATACTAAAATCTCTTTGTAGTCCTGGCAACGAAAAATTGTGGATGGAAAAGTTGAAAGCAGAAAGTTTGACTTTTTGAGTTTAAGTGCTACATTTCTCTCTAACATGCATATAATTAGGTCCTTACCTATGAAATTGGCGTTTTATATGGAGAATTTTATGAAAACGGTGGTTTTCATACATTTAATTTTGCGGATTATTTAGTAACGTCAAAATAATGCAAACCAAACAAAATTCTGTCAGGAATATTGGACACTTCTAATCTATATTTTACATATCTTAATTACTTAAAAATAGTTAGCTTCATAAAACTCTGCGTAATTGAAACACTTGAACTCACAGCACATGAAAAGAGTTGAGTTCACACTTTAATTTTAAATACTAAGTAAGAAATTTAACCATATTATTTGTATCTAAAACCTTTGTAGGGTGATGGCACCAGTAATGAACAACGACCAATAATGGACACTTGATTCTTATGGTAGAGAAGATAAGGGTTAATAATTTATTTTGAGACAGTCAATTTATAACCTTATGACCTTTGAATTAAGAGTTAAGTGTCCATTATTGGTGCCTTCAGCTAAAAGTGTACAACATTGGTGCCGTCACCCTAACATACTGTATTAATGAAATTTTAAAATAATTTGGAAGTTAAAATTGAAATGAATAAATTCCGTACGAAATAAAACACGTAAAAATAACGCCAATTTCATAAGTAAGGACCCAATATATAATCTGAAAAAACAGCCCCCTTCATAGCTTGTACGAGGAAGGCAGCTGTCGGAGAGTACTGGCGGCGAGTTGTGAAGCTTGCCACCAGCGCCTGATATGATGACCACGACCACTCTGTCAAGAGTGAACCAAGCTATTGGGTCTTTATTTCACCTTGCTAAGACCCATCTTGTTTCTTTATCGTAATCGTATTGCAGACATTATGGTAGCTCTTATTTGCTTTGGTCGTAGTCGAATGCGCAAGCCCTTACCACGAGTTACAATTACCGTACGGTCAGCCTTATAAGAAGCTGCACACTTTAGTGTTTTGTCACTTTAACGTCATGTTTGAACTGCTGCACTGATCTGTCAAAGGCGTTAAAGCGACAAGGTACAAAAGTGTGCAGCTTCTTATAAGGTTGACTGTACACGCTAGCGAGTCGAATGCTCTGTCGTACTCTATAAGAATACTGCGAGGTCTGCAAGGGACAGAGCATTCGACTCGCTAGGGAGTACGGTAATTGCAACTCATGGTAATGGTGCTCCCACACTAGCTGTTATAAATGTTATATAACGTTATAAAACATTTGTATAATAACATTTTATCACAAATTATAACAAAAGTTATACATTGTTATCATGTTATATAACGTTACATAACTTTTTAAATGTTATATAACAAATTACAACACGGAAACAAACATGTTATAATTTTTTACCAGTGTGGGAGCGTTTGAAACATCTAATAAGTTGTAACCAAATATTATGAAGTGTTACTGGATGTCATCGTGTTTTATAAACGTTATATAACATTTATAACAGCTAGTGTGGGAGCACCATAAGGGTACAGAATTTGCGGCCCTCGCCAGCAATAGTGTGAAGGGAGAATCGCTGTGTTTTTAGTGGGTATTCCTTCCACTTTTTGTTGATGAGTCCCACATAACCACCTTATGGGTCCCCCTGGACACCGGTGGTAACCGTAAATGTATTTCCCCAGCGTAAAAGAAAGCCTTATTTGCCTTAAAATAACAGCTAATATTATGTTAATAAATGGCAATTTCGTTCCCGCGACCTAAAAACGTCGAATTAATATTTTAAAGGAAAACAAGGTGGCGAAAAAAAAAACTGTCAATAAATGTGGATCAATAAGCCTAATGGTTTTTTTAATGATGATACCTACATTGTAATAAGTTTCACAAACATATCTTTTAGACGAGCTGTTGTCAACCGTTATTTTTTTGCTTATTCATGATGTTTAGCGGGATCATACTAACGAGTAGTAACTTGGTGGGTTTTCGTTTAATGCAGCGGAGATTCTGTTGCCACCTTCCGACTCCATCATCAGATCAGGTCTTAGACACCATAATATTGAATTGGCAAAAGGATTTTTTTAAAGATGTTCTAAAAAAAATTGAGGTTTATCCATAAAGCATTTTTTTTGAGAAAGAAAATTGAATGTTATGATTGTTTAAAGAAAAGAAACCGCTTTGGACTAGTGGTTGGAATGACGTCATTTTGTTAGTAACCGCGTTTTTTTTAAAGTCTAGCACTAGCTGTGACGTAGAAAAGACCATGTGGCGTTTAAGTTCTTTAACCATTAAGCAGAAATTTGTTTATTTATTTTCTTAGTAAGAAATAATGAAAATAAAGCATGCTCTTGAGACAAATCAAGCTTTTTTTCAGAACCCCCTTTAAAAAAGTTCCTATTGTCAGTTTTCATTTATTCAATTATTTATTAATTAACAAAAAAAACGCAAGGCATGTAACATTTTAGAATTTTATTTGAAATTTGAGAAGCGCAACAAAAATCAGTTTAGGTTTTTGGTGTGCGTGTTGGATGTAAGTATGTAATCTACTCCAAATTTCAGCCCAGCCCAATAGAGAGATCAAATTCAACATTGATTAGCCAGATTTCACCAAAAGATACATACTACTAACTAACATAACTACAAGGGAAGTTTAGAAATAGACATAGACATTTCCATTCTCAAGACTACAATCTTCAGACTGCAATCCTAAGACCGCAAATGCGTTGCCAACCCTGAGGGCTAAGATGGAATGGCCTCTAGTAATTTTACCGGTTGTCTTATCCCCGGAACACTATAATGCGAAATGGTTGAGTAATCCAAATAATCATACATATCTGTGACAAGGTTCTATAATATCCAAACAATTAAAGTCCATAATAGTATTAGAACGTGCTTGTTTCAAGAAGCTACTAATGAATCGTGACGACTAAACTAAACTATGAGTCAGGCTTGCACAATATTACGCGAGTTTTTGTACTATGTACTCCAATACGAGTCATATGTCATCATCTGGTTATTGTCTGTGTCAATTTGATTATAGATACAGTTAATGACGAATATCGTCTATTTTTAAAATATGTTAACATGATTTTTCGTTTCAAACGCTTGCCTAGGCTATGGCAATGTACACATAGGCTTTTATAAATTTAGTAGCGACCGGCCCTTGATTCGCTTCGGTTTATTCGAGTCTCTGTAACATTTTTTCATAAACCAGATTGTTTTTAACATTATTAACCTTCAATTATACAAAAATATCTAACTCATAGTAAAAACGAAATAAATTCTGTTTTATGTGCGGGTGTTACAGAAAACTTATACGTATAAAGCGAAGCGCAGTGAGGGTGGGTCGTTTAGTTCTCTAATAAACCTGGATTTGCGCACACCTTATAAATACGATTACTCGTAGTCTTATATCAACCTTGCTGAATGCAGTTTGTACTTAAAATAATTTTCCTAAGTGACTTAGAAGCCTAATTCGGCTTATATTGGCGGTACGTAAGTAACTTGTAAGCCTACATAGCCTTACATCAATCATGTTTAAGTTTCCTGTAAGATCGGAGAAGTTTTGGGTACGGAACTGTTAAATGGCCCTGATCCCAGCCAAGTCAATATCGAACTACAGACTTTATTAATGAATGTAATCTTTAACAAATTCCAAATGACCTTGTCCAACCTATATGTACAGCGTAAGAATCTTCTAAAGTGATTCAACCGTAAGCAAAACGGAAGCGGAAATTGCGGGATTCCTCCGCGAAAATGTCGCTCTGGAAATCGTGATTTCATTTATAGACATCGCCGAAAATAAAATTAGTATGGGGCTATATTCGAGTTCGTGTTGTTGGATTTATTTGTTGTTCTTATTTGTTCTTGCGTTCTTGTTGGTGGGTGGGTTAATTGATTTTTGTTTTGACATCGATCTACAAAAAGCGGAAACGCCACGTCATGTGTAACATGGTCAGAAAGTATTTGTGTGATTTGTGTGTAACATAAAACAGTGATAGTAAATAAACAAACTACATTTTATTAGCATTAGTCCGCTAATAAGCCATATTTTTGTTTAAGTACTTGGAAACTATCACATTATTTATTTATTTTGTTTTATTTTATTTAATCTTTCTACCTAATGGCATTCTCTACCAGTTGACTTTTAGGCAAATCAGAAAATTGATCAGATTATTCGGGAAGAAAGTAATTTATGTGTCAAAATAGAAGAACTATCTGAGTGACAAACTTTATTCAAATCCGTTTAGCAGTTTAGGCGTGATTAAAATAGAAACATCCAAACATCCATAGTATACTAGTATATGTCAATATAACCACACCTAACCCCACCACTATGTGCTATCAATTCCCGTGCATAAAAACTTATGACTATGATAATAGCATTTTTTTTGTATATTACGAATTGATATAAATTTACCCACTGTTCTTCTTGCTAAATAATATGTAGCAATAATAGTGTACTATAGTGTAGTGAAAATCAATTGCCTCATATATGACGCAGATTGAGCAGATTTTTTGTTGTTGTGTGTTATATAGGTTTGTATGAGAGAAAAAATCACCCAGGTGGAGCCGGGCATGAACAGTTAGTAATTTATTAAAAATAATATATAAACCTAAAATTGTCCTCCTTAAAAGTTATATAATTAACTTAACGAACCAGATGCGATTAGATAACCTTTTAGCTTTAAGAATTCCTGGAAATTATCGCTTCCTGTTTCCAGTTTCCTGGAACTCGGTGGGAATTCACGCCTATAATACCTATTCTAAATTAAAGAAATAAAATGATATAAGATTGTTGCTTTAAATTTAATTATAAATTACTAGTTTCCCGCTCTTGCTTTAAACAAATAAATAACTAAATGAAAGGCAAGCTTTAAACACCCGACAGCATTGTTATTATATTGTCGTCGATATAACTATGTTAATAATGGACATTTTGCCATTGTTGTTATGTAATTTTTTATAGTTTAGGTATCCTATGTCGCCTTTGATGGTGAAACGATTCTAACGATACCACACACATCTAAATCAGCTCAGGCATTTAGAAGTTATGGTGGAATATAGAATCGTACATACATACATATATGAACCCTGAAAACGTTACACTCTTTTTCTTGGGCCGTCGTGTAAAAATAGCCTATGTCCATCCGGAATAATGTATCTTTCAAATGGTGAATGATTTATTTTTATTCTTTCCTAGGTTCCAGAGATTTGCACTATCTCTGTATAGTATTACTAGACACCCGCCCTCGCTTCGCTTCGGTTTATGGCAGTTTTCTGTATCACCCGTACATAATTCAGAATGTATTATACATTAAAACCTTCCTCTTGAATCACTCTATCTATTGATTAAAATCCGTTGCGTAGTTTGAACGATCTAAGCGTACATACAGAGGGACAGACGGCGGGAGGCGACTTTGTTTTATACTACGAGTACTTTTGTAAAGATAAGTTAAAAAAACGGAGTCTGACTCGCGCACGAAGGGTTCCGTACCATTATCAAAAAACATTAGCAAAAAACGCCAAAAAGATTACGTTTGTTGTAACGGCCCCTGCCCCTGCCCCTGCCCCTGTTAAATATTTATTTTATTCGATTTTTAGTATTTGTTGTTATAGCGGCAACAGAAATACATCTTCTGTGAAAATTGCAACTGTCTAGCTATCACGGTTCATGAGATACAGCCTGGTGACAGCCTTCTTTTTTTCCGAACGGGAGGGCTGACAATACACACGATATTTTTGGTCGGATCCGGCACAAAATCCTTGTCGGACGAGCGTGAATAGCTTCATATAAAACGTTCTGCCACTGGAACGACCGATTAAAAATCGGACCGACACACGACGACATAGTGGGAACGAGCTTTTACACTCGAGGCACTGTTTGGTAGCAATCGGTATAAGAACAAATAATCCGAGCAACGCGGCACGATCAGATATAGTGCCTAATATTTTTAGTTTTAAATGTTTACTTAGGATTAAAGATTTAAAACTAATTCTAATAGGCACGGTAAACCCCCGACGTGTGTGTACATTAACGTCTACTCGTAAAACGTGTGATAGGTATATTTAGAGTATGTAAATATAAAAAAAACTGGCAGGTTTTCCCATTCGTCATTGAACTGATATAAATAATGTTGACTCTCATTACGTGTATATGTATTTTTTTATCGCCTTTTATTGCCTATAGGTTAAATAGTGCTGTTGACATTGACAGTCAGAGAATACGGATAAATTATTTTGCACTGACTAGAACAAAACCCCAAATACACAAATATACTTGTTTCTAGGGTTCCGTACCAAAGGGAAAAAACAGGACCCTATTACTAAGATTCCGCTGTCCGTCTGTCCGTCTGTCTGTGTGTCAAGACCCTTTATCTCGGGACCGCGTGGAGGTATCGAGTTGAAATTTAAACCATATACTCAAATCTACAGTCCCTTGAAGCTGTTAAAAAATCAAACTTCTTCATTTACGTAAAAAAAAGATACGGCCGTTTATGTTGCAAAAAACGTATATTTCGACACTCTCGAGGGAATCAAAATGTATAGGGTATTTCCCATTGACCTAGAACTATGAAATTTGCCAAGTAACACCGTCTTTTACTTCAAGTAAAAGGAAAAAAATTGAAATCTGTGCATTTTTAGTTAAATCACAAACAAAAACAGGGTCTTTTTGCAAGGAACGGCGGCGGTGCAAATTTTGAATTGAGTTGACCGCGTCATGTGCGGAACCCTCGGTGGGCGAGTCCGACTCGCCTTGTCCGGTTTTTTTTTATTGCCTGGTAAAGGCAATCGAGGACACAGGCCACCTTACGGTAAGGACTCTCAAGCACATAAACTTTTGAAATTTCCAAACTGCAATCTTATGATTACAATTTCAAGGTGTCAAATGCGATACCAACCCTGAGAATAGATGAAATGCCTCTTTGCTAGTTATTACCGGCTGTCTTCCCGCCGCACCGGAACACAAAGATACAGTGGAAGGAAATAGAAGGAAATACAGCCCTTTAATAAGTAAGAAACTATATTAAAGCGAAAAAAATTCGCTTTTCGCTTTAGTATAGTTTGAATTACGTACACGTTTCTGTTAAAATTAAAAAAATGTTTACGTAAGAAAGATAAACGAACGGTAGGCTTAGTACGTTATGTGGTCCTAGTAACACCTTTTAGATAACCCTAAAACCTACCCCCTCGAAACCGGGAAAATCAGCTACTACAAAGATACAGTCCAAGAAAATACAGCCCTATTGCTAGAAGATAGATGAGCGGGTAGGCTTGGTAGGTTATGTGGTCTTGGTAACACCTTTTAGATAACCCTAAATCCTACCTCGAAACCGGGAAAATCAGCTGGTACAAAGATACAGTCCAAGAAAATACAGCCCTTTTGCTAGATAAGACAGATGAGCGGGTAGGCTTAGTAGGTTATGTGGTCCTGGTAACACCTTTTAGATAACCCTAAAACCTACCCCCTCGAAACCGGGAAAATCAGCTGGTACAAAGATACAGTCCAAGGAAAATATACAGCCCTTTAATGTTAGGTAAGATAAATTAACGCGGTAGGCTTTAGTAGGTTATTTGGTCCTGGTAACATCTTTTAGATAACCCTAAAACCTACCCCCTTGAAACCGGGAATCAGCTGGTACAAAGATACAGTCCAAAAAATACAGCCCTATTGCTAGATAAGACAGATTAGCGGGTAGGCTTAGTAGGTTATGTGGTCCTGGTAACATCTTTTAGATAACCCTAAAACCTACCCCCTCGAAACTGGGAAAATCAGCTGGTACAAAGATACAGTCCAAGAAAATACAGCCCTATTGCTAGATAAGACAGATGAGCGGGTAGGCTTAGTATGGGGTACACTACATAATTCCGAAGAGTCATAATTCCGAATTGATCAAAATTCCGAATTTTCATAATTCCGAACGCAATTTTTTGACAGAAGACTTAACTTTTTGCTATCGCTTATAAATCAAACTTAACCTAACCTACGTATGACAGTTAAATTCTGGGGTCCTAGTGAAAAAGGGTACAAGTCGACTTAACTCGTAATAAAAAAGGGTATATACATGAATGGAGTATACTAGACTTAAGCCCTTTTTCACCTGATGTTCAGACGACTACACCCCTTTTTACTAGGACCCCAGAATTATGCATTTAATCTAAAATAGGTCCACCGTAACATAACTTTCGGAAAAATGAAAATTCGGACAAATGAATATTAGGAAAAAAGTAATTCGGAATTTTAAGGTGTTCCCCTTAGTAGGTTATGTGGTCTTGGTAACACCTTTTAGATAACCCTAAAACCTACCCCCTTGAAACCGGGAAAATCAGCTGGTACAAAGATACAGTCCAATGAAAATATACAGCCCTTTAATGTTAGGTAAGACAAATTAACGCGGTAGGCTTTAGTAACTTATTTGGTCCTGGTAACATCTTTTAGATAACCCTAAAACCTACCCCCTTGAAACCGGGAAAATTAGCTGGTACAAAGATACAGTCCAAGAAAATACAGCCCTATTGTAGATAAGACAGATGAGCGGGTAGGCTTAGTAAGTTATGTGGTCCTGGTAACACCTTTTAGATAACCCTAAATCCTACCTCGAAACCGGGAAAATCAGCTAGTACAAAGATACTTCTAAGGAAAATATACAGCCCTTTAATGTTAGGTAGGACAAATTATAGGGATAGGCTTAGTAGTTCATGGTTATGAGGTCCTGGTAACACCTTCCAGTTATAGAACCCTACATGTAAACAATAACTTTTCGTAACGTTTCATCATGAATCAATCGGAAAGCAATGAAAAGTTAATCACAGAAGCCTTGTAAGAGCTGATTAGTATCGATCCGGTGTAACATATCGCTGTTATACCACTATATATCTCGATGGTGGCAATCAGCTGGCACTTAGCGCTGCCATATGAAGTTACAACTAGGGTGACCATGATTGTAATAAAAATGGATAAGAGGACTGTTGTTACAGTTTATTTGCAAAAAACGGGATTGAAGCTTTAGTTTCGAATTTGAAAAGGTGACCGTATGCGAACAATTGAAGTAGGAAAATACAGTTATTCGAAAGAAAGGGCTTTACAAGCATTGTTTTTTTATTTTTACAACTAGATTAACATACTTTTTTTAAAATGAATGTGGAAAAGAGAATATCATTCAAGTTACGAGCAGTTTTATGTGCGTTTAATGTTTACGGCTTGGTATGGTGATGATATTGATGATGTGAATTATTGTGGTAGGTACTTATTAAAAAGTGCAGGGCAAAAGCCACCCCTCTTTTCGCCTTTCGTCCCTACCAAATGCATGTCCCTGCCAAGTCGTACTACCATCTCCTTTACAGTTAATCTCTGCTCCGGTGGACGTTCTGTGGGTTTATTCAGTGACAAGTCTGGCCTAAGTACCGGATGCATTCGGTAGACATGTCTAGCTTAGCCCTACTTACTTATGCGATCGTGACACCCAGATTCGTAATGTTTTGTGTAATTTTGGTCATAGTGTAATGAATCGATGTTATTATACTTAGAGATACACTAAAAAAATAATTTGAATTAAGTTACCAACTGAAACTTTCCAAGTTAAATAAAATCAGGACTTGTCCCCAAAAAAGGCAAGCCGCATAACCACCCTACAGTTGCGTCAACACATTTATGAAGTGTCTTCCACTGGATGCGTTGATTATCAGCTGAGTGATAAGGACCCCCCTCCTCCTCGCACCCCCCTCCCCTCCCACGGCCCCCTTTATTGAGCGCACCCGTATATTAGTTGACGAAACGAGATCGGGTTGAAAAATAAGGTCAATTGGCTGGGTTCAAATGGCGGACAACTTTTTGTAGGAAGTTGGTGCGTGGGGAATTTTTTCTAGTATAATTTTAGCCGTAATTTATAATTAAATAAAAATAATGTAGATTTTATGAATCTCCAAAGGCATAAGTTTGTGTGCGTGTTAGATGTGTGTCACTTTTAGGGTTCCGTTCCTCAAAAGGAAAAAACGGAACTTCCACTGTTTTTTCTATTCCGTGGTGATCGCTATGCATAAGCGTCCTGATTCCATACTAGCCTAACAATACGTTAAATACATCAACTATGTTAGTAGAATAACAAAAGAACTCGCTGTTTTTACTATCGGCTTTGGTTGAAACTAATCCTACTAATAAATACGAAAGTTTGTGTGTTAGTTTGTTACTCTTTCACGCTGCAACGGTTGGACGAATTTGGATAAAATTTGGAATGGAGATAGCTTATACTTTGGATTAACACATAGGCTACTTTTTATCCCGGAATATTTAAAATGTCTCGAGTGAATAACGATATATTTGAAATCTACGCGGACGCAGTCGCGGGAAGAAGCTAGTATCACAGAAGCTGGACTGAAGATTCCGCAGTCAAACTGTGTAAACAGTTTTGTGGAACAATGCATAAAATGTAAACTTTGTGTTTGTTTTAATAAATAAATAAATAATAATAATAATAATATATTGGATGCTTTTTGTGTCAATAAATAAATAAACGAGGAGAAAATGTCTCTTGGTAGGCTCATTTAAAAAAATCGCGCTCGAAATCATCCGTTAGGGAGGTACGGCGCCATAGACAGACACGCAAGTCAAACATATAACTAGACCCCGTTATCTTGTCGCACTGACGGCGCTTTTTTATAGGAATTGAATGATTTTATCGACTTTTTAAATGTCGATGGTATTATATAGATTGTACTTACTGCCGCACTCAGAGACGTCAATTTACTTTAATGCTTGATAAAAGTTGCTGCTGTCACTTTCTTTGCTACAGCAATAGAGTAAGACAACACGTCACTAAACATGCATTAAATTTAATTGACATCTCTGAGTATGGCAGTTAGAGGTATATGGCATGTCACTGACAATGAGTCAAAGACAATCACTACTAAAAATGTGATAAAAAAGAATGGGATCAATAATAAAGTTGCAAATAGGTAAATTATTTATATAAGCTTATCGCATCTTGTTGGAAGTTGGAAGTTTTAATTCCTTGCTCCATATTGAGATTTAGCAGAAATTTAAAAGGGAAAAAATCAGTCGCATTGTAATATAAACTACAAACATAGAGAGGGTCGATAGAATAAACATTCAATCCCTACAACAGAGCGACGTCATTGCGACTATATAACGGGGTCTACTTATAACCGCCCCTCTGTAAAAAAATCTATTTTTAAACCAACTTTTTATTAAAAAGCATGTGTTTCCGTAACCTTTCCTAATTAACGCGACCCCTCTGACCTTTGCCCCGCCCCCCCGCGCCCCCCTCCCCCCGTGCCCCGACAGATGCGCCTGCGCTGACTCACCGCGCATCGCGCACGGAAGTATCCCTTTTGTTTTGAATTTGAGAATGCGTAGAACTCGGTTACTGTGTCGGAAACTATCAAATTTCCCAGGGTTATAAGTGTTATATGTCTAAATTAGGGATATGGTCTGTTTGTTTGCCAAATTCGGATGAACAAAAAGCAAAAAAAAGTACTTATTTTTTTAAAAACACATTAGGTTACAGGGTGTCCCAGAAACCGACGTCGTCAACCCGCCTAGAGCTGAAAGAGCAGCTAAAAAGCTATTGATTTAACCCCTATGTATGTTCAGCGATTTTTACTAGTTTCGGAGATAGGTATTGATCTTTTTAATCTGAATTTTTGTTATTTTCCCTTATGTCCATGTCTCGAAAAAACATTAATTTCATGTTTTATTTCATAATCATAAGTTTTTCAGTGGTATCTGATATAATTGGAATCATTACGAATCAGCGAAGTTTTTAAACCTATTTACTTACTTACCCGTTTTTTTTTTAAATATATTTTTAAGTAATTACCTACCTAAAGCTGTTTTTTCCATACAAAGTGAAAAGCAAACAATGGGACACCTAAGAATACTAGGATGGAGAAACAAACTTAAAGCGACAAATTAAAAAAAAAACTGGCAGATAATTTAAAAAAAATTGCTGATTCGTAACGATTCTAATTATGTAAGATACCACTGAAAAACTTATGAAATACAACATAAAATTAATGATTTTTCGTATAACTTCAATCTATAGAACTTGTACTCACCAACAACTAGCTACACAACGATTCGAACATATCGATTCATGCTATGTTGCTATCGTTTTCCGAACTTCAAGATGAATATATAGCCTATTAGGACGGGTCCGGAAAGACCCAACTTCTGACGAGCACCATCTAGCGGACAAAATGAAATAATCAAAGGGCTTCCGCACGTTTTTTATCCCAAGGGAGTTTGATTTGTTACTTGTGACAAAAATAAAACCTGGGGTTCTATTCGACCTCTAAGTTCGTTACCCTTATTGCAATTGTATTGTTCCTGACTCGGTCACCTTTATTGTCAAGTTAATACGAGCTATCATAATGTTAACAAGGTTTGTAGGGTTCCGTTCCCAAAGGGTGCCAATGGGACCCTAATACTAAGCCTCCGCTGTCCGTCTGTCTGTCTGACTGTCTGTCTGTCAGGGGACTGTATCTTATGTACCGTAATAGGTTGACAGTTAGAATTTCCACGGAGTATGTATTGCTATTGCCACTATTGAAACAAATAATAAAAATAGGATACTATTAAAAAATAACATGTACAGACCCTTCGTGTCACGATTCCGACTCGCACTTTGCTGGTTATTCGTTTCACCGGATTTCTCTAATTCAAGCGCATCTTTTTTCATATCGTAATGGAATCGTTGACACGTGAATAAGAAGTAACTACAGCAAGCTACCATAACCTCAACAAATTTAATTTCAATCTAGAATAAAGATGGCACTAAGTGTAATAGATGCTCTACTTAGTTATTAGCGGCCTGTACACGTAAAGTTCGGACCGCGGGAAACGTCACGCGCCGTTCCAATCTTCGTTCCGAACCGTACATTTTTTAATATTTTACTATCACAGTTGCATTTACACGTACGGTTCGGAACGAAGATTGGAACGGCGCGTGGCGTTTCCCGCGGTCCGAACTTTACGTGTAAAGGCCGCTATCATCTCAAAAGGCGTGCGACCGTTTTTTTCATTATCACGTTTTATATCAAAAGTGTAATCATAATTTCAACCACAACTTCCCTGGTTTAATTACACAGTACAAATAAATTGTATATTCAGCAAAATAAACAAAAGTTACGGCTTTTCATCTTTACGGGTGTTTTATTGATTTCCGATTTTTTTAATTATGATTACTGAAGCGGAAGGGTCGGGAAATTAGAATCGGACCGTAATTCATTACCTGGGATAAACAGGCTGGATTCAGTAACGAGTAGGTATTGATATCGATATTGCTAACAAAATCGTGTTATATTTTAATTATTAACTGGCGAGCCGCCCTTGCTTCGCTTCGGTTTATGTTAGTTTTCAGTGTTACACTTATTCAGTCGGGCTTATAAGAAGCTGCACACTTTTGTACCTTGTCGCTTTAACGCCTTTGACACATTAGTGCAGCAGTTCAAACATGACGTTACAGTGACAAAAAAGTGTGCAGCTTCTTATAAGGCAGACCGTACATAAATCAAAAATTATTATATATAAAAACCTTTCCTGAAAAAATATCTAAGTGATGGTGAAAGTCGCATTAAAATCCGTTGCGTTGTTAAGAAGGAGTTAGCGCATATACAGACAGACAGAAAGATAGACAGATGCGGAAAGCGATTATTTTTTTCGGAAGTTGAAGGTAAACCAGCTCACTGCCCTTCTGATATTAAATAGGATCAAACACCCAAGTACATTCGTCCATTCATTCATTCATTCGTTCATTCGTTCATTCGTTCATTCGTTCATTCGTTCTTTGCGTTCTCAAGACTACAATCCTAAGACTTAAAATATAAAATAATATTTGACACGCTAAAAAGCCAAGTCGTATAATAAATTGAGTATTTGATATTGTAGATACATTTGACTTCGTTCAAATTAAATAATAAATATTTCATAAAGTCACCGTCAATAGAACTTGTGAACGATGTAAACAAATTAGTACTGTTTGACACAACCTCAAATATTCACCAAGCATGTTTTTATTAAGAATAACGTATAATGAATAGTTATTTCATCTTAAACTTAATATGAAAATAATGATCTAGTGTATAAATCATTGCAAAGACCTCACTTGATTTTTAAAAGTAAGTACGTGATTATCGAATAATCATGGTGAATTGGAACGTTTGGCTTTGTTTACATCCTTTGCAAGTGCTATTGACTACACGCCTGGGGCACGTTTTATAAAGCTACAAGTTACAATTTTACAGGTAAAAACTGGCAACACTGCTCAAATGGCTGGTCGTCATTGGTCGACGTCGTGTCAAATGGAAACTTGTAACCTGTTAATTGTAATTTGTAGCTTTATAAAACAGGCCCCTGCATGCAGGTTGAATACGCATGAACTCTACTAGATTTAAAATCTGTGTAACCATGTTCAGCAAATAAATAATTTGGATTTTGATTTGACTTTGATTTAACTACATATGCGTTGCCGACCCTAGCGTATATCTTAAGTGGAATACTGCCCTCCTAAGCTAATAAGCAGTATCCCAAATTCAATAGCCAAAGCAGTTTTAATTCTCCGCTGTTAGTAACAAGGTTGATATTGCTACAGCAGTTTTATCTGACATACTGCCTATTAGGCGGCCTTAACACGTAAAGTTCAAACTGCGGGAAACGCCACGCGCCGTTCCAAGCTTCGTTCCGAACCGTACATTTTTTACTATTTTACTATTACAGTTGCATTTACACGTTCGGTTCTGAACGATTATTGGAACGGCGCGTGGCGTTTCCCGTGGTCCGAACTTTACGTGTGCAGGCCGCTATTGGCTTAGGACGGCAGAATACCTCTTCTTATGTTAGTAATTTCACTGTGTCTTATCCTCACACACTGCTGCTTGGCGGTAGGGTAAAGATTATTTCCAAATAAAATACTGGCGTTTTTTACATAGTTAATCATTGTTAGAAACTTTACATAATTAAAACGAAGAATGTGAATTATAATGTTTTAATAGTCAAGTTTAAACGTTATCTTATCTTATTTACCTTATGTTTAGATAAGACTCGTTCATTTGTAAGTAAAAATCGCCGCAACATTGTAAGTTAAACAATAAAATGAAACATAAAAACCTAATGAAATTCAAAGTGCATTTGTTTTAATTTTTCAATTAGCTTCTTCACTTAACTCAAATTAAAACGCCAGCAATGTACATTTTAATCAAGTTCTCTAAAACCCACGGAACAATTCAGTAGCACTTATGTTTTTTTAATTCATCATAAATTAACTTAAAATACCTTAGTATTTATAAAAACAATGACAACGATAACGTTTTTACTAGCGTTTGACAAATCTATCATATACCATATCTAAAACAATTTTACACTAAAACTCGACGTTGTTTTTTTCTTTGCCAATAAGAAAGAGACGCAACGTAATCAGTACCTAAGTAAAGAAAATGATCGTAAAGATTGGGCAAAGTGGAAAAAAGGCGTACTTTGCCCAATGCCGAACTTAACTGTCAAACCAAGGCCATTCCATTTACCGAATTGGGCATTGGCATCGCTAGCCCCAATTTCTAATTAGCATATCACTTGATCCGGGCAAACAGTAAGAGTGTTAATTAGTACCTACATAGGTACTACATATATGTCTATGTTTGTGCTAGGTAATTGCGGATTACTGTTATCGAACCAAAGTAAACGTGGCTCAAGGTCTGCAAATAGCGTCGGCGAGTTTTGAGTAACGTAACAAATATGCGTTAGTAGTGGAAATATTTTTATTTTGCAAAGCATGGGCAAAAATTTGCAAAATGGGTTTTGATTTTTTATTGTGTTACGTCACACAACGGAAGTAATTTTAATAACAGTTTTTTTAAATTAGGTAATAAATATTTCAAACAAAAGTCCCACTAAACGAACTCTAAAAAAATTGTTTGGCTAGCGAAAACTATTAAAACAGCAATGAATTGGAATGCACCAGAATTTTCCGGAATTCGGGAATATTAATATGCGTCATCAGCCCCTGCTCTACAAACTAAGCATATCCTGGATTATCAATCATCATTGACTTAGCCGATCGTCCCCGCGTCGAATGTTAATACAACATATCTGTCACGTAAAATTGATGGATTTTCGCCACGAGTGTACATCGCCCACTGGAGGCCTCAGTGGCGCCTACGAGTCGCATCCCAGCAATAATTAAACTATGTAGGTCGCTCGCCCACTATGACCGCCTAGCCACTCTACCCAGACCCCTCTACCCCCGCTTAATTAAAGAAATACCCGGCAAAAGAGCATTGAATAGGTCAAGCTTAACTGGCCGCCAGTATGACCTCAACCGCACATAACGCTTGTGTTGTTCTTTATTTAATTCAAAAACCGTTCTTCAACTCGGTTTGAATTTGGAATGTGAGAAATCAAGAGTCCTTCGAAACTAACGAGGTATTAATTTAAAATAAGACGTTTTTCAAACCTAATTGGCACAAGGAAAATTCTTTTTGTAATGTTAATGAGGTTGTTATCACGATAAGAGTTTCTTTATTCTTTATCGGTCGTAAGTTACGTAATTATGCTTATTCCGATGTTGTGTGGGGTTTTTAACTGGCTGTCGTGGGCGATGCGATTCGTTCGCCGTAAAAGAAGCAAGACAATGGAAAGAAATCGGAGCATCTGTCAAACGGGATCGGGACAGACGCAAGCGACTAACCTCTTTCATCCTAATGACAAATGTTTCACTCAGCTGCCATTTGTCACTTTTTGTCGTGAACATGATTCGTAATGTCGCGTTTAAAATATTTCGTGTTCTTTTAAAATGATTGTTGAAAAGGGTAATGCACTGTACCAAAACGGTTTAAAGAAATATCCATCTTTTAACCTTTTTTTTTTTCATAAGTATTTTCTTGAGCTTTGCGGATTATCCTCAGGCATAAAGAAATTGTTTTGTTCTTTTTCACTACGGAACGTGTTTTTGCGCGATTTGTGGATTATTATAAAGATAACGTTTATTTTTTTCCTAGAAAGAGTATATTAAGGCATATTTATAATCTATACTATATAATGTACTATTATTAATTAATAATACAGAGATAGAGTGCGAATTTTGTGAGTTTTTAGCTATCCGACAACCTGCCGAACCACAGAACCTATTCGAAAAATTCTTTCACCGTTTCGAAGGTACTGTTATTACGAATGGACATAGGCTATTTTTTTATTTGTTTAAACCAGAGGGAAGCGAGGGCGAGATGCTAGTAACGAATAAAATTTAAATGTTTGTTAAAAATCTATAACAAGTGTACCTCTTAAAACAAACAAACCCTATTATTTTTATAAGCTAAACCATAACCTAAACCCTTGAAATAAAAATAATCGTAAATTATATTGTGAAGAACATTTGAGTGTAAAATGCACTCAACATTCCCGTAAGATCGAATACAAAAATCTTATAAGAATCGAGTGGGGCTCGGCATGCACTTAGAAGAGAAGTCAGCTGTAAAGTGGGGAAAACAAAGAACCAAGTGGATGTTACGCACTTAATGTAATTCTATGGTTAATTACGATTATATAAAAATTGGAATTAAGGTTCAACAATATTACAAGTCATTATTTTATGTAGGAAAAAAAAAATAAGAACAAAGGCACTAGATTTTTTACGCTACTTTCGTGAGTCGGCCACGCAAAACGTAAAATTTTTGGTCAAGTTACATTATGTGTTAGAAATTCGCGAAACGGGTTCGCGAAAATAGTCCTTTCTTTTTCCGTCCGCAACCTGCCCGTTCCCATGACGGCTTTAATAAACTTACGAGCGGGCCGGCAATAAATAAAAATTTACGCTTTTTGCCGTCCGCAGTCGACCGTTTAAATAACTTTACATTTGGGCAAAGCTTTACCTTCGCCAAGTTAATATGAATATGAGACTGATATAGATTACTTGCACAAAAAACTAGTGACACCAAGAACTTGATATCAAAGTCAAAATTCAATATTGTAAAAAAAGCCGGAGCGAAAACTTCGGCGCTTAGCCGGCAAAAAAGCTCTAAACGCCAATCGATCGCGGGCAAAAACTTACGCCTCATGCCGGAACCAGGTCCATTGCTCTCGTAGAAAAAAAAAACAAAATAAAACACAAAACTGAAAACCACTGGTCGCGTTCAGAAACATTTTCGGGGTAAAAATGTTTAATTTTGGCGGGACGTTCGCTCGGCGCGAAGCGGGCAGGCTACTGATCTAATTCGAAAACGTTGTACGCCTCTTGAAAGTGACGTAACGCGCCGCCATCTTGCCCCGCGCCCCTCCGGCCGCGCCTAGCTAGCTTCCGTTTCTGACACAAAAATGCATTATTATTTTTAAAAATCAATTTTTTGAACGGAACTGTATTATCGCGCAATTTAAGGGCTTCATTAATGTTGGTCCCTAAACGCTATTGCTTACGGTTAATAGTCGCTTGGTTCGTCTCCGTTTCAATTAAGTTGCCCGAATTAGGCAATAAAGCTAAGGTTATCTATGTTAGTTTCGCTGTTTAATTTAGTTAATGCTTTATGGATGTAACAGTGTAATTGTAGAGCTTGGAAAATATTTGCGATAGAATTGATCTACTTTTCTTTTAGTAGAATTATTTCAAGATAAAATAATAGGTTCTTTTGAAATATTTATTTATTAAAATGTAAAATAAAGTATAGTCTATCTTTAATTGCAAAAACGTCGTGTATTTTCCTAAAGCCCATAGACAAAATCTACAGATATGTACCTATGTATACATACGTTCATTGTATTTAATCTCGACAAATACATTTTACTGTCGAACAAACACATTAACCTCAGGCAAAGGTATTTAATTACTTTATCCGTCGCCTGACACTCTAATAAGATTATATCATCCGATTTAATATTTTCGCCACCGTCGTTGCCCGGCCCTTTACGATCGACGTCTACGTGACGCTGGCGACTAAAATAAAATTATATTTATAATTCCATCAAATTGAGAACGAGTCTCGTCTCGTACCTTTCTGTTAATGAATTGAAAACAGGGTTTTTTTTTTAAAATCATTTTTAAAAACCAAAAGCATTTTTTTTTTATTCACTCAGAAAAAAAACGTTAGTGTTTGCTACGCTCGCTTTAAACTAGTGGTCTGAATGACGTCATTTTGTTAGTAACCGCGTTTTGTTTTTAGAAGTCTGGAACTAGCTGTGTGAAACTAAGAATTGAAATTTATTACAACAATGTTGTAATATTTTCTAAACTTTATGACCTTCGAAAAAGTTCGACCTTTTTCGAAGGTCATAAAGCTTAGAAAATTAGGGGAAAAATTAAAACTACCACTAGCTTCCCTTCCCTTGGGTATGCCGTTTGCTGCGTCTAATAAACAATAACACTTTTTAATATACTTAGGTAAGTCATTTTAAACATTATCAAAAATTAAGGACTAGCATGGTTCTCATCAAATGTTTACACTATTTTTTGCACCTGGTTGTGAAAATCGCAGTAAGACAATAATTTCATCGAAACTATTCTTTTAATTTTCCAAATTATTTAATATTACGCATGATTTTTTAATCTGTTTCTTTTATGTCACTTTTTCACGTTATTCCACTAAAATAAAAGGTTCAAAACATGGTTACCTACATCTCTTTTAGTCTACTGCACTAAATCGTGTCGTGTCCGTCTCGTGAGGCAGTTAAATAAAATCATTTTCGTGATATCCATTATCCCGGTATAGCTAATTGAATGCGAGATGAGCCCGACGAGTCGTTTGAATATTCCGAATAAATGTCAAACGTCGGTGATGCGTGTCGGAGTTATTGAGGGGAAATTGATAAAGGAATAACCTAACCAACAAAAAGTTGGAAAACCCCCGACATTGACATTTCAAAGTTCAATACTTCAAAAACGGCTGAACTGATTTCGATATAAAATGTCTAAGAATCACCGCTAGAAAACCTGCTTTCAAATAAAAAAAACCGCATCCAAATCGGTTCATCCGTTTAAGAGCTACGGTGCCACAGACAGACACACACACACACACACACACACACACACACACTTACACGTCAAACTTATAACACCCCTCTTTTTTGCGTCGGGGGTTAAAAATTATGAAAATTTGATGAAGGATATCCTTACAGTCTTTGGTATTCTTGTTTTCTTCTTCGAATTCCTCATCCTGTCTGTCGCCAAACGGAACAGCTGTTCAACCGTGGCGACGCGCGACGCCTGTCCAGGTCTGTATGTTCACGAGCCATGACATCTTTCATTGTTTTATTAAATATTAATCAAGCATCTTTAACAAGGCTGCGTTTTTTTTAAGCATCTTCAACAAGCATGCTCACTATTTATGAGTAAGTTTGCAGAATTACAGTAGTGTTTAATTTATTTTTTGTAATTTGACATCGGAAAAACCATTTACCTATCAGCTGTTTAGTAAGGTTGTTTGTGTTATTTTTTGATAGATAGAAGGATGTATTTTAAAGTTAAATCGATTAAAGTTTTTTTAATTGACTATAAGAATTAAAAAAATCATCATTATCATCCTCTACATAGTAATAGGAAGAAAACGATTATTTACTACATATTCGTTAATTTTAACAAAAATGTAAATAATGAGACTGTAGCTTTTCAGTTAAAACTTAGAGCTATAAAAGTTTACTTTAGAATTAGATTTTTTTATTAAATACTATTTATAAAATTAGATATTCATTTAAAACGTTACATCTAAATTAAAAAATCATGTTTGGGCAAAGTGTTGCCGACGAGTTTCCATTGTGTTACGAAAACCCTCAATTGATCACAATATGTATTTTTTTTTTTTATATTTGTCGATCGTTGGTTTAACAAGAATACAAATAAAAAACAAAACGATAATAGTAAGTAAAAATAGCACAACTTCAAAATTTCATCAAATTCAAACGAAACTCTAAAACTGTGCCATATCCAAGTTCCTGTCAGGAAGGAAGACCAATTTATTTGCCTGCACTAACAAGTCCATTACAGCTGGGCCCTCGTTTGGGTCTCTTTGAAGTCAGGCAGTGGGTCACGCTAAGCTGGCCACACATAATAAGGATGGCTGCAAGGAAGATCTAGAGGTCACGTCGACAACTGGCCGGTTACAAAACACGTGAAAAGCGAGGAAATATACACGTCAAGTGCGAGTCGAACTCGCACACTGAGGGTTCTGTAGGTATTAAAAATTTCACTAGTTATAATACGTCGTATATTGACGAAGTTACGTCTTTTTAGAATGGTTTAGTATTTATTCATGTTTCTATTTGAGTTTTTTAAGCTTGGTTTGATTTTCTTTTATTTTTTCCTGCAAAACATCTATAGTTGAAATTTATTGATTCTGCAGCTTGTAAACTTAAGAGTTAAGGAGAAGGGATCTTTTTTCATAATTTTTCGCAATAACACAAAAACTCCAAAACAGAAAATTCAAAATGGTTTTAGAACCTGCGAAGAGTTTAACTTTTCAATAGTTTATTAATGATCAATTGATGCTAAATCGATAATTTTAATTATGTTCCTGACATCCTTACATAGTTAAAAAAAACCTCAAACCAAAAAATACGCACTCGCCGAAACCGCAGAACTGTAACCAACAAAATCCATTACAAAGTAGACCGCGTTCTAAATCAGTCAGTTCTTAGAACTGTAAAAAATCTTTACTACCCTAGGGGCGGCGGACTCATAAACGAGACTTTTGGAGAACTACCAAGATGCGGGCGTTAACACGATCAGTTCAGTGCCAGTGGCTCCTGCGCGTGTTAGAATTACAATAGAATACCCAGTTGGTGGCAAGGAATGAGCCCTACGATCAGGGAGTTTTTGGCTATGGGCAAAGACTAATTTGTGCTCTGAGGCCGTATTGTGCACTGCCTAAACCTAATTTCAGGCTGCGTAAAGGACAGAGCTATATCACTTATATAACTCCATCTCTTTCAGTGACTAGAACTAGACAGATTTACGCATATTGTACAACTTGTAGCTCAAACGTTTAGTAGGACGAAGTCAGCACACTCCGAAAGAAATGGTAGAGTATTTACCGCCACTGTGTAGCTCGTCAGAGAAGTTACACTGGTTGACCCGTCAGCCGATATAAATCACCTGTTCGGACGTCTCTTGACCTTGGTTGATCTTTGACTTACCTTAAGTATTATTGTGTTTGTTTTATGATTGAAAAAATGATCTTCCGCTGGAGTTTCTTGCAGCGTTTCCTCTCCCCAATAATAGTCTTGTTCGAAGCGCTAGTAGATTCGCTTCATATTACCGATATGTAAAAGAGACCTAATGTGGCCAATTTACTGAATTAATATTTTGAATTTTTTTGCAGCGTTAGTAAATTATTGAGGAGGTTTTTCTCTTCATTAGACATAATTTACCCACTTCTAGTTCAAAATAGAGATCAAACTTGCCCAGGGCCTCTTTTCCAGGCGGTACAAACCGTATTTTCTTTGACGTGTACATTCTAATAGCTATTTTTTACTTGACAGTAGTGACGGCCGAATTAAATACAACACGATATATCACGTCAAAGACTATAATAATTTTTACCGCCTAGAAAAGAGGCACAGCTCTAGTCAAATATATTGTATTCTTGATTAAATATACGTTTGCCACAACAACGAACACAACAATGCGGACCCTAGGGTTTGGTGGTAGGTTAAAGTATAAGATGGTGGTAGCGATCCGGACGGACCCTGCACAAGGACTTACCACCACTAAAATTACTACCACTATTTTCGAGAAAACCAACGTCGTTATCAACGCTAGGTTTATCATTAATCTGTGATTTAAATTTAAATTGAGGCAGAATTATTTTACCAAATGACAACAGATTTAACTTATATCGGGTTATTGTCGCATAATTAATATTTTCGTCGCTCGCTTCCATTAAAATATAACTAATTAAAGCCATTAAGAAGCTCGTATTTCATAATTATTGGTAAATTAATCGACTGACTGAAGGTATAAGTCACAGGATAAAGCGGTTGGAAGTACTAAAAAAGAGAAAGCCTCCTCGAGAAAGCAACACTTCTTTGCACTTCTTTTTTTGGATAATCTATTTCATCTCTGCTTTTAGGCTGCAGTAAGTAGCACTAGTATTTTTTTTATAGCGCGAAAAGTTGTCATGCAAGCTTTCAACTTAATATACACGCACAAACTTCTGAAGTTGGGAGATCATCCTTTCTCTTAGAGCATCGCGAATTCGAATTATAATTAATTTGTGCTAAACTGGTTTTCACCTGAGTCGGACAACCATTTAAGTTTTCCAAAAACACCTGTTAGGTTAGGGTTGTATTATGATAACATAAAAAAGTTTTATAAATGAGCTGGAAATGGCTTTAGTATAAACGGTCATTCTGACAAACTATGCATTACGACAAATAACACGATTTCCAATATACCTATACCCTGTGAGTTTTACCATAAGAACTTGTAAAAGGCCAGAAATCCTCCTGTTGTCTCTTATCGCTGGACTCTTCTTCCTTGCGTACGCGCACTACAATGCAGTAGTTAAAAGCACATGTGGTTTGGTAGTAAGCTTATTTTTGTTCCAGGCCGATGGTAAATGAAATTACCCATTGAAAGTTTGGTACACCACATCGATGGTGCTACGAGACTAGCTCAGATTTACTAAATGATTTTGTTTTTAGTTTAGTTGAATCTTGGAGTAGACCACTAAATGGGTTTTACCTTCAATCGCTGATGGCTGATTTACATTGGTTTAGTAAAAGCATGCCAGTAGAAGTACATTGCGTCGTTACAATAGCTCTCGCCTCAAACGTGAAAACCAACTCTTCAATGTACTTCTACTGGCATGCTTTTACTAAACCAATGTAAATCAGCCATGACACTCATTGCATAGAATTTTGTACAGTTGTACTTCGCCGAGTTTTCATTTCATCGACCAGCATTTACACGTGCTGCGGGCCTAGTATGGCTGCGTCTGTATCGCGTGTCAAATGTGGATAAAGCATCCGTCACTCTCGGTCTTATTTACGTGTCAGAAGGTGACGGATACCTTATCCAAACTTTGTCACGCGTTAAACGCAGCCATATTAGGGCGCCTAGAGTTATAGTTTTTTGGTGGTCACAGGTGTGTTTGTTTAGGTTTATCGCGCGACAAAGTTTGGATAAGGCATCCGTCACCTTCTGACACGTAAATAAGTACGAGAGTGACGGATGCTTTATCCACATTTGACACGCGATATAGACGTAGTCATACTACCTTGGCCCGTAGGTTGATAAATGCGAGTAGTAGGTATCATAGCCAAAGTAAAACAATACTTGACCCTAATCTACGAGTACCTATACAAGTATTGATACGGTTTTTTCCCATTTTAATAACGAACAATACACTTTTTATTAAAACATACGTAAGCATTCATTTGACAGCAGAAAGCGCGGGAACCGCCATTGTTTTTTTACGGTTTTAATTTCATTGAGCATGAGCACTCACTGAGCAGGATCAGGAAAAAAGCGGTCGATGAAATACTTTGTTTTAAGATAATACTTATGGTTTCGTGTTCAACTAAAAGTTGATTATTTTGTTTGCATTACATTTTACAATCTCAATGTTCTTTCATGTGAAGTTATTTCTAAGTACTGGTACTGGTTTTTGAACGGTCATATTTATTTTCATAATGGGATTGTAGTTATCTTTATGTCCAAGTTTTATCCTAAAATACCAGTTACTTCCACTTTCCATAGGAGCAGAGCATATTGAGCAGAATTTGGATGCCCCTAAACAAATTTATACAATACACGAGTATCATTTTCATTTTCATTTTCACAAATGTTATAAAAACAGTCCTTTCGCAATAGCGGTTTTTTTTTTAAGTCGTCATTTTTCATTCAACTTCTGACGATACAGATTTAAAAAATGACATACTTAGATCTGTGTGGGATTTCAATATGGCGGACCTGAATTCTTTGAAATAGTGGTTGTGGATATAACTTTAGGGAGTTTTGCGGATGTGGACTTCAGAAATTACGTCTATTTTGGATTCCAAGATTTTATCCTTTTCTACCTAGAAAATGACTATCTCTCTCTGTCTTCTTTTTCTGTGCACCCGCTATGTAAATTTCTGTTTGATTATTTGGTCGACTGGTAGAGAATGGCATTCGGTCCGCCATTTGAATTTATTTCTGTGCAATAAATATTAAATACATATGTCGACGCAGACACAGGCTGAGTGTTTGGAACACCGGCTTCTGCATCTTTGGATGAGGGTTCTGACATGGTTGAAGGGCTGGGTACTCAGGCGACAAGGAAAGCAGCAGAATAATGTTTTACGTAGCGTTTACTCAATTGAAGTCACTTAGGTACTAAATACAAAATGGCAGTGAACCGACAGTTTCGATGTGTTGTTGCCCTTTGGAATTCAGATTGAAAAGTGTCCGGGTGCTACGAGGCACCCATATTTATAAGGTGGGTTTCCCACCCATTCCAACCGGCAAACGACTCACCGACTCTGTCCACGAGGTGCTACACTAGCGCCACGGCGTTCACTTTATTACTTTAAAAGACAGTTCAAATCAGCAACTATTGTTATCAAATTAACACTAAATGTGTTAGAAAATAATTATCTGCGACACGGCCAGAACTGACAATTACACGGCCTCGTGTATACCTGTAACAAAACAAAGGGCTTTGGAGTTTACATTTTTAAGCTCGGCCTACCTGACCAACAATGTAAACAACTCTTCACAAATTAAACTCTAGTTTTGACCAATGAAAGATGCCAAATGTAAAGGTCCATTAACTCAGAACATAACATTTCGTTAACATGACTGTGGCCCAGCTGCCCGGCAGCGTGGCGATGGCATCGCCCTTATATCGTAGAGCTCAAGCTCCCAGGCTCTTCCAATAATCACCAGTAGTCTCTACGAGACCCAGATCGCTCACTACTTAAGTGATCAATCAAGTAGTCTCTAATAAGACCAAGACCAAAAATGGCCGTCCAAACTAGCCAAGTCAAATTAACTACTCGCGGATGGACCCGCGTTATCATTACTGTCAAACTCTAAATCAAAAGTATCCAGTTCGGGGGGGACTTGACAATGAGGCATTTTTCTTATACGATCATGAGCGTACTTATAAGTTCGGTTTCCTTTCAATGATTTAAGAACATATCGATCCCCTTCTAACACTTCCATAACTTTAAATGGGCCTTTATACTTAGGATCGAGCTTGGTTTGATTTCTTTCTTCATTCTTAATTAACACCAAATCGCCAAGCTCGAACCTAACAATTTTAGCTTTGTTTCTATCGAAACGGGTTTTATCGTAACCAGAAGACCTCTCTATTTCCCGAGCTGCCTGTTCTCTCGTTTCAGTGATATCAATTACCTCTTCAGCTTGGTCTTGCAATAAAAGGCTAAGTGGTCGTGCGACACGTCCTATCATAACCTCGAGTGGACTAGCACGCGTGACGCGGTGAACGGTACAATTTAAAGCAAGTTGCACGTCTTCTAAGGCATCCTGCCAAGAGCGTTCTGACGTTTCTACCGAAGTGAGCATGCTCTTAAGCGTGCTCATAGTGCGTTCTACCTGCCCGTTTGCGCGGCTAGACCCTGTCGCTACAAGATGCAAGTTAATGTTATGAGTGTCACAAAACTCCTTAAAGTCTTTACTAACGAAACACCTACCTTGATCGGCTATCACGCGTTTGGGGGCGCCAAATAACGATACGCTCGACTTAAGTGCTTTTATTGCACTTGCGGTATCTAGCCGGAGAGTATGGTAAAGCAACACAAATTTGGTAAACGCGTCAATAATAACAATAACGTATTCCTTGAGGTCGTTTTTCCCGCTTAACTTGCCGGTTATATCCACGTGAACTGTATGCCACGGAACACTGACTTTCGGGATAGGATGAAGTTCAGCTTGCACTCGGCCGGAAGAAGTCTTTGAGATTCTGCACGTAACGCAATTGTCCACGAATTTGCGAACATATTTTGATATATGTTCAAACCAAAATGACTCGTAAAGTTTGTCACGAGTCTTCTCCCAGCCAAGATGCATAACTGATTCATGCACATGATTAATTACCGACCAACGATATGCGCGCGGAACTATAGGCAGGCAACGTGTACGATTGTTGTGTTGTACTTTACGGTGCAAGACGCCTGAGCGGATCTCGTACGTCTTAGCTACATCAGGTGACAATTGTTTTTCGTTCAGTTTACTTACAATTGACTGAATTTCTGGATCACGCAACTGTTCAGCTAACAACCAGTTTTCAGACAGAGACGCAATATCGACTTGTTTTTGCTCTACCTTTTGAAAAGTAGGGATTGAAGTTACAGAAAGCGGATTGCGAGATAAAAAGTCTACATGAGACATACGTTTTCCTTCTCTGTAAATTATATCAAAATTGTACGACTGTAAGTACGCCCACCAACGATGTACTCTTGGGGTTAAATCGACTTTATTTCGAGAAGCCTTTAGGGAGTTGCAGTCAGTGATGACATCAAAATGGCGACCTTGAAGATAGTAGCGAAAGTGCTTCACGGCGTTAACTACTGCTAAGGTCTCCAACTCGTACGAGTGGTACTTGGACTCTGCTTTAGTGGTACGCTTGCTGAAGTACTCTACGACATGGAGCTGGTCGTCTTTCTTTTGAAAGGCGATCGCACCATATCCGATCGAACTTGCGTCGCAATGCAATTCAATTGGGAGCTCGGGGTCGTAAATCATTAACACAGGTTTATCAGTTAATGTCGCAATTATTTGCTGACGAATTTGTTCATGCTCGGGCTCCCACTTGAATTGTTTGCTAGTTGTTAATATGAACAAGGGGGTCATCATTTTGGAAAAGTCTTTAACAAACTTTCTAAAATACGAAGCCAGACCAATAAACTGTCTAAGCTGGTGTATATTTTCAGGAGGAGAAAGCTTTGTCAATGCTTCAATTTTCCTTGGATTGGGTCGTACTTCGCCGGCTGTGATGTCATAGCCAAGAAAATCAATGCGTTGCTTTAAAAAGGAACACTTTTTAACATTCAGTGAAAAACCAGCCTTTGACAGAGCTGTCAAAACTTCACGCAACCTATACAGTCCCTCCTCGACGGTAGACGAAGGAATTAAAATATCGTCTATATACAAAATGACGTAACTAAACATAAGCTCTTTTAAAGCATTCGAAACTGCCCGCTGAAAAATGCTCGGTGCATTACGAAGTCCAAATGGCATCGCTAAATATTCGAATTGACCGTCCGGGGTCACAAAAGCAGACCGTTCAATACTGTCGGCATCTAATATCGGAATTTGGTAAAAACCGCTCGCACAATCTAAACTTGTAAAGTACATGGCACCTGAAAGTCGTGATATTTGATCGTTAATGAGTGGCAACGGATATCTATCGGGGACTGTGTTATCATTAAGTTCTCGAAAGTCTGTAACCATGCGCTTGGACCCATCCTTTTTGTCTACTAAAAGGTTGGGACTCGCAAATGGCGAACAACTAGGTCGAATGATATTAGCGTCTAGTAACTCTTGCACACGTTCACGCATCACTTGTTTGTCATCCGGACTAAGACGATAAGGTTTTCGTTGAACGGTACGGTTCGGATCCTTCAAGCGAATCTTAAGTTCACCAGTTGACACTCGAGTACGAGGCAAACCGTTTACAAAAGTGTGCGAAAACTCATTCAACAACGCGATCAAACTATTTCTATTTTCGTCCGCAATATCTGTGTCAATGTTAGAATTGTTTACATCAACCGCACTGCAAACTACCTTCGGTTTTGAAATAATTATTTGTGCACCCGTTAAACTAACTGTTAAGCCGGTAGTTAGTATTTCGCGACCGATCATTATGTCATACTTAATTTCATTGTCGTTAACAACGTGAAATAAGACTTGTAAACAAACACCGTTAATTACCAAGTCGCATAATATCTGTTCAGTACTATACACGTTTGAGTTTCCTATGCCAGTTATACAAACAATGGAATTAGTGCACAAACCCGAGGAAAATCGACCACTGACACTTTTCTTAACGAGAGAACATTCAGCACCGGAATCGAAGTAAAATGGGTACGACTCACCATGTATTTGTAGCTCCCCGCACACGCCGCTCATTTCGCAGCTGTCCACACGTCGCTCGGAAGCAGCACCGCGGACGCCGCTGCCGACGTTGCCGCTGCTACCGGCGCCGCCGCCAGGCCGCGCTGCACCGGACCCAGGCGTGCCGCTCTGGTTTGGACAGTGTAGTGATATGTGCCCCGCGTTGCCGCAGCGATAGCAGACCGTCGTCTTTTTCCAGTCAGGTTTGCTTGAAGAAGATGTGACATATGTAGCAGGAGCAGCAGGTGTAGAATTTTGTCTTGCTAATTTCTTCGATCGGCAATCAATTGCTTTATGACCAATTTTCCCGCAGTAATGGCACTTGATAACGGGTGTAAATCTAGGTCGTTTGGAATCCAATCCGGTTGAGTTCGTAACGTCTCGATCTTGCTTACGTTTCAACGAAAAAGCCTTCAGTTCTTGTAGCAACTTATTTCTTGATGTAATTTCGGTGGTAAATGCCAACCGACTGATACGTGGATCGATTTGGGCTATATGAGCGAGCACATATGATACGGCGATCTCTTCTGTCTGCATATTCTTCCATCTGGCCATTATTGACGTAATTAGACGACCTGCGTAGGCAGCAAGGCTTTCTCCCTCCTTGGGTTTGCCAGAGTTGATGTTAATAATAGTCGCAGCACAAGATTCTACGTAATCGTAACGTGCTAAGAACAAATCCTTAAATTGCAACCAGGTCATTCCAGAATGAGACACTTGTGATAGCCATGACGAAGCAGTTCCTTTCAATGATTTGCTTAGTGCGATTATCAAGGCGCCGCCTTCAATTGGTCGTTCTACCAGGCATATGTCCACCGTCGAACACCAAGCACGTGGGTCAGCTTCTGGTAGTTCAGGGTTAAATTCTGGCAACGTGATCGATGGCGGAGACGGTGACTTCATTGCCTTGATGAGCTCCAACATATGGTGATTTTGTTGCTCAAATAAAGCGCGCCAAGGTGAGTCTTCCTGCGCCCGAGCTGATCCCACTTCTGATGTCGACGCAGACACAGGCTGAGTGTTTGGAACACCGGCTTCTGCATCTTTGGATGAGGGTTCTGACATGGTTGAAGGGCTGGGTACTCAGGCGACAAGGAAAGCAGCAGAATAATGTTTTACGTAGCGTTTACTCAATTGAAGTCACTTAGGTACTAAATACAAAATGGCAGTGAACCGACAGTTTCGATGTGTTGTTGCCCTTTGGAATTCAGATTGAAAAGTGTCCGGGTGCTACGAGGCACCCATATTTATAAGGTGGGTTTCCCACCCATTCCAACCGGCAAACGACTCACCGACTCTGTCCACGAGGTGCTACACTAGCGCCACGGCGTTCACTTTATTACTTTAAAAGACAGTTCAAATCAGCAACTATTGTTATCAAATTAACACTAAATGTGTTAGAAAATAATTATCTGCGACACATAAATAAAATGACTCACATGACGACTTATTCAAAAAGTAATTCCAGACATTTTCAAAATCTAAAATTATTCTAGCCGAAGCTGGAAAATATTCAATTTATGGACGAGTTGATGTGGAAACGAAGATGAAGCCCTCTACTGTACCGAGTACATTAATAGCCCTTTCCGCTGAGGCCGGCATAGTGCTTTCAACAACTGCTGCAAGGAAATGAAATAAAAAATATTTACATTTATACATTAGGTATAGGGTAGGTATATATAGGTACATTAATGTGACATATATACACAATTATGAAAAGAATAAACGCTTCATAATGTCATAAGGCTTTAGTGACCTCGAAAGTTTGTTAAAATAAGCAGCACGTTTTTAGAGCACGGTATTTTGCTTTTTTTAGGTTTTCCATGAAATTATGTTTACGTAAACTTTTGCATGAGTTTTTCCAAGATTTCTCAAGCAAAAAATTATTTTGTTTCGTGATTTTTTGTTAGGGTGAGAATGTTTGTATCACATCACAAGACGAAAACATGTTTGAAATACACTGTTCACTTTGAGATAAAAAATGGAGGAAACTGTAGAATGTTTTGTTCTGTAGCATTATCCCCGCCAGGAATGACGCTGGTTTTTTAAACTAAGTTTTTAATTATAAGGTCTTCCATTCCCCAGGCGTTTGGGATGAAAGTGTCAAATGCATATAAAATTGTATTTATTTTGGCAAATCTCTAATGTATGTAAGTTTTTTTTTCTCGAGTCGGATGAGAACCCAATTCGGATGCCCTCCGGACTTTTCAAGGCCAGATAAAAATCATTAGGTACATTTTTCCACGCCACGGATTGATTCCGGGCCGGTTTTTATCGCTTCCGAGAGATTCCGGATGCATGAAGTCCAAGTCTTTGAACCAAAAGATATCAGCGAGCACAAGGTTGCAAAATATAAAGTAGAAGAAAAATATCATTGGACATTGCAATGCAAAATGCAGTGATGGAATATGTTTCTTTAAATGGGCAGTTTTGATATATTTTTCAATGAAAAGGGAGGTTGTTTTTTGGGACATCCAATAGCCGGTTCGTTGTTCCTCTAATTGACAATAAAAAACCCAATCATGCGTACTTACTAGTAAGATTGTCTAGTTACTACTACAAAAACAAGACAAGACAGACGCACTCCCACTTCTGTATTCTCGCGGCTATTGTAAACAATCGAAACGTCAAGGTTAATGCTATTTAATCCACGATTGAGTCCCGTTTTGGGATTCTTTGGGTTTTTGACAAGATGGCGTCGCTTTCTTAATTGTTTTTAATTTTTTGCATATTTTGTTGTTTAATGGATAGTAATGATGTATTAATATGCAGTAAATTAACATTCAAATGTGCAGTATAACGAAGAATTCAAGTTAGAAACACGTATCGCCTTTGGAATGATTGCTCCAAGAAAATCCCATCTGGTCTTCGTAAAGTTCTACCTACATCGCTTCACGGAGGCTAGAGGATCACCGTACAACGTCGAATTATGTTTTTTTAAATATGTATATGTAACTCCTAACCTTGACACTGGCAGAATTGTCCCAATGGACAGAAGCCATTTAATAAAGAATTCAATTGAATTGAGTCCCGTTTTAATGCATTAGTGTAGTCGTTTTAATAGGAATGGACTGCTTAATGATTATTCAACATAATTATCTTACTAGTAACACAAGACAACCAACAACTCGTAACTACGCGGACGACTAACAATGAACAACTTGCGAAAAGGCCCGACTCTTCCAAGTTGCCAACTTCTGATAGACGGCTACACGTGAAGCGCAGGAAAATAGTACACGTAGTAAATAGTATTTTTTTAATGTTCCAGTGTGGGGATAAGACAACTGGTGAAATTACTAGCATAGAGGCATTCCACTTACCTAAGTGCTTAGGGTTGGCAACGCATTTGTAGTTTTGTGATTGTAGTTTTGAGAATGTAAATGTCTAAAAGTCTCAGATCCCACTGAACAAATAGCCTCAGTGCTCGTCTGTCTTATTCTTGTCATAAAAAAAGATAATTGTAGTGTATGCAAAGTAAAACACGGTCTATCGCAAACTGGCTTTATTGGATGGAGGGTAGGAAAGTAACAAATGTTAGTCTACCGTACATAACACTTCCCTTTCAAACTAAGACTACAGTTAAAAGTTCAAGTCTTACAGTTTAACTTAAATATTAGAAGAAGTAGTTTAACTTAATCATACAAAATAAAATAAAAAGACATACACATAAATATCTTTTGAGACCACTGAGCTGCACTACCTAAAACCAGCAAGCACCGAATTATTGAGCTCTAATGTGATAAGAAGTTCTTGTATACATACAGTTATTGGTATCCTTAACAACATATGATCTAAAATTATTAATTTGAACAATTTTTCCCAGCAACCATTTATTTGATAATGGATCTTTCTTAAACCACACCATTTGATTTATCTTAAAACTATATTTTTGTTTTGTATTCCTATTATAATTTTCTTCATTTCTCTTAAAAGTTTTTTGAAATTCCAACTTCACTCCTGAATTTATTTTCGACTGTAAATGCAAACGTGTGCATGGCAGTTTAGTTTTTAAATTACGATTCATCATTAGCTGAGATGGAGAAAAGTTAGTTCCTGATACTGGAGATGATCTGTATTGTAAAAGTGCTATTCTAAAATCTGTTCTATCTTCTGAACATTTGATTAACATTTTTTTCGCAATTTGGACTGCTCTCTCAGCCATTCCATTCGACTGTGGATATCTTGGGCTTGAATAAGAAAATTTAAATCCCCATTCAGCAGCAAAGTTTTTACATATTAATGAATCAAACGGTACATGATCAGCTACAACTTCCATGGGTACTCCATAACAAATAAAAATATCTATTAATGTATTAATTATGCTTTGAGCAGACTTGTTGTTAAGTTGTTTTATATCTAGCCATTTTGACATATAATCATATATAACAAGATAACTCTTCTTCTTAAATTCCATGATATCAGTTCCTATTTTAGAGAAAGGCAAGTTCGGTATTTCATGTGACAGCAAAGGTTCCTTTGTATTATTATTTTGATACATTTGACAAACATAACATTTTTTAACAAAGCTTTCAATATGATGATCAATTTGTGGCCAGTAGTAAAGATTACGAGCAACTTGTTTCATCTTGGTTGTTCCTATATGGCCCTCATGTAATTTTTGCAAAAACACTAAACGTAGCGACTGTGGAATCATTAATCTGTGAGCAAAGAATACTAACTGTTGATCTACTGATATATCTTGCCTAAATTTATAAAAAGGCTTCACATTATCTGGTACATTTTTTAAATTTTCTGGCCATCCATTCTGATTATAATTGCTTATTATCTTTAATTCTTGATCATTCAAAGTTTCTATAATTAAGTTTTTCTTTTGTTCATCAGTGCATTGCAAATAAGATGCCTGCCCAATACAGTGGATAACTTCATACATATATGACTGATCTTCATCAGTTTCATCTAAATATGAACGTGATAACAAGTCTGCAATATGCATCAATTTTCCTTTTAAATATTTAAATTTAATATTATATTTTAATAACTTTAATTTTAATCTCTGTAGTCTTGTGGATGGGATTTCATGTATGCCTTTTTTTAATAAAGTTTCTAATGGCTTATGATCATTCAAAACAGTACATTGCTTTCCATAAATAAAATAATGAAATTTTTTAGTTGCCCATACCACGCTCAATAACTCTTTTTCAATTTGGGAAAAGTTCTTTTCTGAAGCTGTCAAACTTCTTGATGCATAACTTACTGGTTTGTTATTTTGCATTAAGCAACAACCCAGACCATCTTTACTGGCATCACACTGAATAGTTACTTGTTTTGTGGTGTCAAAATTTTGTAATATGGGTGTAGTACTAATTTGCTTTTTTATACTTATGAAAGTTTCTTCATGAATGTTGGTCCATATCCAAGTCACCTCTTTTTTTAACAATGCCTGTAAAGGTGCCGCCAAATCTGCTAGTTTATTTATAAAAGTTCTTAAATAATTCACCATACCTAAAAATATTTGTAATTCTTTTTTACTCTTTGGACTTTTCATATTTAATATTGCTTTTATGCGATCTGGATCAACACTCATGCCATCCTTTGAAAAAACATGCCCAAAGTACTTGACTTCTTCTAATTTGTACTGAAATTTTCTTTTGTTAAATCTCACATTATTTTCTTTAGCTCTTTCAAAAACTTTAGTTAGAATTTTGTCATGTTCCTCTTCATTTTCAGCACAAATTAAAAGATCATCACAATAAATCACAACTCCTGGAATATCTCCAAATGTCCTCTCACTATACTTTTGAAATATCTCTGGTGCCACTGATAATCCGAACGGTAATCTACGGAACTTGTAACAACCTAGTGGTGTACTGAAACTACAGAGATCTGTTGAATTTTCTGTTAATCTAATATTATAAAATCCGTCAGATAAGTCTAGAACGGAAAACACTTTTTTATTTGCTAGTTTTGCTACAATTTCCTGTAAAGTTGGTATTAAATAATGTTCTCTTACCAATACTTCGTTCAATTCTTTAGGATCCAGACATATTCTTAGACTTCCATCACTTTTTTCTATTATTACCATATTACTAACAAACGACTTGGGATGTTCTACCTTTTCAATAATTCGGTGCTCCTCAAGGCTTTTTAATTTTACCTTCAAACGATCTAACAAAGCATGAGGAACTCTTCGAGGTGGCTTTACTACAGGTTTTGCCCCAGGTTGGACATGCAGCTCCAGTGGTAACTCAAATTCACCAACACCCTGAAACATTTCAGCAAAATTATTAATGACAGTCTCCTTATTATTCCTGTTAATAATATTAATATTAATGTTACTGAGCAGTTTTAGATCAATTAATGATTTTAGTCCTAAAATTGGTCGAACATTTTCTTTTATTATTACAAATTCTGTTTCATACAAATGATCATTGAGGGTAATGCCTAATTTAACTGTACCTAATGGTCTAATTGTTGTTCCACCAAATGCTTCTAGCAGAATTGTTGTCCCAGAACATTTTGGATTTTCATCATTTAAAATCTTTTTTAAATCCCGAAAACAAAGAACATTTACTTGCGCACCAGTGTCACATTTGAAGAGGTACTTTTTATTTTCTATTCTTAATGTAACCATCCACTCATTGTTTTTAATATTATTTCTTAATGAGTGACAAACCTTTACTAGTCATATGTCATGTACAAAGTTATCATTAGCAGTGTTATTCATTTGATGCTGTTGTACATCTTTTTCTTCTCTAATAACATGTACTGGCTTGTTTTTGCAACCTTTTGCAAAATGGTTCATTCTATGACATTAAAACTTACATAACTTACTTAACAAACTGTTACATGAAACATATTTGTATGACATATATACTTACTTATTAGTATTTGTGATTTTAACACAATATGTTAGACTTAATAGATACGGTATAAATGAGACAACTTATATAATATTGACACTACGAATCTAACTCATCTGTGTTAAAAAGGTGTAAATAAACAACCTAAAACTAAATCAGAAATATTTACTATATACTAGCGTCCCGCCCCGCTCCGTTTTAAACAATCCTACAGTAATAATAGCTAGGATAGATTATTGTTTGTTTTGATTTTTACGCGGTCTTAGATTAACGCCAGGCTCGTAGCGCTTAGCATTAGTGAGATGCTGACGCTGACGACCCGGGGTTGCTAAACTGTCGACAACGCCAGTGCTGTCACCTGCATGCAACTTTGACGTCACTAAGTCATCGGTGGGTGAGCTTATGCTCACTGCTGTCGGTGACTGGCCCTGTACGGGCGTCGACCAACCCTCTTCTCCATCTTTATCTATTTGGGTACCAATGTCGTCCGAACCAACAGTATTGTAGGGAGACGGAACATCAACACAGGAAAGAGAGTGTCGAGATCTCGAATCTCTATTGATCAGCTGATCTATGTGCCGCTTACATGTTACGTCATCATTTGTCTTAACAACATACGACACCGGCCCAGTTCGATCGACTACTACGCCCTCCTTCCATTTGACGTTCTTGTCGTTGTAATTACGAACAAGCACTTGGTCCCCTGGACGCGCGGCTCTCGGCGCGCCGCCGCGCCGCGCCTCCTGCGCGGCCTGGCTCGTGCGCACCAACTCGCCCGCGCACGGCGCGCACGCACGGCACACGCGCTCTATATCGGCGTCTACCCCGTCCCACCACAAGTAGTTGCGGGCCACCTGTTTCATTTTTACTACCCCAATATGACCACTGTGCAATTCTTCTAGTATCGTGTCACGAAGTGTGAATGGTATTACAATTCTATAACCCCAAACTAAGCATTCGTGTTCAATAAATAAATTATCTTTGCGTAAAAAATATGATCTCTCTGTATCATCTTTTATACTATGCGGCCACCCAAATTTTACGTATCCAATAATCTTATTGAGAAGAGCATCTTTTTTTGTTTCTGACTGAACTTCATAAAACGTTATCGGTAATTTGTCTTCAATAAAATTAAAATAACTGATGTCATTATTACCGATTGCCTCGTGCTTTGACATTTGCAACGGTAAGCGAGATAGCATATCGGCAAAACAGTTGCGAGCTGAAGGCACAAACTCGATGTTAAAATCGTAAGCAGCAAGCCGTACCGCGTACCGCTGCAATCGACTTGCCGCTGTCTGTGGGATGCCCTTGTTTTTCCCAAATATATAACTAAGAGCTTTATGGTCACTCCGTAATGTAAAGTGACGGCCGTATAGGTATTGATGGTGCTTCGTGACACCGAAGACAATCGCAAGCGCCTCTTTGTCTACCTGCGAGTAGTTAAGCTCGGCGGGCGCGAGCGTGCGCGAGGCGCAGCTGACGGGCCGCTCCGAGCCGTCGGCGTACCGGTGCAGCAGCGCCGCGCCCAGCCCGTACGCGCTGCTGTCGACCGCGAGGATGAGCGGCAAGCCCGCCTCATAATGAGCCAAGACCGGACCACTGCTAAGCACTTCCTTAATTTTACTAAAGGCCTGTTCGCATTGTTGGTTCCACAACCATTTGACGCCTTTCTTTAGTAAACTATATAATGGTTTTAAAATATTACTTGAATTAATGCAAAATTTCGAGTAAAAATTTACAAGACCCAAAAAACTTTTTAATTGGGAAATATCTTGGGGGGTCGGTGCCGCAACGATTGCCTTAATTTTATTTACGTCGGTATGTAAACCGTTCTTGTCTATGCGATATCCTAAGTAGGTGACACTGTCCTTAAAGAACTCACATTTTGACCAATTAACCCGTAATCCAGCATCTTTCAATCTTTCTAAAACAGAACGTAAATTCCTTAAGTGGGTTTCTTTATCCTTCCCTGTCACGCAAATGTCGTCTTGGAATGCGACCGTGGACGGCAAGCCATGCAGCGTTTCCTCAATTATTTTTTCAAAATGTTCTGGTACACATTTGATCCCAAACGGTACACGTTTGTAAATAAATGTCCCAACATGCGTGGTGATTGCCGTCATCGGTTGCGAGTCCTCGGTTAAAAGTACCTGCTGGTAGGCATTGGACAGATCTAGTTTTGAGTACTGTTCTCCACTTGCAAGTGTGGCAAAAATATCCTCTATGCGAGGGAGTGGATAATGAAAGTCTTTTAATCGTGGATTTATTGTGACCTTATAATCACCACATATCCTGATGTCGCCATTTTTTTTAACTATTGGGACTATAGGAGTCCCAAAATCTGAACGGTCCACTTTGTAAATGACGTCATCGCGCTCTAGGCGCTCCAACTCGCGCTCGACCGGGCCGCGCAGCGCGAGCGGGAGCGCGCGCGCCTTCACGAACGTGGGGGTTGTGTCCGCTAAGTGCAGTTGCATACGACTCTTATTAAACGTTCCCAACCCGCCAGCAAATACCTCAGGAAATTCATTTAGCAACGCTTGAATAGACTTATTTTCATCGCCTTCAGTTATGTTATTGCAACAAGTTATATCTAAGCCTAATTGTCTAATCCATGTACGGCCTAATAGGGGCGGGCCACCGTTCTCAATTACAAATAGGTTCAACTGCACACAAATAGATTCATATTTAACATTGACAATCAGATACCCTAAGGGTTCGATAACATTTCCCGTGTACGATTTAAGTTTCAATGTTTTTTTATGAATAACGTGATGGGAGAAAAAGTCATCATAACATTTTTTTGAAATAGCTGAGATTTTGCTGCCTGTGTCAATTTCAAATCGAAAATTCTTATCATCAACTGTTAATTTTACATAATAGGGCCCGTCACTCCCTTCACAATTTAAATTATAAAAATCTAATTCACTATCATCTGAATCATTTAAAAAAAACTGACCTTTATTGTTCCTCTGCTGCGAGTTCAATGAACTTACAGCTCGTCCATCAGTCTTAGTACAAACCGTTTTCAAATGGCCACGTTCACCGCACTGATCACAATTGTAATTCTTGAACCTGCACTTGGCCGGTATGTGGCCCTCCCTGCCACAGCGGGTGCAGGCCCTGCCCGGCGCTCCCCGCGCCGCTGGTGCGGCCGCCGGGCGGGTCCCGCCGCCGTGGGCGCCGCCGCGGTACGGCCGCGCTCCCGTCGCACCGAAACGATGCAGGCCTTCGGCCGGCCCCGCGGCACCGTGCGCCGCCGCCGTCGCCGCGTGCCTGTCCGCCGCCTCCAGTGCTAACGCGAGCTCCACTGCTCGTTTATAATCTATGTTTTGTTCGGCAAACAACCTGGATCTCATATCCTCGCTGTGGAGACCGGAGACGAATTGATCTCTTAAGTTTATTTCTAGTGTGCTGCCAAAATTGCAAGTTTTCGCAAGATGCTTTAAATGCTGCAAGTAATCACTAACGGTCTCCCCTGGCTGTTGTTTCCGCTGTCGAAACACATGACGTTCCGCGATCTCCGACCTTTGCGGCTCCAAATGTTTTTTAACAATACTTTCCAGTTCATCAAACGTTTTGGTCTCTGGATGATCCGGCGCACACAAGTCACACATGAGCTCATAGCATGCCACGCCTACATGCGTGACCAAAGTAGCCACATGCAAATCCTCTTCGATACTGTTCAAGGCTATGAACTGTTTTATTCGCCGACAATACGCGTCCCAGTTATGTGTACCGATCACAAACGCTTCTATTTTCCCGAACGGCATTATTATAACGATTAACACTCGCGTTCGATTAATATTACGTAGTTATCAATTAAATAACGACTGCGCCAATGTAGTGTATGCAAAGTAAAACACGGTCTATCGCAAACTGGCTTTATTGGATGGAGGGTAGGAAAGTAACAAATGTTAGTCTACCGTACATAACAATAATAACAAGGTAAAAGTGTATTTTCCGCCTTTGCGATTCCGTCTCTTTTCGACTGCTGGACAAAAGCTTCTCTACTTACTTTAAATGATTAAGGAAAAAACCCTATCTTTTTTGCTTTCATGGCAATGAAAGATATCGAGTTGATATTTTCACTTTGTAGCTTTCTGGCTGATTTAGCAATTTAACTACCCCGCACAGATCAAACGTATTTAAAGTGTTTTCAACACACGAAGTCGCGCTACTTAACTTAACTTTTAAGTACATTGACGCATCTGAAAATGTCAGCGTGAATGGTGGGGCTTAACTTTATAAACAATATTTTTCAATAAGGTTTTACACATAGCAGAAGCTCGCAAAATTTCAAGCTGATTATGTATGTCCAATTCAATGTAACATGGATATATTATGTAAGGTCCAATTTGTGCTGACGTCAAAACAAAAAAAAACAAAAACTGTGCAAAAAAAACACGTCTTATACATAACGTCACTGATTAGTGATTGCACTTGTCTTATACTTCCTTGTTCGCTTCCGCGAGGCTAACCCGGCCAAATTTGAAGGTATAGAACAACGCATTTTGACCTTCAAACACTTTTATATGGTACTATCTATTTTTAGCGAACTGAGGATTAGTTTTAACATCCGCAAATGATTCATTTGAAAGTTCGTAATCAATCGTTGTCATTACGATGCCTAGTCTAGTTTTTGCTACCAGCAGAAATATACATTAATGTTATTTATTAAATTGACTGTTATTGTCAAAATACTACTAATACCTAGTACCGGTATTAGCTAGCTAGCTACTCTTAAATTTTACACATACACTTTTAAGTAATTTAATCGTAGTTCTTGCACTGTCCTATCTCCGCGAATCATCTTGATCCTAATCAGTATTATCATTCATCTTGTAGAACCTCCATAGACCCGCTTCTTTAGAATTGCTTATACCTCAACCTCAGCAAACCACATCTGGATTTCCAAGTTACAAGAAATTCTCGTCCAAGACCCATATTTGACTTATCCCAGGATCAGAACAAATCTAAATTCTACCTTCTCAACCAGATTTTCAGTCAATCTATTTTAGCACATGTTTAATAGGATATTACTAATATTAATCAGTTTCTCTGCACGCCAGTGTAATCTTCAACAAAAGATAAAAGAGATTTCATGGGCTCGTGGTCGCGAACTCTCCTATACCCTATGCAGAATTGAATTCTGTCCTTCGGGGACGGGCTACTGAAAAGCTGGTGGTATTTCACAAATAAATGATATTTAAAAGCAAGCATGTTTGTAAAAACATGCGCCCATACCACTATCATAGGCATCACAGCTTCCACTGGATCCTTTTCTCGAATTGTGATCTCACGATATTTGTTACCTTTGCTTTTAAATATCATTTATTTTTGAAATACCACCAGCTTTTCAATGAAAAGAACATTCGTATGTAAACGGATAGCGGGTAGTAGGTACTTGCACATACCTAATTGTCAGTATAAGTCCACCCCTTGTTTCACCATCCTGACAATGACAGGTCACAGCTGACATTTCAGTGTAAATTGCGTAGCTAATATGAATCCCAGTTATGTGGAACTTGTAAACTCTGCAACGTATACCGAATAGTCACCTATCAACTGTCATTGTCAAGCTAGTGAAATAGGGGACATATTATATTAAAATAAGAACACATAACACTTATTGCGTGTGCCTCCAATTTTACTAATTAATGTATTTTAGTAGTTTTCCAGGGATATACACCTACATTGATAAATATTAGCATCTCACAAAACAAGTCAAACAAATTCAATATTATGTTTACTTCGTTGGAAATATTTCCACAAATCCCCTTCAATCCCATATTAGTTTTTGTTGACAGCACACGTTTTTCACCCCTGCAAAATGGACTGTATTTACTTTTATCCACAGTTAATTTTTACAAAAATGCGTTTAAAATATTACACGTCCGTTCCCGCTGACAACTCGACTGTTTGTGACAGATGTCGGCCGCCATTTTGGATTGCTGGCGACGGTGACTGGCCGCATAGAATTTGTGTCTCAACCTACAGAGGCTTAACCGACAATAGACGAATATTATTTAAAATCTTATCGACACTGGTTTATGGTTTAAAATTAAACTTGTTATCATTTAAAGTTAGGCTTAAAGCTAGCTAATAACATGGCTTAATAAACAAAATGAGACACCTTTTTGTATCAATCGTGCTACCGATACCTTTTATTATTTAAATCTTTTACTACACTGACAAAATTGGATTTTTATCAAACAAATCTACTTAGTTATAGAAACGACCAGAGCTTAAGGGTAATGTTAACATCAATAACAATCTTATCTCTGAGCTTTTAGCTGTAAGGGATCGAACTACTGACCCTCTTTGCGGTGCTGAGGCTCTACTTTGAAATCCGTAATTCGAACTTCGTCTATTGCTATCCCTTTTGCTCTCGACGCGTCACTAATTCGCAAGAAAGTGACGGGGCGATCTGAAGTTCGAATTACTGATTTCAAAGTAGAGCCCCTGGAGTCCTCGTGAAAAAGGGTACAAGTCGACTTATCTCGTAATAAAAAAACGGTATATATATGAACGGAGTTATACTAGACTTAAACCCTTTTTCACTTGATCTTCAGAAGGCTTAGACCCTTTTTCACTAGGTCCGCACTACGGAATAGAAAAAACAGTGGAAGTGGCATGAGTTTTGCTTAGTATCAGACCTGAGGGGCTATTGTCTAACGCACTCGCAATCGCAACCGGCTTCAAAGTGGAGCAATTGTTTTCATTTTGTACGCAGACAAGCCTTCGATTTTCAAAATGAAAACGATCGTGATTGCGAGTGCATTAGACAATAAGCCCTCAGGTAGGTACCTACTCTACTTTGAAATCCGTACTTCGAACTAAGTACGTCTATTGCTCCCCCCGTCTTCGTCTTCGTCTATTGTTCGTTTATCCCTTTTGCTCTCAACGCGTAACTAATTCGCAAGAAAGTGACGAGGCGATTCGAAGTTCAAATTGCGGATTTCAAAGTAGAGCCCCTGTTGTCGCCAATACTCAAACTATCATAAAAACAACACGTCACCAAGGAAAATGTTTTTGGTGCGGCTATCGTTTTTACACTCCAAAATAGCACAATAAGGCATGCATGTATTTCCTATTTTAGAAATATCGAAACAACGAAATATCGAAATAAGCGATCGCGGCAAAAGTATGGTTGCGCGGAACTCCGCATAACCGGGTCATTATTCGAGCGTTTCAACCGCCGTACTTTTGTGGACATATTTTTGAAGAATCGGGCGTTTATTTTGATGCCGTTTTTGGATATTTTTTAGATGTCCGGTAAACTTAGATATCTAACCAGAAACGAAATCGAAATCTGCAGCCACTTCTACAAAAATGTGACCACGAAAGTGATTCGGAACAAACGCCCAAATAATGACCCAACCATGCTACACGCCCACTTGACACTTCTACTGTTTTTCCTGTTCTGTGGTCCCCAGTAACCTTAACCAGGTCAGCAGGCCAAACAAGTCGTTAATGTTGGACAGAATGCAGGAATGAAATGCTTTATCACCGGTCAAGAATACTGTGATCCGTCGGAACAACCGCACGCGATGTCGTACCGTTTTTATCAAAGATTTTACCATAATTTGTTAGATATATTCAATCTATATATATAAAAGGCAAACCTGACTGACTTATATATCAACGCACAGCCGAAACTACTGTACCCAGAAACTTGAAATTTAACCTGTAGGGGTTCCTTTCATGATGTAAGTGAGCACTAAGAAATCATTTTCCGAAAATCCACCCCCAACGGGAAGAAATGGGGGGAGTAGCGGGAAACTAATTCTACGCGTACGAAGTCACGGGCGTCCTCTAGTTTCATTATATGAAGTTAATCTACACTAATATTATAAAGAGGAAAGATTTGTATTTTTATATGTTTGTAACGAATAAAACTCAAAAACTACAGGACCGATTGCAAAAATTGTAAATTGAAACAACAGAGCTTCAGCAGAAAATAGCTTTCGATGAAGTGAAATTCGGTAAATTTAAACATTCGATGAAAAAAAAAATCGGTGAAACAAAGGGACTCCTTTTTTCGGTAAATGATGGGTTATCTTAAGCCAAGTTTATGTAAAAACCATCTCCTAAATCCATAAACAACCCGGATACATAAATATTACATTCTAAATGCCTCTGCAATTACCCTCCACCCCCCCTGACCCTCCAGGGGTCGTTAATCAGTCCCCTATTACAACATGATATTATGTTATACCTCGAAATTGCCTGTTAGGACACGAGAATTTGCTGCAGGAGCTAAACTACTAACAATTTAATTTTAGGTGACGGAGGGACGTTATTGGTTGGCTATATTTTGAAAATGGAATTAGTTTAAGATTTGTCTCAAATAAAATTGGACTGTAAGATCCGATACTATAATGTGAACATTAAGATGAACCACATCGATAACCGATACTTTAATGACATGCAATACTTTAATGTTAACATTAAAATACAACCACACATACAGGTTTCTTAATATAGGCCATTTGCTTATCGCTTCTGAACACATTATAGCGAAGTTATGTATTTAACTTTAGTCTGTATCATTCTTAATAGAAAAAGAAAATATCTTGCATTCTCGATTCTTATTTGTGATATTTTATAATAATATAAATATTATTGATGACACTAATGATAACAAAACGGGTTTTCGGGTTCCGTTAAGAATTATTTGGCAAGTTCCTATCCTTTGACGATGATGCAAGCGTCATGAGATTTATCGAATAAATATCCAATAGAAGAATCCACGGTATAAACCCATTAGTGTGAGAATTTATATTTATTTGTTTCTGCTTACGTATTACACTAGAGTACGCCCGCGATTTCGTACGCGTAGAATTTGTTTCCCGCTACTTTACATAACCCCTTTTTTTGCCGTGGGAAAAATCCTCGTGGATACCACCACGTCATCGTCATGGGGAGAAGTGGTGATTGTGTGTGACTTCTACTCACTAAAATCACACCAGGTGTTCCTCTCGCCGCCCTGTGGCAGGGTATGAGGAACGCTTTCACCTACGTTCGATACCCTTCCAAGAGGTTGTCTGCACTGCTCAGTTTAGGTTCAGAGAAAGGGACAGAGCTATAGCTTATATAGCTCTGTCTTTTTCTCACAACCTAAACTGAACTGCTTTGGTATGTCATGGTTACTCCCTAGGTCACCTCCAATAACCGCGACCAGAGGCGCTAAAAAGCGTTTTTAAACCAATCGAATCACTGGTAGATGACGTAATATGAAAAGTCACGTGATCTACCAGTGACGCGATTGGTTTAAAAACGAAACGAATAGAAACGCTACATAGTAAGCGTAATGCATCTTGTCTAGCGCCTGAGGTCTACGCGCGGTTCCGCCCAAGTGCACACTGCTCTAACCCCTTAGGGGATGAATTTACAAAAATCCCTTCTTAATGGCCCCTCCAAACTGTTTTTCAGTGGACGAGTAGGGTCACAACGCTACAACGCTACCGTTTGGGTCTAAATCTTCTAGCTTTCTTACAAATCTCCAACACATTATTACCCTATAGTTTTTTCCCATGGCATGTCTCGTAAAACCACGTGGCCACTTGATTCGTGTACCACGGCTAGCTAGGGCCGGGCCGGCGCGCCCTGGGGCGCGGCCTGCGGATATATTAGCTTGAAGGGTTATGCTGTAGACCAAAGCTAGAATACAATAGCGAAAGTACTTTTTGGGAAGGACGTAAAGAGCTAAGTATGAAAACGTTGACAATACGATAACAGGTCTAAAACAGGTTTTGATAGCTCTTATTTACGTCCTGAATAGAGGCCTTTAGCCTGTTTCTGTTTTCTATCGACTTGAAATGTATGGAGTTGACATAAGAGGTCAACGCAACCTGTCATCAGCTTACATCAGTCCTATACATTTTGTCGATTTTCGAAAATGAACGCGTGCATCTTGAATGAACGCTCAGAATTTAACGTAAATTGCTTATAAACTTATAGTATCAAACCAAGATTCTTTAAAACAATATCCATTCCGCCGTATCGTTGTCCTAACTCAAACAGGTGTGAGTGTAATAGAAACTTTTTAACGATAGCCGCGCCCTGCCCGCCGCGTCCGCAGAATATTATGCATAGAAACGACTGATTAATTGAGCCACGCCATAGCCTGCGACAAGATTGCGACGGTCGATAACTAAAAAAATAAAAAAAATCTTGCAATACTACAAATGTATTTCAGGAGCCAAATTGCCAAAATACATGGCGTGAAGTGAACATTATTTTGGCTGTCATGGGCCCCATACAGGAATGGTAGAGAACTCTCACCCGTATTCACAAACGTCACTATGAGGTCTCACAGTACTCACGAACGCACAGGGTGGTTCAAATCGTCTCATAAACAAAAGGTCGGTCAAAAAGGACCAATCACAAAGCTGTATTGAACGCAGTGCGTTTACTCATTGAAGCATCCCTTAAGTATTGTTTGTGAATACGGGTGTTTGTGTCCGAGTCCGAATTTCACTTGCCGGTTCTTTAACATAGACCCAGAGCTCCGGTGGTGACCCACTGGATTCAGGTGATACTACTAACTACTGACCGCAAGGTACTGAGATCGATCCAAAGGTCCAATGTCAATTTCTGATTTAATGAAATACTTTACATATTTTAGCGGTAGTAGGACCTTGTGCAGGTCCCGCCTGGATCGCTACCACCATCTTAATCTTCAAACTACCTCCAAGCAACAGTATTCGCATTGTGTTTCAGTCTAGGGACTTTAGTACTCATGGTTGGCAATGCATTTGACGTCTTAGGATTGCAGTCTTGAGAATTCAAATGTCTATGGGTATCGGATCCCACTTACCATCAGGTAGCCTGAGTGCTCACATGTCTTCTATTTGCCATAAAAAAGCTGGGATGATGATGTTTAAGATATTTAAATAAGTACCTAATTTAGATGAAGTGTCGCGTCTGCATGGTTAGTCTTTGCCGGCTGGAAACGGGCGCGGCGAGGAAGTAGGTGCGACCTATATGCGATCAATTGTGTGACGCTACTGGGCTGGATCTACTTTAATCATTACATCACATGGCTATAGGAGGAAAGGAAAACTAATGAAATCCGCATAACAACTTGTTTACTCTTGTTTTGTCGACTCTCAATAGAACGTTTAAATGTTAATTTGAACGTGTAGAAATATCAATTTATTTACTTTTTGTGCACTTTCTTGTGATTTTGCCTATCCTCGTACAATTAACAACAGATATTAAAGTTTAATTACCTAGTTCAAATTAAATTTGACATAATTTTAATTATATACTTACCTTATGTGCAATATAATTATTAAGTAAGTAGGTAAATAGAATGTAAGATTATTGAGCTAAAGCCCTCTCTTAATGTTGCTGTGCCCAACAGGGTCCATAATTAAGTTATAATTATATTTATCACTGTAATAGCTTAAGTTAGCTTGTCAACTGCCAACACATTGTGGAATGCAATAAACGTTTGAGTATTGAGTATTGAGTTTCCTCAGTCAGGTTAACTGGAAGAGATCCCTTAAGTTCGCCATTGTACACGTTAATCTTAAGTTTATGTACGAATTTATTTGTAATTGTTTTTTTTATGCAATAAAGAGTTTACATACATACATACATACGTATCATTTCGGAGAATTTTATTCATCGACACAATTTTCTAGGCGCAGGAGTGTTTGATTGTCACAAGTCTAACCCAAGCTAACCTACGTCATTACTATTTGAGATAACCTAAAACCCACAGCGCTTCAGCAGAAAATAGAAACAATCAATTTAAATGAAGTGAAATTCGGTGAAGTGACACATTTAACGATAAAATTGTCGTGGGTGAAAGAAGAGGACACCGTAAGACTATTACTATTTCATGTCCTCTTTTAAACGCAGCTTAAAGGCAGCAACTTGGCTGTGACCCTGGCATTGCTAATGTTTCTGGGTGACGGTGACTGCTTACCATCAGGTGGTTCGTTTGCTTCTTTGCCTTTTATGGTAATAAAAAAAACGAGAAGAATTCGCAAAAACGCGCAGCAGAGAGGCACAGCGGCGGCATGGCCTCCTCACATCTTACTAATCTTACTAATATTATTAATGAGAAAGTTTGTATGTTTGGACGTTTGTTACTCAATCACGTTTAAACCGCTAAACGGATCGGGATGAAACTTGGCACACATATAGGTTAGGTCCTGGAATAGGTTATAGAATAGTTTTCATCCCGGAATATTTTAAAGTTCCCGAGGGAATCACGATAATCGAAATCTACGCGGACGAAGTCGCGGGCAGAAGGTAGTAAGTGCAGAAAATAGTAAACCACAATCTAGTGACGAAGTTCAAAAAAAGGCATCGTAAATCAACTTCCCGCTTAATGAAATGAACCAATTAGACGCCTAGTTCAAATGCTATAAAATATATCGAGACGAGTATACTGACTATTGCCGAAAGATGTCGTGGTACAGTCAACCAATTTGATTTCTAGGCCACTTTGGACTATGTTAAAGTGACGTTGACAACCAAACGTTACAGACTTCTTATGATTTGGTTTACAACGTCACATTGACAAAGTCAATAGTGGCGTAGGAATCAAATTGGTTGACTGTACAGTTCCGGGGCAGCTTACCAGCAGTGGCCACTAAGTCAACTTTGGCAACTCAGGACCACAGTAGTGTACAGTACTCCAAGCTTCTCCTGGCTATCGCACCCTTACACTCGCAACTGACAGTATATCTGTCACTCGTGTTTCATACAAAAACGAAGATTGCCGAACTACATTAAGAAAATAGAAGCACTGTGCCACGTTGTTACTTTTAAGTTATAGTAGATTAGATAACGTATATTTCTCTGTAACGTATTTGTAATTATGGGCCTTGTTGCCTGAAATTAAGGTTTTCTATGGGCGATCTAACAGTTCGAAGTCGAAGCCTGTGAAAGGTGTTGGCACCAAAGGTCCTTCGGCTTTTGTACGAGTCATATGCCCAGCCCAAACCAAGGGGTATGTTTTGGGCTCTAGGTAGTCCGGTCACGCGACTATTATTATGCAAATAATTTTCATTTTCACCGTTTAACGCGATTCATTCGGCCTTCATTATTCATTGTTATTAATGGGGCAGAAATCGACACACCTTTGTTTTACATGACAGGGCTTTTAAATACATATACATATACATTTATTATACATATTGAGTTTTTATTTAGTGACTAGCTAAGTTGGCACAAAAAATGACATTAAATTTTCAAAGTAAATATAAAGTCTGTTCCTAGAGGAATGTTACTTCAAACTTTGGTAATTGTGTAGAGCACCTAATACACACACACACACATACACTCACGCGTTCATTTACAGAGTAGGGAAGGCAGAGCTACAGAATTACCAACAATTCTAAAAAATGTTGTTAATTCTGTAACGACGTTTTGCACGAACAGGCTAAGATGTTTACCAGTGAATATTAGTGACAGGTTGCAAGCCCATCGCCTAACAATACTACAAGCCTTTATTTCCTTATCACAACCAAAAGGACATCGTGTTGTAATCATTTTGCAACTACCTTTTACGTGCATTCGTGCATAATTTATTTAGCGCATTCAGTGCAAGCAATGCTCCGAGTGCTACGTAGCAAGAATCTGCTACGAATAGTGAACCCGACTATCGGGTTGTTTGCATTGAATATATCAAGTAATTATATTCCCTTGGGAACCACAAAAATGAAAAAAATAGGTTTCTTGTTTTAGTGGTGATGGAACCTTGTGCAAGGTCCGTCCAGATCGCTACCACCGCCAACCTACCGCCAAGCAGAAGTGTTCACATTGCTCTGTTCCGGTGTGGGGATGTGACATTTACAGGAATTCCATCTTAGACTTCAGGGTCGGCGACGCATTTGCGGTTGCTTCATACTATTAAAAAAAGATCTAATTCTAATTCTAATTTTAATTAATGGCTTTCACTCCTGTTAAGGTGTATTTCGCCAATGTCAAGTTAATTGTAGACACTCCCATCGACTTATTAGAGAAATAAGTTCATGGATATTACACGCGAGGACAATTGTTCGGTAAAAAAGTATTTTCTCTAATGGACTAAACAGAAGCACATGGGGTTAGCTCCACGCGCATCTGTCAAGTCAAAAAAAAAAGGTCATCCAAATCTCTTTAGCAATGATGATGACAGTGATGGCAGCTAAAACCCTATTTAATTTAACAGATAATTTCTCCAAATGCCCATCAAGCCATAAAGCTCGGAAACAACAGCCACACCCCTGTGTATACCCCAATTAATTAAATTGTTTAGCTTTTACGGCCATTTTATAGTGTCAACGCCGCCATTTTGGATCCAGCGTGTTGGTTTAGGACGAATGGCTTAACTCATTTAGTGCCGGGCCCCTTTTGCGTATAGAACGGGCTCGGTGAGGAGCTCGTGGCGCTTAACGTGTTAATTGAGATAATGGGGTGTGGGTTGACCTAAGGGGTTGCGATAAAAACACGATTTGATAGTATTCCAAAGAAAATAAACTTAACCTAACTTCGGCTTATAGGCCCATTGAACATTTCTTAAATCTATTTTTTTTTAGCCTGTGGTAGATTTTAAGAAAATAATAATATTAAAACTGCATCAAAATCCATGTCAATCCTTTTACGCATAAAAGCGTTAGAACAAACAATATGTCGTAAAATATTGATGGTTTCGCTAAAAGCACACGCCACACAAAACAGTTCCGAAACGGGCACCATCCATCATTCCTTCGCCTCGACAGAAAAAAGAAAAACTCCCAACATGATAGTCATTAGCGATAATTAAACTACAGCGACAAAACATTTTTACACGCTGGCACACAATAAACAACCTTAAACACGAACCCTAATAAAAACAAAACTTCAAATTTAAATTTGTTCTACACGCTGACAGATCTTTCAGCGCGTCTGATTGGTTGACGTTTGCCGCCAAAAAGAGCGTTCGAAAGACGAGTGACAGCTGTCAGATATCGCGCTTTAGTTTGTTAGGTGACATGTTTAAAAAACAAATGATTGAGGTGCGAATGAATGGGAAGATCGGCTTTGTTTGTGTTGAATGGGAAGCTGTGAATGAACTCTGAAAGGATCTTGATTGCTAAAGCTTGCGTCGTAAGATTTAAACCGGCTGATTGTGGTAGAGTCATTAGGGCGCTTTAACCATCAAGACAAACAAAATAAAAGTGTCTACGAGCATTTCTAACAGATAAGTAGAGAAACTTAAATGAATTTAATGAACAGATGGATATTCTTGTCTTCTTGAGTACTTGTTGGCAAAATCGTTATCTCTTTATTTATTGATGATAGTCATAGACACAGCTCGAAAACATTGACTTCCTTCTTCGACAACCGGATGAAAATGTATACCCAAAATTTCACGTCATTATTGTCAATTTTGGATTTCAGATGTATTGTTATCTATCGGGTCTTAAATGGGTCCATATTGGCTCATATAATAATTTTTACTCATAATCATCGCAACTCATAACGTATTTTTTTCAGCAACTGTCACTTTTTCAGGATTTTTATAAAATCAAACCTAACCTAGTCTTATCTACACATTGAATATTTCAGAACTTTTAAAAAGTTTACGGTTCGGGCGGTATAAAAATTAAATTTTCAGAGTACCAATAATCGGAGTTGATATTTTATGTGAACTTTGGCGCTCCCATCTTAAATATTTGTATCAAACTGACTGACGAACAGAACAAGGTAGTTTTCCTTTACTCACAATATCCGAAACAGTAAAAACTGCCAAAATCATTACAGTTATTACTTTCTTTTGAGCCCAGCCAACCAATACAGGAAATTTCGAAACAATAAGTTAATTAAGCTACAATAGAGAACAAAATTGAAAGTATCAAAATGGCGTGCTTCCCATCCAGCTGTTTGACAAATAGGCTGTGACGTAATACCAAACAACCACCAACTTACTTTTGCGTGTGGCCAAAACGAGAACTAACTTTCTCTAGAACAATGATCATGGGGATAAATGATAGTAACGCTCTGAGCAAGTGAAGGAGTAAGTTGGTATAACAGTAATTCATTTAACAAAAGGACAAATAGTAATTAAATGTGGAACTACATCGCGTGATGCCGCGGGAATGCGATGTGGATCAAGTAGAGTTTGGAATTTTTGGTGATATTATCAAAAAAAACATGTCATTAAAATGTTTTTTCAAATGGTCGTAAAGTTCTTGATTATGGTTGGTGTAAGCTGACTAATAATGGTTTTTTATACACTTGTGCATAGAAGTTGATAGTACTTCTTCACAAAAATAGTTCTTAACGTGTAATTTTTATCAATTTTTTGTTACATTTCTTGATTTCGTCTTTTCCAACATAAAATACCTGGATAACCAAAGAAATCTTGACTTGGGTCATTTATTCATCGGATCCGAGAAAATCGCAAAAAATGCTATTTACATCGTTCAATGGGATTTCCATTTGATGGATGTTATTGGCTGGTGAAAAAACACCTGTTTTTCTTAAATGAGTCGTTTTCAAAAAAAAAAACATAGTAAGGGCTTTAATAAAACAAAACTTAATTGATTCCTTTGTGTAATGAAAGTTACCCATATAGTTTGTATGACTAACTTTCATTACACAAAGGATGCGATCGTGATTTTGTTTTCATTAAGCCTTTAATTATGTACAATATTTTTGAAAACGACTCAATTTTTTTTGTCTTTTTGACCACGACTAATAGACGGACAACTATACGTCTATGAATTAGCTCTATATGCAAAACAGTGTATGTATAGTATACATATGTATATTCAGGATGCACGATTTGCAGAGGGCAGTGGAGCGACTCGACTCGTGATCCAAACATCAAGGTCTAAAGCGGAGGTTCTCAAACTTTTATAGTGGCGGAACCCTTTTGGAACACTTAATATTTAACGGGCAACTTAATAAAACATTTTTTAGGTCCATAATAATCACCCCGCGCAAGTGATGCGCATCCTTGCTGAGCTGAATGCGAACCAGCCGAAGTTACGCTATCTCCATCCCTCTCACTCTTGATTCGAGGATAAATCGAGAAAAAGCGATGAAGCTAACGTAACTTCGAACTTCGATTTTCAAAGTAGGGCATCTGGCCATGACGCCGACCGCCTGGATTGTCTGTACTTGAATCACAGTATTAGTCTTCATGTTCGCACGAAGGCGACCTGCAATCTTAGCAGAAAGTAAAAAAATGTATATTATGTAGATATGTTATAATAATAAAATAACAATAACAAAAATATTTATTCACAACAACACACAATTAACCCATCAGGTGTCCTACGCACAACATGTGTGCGTATAATTTTTGACAATACGTGACTTATTTAATTGACATAAAGTTCAAGTTTAATGTATAAAAACTTTGACATATCGCTCGAAGGGTAGTAAAAATAAGTAAATGTAGCTTCACAAAGTTGGATAGTTGTTGTGAAATACCATAACATTTAATGTATAGAAAAATTTATCACTAACATAGATGTAAAGTTATTTTTTTTGTTACGAACCAAATTAATTACCTACAGTTTTTTTTTTCATAAGAATAAAAAACTAGGTACTTTACATAACATTGTTTTCAGCTAAACATTCAACCCGAAGTTCGAATTTTTCGGGCTTTCTGCAAGAGATGCTTGCAGATGCTTACTAAGCCACAACACACTTTGAGAACAGCTGGTCTAGAGGGAACAATGCAACCTAAGTGAAGGTGGGCGGCTCTCGGCCGGACTTTGACAGGAGATGGCCTGAATTAGTAAAAGCAAACGTTTGAACCACTCTACGTTCAGTCGCCAGTCGAATTTATTGAAGGAGAACAGATGTTCAACGACAGGCAAGTTTTTAACACCAGTGGCATAGACAAGATGCATTGCGAGAATGATATCGCTATCGAAAAATGAATGTTTAAAAAAACAAAAAACCGCCTTCAAAATCGCAAAAAAAATTTTTTTTTTTAATACATCCCTGAGTGGGGTAGGCAGAGCTATAGAATTACCAACAACTCTAACAGCTGGTTGTTAATTCTACAGCGTGTGTATTCCATACGATCCTAAATTTTAACATACGATAGATTTAAGCAGTATTAAGAGGTACAGTAATAAATTTTAACAAATACTCTCAATAATTGAGCGTAATGATTTTTTTAAGTTTTCCCGCCCAGCAATGTAATACATCGCCACTTTAAAACAATAACGTCGTCAATAAATCAATGAACACAAATTGCTTACGTAGACGACTTGGTTATTTGAATACATCGCGTACCGAATTAATCTGTATGAAAAAAAAATGTTTTCTTCTGTTAACTTAATGTACCAATTTACGTTAATTATCTAACTGCCCTTAAAATATAGGATCATATGGAATACACACGCTGTATAACCACATTCACCACATACTTTTAAAACAATTGAAAAAAACTGTACTTGTATGACACACCATGTCAAAATCTGTCCAGTTCCAGTCAGAGAAATCCAGTATGTGTCCTAGAAACCGACTTCAACCCGCCTCGGGCTGATAGAGCAGCAAATAGCTATCGATTTTAACCCCTATGTAGGATCAGCGATGTTTACTAGTTTCGGAGATATCGATCATTTTAACCTGAGCTTTTTTGTAATTTTTCCTTAATTCCATGTCACGAAAAATCATTAATTAAATGTTTTATTTCATAAGTTTTTCAATGTTATCTTTCATAATTAGAATCATAACGAATCAGCAAAGTTTTTAAACCTATTTGCCCAATTTATATTTTTAATTGTTTAAGTAATCGTATAAAGTTTGTTTCTCCATTAATCTCCATACTAGATGTCCCAGTGTTTGCTTTTCACTTTGTACTAACTAGTAGAAATCGCTGAACATTGTACAAGTTTTTAGCTGCTCTATCGGCTCTAGGCGGGTTGACGTCGGTTTCTGGGACACCCTGTATATGTCCTGTATATGTATGTATGTATGTATGTATTATACTTCTTAGAAAACCGAATACAATGTACATAAAAAAGGATGTACAAAGTATAGTAAGTAGTAATGGATGTAGTAAGTATAGCTATCCTTTTCCCTGCCTGGCATTTGTCAGCGTTTTGAAAGCTCTGATTACGGCCTCTGAAGCAATTTGCTGTAACGCAGCTTATGACAGTGATTGAATTATCAGCCCGACGTGGCTGCCATGTGAGCTAGCCAGAGCTTCGCCATTTTGGTTTTTGTTTCTTTATAAAATGTCACACCTGTCAACTGTTCTGGTAGATAACCCTATTAAACCCTCATTGTGTACTTCATAACAATAACAAATAATAAGAGAGGGTACAGTCGAGTTCCTAAATATGCGTTTACAGTTTAGTAGGTACCTTGTCTATTACATGTCATGTTTAATCTGCCATATATGAATTGTCACAACAATTAAAGTGACAAGGTACTGAAGTGTGTACACATTGTCATATTTATGACCTCTGTACAAGGGAAACACTTATTTTTTGTCATTTAACACCCGCTTATTAAGGACGGATGGATGGACGGACGAAAAGCGTAGGCATATTAATAGGGACCGTTGGACTCTCTTTGGGCTATACTCTAAAATCGAAGTAGGTAGTGTGCGGGACCTTAACACTTTACCTTACCCTGCAAACAGGCTCAGTTTTCCTTGTCAATCAGCCGCCGGGCGCTGAATGTGTTACAAGCCTCTCTATCTATCATGGTTTTCATTATAAACTTTACGTAAGGCCTCACGGAATCCACGAGCCCTTCGGGGGGCGATTCTGCCACGCGTTCGATTCTAATTAGAAACTAAGCGATCGAGACACGAAGCGATGCGTTTGAGTAGGGTGGCTAGGTTTTGGGTGGTTAGCAGGAAGAGTCCACAATAAATTTTACTATATAAAAGTCAGGTCAGTCGAAAAAAGCATTTAGGCAGTTTGAAATCAAAATTGCGTAAATGCACGACTGCTAATGACATTGTATATCTGTGCTAGCCAACAGAACCTGTAATGTTAAGTTTTTATAGGGAAATCATCAATCATTCATCATCAAAATCATCATCAGTCGATCGTACCTATTCTACTAACTTGACCTCCTCTTTCAAGAATAAATTAATTTGGAAAAAAATGAGGGCGCTACTGATTGAAGTAAGCTATTTTCCTTTAAACTACTGCTTAATGTTGTGGTTGCCACTTGAGAATACGTATATTTGTCATCACGTGAAACGGGTTTTGCCGAACTTTATGTACTGTATAGGTCTCATTTATTTATTTATTTGGGACCTCGCTTTAGTCCATTCCTATTTCTAAAGAAACAGATAAAGGTTAAAACTGTATGTAGTTTTGAAAGTGACTGTCGTCCAAATACGTGGTAATTTTAGTTTAGACACAACTTCTTCAAATATTAGAAATTTAGAAAAAATGTCGTAAATACGACGCTTCTAAATGACGGACGCATATTATCTTATCAACCATAATGTTTTATGATTATTAAAAAACATTCAACATTAGAAAGGCAGCCACTTATTTGGCTGACTGTATAACTGACTGACTAGTCTAAGAAACCCCTTTAGTCAAATCAAGTGATCGAAGAACATTTTGTGTACGTACAGTCACCCAAAAAGACATTATTTCAATGAAATAAGGTGCAAAAGTGAATACATCTCTGTAGTCTACTATACAGTCGTAACGTAACCTTCACCTTCTAAATAAAGATAAAAAAAGAACTCCAACATATTTGGCGGAGCAACCGCCCGACCCGTTGTCACCCGACGCGGCACTAATCAAGAAACCGAACAATTCTGACGAATATTAATTCGTCAGAGTTGTTCCGAGTTGTGATTGCGTGCCTAATGGACGACAGCCGGCGTCCGGCGTTTGTTCGGTCGCGGCCGGCGGCCGAAGGCAAAGGCGTCGTGAATTTATTCAAAGTCAGCGGTCAAAATAATCATACTAAGGGCCTGTTTCACAATCGACAAGTAAATTTATCTGCCATTGAAAGTTAGCTCTCTCCTTGTCTATTTTCAAGTGTAAGAAAGAGAAAGGGCTAAATTTATCTGTCAAATACGCTTTACTTGTCGATTGTGAAACAGGCGGTAAGAAAAATGCTTGTGCAGGGGTGTTATTGTCTCAAAAGCACGGTCGGACGAACGAACGAGTGAATGTCGCAGAGGCGAGTTAACTTTTGTACCCTATTTCGATGGAATAAGATGGAAAAGTATATACATATCTTACTCGACTGTACTTGGAGAAACTACGGATGTCGAAAAAAAATAGCGGTTCAGAGTCAATAACCTCAATTGCACTGGGGTGTTATTCTCTTAAAAACGGCGTTCTGTCGAGCGAACGAGCGCAAGCGCAGCGACGAGTTTAAGTAGTCCCGTCAGAGCGAACAAAACACATTTTGGCGAGGACATAAGGTAATCGAAATTTACGCGGACATGTCCCGGGCAGAAGTCATTTTCAAACTTCTACAAAGCCATTTTCGCTGCATCCGCTCCCGCTGCAGCCTGTGCCTTAAACTAACCTCCATTTAGAATAGCAACTGTGACCGATTTCAAACCCTATTGCCCTCTAATAAGATAGGCCACGGTTTGTTATAAACGTATCAAGTTTAAGTACGGAACGAGGTATGCGATTGAGCAATTAAATCTATATTTATATCGAAATCAATGAAATAGAAAATTGGTCCAAGATTCGCCTATTAAAGTTTGGTAGAAACATTTTGTATGGAAGAACACTTGTAATAAATTTATTAATTTCTGGCTACGACTGGTTACATAAAGCGAGTTTTTGCAATCAATCAAATTTTTTTTTTGCTTGTAAAAGTGTTTTCTTAAAAGCGAGCCTAGTATAGCTGCGTTTATCGCGTGACAAAATGTGGATAAAACATCCGTCACTGTCTGACACTTATATAAGTACGAGAGTGACGGAGCTATCTAAACCGAAACACATCAAAAATGGATCAAAAACAATGAACCTTACTTTTTTTTTAAAATACTACTGTTATAAATGGAAAAGTTTGGATGGATGGATGTTAATTACTCAATCACGCCAGAACGGCTAAACAGGTCTGTATAATTGGCATAAACATAGAATATACTTTCGAATTGCACATAGGCTACTTTTTATCCCGGAAGAATGAATAGTTCCCGAGGGAACAGTCATAACACTCATAACCGACATGTACGCGTACAGAGTCGCGGGTAAAAGCTAGTTAAGTAATGTGCAGCGATGCAACCGACCGTTTCACAACTCTAGCGATTGATAGTCGTTAGTATCGATTCAATCCCGCGATTGTATTGATGCCTCACTCTTATTGATCAATAAAAATGTGCGGTTGTAGCGATCCAAACGCGCTATTGAATCGATTAATACGCACGTTTGTATCGATAGAAACGCGTGTGCACCGTTACAAAGTGGCGCAGGCGTGGTAAATCTACAATGTCGAGCAGTGCGACTGTATCGCGATTGTATCACTGCAGTTGCCGTGTCTACAAACAATCAGAAAATCGCGAAAGTATAGCTGCTTACAGTCGCGCGTGCGTCTGCAAAGGTTTGTAAAGGAAAAGGAGAGTCTCCTGACCTGACACAACCAATTTGTTACTAACTAGGGGTAGGAAACTCCATCCTATATTTTATTACTATAATTCAAATTAAAGACAAATAATTTTTAAATTTTTCAACAATTCAGTTTTTTTTAGGCTAGATGAGAATTTAAATTTGTTTTTAAAAAAACAATTCCCTCCTCGTGCATCTATGTTGGAAATGTTTTTTTAATACAATCTACAATTCTCGCGCCGCTTCGTTTCGCCTTGCCTCGCCAATGGAAAAAAAAACAAAAATAATATACCTACAAAAATTGCGGTTTATACAAAAAATATTTCCTATTAAAGTTGACCGGGGCGTCTATTATTGGTTGTAAAAACAATGTCATCTTTGACGTTTTTGGATATAGTTTTTAATTTCGCCACCGTTACTGTCAAGTAAATAAGAGCTATCAAAACGTTGATAATACAATAACAGGTCAAAGACAATATGGTTTGTACCGCCTGGAACCTCGGCCCTGTAACCTATAAAGTTGAAACTATATTGTAAAGGCCGGGAAGCGAGCGGTTTCTGGACGAATGTGAGTTAGCGCGGCCGAGCCGCAGGCAAACCCGCTTTATATACTAGTATAGGTAACAGCCTTCCCCTGCTTATTTACCACCTAGAATATCGGCCCAGAGGCGCTAGATAAGATGCATTACGCTAACCAGCGTTTCTATTCGATTCGTTTTTAAACCAATTGCGTCACTGGTAGATGACGTGATACGAAAAGTCACGTGATCTACCAGTGACGCGATTGGTTTAAAAATGAAACGAATAGAAACGCTAGTTAGCGTAGTGCATTTGGGCAGGGCCCTCTGATGTTAATATAGAATAGAATAGGGAATAGAATAGAATAGAATAGGGACATCTATAATGCCATACCTGATGACATACAGCTACAGGGGGCTTAGTATGCTACGCGAGATTTACTGTCATATTTTACGTCATTCCTATGAAAATAAGAAAATATGACATAACGTCACACTTTAAGATGCTTAGTAATAAAAGGACTCAATTCACATAAAATACACTTTTATTTAAAACCTTAAATAATGTTAACCCTTACGTTAGAATATGGAATAGACATATTTGACACTAAATCTAGTTTGACGAGGTTTGACGTATTCTCCTCGCCTCGCATGCTAAGCCTAATGCAGGGAAATAGATTTAAGAACAAATTGTCAAACTGACTCCTAGATAAGTGTTTTTATAGTGTCATGGACTTCCTCGATCAATGTAATAATTTGTGATTATTGACATTTAGTATAAGTATATTATAAATTTTATCTACACTCATATCATAAACCCTCTATGATGCGTTCAGAAACCGCAAATTATGACCAGCGTAATAATCAACTCTGTTCTTAGAGCAATTTTTTTATCTGTGGCAGTTTTCTTATGAATTCATGAACATCAATTTCGATGTTCTTATGACATTCAAATTTCGAACATCTCTGAAAAACGAAGCATTTTTGATTAGACCTCTATTCTAAATCAGTCGAGATGACATTTTATTGAAAATGAAATGTCAATTTCACACACCTTTCACATATCTCGCACGTTACTTGATATCGAACGATTTGATAGTTGACGCTTAATCTAGTTCTCTCTGAATTAAAAAAAAAAACAACTTGTCAAATTTTGATTTGCCGCCACATTTGACGCTTATTTTGTCGGAAAAATAAGTTTGTTGTGTTGTTTTGTTCGTAAATAATTATTGTATTGTGCGACTACTTAAAATGAGTGATCAAGATAGTGATAAAGCAATGAGCGTCGAAAATATGTTGTTGCCGTCTAAATCCACGAACATGATTCTACTATCAAAACTGGAAAAGTGGAATTCAACCACCGCACAATTAAAACTGTAAATAATAATTATAACAATAAATAATTGTCTCTGTTATCTCATTTATTTTTTGTATTATTTTACTAATAGCTCTAATCAATGCTGCAATGCCGGTCATTACATGCGATTTCTGAATACATCAAAGAGAGCTTTGATGATATGTGTGTAGATAAAGCAGTGTATGTAACTGTACATAATAAGCATTAAAATACTCGTGAGATGCTATTATGAAACTCGCCTTCGGCTCGTTTCATAAACACTCACTCGAATTTTAATGCCCCTTATTATGCAACAGTTACATAAACTACTATTAATGTTTTTATTTGTATTTTATGATTTACTCGTATTAACGTACCAAATTTTGTAACAATGTTAAATTTCTTTATAGTATGAATAATATTTGCACGCTTGCATGCAAGTTGGATACACTGGACATTATTTATTATTTTAAATTGACTGTAACATCTTTTGTACTGTATTCGGCAAATAAATGATATTGATTGATGGATTGAAATAATTTTGTTCAACGCATGTATACACACATTTTAAAAAAACAGATGACAAACAAAACAAAACACATACATTTGTGTCATTTGTTTGTGTTGTGTTGTTGTCTTTAATTTACAAAATTTACTTTCAGCCTAGATTCCAGCAAATAATTTTAATTACAGACGCTGATGGACGGACGTTTCCTGAAGCCGGAGATTTAAAACCCGGACGTCATTTCACTTCAGCTTATTAAAATATCTAGAAGTTAATATTTAAATGTTGAGATTGATAGAGGAAGTAATTTAGAATGAGAAGCACATTTTTTATGCTTGATAAGTAATTTGTCAACTATTTCATATTTTCGATTTTCCCTTAAACAAGAAAAATACAGTAAAATTGACACAAAAACGACACGGATTACAATAAACAAAGAATTAAAACAGATAACACTACTGTAAAGTAAATAATATTATCAAAACGTTATAATTCTGCACATTTTTTTACCTTGTCGCTTTAACGCCTTTTACAGATTATAGCAGCTGTTCACACATAACATTAGAGTGACAAAGCACTGAAGTTGCATCTACTTATAAGGCCTATCGTACAACTGGAGATTATGGTCTTATAAGTTATGCATGTATCTTATCTTCTTATCTTAAAGATGGGCCCTTTTCCGATACACTTCGACTCCTTTAGGATCTTTTGTGCATTTACCCTCTTACACGCTCAGCTGTTCTAATGTGCAGGTTTCCTCACGATGTTTTTCCTTCACCGTAGGAGCATAGGGTAATGTACTTAAGTGTGACATTGTCCCCTGTTATTATAGGTACATATTTAAGTTATTCAAGAAACCATCAAGCGCCGCAAATATTCATCATTATTAAATAATTATGAATTTGTGGCGCTTGCAGTGGAGACCATGGGACCTTGGTCAGCTGATATGAAAAGCTTTATTAAGGCCCTGTCATCCCGGCTCATAGACACCTCCGGAGATCCTAGAGCTGGTGCTTACCTCTCCCAAAGGATTGGGCTAGCTATCCAGAGAGGTAACGCAGCCAGTGTCATAGGGACCATGCCGCGAGCGACCTGCTAGAGGGGGTGTTCTTTTTATAGTGGTGATTATTATTTACATCTTTAAATATTTGAGTAGCTTAGTTTTTATTTTAATTTAAATAAGTTTAGTTTTAACTTTTAATTGTTTTATATTAAATATGTGTTAATTAATTTTAGTTATTCATGTATATACAATTACAGACAAAAACAAAATGTAAAACCAAACAGAGTATTCCAGGAGCCTGTTGGAAAGCGGACGCTTACACAATTACCTACTGCTAACTTCGTTTCAGAGCTCACTCCATTGCCTTATTGCGTTTTGGGAGCACCGTGTCCCTTAAGAATTGGATGGGTAGAGTTTGCGGCCAAAATATTAAACGTGAAATATTATTCAGAATTAAATATGGTACAAAAGAAGATATTTGTAGGCCGCATTATTTAAGTGCAAGAGCTTACATAAATACATACATACTAACATTCATCGTACGCGTAGAATAAAGCTTAAAATTTTAGATGGTATCTCCTTCCTCAGAAATAATACTTATAACGAAAGAATCCGAACGTGACGTTATTCAATGTAATTTTTTAGGTTTCCGTAGTCAACATGGAATCCTTACATTTTCAACATGTCCAGTTAAGGAATATTATCTATACAGTTATCGCGTCAAATATATGTATACACGAATTTTATTGCCAGTGGCATAAGTGTATTGATATTTTTGACGTCTTGGAAACGTATATATATTTATGCCCTTGACTGTCCATTAACCAAGGACAAGTAAGTACTCGTCGTAAGGAGCTATTCCAACTGAGTGAGGGGTAATTTCGTAATTTTTTTAAGGGAATATAACGTTTAGGAAAAATTGGTATGTAGTTAAAAATGGTTTTATTTTCTTTAAAATCTTGAAAAGACGCATTTGCCCCTCTGCCGGAATTACCCCGGCCGACCTTAATTGGATTTTAAAGAATTTTTATACAGGTACATAACATACATACTTTCATATAGCAATAGCATAGCATGGCCTCTTGCAATTCTCGATGCCGAGTGGGCCTTATTAGTGGTTGAACGTGTACATGCATATTGCGGTAGTGTGCGTGTCTGACGGAGCGATCAGTCGTGTGTTTACCACAAGTAAAGCCCACTCGCCATCGTAAATTGGGATAGACCAAAAAAAATAGCTCACTGTTTTTACATTCTAATTCGAAAGAATGGGTAATTTTAAGAGACCAAGTCCAATAGTTTTATTTGAATATCTTTATTTCTTTAGCAGACATTTTATGGATGACATGATTATTTTTAATTTGGGCTGGCATTTTCTAATATATTACAACAATTAAATGATATCTAATGATAAAAAGTGATTGTAATAATGTATTAAAACATACTATTTCAAGCGGTTTTCGCCTAACCCGTAAGATACACCTAGGAGGGCTTCAAGCCAAAAGCGAAAGTCAAACAAAGGTTAAATATATTTTTGTCGAAATATCCGAAATAGATAAATATTTCAAAAACTTAATAATGCAGAACGGCTTTAAAACCCCATTCCTCGAAATGGTTTTCGAATTAGAGTAATTGTAAAAATATGAACAATCCCAATTGCAAGAGCTATACAAGGTTAGAAAAATATTTTTTACCTTTGTATTTAAATTCCGTCGTAACTCCATCGATAAAGAAAAAACACGATTCATATAACCTACAAAACCCAGCGTCAAAAATCAACCACTAAATCACTAAAGTGAAATGAGTTTTCCTTCAACCCTGTCCCTGTCTTACTTGCGAATCTTAGCATAAACTCGTCTCTGTTCCAGTTTCCTACTTTACGACATCATAGGATGCGCAGGGTTGTGAAAAGCTAGCAATATTATAAATGCAAAGATTTTGTTTGTTTATTCAATTTATAAGCGTGAAGAGATTGATGAATGTAGAGGAAGCGAAAGTTGTATGTTTGGACCGGTGCACCTGGCGTTCCATAGTCGCTGCCTACCCCATTGGGAGACGGGCGTAAAAGTATGTATGTGTGTATGTATGTATAAGCATGGAGACGGTTTTTTTTTTATATTTATACAATATTTTTCAGTTTTTGGAGGAATAAACCACTTCTACATAAATCAGAATGATTCTTTGCTAGGTTTCATGAAAATTGGTTGTGCCGTTTAAGGGTCTCCCCAGACCTATCAACGAGGAATCGGCTTGAGTCGGTAAGAAAAAGTTTTATGTCCGTGCAGTAAGAGTGAAAAAGGCGTCGCTCGGCTCGGCTCGGCTCGATTCGGTGTTGCGAACGGAACGACTTCGTTTTCGCTCGTATTGCATGGACATAAAACTTTTTCTTACCGGCTCAAGCCGATTCCGCGTCGATAGGTCTGGTGAGACCCTAAGAAATATCAACTCTGCAAGAAGATCTCGCCATTCAATCTGGATTTTTTTACATTTTAACAGTAATATTTAATTTTCTTCGTCAACGAAAGCCCCAAGACTCATGTCATGAAGCCAGTCATAACATCTTTTCGCAAAGTATGATAGTATTTCTGGGTAGTGATTCTCTCAAAAGCAAAGGTGAGCGAATGCAGTGAAGTCCAAGCGGCGAGTTTAAGTAGTCCCGTCAGAGCGAGCAAAACACATTTTAGCGCATGCATTCTCAATTAGGCAGCCTTATACGTTCGAGAAGTCATGCTGCCAAATTGAATACATGCGCTGAAATGTGTTTTGTTCGCTTTGACGGGACTACTTAAACTCGCCGCTTGGACATTCACTCCTGCGTTCGCTCACCTTTGCTTTTGAAAGAATCACTACCCTGTATTTCCGAACCAATACGACTTGGGGGCCTTCAAAAAACGAGCCTTCTCTTTCCTCAAAGGCCGGCAGCGCACGCGCACCTGCGATTCCTCTGGTGCAGCGGGTGCTTATGGGTCGCGATGATCACTTACCATCAGGTGACTCGCTTGCTCGTCTGCCTTAGGGTGTTACCAGACCAATCGATCGATCGCCGATCGACTGCATCGATTGACGTCGATCGGAGTCGATCGATTGGTCTGGTAGGAACTATCGATCGACGGATATCGATCGACTAACCAATCGATCGATTGCCGGTCGACGTTGATCGACTGGTCTGATAGCTTTAATTGATGAAGGAACTGTCGATCGACTAATCCATTCTGCCATCGATCGACGATCGATCGATTGGTCTGGTAGGAACTATCGATCGACATCGACTAATCAATTCTACCATCGATCGATGCCGTCGATCGACGATCAATCGATTGGTCTGCCAAGTGCGGGTTGAACTCGCTTGGAGGGTGTTCCGTAATCTACAAGCAATGAACTACATATTGTATTTTTTTTCTTAATTTTAGGCTCATTCGTTTCGGAGATCAGGGGGAGAATGGTTAATTTTCGTCTCCTTTCATGAATAAAATCAAAACTATTTATTTTACAATAATAATAAAAATATATTTAAGATCCTCATAATGTGCCCTTTCATTTGATATATGACACAGTAAGGTATGCATTAAATTTCCTAATTTGTACCCCGAAAATGACCATTATTAAAAAAAAATACTTTGCACATTTGTGTTTGGGTCATTAATTTACATAATAATATGTGTACTAACTCAATCGGTCCAGTAGTTTCGGAGCAAATTGGCTGTGACAGACGGACAGACAGACGCACGAGTGATCCTATAAGGGTTCCGTTTTTTCATTTTTTGCACGGAACCCTTAAAAAAAGTACTTCGTCGACGAGACTAACATCCCATCCCTCATTAGCGACGAACGTAACATCACCCTTTCGCTTTAGTCGAAATATATTTTCGAAAACCGTTCCCGCCAACCCCAGGTCAAGCACGCCGTCCTTGCGTCCCGAGTGATGACCCCGGTCCGTCTCCCTCCCACCCACCGTGACCCCATATCGCCGTCTCCCTTGACAGCCTGTCAGTTTGTACTCGACGTTGAATGAACGCAATTTAGTTTTTTTTCGTGTTTTACTCTGTTGCAGTTCTGCTGATCTTATTACGGATAAGTCGCAGTTGAAATATGGTGGAGCGAGTGGCGTAGTGCTTTGGCTTAGTTGAAATTTAGGGTTTTTAGTGTGAACAGGGTAGTGATTCTTTCAAAAGCAAAGGTGAGGGAACGCAGGAGTGATGTCCAAGCGGCGAGTTTAAGTAGTCCCGTCAAAGCGAACAAAACACATTTCAGCGCGTGTATTCAATTTGGCAGCATGGCTTCTCGAACGTATAAGACTGCCTAATTGAGAATGCACGCGCTAATATGTGTTTTGCTCGCTCTGCCGGGATCACTTGAACTCGCCGCTTGGACTTCACTCCTGCATTCGCTCACCTTCGCTTTTGAGAGAATCAATACCCAGAGCTATACAGGGTGGAAAAACGAACGCCACATGGACTGCAACTACCTTAAATATTGGAAATAGCAAGTTCTATGCAAAGGATACTTACTTTTATTTTCTAAAACAATTACTGTATTTATGGATTTTTAGAAATTCGTCGGTCTTTTAACCGAGAATCGCACTGGTCATATTCGACCAGTTCGATTCCCGGTTAAGGAAGAGAATTTATTTCAAAAATTGCATAACGATGTATTTATTCGCAAGCTCGTCCGTTTAAACCAATACTCGGCCCGCAATTGCCTACATCCCTGCCTAGGCAATAATGTACTATTTACATGTAGTTGTGTACAAAACTAATATGGAACTCACGTCAAATTTCAAATATAGAATATCGAACGGTCTATACAGATGTGTTACAACTTAATACAAAGGTCATTTACTTAAGATTTTCACCTATAGCGTTTGGATCTTGGCTACGGCCCCTGGCGTGCATGTTTTTAGGGTTCCGTACCCAAAGGGTAAAAACGGGACCCTATTACTAAGACTCCGCTGTTCGTCTGTCTGTCTGTCACCAGGCTGTATCTCACGAACCGTGATAGCTAGACAGTTGAAATTTTCACAGAAGATCTATATCTGTTGCCGCTATAACAACAAATACTACAAACAGAATAAAATAAATATTTGAGAGGGGGCTCCCATACAACAAACGTGATTTATTTGCCGTTTTTTGCTAATGAATGTTGTATAGATAGTACGGAACCCTTCGTGCGCGAGTCCGACTCGCACTTAGCCGGTTTTTCTGAACATTGTAGCACTAAGCTATTCAACGATCTCGTTTTGTGGAGTTTATCATGCGATGTTAGGTTATCGTAGTGAGTATGCAATTTAGTGTAATCGGTAAAGTACATAAGGACTGATAGCGGAAAAATCAAACACTATTGGATTAGCATTTTATTACTCGACTGTCGAGGAAAGAGGGTAATGTTTTAAACGTATGTATTTATGTATGTATGTTTATATCCATGGTTCTTTTTCCCTCGTAGACTCGTAGAGGCTGAAATAATAGTCCGATTCAAAAGCAAAGTGTCATAAGAATCGTCTAAAGGTGCTTTTCCACCGGTCAGGCACATTGAAAAAACAAATGAGTTGATTTTACTAAATTGTACGGTTAATATAGGACCTACTCGTAAGTTTGGTTGAGTTAATCACTAAAAAGGTTGAAGCAACATTTTCTATGTGTTGTTTTTACTAAGTTTAGGTGTTACCTCAACCAAACTCAAGGGTAGGTGCTAAATCAAACCATTTGTTTTTTCAGTGCAAGGCCAGAAGAGGCCATACGAGAATTTTGTATTGAAAATTTTTCACTCCTAGCGCATCTTCGATGGAAATGGTTTTTAGTACAAATAAAGATTAAGAAATTGTAACTTACCATTGCATCACGAAAATTAGTCTTACAATTATTTCTCATTACGTAGGCGGTATCTCAAATTCAATAAACGAAGCAGATTCAATCCTCACCCGTTAGTAATATGGTCGCACTTGCTACAAGAGTTTTGTCTGAGATACCACCTTTCTTACACATATACATACACTCACGCCTTCATTCCCAGAGTGGGGTAGGCAGAGCTACAGAATTACCAACAACTCTAAAAACTTGTTGTTAATTCTGTAACAACATTTTGCACAATCAGGCTAAGATGATTACCAGTGCAGACAGGTTGCAAGCCCATCGCCTAACAGTACTACAAGCCTTTATTCCTTAGTCGCCTCTTACGACATCCACGGGAAGACATGGAGTAGCACTATCCTACGCCGGCAACCACACGGCACCTGTCTTATAGTAGTACCTACTAGAGGACGACCGCAACTTCGTACGCGTAGAATTAGTTTCCCGCTACTCCCCCATTTCTTCCCGTTGGGGGTCGATTTTCGGAAAATCCTTTCTTAGTGCTCACTTACATCATGAAAGGAACCCCTGTACCAAATTTCAAGTTTCTAGGTACAGTAGTTTCGGCTGTGCGTTGATATATAAGTCAGTCAGGTTTACCTTTTATATATATAGATAATTAATACTCGTGACGCACTGTAGAGATACAGATTCTTAATTTTAGTCCTTAACTATGTCCTTACACTACTGCAGTGACACAGAAGTTTCTCTGAACTATTAACTATGTTGTTAATACAGTTAAATCGACGCTGAAAGCCGTTGGGGAATGCTCGCTCGGGCGTGAAGCAGAGTGAACTAAGTTACAGTAATTTGTTTGAGTTTTCCATAGTTCAAAATGAAGACTTATGACGTTTTACTGATATGTTTACTCGAGGGAAGAGCTTGGTAAGATTTGGAAGTAGTTCAAATTCATATACAACTAAACAATGCTAAAAAAAACCGGCCAAAGGATGAGTCGGACTTGTACTTACACGGAAGGTTCCAACACATTTAAGTATGGGGCTCACTTTTTCTTTTTAAATTATTATAATGACAATAATATTGGGTACTGAAGGTTTAAAAAAATCATCCGTCTACCTATTCGGGTTCAAGAGATACAGCGATTGTTAAGGTCGAGCAGAATACGCCAAAAAAAACACTTCTCCTGCGCCTCTATTCTAGGCGGTAAATTCCAAATCGTATTTGACCCGTTATGGTATCGTTTCTAACTCGGCCGCCATTACTGTCAAGAAAATAAGAGCTATCAAAACGTTGACAATACGATAACAGGCCAAAGACGATATCGTTTCTACTGTGTTGAATAGAAGCCCCGTATGGTGGCCCACTTAAATGTTAAATTTTAGTAGAAAAATCAACCGGTATCGTTTCTTCTATTCGTAATTCTGATTTCCATACAAGAATATTTCACCACATTCAAAATTCAAAAAATTCTTTATTTCTTTAACAAACCAGTTCAAATCATATGATGGCCGGCGTCTCCTTGTAAGTTATTTCAAAATAACCTGTGCCAGGAGGCACCGCTCTTCCATACCTACAGTTTATTTATTATAGTACCATTCTTAAAACTATTTAACCTAAATTTTATTTGTGTGTGTGTGTGCGCGTGTGTGTGTGTATGCGTGTGCGTGTGTGTGTGTGTGTGTGTGTGTGTGTGTGTGTGTGTGTGTGTGTGTGTGTGTGTGTGTGTGTGTGTGTGTGTGTGTGTACATTCGCTACTCTGCATAGTCGTTATTTGCGTACAACAAAGTGATACTTCCTATTCGCAATTCTGCACGATCTGAATCCTACACAAAAGCACTTAATCACATTCGCTATTCTGCATCTTCATTTGTTTGAAATAGCGATTATTCCTCAACACTGGACAGTATTTCACCACGTTTACGATTTCTGCACAGGCTTCGTTTGTGTACAATAGCGTCTGTATAAAAACAAATGTGGTGAAATACAATTGAGTAGGATTTAGAGTGCAGAATTGCGAATGTCGAAGAATTTCTATTATACACAAAAGGTTAATCTGTAGATTGCCTGACAACTTCTTTAAAATAGGTCCTCCCTTTTTGGAGTCCATAGCGAAGATTTCGCTAATTCTTTTTTTAAGAATATTCCTCGAAGTACGAGGATGGTTCTTACGGAGAGAAAAATTAAAAAAATCCACCGGTAAAGTCAGAAATTTGCAGCGGGCGAAGCCGCTGGCGGGCCTCTAGTTATAGATAAAGATAGATAAATAGTAGTGTGATGTGATGTGATGTAATAACAAAGTAATTAGATCCACCAATTCCGGAAATAATAGTAATAAACATACGCAGGAAAACAGGAAAAACCGCTGGGAAGGCTATTTATTTAATCATCCTAATATTAAGGAAAGTGCCTTTTATTGTGCTTTTATCACGTAAGAAAGAGCTCCGAAGGCCGGAAAGTCAGTAGTCAAGAGGCCAGAAAACGGTGTAATGCTTTTCATCTAGGTCTTAAATAAAACCTGGGGGATAGCGTACGCTACCTAGCTACTCTATAGGTACGCTAGCATTCTACCTAGCAATGCACAAGTTGTAAAAAAATCCGAATAATATGAAAATCTATTTAAGAAAGTAATAAAAATATGGTAGATAGATCTTTGTTTAGTGGCAAATAAAAATATGCTAGAAAACATTTAAGCACCAGGGGAATGTTCTTTTTCTATACATAAAGTAAGTGGGTACTTACCTAAGAATATTTAGACGTTACAGTATCGATAATTTCTCACAGGAAAGTTTCGCAATTTGAGATGTTTCTTGCCAGTACAATGCAATATATAACTCTTGGCCAATTTAGCTATTAAAAATCCTGCTTATATTACTATGTGTCCTGTAATGAAACTGGATCTGAAGCCTTGCAAGCACTTAAAGGCACGAGATGCAAATTACATTGCTCCGAGCGAAATACACAACTTTTCACCTCACTGCAGCGAGGAAAATATTAGGTGTAAGAAAAACAATTTCATCAGAATAGGAATCATATGAAACTAATGTATTTAAAAAAGGACAGTATTATGACTAAACCAGCTAAAACAACAGATTAAGGGAAAGGTTTTTTTTTTATTGTTTCGTCTAATCTGGAGACACAGGTTTCAACAGTCCCTATCCTGCTTTCCCTAAATTTCGATCCGTATCTAAATGATGTACCGCACTATCTATGTGTTTAATTTAACATAGAAAACGTCCACTCCCAACTCACAATTTTACTCTTTCTTTCCTCTACACCACTCTGGTTTCCCTCTACAAGACCCTAATAAATTCGCCTTTAAGAAATTAATAAGAGCATACATTTCCACCGAGAACTAAAACCTTATAATCGCCCTTTGAGTGTATATATTATTATAAATGAAAAATATTTATTTATATATTCAAGCGTGTATTTGTTTATATTATGTATTTTCAATGCGCGACATGATGCTCTTTATTTTAATCTTCTCTGAATGCTATCATTGCATTCGTACAACATTGCACCGCCTAACAATTTTCTGATATTCCCAAAGAAAGGTAGAGAATATCACTAAGTTCACCTTTTCCACTCGTATTTTCGTGCAATAAAAATTAAATAAATTATTGTGTACATATTATTTTGAATTTGAATAAGTAAACATCCAAAACTGAGAAATATTCCCCACATCACACAAATATTTCCCCTTACCAGGCTTAACTTGGTAACTGGGTCACTGCCAACGCTTGTAAAAGACCATTTCTATTTCCTGTCTCACCTATAGCCACACTCAGATTAGAACTCAAGAGCATGAAAGCCCAACCTGTCCAACTTGCCGCAATCATCCATCACGGCGGCCGACGGAAATGTTCCCTAAACGCCTTCCTTCCGCGGTGACTTGCCAACCAAAAACTTGGTAATATCCTAATGCGATAGGAGAATTCTAGGTATAAAAGGCAGTTGTTAATATATCGACGATAATACTTCTGCACGGCCAAGTGGCCTTTCGCGAATTTTAATGATTGTGGAAGAATTTGTATAAGATTGTAGGCCAAAGTTACAGGGCAGAAGCGACTTAGATAGGTTAGATTAAAAGGCTAAGGTGGGAGCGAAGCAAAACAGAGGGGCTAGACAAGATGCATTACGCTAACCAGCGTTTCTATTCGTTACGTTTTTAAACCAATCGCATCACTTGTAGATGACGTGATACGAAAAGTCACGTGATCTACCAGTGACGCGATTGGTTTAAAAACGAAGCGATTAGAAACGATAGTTAGCGTAGTGCATCTTGTTTAGCCCCTCTGACCCCGCCGTAGCCTTCGATGTTAGGTACTTTTGTAACAGCCCAGAATGATTATTGCTTTAAACGAGTAACAATAATATTAGAAATATACTTATGAAAAACTATTCTTTTAAAAACAGTATTATGTGTAAAACGATAATCTAAGTAATGCCATAATTAACTCCTAGATATAATAAAGTAAAAAGTTCGGAGAAGTGATGAATCAGACAACTAGGAGAAAAAATATGGACCTCCTTTAAGGTAGTCTGGAAAAGATAGCTCTATTTGCGTGTGGACCAAAAAGTTGGACCATACAAACAACGAAGGTGAAAAAAGTTCCGTTGTGCGAGGAAAAGTATCCTTACAATTGTATGACTAATTTTAGTCGCAAAACGGAAAAGTTTAAAAATAAAAAATATTGCGTGAATTAGGATGCCCAACTTTTTGGACGTTACCCATTTATTTAGCGATAAAACCGCTAGTTGTCTACCTTTATAACTTGTGTTTATGTTGTGTTTGTGTTTATCAAACGCTTGTGTATCTATACCGTTGTTTTTTTTTTAATAAATCTTAATTAACAAACAAAAGTACTTACCATTTAAAATTGCATTTAGGACTACGCAGTTACCTACTATTCCATACCTAGTACCTACACATTATCTGAAGTTATTGCTCTCTTTTGCTGATTTAAGTTGGTTAAACTATTAATTATATTTGGGACAGACCAAAAAAGATAACTCATGGTTTCACATTCTAATTCGAAAGAATATGTAATTTTAAGAGACCGATTTCATTAATTTTGTATTCGACTCAATAGTTTTGTTTTAATTTATTTATTTATTTAGCAGACATTTTATGGATGACATGATAATTGTAAATTCGGGTTGGCATTCTAATAAATTACAACAAGTAAATATCTAATGATAAAAAGTGATTGTAATATTGTATTTAAAACATACTATTTCAAGCGGTTTTCGCCTAACCCGTAAGATACCTACACCTAGGAGGGCTTCAAGCCGAAAACGAAAGTCAAACAAAGGTTAAATATAATTTTGTCGAAATATCCGAAATAAATAAATATTTCATAAACTTAATAATGCAGAGCGGATTTAAAACCCCATTCCTCGAAATGGTTTTCGAATCAAAGTAATTGTAAAAATATGAACAATGCCAATTATAGTATCTTACAACACTGAACTCACAAAACAACCGGTGAAATGACTGGATTGGCAAAGCATTTAAAAAAATTGCAGAGGAAGGCAGGGTCTAGGATTGTGCGATAATAGAAAAAGTTTTCCTTATCTCATTAGCGCAAGATTAACGAAGTTACAGCACGTCAACATTCTTGTCTATTGAGGAATGCCTGCGCGCCACTGACCCGCGATGATCACACTCCAGCGCACCTCGTCTTGCCATATTACCCGAAAATAACAAGGGCTTCCGACTCCCTACCTCTTTATCCGAAAACTGAACGTTAACAAATATTGGTAAATAATTATTAGGGTTACGTCACCAATGATGGACATATTTAGCTAACAGGCACCAGTAATGGACACTTTAATTCAAATTTCATAAGGTCGTAAATTGATTGTTGCAAAACAAATGAATACCCCTGTAAAATAAGAATCAAGTGTCCATTATTGGTGCCTTATCCATTACTGGTTCCATCACCCTAATCGATGTCAAATCAGTGAGGCTAGACAAGAGGGTCCTGCCAAGATGCATTGCGCTAACTAACGTTTCTATTCGTTTCATTTTTAAACCAATCGCGTCACTGGTAGATCACGTGACTTTTCGTATCACGTCATCTATCAGTGACGCGATTGGTTTAAAAACGAATCGAATAGAAACGCTAGTTAGCGCAATGCATCTTGGCAGGGCCCTAAGGTTGCTTAACGCTAACGTAAACGATTTACGAAAACTGATAAGGTATATGGAATTGACGTAGGCGCTCGACGCGACCGTCTGATAGCTTACGTCAATCCTATATATTTTTGATATCGTCAACGAACGCCGAAGGCATGTTGTCTAAGTACGGCTCGAGGATGATGGTATGAATTCGATTTATGAATGACGCATAACGATTTTAAGTATGCTGTGGTTAGAAAGGTTACTGCAGAAACGGTCTTTGCAGAAAAATTGGAGCGATCTGATGATAAAACCTATGATGAATCAATGAAACTCATATTAGACATAAAATTAGGTCTTGACGCGATTAAGTCTAACGACAGGTAAGTATACACATTACGGCACCAATGTTGAACACTTTTAGCTGAAGGCACTAATAATGGACACCTAACTCTTAGTACAAAGATCATAAGGTTATAAATCTTCTGTACCACAAAAATCAATTGTCCATTATTGGTCCTTGTTCACCTACGTCGTTATTAATCCGACGTTGCTGGGTTGCACCAGCCGTCATCACGGAAGGACTAGTGTCAGCGATGTCATCTTCTTTGTAGGTAAAAGAACTACCTTGTATTTTTGTAAATTGTTAAGGAGTACTGTTAGGCGATGGGATTGTAACCTGTCACTAATACGGTGGTAAACATCTTACCCTAATTGTGCAAAATGTGGTTACAGAATTATCAACAAGTTTTAAGAGTTGTAGGTAACTCTATGGCTCGGCCTAGCCACTCTGGGAACGAAGGTGTGAGTTTACCTATGTATGTATGTATGTATGTTAAGGGGTCAACAAACTACACTGACAGAGAAGAAGCAAAAATCCTCAAAAATAAAGCAGTTTTTGTACTTTCCGTAATAACTTAAACAGTTCCATTGCTAAAGGCACCATTTGGTAAAATGGATTTGATGATGAAGACTAGAGATGAACCGGAACTTACCAGTAATAAATACTTGACGGTGGCTATGAGATTTCTTTATTAAAAGGTTGTTATGTAAGGTTTTTCTCTTTAAAAGGGTTTTCCCGAAACTTCGTTTACCTACATTTTAATCAGTTTAATCATTTTAATAGGAGCTAATTTTGTTTCAGGGACCTATATATCCTCTAAATATACCAATTACTATGTCTCATAATTTGCAAACTCGTCAAGCCAATGTCTCCTCAGTCCTCACCAATACTTTTCAAAAAGATCATATCTATTGCAAATGCGACTTTATTCTCAACCGTTAAGAGATCTGCTTCAAGTCATACTGATAAGTCCTTTTAAGGAGAACGTGTCTAATTGACACTCGACCCTCGACCTTATTATAATGTCATGCTAACTACAGTAATTACAGCGTGCAGCTCCTAGCTGACTCACGACTTAGTGATATCCTGCGGGCCTGTATAGCTGCGTCTACATCACGTGTCACATGTGGATAAAGCATCCGTCACTCTCGTACTTATATTACGTGTCAGAAGGTGACGGATGCCTTATCCACACTTTGACACGCGATAAATGCGGACCCAAGGCACCCTTTAGTATCATAAATATGAGGTAGGATTAGGTTATGTTAGTTCTTCAGCTTCCGTCGACTTTCTGCAAAACGACTATATTGCAATACTACATTGATGAATAAACTAAACTAAACTAAACTAAACTATCTTCTTATTTATTCATATAAAAATCTTCCAAGACGATGAACAGCTGAGCCTAGGGACTGGAAATTTGGAGGGAATATTTGTTGGGTACTCTAAGATTGCACTTAGAAAAGAGTCTTGGAAAATCGACCCCCAACGGGAATAAATAGGGGGAAGGGAGCATATAAGTTACGGGCATCTTCTAGTAAGGAATATTCCTTTAGTAGGGAGGTGGTTATTAGGCTCTTTGCTGTACGTAAGATCTGAGGGCCCTGCCAAGATGCATTACGCTAACTAGCGTTTCTATTCGATTCGTTTTTAAACCAATCGCGTCACTGGTAGATGACGTGATACGAAAAGTCACGTGATCTACCAGTGACACGATTGGTTTAACAACGAAACGAATAGAAACGCTAGTTAGCGTAGTGCATCTTGGCAGGGCCCTCTGATGGTCCGACCTCCGACCGCGATTAGAATACCTAAGTTCTACGAATGGACAACTCTTTAGGTACTATCACGAACGTTAATTTGTGACCCATTTCAAGAAAAATATGCTTGAAGTCGTCAATGTCATTAGAGATGTCAAGTCATTTGTAACTTTTAGGATACTCAACCTTATTGTTGTAAAATGTCAGATTGGCTTTGGACCTAAGGTGGGTACCAAATTAAAGTTCGCGACTGTACATTATATAGGTACCGTTAATAAAATGCTTAAGTGGCACATTGAAGCTGTCACTTTGGAATGTAATGGACATTTTAAGTTTTGATTATTAAACGATTCTATACAGTCAAGTACAAAAAGGTGTTGGTACTTTATCACCTTATTCCATTGAAAAAAAGACAAAAAATATATACATATCTTTATACTTGACTCTGCATTAAGTTCAGTAGAAGCAGGCTTCTATGAGACAAAAATGGACGGCTTTGTAAAATTCCAAAGTCCACGACTTTACGTAGAAAAAGAACAGTCGGCAAAAGACGGTCTTAAAACATATTTTTGACTGAAACTTATGTTACTATTGTATCTAAATATTATCTTTGTATAACGTAATCTATATATATAAAAGGCAAACCTGACTCACTTATATATCAACGCACAGCCGATACTACTGTACCTAGAAACTTGGAATTTGGTTCAGGGGTTCCTTTCATGATGTAAGTGAGCACTAAGAAAGGATTTTCCGAAAATCGACCCACAACGGGAAGTAATGGGGGGAGTAGCGGGAAACTAATTCTACGCGTACGAAGTCGCTCTAGTAGGCTATAATTAACTTCAGTTTTCCTGCTGCTCAGTAACTTAGCTCGAGTTAACAGTTGATTTATACTCTATGGGGAGACATACATACACGATACCCTCGACACAATGAAGAATACATGTTTGAAGCCTTTATCTGGTTGTGTGTCTTTCTATCTGGTTTTATGTAGTAAATCCATATCCATACTTCCATACTTCTAAAGCTCTGTTCTGCTCGGTGAAACCATGTTGCTTTTGACATGTTATCGTTTTGTTTTTAACTCGGCTGCAATTACGTTGACGATATTAAAACATGTCGAAAGCAATATTGTTTTACCTGGTAGAATAGAGACCACGTACTATATTATGTACCTACTATGTTTGTTTCTTTGTTACTCTATCACTGCTAAACTGCTGAACCTATTTTAATGAAATTTGGAATAGAGATTGCTTGATTGCTTCTATTCCAAAGAAGTTCCCAAGGGAATAACGAAAAACTACTTTTACACAGACAGTGTCGCAGGCAACAGCTAAAGCTATCATATAAGTTTTAGGATGAAACACAAACAATCAGTTTCTCTCATCTATACACATAAGTATTACTAAGTATAAGAAACTAAGTCCCTTGACTACGTTCAGTCAATATAACACTGAACTGGAAAAGTTCGGAATCTCCAGCAAAAGTATTCCTAAGTATTCATATTACCAACTTCCATCATATCTGACATCCAGAACATAATACGAAAATACAACGCAGAACAAATATCTCTCCCCCGCCCGCTCTGGAACACGGTCGATGAGACAACATAAGTTGCAGGGTGTATCACAGTGTTGCCAGGTTGAGAGGTTTTCCCAAACTAGGGGTTTTTCAGATTGTTGAGGTTTTTTCGAGGTTTCAATGTCACTAAATATTATATAGGGGATTTTCTGAAGGAAGACAATAACACAGATTAATTTGAAGGAAACTCTTACGAATTGTAGTTAAGTTCAATGTAAGCAGTAGTTTACCGTAAAATCTGAAAATAAATACCTAACCTAACTATTAATTTTCGCCTGCCGCAGCAAACTGGCAGAAACACCAGTGGCCTGTTTTATAAAGCTACAAAGTAAAATATACAGGTTAAAAGTTTCCATTTGACTCAACCTCGACCAATGACGACCAGCAATTTGAGCAGTGTTGCCAGTTTAGACCTGTAAAATTGTTACTTGTAGCTTTATAAAACGTGCCCCTGGACATCGACGTTTGATCCATGCAGGACGAGTGCCATACGCAATGATGATGATGATGATATTTCATAAACTGACAATATTATGTAGATCGTATGTACTTAATAATAATATTTAGAAAATCTGATTAGAAAAATCATGAGATGTTTCAAAAGTGCTTGAGAAACTAGGCGTATTTTAAATACATCTATGGAGGAAGGTGGAAAAAAATCTGGCAACACTGGTGTTTCACTCACTCACGCGCAAACCGTTCGATAACGTAACCTGTTGCGCGTTCCACGCACACATAGGCGACACAACGCACACAAAGAAAACTAGGGTGGTTCCGCTTGGAGCTAATGTTTTGAGTCATTATGACCTACTTAATTAAGCTTCGTACTTTTCATAGCCTAGAGTTATTCGTCACTGTAAATGGTTTACGGCTGTTTTTATACGTTTTTAAATAAGACCGGGTTGTTACAAAGGCCCGGATGCAAATGTAGGTCATTAAATTAGCAGTGCCATTAACCCGGGCAGTAAAAAAAACACTCACTTCACTTGTCAGTAAGAATGTAATTTTCCATCAGAAACATACTTTGTTCGTCACTCTACTTTGTTGAAGCGCATCTTGCGTCTATGTCATTAGCATATTGTGCACATTATTAAAGCTCTTATTCACTTGACATTAAAAGCTAATGTAACATTTGAATTTTAATTACAATATAGAAGCAAGATGGGGTAAATTAGTATGGCCCTACTTATATTTACTAAAATTCCAGATACCACAAAAATTCTTAACTTGGGACAATTTAAAAATAAACTGGTTATTTTCTTAATTGAGAAATGTTATTATACGATTTACAGCTACTTTAAGGATATAATTTAAAATGTTGTTTTTTTTTATTTCTTTAGTATATTTCGTAATATTTTTAGTAAAATAAAATTCAAAGGTTTATTTGCATAGACAAGGGTACAAAAAGGTGTAACATGAAGTACAAACATGAATCGTTGCATACATAATTTGTATACCTACATTTAGTAAAGTGACTGCGATATTTTCATACATACTTAAATATTTGTACGCCCTTTGGGCAAAGCATGGACTTGACTTAAATGTTTTTGTAAAATCTGTTTATTGTACCCGTGTTTTAACAAATAAATAAATAAATAAAATCTATTCTAAAACAAAGCGGAATAGAGCTCCAGCTCAGACAGATCGTTCATAGTTGAACTCCAAATTGTGTCTTAGTCGTATGTAAATCACATGGTCTGGCACTATGGAATTCCGAAGCTCAAAATGTGCTGACGCAGTGTCAAAGTCATCAAAAACTATATCATACCATCTTATAAACGTAATAGCTTCTTCTACAGGAGAACTGTCTGGTCAGCAGGCAGCTCAATTTATACTGGATACAACCTCTCAAATAAAAATAATAGCATTGAAATTGATTGACTCACTTCAAACCCCTGACGATGTCATACACGCACAAACAGAGAAACACAAACTCCTAATACAGCTATAAGCATCTACACAACTTCTATGTATAAAAGTTAAAAAACAAGTTTTAAAAACCCAACTCACCATACCCAAAGTTTAAAAAAATAACCGATTAGGAATATTTTTTAATTGAACCATTTATTTTCGAAGTCTAAGTACCCAGTGACACTCGCGTCGTGACGAATCTAACGACACCTCGCTTGTCTAAATCGGGCCATTCGTTCAGGCTCTACGACGGAACAAAGAACCATACACACATAGAAACAGGGCCTACTCTACTCGGTAAAACAATATAACTTTTGACATGTTATCGTATTGCTTACTCGGCCGCCATTACTGTCAAGTAAATAATGGCTACCAAAACGTTGACAATGCGATACCAATTTTACGGTAAATACATTTTTCCATTTTCTTCGAGAGTTGGGTAAATAAATGAAAAGCAAGGTTTAAAAACCTGACTGCTATGTTAATAATTGACATTTTGCCATTGTTGTCATTTTAATTTTAACAGTTTAGGTGTCCTATGTAACCCGGGATGGTGAAAGGATTCTACCGATACCACACACATCTAAATCGGCTTAGGCGTTTAGAAGTTATGGTGGAATAAAGAATCATACAAACATACATGAACCCTGAAAACATTACACTCCTTTTTTTGTGCAGTCGTGTAAAAATAAGTCGACTCCGGCGAAACCCACGAGCTTTAAACTTCGCCGAAAGCTTCGCCGAATGTGTCTACATTTTCGTACCCTACGAATGGAATGTTATTATAGTGATGGACTAGGCGTGTTGCGGGAATGGTCGCCATTACAATTCGGGGGTGGCAGGTGGAATCCACCTTTTATTAGCTATTTACACTATTTAGGGTGTTGTCAAAATGGAAGGTGGTTTTGTGGCGTCGGCCTTGTTTTTGCAAAGGAAAATTTTGAAGCTTTTACAGGCACTATACAAACAAGATATATTAAAACTTATGAAAGTAATATTTTAAATATTTTTAAACGGTTTTTATATGACAATTGGTTTCTTCCCCCCTTCCATATTTGACAAAGTAAGAGACAAAGTACCTACAGTGTTATACAACGGTAATACAAGATAAATTCTTCAAAAAGTAACACTACAAATCTGACAAAATGTATAAAATTAATTACCCAATAATCTAACGATTTTCGCCATTGTCATGGCATATTATTATTATTCGATCGTTTTAACGTTTTCAGAATGGAACTTCTTCAACCCCACAGGGGCACGTTTTATAAAGCTAAAAGTTACAATTTTACAGGTCTAAACTGGCAACACTGCTCAAATGTCTGGTCATCATTGGTCGAGGTTGTGTCACATGGAAAATTGTAACCTGTAAATTGTAAATTGTAGTTTTATAAAACAGGCCCAAGGTCGTTTGTTTAAGACACGCTTGTGGTTGCTTAACTTTGGTGGTCACACTTTTGTACCTAGGTATTTAAATTACATTTTGCTTTTGTTCGTCTAGTTTTCTTCACCATAATAATTGCACGAGTCTGACTTTTGTTTTACTGGTTGTATTTCCATTCAATGTCAATAAATGTGTCTAAGTAAAACTTAACAAATAAAGTATATCATCATATTTTAAAAGCAACTTATCAGTAAGCAACTTATGTTAGAAGTAGCAGAGAGCTGTATTTCTGCCAACAAACTGGATTTCGGCAGTTTGGCAGTTTCTTAATGTTTTGTAAATATAATAGTATTTCTTGAAGATAAATAAAATAAAAATAGCTATGATTATATAACTTGAACGTCTTTAAATTCGCAAGAACCACCTATCCTCAACCCTGACCTTTAAAAAATGTTAGGCGAAAACCCAACCCGAGAGCTTCTTAAATTGGAATTTCGGAGTCGCTTCACCCTTTGTTAAAGGTTATTTTGGGAACAAAGAAAGGCCTACTTTTCTATATTAAGGTTAGATGCAGTTATTTGTCCTTTGTTTAACCTATACGGAAAAAAGGGTTTGGACGTAGAAAAAAGTACAGTTACGTTTTATTAGCCCCTTTTTTTATTAATCCGAAATGTTTTTTAAGCTTATTTCTCAGGTTCTGCTTTAGACTGGACCTACAATCACACTAATCTTACAGTTTTGTGAATTATTATTAGTATGAATGTTCGAGTAAAAATGTTTACTCCAAATATAAATTAAAATTAGAACCGACAACCCAATTGCGAAAAATAACATCCTGTACTACGAGAACGTTGCACATAAGTAGATATTTATTAAAAGAAGGCCTGAAACACTATTTATTTAAATCATTGGAACTATTTGAACACACAGTTCCTGCATACATACATACATAAACTCACGCCTTCATTCCCAGAGTGGGGTATAGGCAGAGCTACAGAATTACCAACAACTGTAAAAACTAGTTCACATATTGCACAATAAGGCTATGATTTTCCTCCTTAAAATCTAAAACTAAATGTAGTCTGTTAGAATGCTGAAAGCACGAAAATTATAAAACAACAAAATAGTACAAAAAAAAAACATTATTTTTGCAACAAAGCAGCTACACCTTTTATGCTTCAAACTTATTTCCCTATTACTCACTGTGAAATACACTTTTAAAATGCCATGCAAAGCCTGTTCAATATACTGGGCCGACATCATAGCGCGTGGAACTTTCCGCGGGCTCGTATGCCGAAATGATTTTTTGGTGCTATTTTCGTAAGTTCCAGCCGCTTTCTGTAGCGTGGAGAGCCCCTGGTTACTATACGGGTTAAGGGCAATATCACGTATACACAGGGCGTTCTAATTATGTCGTTATATTTTTCACGCGATTTAAACTGTAAAGGAAATGGAAATAAGTAGTATGCTAAAGTTTTGCTTTGCAGATATTATATAAGACTTAATATAAAGACATAATTATTAATACATAGATTAAAGATATAGTTCAAATTATTCTTTTTATCGGTATTGAGGAAAGTGTAGGTGAAATGATTAGAACAAACAATGAAAAAAAATCATTATGTTTAACCGAAAAACATTCACTGCTTAGCAGTACCATACTATTTATTACTTACGGCAAAAAATACTGTAAAGTATAAAGTAAATTATACTTAACGCGGGAAAAAGCTAGTATTTTAAAATTACTTAAGAGCCATAGGATTAAAAAAACAACAAAACTCCGCCTACCCTTAACGCCTGACCCGAAATAGCCCCGTTTGATCGCCAGCAGGCGCACGCGTCGATCCAGCCTATCGATCGATTGATTTATATATACTTCTCTCGCACACACACTAAACGTCACAAGTCTACCGGCAACCAAACTTAAAATCCGACTTTATGTAGTAAAATTTAAGGTCTATTTTACCTTGATAAAGTGGTGTCTTGTGATTTTTTTGATTAGTGTTTGTGCTTTTTACTAGAGTGGCATAAGCTTCACGGCTAGTGTTTATGGTGTGATTTAGAGGTTAAGAAATCCGGGCAGATGCCAGACGGGCAGACTCCTGCGCAACTTCGGCCCCAAATAGATCGGTACCTTCTCATTAATCTATGGCACTTGGTATTTGAAAAATGACGCCACGGGGACATATTTATGAGAATAATTTTGAAGGTGATTTTGAAGACACCTAGTCCAGTAAATGCTTGAAAATAACAACATCAGGGGCGTATTATGACATAGCTATGCAGTTTAGTTTACACTGAGAGACAAGAACAGCGCTATATACCAGCTATAGGTCTGTCCCTTAGGTCATATTAGTAACGCCGTAGACAGTTTTGAGGTATTAGCGCAAAAACATCATTTGGAAAGGATGGATGAAAGAAGATTGACGAAAGAGATATACTTACAGAGCTAAAGTGAGTGGAAGCGTCGGAAGGGGCCGCCCTAGGCGTACTTTTCCGAATCAAATCGGAGAAATACTACAAGGGCCGAATTTTAAGTACCCGAAACCGACGTGCGTGCATGACTCGATGTATGAATGTGGAAGAAGCGAAAGAGATTTGTCAAGATCGTAGCCGGTGGAAAGAAGTGGTCTCTGCCTACCCCTCTGGAAAACAGGCGTGATTTAATGTATGTATGTATGTAGCGCAAAATAAATATCGGGGGACAACCTAGACCCAAACTAAACTCTAAGCTTGTACTATGGGTACTATATAGAGTAATATATTTACATAGAACGTCCAAGACAAAGATATAAATACTCGGCGCTCAAAACACAAATATTTGCCATGACCGGGAACCGAACCCAGGACCGCAAGCTTGCTTCGTAGGCAGGGTCATTACCTACTAGGTTAACTGCATCGTCGTAATCTTGTTAGTGTAGTTCAAATCCAAAATTGTATAGCGAGCCTCAACACATATTTTGATGACAGTCTAAACTATATGTAAATTACATGTACGGTCAGGCGGGGCTATTGCATCTGACTGGCTATTGTAACTTTTCATACTAAAACGTCTTCTACTATGGTTCTACTTTTATAATAAGTATAAAAAAATTACAATAGCCCCTCAGATGCAATAGCCCCGCCTGACCTTATAATATTATGTATATAAAGAGATTTTCTTACGAAATAAAAACCTCCGATATAATGGTGACCCCTTCTTTCAGAGCTGATATCTCTTAAACGGCCCTACCGATTTTAATGAAACCTAGCTAAAAACAACCGCTAGAAAACCTGCTTTCAAATAAAAAAACCCGCATCCAAATTGGTTTACCCGTTTAGGAGTTACGATACCACAAACAGATACACAAATATACACGTCAAACTTTTAACACCCCTCTTTTTGCGTCGGGATTTAAAAACGGATGGAAATACGAATGTGGAAGCATGTGACAAAATTGGTCTCGTACTTATTATTGTTACCAAACTTAATTAAATATTAAAAAAATAGTTTTAATTGCGTAGATTTTGACTTATAAATAAGGTCAGGCCGGACTATTCCGACAGACGGGTAAATGTGTCATTTTGTTTTTTCAAGAGTATGCAAATATTCAATACTATTTTTGCGCCCTATTAGGGTGACGGCACGGCACCAATGATGGACACTTTTAGCCGACAGGCACCAGTATTGGACATTGCCTCGTTTTGAATGAACGATATTGCCTAGTAAAGTTTATCCTATGACTTGATTTCAATTTATTTTTAACAATTTTAACGATACTAAAATAAGAACTAATATATTGAGAAAAGAAGTGCTATGTCGTTATATCAACATCAAATATGTCTCTAAATTCTTAACTAATAAATCACACTTTTGGCTAACACTTGCAATAAATACCAAATAAATTAACTTACCATCAACTTTAAAAACTGCATATGCATTGACGGATTGCAGTGCAAGTCCGCAATGCGCCGCGATGCGCCGTGACTCTGCCAACGGCCGCATACCCATTCATAGTAAACGACTCGTTCCCAGCCAAGTGCTGCTTATTTGAACACGTACACAAATCTCCAGACCGCTATTGAGATTTCAGCAATAAGAAGTAACGTATTGGGAAAATTTCTGGTATATAATGTCTATTCAGAAAGCGCCTAAATACGACCAGAGAGGTACGTATTATTTTATCGAAACACCTTTCATCGAACGTAACTTCGCAGAATTTTAATTTTATCAAAAAGCATTTCTCGCCTCATGCGTTTTTTTTTGGTAGTCACTAGTCTAACCTAATTAATGTTTAAGATATTCTGAAAACATCATGGTTTCAACAGAAAATAGCGTTTGATGAAATGAAATTCGATGAAGTGAATTTCGATAAATGATGGATTACCAAACCAGAGAGATCGAGGGAAACAGTTTTTACAAAAAAAAGTAACACATTTGGAAATATTTCGGAATAAATGTGTCTTTATAGAGAGCGCCTAAAATAATGCATGAACAGTGTAAACAGTGTAACAGTATTCGCAAAGCTTTTTTTAAGAAGTAGATAAGTAATCTACATACATACACATACATAAACTCACGCCTTCATTTCTAGAGTGGGGTGGCAGGGCAACAGAATTAACAACAACTCTAAAAACTTGATGATAATCCTGTAACCACATTTTGCACAATTAGGCTTAGGGTTTCAATTAAGTAATCTATTTGGTAATATTTATCTATTAGAAGCTATAACTATTTTCTCCAAATTAACCAAACATCAAGTTACAAAAATCTTAAATAAGACTAGGTTAGACAAGATGCGTAACGCTAAAGGGCCCTTTAAAAGATGGCCAACCATTAAGCACGGGCTCCGGCCCTTAGGCTGTCACCGTAGTAATGCGAAAGACTGAGATAGGTACAAGAATATATAGCTCGCTCTGAGGTGTCGAAAATGGCATTAACAAAATCGATTTTCGAAAACGGTCGAAATGTATAGAATTAAGCGCTTGATGCGACCGTCTGGCAGTTAATGTCAATCTTTTATTATTTTCGATTGCAATACTATCCGTAGAATGTGTTTTATCAAGTGTCACTGATGAGATTAGAAATGTTTCTAGAATAAATCATTATTTGGACCTCATCTCTTTAGTACGGAAAAAGGCTTTGACAAATCCTAAACAGAATTTCCAACTAAACTTTTAAAAGTAATTGAAAAGCAGTGCTTTCGACCGGCGCCGCAAGCTCGAATCTTCGATATACAAAACTTTGAGCTTACGAAGCTGAGCTGCAATCGCTCTAGGGCTAGAAAGTGGAATGCCCTACTAAACTTGAATCCGATCGTGACCCAGCCTAGGTTACTTATATCTACAATCAATACCCAGCCGACGAGCTTAAAAGCACTCTAAAATAAGCCCAGAAAGCTCTTATTTCAAAAAGCTTGTCTTTACCTTTCTGAATCGAAAATATTTTATTCGAAAATATATTTTAAGTTAAAGGGACATGGTTCTATTTAAGGTGTGTACTTTTAATGAATTTTAAGGCTTCTTTCTTAAAAATAAGATTCTTTGTGTCTCGCATTTTCTTCTATACTGATGCTTAGGCTGTTGGTTTAGGCTTGGTTTTCCTGCGGAGTTGTGGAAATGTAACATATCAAGATTTCGAAATAGTCCCTTTGTTCATTGACGTGACTTCTTTTCATTAGAAGTAAAAGTCCTATACCTTACTGTCTTTGTTATGTTTATGAAATAGGGGCAGATTTAAAAAAAAGAACATAAATTAAACTGATTCTAATAAGCCATAGTATTGTTACAGCTAACCACTTGATTTTTACTAGTTTTTTCAAATTATTATACCTAAATATTACTTTAAAAAAATAAAAAGTCACAGAGAATAACGGAAAATTTAAATTGTTTGGCTTTACTCCAGACGATTTAAATCTGATTGATTTATAAATGGTTTAAACGATCAGTCCGTCAAGCTTTTACGTATGTGGACGAATTTTAAGTACTTACCTACACATGAGTAATTAACAAAATTATTAATATTGAAAATCGTATTTTGTGACTTAAATATGAGTGTTGAGACTGTTAAGGAAGCGAGGGAAGTTTATCTGAATCGTAGCAAGTAGAAAGAAGTGGTCTCTGCCTACCCCTACGGGAAAGAGGCGTTATTGTATGTATGTATGTATACAGGGTGTAATCGTTAACTGTGTCCAGGCGATTATTCCGTAACTATAACAGATATCAAAAAACTTTAAACTGGTATCAAAAGTACGTAATGTAATGTATGGGAGTGTTTAATGTCAAAATTTTGGAAACTTATCGTTTGATTTAAAAAAAAAATTGATGACGTTTTACCTATTAGGTAACGTACTTTCGATATCAGTTTAAAGTTTTTTGATATCTGTTATAGTTACGGAATAATCGGCTGGACACACTTAACGATTACACCCTGTATATTTTGTCAGATTGGTTCCCATTGATCTTGCTTACTGAGCTTAACTAATCGATATGTTAACTAATGTCCGTTTCAGTTATTCAAACTGCTGCGCGGAACACATTTTTACGTGGCAAATATCAAAATTTAAACATAAATAACCTTAGAAAGCTAATTTCTGCTGAAACTAGGGATGCAACGATACCGATGCCGATAATCGTAAACCGCAGGTTATCGTTATTTTTGACGATCATCCGTATCGTAAAAAGTATTACGATTTATAACGATTCTTAAAACTAGTTTGATGTTAAAAAAAATCGTGAAAAGGAATGCAAGACCACATCGATGTTTGCGCTGGCAACACTAATGACAGCCATCTTTCATATTTCTGACGTTTGACACTGACATTGTCAATTAATTTATGACGTCTGTTTTTCGCGCGAGTAAGGTTGTCTTGTAGTAGTTATAGTATAGACTAAAACCTGCTAATTTAAAAAAATATGTTGTGTTAACAAGAATTTGAAAGAAATTGATTTTAATTAAGTATTATTGGTGGTAAATTGTCTAAACTTAAAATAAATGTTGATTTTACTCAAATGTCTTGTTTTATTAGGTGTAAATTATAAAATCGTAATGCATTCGTTATTGCATTCGTTATCGTATTCGCTATTACGATGCAATCATCATTCGTATCGGTATCGTAATAGACATATCGTTGCATCCCTAGCTGAAACCTTATTGTTTTCAGATTATTTTTTGGTGGTCACAGGTCTAACCTAACCTAACCTACGTATCCCATGCTTAAAATAATCTGAAAACAATAAGGTTTCAGCAGAAATTAGCTTTCTACGAAATGAAAATTCTGCGAAACGATACGTTTGCGTAATAATTGTCGACGAATCATTAGGTCACGATTTTTAGGGTTCCGTACCCAAAGGGTAAAAACGGGACCCTATTACTAAGACTCCGCTGTTCATCTGTCAGTCTGTCTGTCTGTCTGTCTGTCACCAGGCTGTATCTCATGAACCGTGATAGCTAGACCGTTGAAATTTTCACAGAACATGTATTTCTGTTGCCGCTATAACAACAAATTTTAATGCTAAAAACGGGAAAGGGAATTACAAAATAAAATAAATATTTAACGATGCCTCTCCTCTCCTCCCCTCCTCTACAACAAACGTGATTTTTTTGCCGTTTTTTTCTCGGTATTAATAACGGCAACAGGTAGACGCTTGAAATATTCACAGAATACTAAGTTGTATATTCACTTAAAAAATAAATAATTAAATACATATAAAATGAATATTTAAGGGGGGATAGAAATATATATCCCATACAACAAACGTGATTTTTTTTGGCGTTTTTGCTAATGTTGTATAGATAATGGTACAAAACCCTTCGTGCGCGAGTCCGACTCGCACTTGGCCGATTTTTATTATATAGATAAGATATGGATAACGTCAAACAACAATAGATCACCCGTAGTACGGACTCGCATCCTCCCGCCATAAAGTCAATGACACCTTTTGCTCTACTTTAAAAAAGTTTTTTTTTACTCTAGTCTCAGCTGGAGGTTAATAGAGCACATTTAGCTCCACAATAGGGGTCAACGGCCGGGTCACGGGTCGCTGACCCCGTCTTTGTTCTTCGCCTTTATTTCGGTATGGTAATGTTACCCCAGTTACCTAAACGGGAGGTTAGCACGAGATGTATTAGGTTTAATTGAATAAGAAATAAAGATGTGTCAGATAAGAAATAGTTCTGTTTACGTGTATTTGGTAGAATTGTCTATTTGCAAAGCCGCTCACCTTTTATGGTGTTGTCAAACTAAACGCCACATTAATAAACTGGGGGCCTAATATGGCTGCGTTTATCGAGTGACAAAATGTGGATAAAACATCTGTCACTTTTTGACACGTATGTAAGTACGAGTACGAGAGTGACGGATGCTTTATCTACATTTTTTCACGCTATAAACGCAGCCATACTAGACCCGCAGATCTTGTCTTACATGCCCGTCTCAAGATAAGTCTAGAGATTGCACACGTCTAAGGGTTTTGGATGCCAACAACCATTAGGTGTCCTGTTGTTTATTTGATTTCTCCATGCCAAAACGAAAACATAATTTACCTTTTTTTAAGTCGGTATTCAAGTAATCAAAATGCATGTCGTTAATTTAGCGATTTTCGAAAATCGACAAAATGTAAGGCTTGACGTATCGCTCGACAGCTTATGACAACTCCATACATTTCGAGTCGATAGAAAACAGAATCGTTATCGGCGTTTGCATCTTGGCTACGCCCTCTGTGGCCGTTGACAAGATACACTTATGACAGTTCCATACATTTTGACAGTTATCTAATATTGTTTACGTAGCGCTATCAGGGACCGGACCCGCTTACCGTAACCTGGGTTTTTGAACGGGTTTTTATTAAGCTGGTTTTTAAAAACCCCCCTGTTTCGGTAACCCTCTAATCAGATTACCCGCTATAAAGGCTACCTATAGCTTCGATTGAATTAATTCGGCTTACCGCTTACCGGTATCAATAAGCCGCGAAGGGGTTACCCCTTGTTGCGCTGATTGAACCTGTCAAGATATTTTAGTTCTTACACATACCACGTCGCGTGCGGTGCGAGAAAAGAGGGGATGGAACGGGTTACCGTAACCCGAACGATAAGCGGTTAGTTCGAAAACCTATCTGATTCGGTAAGCGGTTACCGGTGGTTACGGATCGGGTTACCCGGCTTGAACGGGCTATCGTAATGAACGGCTAAGCCGATGAAAGGCTTACCGAAACGTTTGGGTTATCGTATGAAGGGGATATCGATTCGAACGGCTTAAGCAAACGAACGGGTTTTCCGGTCCCTGAGCGCTATTCATCTAGGGTTTCTGAGGCCCTAGACAAGATGACTTCGGCATGCGTAATCTTTATCGAAAATGCATTTTGACGAAAGCTGCCGTCGAGAACTTATGTTATGAGTCTTATGACTATGACAGTTCCATACATTTTGAAAGTTTACTTAAATCGTTTACGATAGCGTTAAGCAACTTGTCTAGCCTCACTGGTTCGACTTCATGTTCATCGTAGATCTTTACTTGTGACTACTGTCGTGTTTCTACTAGGCTGCCTCGATTTTTTTTCTTCCCAATCCCTTCTGTAGTATAAGGTGCCTAACCAATATTATTACAGTGTTCCCTTATTAATACTAGCATCTGCCCGCGACTTCGTCCGCGTAGTTTTCGATTATGATTAGACCAATCCTACCGCCGTATACAAAGTTTATTGCCTCGCTCCTACACAGTTCGCCCGAAACTTCACAACAATATCATTTCCATTTGAATTTCAAATTAATTTCTGAATTCGCGCTAATCCGCTTATAAAGTTAGATCGAGATTATCCGTGGTCCACCGTCCAGTGTTTAGAATAGGCTTAATATAATCAGTATACGTATAACTGTCGTTTCTATATGCTGAGTAGTATCAGAAAATTTCTAACAACGGTGTTTAGCCTCGTTGTTCTGTATCTAGTTCGCTAGGTCTAGCTACAATGCAAACGCTGCTAAGGTTTCTGTTTTGAAATAAGCAGTCATCAGCTTACATCAATTCTATACATTTTGTCGATTTTCTAAAATCGCTAACTTTATGCATCTTCACTAAGCCTGTAGGGTGTCTATAGTATTCAGGAGGCTTTATTTGTCTACGAATTTACCGTCGAGCTTATGGTGTCATCAGCTGGATTAATAACATTTTTGACATCTGACGACAGGATAGCCTAGTTGGTAGTCCCTACGGTCCCAGGTTCGATTCCCGATATTGGCCATTTTGTGTGATAAGCGCGAGTATTTGTTTGTGAGTCTTGGATGCTTTCTATGTATTTAAGTAGGTATTTATTTATCTATATAAGTATTTATATCGTTGTCTAGTACCCATAGTGCAAGCCTTAGAGCTTTAGTTTGGTACTAGTTCAATTTGTGTAAGATTTTCCCCTGATATTTTTTTATTTATTTATCTTGCGATTTGGTCGCAGGTGTTGCCATCTACGCAACTCAATCGAAGACCCTACGAGCAGGCAGCATAACAAAAGCTCGTTAGATTAATTTGACGAGAATACTGGCTGGTTTTTGTGAATTAATGTACAAAAGTCAAGTTTCGTCCCAAAAAAATGAAATTACATAAAAAGTACAATACTTTCTGTACTTACAAGTACCTAACAGTAATCATCCGGTCAAAACTATCGATAAGACATACATACATTTATACATACATACATACATATTATTGTATATTTGTGTTACATATTGTCATTTTATCAACCACTCCGACCGCTCTAATTCTAGCCAACAATGTCATAATGTAATAATTTTATACAGCTAAACACTTCAAGTTGCATTTGGACATGTGTGCGCAAGCGCATACAAACAGATGACGGAAACTGATGTTTAGTCACACACAAGGACATGTGTGTGTCAATTTTCAAAAGAAAAAGGAAGTATGAGTATGAAGTCTTTATGCGTATTGTTTTTTTTTGCTTTGGACGTTATATTGTTACAGCTTTACCACTACATACAAATACCGCATCTTATAACTGATTTTCTATATTTAAACGTGTCAGCTGCCAGCTTTAATTCTGGCAACTTTACGAGCGCGCGTAAACCGTTGGCGCGAAACTGGCGAAAACGCGGGAACGACGCCATTTTGTCTGACGATGGCGTAGTGTGTGGAAACCACAGAGGGCATTAAATCTGCAAGAACTTTTTTGTGTTCTATGGTATAATATTTTTTTTTACTAGCGTAGAAAAGCGACAACTGAATTCAGTTTTACAATGGTAATCTCTTCTGCCACTTAAGGTTTGCAATTCAGTGAGCTATATCAGTTACTTCAGTTCCCCTGCGGATCTCCTGATTCGTGATTGGGTGGTTGGTTGGAACGGGAAGGTTCTAGAGTGGCGACCGCGAACCGGAAGACGAAGTGTCGGCAGGCCTTACCGGCCGTGGCCGTGGTGGTTGGCGTGGTGTTGGTGGTCGATCTGATAAAGGTCGCGGGAAACCGCTGGATGGCAGCAGCTGAGGACCGATCGTTGTGGAAAACCTTGGGGAAGGCCTTTGTCCAGCATTAGACGTTTTGCGACCCTTAAAAACTTTACCTTAATTTGAGAAAATGATTTTAAACGCCGCAGTCAGGTAGTCTAGTTGATAGATTAACCTAGCAGTCTCTAACTCAATTCCCGGTACATCAGTATGTTTATCGTTGCCTAGCAGGTACCCATAGTGCAGCGCAAGCCTGCTTACTTTGGGACTAGTCGCTTTGTGTCAGATTATCCCGTAACGTAATATATATTAAAAACATTTTGCGTTTTAACGACTTAGTACCAATTTCATCAAACGATGTCACCCCCTAAAATCTAAATCAAGTCCGCGAAGTCAAAACTTGCTGGTATTAACTGGCAACACTGCTCAAATGGCTGAGGCTCTACTTTGAAATCCGTAATTCGAACTTCGGATCGCCCTGTCACTTTCTTGCAAATTAGTTACGCGTCGAGAGCAAAAGGGATAGCAATAGACGAAGTTCGAATTACGGATTTCAAAGTAGAGCACCTGGTCGTCATTGGTCGAGCTTGTGTCAAATGGAGACTAAACTTGTAGCCTGTAAATTGTAATTTGTAGCTTTATAAAACAGGCCCCAGGTGCCTCGCTTGCTCGTCTGCCTCCTTTTTCACATTAAAAAAAACAATAAAAAACAAGTACAAATGCAAACTATATAGCCTCAGTAAGCCGAATTTTCGAATCATCATGCATTGTAAACACCATTACAAACGGTAACAAGCAGCAATATTTATCTTTATAAACGCTATTGAAAGCATCAGTATTCGGCACGTTTCCGCGAATGATAATAATATTATGCAAAACTGCAAACTGCATTGCAGAATACTTGATTGCTTGCGCTTGATGAGGCTCTGTCCGTTCCTGTCGTGCTAAAGTTATTAACGTCTTAGATTATTTCATGTTATTTTGTTAAATCTCAAGGGTTAGCTGGAAAATATTCCTTAAAGGGAAAAGTTCGGCTTTGTACTTGTTTTTTATATTGCCTGTGTATTGTTTTTTTTTTTAGGTAGATACATGCATACATTTCATTCGTGGGTCTGTATATCACAAGCGAAAACAAATATTTAATTTCAAGATTGTAATTTATTGAGAGATTTTGTGCGAGCCATTAAAAACTACAATAAATAAATAATTCTTGCATAAATAAATCTTTACTTACTTACTTTACTATAACTACTAGATTGTTTACAGCCAGACCAATCAATGCCGCTAACTGCGTTTTGAGTCATAGTCGTAAGAAATGAAAAGAAATCGTTGGGTATTTAAGAAAACTGCCAAGTTAAGGCTCGAAATGAATTAAGTGGCAATCAATTGGTCTTGCTGTAAACATTCTAGTGCCAAACTTGGCACCTTTTTAGATATCACTGCTTTTGGTGCCACGTGAGAACTTGTCCCATTTTTTACATTTATGTTTTTGGTGCCGCCTGACCGACCGACAGACCGACGTGCATGCATGACTCTATGGATGAATTTGGAAGAAGCGAAAGAGATTTGTCAGCATCGTAGCCGGTGGAAGGAAGTCTCTCCCTACCCCTCTGGAAAACTGGCGTGATTTAATGCATTTATTGTATGTATGTTATATTGGTGGGGTTATTTTTACTCAGCCACCATTACTCCCAAAGTACATAAGAGCTATCGTAACGTTGGCAATACGATAACAAATCAAAGGCAATATGGTTTGCCAGTTTAATAAAGGCTCTGAGGGGCTATTGCCTAACGCACTCGCAATCGCAATCGACTTCAAAGCGGAACAATCGTTTTCATTTTGTATGCAGACAAGCCTCCGATTTTCAAAATGAAAACGATTGCGATTGCGAGTGCGTTAGGCAATAGCCCCTCTGAGGGCTTATTGTCTAACGCACTCGCAATCGTAACCGGCTTCAAAGTGGAGCAATTGTTTTCATTTTGTATGCAGACAAGCCTTCGATTTTCAAAATGAAAACGATCGTGATTGCGAGTGCGTTAGACAATAAGCCCTCTGGTCTTTCCGTTTCATAATATTATTATTATCGGGACGCTAAAACTTTGTATAACTTGTACGGTGACTACCAACTAACCAATATCAAAGAAAATCTCATCATATACCCCTGGAAAACACTAAATGCCTCTTGGACGCGTAAAAGTACTTTTAGACGTAGTAAGCACGTAGGGATATGTCTAAATTGCATCTCAGTACGTGACATCTTCTGGCGCCGAATTTTCTATTTCTAAGTAGCTTTAAAGCTGTAAACGCACTGACGCGCAGGCGGTTTTAAACCGGCCTGTAGGTATAAGTGGTATAAGTGTCTCTTTCATGTAAATTCAAACATTACTGCCTCCGCGCCGCAGCGTTACCGCTTTTAGTGTATTTGCAAACTCAAGCCAGTCATATATACCTACAAGTATTGGTAGTAGGTACTTGAATTCGTAGATAAAGGTGAATAGACTGAACAACTCTCCATCAATAGGGCCACAATCGAAAAGATCCCATTATCTTCACAAAACGGATTATTCCCGAGTGGCGTTAACAAAAGTTCCCATTATGCTAAACCTCGCAATAATAAATAGCTCCGCAGAAAACAATAAGAAAGTCCCGCCATGGGGTGGCCAGTGGACCGGAGCCAGCTAAATATCGCGCCATTTCGACATTCCTCCATTTTTGACATTTGGCGGCCATTTTGTCGATGCTATCGTAATGCCAAGGGGAAGTGTTGAATAGATGACTGACATTTTGGTGAAAAATGTTGCCGTTAATTGCGAATAATGGTAGGGAAATGTTAGGTGCTTCGATTAAGGTCATGTTTTAGAATTTGGCTAAGGTCGCCTAGGCAATCATAAAATGCATTATTTTTTCCTTTCGTCTCGAGTGCTGCATTGTAGCTGGTTAAATCTGGTTCTAACGGAAGACCAGCGCTGTCTTAAATGCCAGCATGAGTTGGGACCATTTCGTGACTACCTTCTTCTCTGTTCTGTGTTGTTGTATGTGACGAAGAAATTTTAATATGGTCTTTTTTTTGCCGCTTATGACTCGATGACTCATGACTAGGGATGAAAATTGCGAAAGATACATTTTGTTTCTTTCGAAACTTTGTATCTTTCCTATAAAATGCATGTAATTTTCGAAAAAAACCAATAGTCTAATTAAATAAAGTAAGTACCAGGAGCGCAGCGGTAATTAGGGGGTGCGTAGCGCCACTAAGATCACAGGCGATGACGTAGAACGCGTCGGCGCACCGGCGCAGCACTGTAGGTTACTTTTAATGTTCATGCACTCCTAGTATTTGACGTTATAATTTTTGTTTTAATAATTAAAAATGTACTTTTCCCGTTTGTACAACAAAGTATTTACATACATATTCTACAATTCAATGTTACGTGTAATAATGCGAAAAATACCTCGTAAAATACACGTAAAAAACTTAAACTTGCGAAAGATTCAACCGAAGATCCGCAAGGAAAGATTCTGTATTTTATTGAAAAATACAGTGGCATTTGAAAGATACTTGTATTTTACAAGTCATTTTCAACGCTACTCATGACGTGCGTGCATGACTCGATGTATGAATGTGGAAGAAGCGAAAGAGATTTGTCAAGATCGTAGCAGATGGAAAGAAGTGGTCTCTGCCTACCCCTCTGGGAAACAGGCGTGATTTAATGTATGTATGTATGTATTTTTGCCGCTTACAAAATTGTAATAATTTTTTATAAACCATATTTTAAGGTGGTATTCCATCTGTCCTTGTCTAATTTCTATATCCTCAAATTTATTTGATGGAGCCCCATCCTACTTATAAATACTTATTCTTAATTATCTTATCTTGGTTCAAGTTTTTATACTTTTTGCGTAGCCATTTTGAATTAAATGTCATTCGTAATATTTGATCAAATGTCGGTGTTTCTAGTAAATTTGATAATTTCACCCAAATATCAAATGCACATTGGACAAAGATATTGGACAGGTGGAATACAACCCTTACCCATGTATACTACAACTATACTATTTACATTCTTACCCACTATACTATAGTATAATAAAGAGGGTGTGCGATTTTTGTGAGTTTGTATCTATCCGACAGGTAATCCCGGAACCACGGAAACTATTCCAGATTGACATAGGCTATATTTAATTTGATTCAACTGAAGCAAAGCGAGGATGGGACGCTAGAATCTGACTAACGAGTCTTACAAGCATTTTTTTGTAATTCTTCACATGACAACAATTTTACCTATGAAATAAACTGACACATTATGCGTCAATCAGTCGTTACGCATTTCGTGTTACCAGCTATTGATATTTTAAATTTGCCTCCTTTTTTTGTGACACTCACTGGTCGACTCTAATAACAAATAAGTACAAAATACAACAAAGTACAAAATACAGAATTCTTTATTTCATAAAAAGCACTTGATTACATGGTTAATGGATGGAGCTTCCCAACAAAAGTTTTGGACTTGACAGAAGCGCGCGGAGCTAACCCCATGTGCTTCTGTTTAGTCCATTAGAGAAAATAATCTTTTACCGAACAATTGTCCTCGCGTGTGATATCCATGGACTTATTTCTCTAATAAGTCCATGGGAGTGTCTATAAATGACTTGACATTGGCGAAATACACCTTAACAACAGTGAAAGCCATTAATTAAAATTAGAATTAGAATTAGAACGAAAGTTTTTACAAAACGAAATTTATCATATTATAGTATGTGAGTGCTCAACGTTTCGGATCAAACGGCGTGCTAGATTCACGGTCGTAAGGTTCGCCCGACGTAAGTGAACCTCGTTCCGGCTGACCCGGTCGCGGGTTCAAAACCCGACGGTGGCACGCTCACTAACGAACTGGCGAAATAAACGCAATTGGATGATCCGGCTACAGCGGGATTTTGTCGACACTGAGCTAACTTTGGACGGGAAAATATTTCTGAAGAGACGCTGTTTTCCAAAATGACATTAAAATTAATGGAAATGATAATTATTGGCTTTATGTGTCTAATGTTTATGTCAAGTGCAATTTATTCAAGATGCATAACGCTGAGTTAGCGATTTTAGAAAACCGACAAAAAATAGAATTGACGCAAGCTGTTGACAGATTGCGATAACCGCTTAAGTCAACTCCATACATTTTAAGTCGATAGAAAACAGAAACGTTAGCAGCGTTTGCGTCAATAAAATTCGAAAATGATGGGTTACCGTCAACAGCAATATGGCTTAACCAAATACAATAGAACCGTACCTGTTAGTTCCACATGCCAATCAAAGTAGATGATATTCTCAAACAATTCGTCAAAATAACAAATTATTTCCTAGCTTTCCGAATGATTTATTCCTGACACAGTTCCTTTCCACCATTCATCCAACAAAGGGAGTGCAGGAATTATACATTTATTCACCGGCCCGCGTATTATGCTGATGTTTATGTATGTATGTATGTATGTATGTTAAGCGTATATGTTGAGAATGTTAATGGGTTCACAGGCTTAGCGAGCGGCTCGACGGATTTTAGGGGAATTGTATTTGAAACTTCGACGGTGCTCCTTCATACCAACATACAAGAATAATGTCACATATAGACGCTATGATAGTTAAAGTTAAGCAAAAAATGCCTGAAATACAAGTTTCTTGTACTGTACCCTTTTTTTATTATTGGCCGTTATAGCGGCAATAGGTACACACGAAAAAATTCAACTGTCTAACTATTACGTCTTTCTGACACACAGATGGACGGACATAGGGGGATTAGTTAATAGGGCCCCGTTGGCATCCTTTAGGTATGGAACCCTTACAGTAAGACTTCGTGGTTTAGGTATTGTATGTCACAGCCGTCACAGTAACTATGAAAGTTGTCTGCTTGAAATTTGGCATGTTTGTACATAACTGGTTTGCTCGCATCTTTCTTACGTAAGAGAAAAGGTACACATATCATTATTATTTTTGGAAATATATTCACTTACATCAAAATTTATAGATAAATCTTAACTTTAAATAAAATCAAAGCGGGGCCGAGGCTCTACGCGGTAAAAACCATATCGTCTTTGACCTGTTATCGTATTGTCGACGTTTTAATAGCTCTTATTTACTTGACAGTAATGGCGGTCGAGTTAAATACAATACCGTAACACGCCAATGACAATATGGTTATACCAATTTGAATAGAGGCTCTGAGCTATTGTTTTTTTTATTTCCTCGTAGAATGCTTGCGACTTCCTCGGCAATATTGAATTCCGGCTGTTCCCACATTTCTCCCTCTTAGGAATTGATTTACACCTCTTCAGTTACTATGAATAATTTATTTGGGAAACCCGACTAACCATAAAGGAGGGTTTTTTTTTATTAGACAGGGAGGCAAACAAGCATGTTACCTGATTTACCTGATAGGAAGTAATCACCACCGCCCATCACCAGCAACTCAAGAAGAGTTGTTGGTGCGTTGCCGTCCAATTAGGAAATTGTAAGCTCTTTTCTAAGGTTTTTTTGGTGGTTATATGTAGTATGAATGAATGTATCTATATTTGTTTCTTTGTGAATGATTGAACGACTATGTTATTTTTAATTTCGTGTCTAAAATATTAGACAAAGCCTTTCCTCTTTTCTACACGGTAAAACTTTATCGCTTTCGCCATGTTATCGTATTGTCAACGTAACGATAGTTACTTGCTTGATAGTAATAGCGGCCGAGTTAAAAACAAAACGATAATAATTATATCGAAAGCAATATGGTTTTATCGAGTAGAATAGAGTCCTGATGCTGCAAAGCCAATTTCTCCAGAATAATTTTTTATGTTTATTTATTATACCTACTTAATTTAATTTAATTGTTTAATTTAATTTAATTGTTTAATTTAATTTAATTGTTTAATTTAATTGTTTTGTCTTTGAGCCTGCTCAATAAGCTGTTTTCATTATCTTCTGTTAGTAAAGGGACTCATTCGTTTGGCATAATGATTGTTTGTCCTAACGATTGTATAGCATATTTTTTTTTCGCATAACACCCTTTTAGGCTGGCATTGCAGAATTTAATAAACGTCTATTGTGTAGATTAAGTTAGGTTAGGTTAGGGTTACAATAAAACGCTTTCTATTGTAAAAACCGTTTTAGATCAAACTATTTTATGCCATATGATACATTATGCGAAAAAACCATTATGGATTCCGATATAGACCCGTTAGTTATAATGTTGATAATGCTACAGCAGTTTTATCTGACATAATGCCTATTGGCTTAGCATGGCAGTATAGTTTCCCTATAAAACCGGCACTTCCTACGCCATTCGGAAATCAGCTACGATTCTTTATAAAATCTGTTTTTAGCCGTAAGGCCATGTGCTACGCACATCAAAGAACAAAAGAGCCACGCAATCAACGAGTAAAAATAAAACTTATATACAGCGGGATTCAATTTGTAACGTATACTTTACCAGATGGTATGAAGGGTTTAGTGATGGATCCTTATTGGCTGAAATCACATACTCACAAACATACACGTGGTAAAAATAAGAATAGAAACTTTAACTACGAGGAACTAATTTATTTATTCATTTTTGATTTAGATTCGTTCTAATGGCCATATGCAGCAAAAATATAAATCAAGTTTTAGTCTTAAAACTGAAGTTCGTTTTTATACAACTATAGCTTTAGCCTAAATGTAGATTTATATTTATGCTACAAAAGGGTCTTAGTTTTAAAATAAATAACTTACCGTGTTACTGCAAATTCCCTACTACGACAAATTGACACAACATAATTATGTTTATAATTTACTAGTGTCTCGCCCTCGCTTCGCTCCGGTTTAAAGTCATAATAAAAAGCTTTTGTCCACCTGAAATAATGTAACTTTCAAATGGTGAAAGAAAATTCCAATAGATTTCGTGGTTTCGGAGATTACCTTTTGGATAGATACAAACTCACAAAATTCACACTCTCTCGCCATTATTAGTATAGATAGAGCTCCGGCTCGAAATCGAAACATTTATACCATTTTGAACTCACTGATAGATCAAGTGACGTTCGTTCGCCTAAAGCAGGATCCAGTCGACCGATTTCATCAGCCAACTGACAAGGACGCAGCTATTCGGTCAAAAAGAGATAGCGTGTTCATCTCTCTTCTAACGGATAGTTGAGTATTTTTCACCAGCGAACTCGCCATGCGCCAGCGAAAAACGCGATAAGTTTTCTCAGCTTAAACTAGATCTGAAATTTTGGAGCAAGCCTATCTTGGGTTTTTAATAAGCTGCTCTGGGCTGAGAAGTCCGTCTCGTCAGAAATTGCAGTTTTATACGACTTGACGTTTACTTTGACATATTATTATCAGGATATAATAGGCATCTTAACTAAGATCCAGTTTAATAATACGGTTCATAGCACCTTACCTTAAAAGAAACCTAAAAGTTTTTGAAGCTCTCGATTTTATCAAAACTAACATTTTATGGGTTGGGCATGTTTATCGCATGCCGGAGGAATTATGGTCTAAAGTGTGCACGTGTGTGTGTGCAATGGGAAATCTGGCCTCGTGGCAGACCAAGACGACGTTGGCGAGATGAGCTTGATACCTTCAATAGAGACTGGTGCGAGATTGCCCAAGATGGGGCTACGTGGAAAAAAGGGAGGGACGCCTTTGCCCAGCAGTGAGACAATATAGGCTCATAAATAAATGATATTAAATTTGGTTGATGTACAGTCAAGTGCAAAAATATATACCGAAAGAATCCTCTCATAAATATGTTGTGAAGTTCTAAGAAATATTTTTCAAATGTTGCGGTCTTCCATATTTTTACACTTGTCTGTAAAAGATCACGCTGTAGCACCGGCGGGCCCCAATAAGAGGCACGCGCCGGGCGTCGAACCTACACATCTGCGCGCGCGCCGCCTTCATTCATCGGCTCGACGAATTTATAAAGAAAGCCGAAAAGATTCACAGGAATATCCCTTTCATATGAATACGTGTCGAGTTGGGTTTAAACAGCACTGTTTAAATTGTTTTTAGAGAGTACTTCTTCGTTTATTTGCCCGTGGTTTACTGTGCTTATCGCTGTTGAAATGTAATTTGACGACGCACTAGCCTAGTTGGTAGTGACCCTTCCTACGAAGCTAGCGGTCCAGGGTTCAAATCCCGGTAAGTAAGTGAAATAAAATCTTGTAAAATAATAGATCAGAAATAAGACAAAGATAATATTTACTTCTAATGCCATGATCCCAAAGTAAATAATATTATTTCTATTTCAAAGGTATGTTTATGAAACGATCCTGAGAAGTTCTCAAACACTTATATTAAAGTGACACTCGAGAGCACTTCACAGGCAGACTGAGTGACAGACAGACTGACGTGCAAATATTTTAAATAGCTGTGAGTCATGAGGTAATTATCGTAGTTAGTTAGTTAGTTAGTCATTCATATGAGTACCATGTGAGCGAGAACGCGTCATTGTTATCCTGTTCTAGATATTTTTTTTGGGTTGTCTCCTGAAGGGCCAAAGACTTAAGTCCTTGCTTTTGTTAGCAGGATATTGTAAATTACATTTAAAAGGGGCAGAGATGAAAATCCCTTCCGGAGACCTGGGAATGGAGGGCCCATGTACTGCCGGGCTCGCACCGGCTAAAAACACCAATGCTGTGAATGAAGTTAAAAACTCCCGCGGATACTACCCCAGCCAGTGCTAAAAGGCCGGAGGAGAAGTTCATTCCTCCGTTTATTTATCCGCGGGGTTAGAAAAAAGGGGGTGGGAATAGGGAATGGGACCCATGTTCTAGATTGGGATGTCTGTGCTACTGATTTTTAACCGGTTATCCGATTTTATTTATGTTTTGTAAACATTATTTGCTAGTCTTTAGTCGGCAAACCTTATGACAGAAAGTTCCTATTTAGGTTACATGTGGACTGTGAAGAAATTGAATGTGGCTATGAGTACATATAGGTCAAATAGCAGAGATATACATGCCTTCCATCAAGACTGGTGGAGACTACCCATGACAGGGAAAGGAAGGGAGGGAAGGAGTATAATTAAAAAAATCCGTCTGCTGTATTGACTGCGAAAAAAATGGCATGTTGTTAATATTTTAAAACATGAATTCAACCAAAAATTATTAACTCATATCTCAAAATGTTATATCACAAAAACAGGAGAATCGCTTTCTATATTCAAATATAACCGAACAATTGGGATTGTTCATATTTTTACAATTACTCTTATTCGAAAACCATTTCGAGGAATGGGATTTTAAAGACGTTCTGCATTATTAAGTTTTTGAAATATTTATCTATTTCGGATATTTTGACAAAAGTATATTTAACCTTTGTTTGACTTTCGTTTTTGGCTTGAAGCCCTCCTAGGTGTATCTTACGGGTTAGGCGAAAACCGCTTGAAATAGTATGTTTTAATACATTATTACAATCACTTTTTATCATTAGATATCATTTAATTGTTGTAATACATTAGAAAATGCCAGCCCAAATTAAAAATAATCATGTCATCCATAAAATTTCTGCTAAATAAATAAATATATTCAAACAAAACTATTGGGTCAAATACAAAATTAATTAACTAGCTCTCTTAAAATTACCCATTCTTTCGAATAAAAATGTAAAAACAGTGAGTTATTTTTTTGGTCTATCCCAATTCCCTAAATATAATTTAGAAAATGTACATTACATTGATGACTTCCCCAACAAAAATTTCAACAACGGGCAATCCCATCTCATCTTGAACAGTCTGCTAAGACTCAAAAATACCTTTCTCATTCAACAACGGCTGAATATTGTTAATCCTAAATTGGTAGGCATTATTCCCGGCCTTTAGAAACACAGTCAGTGTCCAAGCCGGAATGATAACTGAATATTCATTTGTCGGAGCTCGCTCAAGAAAAGGACGCCTGATGATGGCTGCCACACAAACGGTTTAAATCAATTTACCAGCGATTGAATGATTAAATATCACGGAAATTCTCAACAAATTGAGCTGAGGGCTGATTGTCTAACGCACTCGCAATCACGATCGTTTTCATTTTGAAAATCGAAGGCTTGTCTGCATACAAAATGAAAACAATTGCTCCACTTTGGAGCCGGTTGCGATTGCGAGTGCGTTAGACTATAAGCCCTCTGGTCCCAAACTAAGCTCTAGGCTTGTACTACGGGTAAGTAACTAGACAACGATGTAAATAAATACTTATATCACTACATTCACTACATATTATAAAACAAATTTCCCAGCCGCGTCTGTCCCTCTGTATGTTTGCGATAATCTCAAAAACGACTGAACGGATTCTCGTGCGGGTTTCTCTATCAGTTAGATATTTTTTTACGAAAGTTTTCTATGTAAGTATAATAAAATTAATAAATTATGGTTTATGTACGGGTGTTTCAGAAAACTCACCTACACCGAAGCGGAGCCAGGGCGGGTCGCGTAGAGAAATTAGAGAAATAAATACTTAAGTACATAAACAACATCCATGAATTGAGGATGCCAAAGTGTATGGGTTCCAGATCCCGCATATCACCCGTTGCCGGTTTTAACCGGTTTTAACCGGTTATTTTCATACAAGAACGGTTAATAACCCCCAGCATTCCCCTTGCAAAAAAACCAGGCTTGTGCTGGATAATTCACGTCATAGTGAAGTTGGTAGTTCTGTAAGCAAAGGAACTCTGAAATCAGAGCACCCTTAGCGCAAGGGTATAAAAATCGATCAATCATAGTATCGTGACTTTCTGGATCGAATCCAAGGTTATGTTCCGTTTTTAAATATTGTTTTATGAATCTATAAATTATATATTTACGCCTTTACTAATAAACGTTGAGTAACGGTGGTATACAATGTTTTGTCCTTATCTGTCATTGTGACATTTGGATTTGACCGATAAGGTCAAAACATTGTATAGCTATACCACCGTTACTCAACGTTTATTAGTAAGGGGGTTAAAGTTTAACATTGATTTTTTTATTAAATAATAATTTGTGTGAGCAAGCGGCCGTGTGCAGCGTAGCTTTAAAAAGGGGGAAATTATGTCTGTTTGTCTCAGATAACCTACTTACACAACGGCCCGAGGATTGGAACAGCCTTTATGACGTCATTCTCATTATGCGTTTCAGCAAACGTTAATAGGCGCTATCCTTCGCAGTTTTAATTTAGCTTTTACATTTTGACAGCCGGGACCTCCCATATTAAGACTGAAAATAATTCTAGTTACTAGGTACAACCGGCTACATTTTTATTTCGCTTAAATGTCTAGATATACTAGTAGTAAGTATTTTAATTTTCTAGCGTTGAATATTGGTTATAGAATTACCAAAAACTCAATGTTGGTAATTCTGTAGCTCTGCCTACCCCACTCTGGGATGAAGGCGTGACGGTATGTATGTATGTATGTATGAATATTGAGTATCATTATGATTAATATTCTTTTCAGATCCAAAGGTTTTTGACAGCAATTTGTGTTTTTCTAGTATTTAAATAAAAAATAGGATTACACAAGCTAAAGCGGTGACGAGATATGGGACAGAAAACTACTGGAGTGAAGATCGTAGTATGGTCAGGGGATAATATAAACCCACAAGAACTATAATCACGTACTTTTAAAGATGAAGTGATTAGTTTTATACACTTGATTATTATTTATTACTTTTAAATTAAATTTAAGATTATTTTGCTATTAATTACAGGTTATTCTAAATAAAAACACGTTTGATAAATTTTTGATGTTATATGTAAATCAGAACTATTTGTTTACATCTTCGCCTATTTCAATTGACACAGACTATAGGTTAGTAAATAATGATTTTGTAACAGGATCGAGTGTAGCCCCAGCGGGCCTATTATCGTATGGATAAAACATCTGTCACTTTCTGACCACTAAGTAAGTACGAGAGTGGACTTGACCGAAGCGCGTGGAGCTAACCCCATGTGCTTCTGTTTAGTCCACCAGAGTAAATCTCTTTAACCGAACAATTGTCCTCGCGTGTGATATCCATGGACTTGTTTCTCTAATAAGTTCATGGCGATTGTCTGAGACTCGATACCTGCGAAATACACCTTGTTAAAACAAGGAGTGAAAGCCATTAATTAAGAAAAAAAAATGCGAGAGTGACGGGTGCTTTATGCACCGCGATAAAGGCGAACATAATACGGGCCCAGCGGGCCGATTATGATCGTGTTTATCAACGTAGATAAGCGTAGATTAAACATCTGTCACTTTCTGACCAGTATGTAAGTGCGAGAGTGACGGAAGCTTTATCCACCGCGATAAAGGCGACTATAATACGGGCCCAGGAGTGATTCAGCCCACGGAATAGAAAAAACAGTGGAAGTGGCATGAGCTTCGCTTAGTATCAGACCTGTTGTCGCCAATACTCAAACTATCTTAAAAACAATACGCCACCATGGAAAATGTTTTTGGTGCGGCTATCGTTTTTGCCCTCCAACATAGCACAATAAGGCATGCTTCTGGATTTATTTCCCATTTTAGAAATATCGAAATATCGAAATATCGAAACAAGCGATCGCGGCAAAAGTATGGTAGGTTATGCGGAACTCCGCATAACTATGCCACACGTTACACGCCCACTTGACACTTCTACTGTTTTTTCTGTTCTGTGATTCAGCCAGTCCGCAAGCATGGCTCATTATCGGAGTATTATCGCCCACACCAGCTGACTAATCGCACCAGACAGGTGTTTAGCAGATGCATTGTTTACTGTACCGTCCGCAAAAACGGGGTAACGTAAACATTTACTTGTATAAATAGTACTAAGCGCCATGCGTGCGAAATATGTTGTAGAATGAGTGTTGATTTAATTCAAAGTTCTGCTGTCTTAGTTTAAAAAACAACAGTGAATTGTGAGTCGGTTTCGCACTCACACGGACGGGACCCTATTATTAAGACTCCACTGCCCGTCCATGTGTCTGTCACCAGGCTGTATCTCATGAACCGCGATAGCTAGACAGTTGAAATTTTCACAGATGATGTATTTCTGTAGCCGCTATAACAACAAAAACTAATAAGTATTTATTGGGGATTCCCATACAACAAACGTGATTTTTAATAGATAATGGTACGGAACCCGTCATGCGCGAGTCCGAATACAGCTTTCTAGTTATAAGAGTCTCTGATCTAGGCTGCGGACGGACGGACGGACGGACGGACGGACGGACGGACGGACGGACGGACGGACGGACGGACGGATATGGCGAAACTATAAGGGGTCCTAGATTGACTACGGAACCCTAAAAAAAAAAAATTTTGCTCCGCGCGGTAACGTTTCTCATCTCCTTAATTGAGTCCTATTTCCACAATATTTGAATATGTTATAGTTGTTAGGTAAAACTAGGTTAGTACTTTTTTTTTTTCCTTAAAAACGAAAACGTACCATAGACCTATTTTTCACAATATGTATTTGTAGTCTAGGTATACTCGTAAGGGAAGAAAAACGTTACCACCATTTTGTATGAAAATTTTCAGGTTCAGAATCCTCTTAAAGGCGTAAATAGTATTCCCAAACCTTTAGAGCTATCAAAATTCTAACGAAACCAATAAATTAATCACCAATAAACAACGCCAATTACTATTTAATCGATATTTTGCATATTATCCACAAATAAATCCGGTGTCTGTTGACGGTCCCCACATAAACACACCAGGTACAATATGTACAATAGATTAGATACAGTTTGCCGTTCAGAAGAAAAAGGTGGTATAACTATTTAGTCCATATGGCGCATACTGCATTTTTCCTCTGGTCAGCATTCTGGTTCTGATTAAAACGGCCTTGCGCCTGCGCTGCGGCTACAATCACAATTAACTCTTTGTTCAAAGTATTCAACCGCTTTTGTCGCAGTCTTGCAGAGCCGTAGGGTGATGGCACCGATGTTGGACATCAATGCCCTTACTTATAAACGTGGAATAACCTTGGATGTTTTGTCCTTATCCGTCGAATTCAAATGTCACAACGACGGGTAAGGACAAAACATGGCATAGCTACTCCAAGGTTATTCCACGTTTTTTAAGTAAGGGGGTTTAAGTTTAAGGGCAGATATTTGTGTGATAAGCGCGAATAGTCATTGGTGTTTTGAAGTATATATTTTTCTCAATATAAGTATTTATATCGTTGTCTGGTACCCAGTACAAGCCTAGAGCTTAGTTTGGGACTAGGTCAATTGGTGCGACATTGTCCCCTGATAAAAAAAGTTGACAGGCACCAATAATGGACACTTAACTGTTAATTCAAACATCCTACGGTCATAAATTGAAGTTGCTACACTGAGAAAAATTCCCGTAGCCGCGCTAAAGTCGCTGTCAATAGAACTTGCGAACTATGTAAACAAAACCAAAGGAACCAATTCACCATGATTACTCGATAATCACGTACTTTTACGGATCAAGTGAGGTCTTTGCAACGATTTATACACTAAATCATTATATTTATATTAAGTTTAAGATGAAATAACTATTCCTTATACGTTATTTTTAATAAAAACATGCTTGGTGAATATTTGAGGTTATGTGTCAAACAGTAGGTACTAATTTGTTTACATAGTTCGCAAGTCCTATTGACGGCGACCTTACGTAAAATACGTACAAAAATCGACCGCGATTACGTGTGTAACAGGCTCCATTACGCGTATGCCGCACACTGCCAAATACTGCATGCCGCTTAATTATAAGTATGCCTCTTATAATTAACCTACGTGTGAAAAGCACGTGATAAGTATCTGGCGCGAGTACATTACTTTTGGTCACCGTAAGTAGCCCGTTTTTCTCAGCGTAAACAAATGAAGAACCCTTATCTTCTTTAAAACAAGAATCCGTGTCCATTATTGGTCCTTGTCCATTACTGGTTCCATCACCCTACGGGATGAGGTCTGTCGATCATTTATGTAGCATTTCACAAATTTTGCACTAGGGCTCTAATGGCTCTATACTACTTAGAAAAAGCACATTGCTTTTGAAATGTTATCGTATTGATTTTAACTCGGTCACCATTAGGTACTGTTAAGTCAATAAGAGTTTATTATACGATAACATGTGAAAAGCCATATTGTTTTACCGAGTAGAATAGAGACTCGGTTGTGATCCGTTTTGTATGTCAAGATCCTTTCACGTATGACAACTAAAGCTATCGAGATAAAATTTTAAATAGATATAGGGCCGGTTTTTTTTTACTGAAAATATATTAACACCGTCGAAACCCTTTTTTCCTTTCCTACCATTACAAAAAACAAGTTATTTTCGAGGTATTTAAGAGACAACAACAACAACATAAACTCACGCCTTCATTCCCAGAGTGGGGTAGGCAGAGCCACAGACTCACCAACAACTCCAAAAACTTGTTGATAATTCTGTAACCACATTTTGCACAACCAGGCAAAGATGTTATCCAGTGTATTAGTGACAGGTTGCAAACCCATCGCCTAACAGCACTATACAGCCTTAGTCCCTTAGTCGTCTCTTACGACATCCACGGGAAGACATGGAGTGGCAACATTCTAAACCCGGCACCACACGGTACACCCGACACCACACGGTATTTAAGAGATAAATGAGGAAAATCACCTGTATCTCAGAAGCAACAAATGATGCAAATCTCGTATACACGTAATCTAACGTATCCGCAAAACAAATACATTAACGTACACATATAATTACATACATACATACATTAAATCACGCCTGTTTCCCAGAGGGGTAGGCAGAGACCACTTCTTTCCACATGCTATGATCTTGACAAATCTCTTTCGCTTCTTCCACATTCATACATCGAGTCATGCACGCACGTCGGTTTCGGGTACTTAAAATTCGGCCCTTTTCCAGTATTTCTCCGATTTGATTCGAAAAAGTACGACCCTTCCACTCACTTTCGCTCTGTAGGTATATCTCTTTCGTCGTCGTTTCGTGTTTCTGTATATGATTATAATGTAAGTATTTACGAGTAGGATGCATCGAAATCCAGACGACAGGAAAAAAACCAACCGGAACAACAATGCAATCACTACTGCTTCGGCTAGGTTAAAAAAAAAGATGAAAGATAAAAGATGTTTATTCGGTAAGTAGGCCGCACGGGCACTTTTACACATCAAAAATCTACCAGCGCTTCGCAAAAGACCACTGCTGAGAAGAAACGCCGCAAGAAACTCAACAGTCAGTAGTTTTTTAAACATTGCTTATAATATGATATTATACAACAAAAAAAAACTTAACCTAGCATTATATAAAACAATGAATGTAACAAAAAGTATGTATATATCATGCGTAGTTGAGCAGGAAAATGTGTCAAAACTCAAAATTTCCACAAGAACTCATAAATAGTAAACATAAAAAAAAAACTTACCTATGACGGTAACAAGATGACGTGTCGGATCTTCTGGATCGCTACGTCATCTTATTCTTTGACCTACCGCCAAGCATTAGAGTTCGCATTGTTGTTCCGGTTTAGTTTTTTCCTGTCGTCTGGATATGCCTGTGAAATTGCTAGCATAGATCATATCATATCATAGTCATAGGGTTGGCTAAGTTAGCGATATTCGAAAATCGACAAAATGTTGACGTAAGCTGATGACCGCTTATGTCAACTCCATTTGGAGTCGATAGAAAACAGAAACGTTAGCAACGTTTGCATCTTGGCTAAAGCGGGCCTATTCTGCTCTCCTAAATAAAAAGGACGCAAGCGCAATTTGTTAGTCAAAATAAATTTTACCGGCCATCTTAAGAAATAAGGTCTCTAATACATACGCGGTTCTATGAGACATCATCATCATCATCATCATCATCATCATCATCATCATCATCATCATCATCACCATCATCATCATCATCATCATCATCATCATCATCATCATCATCATCATCATCATCATCATCATCATCATCATCATCATCATCATCATCATCATCAGCCTACTTATATTAGTCCACTGCTGGACATAGACCTCTCCCATTGCACGCCAACAACCACAATTCGTGGGCACTCTCATCCAGCTCAGACAGTATGAGACATACTCCCTTTTTTTTAAGGAGGGCAGTATCATGGTCCTGTTTATCGAAGTGGATAAAGCATTTGTCACTGTCTGACATGGGGTGTTATTCTCTTAAAAACGGCGTTCGGTCGGTCCAACGAGTGACCGAGTGATCGCTGCTTATACAAACCGGCGAGTTTAAGTAGTCCCGTCAGAGAGTACACAACGCATTTTAGGGCATGCATTCTCAATTAGGCAGCCTTATACGAAGCTTGCTGCCTAATTGAGAGTGACGGATGCTTTATCCACCGCGATAAAGGCGACCATAATACGACCGCAGGTCGATAAGCGAGCAAAGTCATAAGGCTACCTAATTGCGAATGCACTCCCTTGACTCCCTTAATGTTATATGTTTGTGAATATCAAAAATATTGTACGTAGTTAAGGACTCAATTAAACAACACCTTATTTTTTTCGCACAATGGAAGAAAGTTATCGTTGTGTCAATTAAGTCCTTAACTATGTACAATATTTTTGATATTCACCCATGTCTCAACGCTCTGACAGGACAACTTGACTCACCGGTTAATAATACCCCCGACGACTTCAAGAGCGAGTTGTTTTACAGAATCCCCCACCAGGAAGCGTCCACACGTGTCCGACTGTACATTAATTGAGCGACGAGTGCACGGGCGGGTTCCGCGGCGGCGGAGCACAATCGCGGGCTTTGTTTACGTTATCACGCGTAGCAGGGGTCCACAACCGGACTATTGTTTTTTTTAATATTAATCTATATATATAAAAGGCAAAACTGACTGACTGACATATCAACGCACAGCCGAAACTACTGTACCTAGAAACTTGAAATTTGGTACAGGGGTTCTTTTCATGATGTAAGTGAGCACTAAGAAAGGATTTTCCGATAATCGACCCCCAACGGGAAAAAATAGGGGGAGTAACGGGGGACTAATTCTACGCGTACGAAGTCGTGGGTGTCCTCTAGTATCAGATAAAGGGTTTAGAGCATCAATTACCATCGTTTTAGGGCTGATTTTTCAATCCCCAGATAAAGCTATCCGGAAGGTAAACTTTAGCACCGTCCTTTTCTTTCATATGACTTCAGAAAAGGATAGTAATACATTTAACTGACTGATGGTTTTATCTGGGGATTGAAAAATCAGCCCTTAATAGGATTGCGACGCTAAATATTTTCATTCATAATGCTCTCTTCCCTTAAACTTGGTAAGATTTTTATAAGTTTTGAATATCTTGTAGATATCATGAAAAACTAGGTCTGTACATTTTTCTTAGCAAGAAACAAATAATTAGAAAGATATTAGATATCTCTCAAATGGCCCAACCGATTTTTATGGAACCTAGCTAAGAGCCATCGCTTGAAAATATGAAATCAAATTTAAAAAAATTGCATCCAAATCGGTTCACCAGTTTAAGAGCTATGGTGCCACAGACAGACGCATAGACACACACATAGCTGTCAAACTTATAACACCCCTCTTTTTGCGTCGGAGGTTAAAAAAGACGGAAACGTACAGACCTCGTTTTTAGGGTTCCGTACCAAAATGGTACAAAAGGAACCCTTATGGTGAGACTTCGTTGTCTGTCTGTCTGTCTGTATTTCATAATAACTACGAAGTATTCAAAAATCATAAAACTCGGGACTAGATTTAGGGGGTGAGAAACGTTATGGCCCGGAGCTAAATTATTATGTTTTTTTTTGACGGCTACGCGATTTAAGCGTCAGTTCACAATCCTCTTAAGACGGAGCCCTATCTTATAGATGGTTCTTTAATTTAGTAAACTCCTTTATGGTACAAACAGTTACAACATCGAGTAAAGCTGTTTTCAGAAACTAAACTTAGGTAAAAACCATATTGCCTTTGGCATGTTATCGTATTGTCAACGTTTTGATAGCTCTTATTTACTTGACAGTATTGGCGGTAAAAGGTCTACTAAGTAAAAAAAAACCAAGTACCGTAAAATGTGCCTACTTTGCTCCCCCACGGGTAATTATGCTCCATGGTTATATTGAGGTAATCTGTATTGTAAATCATTCTATTGCTTTCATTCACTGCGTGGCTGGATGTATCCATCGATTATTTTTAGAAAATTTGTCATCAACCTTAACTTATAAAGTAACAAACGAATTAGTTACTATGGAACATAGTTACCCATGGGGGAGCAAAGTAGGCACATTTTACGGTAGCGTCCACACGACTTGATTAGACACAAGAGGCCCGTTTCACGAAGCAACAAGTTACAAATTACAAGCGGAAGTCTCTTTCTAACTCCTTTTGCTAGAAAGTGAGTTCCGCTTGTAATTTGTAACTTGTAGCTTCGTGAAACGGGCCAAAGGAGCCGAACGGTCCCGACCAACCGATGACCTTCGATTTAATATTTCTATCAACACTACACAATTCGGAAGGGGTTTAAGGTCTCATCTTAAGGTTGGCACAGACATAAATTAACCGCTCGTCACCTGAGCACAAAGTGAGACATAGAAAAGTGAGCTTTGATTTGTGATAATACGATACATTTTTCAGTGGAAGACACGACGCCCGCGCCCAGCAATTGTGTTCACTTTAACTTTAGAAATGTATGGTACTAACACAAATCAAAGCCAGCCGATTCGGTGCCTCGCGGTTATGTCTGCGCCAACCTTTATCGCCGATTCAAATTCGCTGACGAGAACACGGGCGAGTTATAACATACGGTGGCGTGGTTGCGCGCCCCTGCCATGTGTTTACACAGAGCAGATGCGCCGCACGTGCCCCGCTATCGCCGCATCTACACATTGTATGTTAATCTAATTAAAGAAAGGAATTTTGCTATTTATAAAACCTCGGCCTTTAATAAGGGAGCGGTTTTGTAATTAGTAGTCTGTTTTTAAGGTGTCAATGTGTTACCTTTTTTGTTAGGTTTTTTATGAGTGCCTTTTTTACTGGTACAGTCAACAGCATAAATACATACATACACACATTAAATCACGCCTGTTTCCCAGAGGGGTAGGCAGAGACCACTTCTTTCCACCTGCTACGATCTTGACAAATCTCTTTCGCTTCTTCCACATTCATCGGTTTCGGGTACTTAAAATTCGGCCCTTTTCCAGTATGTTTCTTTTTTTATTTTAATTTTTCGCTTTCAATCGTTTCACAATTTAGTATAACATTTCAAACACGACGTTAAAGTGACAAGGTACATAAATGATCACTTATTTATGCTGTTGACTGTACTAACATGGTGAAACAAGCGAAGCAGCAGCATCAACAAATAAGTGTGGTTATATGAAACGAGCCGAAATTAAGGCACACACTAGACCAAAGACTGGTACTAGTACATTAGAGCACCTCAAGATCTATCACGGGAGCCTTTTTGTTGAGACCTTAATCTTCAATCAAATCAATTTAGTAGAACATTATAAGTACTTACCAATTGTCGTCATCGTCATCGATAATAATTTCTATCGAGGAATAGAACAGGGCGCCTAAGCACAGAACAGAAAAAACAGTAGAAGTGTCAAGTGGGCGTGTAACGTGTGGCATAGTTATGCGGAGTTCCGCATAACCTACCATACTTTTGCCGCGATCGTTCATTTCGATATTTCGATATTTCTAAAATAGGAAATAAATCCAGGAGCATGCCTTATTGTGCTATTTTGGAATGTAAAAACGATAACGGCATCAAAAACATTTTCCATGGCGGCGTGTTGTTTTTATGATAGTTTGAGTATTGGCGACAACAGGTCTGATACTAAGCGAAGCTCATGCCACTTCCACTGTTTTTTCTCTTCCGTGCGCCTAACAAATCTAACAATGTCTACCCCACCAAACCCACCCTGAAAACCAAATTAGGCACATAACGTGCACCCAACAGCCAATTGTCCCTAGCATGAATGCTTCATGATTACTTTATGTTGATGAACGCATCAACTAAGAGTACAACATCTATAGCGGCCTTTACACGTAAAGTTCGGACCGTGGGAAGCGCCACGCGCCGTTCCAAGCTTCGTTCCGAACCGTACATTTTTTCCTATTTTACTATTACAGTTGCATTTACACGTAGGGTTCGGAACGAAGATTGGAACGGCGCGGGGCGTTTCCCGCGGTCCGAACTTTACGTGTGCAGGCCGCTATAGTCGTCAGCGGCGTTGTGGGCGTCATGTGACCACATTAGACCTCGTTGGCGCTGAAACGGTCCATTTGATAATCGCTCACCGAAAAGCCTAAAAAAAAACCAAAAGCGCAATGTAAAAACGACAAGACAAAACCTCGTTTTTTTCTCGAACCCATTTTCGAAATTAGCGTTTTTTAATAGTTTCTGGGCCGCATTTTGGTCCAAACCTTGTCATTATTTTTTGTTGTTAACTGATTAAAGTATATTTTTAATTGTTTTCCTAAAGTTCTAGAATAATCTAGATGTATCACGGCATTAAAGGGTTCCATTGAAGCATCGATCTAGTTACCGAGTTGCAACAAGCGGACGAGCGGCCGCGGCACTCCTTTGTCTAGAAACTGGGCTGCACTAGGGCTGGGACAGGGTTTTGGCTAGAGCCACGCCGAAGAAAATTTCGGCTTTCTAACTGTGCCGGTGATAACTTTTTCGTAGTAATTTTGTGTGGATGAGATGCCTCCTGGAATTTTCTATTGTAATTAACTTTGTTAGAAGGGCGAACTATCTTAAAAGTAAATAACTTTACAAGTAAGTACTACTACTTAACCTTGTTTTATGACTTTAAAAAAATCTCGTCTAGTAGTAAGTAAATATATCTCCTAATAAATCATAACAGTAATTCCTGATATTCATTAATTATTTCATATCTACTAAATCCAATTAGAGTTGACTTTTCTACCGAATACACGACTGCCGAAAACGACTGCTCTGGCTTTCTGGCTTTGCTGGGGTAGGTTCCATATTATTTAAAAAAAAACGGTATTAATTCTATAAATAATTGCTTAACCGCATCAAAATCTTTTTCTTAGTTTAGAACTTAGCGTTTAGACAATAGACAAAAGTGACTTATTGTAACATATGTACAATAACAGTAACGAATATTTTAAATACCATGAAACTACATATGTTCTTTCAAAGACTTGCAGCAAATTTATTACATTACTTAGACTTATTTATAACGAGAAATTGACAACAACATTAAACCCTTAAATTAAGTTATCTCAATTCAAAAGCAATTCAAAATATGAAACACACAATAAAACTTCTTTCAAAATTGCTTTAGAATAGAATTTTCGGCCACGAAGCCCGTCCCCTGCGGCCTCCAACCGCAAGTAATGTCGCCATTGTTTCCTCGTTTATTTTCACTGTGTTATTGCATCGCGTTCTCAATAAACATGAACGTATTTTGTTTACACATTTAAAGTTAAAATAATTCATCTGATGTTCTTTAAATATGTTTTTAATACAGTTGCTCAAAAAGTGGTACTTTTAGTAGCTGTATATCGTGCGGAAAGTTGGCTTTCGCGAACTAGTGCGTTTTACTTTTCCATTTTTTTGAAATAGACTAATGGCCGAACCCTATATTTAAACCGCGGATAGATAGGCTTACTTTGGATTAAAATTTGACACATTTTGTATGGGCAAATGTCAAATTTTAACCCGAAGTAAGCCTTATCTATCCGCGGTTTGAATATAGGGTTCGGCCATTAGTCTATTTAAAAAAAATGCAATTTCTAGGGTGGTACTGTGTCCGTGAACGTGTTAAGTATAAGCTATTGTACTCGTATGTCTCCATGTTCAATTTCAACTTATTACTTGACATAAGTTTTGTTCACATTTTCCGTAAATATTCTTCAAAATAACGACTCTGGCTGCCACTTTACCCCTTCTAATTAAAAAGCCAACTTTAGAGACGTCCCACGTACTTAATCCAGTATCGTATCAACGTCCATCCCTTTTCCAGACACTATTACTTTACTAGTAATAAACTCGAACATAAAACGGAAATACGAGCCGACTTAAAACGTGGATTTGTAAAATATATGCCAGCATACGTAACCTACATACGACTAACCTACTTCTCAAACCTCCTTCATCATACCCAGACAGAAAATTGCTAAGGCAACCTAAAGATACACAAAATAAAGTACAATTTTCAAGTTTGCGTGACAATGACATACGAGTTTGGGAAGCTAAGTAGTAGAGCCACCCTAATTGATTTTCTCCCTCCCCCAAGAATGCCCCTTGGTATGAGCATTTCAAAAACTCATTTCGTGTAAGACAACTACAGGTAATTGATATGGGGGAAATAGTTTAAAAGCAATTTTGGGTTAGGGTTGGAGAGTAGAGCTTCGATGTTCGAATATAATACGTATGTTAGGTTTAGGCACCTGAATTTGATTGCTCTTTAGAACTCTGCCGCAGTAATGCATTGATTTGGGTGCGCCAAAGTTCATATAAAATTGCAACTCCGATTATTGGAACTCCGAATTTTTTTCTCATACCATTTTACATCATAATGACGCGTTGCAATACTCTTACAGGTTTGTACTTAGAAGTAAGTTTCTTTTGTACAAAATGCAATAAAATAAATAAATAAATAAATAAATAAATAAATGATCACTCTTCATACTCTTCATAATATTTTTTAATACTAATGATCGGAACTCATACTCATCTGAACTTATAACGCCAATATTCATGGAACCGTACACTTTTCAGAATTTCTTAAATATCTTACGTGGAGATAAAATTAGGTTAGGTTAGGTTAGATTTATAACAATCCTCAAAAAGTAACAGTTTCTTAAAAAAATGCAGTATGAACTAAAAAATATGAGATTTTTTTTTCGAAGAGATGATGGTATAGACACAATTCGTTATTTGTATAAAAAATCTAAAGACCAATTTTATATGAGCCAATATGGACCCCATTGATTTATTTCGACGTAATTTGTGTCTTGCGTTTAGTGGGTTTCATAATCACAGGGTTCTTTGGTAATAAGTCTGTAATGGTATGTACATGAGGTTTTTTAGAGGTAATGCAAAATTGTACAGTTTGAACTTCGGGGGACGCCCTAGACGCACATACAGTGATCATTCACGACGTACTTAATAAGGGCCAAATCAAAAGCACCCGAAACCGACGTACGCGCATGAAGAGGTTGATGAACAGGGAGCGAAACTTTGATGCCGGTAACGTCATTATGACGCAAATTTACATATAGGGTGTTTTTATAAAATTTACACAACATATTAAAATAGTGACATAGAAATAATACTTAACTTACTTTCTCGGTTAAATCGTATTCATCCTTCTCATCTAAGTACTGAAGAAGTTTTCGATTCAATATGTTGGCAGTTCTGTCCATTGCAATGTCTCGTAATAAATTTGGAAACGAATGACTTTTGTAATTAAAATATAAAATATCCGTAAACGAAAGAGGCCAATAAGTTGGTAGTGATTATCTATAATGTAGATAAAAATACTCTGTATGAAGCTTGACGTCATACGGCTGTCACCGGCATCAAAGTTTCGCTCCCTGTTGGTTGATGAATGTAGAGGAAGCGAAAGTTGTATGTTTAGACCGGTGCACCTGGCGCTCCATAGTCTCTGCCTACCCTTTTGGGAAATAGGTGTGAAGGTATGTATGTATGTATGTACTTGTTAACCTTTCGTCTTCTGCTACTCGGTGACCACTCTTGTCAAAAGAACCTGGGCTAAGATTTTTAAAAGAGTTGCAGGAAAAAGCGGTATGCGAGTAGTATAGAACCGATGGTGGTGAAGGTTTCGGCAAGTTCTATGAACAGCAGTTTTATATCGCTCAAAATGTATGAGATGACAGTTGACCAAGTGATTTAACGTAATGCACGACAATGCCATCCCCATGAATTGAATAAAAAAAACCGGCCAAGTGCAATTCGGACTCGTGCACGAAGGGTTCCGTACCATTTTATCTGTACAACATTAGCAAAAAACGGCAAAAAAATCACGTTTGTTGTATGAGAGACCTCTTAATTTTTTATTTTATTTAATTACTAGAGGACGCCCGCGACTTCGTACGCGTAGAATTAGTTTCCCGCTACTCCCCCCATTTCTTCCCGTTGGGGGTCGATTTTCAGAAAATCCTTTCTTGGTGCTCACTTACATCATGAAAGGAACCCCTGTACCAAATTTCAAGTTTCTAAGTACAGTAGTTTCGGCTGTGCGTTGATATATAAGTCAGTCAGGTTTGCCTTTATATATATATATATATATATAGATTTATTTTTAAAGTGAATATACAACAAAATATTCAGTGAATATCAAGCGTCTACCTGTTGCCGTTATCCATTTCGAGCAAAAAACGGCGAAAAAACACATTTGTTGTATTGGAGTTTTAGTATTTTTTGTTATAGCGGCAATAGAAATACATTATCTGTGAAAATTTCAACTGTCTAGCTATCACGGTTCATGAAATACAGCCTGGTGACAGACAGAATACATATATACATACATTTATATTGATCAGCCTGAACGACGTAGCCACTGAGTGGCTTAAATCTCTTAAATTTAATTTGTAGCCTTATATTTGTCTGTATATTCTCTACATTTATGCCATACGATTAGACATTGTTCTTAATTTATAATACTATTATGTTATCTTTATACGATGTCAATTTATTTTAATATTTAAAAATTATAATTATCGTAATTTAAAAAAGATAGTGCTAATAAAATTGCTTTAGGTACCCTTACACGGCTCATGTTGAACTGTAATAATTAGTTGAGGAGCTTTATAGTAGGACATAGTAGAATGTGAGCAATAAATGATCTGATGATATGATGATGATGATATGATAACTTCTTGAACAACATTAAATACTTAGGTTAACTTTAGACCCAAGCAACTGTCGACCTTGTGTGGATGTCAGTCGATAGTGGTGAATTATTGATGTTCCCCTCACTTGCCAGTTTTGGTACCCAAGGCAAAATTACGTACCTACGAGAGTCTATTTTTAATTAACAAATTTATTAACTTACGGTTTCAGATACTAGCAAGCTTTGAACACATTCAAAGTTATTTAAGATCCAAGTTTTTCTAGTGCCATCTAGATGAAAGGTGTTACAATTGGGATACACCCATTTTTAACAATGTATGAAAATTTCAAAACCATTTCGAGGAATAGGCTTTTTGAATCGATCCCAGTAGTTAGATTAAAAAAATATGTTACAATGAATTAATTATATTAAAATTAAGAAATGACCTTCATTTGACCCCTAAATGCCCGTCCCAATTGCGCTATATCAAGGACTTTTGTGGTTTTACATAAAACATATAAAACCTCTCCAAATTTTCATTTTATAAGTACAATTAAGATATCTACCTGACACCTACGTTTGAAGACAGCTGTTGTCATGTCAAATTTATTTGTTTACAAATTGACTGTAAATTGACTGTAATTTTTATGATGAAATTAAAATATTAATGAGACCATTTCTCTTTTGAGTTATGTGTGATAAATGTTAATAATTTGTGTGGTAAGGTTTTACAAGAGGTTCAAAAAGACGGCATCAACATTTATTGTAGAAACTCATGATTGGAAGTATGGAATCCGCCTTTTCAACAAATTTAATGTGATTTTGTTAAGTAAATCTAGTCTAGAAACAAGGTCATGTAGGAAGTGTTGTATTAACTGAGGTCTAGGTAATAAGCAATGGTTGAATGCTTATATACTCTTAAATAATAAATTATATCATATTGCGATTGTTTGTTTACATTATACATTTGAATGACGTTCGTCTATTATGACTTTGAAAACAGATCACAGATAATAAAAAATCGTCTTTCTAAGTCTTAGATGAAGTATACCCGTTCTTTATAAATATCTACGTCATCTTGTCGCTACAAGTAGGTAAGGTTACGTTAATTTAATCAATTATTTTAAATATCAATAACACATTTAATCATGAAATGCTTCAAATTAGTTTCTTATAAAAGGCTATTCTTTCGAATAAAAATGTAAAATCAAGCAGTTATTTTTTTTGGTGTATCCCAATTGCGGAAAGAAGAAGAGGCTGTATGATAATGGAAAACAATATAATATGACGTAGAACAGTCTTAAATCTATACATAACTAGAGGACGCCCGCGACTTCGTACGCGTAGAATTAGTTTCCCGCTACTCCCCCCATGTCTTCCCGTTGGGGGTCGATTTTCGAAAATCCTTTCTTAGTGCTCACTTACATCATGAAAGGCACCCCTGTTCCAAATTTCAAGTTTCTAAGTACAGTAGTTTCGGCTGTGCGTTGATATATAAGTCAGTCAGGTTTGCCTTTTAATTATAGATAATAAAAGTCTTTCGCGTAAAAGTCTTTCGCGTTTGACTGGCATACAGAGCATGGCACTGGCATGAAATAACATAATTATCTCCTTAATGTAGTTACTAAGTTTAAATATCTGGGACATTGGATCACCGAAGACCTCTCTGATGACATAGAACGGGAGCGTAGAGCGTTGGCAGTGAGGAGCAACATGCTGGCTCGCAGATTTGCGCGCTGTGCGAAAGATATCAAAATAACCCTCTTTAAGGCATATTTTACACGTGCAGTCTGTAGTCAAGTATAACAATGGTTTTAGCATGCTGTTTGGACTGCCTCGATTCTGCAGTGCATCAGGCATGTTTGCCGAGGCTCGTGTCGATGGCTTTCTGGCCATAATGCACAAAGTTGGCTCCCTGATGCATAGAATAAATGGCAGTTCCAGCAGCCTCCTAAACCAATTCTTGATAGGTTGCACTGTCCCATAGTTTAGTCAGCCTTATAAGAAGCTGCACACTTTTGTACCTTGTCGCTTTAACGCCTTTGACAGATTAATGCAGCAGTTCAAACATGACGTTTATGTGACAAAACACTAAAGTGTGCAGCTTCTTATAAGGCCGACCGTTCCTCTCATACTAATGATCTATGAACTGTTTATTTTTGTTCGAAATAAATACTTATATGTAAAATAATATAGAAATAAACCATTGGACATACACATATTGCCGCTGCAACGCGCGCTGAAGCTCTTAAAAGATATTCTAGACGGCAACTGAACACTACCCTCGTACACGGAGAAAATGCACAAGTGCAATTAATAAGGTTGGAAATGCAATACAATTCATATAGTCGATCTGTCTTTTTTCCGTAGGAGGGCAGAATAGCCAAACTAGATGTTTTCTGACTCTGAGCCCAAACTAATAGCATCGGCCAGTCGGTATTTAGAAACGATTGTATAAGTAGTATGTAAGTAACTATTTTAATTAAGAGTTACATTTATATACTATATTTTTATCAGTGATTATCATGTTTAGCTAGACTGTAAACTCTGTAAAGTTAAAGTCAAAGCAAAGTTCTTTATTCTTCAATTTAGGCATAGTATAATGCACCTGAGCGATAATTTGTACAAATTAATTAATTATTTAATCTCAATATCACCAATGTTGTGTGAATTCCTATGTACGGTATTTTTAGAATTTTTTAATTATTCTATGCATACAAATTCGCGGGTATTCTCTATTACATAAAAAATCTCTTCTCTATTTAATTTATTAAATTGTCATCTCCAAAATGGATATTATTTGATTCAATTGTAATTATCTGTAAGTGCAACAATAGTATTGTAATTAGAGAAAAAATGAACTGGAAATTACATTTCACTAATTCCAAATTGCAAATTGAACTATATTTAGTTATCGCTGCTGTATAGACATATGTCAAATCAGGAAATTGTTTCATTCATCATTTTGTATCGCAATCAACTAGGCAACAGTGATTGCAAAATGCTGATGGAGAATAAATGATTGCAATCATTATTTTGATTGCTTGTGAATTCAGAAATTATCAGCCATTTTAATCGAAAATGATTTGTAGCGATTCGATACTTTCCTACCCCGTCATTGGGGCTCTACTTTTAACAATCGATGTTCAGGTAGCTATGTCCCTTTCTATCGATTGCGTAAATACTAAAGAGTGAAAGGATGAAGCTTTTGAAGTTTCGTATTTGGTGAGTTACCTGGAAAAATTTAACGCCGAAATAATCGAGGTCCAAATATTTTATTATCAAGAAAATTATTTTTTAACGACTGGTACTTAACGCAAGTTAACCAAAAACAACTTTTAAAAACACAAATACATGTTTTTTATACTTTCACTTATACATACCCGCATACATAGGTACATACTGACTGTATACTTTTATTTTAAGCTACAAGTAGATATTTGTCAAGAATGCACTAAGCTAAATTGCAGCAAAGTGCAGCAAATTGAATTTCTCGTGAACACTACTTAACCCTCCGGATCTTGGGCAAGTACTTAAGCTTCGCAATAACTTGAGAACTCCTGAGCTAATTGAACAAGTATTGATGATGGGAAATTTAAATTATTTTTATAGAAACTGTATCTCGTGATTGAAAAAAGAAAAGAAAGAGAGAGAAGAAGAGAAATGTGGACTAAAAGAAGATGTACTGACTAAGATTGAAAAGGGCATGCTTCGATGGTTCGGTCATTTGGAAAGGATGGATGAAAGAAGATTGACGAAAGAGATATACAGAGCGAAAGTGAGTGGAAGGGTCGGAAGGGGCCGCCCTAGGCGTACTTTTTCGAATCAAATCGGAGAAATACTGGAAAAGGGCCTAATTTTAAGTACCCGAAACCGACGTGCGTGCATGACTCGATGCATGAATGTGGAAGAAGCGAAAGAGATTTGTCAAGATTGTAGCAGGTGGAAAGAAGTGGTCTCTGCCTACCCCTCTGGGAAACAGGCGTGATTTAATGTATGTATGTATGTATGTATCTCGTGATTCTCCCACACTGCGGTTTGACTAGGCCAGCGACCTCTGTTTTATAGCATAGTTGTCCAATTTCCGTCGACCAGAGACGAGTATTTTTACTTTTTAATTTTACTCATCCGTTCACATCGAAAACAAACAAACGGTTACAAAGACTCTTTTGTTCTTTGGTCATCAAGTGACTTCTTTTTTATTTGCTGGGAAAAGACATTTACCCATAAAAAAGCCCCCCGCCCCCCAAGATAGGGCAGTAGCCTGCCTAAAGCGACAGTGGCACTCACCAGCTTCAGGGCGAGTTGAATCACGTGACTCATATTTAACCTAGACTAATATCACACAGGGCCTCTATTCAAGTTATCGTATTGTCACCGTTTTGATAGCTCTTATTTACTTGACAGTAATGGCGTCTGGCGTCATAACAATACCATAACAAGTCAACTACGATATCGTTTTTACAGTCGGGAATAGAGGCGCAGCTTAGGGCCTCTCTTCTACTTGGTAAAATACTGCCTTTACCGTCGTATAGTTTTTAACTCAGCCGCCATTACTGTCAAGTAAATAAGAGCTAACGTAACGTTGACAATACGATCACAATTTATTAAGAACATTTATCTTATTCTGTTCACAATGCCCCTGATAAATGTATAAGAAAGATAATAAGAAACGTTATGATTGTAATAAGTTTCTGAGAACAGATCCTTCCGCTAAGCAATATAGATGGGACGTACGTGCGCGAATTTGCGTCACTGTTACAGGAATAAGAACAGGAAAACCTTTTTTTTATATTAGAGGAGGTTATCGAGCTACCGGGCCAGCTGATGGAAAGAGATCACCGCCACCCATATACTGGTCCAATGGAACCCTGGCCCACCATAGAATAGTGTAACAGTGACATTATCAAACAATTTGTTTGACACTTAGACGACGCGATGGCATAGTTGGTAGTGACCCTACCTACAAAGCTAGCGATCCTGGGTTCTTAATTATTGTGCTATGATATCACCTTTCTTCTTGACAAATTAAGTGGGTGTCAAAACATACCAATAAATGGTAGATAGGGTAATGGCACAGTGTTGAAATGGGAATGTAGGCGTGAGTTTATGTATGTATGTAAAATGATTATGAACAAAAAATTAAGTGAAAAAATGTGCTCCCAAATGGTCAAGTGTGGCATGGGCTCGCGCTGATTCGATTCGGAATCGAATTCAAATCAGAATATAATAATACCTACTGTGCGGCGGTACGAAATCCTCGGTGCGCAAATCCGATTTGCACTTGGCCGGTTTTTATTAGACATGTCTACGTGTTACATGTTCAAAAGTCTTAATCTACAAATCAGCCAGTAAGTTCCGCAACAGCTGCAGTGATGCACCGAGCCTGGAGCGACCTACTTCGTATGCAGGGCGCGCCGACGCAACAAGTGCATGATGGATGGCTGCGACTGCAGCTTAGTTGTGATCCACTCGCGATGAACCAGGTTTGAATCTTGGGAATGTATTATTAAATGAATAGAATGATAAGATTTAACGATTGATTTAAAAAAAGATTCTGCTACTTTTTTATTTTAATAAGAAGTCCCCTCAAACCTCAATATCTTCATGAGCCTTTATTAAAAACTCTGCCCGATGATGCAACGTTCTCTCGGGTTATGTTTCACTTTGGCATTATATTTTAATAACTAGCCTTTAACAAAAGTCTAATAAATCTTATTAAACAAAATGTCAGCCAAATACCACCATCGCGGAACAAGGGTGCCTTTATTCTGAAATTAAGAGCAAGAACCAAGTCTAAACAGTGTTACGTCGCAAAATAAATGTATCTCAATCTCAACCTTACTAAAGACTCTGTTTGGTTTAAAAACGGGTGTCGAATATTTGTAGTTACACCACGTTTGTTCTAGAGTAGAAAAGAGTCAAATAACAATTAGGTCTAGACGACGAATGTCGCGTATTTTTTAATTTGACAGAACAAATGGTATTGTTCATTGAGTCAAACCGAGCTAAGAGGTTATTATATTAGCCTTTCGATAACGCAAACATTGGATTGGGATATTATTGTTTTGGCCATGTTATCATATTTTGAACGTTACAATACTTATTTACTAGACAGTAATGGCGGCCGAGTTAAAAATAATACTATAACACGTCAAAATAATGGTTTGAGTGGAATAGAGGCCTGAACACCTATGAGAAATTCAGTGCCCGGACCTCTTGTGGCCATTCAAACTGGACCTAATATCGTGTACTCGGTCTTGAACGAGTAATTTTTTTAATAACATCCCTTATTCTATCTACGAGGGTTGCATGACGTCACTAATGTAATCGGACGCGCGTGACGTCACCAGTGGAGTGAGCCCGCTCCAATTTGAATTGCGCCGAGCTTTTCATGTACTCGAGATGTTTTCTGAGGGTCCAGACAAGATGCATTACGCTTACTAGCGTTTCTATTCGTTACCTCTTTAAACCAATCGCATCACTGGTAGATCACGTGACTTTTCGTATCACGTCATCTACCAGTGACGCGATTGGTTTAAAAACGAAACGAATAGAAACGCTTGTAAGCGTAATGCATCTTGTCTGGGCCCTCTGTTGTTTATTTTTAATTGTATTGAGCTGGAGAGTCATTAGGTCTGTAATAATATGTAGCCTTTAGGGCCTGTTTCACAATCGACAAGTAAATTTATGTGTCAGTTAAAGTTAGCTCTCTCCTTGTCTATGTTCAAGTGTAAGAAAAGGAAAAGGCTAAATTTAGTGTCAAATACGCGTTACTTGGCGATTGTGAAACAGGCCCTTAATGAAAGTAATTTACTAAAATAACCTATCCGGCGACAAATCTTTATCGTTATTGGTCACATTGGCTGACTTGAACTGACATTGACATTGATTTTCATATTGTCATCGAGTAAAGGTGAAGTATTACGTACAGTAAAGTATGAAAAGGACTTGACAGAAGCGCGTGGAGCTAACCCCATGTGCTTCTGTTTAGTCCACCAGAGTAAATCTCTTTAACCGAACAATTGTCCTCGCGTGTGATATCCATGGACTTGTTTCTCTAATAAGTCCATGGCGATTGTCTAAAACTCGATAATGGCGAAATACACCTTGTTAAAACAAGGAGTGAAAGCCATTAATTAAGAAAAAAAAAAGTATGAAAACGTGAGTCTGTTTTAAGGCTTTGTGGTACGGATAGGTTCAGTACAAGTTTTTGTCACGTTTTTCGTCAAAAAAAAAGAGTTAGTCAGTCACAATAACCGAAATGGGTTAGAAGTTATTATTTATACACGTTTTTAAGGTCAAGGCAATCCGAAAACGTGACGTATGATTTAAATTTTCGTGCTCGAGCTACTGAGACAAAGATAGATAGATTATATGCGTCATTTTCACGCCAATGTATGGCCGGCAACTATGGGCATCTTGCTCTATCATACGAAGTAAAGGTAAGAGAGAAATAGTTGCAAATGTTGATCGTGTACCAGCCTACGTAGTCTCAAAGAAAGGAGGCGGCTTGTTAAAATAATTTATTTTATTTTTATTAATCCGCGATTTTAATGTTTATTGTGACGTAAAAGTTGGCGAGATGTATTACAACCCCCATCACAAAAAGTGTTATGATTAACTTGTTAACCCAGGGTTACGTGCAAGCGGGCCTTAGAGACACTTCCACCCGTATTCACAAACAATACTTAAGGGATCCTTCACTGCGTTCAATACAGCTTTGTGATTGGTCCTTTTTGACCGAACTTTTGTTCATGAGTCGATTTGAACCCTGTGCGTTCGTGAGAACTGTGAGTCTTCATAGTGACGTTTGTGAATACGGGTGTTAGTCGCTACGCAGCCTTTTCTTTTATTATTACTCGTATTTAAATAATTCTTTTCCGCCATGCTGGGGCTGCATTACGTCATTAATGTCAGTCGGCGCGTGACGTCACCGGCAGAATGAGTTCGGGTCCAATTTGAAACGCGACGTGCCCTAGCTGTGGCTTGGGCTGGTAGCACAACGCACAATACAAAGGTTTAAGTAGCAATAATAAGTTGCAGAACATTGCCAGAAGTTTTGAAATCTTCTCAAGAAATACTGAAATTCTGTGAAACATTGAATGTTCTCTTTTCATACAACATGAAGAATGTTTTTGTAAGATATCGAGAATTTATCGTTAGAGACAGTGCTTAATAATTATTATTATTTTTAGCCCGGAATGTCTCACTGCTGGGCAAAGGCCTCTTTTCCCAGTTTCCAAGTATGTCGGTTATGGGCAATCTCCCGCCAATCTTATTGAAAGGCGTCAAGCAAGCTAGCTAGAGGAAATATTAATTTACTGCATGCAATTAAAACTCGCCCCAAAACAGAGACCTCACTGTTTTCATTCCTAAATCGTAACCGATTTTGCTGCTTTAAATTTGCCTCGTCTAATTTTCTATTTATCTAATTTTCTCGAAGAAACATTCGAATGTCATCTCAGTTGACTCTTAGACCGCACTTCCTTCAGTCCAAAACTTCAAAATTTAATCTCCAGAGGCAATTGCGGACGCTGCTTTTAGCTCATAACTATTGGTTAAAACGGCCCTACCGATTTCTACTAGGTACTCTTCGTTAAAAACCACCTCCAAAAAAATATCTCTAAAGAAACAATGGAATTAATCCCGTCCTCTGTGAATTTCAAAGCCATAGACTGTCTCTTCTAATCTAAACTGAAACTTCTAATCTATACGTATATTTAATTTGTATCCCAAATTTTTTAAGTTCGACTATTTGAGCTATAAATGCATCTCTTTTTCTTAGTACTACAAATTAATTCAATTGTGATTGATGTCTTTCAGTTTTTTCAATTGAAATGCATAATTTCATTGTCAACTAAATTGTTTAACGATTTTACAATGTCGAGCGTAGTAAAACCCCACTGACCTGTGACCACTGGGGTTTTCAATTCGTCAACGAAGAATTATCTGGTGAATTCAAATGGCGGTATGCCGCTGGGATGTTACAGCAGAGATAGGTAGTACACCTACCCCTTCAGTTGAGCAACTTTTTTGACCATCCTGCGACAAAAAGAAAAATACACTCACTAAAATGTTAATAAAAAAAAAGTACTCTCACTTAAGCTCACCGGTTAATAATTTGAAGAAGGATTGAAAAATGAGTTGCTTAAAGACTTCGCAACTATGAACGCCACTTCAGCTGTAATAAACGTGATGGACAAATTATTGTATACATTTTAATACACTAGCAAAAATTATCAACATTTAGGTACTTACAACACCTATTATTTCATCGAAACACCTTTCAACGAACTTATTACGCAGAATTTTGATTTCATCTAAAGGTAGGTACGTACTATTTCTCGTCGCATACATATTAGTCACAAGTCTAACCTAACCTACGTAATTAATGTATCACATATCCTGAAAACATCATGGTTTCAGTAAAAAATAGCGTTCGTTGAAATGAAATACCATGAAATGATACAATCGATGACTAACAAAACAATATTCTATATTAATAACAATATACTTCTTATATTTGATGTTATTCAGTCAGTATGAGTACTTATAAGCTATTACATTTTAAGCATTAAGTTAACCATATTTTAAACCAAGGTTAACCCCAACACCACCGGCCCCACGCCCTAGTAGATGAGCAGAGCTGAAGGAAAATGCCATTTGTGTGCGTAATCCCGTGCACGTGCACGATTACCCTCGCATGTATGCGTGGCGTACTCACTAGTGTGCGGATTATAGTTTATCTGTGAGGGTAGATGTCGTTTTGATAGATAAGGGATTATTTGGATAAAATAACGACGTTGCTTACTTAATTTATAATTCAGTTATCGATGTTTGATAGAGTTAGATGCGGGTTTTTAAGTGACCTCTTACGAAAACTGACCTCCGCCTATTTCACCATCCTGACAACAATATCACGACAGGTAAAATTTTAGTGACCTTATTACGAATCCTATTGATTGATTTATTGATTGAACATACGAGCAATATAAACGTGAACAAGTGTGAAAGAAAAGGACGGCTTTATATTTAAAAAAAAAAAACTACATTCCCCAATTATTTTGTGATCCAAATGGCGTAACGTATAAAACGCTCCGTATTGTGTTTGACAGAAAAGAAAGAAAGATACTTTTATTTAAAAAAAACTTGAAAAGCAAAAATAAATTAAAATCAGACGAACATTTTGGATTGGAGTAAGTACTTAACAAAAAAAATATGGCCACTAATCGAAGATATAGGTACATAATCAAAAGACATCGTTTTTTGTCAGATATGTTCGGAAGTATTCATGCTGCTCTCTCAATTTATAAATTGAACGCCACAGACGGCTCTGGCCGTCAACTAAAAGTCGTGCCACTAACGCCACGACGACTACAGCCGTCACAAGTTCAAAATTAAAAGAGACTTTGTTACATATCAATTAAGTTGTAATTTGCATAGCATAGCAAACATGTTTGGCGTGTTAGCGATACATTTTGTATTCGACGCAAGATGTTCAAAAGGTTAAATGTAATTTTGTTTCTGCCTATTTGTATTTAAACTTCTTCTTGGCATTAAATACTTTTATTTATTTATTTAAAAACTGATCCGAGGGCCCTGCCAAGATGCACTACGCTAACTAGCGTTTCTATTCGTTTCGTTTTTAAACCAATCGCGTCACTGGTAGATCACGTGACTTTTCGTATCACGTCATCTACCAGTGACGCGATTGGTTTAAAAACGAAACGAATAGAAACTCTAGTTAGCGTAGTGCATCTTGGCAGGGCCTTCAGAGGGGTTAGACAAGGTGCACTACGCTAACTATCGTTTCTATTCGTTTCGTTTTTAAACAAATCACGTCACTGGTAGATCACGTGACTTTTCGTATCACGTCATCTACAAGTGACGCGATTGGTTTAAAAGCGTAACGAATAGAAACGCTGGTTAGCGTAATGCATCTTGTCTAGCCCCTCAGATACTAGAGCTAACTGAGTACGCAAGACGAATAAGAACTCCCACCAATAACAATGTCGAATGATTATTCACTGCATCTGTAGGTACTTGTTAAATCCTAGTCGATTAAGGTCCTTATCTAGATCGTGAGGCATCGACACAGCGACATCGGGCCGGAGGATTCGGGACAGATCGGGATGTACATTGCTGACCCGCTCTACCCTTTCTAATAATATAGAAAACTAGCACATTTCTTACGACTACATTTCTACAGATAACGTAGATGGACTGAATATAGTAAGAACATTTTTAGCGGCCTATAATACCAGGCAGATAGTATATAGAAGTCCATTCTCACACTTTGCATAACCATGAAGTTTGGGAATATCGATTATGTTGACAGCAGTAAAACTACGCTAAACTTGTTGCGTGTGAAGTAATACTCGTAGTACTAATAGCATTGTTTTACTGCTGTCAATATTACACACGGAATAGAAAAAACAGTGGAAGTGGCATGAGCTTCGCTTAGTATCAGGACCCTTATTCTCGTGACTTCGAGATGATTTTTCATGCGATATGCACTGTCAACTGCGTACATTTTTTTGACATATCTCGCATGAAAAATCATCTCGAACTCACGAGAATTGGGTCCCTGATCTGTTGTCGCCAATACTCAAACTATCATAGAAAGAACACGCCACCATGGAAAATGTTTTTGGTGCGGCTATCGTTTTTACATTCCAAAATGGCACAATAAGGCATACTTCTGGATTTATTTCCTATTTTAGAAATATCGAAATAAGCGATCGCGGCAAAAGTATGGGAGGTTGCGCGGAACTCCGCATAACCATGCCACACGTTACACGCTCACTTGACACTTCTACTGTTTTTTTCTGTTCTGTGATAGGTATTACAGAATATTCAGAAACTTCATAATTGTGCAATATGTCAGGATTGACTTCTTATCGGCCAATTACAACCGGTTTCTTAAATAGCGATCGGTAATCTTCGTTTTTATATGAAACATGAGTGACAAATATACTGTTAGTTGATAGTCCAAGGATGATAGCAATAGCTAACCGAAAGCTATTATATAGCTGGGAGTACTGTAAGTACCAAGTTCATTGCTATATAAGATATGTATGATATACTATGATACTATAATCAGTATAATCACACTCTAGTTATTTACTTAGTTCATTTTAATTTCGTGATGACTATTATCACATTAACAAGTATTTTCCAAACTCTAATTCCTTGAATACTGCTTGCTTGGTAGTCTCTTTCTAGCAAAAGGAGTTAGAAAGAGACTTCAGCTTGTAATTTGTAACTTGTAGCTTCGTGAAACGGGCCTCTAATGGTTCAAGGTCCAATATTCTAAATCTACAAATCATCGCCATAATTTGTTTTTTGGACTAAAAACCTAATACTTTATTATTATTTGGATCAGTTATACTAATGATCATGATACGTAACTACCGCATATCTATACGTTTCTAAGTTCCTCATGAGGGATAACAGGAAGATTCATACACGAATACTTTGTACACCGAGTAACTACAGCTTTTTTAGTATAATTCGAATTTTCTTGATGTAGGTAGGTAACCATATTTCAGAAACTTTTCCCTAATACCTTATTCCACAACATATTTAAGAATTACCATGCGGTCATCCAAATACCGTTTCAATAAATAGGCTCACTGATCTAAGGGCTTATTGTCTAACGCACTCGCAATCGCAACCGGCTTCAAAGTGGAGCAATTGTTTTCATTTTGTATGCAGACAAGCCTTTGATTTTCAAAATGAAAACGATCGTGATTGCGAGTGCGTTAGACAATAAGCCCTCTAAACTTGTTCTTCTTTTTCTTCAGCCTATGGTCACCCATTGCACTGCTGAGACTTGTCATTAGCATGCCACTCTCCCCGATGTTGGGCAATCTTCATCAAATGTTTCCCCAATAACTTCATTATGTCTCGTCCGCCCATCTAGCCTTTTTGGCGGCCAAAGCTCCTGAGGGCTTATTGTCTAACGCACTCGCAATCACGATCGTTTTCATTTTGAAAATCGAAGGCTTGTCTGCATACAAAATGAAAACAATTGCTCCACTTTGAAGCCGGTTGCGATTGCGAGTGCGTTAGACAATAACCCCTCTGGTCCCGGTCCTCGGCCGCCATTCTAACACCTTCCAGCTCCAGCGGTTGTCGATTCTGCGAGATAAAGTCCAGCCACTTCCTTTTCGCGACAAGTCGACCCACGTCAGCTAGTTTTCTTATTTTGTCGCTTAGAGTGATTCCTAACATGACGCGCTCCACATTTCTCTAAGCTGTCTGAGGGCCCTGCCAAGATGCATTGCGCTAACTAACGTTTCTATTCGTTTCATTTTTAAACCAATCGCGTCACTGATAGATCACGTGACTTTTCCTATCACATTATCTACCAGTGACGCGATTGGTTTAAAAACGAATCGAATAGAAACGCTAGTTAGAGTAATGCATCTTGGCAGGGCCCTCTGAAACTGCTGGATGTAATGCTGTGTAAGGAATTAAGGATCCAAGTCCCCGCACCGTTAATCATGACTGACCATATTGCTCGTATGCCCTTCGCTTTAGACTAAGGGACATCTCCTTACTCTTGAAAATCTCAGGCGGCCTATCGAACGCTCCTCTAAACTTGTTGCATGTACCTATGTAAATGTATTTTTTAAGTTATTCGTATGTTTGACTGTGATATTTAATTGCCCTTTGGCATTTATACAAAAAAGACATCAAGGCGTCCGAACGTTTTCTTATAAATGCAAAACGGTTTTTATTACTTTTAAAATATATTTTTTTTTAATGTATTTACTTATCCTAATGGGGATAACGCGTTAATCAACGGTCGATAGTTTATCTGATTACAATAATGTCACCACTCAGCTAGCTATAAATCTTTATGATCACGTTGGACACCAAGTTCAATATATTCATACGTTATATGTATAGGGGAATAACGAGCCCTATCAATATTGATTGACGTCAATACCGGCACCTGAGTCAACAGAGGGGGCAGGGGAGGGTGTCAATAACACTTTGAAATTTAAATGCATCGTTAATGCGAAAACGAGAATAGGTATGCACGGTGCCGAGGCTGGGAAAATGGGTTTTTCGGGTTCCGTAGTCAACAGGTACCTTTATAGTTTCGCCATGTCCGTCTGTCCGTCTGTCCGCCTGTACGTCTGTCCGCGAGACTCTTGGTACTACAAAGCTGTAAATTGGAATAGTTATACATTTACATTAGGTACGCCGACTTAACTGTAACATTTTTTTTGGGTACCTACATGTAAAGCAAAGATATTTTTTTTAACATTATAACATTTAATGATAAATATGTGTATTTTTCGCTAGTTGCGCATCCCCCCGCCCATCTATTACCTAGCCAAAACTACTAACAAGTATTAAAAATCTGAAAAATATTTTAAATGAAAGCACATAAAAACTTATAAGGAAAACTACTTATCACTAGTAAGGGCTGATTTTTCAATCCCCTGATAAAGCTATCCGGAAGGTAAATTTTAGCTCTGTCCTTTTCTTTCATATGACTTCAGAAAAGGATAGTAGTAATACCTACATTTAACTGACGGATAGTTTTATCAAGTAGACTTGATTGGTTCCTGAAATACAGGCAAATAAACTGTTTATACAATACCTACTAAAAATCATCGCCAAATAACTTTAAATAGAAAATTGGTTTATACTGGTTTTTGGAGATTTTTGTGATTGTGTGGTTTTTTGGCTTTGGAACTAGGGAATGCAATTTAACCGGTTATTAACCGTTTTTATATGAAAATAACCGGTTAAAACCAGTTATAACCGGTTTTTTTGCATTCCCTATTCGGAACCCTACACGGAGCATGGTCCGACATGCTCTTGCCAGTTTTTTTTATACTAGCTCTTGCCTGAAAATTTACCACTATTCGCTCGGGCACTGGCCAACTTTCCCGGATAAAAAGTGGCCTCGGCGTTTCCGGGCTATGAACTATCTCTGAACCAACTTTCACGTCATTTGTTTGAGGCGTTATATTAGGTACTAGAGGACGCCCGCGACTTCGTACGCGTAGAATTAGTTTCCCGCTACTCCCCCCATTTCTTCCCGTTGGGGGTAGATTTTCGGAAAATCCTTTCTTAGTGCTCACTTACATTATGAAAGGAACCCCTGTACCAAATTTCAAGTTTCTAGGTACAGTAGTTTGGGCTGTGCGTTGATATGTCAGTCAGTCAGTTTTGCCTTTTATATAATTATATATATATATATATATATATAGATAATTTGCTAATTAGGGAATATGCATGATTTTTTTTTAATCGCATTACTCAACAAAATATGAAATACTGTAAGAGATCACTAAAAGTGGAATTAAAATTAAAATCGGCCAAGTAATACGGATACAAGCATTTTAAACTGCTAATTAGACAGCGATAGACAGAGATATCCGATATGCACTGTGACGTCATAACAGGTCGTCCATATAAACTCCATGTTAAATTCTGTTTTGCTAGAAATAGATAGGAATAAATTTTAGGGCCTGTTGTTTGATCAGTAGTTAAACTAACTAATCGTTAAAAATCGTTACTAATGGTTAAATCTCAAGGAAATGTGTGTTAACTCAACTAATTGTTAAAATTCGAAAAAGGAATCGAAAATTTGACACATTTCCTTGAGAATTTAACTATTAGTAACCATTTTTGACCATTAGTTAGTTTAACTACTGATCAAACAACAGGCCCTTAGTTAACTAATATCTTGGTTATTTTTATAGCTATTTAAATAAATATTTTTCTCAACTGTTTGTTAGATGAATGAGCTTTTATTGAAGCTTGAAAAAAAAACATGAATATTCCCTATTATGAACCGCGCCTAATTTTGTCCCAAACTCTTTTTGTCAAGTATAAACAGTTCATGTACGAAGGTCCCTTCGTTTACAAATTCGTAAAGCAACCCTTTTTGGCGGTTGATTAATAATTGGGTATTTTGATGAAATTAATTTACTTCAATTTCCATGCAGAATGAGCGAGAGTTATAGCAGACCACAATTAATGTTGCTCGCGTCCACGCGCTTACGCCGTTGATCAAGGGTCTATTATTGCTAAATCCGAGTGCCTCATTATTTGTGTACTGCTATATTACCGTTTAGAAGAAAAAGGCAGTATAAGGGCATGAAGTCCACATGCGTATAGTACTTTTTGCTTTGGTCGGTAGTACACCTGATTTATTTTTGCCAACGGCGGAGTGGGCAGTGGGTAGGTATACAATGACCATTACGGTTTACCGCTTGGTTTTTAGTGGGTATTCCGGCCGCTCACGTGCGGCGGTAAACAACGGTCATTAAATAACTATACACTTTAGAACCTTGTAGCTTTAATCCGATTTTGGTTTCTATAGACACGAAGTCATAAAGCGCTTTCGTTGGTCTGTTAGGTGCAAAATTTGCCATCGATTTTAAACTTATTTGATAACCAGCGCCTCTATTCCCGACGGTAAAAACGATATCGTAGTTGACCTGTTATGGTATTGTTATGACGTCAGACGCCATTACTGTCAAGTAAATAAGAGCTATCAAAACGGTGACAATACGATAACAAATCAAACACGATATTGTTTTTACCGTGTTGAATAGAGGCCCAGGGCCGTAGCCAAGATGCAAAGGCTACTAACGTTTTTCTTTGCTATCGCTCAAAATGTATGGGATGACAGGTCGAGCTTCTCATTCGATTCTTGTCATTTTTTACCGGTAAACTTTGTAAAACTTCATTATAATCACTGCCCTTGTATAATTTATGAAGACAAATTAAACCGTGTTTCAGGTTCGTATTAAAATGTCAAGTTTCGCGACGTTCCCGCTTTTATAGCTGGGTTTGGAAGCGGCCATGTAATTGGTTGCGCGCGAAGGGCCCTTGACCCCGCTTTGTGTGGCTCCGGGGTAGACACGTGCACAGCTTAGGTACCTACCTATAACCAGCGGACTTATTGCCTAACGCAACCGCAATCACAATCGTTTTAATTTTGGCAGCCCGAAGGCGAGTCTGCTTTTATAATGAAAACAATTGTTCCACTTTGAAGCTTAGTCGATTGCGATTGCGTTAGGCAATTAGGGAATATGCATGAATTTTTTAAATCGCATTTGTCAACAAAACATAAAAATACCGTAAAAGACATTACCACAAGTGAAATTAATATTAAAATCGGTCAAGAAATACGGATGATACAAGCATTTCAAACTGCTAATTAGACAGAGATCCGAAGTGCAACGGTGACGTCATTGTACAGTTCGGCCATAGGAAATTCCACGTAAAATTCTGTTTTGCTACAAAGAGTTAGGAACAAATCTTTGTTGGCTTATATCTTAGTTATTTTTATAGTTATTCAAAAAATGCCTTTTCTAACCTGTTTGTTACATGAATCAGCGTTTATTGAAGCTGTAAAAAAATCCCTATTAATGCCAGCATAACATTGCTATGGTCGTAAAAAAAACTGCTTAATTTTCTGGGGATTGGATAAATCGACATTAAAGGTTAGAATAATATTTAATATCAGCATCAAACAAATGTAAAATAACTTGCGTGTGCTAATGCCTAAATAAAAGGGAAGACGTAGAAAATCAACACATGAGTTGCTAATAAAACAACAATGTACAAATATATCATTTAATATCATATCACAATTAGGTAAATAGGTATAAAATACTGAAGCTCTCATAATGGAATCGTCTTTAGTGTCATTGTCATTACAGTTAAAACTAATTAAAAATTCACCTAGAGATCAAAATATCTGGATCAAATAAATTAATCATAGCTATATCATTGTTATTTATTTTATTTCGATACAATAAATTCAATAAAATCTAATGAGAACAAGAAACAGACATAAATAAATAAAAACCGGATGTAAAGACCTAGACCAGCAGGTTTATTGACTAACGCACTCGCAATCGAAATCGTTTTCATTCTGACAGTTAAGGTGAGTCCGAGGGCTTATTTTCTAACGCATTCGCAATCACGATCGTTTTTCATTTGAAAATCGGAGGCTTGTCTGCATACAAAATGAAAACAATTGCTCCACTTTGAAGCCGGTTGCGATTGCGAGTGCGTTAGACAATAGCCCCTCTGGTTTCAAAATGAAAACAATTGTTCTATTTTGAAGTCGATTGCGATTGCGAGTGCGTTAGGCAATAGACCAGCGGATGCATAACGCTAGCAAAAACGATTATTGTAAACTGACAAAATGTATGGAACTAGACGGCCGTGACTTTGTATTTTAACACCTTAGGGGATTGAATTTCCAAAAATCCCTTATTAGTGCACACCTAGCATATCCAAAGAATATTTCCCACAAATTTTTAGTTGGAAATTCTGTAGCTCTGCCTGCCCCACTCTGGAGATGAAGGCATGGGTTTATGAGATTCCCTCGAAATTTGAAGTTTTCTAGTCCAGCGCTTTCGGCTGTGCGTTGGTCAGTCAGTCAGTCAGTTTCTTTAATATATTTAGATGGACATAGCGTTTTTCGCGACCGTCCCGCAGTATACGTCTATCCTAAACGTTTTCGATAGCGATAACGTTCGTAGAATGCATCTTGTCTAAGCCCACTAATTTAAAAGCGATCGCTTAATTGAATTGTAATGAAAATTCAAAGTATATACGTTCTATATATTGTAATACTATCAACTCATATTGAATCTATGTTCTTTTGAGTATGATACTTTCTCTCTTCTGCTGAGAATAGTCAGTTTGATTTCAAATTAAACGATCGCATTCCTTATTAGAACCGTTCTTACATCGAATTGTTTTTTATATCAACAAGTATTTTTTTCTCGTTTTATTTGATAAATTCTACAAAATATTCAGTGGTCATTTCATATTTTATATTCATTTATTTATTTTTATTGTTATAGTACAGGGAGTTCTTAACCTAATAAAACATTCAGCTATGTTTCACTTAATGCATAATTTCCCAAATTGTTATTTTAAAAAAAAATGTTTCCCGTCGCAGATTATTTTTTTATGTAATCACAAGTCTAACCTTAGCATTAGCTATTAAGACGTAACAAGCGATTATGGTATCACGGATATAACACAAAAATAATACAAATAGCTTTTTGGGAAATGTTCTCGCCCCTTCTGGGCCACCATTAACCGATCCTGCAAGGGTACCTTCAGTATTTAGTAGTTTAAGGGCTGATTTTTCAATCCCCAGATAAAGCTATCCGGAAGGTAAATTTTAGCTCCTTCCTTTTCTTTCATATGACTTCAGAAAATGATAGTAACTGACGGATAGTTTTATCTGGGGATTGAAAAATCAGCCCTTACTGTTATTAGTATTTTTTGTGACCAATATAAGGCACTGCACGATTAAAGTTTCTCTAGTAGCAAGCTCATCAGATCAACCTATACAATTACATCTAGGACATGTGTTAAACGAATATTATAAGTTAACACTTTTATTCTGGAAACTGATGCTTTAATTTTTGGTTTATAAAATATCCAGACTAAAAGCACAGTAAATTAATTCTTACAATTTTTCTTCTATTAATTCGAACAAGTTCGAGCGTGACCTTCCCGTAGAATGACAGACTGTATCCTTTACGAGATGTGTCCAACATCTGAACTGATATACGAGTATCTGATCATGTACAGTCGAGTTCATAAATATGCGTACACTTTTAGTACCTTGTCTATTTAATGTCATGTTTAAACTGCCATATATGAATTGTCACAGCGATTAAAGTGACAAGGTACAAAAATTTACACTTATATGAACTCGACTGTACAAGTATTATGTTAAAAACTGGTAACGTGAATTATAAATGTTTTTATAAAATTTATTACACACAAACTAAGAATAAGTAATCTATCCTATAAATAATTACAAGCTTACAAAAAATAACATTGAAATGTGAATAAAAAAGACTTAAGCATATTATTTAGTAATAGCAATTGGTTATGAAAATATTAATTTACCTAATCATACTATATTTGTCTAATATAATTACATGATATGTAAATTGACTTATTAATTTTAAATATATTTTTTTTTTGGGAGAAGTTTTCATAATATACTTTAAGGAATAATATACCTATAAGGAATTTCTGAGTCACTCACTGTTAACTATTTTTTTGTTAGACAGTGAAATAATTTTTAAACTCGAAATAAACCTTTTTAGTTATCAAAATGTTTGTAAATTGAACTAGTAGTCGGGTGACCAAGAATGCTAAAGTAAGAAAAACTAAAACAACTAATCATAAGAATAGAGTCACAGGTTATTAATAATTATAAATTAATTATTATTAAGTTGTGGTAGACTAAAAAGTTAGGGTCAACAAGAGAAATGTCAAAAATATAAAAAATCTCAGAATGTCATAATGATAGTCAACTTTTAAAATTATAGTTAGTTTATTCTACATTTAGTCAGTATTTTTTTATTCATTATCACATTTTAAAATCGAGGCTTTAAATACGGATGCGAGACTAACCCTCTGAATCATAAACGCACAATAGCTAAAGTATGCTCAAAATATGCTTTGTACTTGTCTTCCATCGTGACATTTGAATTCGTCAGAAAACGACAAAGCTTTTTAAACTCAAATAGTTTGATTGTACGTTTATGAATTTGAGGGTAAATCTTCTAGTACACTTTAGGGAAGAATGACCTTCTGACCACGCGCTTAAAAATGCCAAGTTAATTTAAACCTTATGCGCAAATGGTCTATTGGTTTACAAAGACCAAGTCCCGCTCCACTACTTGATTATACGAACTATTTGATACGCTTAACTTCAATTTGAGTTGCAGGGAGCGCCATCGTGGAATGAAAACATTTTTGTACACCATTATGTAAAGAACGCAGGAGAGTTCATATTGACATTTGATACATGAAAAATTGCGTCATTGCGCACGTTAAATTCAACAATGACCCATGTTAAAAAGGAATTCATACAAAAGTTAATTCTTTTATTTGGAATAATGTCACTATTCAAATAGTATTTTCGTAATTTTGTGTCACTATTGGATTTAATTGGGTAAGTTAGTGTGAACACAATTGCCTTTTTTCTCAGCGGCCACAAAGGATTTTTAATCATGGTTTAGAGGACCTCTAAGAACACATAAATATATATAGTTTAATAATATCAGAACAGAGATATTCATAACTATATTTTTCAAAAAATACGCTCATGAATGAATATACGAATACATTTATAATATATCAGCTACATAAAACATTATATAGCAAAAATGTTTATTTTAAATAAGTCTATCATAATCATAATCGAACACTATCACAAAAAAAAGAACGCTTCTACCCAAACCCTTTGTAACTTACTTTGTGAATATTAGGAACTAGCGTAATTCTCTATTCTCTATTTAACTAACTGGCATGGGTGGTCGAAAGGTCAAAATCAACAGAAAAATTAACATGTAAAGGTCATGGTCAACATGGAATTTCTCCAAGTCCCAACAGTGGGTAAACAAACAGTTAATAATAAAAACTCATAGAGCGATCGAGGTCACAGGTTTGATTCCCCGTACAAGTATCGTCGGGGAGAGATCCTTCGTAAATTCGTCTAGTACCTGTAAATAAAGAGCCGGTGCAAATGTCAATGAGAAAACACAAGCACAGACGAAACGACTGGAAACAGGTTAGTGATGATAGGACCTTGTGGATGATCCGTCCGTCCGGATCACTACCACCATCTTATCTTAATCTACTGCCAAGCAAGCAGCAGTGTTCGCATTGTTGTTGTGCAGGATAATAATAATAATAAATCTTTATTTCAGACACTTCACGTCCATACAGTATTACATAAATGTCAAACACTAAATCAATGTCAATACAATTAAAATAAAAACTAAATATTGAGCTAAATTACAATTAAAACAAACACAATAATACAATAAATAACCTCAAAATAAAAAAAGAAAACCAGTAAGATTTCTAGCATAGAGGAATATCATCTCAGTGTTCAGGGTTAGCAATGCATTTGAAATCTTAGGAACGCAGTCTTAAGATTGTAGTCTTGCGATCTAGCGAGTCTATTGGTCTCACTCATACACAATTTGGGTACGGTCCAAAAATATGGCTAAATCACTCAATTAAATTTTCTATGAAACTTTTCCGTTGTGACACGAAAATTAGCCATACAATTGTAGGGACTTCGTTGTTTGTAATTTGTATGGTTAACTACGCTTAACTATGGTCCAACTTTTTGGTTCTCACCCATTTACCATCAGATGATCTGTGTGCTCGTTTGCCTTCCCTATGCCATAAAAATACGATTTAGAGTTATTATAATCTAAACATCCAGGGATATAGCAGTTGGTAAATTAACACCAGTGATTTGACAAGTTTTGTTCAATTTCTATAGGACTCATAGTTAATTAATTCTGGCTACTCTTCTGCACTCCTTTACAAGGTGGACTGTAAATAGTGTAATTACCTGCAAGTACTGCTCACACACAGCCTTGTCAGCTTCGCTCAGCTCGGCTGACAGCTTCGGAGGCTCGGGGAGCTGCACGAACGTCACCGCCGTTTCGCTGCCGCTCCGGCTCTTTATTATTCTATTCACTCTGAAAAACAAAATATTTTTCAATACATTTACTCGGAAAGTAGTTTTGGCTAGTAATTATTTGTTATTTGTTACATTCGTCATTTAAATTAAAATCAGTACCTGGAAGAGCGAGCGTGCTTCGGGTTGAAAACGAATTCTCCCGAAGATGACAACTTGACAGAACGACTATTCGGCCCCTATATCGCAAATTCCGCCGTAATCAATAGATAGGAGAAGCCACATAAGGGCTCTTTTACAAGACGATAATTAGAAGACTTTGAAGATTAAGAAGTAATGAGGCGGGACAGCGTGAATTGAAAAGCTAAATAGTTTCAAAAAGAACGTCTAACTGCCGTCAATTAAATTTAAACCTTGTTTAGTGAGGTGTTGTCTTATTCTATTGCTATAGCAAAGAAAGTGACAGCAGCTTGTTTAATCAAGCATTAAATTTAATTGACGTCCCTGAGTGCGGCAGTAAGAACGTTAACATAAAATGCCAGGTCCAAAGAAAATCGAAAAAGAGATCAAAATAGATCCAAAATCAAGTAGGAACACCTTAAATTTTCCGAAAGCTATGTTACACTGGAGCTATGTTAGATTAAATGCATACTGTTATTGCTATACTTAGGTTAGGTTAGGTTTGATTTATAAGCAATACAATAGTCCGGGATTTAGATCAATTAGGAATAATATAGTGTACCCATAATCATGTTTATTTATAACTTACTTTTGCAAATAACTAATAGGCACCCTTTGGTATACACTGTTGTCGCCGTCGCCGTCCGTCGCCCACCGGCTGGATTCCTCCAGCGCAGGCCATTCTGACACCTGCACAAATAAACTTAAGTGACACTCTTGCCTATGAGCATATAATAATTATTGTAGTTTTGATAGTGTATTTTTACTTAGTGTTAGTATCAACGCGCTTACAATGTCTTTTTTAATACAGTTGCTCAAAAAGTGGTATATTTGTAGCTGCATATCGTGCGGACTAGTATTTTTTAAATTAACTGTTATTCCATGCATCCAACAAAAAAGTTTACCAACTAACGAAACAGTTAGCATACTTTGCATATTCAACCACTTCTTAAGTCAAACTGTAAACTTGCCTGGAAAGACCTTTAATATTACCTTTAATTATTGTTCAAAATTGTACTGTGATATTTTATGAGACTAATAATTAAGTAAATTTGTGGGTTTTTTTTAAATTTAATTACCGTTTTATTTTTGTTTCATTGTTATTTTTTCGCAAATGTATTAAAAAATGTCGTTTGATACACGTGCGGAACTGTCATTTTCACTCGTCCCGAATCTTGGCCTCAAAGACCTCGGGACTCGTGCAAAATGACATACTTTCCCTTATCCTAAATCTTAGCCTAATTGTACAAAATGTGTTTACAGAATTATCATCAAGTTTTAGAGTTATCGGTAATTCTGTACCTCTGCCTACCCCACTCTCGGAACGAAGGCGTGAGTTTATCATATGTGGCTTCTTAGTATAAATGTGTATGCGTGTGAGTTACCACGTGCGCGCTGGCGTTGATGCGGAGCAGCCTCAGCAGCCGCTCCAGCCGCTCCTGCACGGGCAGCCCGGGCGACAGGCTCAGCACGCTCGGGTCCAGGGACGAATCGTCCGACAGTGACACCGTGCGGCCCGCCTCTGCAACCACATTGACTTATTTATAAACAGGATAGTGGCTTGCTTGATGTTTCGTTGTACAGTCACGAGATTAAATTTGGTACCCACCTTAGGTCCAAAGTCAATCTGACATTCTACATCAATAAGGTTGAGTTTCCTAAAAGTTACAAACGACTTGACATCTCTAATGACATTGACGACTTCAAGCATATTTTTCTTGAAATGGGTCCCAAATTAACGCTCGTGACCGTATTTATGGTTTATTGGAGATCCAAAATCTTACTAAACAAAACTGAAATTTTGTTTTAGGGGTTTAGAGACAATAAACTTTGTCCTAAAAGATGTAATTGACACAATAATGAAATTTGCTGAGCTGTAGGGACGGGCTCCACTAACACAGGGTGCTCCACTCACCGTGCACGCCCTGGCAGGACTCGGCCTTGCTGAACACGCGCAGGCGCAGGTGGCGCCAGCCGCGCGCCGAGCGCACCACGGCGCTGAGCTGCAGCGCGAACAGCGCGCGCACCGTGAAGGCACCGTGCTGAGGAGACAGAGGCTCTACCAGCCACACGTCAATGTACTTTAAGGAGGGTGATCTCCTGAAAGCAAATAAAACTTCATTAGCCGAGTCATAAACTTCTATAATCGCAGTCGAAATCGTGACCTAACGCAAATCGGAGACTATCAGTGACTACCAGTATAAACATAAGCTTTTCTTCTCATGCAATCCACTCCCGAGCATACTTTATTTTGATAAATATTTTTGAGTGAAGGCGGAATGTCACCGTGGTCAGGCTCAACAAGATCACTGCAACAAGACTATATACGCGCCGTTCAACGCTGTACAAAATATAACCACAAACACACAATTTGTACCTAGTTGACACCTGTCAAATCGGGCCCGTTAGAATGGCGCGACTATAGTCATCTTTGAGAGGCCTTGCGACTTTTATGTCTATTGACGCAGCGGGAACACGTCGACCTATCACAGTACTTACCGCTCCACGAGCGCCATGTCCAGCTTGTGGAAGTGCCGGCACAGGCACACGTTCTTGCGCACGCACAGCACGTCGGCGACGACGCGCACGTACTCCGGCGCCGGCAGCTTGTCGCCGGGCCGCCGCAGCGGGAACACGTCGCCCGCCTCCGTCGTGAACTCGTCCGTGCGGTATGGAGAGCTTGGGCTGGAGGGAGAAAAAAGGGGGTTATTCACCTTGTCCACGGTATGACATTATAACAGTATCACAATTCTATTCATGAAGCAAAGAATAAAATAATAGATACCCTGATGAGGCCAAATTAATAAACCACCGATAAAAAAGATTAATAAAGCACTCCGGTAACGCCTCATGTCCTACATTCATCACTTGTATCTCAACCGAGGCTAGTGTTTCCACTCTACCGAGCGTAGCGGCTAGTGTACTCACTCCTCCGAGCGTAGCGGCTAGTGAGCTCACTCGACCGAGCGTAGCGGCTAGTGTACTCACTCCTCCGAGCGTAGCGGCTAGTGAGGTCACTCGACCGAGCGTAGCGGCTAGTGTATTCACTCCCCCGACCGTAGCGGCTAGTGTACTCACTCCGCCGAGCGTAGCGGCCAGTGTACTCACTCCGCCGAGCGTAGCGGCTAGTGTACTCACTCCGCCGAGCGTAGCGTCTACTGTACTCACTCCACCGAGCGTAGTGGCTATTGTACTCACTCCGCCGAGCTAAGCAACTACTGTATTCACTCCACCGAGTGTAGCGGCTAGTGTACTCACTCCGCTGAGCGTAGCGGCTAGTATACTCACTCCGCTGAGAGTAGCGGCTAGTGTACTCACTCCACCGAGCATAGCGACTAGTGTACTCACTCCGCTGAGCGTAGCGGCTAGTGTACTCACTCCGCTGAGCGTAGCGGCTAGTGTACTCACTCCGCTGAGCGTAGCGGCTAGTGAGCTCACTCGACCGAGCGTAGCGGCTAGTGTATTTACTCCCCCGAGCGTAGCGGCTAGTGTACTCACTCCACCGAGCGTAGCGGCTAGTGTACTCACTCCGCCGAGCGTAGCGGCTAGTGTACTCTCTCCGCCGAGCGTAGCGGCTAGTGTACTCACTCCGCCGAGCGTAGCGGCTAGTGTACTCACTACATCGAGCGTAGCGGCTAGTGTACTTTCTCCGCCGAGCGTAGCGGCTAGTGTACTCACTCCGCCGAGCGTAGCGGCTAGTGTACTCACTACATCGAGCGTAGCGGCTAGTGTACTCACTCCGCCGAGCGTAGCGGCTAGTGTACTCACTACATCGAGCGTAGCGGCTAGTGTACTCACTCCGCTGAGCGTAGCGGCTAGTGTACTCACTCACGGAACCAGTCTCGGGGCGGCGCAGGGTCCCGGAAGCCGAGCATCACCGTGTCCGGCTTCATGGCGCCCAGCCCGGCCAGCCGCGTGAGCTGCGCGGCGCCTGCGCGTACTGACTCCGCTAAGCATAGCTCAACAAACGCTTTCACCTGAAAATAAGTAAGAGACAACAACGGTGTATAAGAGTGGGCTGTTTAGGTGAAATTAGCAACATGATATTTTTTTTATACTTACTTTAAGATGGTCGATCAACTTGAGCCAGTACTTGTGTTCCTCGGCTAGCGGATCACCGCTGCCGTCAAGTTGTCCCACCCTGACGTGACCCACGACGAATAAACCACCCTAAGAAAAGATGATAGTTTTTTTAATATTATATATAATATATACTACTTACAAAAAAAAAACAATTAATTTTTCTGCAATTTATATTTAAGTAGACGTTCACCGACACAACACCAGGCTACGACTATCTAGAATTAACGGACATTTTTAAGATCTAATTGAAGACTCAGGGTTCCGTTAGTGGTCAATCATGGAACCGACTTTTTGGGGCCATATAGTGTATGTTTGTAAACACCTTATTGTATAAAAACAATTACAATTACAGAATAGGAATGTACAAAGACGAACTTATCCCTTTAAGGGATCTCATTCAGCTAACCTTTGGTTGATAGAGGAAAATAAGAAAAGCAAAAAGTGGGAATGACTATCCATAAGTACAAAAATGAAGAATATTCATCCGCATTGCTCTTGTATAACATCTTCAACTCACCATTGCCTTAAAGATACCTTGTTCCCTTACCTTCTTCTGGTCGTTGACGAAGTCAATGAGCGGCGCCTGTTGCCTCGGCGAGGCTATCAGCAGCAACATCTGCGGGCGCCAGAACTTGACGTGCTCGCGCCGTGGGTCCAGCAGTAGCAGATATTTGCGGACCTGCGCAGGAACGATCATAAATTAGGTTATAAACGTCGGGTGACAATGATGCACTAGACATTTTATATATGGGAAAGTGAAAATGTTAAAAGACTGGAAATTTAAATAGCAGCGATGCCGGTTTTCAGGAAACATATCAGCAAGGGTTCTCTGCCTTTTGGCAGAAATATGTTTGGCAGAATGTATCGTTTCCAAACCGTTTAATTTTTTCTCCGCTTTTATTTCTGTAGCTGTAAATATTTCAGGATTTTAACCTATAAACTAATTTATAGATTATACACGATGGTACTGAAAAGTGACATAAAATATTTAGTTACAGAAAAAAAGCGCGCAGGCAAATGAAACAGTTAGGAAACGATATATTCGGCCAATCATTTTTCGGCCAAAAGGCAGGATACCATCAGCAGGATTTCCTTATTAGTATAGAAGTGCCAAGCCATCAAGTGAGACTCTTCTTATCAATACAGTAAAGTTCGTTCGCGACCATGACACGTTGACGTTACTGCCTGATAACATCTTGTTCACGCGCCAGCGCCGCGCTAATTCATCGTCCTGCAACGGGCCTTATCCCAGTCTGTGCAGTAATGTAGTACTGTCGGTCCGTGTGTGCTGTACCTGGTGGAAGATGAGCGCCTGCGAGAGGCTGCCCCAGGAGGGCTGCGCGGCGGCGGGCGACAGCGCGTGCAGCGCCAGCACCAGCGCGGCGCACGCCAGCGCCGCGCCGCACGCGTGCGCCGGCCGCAGCGAGAACATCACGCCCGCGCAGCCCAGCAGGCCCGCCAGGCACGTCACCCACGAGAACTGCTTGAAAGACGGCCTGGAACAAACACGAACACCTCAAATCTTGTCTATACTCCACCTCCAAATAAATCGAATCGATTGAATCGCGACTTCATAGGTACACAATAGTTCATCCTTGTAACATATCCATGCTCTCAGAACCGGTACAAAATAAATTTGTGAGCGGGCATTTTCAATGGCCAAGTACTGGAACAGCCGCCGACACCCAATTCTCAAATATACTTGGATTTTTGAAAAATCTGTTAACAATTTTGTCGGAAGATATAACACTGGAGCTGCGACGTACTTTGTGGCTTTAACACGACGGTAGCCCTGCTCACTATGGCCGTCAAGTAAGAGCTCATTTAGACCACTCGATACCCCCATCGATGGATTGAACGATCGGGCCAAATTGTGTGGCCCGCTTGATCACCCGATCCGCTCGATCAAACGATTGGCTTAATTAGTAACAAATTCCAAATACTACAACTCAAAAACTTAGTACGGGTGTACATTTTCCAAAAATACTAAAAATCTCAAAACTGGTACCAGTGTACTCTTTTGCCTTCTCCAAAACAAACAGCCCACCTGAAATTAGGAGCCCCCGCGAGGTCCAGCCCGAGACACGCCAGGTTGATGGCGAAGTAGCTGGTCATGAAGAGCACCGAGTTGATCTGCGCGATGGCGTTGAGCGAGCCGCTGATGACGCCCAGCTGGACCAGCATCCAGGAGGCGAGGACGGCCAGCACCGGGTTGCCGGAGCGAGTCACCATCGGACGGAGGAGGAAGCCTGGTCAACCATCGTTGTTAGTCAATAAGTGTTAAAGACGTGAACATTTCGTTCGGGGAACACTACAGTACCTTGGTTTGTAGACATAACTTTTTAAATTACATTTGATTTGAAAGAGAGAAAGACAAAAATAAAGGAAAATACATTTTGTTTTCTTTACAACAAGAAGAAATAAAGAAATACGCTGTTACAAAATGGTCCCAACTGGCATTTGCCTTCCAATCAATGGGACCAACAAAAAGCTGTGAGGGTTTTTAATTACTCATAAGCGGGTGTATCGTTTTGCATTAAAAATAAGCAAACAAGTAGTTTATAATCCAAATGAAAACAGGATACTTTTTATCTCGAAGTTTTTTTTTTACTTTTTTTTTACTTTTTAGTCCCTGTGGGAATGTTAAGCGACTGGAAATCGCAGGCAATACAAGTTAAAAATAAATTAGTTACCGTAAATATTATCTTTGGCTAAGGCTTCCAACACCCGCGATGCTCCAATCAAGTTCGAGAGACCAGCCGAAAACGTAGCCATCAACATACCTGGAAACAAGAGTTGCATTATACATAGCAATTCCAGCATCATCACTATCGTCATAATCATCTTCATGATCATCATGATCATCATCAGCATCATCATCCTCATCATCTCCCACAATCGTCACAGTGATGTTCCCGAGGGGTTCCTACGATCTTTTTTGCTTTTCTTCTCTGCTCCTCTCCACTTGTAATCTTTCCTTAAACTCTTCGGCCAGTGCCGAACAAGCCTTTTCTGCGCCTAGTGCGAGCCTCTATAATAGTACATTATTGCCTAGGCATGGAAGTAGGCAATTGCCGGCCGAGTATTGGTTTAAACGGACGAGCTTAGTAGTAGTAGCAATCCAGACGGACCTTGCACAAGGTCCTACCACCGCTCCTCCTCTTCTCTCCGCTGCCTTTATACTATTCTCTGCTTCTCTCCACTCTCTTCCCTTACACTCTTCAGCCAATGCAATGTCTTTATGCACCCAGAGCGAGCTTCTAAAAAAAATATGCTACTAACTAACACGCATGACCAAGAGCTTGGTGCTGGTGTGGACTTGTCTCCATTGTCTTTGACTCACCGACAGCAATAAAGGGTGGCCACACGTTGGCCGGCAGCAGGTACACATAGTTGTTCTGCAGCAGGTCGCGCGAGCACGAGGCCGCGGTGAGCACGCTGAGCGCCACGTACGACACCGCCGTGAACAGCAGGGCCGCCAGCGTGCCGCGCGGGATGCTGCTGGCTGGGTTCTTCAGCTCACCTGGAAACAGCGAGAGACTCAGTGGCAGCTCCAGAGGTGAACCCTAGGGGTGAAATCCTTCTCCCTAAAATCGCAAAAAAATATTAACAGAAAGCCGGTTTACAGCTGTTTTGCAGCCTTCCTCGTGGTTATATTCGAGGGCGAAGGTACACTTCTACGTTTGTCAAATGTCAACGTAAATTCAAAACATAAATCAACAACAAATTTACAAACACAGCATTTGAAGTGGAAAATGGCAGTTCGAGCATCAAAAACTGCAAACCAACTGCGCAGTCCGCTTGCAGTTGGCGTGCAGTCTACCTAAGCGGACTGCGCAGTTTGTTTGCAGTTTTGATGCAGTTACGCCAACTGCATCAGAACTGCCCTAAAACTGCTATTTTGCAGTTCAAATGCGGTCCGTCTGAACCGACCCTTCATTGAGCTTGGAGCAACCAGTTTTTTTTTTACTTTTATTCGGAGCCCGTGTGGTGCCGGGTTTAGAATGTTGCCCTTCCATGTCTTCCCGTGGATGTCGTAAGAGACGACTCAGGGGCTAAAGGCTGTGTGGTGCTGTTAGGCGATGGGTTTGCAACCTGTCACTAATACACTGGATAACATCTTAGCCTGGTTGCGCAAAATGTGGTCACAGAATTATCAACAAGTTATTGGAGTTGTTGGTGAGTCTGTGGCTCTGCCTACCCCACTCTGGGAATGAAGGCGTGAGTTTATGTTGTTGTTGTTGTTATTCACAGCTAGTATCAAATAGTCACTCACCACTCATATTAGCTCCCGCCATGACCCCAGTGACTCCAGTAAACAGCACTCCAAAAACTGACGCGAAGTCGACCATGTCCCCGTCGGCGGTGGAGTAGTCGCGCCCGTACTGCGGGTACAGGTTCGAGGCCAGCGTGGCGCTGCTGAGGCCCGTGTAGTTGAAGTGGGTTATGTTAGTGAGCTGGTTCGAATCCGGCCGGCCCACCTGGAAGGGATGGTTTTAAAGGAACCTGTTAACCTAACGGCCGATTTCACCAATGAAATTAAACGCAATCAAATTTTTAAACTGGGTTAAACGAAGTTGAAATTAAACGCGATCAAATTTTTAAACTGGGTTAAGACGCTAACTCGAGTTAAAACGAGAGTTTTCGTATGAATCTGACGTTTACTAACCAGAGTTAGGAATTGATCGCGTTTAATTTCATTGGTGAAATCGGCGCTAAGTGTCCTTCTAATACTACCAATGGTTAGTACAGTTTGTCTTGTAAGTAGCTACACGTTGTTGTACCTTTTCGCTTTAACGCCGTTTACAGATTGCACAAGCACGAAGTTTCTGAATATCGTTAATGTTGACAGCCGTCAAACAATGCTGTTATTACGGCTCAGGCCTGAAATATGCGTTTTCCTAAAATGTACAATCCTCAAAACGTCTGCGTTCTCACAATGTTAGCATTTCTATTTTGTCAGTTTTCTCAAAATGACTGCTATTTAAAATGTGTACAGTCTCAGAAAGTCGTCTATTCACAATGTTTACATTCCTATAATATTAGCGTTACCATAAGTTTTGCTTTTCCGTTATGTTCACTTCTTTATATAGGCTTTCGTCTTGTTATGTTTGTTTTCCTATAATGTCTGCTTTATTTCAAATCAAAGTTCTAAATTTTCCAAGGCAGCAACCATCAGCATTACGTAAAATGTTGACAGGAAAATTAATTATACAAACTTTTGGTAAATTTTGGGTTGAGATGGTAAATGCAATCGAAAAATATAATGTTTGAAAAATTCTGTTCTACTTAGGACTCAATTATAATTATATCGTTTTATATTCGTAGTTTTTTCGTACAATCAGCGTCAAAAGAAACTGATCACTTAATTACCTTGTCGCTTTACTGTCACATAAGCAATGTCAAACAAGATTGTTAATGCGATAAAGTACAAAAGTAGCTTGAAGTGATCAGTTACTTTTGACGCTGACTGTACCTAACCCTTTACCCGCCAACGACGCAAATTATAAAAATTTCGCTTTAAAATAATAAAGATACCTATAGGTGCAAATATGGCGTTCATGATTGCAGACATTTTGGGAATAAGACATTTCTGGAATGCAAAAATTGTAAGAAGGCAGATATTTTGAGGTTGAAGACATTTTGAGAATAAGCTCTTCCTGAAAAGCGAACATTATATGAAAACTGACATTCTTGGAGACAGACATTATAAGAAGCTGACATTTTGGGAAGCTGACATTATGCAAAAGACGTGCCAACATTGTGAAAATGCAGACATTTTGATAAAAATACATTTTAGGAAAACGCATATTTCAGGCCTGAGCCGTTATTACTATTCCTTCACACGCAACAAATACACTCATTCTCCACCGAACATTTTCCCAGCGTGTCTAATGTCAAGTTGTCATTGGCGAAATACATCTTGTTCCAAAAGATGTGAAAGCCATTAAAAAAAAAAAACAACAAGGGGCTAAAATAACAGAGTGCGTTTTTCATGCAAACGAGGCTACGGGAAACCTTAACCTGCCACGGCAACAGTACATGCTGTACCCTGCAAAAAAACTACCAGGCAATCATAAATCCAAGAAGTTCTTACCTCTCCCGGCTTGGTAATGAAGAAGCTTAATAACGCGCTGCTCAGACACACGAGCATAGTCACCCATATGGCTAAACTGGTGCGTGCGAAGAGTGACGCTCCCGCGAGAGACACTGCTACGCCTATCGCGTTCAATATAGATCGGTATAGGAACCGATACCATTCGCTGTCTGGTAGGCCTGGTTGCCCTGCGGCGATGAGGTAACCTAGAAGGGAAGATCAAAAAAATAAGCCATGATTTCTCACTTTGTCCACATAATTAAAGTAAGTTAAAGCTCGAATTGCAATTAAATTCGATACGTATCAAAATGTATGTCATCGACACATGCCTAGAACAAACAGAACTGGACAAAAAGTTACTACGTTATTAGTTTTACAGAAATCCTTTTAAAACCGCTTTGTACAAATAATTGTAACATCCATTGCAAAATAAAGTAAAATTTCCTTTGTATTAACGAGACTGACAATCCAATTAGAAAATTGACTCTTATTTACAATTGGTAGGTGTCCAGACAAATTTCATTGTATGGTAGATCTTAGGAGACTAAAAATCAAGCTGAAGTATGACAAGGTTGTTAGTAATTGTGGAAGCAACAGTGTATCGACTCACCCTTAGGTCCAAAGTTTTCTACGAGCGCTTCAGTGCAAGCAGATATGCAGAGGGCACTAGACACGACGTTGGCAAAGAAGAACAGGGTACCAATAGCACCGCCGAACTCCGGGCCGAGGGTCCTACTTATCATAACTGAGATGCTGATAGGAAAAGTATTGTTCAGTATTCGCCTAATAAGGGATGTATTAACAGATACAATAATTTGTAGCCAAGGTTCGGGTAATTTTCTTATCGTACTAGTTAAGAGCCGGGCTATGCGTGGGGTGTGGGGTGTGGGGTGTGGGGTGTGGGGTGTGGGGTGTGGGGTGTGGGGAGAGAGCAACGGTGACTATTGTAGAGCCATTAGCATCTGAGCATCAGGCCATAGAACATTTTATCGGATTCTCTCATTCACACTCGTGGGGCTTATGGCGAGCGTAAGGGATGCAAGCCAACGCTGCTACTACACGCATCCCTTACGCTTGCCATAAGCCCCGAGAGTGCGACCGAAAGTCCAATAAAAATGTTTTATTGCCCCGACAATAGTCTAGAACTTTTATACCTCAAGCTTACCCCGGCTCTCTATTAAGTTGTACGCCTATAATAACTTAGCCATTCCTCAGAAAAGTATTTTAACTGGATATGGTTAGGAAAAACACAATTTTTAGAGTTGTAAGATATGACTAGCCTAAAATCTAAGTTGTGATTGCCATTTTCTCTATGTAAGTATTTATATCGTTGTCTAGTTCCCATAGTACAAGCCTATAGCTTAGTTTGGGACTAGGTCAATTGGTGTGACATTGTTCCCTGATATTTATTTATTTACTTATTTTGTTGGGGTTCCATGCCATAAAAGGTCAACCAGAACGCTTATAAATCGGTTATATATCACTTTTGTGTCCGTCCGTCTGTCATGGAGGTTTTCGTTCATAACTCACGGCGGAAGTGACTGATGATCCTTGATATTTCAATCCTTGGACAAAAAGGATACAATACACGCCGCCCCCCTCCACCGCGCCGTTGGTAGAGATGGCGCATATCGACGTCACTGTGAACACCACGATCAGGTACGCCAGCCCGAACTGCGCCAGCGTCACCAGCAGCCCTGCGTTGCCGACCAGGTATCCTGGAATACGAAGTGATAATCATATGTTTGAATTATTATTATTATTATTATTTTATTTTAGACAGGCAGTTGACACTGATGTGCCTAAATCTTTGTTCACTATACAAAATGTCACACTAATTTAGAATGTTTGTCAAAAGTATTTTTGAACTGGTTAACACTTTTAGAGTTCACAACATTATAGGGTAATTTGTTCCACATTTTTATTATTCTATTACCTATAAAGTTTTTGCCAATTTTTTGTGATATGTTTTTTGGTAGCAAGTTTGAAGTTATGTCCTCTTGTGCGTGGATTTATTTTTAGACCCTGGGGAAAGAAAAGGGACACCTGATGGTAGTGTTACCAGTGATGGTACTGGTTTAGAAAGAACCTAGATGGTGCTGTCAGTCATGGATAGCGTGTGACATTTTAAGCACCTTGTTGCATTTAATTTTAATTGACAGTAACTCTCAAGAGGATTATGTACCGACGCTTAAATCGCGTAGCTGTCAATTTTTCCATACTTTACGGGCGATAACGTTTTTCACGGTTCCCCTACGGTTCCCTAATCGTCATTTTGTCCTAATGCATCGTTTGTCGGAATTTTCGTTTATCCTAAAGCCATCTCCGCTAAACTTTTTAGTGTTGTTATAATACAACCCTAACCTAACCGAACCGCAGATATAATTGGAACACTTAAAAAGTTGCCTGACTCATCTGAAAACCAGTTTACGGCAAACGATTTGTTAGGACAAACGTTGTTAGGGATTCCGAGGGACATCCGATTTTCATCCCTTAAATAAAGTTCGATTTCCACGATTTTTGAATAAATTGAAGTAATTATGAAAAACTAGGTTTGAACGTTTGAATTTTTTCATTTGTTTCTTAAATATTTCATTGAAAAGGAAGGTGTGAGAAACATTGCATTTTGTATGGAAATTTTCAGGTTCACAATCCTCTTGACATAGGTAAAATAATTGAAAAGAAAGTATACACCTATTCCTGACGTCCCATGGGCGTGCTGGAGACATCGAATTATGAATCTTGTGTCACTCAATAAAAGTTTGAAATTCTTTATTACATTGGGCCTTCATGTATACATGTTTGAAGGTTCCAGATCTACTATTAATCATACTGATGAAACCGGGTATCTTTTTAAAACTTCCCCCATGAAAAGAAAAACGTAAATATGTGGTAAAATTTTAAAAATTTCTTCGGCTAATGCACCACGCTTTAAATTAAATGTATCGCCTGCGGGCCAGCACCAACGGCCTCCTGACCGATATAGCAGAGAGATGGGACTCTCCGTTTTTCAGTCACTGGGCGTCGTTTCATCGCCCTGTGTACGGTCACGAGCGTTAATTTGGGACCCATTTCAAGAAAAATATGCTTGAAGTTGTCACTGTCATTAGAGATGTCAAGTCATTTGTAACTTTTAGGAAACTCAACCTTATTGTTGTAGAATATCAGATTGACTTTGGACCTAAGGTGGGTACCCAATTAAATCTCGTGACTGTACCAAGACCCCAAATAATAACTAGGCTAAGATGTAATAACTCTAGTAACGTAAGTTTGTAACTAACAAATTATGGGCAAACTGGCCTGAAATAAATGAATTGAATTGAATTGAATTGAATTAAATTAAACCTTTAGTCTTTAGTCTTCTTTTAGCCTCTTATCTCGATAAACGTCGGAATGTAACAAAAAACAGCAATAAAGGCTAAATATCCCAAAACAAGCATTGTATTAGAATTAGATCCGTCACACTAACAAAAGCGGTAACGGTATTTATCAACAGGCACGTTCAAAAAGCCAACGAACAATCACAACTTTGCGTAACAACTAACAACGTACTTCAAACATGTGTCAGCTTTGATAACATTCATGAATCATTATAAAACATGTTTATAAATCCGTTTATGGCGTAATTTTAACCTTATTTACGTATACTTAAGGCATTGATAATAAGTCATTTCAATAATTATAACGTTAAGTATTATTGTGATATTATGTTCCGTCGGACGAGTGGATAGTCACCTGAGCAATATGGTACAGTTGGAATTTAGGAATATCCGTTTGAAGGGGCGTATTCTCAATTACAATGACTTGGTTCGCGAATAACATGTTAATTTAATAGATGGGTATTTGCGGTGGTATGCAATTTCCATAATAAGATACTCGTACAGCTACTTTGTTTTTAGGGTTTCGTAGGAAAAATGGTAAAAAACGGAACCCTTGCCCGTTATGTCGGTCCGCCCGTCCACAGAGCACAGGCATTTTACTCAAAAACTACAAAATGTATATTGATTAAATTTCAAGTATAGGTGTGCTGTTTATACAAGACACCTATACTTGCTACTTTGTTTGGTAGTTCAATAACAAAAAAAAAACTATGGTGGTCACTCCATACATGAATTAGATGCTGATTATTATTTTTTGACCAATGTTCAACGTGTGGCACATATTTTGACAGTTGTTTTAGAACAACTTTAAGGTTTTTAAGTGAATATTTTGGAATAAATCGCTTCGAAAGTGCCCAAATTCCTAATCCCCAAACCCTTTCGTTTTTAAACCGTATCCAAAAAAATACCAGATGGTCATGATCTTAGTGATGGTCAGATATACCATTTTGGAGCTATTGCCGAAAAATTGCGTTTTTCAATAAAAAACACAATACTCACCCATTCGGATGAACACCAGCGCACTGAACATGGATAGTACGACGGGGCAGAACACGCCGGCGAAGGTGCCCACCTTCTTGACGGTGGGCCTTTCCGCGCGGAACTCGCCGAACTCCACATAGCCTGGAATGATGAGCACACTCTTTATTGGTTTACTAGACTAGAGGACGCCCGCGACTTCGTGCGCGTAGAATTAGTTTCCCGCTACTCCCCCCATTTCTTCCCGTCGGGGGTCGATTTTCGGAAAATCCTTTCTTAGTGCTCACTTACATCATGAAACGAACTCCTGTACCAAATTTCAAGTTTCTAGGTAGGTACAATAGTTTCGGCTGTGCGTTGATATATAAGTCAGTCAGATTTGCCTTTTATATAATACTAGCTTTCCGCCCGCGACTTCGTCTGCGGAGAGTCAGAACTTCTGTTAAAAGTACCTACAGTTATAGTTCACATCACCTTCAAAGGCTTTTAAAAAAAAAGTCTAGGGCGTGAATTTTAAGTAAGCGGTCCACATAAACAACTTTAATTTTATGGCACTAACCTTTAAAAAAACAAAATTGACATACAAAATAAATTCACTGCCTCTCTTTCACCATTACGTTTTTTTATACGATTCTAGATAAATTTGCCATGTATTCTATACAAACAATTAACCCACTTAGCAGAAGATTTTCGAAAAACACCGAAGCTGAACATTTTCTGTAGGTATGTAATAGTAGTCTAATACCCATTTTCATATTTTGCAGGTATGTAACTTTGAATATTACATAATTTCGATACAAACTTTACAGTCAGTATAGTCTTAGATCCCAAGTTTTTCCCTTTAGTTATTGTTTATTGATAATGGATTTGCTCTTAACTAACTATAAACACTGAAGATTGCAATGTTTTATATGCTAAGTATAATTCATGTACCTGGATAAAAAAACAAACTCCTATTCAAACTTTCACCCGCTTTTCACACTGTTAAGGGATTGTTTTAAAAAATGGTTATTATTTCATTTATATTGGTGTTGATACCGAGTTTCATGTATCTAACTTCAGTCATAATTTTAATTTGTAGGTAGGTAGGTAGGTTTTTTTATAGCTGGGTAAACATTAGGTTATCTTAATACCCCACATTTCTCACTTCAAAAATGACCAAATTTCTACCAAACTACTACCCCCCATTTAACCACCTTTGGGATAGTTTTTTCTAAATCGCCGAAAATAACTTTTTTTGTTTACTTATAAAAACAGTAGCGTAAATATACAAAACTTTGCAACCCCCTTTCATCCCCCAATGGGTTGAATTTTAGTTATCACGTGACTCATTATTTTCATTGCAGAGCAAGCATTTCTACCAAGTTTAAAGTAAATTTGAGCATACCAAATATTTTTTCCTAACAAACTTTGCAACCGCCTTTTATCCCTCTAGGGGTTGAATTTTAGTTATCACTCATATATCTGACTCATTATTTTCATTTCAGAGCATTTCTACCGAGTTTCAAGTAAATTTGACCATAGAAGTATTTTTTCCCATACAAACATTGCAACCCCCTTTCATCCCTGTAGGGGTTGAATTTTAGTAATCGCTGAAATACGTGTCTCATTATTTGCATTTAAGAGTATTCCTACCAAGTTTCAATTAAATTTGATCATAAAAATATTTTATCTATACACACTTTGCAACCCCTTTTCATCCCTCTAGGGGTTGAATTTTAGTAATCGCTGAAATACGTGTCCCGTTATTTGCATTGAAGAGCATTCCTACCAAGTTTTAAGTAAATTTGATCATAAAAATATTTTATCTGTAAACACTTTGCAACCTCCTTTCATCCCTCTAGGGGTTGAATTTTAGTAATCGCCGAAATATGTGTCTCATTATTTGCATTTAAGAGTATTCCTACCAAGTTTCAAGTAAATTTGATCATAAAAATATTTTATCTATACACACTTTGCAACCCCCTTTCATCCCTCTAGGGGTTGAATTTTAGTAATCGCTGAAATAGGTATTTCATTATTTGCATTAAAGAGCATTTCTACCAAGTTTCAAGTAAATTAGACAATAAAAATATTTTTTCCCATACAAACTTTGCAACCCCCTTTCATACCTTTAGGGGTTGAGTTTTAGTAATCGCCGAAATACGTGTCTCATTATTTGCATTTAAGAGTATTCCTACCAAGTTTCAAGTAAATTTGATAATAAAAATATTTTTTCCTAAACAAACTTTGCAACCCCCTTTCATCCCTCTAGGGGTTGAATTTTAGTAAACGCTGAAATACGTGTCTCATTATTTGCATTGAAGAGCATTCCTACCGAGTTTCAAGTAAATTTGACCATAAAAGTATATTTTCCCATACAAACTTTGCAACCCCCTTTCATCCCTCTAGGGGTTGAATTTTAGTAAACGCTGAAATACGTGTCTCATTATTTGCATTGAAGAGCATTTCTATCAAGTTTCAAGTAAATTAGACAATAAAAATACTTTTTCCCATACAAACTTTGCAACCCCTTTTCATACCTTTAGGGGTTGAATTTCGAAAAATCCCTTCTTAAACGACGCCTCCATTACAAAATCAACTTCCCCTCAAAATTTCAAATTTGTATGTTTAGCGGTTTAGGCTGGGCGTTGATATGTCACCCGGGACATTGCCTTTTATATATATAGATACATTTGGGTTACCTTTGTATGGGCGAAATATGTTTGGCAAAATATATCTTTTCCTAACAGTTTCATTTGTCAACCCGTTTTTTTTTCTGTAACCGTAAATATCGCAGGATTATTATAAAAACTAACCTAACCTAACCTATATGGTTCTACGCGATGGTACTGAAATAAATCCTGAAATATTAAAAGTTACACAAAAAAAAATTGGGTTGGCAAATGAAACGGTTGGGAAACGATACATTTTGCCAAACATATTTCGGCCAAAAGGCAGGATACCGATTTATTTATTAAGTACAAATTAAAAGTATAATTTGCAGTGTGACTTGCCAAGGGTTGCAATTTAGAAGAGAAGAGTTTTTTTTTTCAAACTTTTCATTTTCTAGGGTTCCGTACCAAAACGGCGCCCAACGGAATCCTATTACTATGCCTATGCTGCCCGTTCTGCGACCTCTAAAATTACTTATTTTCTTTGAAAATTTGCATTTAAATCCATACAAGTTTTAATAGGTAAGGTTATGTTATGAGATGTATTAGTATATTTATAGACGGCGTAATAGGACGTTGTAATGAGAAGAAGTTTATTTTATGTCACCTATATGGCTAGGAGTTGTAAAATGATTGCAGCACTGGTTTTAAAATCATTGTTGGACTCATAGTTAGGCCTAACTAGAAAATATGAATAAATCTGGACAGGACCATCGTTGGAATAGTCAAATTTGGTAGAAATCAAGAGAATTAGACGTGACCTACACACCTACACACACCGATCGACCAACTTCCTCAACGTCAAAAATATCTGATCACTTTTGTACAGTCAAGTTCATAAATATGTGTACACTTTAATACCTTGTCACTTTAATCGTGTGACAATTCATGTATGGCAGTTTAAACACACATTACATAGACAAGGTAACTACTAAAGTGTATACATATTTATGAACTGGACTGTACAAAGGGATCAGATATTTTTGACGATCTCGTTTGACGTTACGAGACAGTAAAGCGACAAGGTATTTTTTTTTTCTATTTCCTGTCTGTTTTTGCAGAGCTGTCAACTACTCATCAAGACTATCACGTAATGAAAGTAGACACAGCGCTAACAAACACCTTATTTCATGATAATTAATTAGTCATGCTTTAACTGGTGACGTTTTTTCGTAAATTGACCACATGATTTCTGAAAGCTAACAGGCAAATAGCGGTGTTGCAACATTAACCTTGACTATGTTAGGAAATACCAATTTATGAGCCGAAAATAACGAAAAAAAAAAACCTACGTACATTACCTACCTAAATGGACTTCAACTCGCCTTTCTCACTTGAAATGAAACCTAGTATGTAATAGGGGTTAGGTACCTGTGTTTCGGCGAAATAATGTTTGCCAAATGTATCGTATCCCAACTTTTCATTTGCCAACCCGCTTTGTTTTCTGTAACCGTAAATATTTCAGGATTTTATAAAAACTAACCTAACCTAACCTCCACACGATGGTGCCGAAATAAATTCTGAAAAAAATATATTAACATTGGGTTGGCAAATGGAAAAGTTGGGAAATGATCCCATGTAATAGACTACAGAGGAACCTACTGAGCGACTAACTTTTTTTTCATCACTTGATTTTATCTTAAGGGAAGTACCTACCTCGTGTTGAAAAGGAAATATCCCTAAGATGATTAAGTAAGTGGCCCCATACACGGTACGATCCGTCGTTACGATCCGTCGGTTCAGACTGAAATCGAGCGATGGATTGTACGTATGAGGCAATATCGCATCAAATTTTCAATAGAAATATGAATCGTCACGATATCGTTTCAGATCGATCGTAACGACGGATCGTTCCGTATATGGCGCCCTTAAGTACTTGATAAAACGATTTCTACACCCGAAATACCAATAAAACGACAAAAGCCGTTTTCAAGAAACCATATTAATATATATCTATTTACTTAAAGCAATTAAATACATAACAATTAATAGAAACAATACCTCCATCATTGATCTTATCCAACATAGCACTGCCTTTATCACACTTATTTAACTAAATAACTAAATCCAACACAAAAGCACTAAAACTGAACAATGCTATCTAACAACATTCACAACCAATATCATTCTAACGCGGTAAAAATAAAACTAAAACTTATGTTAATGTCTTTTATAAACCGCCGAATGCACTACTGCACTTTAAAACAGACACGGGTGCACTGATAACCTGAATGGCATAGTTTATCGCATTGTTTACCAATCAACCTTGGCGAGTACAATGGCAGAACGGATGCAGGCGAAAATTGCTGGGAATGCGGCTTTTTGTACCCACAGGTCAAGGTAGCAAACTCTATCAATAGAGGCATTACACTATCAATATTATTGAAGATATTTTAACTCGAAGCACGTTTAAATGATTGCTGGGAAGCCAAGACACACTTCTACCAGTTAAATGCTCGTGTTACATGCTAGGGACTTTTTCTTCGGCGTAGTAGGTATTTGAATAGTATGGGCGGACTCCATATAATTTTTTAAGATTTCGGAATTTAGGCTAACATAAACACAGCTATTAGGGTATATAAATTAACTATTTGAAGTTAATACTGGAAAAGGGCCGAATTTTAAGTACCCGAAACCGACGTGCGTGCATGACTCGATGTATGAATGTGGAAGAAGCGAAAGAGATTTGTCAAGATCGTAGCAGGTGGAAAGAAGTGGTCTCTGCCTACCCCTCTGGGAAACAGGCGTGATTTAATGTATGTATGTATGACTTTCTTTTTCGGCTTGAAGGCCTCCTAGGTGTATCTTACGGGTTAGACGAAAGCCGCTTGAAATAGTATGTTTTAATACACTATTACAATCACTTTTTATCATTAGATATTATTTAATTTATGTTATTTATTATTATTAGAAAATGCCAACGCAAATTTCAAATAATCATGTCATCCATAAAATGTCTGCTGAATAAATAAAGATATTAAAACAAAACTATTGAATAAAATTCGAAATTAATGAAATAGGTCTCTTAAAATTAACTATCCTTTCGAATTAGAATGTAAAAACCGCGAGGTGATTTTTTTGGTCTATCCCAATTCTGAAGCTCTGCCTACCCCACTCTGGGAATGAAGGCGTGAACGTAGAGCGTATGTAAGTATGCGTATGTAAAAACTGCCAAAAATAGCTAAAACCTCAATATTTTTGCGATATACCTATTACATTCTAGTGACTTATTGTACAATCCTGGAATCCCGTTACTTTTATTATGAAAATATATTTTTTGTAAAGTCGACTAACTCCCTCCTAAACCACGCAACAGATTTAGATCTTTCACCATCATTTAGATATTTTTTCACAGAAGGCTTATATGTATAATAAATTTTGGGTTATGTACGGGTGTCACAAAACCGAAGCGAAGCGATGGCGCGCTAGTTATTGAATAAATCAAATATTTAAATTACCTTCTCCGTCAGGTCTAGGGGAGGACGTGCGTCGTCCGAACCTCGACCGCAGCTTGGTGAACAGCCCCTGCGGTGCGGGCGAGTAGTTAGTGCTCGGGGAGAGCGGGTTCAGTGTCTCGGCCATCTGCGGTGGCTTCGTCCCTAAAATATCAGAGGATAATCTTACACAAATTGACCTACCCAAAATCTAACCTTTCTATTATTATTACATATGGGTTTAACATGATTATATGTATAGAGAAATACATACCTAAAAACATAAAAAGCTACATTGGTTTACATTATGTACTTCAAGTCAACAGTTGCATACTTGTAATATCTTACGAGGAAAGACTGCAGGTGCTGAAACTCACGACTCTAAACGATCGTAGAGAGTGTGGCGATTTAATAAAAACCTATAAGATACTCATAGGACATAACGATTTACAGGAGTCTCATAAATTTATTTATTTATTGTTTCATTTGCGCTACTATCTTTACAGGTTCAAGCTTAATAGCAACACTCGTCTTCAGGGCCATCATTTTAAATTACTAATCGAGCTTTCACACAACAATCCTCACAGACACTACAAACTGCCAGAACAAGTAGTCTCAGCATTGAACGTCAATCAAAAACTGAATGGAGCAACACAAAAGCAGTACGAAGAACACTTGATTGAGGAACAGCTGGATACAGGCATCTATCAGTTGTCGCAACTACCGCGTGATAAAATAAATAATAATAAAAATGAGAAACACTTGCACTTTTTCCATACAATCACTTACAAAATTATATCACTTAGGCACTAATCAAATTGACCACCAATCACAATTTTATCACTGGCTCAAATTTTAGTTTATAAACTAAGTGCTGATGCGCCCATACAAATTTTACAACGAAAAGTATACATACATAAATAAAACAGCTCAAACATGATGTAAAAGCAACAAATTACTAATGAGTTGTATATTTATGATGCTAACTGCTCAGTATTGATAAAATAATTGCCACTAACAAAACCAATAATTTTATCAGCAGTCCAATGATAATATCTTTATCTCCATTTACATAATTATAATACATTATTTCTTACAGGCCAATCCAGTGGGGGGTTAGGCGTAGTTAAGCCCAGATGAATTTATGAAAAAATAATCCATGAAAAATGCTGATGTCCTGGTATTTAACAGCTTCCAGTATATACATACCATCAGACGGGCAATATGCTTATTTTCCACTGACGGTAAAAAATATATGACGGTAGAATTACGCTATACAGTTATTTAATTATTATTATTCACAAATACACTTAATATGAACCACTAAAACCAATAGTTTACTTACTCAAATGTATGGCTTCCATAACATTTAACAACATATATCCACAAAAACTAGGCCATAAGTATTTTATTAGTGTGAGATTGTCCCGTAATATTTAATAATTTATACAGATATTTGAATAGTTAAATTATGCCTGCAAGATTTAACATAGTAAGCAGAATATATTCAATTACACGAGTTCGTGACGACTTAAGTGTTAAGCATCAAATTATTGGCATAACAATGTGCAATTAGAGCCACAGAAACAAGTTCCAAGAAAAAAAACTAAAGTATGATCAATGTTATGATCGTATCGTGTTAGGTCCGAACAGTTCCGGCATCCTTTGTGACCTAAATAGCTGACTAGAGAAACTAGAATGATATCATCACAGAACTTTAGCACAAAGTTTCACACAAAGTACACTAACACCATAGCCCTTTAAAAAGTTTAAGCACTGCCTGATCAGTTAATTTTTAACGTAACGACCGACTTGATTATTGAGTTAAATCTGAGCCAGTGTGAGACAACAGTTATAATTTCACTATTGTTAGAACGAGGCGAACGAAACGAACAAAAAAAATATACTTACAGTTTCAATAGTCTTGCTAGTTATTAGTTCAGCCGTTAAAGTTGCCTATAACGACGAAATGCGGTCATTGCTTTGTTTTGTAGTGTAAATATTGAATGTTATCTTGTAGGGAGTGATGATATAGACGAAAACAAAATTTAGAAAAGTCGGAAATTTGACAGCTAGTTAGTTAATGTGATGTTTGAGTAGCCGACAATAACATTAACGTACTAGTTTAAATTGAATAAATATCTCAATTTTTATATAATAAAAAGCTTTTATAACTATAATATCCAACAATACGTGTAGGAAATAAAATTGAGAATAATTTGAGGAATATATATTTTATTTTTGCCAAATTAATTCTTGGCAACGCAATACTTGAACGTTTCACTATGCTGTCACGTTTTTTTTAATGGATGTCATGGTTTAGATGCTAGTATTTAAGCCATCTTAACTTATAGAAATACTTGCCACTGTCCTTGGCCAAGGTAAATCGGGCTGTAGAGCGACGCAAGTGTTTCAACTTCAACGCATCTTGTGGCGTGTCGTTCTAATTAACATTTAGAACGACGCAGCTGCGACGACGCAACGCACAGGCATCGCTCGTGTGGCGTCCCTCGTATGCCCTTAATACACGCACAAGCTTCACCACAGTTTTGCCTGCGCAGGCCGGTTTGTACACGGAACACGGAGCGTGTAGTTGGTAAAACTGATGGTAAAATGGTCCATGTTCCGTGTACAAACAAACCGGCCTGCGCAGCAAAACTGTAGTGAAGCTTGTACATACGTGTGGTAAGGGCATAATTATAAAATACTGACCGCCAAAAATTCGAGCTCATATAGGTAAAATAATAATAAGTTAAAACGCTAAGTTAATAAAAATGCTTGGCAAATAGTGAAGACCAGTATTATTATTATGTAACACACATCCTGTAATTTTATGTTCTAAACTGGACACGTAACTTTCACTTTTGCCTTTGCAGCGTATGCATAACCTGAGGGCTTATTGTCTAACGCACTTGCAATCACAACCGGGTTCAACGTGGAGCAATTGTTTTCATTTTGTTTGGAGACAAGCCTTCGGTTTTCAAAATGAAAACGATCGTGATTGCGAGTGCGTTAGACAATAAGCCCTCTGAATAGCACAGAGTAATTCAACTCGAGGTAAAGTTTTTATTAACAGTATGACTAAGATAAACAAGCAATACTGCCTATCTACATTAAGTTGCAGATCTAAATAATCTTAAGTACATAGTCTTCTTTAATGTAGTAAGGATTATTTCGTTCTATTTAACTTTATGTAGATGGGCGTTTTCACTATAAAAGTGAACCCAACTAAGGACTGAACTTTTGTTTTGACTGCCGCAAAGTATGGCTAATTTTCGTCACAAAACTGACAAAGTTAGTTCCTTAATTTCAGTCCTTAATTCGGTACACATTAGTGAAAACTTCTTCATCATCGATGACAAGATTAGTCCTTGATTAAATTAATCAAGGACTAATCTAAAAAACACATTAATAATGTGTTCTTAATTATAGTGGAAAATAAACAAATAAGGCCATCACAATGTCATTTATTCTTTAAAGGTTGGGTAATTTTTTGAAAGGGTATTTGAAAAGATGTCCCAAAGGTAGTTTTTTACAAGTGGGGAATATTTTAATTTCTGGAAGTCTGTAATTAATGTTAAATTGATATTCATTTAACTTTATTGTAGAGCCACATGATGTATGTATGTATGTATGTACATTACACATACACAAGAAAAAGCTAAATACACATTCACCAAAAAACCACCACAAAATACATGTTCTATTACAAATTTACAGATACCAAATTATGTAATGGTTTGTGTGAGAAAGCTTATGAAAATCGTTAATATTAAAATTTATAAGTAACTTAAATGTATGTTGCACTTTGGGCTTTTTATATTCTATCTAATGACTCCAACATTATGATGCTATTTCCTCTGATGACCTGAAAACAGAAATTACATTGATTAGTATTTTATTGTTACTGAACAATTAATATCTACATATATGGAATTGACTGGGTATCTTTATCCATACAAGTATTTTAGGGATAAGGGCCGTTTTCTAAAAAAAAAACATTTTTACGAACAGTTAAATTAAAGCCTTGATTAAAATCCTTACTTTTTCCTTTTTTTAACGAAAGTTAACCGTAATCAAACTTAAAATGACAATTGGCATAAAGGACAACTAAATACTACTGTAAAATTTGTCATATAAGCCAATTGCCATTTTAACCATTGCATCAAACGATTTAACTATAGTCATTCTATGAACAACATTTTTGGAAACAGCCCATAAACCTAAATATAGAAAAAGTAAAGCTTGGGCGCTAGGAGGTTAAGCTTTAAAATTTTAACACATCACAGCCGCCAGCAACAGCCGGCAAGTTACATCATTAGATTTTTCTATTGTCGACTGTCAGGGAATCTTCCTAGGCGTTAACGTTCAATACATAGTTATACCTTAAACATGATAATATTTATAGGCACTAGATACATATCTTACGAATACAAATCAATTTTAATTAAACAAAATGTACATACCACCATGCCGACATTATTTCTTGTGCCATCCTTGCACTCCTCGACAGACTCGTCGAGTACCAGGTTCATGAAAGGATCAAAGCCTCGGAGCACTCCAGTGACAGCGCGGCCGGCATTCAGCTTGATAGACAATTTCTTGTCCATGAACCTAGGAAACAAATCAACTTTATTATTGAACCTATCAAAAAATTACATATTGAACCATGGCGAGAAGCATAATAGGGCGGAATAGCTGTGAAACTAATCAACCGCCTGCCAGTTTCGGCCCACTCATCATCAACATCATCATCATGGCAAGAAACAGTCCTCCGTAACTGGTGCACTGAGGTTACCCTTGTCACTCCAGAAAAGTCCCACAGACCTCAACCTAGTCCTGAGCATTACCTACTGCACCTACCTACGCCGTCTTTATGAATTTCGTCATATCAATCTATTTACCGCTATAATATTAAACAATTATAAAGCCTCAATATTTTTATTTATGGACATTGTTTTACATTTAATATCCCTAAAGCCCAATCCTCTTGAGGCACCCATATAATGTCAAGTCCCACAGTAGACTTCTCGGGTTAAGCTAAAGCGATGATTGCGAGGAAGTAGTCAGCACTATTTCGTGGCACGCTATGTCTATAACGGTCGGTTTTGCGCTACTCGCATCCTTCGGCTTCCTGCGATCTGAACGAAACAGATCGTCCTGGACATGTACCTACAGCAGTGGACGTCGTTCAGCTGATAATATAATAATAGTGATGCAGCTATGCCTATGAATTACATCGCATTTAGATTTATAACGTTATTCTTGCTACTGGCGTCGTGCAAATTTGCTAGCAGGCCGGTATGGCACTGCACTATCCTGATTCAATCAAAAGGAAGAAAATGCATCCTAAGGCAATATAACCTCTTTATAACATCATTCGTAGGGAATTTCATACATTTTAGAACATGGGAATAATATTAAGAACCATAAGATATGCAAGAAACATAAAAATTGGTTAGGTTACTATGGACAGCGTGTGACGCCAACTTGATATAACGCGAAAATCGAAATAAAAACACTTTATACTCACTTTTTCAATTCCGGTGGATGAGCTTTCGACATTTTACTAGTTTTTTTTTGTGTTTTTGCAAATTTAAAGCTTTTTATTTCCTTGAAAGACAAAAACAAGCGGAGTCTGGACTCTGATACAATACAACAACCGGAAAAATTTGGTGATACCAGGTTAATAAAACTATTTATATCTAATCTAAATGGATGGAGTGAATTTCAAATTGGTTTTGTTTTTTTATTTAATACTTGGCAAGTGTAAAATATTGTCATTTGCCATTTACTTTTTATTTTCCTCCGATGTGAATTGAAAAACCAGCAATTAAATGACAAGAGTAATAGCCGATCACGCTGGAATGTTGATTTAGGAGCGCAAAGGAGATTTAAAGGCACGATGTTTTGTTAAGTTACTATTCATTGAGTTACAAGTTTCATGCGAGTAACCTCTTCCTCGTAATTTTGTATGAAACATTTGTGCCAGCACTGCCAGCTGAACTAACCAACAATCTACCAATACTTTTCTCAATTTCTTAACTGGTCATCCTACGTAACAGCGACATTCAAATACCATATTCGCACACACTTTTAATTAAACAAATATTATAATCATCATAGACATCTAATAACACACTGTGACTCAGACAAAAATGTTTCTTTTTTTGCATGATCAATAACAAAGAATTAAAAAAACTGGTTTCAACAACTAGCGTTTTCTTAACTTCTGAGCGAACTTACATTCAGGTGGTCTTGGTGTTGCTACTATATAAAATTAGAAAAATGAAGTTTTAAATTGGTCCTTCGAAAAATTTTACCCCGCATTACACTAAAATCTACAGTTCTGGGTGATCTATTTTGACTTTGAAAAGCGTAATTGCAACTAGAATAAGTAAAAAACTTTTAGAAAGTCATATTGCCACTGAGAAAAAGATATCTTATCGATTACACAACTGATTTCTAGAGTAACGTTCTACATGCATTTTAGTTTCAATTTTGTCACGCCTAATTTTGCAGGGTTGTAGTCACACGTCACAACACAAACCTAAAAACAAACCATGTGGTAAATATACATAAGTATATAGAATACAATAGCAACAAGCGTAGACAGACAGCTGGGAGGATGCTGATTGTGAGGTATCTCTGTAAACAGCGACTTTCTATTTCCTAAATGATGACTTTTAAGTGATTTTATGTAATATCAGTTCATAGTGGAAGTTTGTGTTTGTGTTTTCGCTCGAAATGGATGAATCCGGGATTGACATGGGTTTCGATCTCGCCTCTCTTTTGACTAATGATTATAATGATCAAAAGATTTTGGACGAGATGACAGCAGCCCAGCAACATCAGGATTTCATGTTCTACGAGTTGAAGTCGAAAGCTGTACCCATCACAGAAAGGTGAGTACGATTCTGATAAGAAACGATGTACCTACTACACGTAAGTTGCAAAAGTTTGCATCATAGACGGCATAGAGGAACAGATATATTTGGCAGTGTTAGAATGAGGAACAATTTCACTCAAGTCAGCGGCCGCGACCCTGAAACCTTGGCAAGCCCCACGTTTCTTGTATTTGTTTATCTACGCTATACATTACAGACATTTGACGAGAACGGTCAACCGATAATAAAATATTGAACTTTTGATATTAATTTGATAAAATCCTTACCGAACGAGGTCATTAAATCATAATTAGTAAATTAGTTATACATTTTGTACGTCAAATGATATAATTTTAAATTGAAATGGTAACATTATTTGTTTACTTTTTTGCGCGAGTTTCCCGCCATTTCCTCAGTTTTACGGACGCCATTGTAATAAAACAACAAAGTCGACGGGAGCCGTATTAAAAAAATGTTTTGCTGTTTTGATTTATTATTTTTTGATGGAGAATCGTGTTATTTCTTGTGAACAGTGTGCGGCGTGTTCAGTGTGGCTTAGGAAATACTTTCCGAGTTGACCTCCTTTTCTCGCGAATAACCTACGCGTTTTAATATTTCGTGGCCGGTAACAATCCTAGTTTCGATTTTTTTAATCGATTTATAGTGTTTTTAACTTTTATTGGTTTTAATTAATTATTATTTTCGATATTAATTAATTCATGCGTAAAAGAAAGAACTGGAACTGTTAAGTGGCTCGGCGTAGCTTTATTGTTCAAAGTGTAGATAGGTTAGGCACCTACCTTATATCTTTTATAAAATAAAATAATATATAGTTTATTTAGTAAGTAGTTAAGTAAACTCTGTACGGAAGTAAAGCTTCTCCAACTTTCTCCAGGTTACAAATACAAGTGATTGGTTTTTAAAGTCTTACGTAATGTAACCGATACCTATTAGCTGATAAATGAATGATAGTAGATAGGTACTTAACCCTACCTACTTAATATCTGGGTGAATTTCAACAGGCGTCAAATTATCCTAATTTTGGTGGTATTTTTTATTTTGTTAGTAGGGTTTACAATAATACGTTTAGGGGATGTCATTAGTCATAATTAAAACAGTGTTAAAATGGCCCTTCATTATACCAAGTGGTTTTTTAGATATAACCATTTTACTAATTAGTACCACCAAAATTGCTATTATCCACCAAAATTACTTTCCTAAGAAAAACTCACGATCAATAATAACATATCGGGCTAATTAAAATATAATCATTAGGGAAACTTTCTTGTTATTTTTTACAACCAAAAACGTATATTGCATTATATAATAAATAATTATCATTTGTTGTTTAAATAATTTTGGTGGAATCCAGCAATTTTGTTAATTTTGGTGTCTTCAGAAAAACCACCAAAATTGTACCACCAAAATTAGAATTTGAACTATTTTTTTAATTAAAAGCTAATCTTCTAGTTTGACACAAATTTAACTTAATACAGTTAAAAAGACACCATAAACATACTTGAAATGACTATCACACAATAAAACTTTTTGCGTAATAATAACTTATCTAAGTAATCACAATTAAATAAATGTATTCCATACCACCAAAATTATATACTTATGTGCTTAGCGGGAAGACGCAACAAGATGGGAAAAATCTTTCACCATCTATCGCTGGAGTGGAACTGAACGAACAACTGACGCCATATTTGTTTGTTTAATCACGTTTCGTTCGATCATAAAATCAATTTCAATTTTCACCACCAAAATTGACAATTTCGCTAGGACAGTCTTATTTACACTGCTCCCAGTTTTCTTTTATTTGCAAATGCAGTAATTGTAATATTTAAAAATACCTTAACTCATAGGGAATACAGATAACTACAATTTAGATCTAGATGAGGCTTAATAACTTTGTACCACGGCTTATCAGTATATGCGACAAGTACAGGACACGACACCAAAATTGATTTTTGATTGAAAATATTTATTTACGATGAATATGATAAGTTAATAATATTTTTAACTTTGGCTCAGCATGGTACTATGTGTAAGATTTTCTAGAAAATTAATAGTTTTCCAATATATGTACTTTACACCCCAATTATCACGTCCGCCGCTCAAAAATGTGGTTGGGATAATTACCCATCTATCTTAAAAACGATCAGGAACTACCTACTTAATAAAACCACAGTTATTGCCATTACAGCATAACACGTAAGGTGTTAATAGGTATCTATACCTCTGCAAGATTGTGATTGTGACCCGTTTGGTTGCCTACTTTTAGGTACAAGTACCTATATCTAATTACAAACACAATATTTACCTTACAGTACCAAACTTTCCGTTTTATTTTTCAAGTTATTTACGCCTACGTTATCATTATGTCAGTTACCAGTTACAGGGGTTCCCTACCTGTCTGAAGTCGCAGAATGTAGAAATATAAATAGGTAGGAACCTGCTTTAGATTCAGTCATAGGTTAAAGAAAAATCTGCATAAACTTTCCTACTGGAATGCAATCTAGCTTTTTAAAAAGATCTTTCTTGCTCTTTTTCAATAATTAAAATTAATATTTTCCAAATTCCTTTGATTACATTTAGATATGAGGATATAACGAGTTATTCGGCGTATATTTTAGAAAAAATCTTTTTGCCGTTTTCTGCCAGGAATAGCCCAAACTTGGAGTGTTTTGAAAATGATTTGCAATTTTTACGTAACCTCTGGCCGAAATGTAATGTTTCGGTATATTTTTGGAATCAGCTCGATGAGCCCTTTCATTCGATAGGTACTCCACTCCCTAATTGAGAATGTACGCGCTAAAATATGTTTTGTTTGCTCGGACGGGACTACTTATACACGACGCTGCACTTTCGCTCGGTCGTTCGACCGACCGCCGTTTTTATGACAATAACACCCCAGGGCTATAGGACTGTAGCCAGGTCCTGAACTATTCTGGTCTGTGATTTGGCCAAAGTTGTAGTAAGCTAGTAGGTACCTAGGTGTTATAATAAATTCAACTCAATGGATAACGACTCCTGTCTCCACATCTCTGGTTTCATTAAACAAAATCTGTATTCTGTAAAGACATTTATTACTTTTTTGTAATAACGACTTATTTATCTGTTGCCTGATCTTGATTGCGAATTGCGTACAGCAAATTATTGTAGGCAAATAATTTATTGCTATGCTATGTTGTTATAATATAACCTTTGAAAGTATCATATCAACAAGTTGTGGCTTGTGGCAGTTATGGCCTATGTTGGGACAGCGTTGTTTCCGATGCGTGTTACAGAGATCGTCTGTCTTGCTAATTTCATTATATCAGTTATGATATCAAGGTCCTGTCGTATGCCTGCTACTTTGACCTGCTAAGTTCTTTGTGAAATTTAATTCATTACTTCTCCTCAGCATCGGTTTATAGTCTTAGTCAGTCCTCCACCGTAAGCTATTGCTATTGGCGTGCCAGTATCTTGAATTCCTGTCCGTGTCCTTCGTGTTGCGAATGTGACACATTCAATTCACACATTACGTGTTTCATCCATCACAATTCATAACATGGCCATTTGTGTTTAGTTGACGTATGGTAGGTATGATACGAGGTCTCCTGTGTCAATAGAGATGAAATGAAGTCACAGTTGTGTACAGTTCCTGATATTTGTCTGACTTTACTTTCATAGGAGATCAGTCCTTATTTCCCTTTTAATTATAATTACTAAGTAGCGCTTATCGTAATTTGGAGTAATTATTGTCATCAGGCTTAGAAGGGAAGGAAAACGATGAAGTAATATACATCCTTGATACAGCGATTAAAAAAACAAAAAAACCGCCTTCAAAAAGCAAAAAATAACTTCATTTAAAATGGTAGGTAATAGGTCAGTCCAACTGAAGTCTGCTTTTGGTTAAAATATTGTTGGACGCCGACTTCAGTTGGACTGACCTATTACCTACCATTTTAAATGAAGTTATTTTTTGCTTTTTGAAGGCGGTTTTTTTGTTTTTTTAAACTTTTATTTTATTTTATACTTTTTAGTGATCATAATTATACTGTTATGTTATGTAGTCCCACTTTAATTAATAAGAATTAATAAGAAACTATAGAACATTGAAATTCAATCTCGCCGCAGGCAACGCCGTGGGAAAGTCATAGTCAAATACTTAAACATACATATGCTTCGTCATAGTCGCTCAACTATCTTAATCGAAATATCTTGTCGCCACCCTTGAAATATATACCGTTTAGGAGTTCCGGTGGCCATCTGTGGTTTTCATCATCAGTTCCACTTTACCAAATAGTGTTTTCCAAGAGCAAATACACGAGTTACAATGAAAAATACCAAAATCGCTATAGGTGTGCCTATAAATTTTGAAGAGTTCCGTCGATTCCTCATGGACTCCATCATCAAATCTTCATTATGATAAAAATGGGACCAAATGGAAAGCACCAGCTTTCAAACAAAAAAAGAATCTTCAAAATCGGTTCACCCAGTCGAAAGTTCTGAGGTAACAAACATTAAAAAAAAAAAAAAAAAAAAAAGAACATACAGTCGAATTGAGAACCTCCTCCTTTTTTGAAGTCGGTTAAAAAAGAAGTGTGATGCCAACTATGTCTTGTCTGTGACTTCGTTGCTCTCTAACTGATCAACCGATTTCTGAGATTCTGAGATAATGGAAATCGGTTGAAAAAGAAAGGGAGATAGGAAGAGAGCTATAGTGAGTAGGTAGAGTTTGTCATTAATACTACGCGATGGATTAGAGCCGTAGGGTAATAATAAGCGGATGTTTTATGCCCGGTTCATCAAACGCGATCTGTGCGACGCGGTATACGGTCGACCCCTCCTGCGCAGATTTGTGTAACCTAAAGCCGGGCACTCACTAGCGAGCTGTAACTGTAACCTTAGCATTTGCAGTAACGAGCTTCTAGTGGATAACAGGTGTAATTCTCTCAAAACCGTGGTCGGACGAACGAACGAGTGGCTTCTGTCGATGAGATCGAACGTATAAGGCTGCCTAATTGAGAATGCACGCGCTAAAATGTGTTTTGTTCGCTCTGACATGACGGAACTACTTAAACTCGCCGCTGAGACATTCACTCTTTCGTTCGTCCGACCGCGTTTTTGAGAGACCCAGGCTCGCGAGCCGCGGACACATCACGATGTTACGTGCAACAGTTGCAGTTACGGCTCGCTAGTCCGGCTTAATTTAGAACAATGGTTACCAATATAGCGCGTGCATATGTAGGTACTTTAGGTAGTCATCCGTTTTTGGTTAGTGAGCTGTGAAAGTAATGGAGTCACAATCTTACTTTCTATTTAAAATATTATAATGGTCCTAATACACGATAGGTCTTCCAGGGATATTAGAAACCTCGTCCTAGCCATGTTGCGGAATAAATGAACTATTTTTCATTGAAATAACCACTACATATTGTAAAATAAAGTTCCCCGCCGTCTCTGTCTCTATGTTCGCGATAATCACAAAATATAATAATGATTTTTTACCGTCAGATAATTCTTAACGGAAGGTATTTATGTATAAGAAATTCTGGGTTATTGTACGGGTGTTACAGAAAATTTACATAAACCGAAGCTAATTTTAATGTCTTTATTTCTGTCTAAACCTAAGTAAGTTTATCTTTGTCTAGTACCATCAAGGACTTTAAATGTTGATCCACCTTGTTATAATGACAGCGTCAAATGACGACATAGAATTTACATAGGAATTAATCGTTAGTTTTATGCGACAAGGTTTTATACTGGCTCATCAATTAAAGTCCGTGACCATACCTTCCCATTGTACTAGCCTAGAGCTTAGTTTGGGACTAGGTCAATTTGTCTGAGATTGTCCCAGTCGAGGAAAAAATCCTTTGTTTAAATTATTTAGTGAAAAAGGCATTAAATATTAAATTAATCTCCTTGAAAATGTTGGTTTATTCATCCCAATAATATACCTGTTAGCTACATTAACATACCTACTCTTATGAATGTGAATTCAGCCGCATTCGTCATACGCGGGTGTAGAGAGTTCGAGACACGTGTATCTTTGTATGTAACGTTTGAGACGTAAAAGTGAAACTACTTTAATTAAAACGGACGCTAGATTAATTACATAGATAATTATTAGCTCCCTGCCGCGACTCCGTCCGCGTATGTTTCGATTATCGTTATTCCCTCGGGAATTCTTATTTTTCCGAAATGGAAAGTAGCCTATGTGTTAAGGGTATAAGCTATCTCCATTTCAAATTGTAATTGTAAGTGTAAACGCTCCCATAGAGACATAGCAACAGTCGCACTGACAAGCATAGATGGAGCTATCTTTAAGAACGAGATACATCTTTCTCATTCTAACAGATAGCTGCGTTTTAGTGTTGAGCTACTCATACATGAGGCTCCTCCGGACGTTATATCCACAGTGTATTTTAGTGCTTTCACAGCAGTCTATGGTATTTTTTGACTCCTAGTCATATCAAGTACTAATTCCTAGAATATAGACTTAATTTCTGAGTCCTAATAATATCCAATGTGAATCATTTTACCATTTTTCTGTAAGAATGTATTTTTTGTTGGGGGAGTGGTGAAAAAAAAAGTCTTGCTAAGAGGACGGTGAGTTATAAAGTTATTTAACCTAGCGCCTAGACGCGGTCCTATTATCTAATCTTCTAATTCATAATAGTGAATTGTTACGTTACGGCAACGATCAACCATTTGACAAACAACATGCCATATAAAAGAACCTATTTAGCTAACCAGCCGAGGAAGTATTCTTCGTTACACAATAGGGGTCACGTGAAAACGATATTGCAACAAAAAAGGACCTTCGGCGGTGAAAAATAGAGGTCAGAATCTCGGAACGCGGCGCGGTCGCGATGCAATTTATTTCGCTCACAGATTGCTTACGCTTCGCCGGGTGCCAAATTTGTTGTAAGTTATTTAATGTTCAATAACTGAATATTAAAATGACTTGCACATAGGGAATGCAAATAACCGGTTATAACCGGTTTTAACCGGTTATTTTCATACAAAAACGGTTAATAACCGGTTAAATTGTATTCCCTACTTGCTCATAAGACCCTGATAAAGATCGAAGAAACTGCAGGATGCAAGCAGCACAAGAACATCAGACAAATAATTTTGAAGAAGGAACATAAAATACCCAGCAATTAACATAATTTCGGCTGAATCTTAATTCAGTGATTTAAAAAACCGGTCTAGTGCGAGTCAGAATTGCGCATCGAGGGTTCCCTACCGCCGCATAGTGGGGATTAGAATTTGATTTCGGATCGAATCAGCGCGAATCCAACTCACACTTGAATTTTTTTTTGTATTTGTTATGTTTCTTCAGGGTTTGTACTATATTTATACTAAATTGAACGCTTGTATGTTGTACCGTTTTTACGCTACAACAAAAATAAAATTCTGGGATCCTAGTGAAAAAGGTTATAAGTCACCTGAAGATCAAGTGAAATAGGGTATAAGTCTAGTACACTCCGTTTACCCTATTTTTATTACGAGTTAAGTCAACTTATACCCTTTTATCACTAGGTTCCCAGAATTACGTAAAGAACTTTTCTTATATGGTTACCCTCTTTTTTAGTTCATTTATTTTATTACTTAATCCGCAGTAATAACAAATATTGTGAAAAATAAACCCGCTGTGTATTACAGTTCAAAAGATACAGCTCTTTGAAGTTAGGAAGGACGGACGGACGCAGGCCGTAGGCATTTTAATAGGGTCCCGTTGGTAGCCCTTCGGTTACGGAACCCTAAAAACACCGTAAAAAACGAAACGGGGTTGAGAGTTTTAAACTTTACACATTTTAAACGGTCGAAACGATTTCCAACAAAGTAAATGACCTATCAAAAAAAAAGGAACAGCAATCCCATAAAAACTCCTTTTAAAAACTCGATTAGTGCTGCCATCTTTTGACATGAAGGTTACGACTATCTAGCCTTGGAAGTGACTTGTGCCGTCATTATTGTAAGAGATATAAACAAAATCATTAAGGCGGACCTTAGATTAGAGGAATGAAGCGAATCAATGGTTAACTGTTAGCAGTTGATTCTTATTGACCTTTGGGAATTGTCACGAGTAAATCTGGCGTTCTATTGGTCAACGACTCCGTTCTAATGGACGGCTATCGCTAACCACCAATCATGTGCGTCCACGATAAAATATAACACGATATTTGTTTATAACAGATATTTAAATATCGAATATAGATCATACAGAGCTAAAAGTGTCTTTAGCTTGGCAAAAAAGTGTTAGGTGGGAACTACGTTTATTTTCATGTGGCAACGATCACTGCAGCAATTAATTGGATCATGTTGTCAATTTCAATATAAACAGCGCCCTTATTTTAGTTTAGTTTATACGCATACGCGTACGCATTGCATTGCATGTCAAGAAATTACATTGAAATCGTCAACATAAGTACTAGTAATACAATAATACAAAAATAACACGAAAAATTTAATCAATATTAATAAACGACTAATAAATGGTCAATATACTTACAAAAAAATAGTCAATATTACTTATCTACTAAAACATAATACGTAATTTGTCCAAACTATTTTTTCAATGACAAGCTATTGTTACATGATTTACAATGCTGTTCTGTTGTAATTGTAAGTACCTACATGTAGATCAGATACAACTGACGGTTGTTTTCGGACAAACGAAGTTATGCAAATGCAACTACACTGCAAACTTCATACTTAAATTCCCCCGCATAATTATTTTAACGAGGAATCAATAACTTAAGTTAAAACTTGATACTGCCTGTACAACCAGTTTTATCCACAGTACTCAAGTGAACTCTTAATTGGCAAAAAAACTCTGCAATCGCTTGTTAAGATTTTTTGTATAAAAACCCTCTTCACTTGATCAAGTGTACACAAGTCGCATTTTAGAAACCGCAGCTGAAGCGGCAGCGTTTATAGCTCTTAGTGGCTTTATACTCGTATTTATATGGCAACCAATGCCAACTATAAAAAGAAACTGGCCACAACGAAACGGTTTTTTTTTAAAGTTAAAAGAAATCCTCAAGCTGGATTACAGAACCAAACGAATCCTGTCTATATTTTATTAATAAAGATAAAATAAGGTCACCTATCATCGTCATTCCTTTATCAATACATCATGTTTACAAACCAAACTAGATGGTAACTCTTACGTTGTCCACAATCGAACGATTGAAATTAATTGATTGGAATCGAGTGACAGTAGTGAATAAATAATGTCTAATAAATTCATCAGAGAGTCTTGTGACTGCTTAAAGTTCCATGGAATCATGTATTCAGTTGATAATTGGTATTTAGAATTCTGTTTCCGAATAGTGCTTGCTGTTTTCATAACAGATTAGATTCAATAAACTATGCTACGTGACGGTTTACTATGTTGAAGTTAGTTTCCTTTTTGTTGCTAAATTACAGCGCCAACGCCAACATCATAAGCGTCGGTTGTTTAACCCAGAGAATTCGAAATATAAAGTTGCAAGTTTATTTTGCGGAGGACTTAAGATAGGTACTTAAGTATCTTACTTAATTCTGGTCAAATTCGTAAAAAGATGCGGGCTAGCATTTCCGAGTAACCATTAATTATTTTTAAACCTAATTGATGAAGTGATGTTTCTGGGTGGCAAAATGAATATAGATAAATACTATGAAGTCCCTGTGATTGGCCTAAAACTTTGCAACGCTTTTTTATAGTTCCTATTCTAGACTCCTTGTCTATTAAAAGGATAAATAGAGGATGTTGTTGTTGTTGAGGTGATTGCGTAGAATCCTTCCATCTGTCCTAACGCGTATTATTCATACTTACACGTATAGCACTACTAGTGCATCATTTGTGCCACCGTGTTATGTGTCAATACACATACCTTTCAAACGGCGCACGACCCGCTAATAATTCTGTATATCCGAAACGTTTTTGTAAAGATATATGCATTGAAATATAGATTAGATATGGTAGATATCAAAACATTGGAAGTATTTTTAAATAAAAAAGGTCGCGAGTAAGAAAATGTATTTTAAATTTTATCAGTGCGATAATATATGTGTGGTTGCTAACTTGTATAAGGATTATCCGGGGCCTTGTGCAACGGGACTGAGAAATGCGTTTATTGTTAATTAGAAAGAAAGAAAGAATGATTTGTCTTTTTTTACACCGTTTAATACATCAGAAGTATCAGTTATGTCAGAAACCAGAAACCAAAACGAGGTGTATTAGACCCAACCGCTTTTTACCAAAAAATGCAGTCGGGTTTTTAAACCTTGCTTTTTACCTTTCGGGGCAGTGGTCCAACTGCTTTGTCCAACTGATCAATAATTTCCATTTGACTATCAAATTAACAGGCTCGACGGGGCTCCGCACTGGCGGAGCTCCTACTTCTGGGTGGTTTGGCCCTCCGGGCCAGCTGAAGAACTAACATAACCTAAACCTACCTCATATTTATGATACTAATTTAATTTTGGTCAGTTGGACCACTGCCCCGTCACTGCTTTTTATTTACGTTAATTTTAAGGGAAGGGTTTTTACTCTCTGTATTTTATTACGAAGTAACTTTGCATAACGTTGAAAAATATATAATTTTCGCTTAACGCAGTTTATTATCTGACAAAGACATATTTAATCATGTCAGAAAGTGCTTTTTTTTTAAGTCTCCCTTGCCCTTCCTAACTGGATACCTGCGCCACTAAAATATTTTGGTTAAATACTTAGAAGAATACTTATATTTATTTGACAAAACAGTCAGGTGCACGTAAACGTGTTAACCAACTCTTATCTCCGGCAAACATTTCCTTAGACTCCGATTCTTTGCATTTTATGTTTTAAATACCTATTTCACCTTTGAATGAAAATAAGATTAGATAAATATGACAGGAAAGGCCGAAAAACTCTTCTACCTACCTGCTGAATATAGAGACGTTTTTATTTTTATAAAAAACTGGCACATGTGTAAGGACATTTATACGTAGGGTGACGGCACCAATGATGGCCACTTCACTCTTAATTCATATTTCATACGGTCCTAAATTTATTGTTGCAAAACAAATGAAGAACCCTTATCTTCTGTAAAATAAGAATCAAATGTCCATTATTGGTCCTTGTCCATTACTGGTTTCGTCACCTTACATCTCTTGCTGTACTGCATTTTCTCGTTTCTCTACTATTATTACACGAATACACGAACCCAAAAACTATTTCAAGATTTTACAGTGCAAGTAAAATTTATTTCTGCCTATGATGACGTCAGTTGCGTACGTCATTTGTTAGTGTACGCAACTGTGATGATAGATGGATGATATAAAAGATATAATACCCCTAAACATTCCTAAAGTCGGCAAATTCTCTATTGAGAATTATCTACAGATAGGTGTATAATCTCTATTGGCAATTCTAATCATCGTCCCGATGACTCAGTTTACACATACTACTTTATGGTCTATGACGTTACTTGTAAAAGTTATGGCTTTGCTTAATTTGAGCCTAATCGTGCATTCTTCTGATGCCCCTATTATGTTATGTCCATCTTTGTTCTATCACGTTTGGTTAATTACACCAATGTTCTTCCAACATTTTGCGGATAAAATGTTATTTACCTGCTAGACTGACACATTTTCAAGATATAATAAAAATAGTTCATTTTTATTGCAGTTATAGCATTCACTTGTAACTTCCTTCTGGGGTAAGTTTTATAAAGCTACAAGTTACATTTTAATGTTTTCCCTGATGTGGATGTATTGATATTTATTTATGTATTTACTTATATATAATTATCTGTTTATTTATGCATGTCATTTGTATCTTGTGTTTTTTGTATTTGTTTTTATCTATTCATTTCTTTGGTTAGCGTGTATGTATTTATCACTTTTTCTTGTTTTTTAGTACTCGTGTTTTATGCTTTAATAGTTTCCTATTATTGCTCTCGTGTAGCCTGCACCACCTACTGTGTAAAATGTTTTAATTTGTCACCATGTCCCTGCTAAGGTTGTCTGGAAGAGATCGCTAATTAGCGATAAGACCGCCTGTTGTTTACCTGTGTTATTTTTAATTGTACTGTTTCTCTGTACTGTTTTTGTTTGGTGTACAATAAAGTGTTTTGTATTGTATTGTATTGTATTGTATGCTCTTGTTTAATTGTTACGTCTTGGCGGGAAATCTCAGCGATTATGACGATATCACAACAAACAATCTGTTACGTGGGCTTATGAATCACATCGCTAATCCTACAATTTTTGCTTATCTTATCCTATTGCATAAACATGTTACATACCTCTGGTAGCCTAGTACTAAATGTCCTTGACCGCTGATTTATTTCTCTTTACCTTTTTTTTAGACATTACGATATACCTACCTACTTTGAATGTTTTCAAGTACCTCGTCTTCAAAACCTCAAATGAGATTCTTTTATTTCAGGGCAGCTGCATTTTTAATATCTTGTATTGTACATGTAGCCAGTTTTTCGTAATTGCGGCAAACTGATTAATAAGGGTGCGGCTCCGCTGAGGCGGAGATGAGCGGAGCGGAAAGGAGACGTGTAGGGATTGACCAATCATATATTAGTTGAAATCCACATCTCGTCTCCACTCCGCTTCAGTCAAGCAGAGACGAAAAGGCATATAATCACAGAATGGAAAAAAACAGTGGAAATGGCATGAGCTTCGCTTAGTATCAGACCTGTTGTCGCCAATACTCAAACTATCATAAAAACAACACGCCACCATGGAAAATGTTTTTGGTGCGGCCTTCGTTTTTACACTCCAAAATGGCACAATAAGGCATGCTTCTGGATTTATTTCCTATTTTAAAAATATCGAAATATCGAAATAAGCGGCAAAATTATGGTAGCTTAAATATGCGGCACTCCGCATAACTATACCACACGTTACACGCCCACTTGACACTTCTACTGTTTTTCTGTTCTGTATATGCACAGAGCAAGCTTTGTAATTTAGAGCTGTAAAATATGTCTGTTTCATCGGGCATTCCTCCTAACAAAAGTTGACTGCAAACATCCAAAACGCAAATAAATACAGATAAGGTTGACGTGTTGAAATCCTATTTTGAGATCATGTGATTGTCGCAAGTTTATCAGCAATTAAACGCCTGTCCAAACTGTCAGGGGCTAGAGATAAGTTATCTAGCAGTACCTAATGTAATTTGGACAATGAGTAATGTAGATGCAGGTTACATTCCTATGAAGAAATCGTAAGAATCTTCAACTTGTAAAGACTGGTTTCATTAATTGCCTTACTTCTCTTGCTACTCTTTATTTTGGAGCAAAACAGATCCGCAGATATCTGTCTCAGGAGTCACAAGACAAGACGTGCTAGTATGACAGTTCTATAACTGGCGTGTCATAAGTCATAATACAATCATTTTACTCAAAATCAGATTATTAATACGGTCCATAGTAGTGAGTAGATGGCTCGACATGATACATTAGGCGAACGTTGTTGTCGGCGAAAAATATGTTCTATTCTAATTTTATTTAATGGCTTTCAAGTCAAGTTATTTATAGACAATTGCCATGGACTTAAAGTATTACAGTAAATAAGTCCACAGAGTATTTTGATTTCTCTTGTAGACTAAACAGAAGCACATGGGGTTAGCTCTACGCGCTTCTCCGTTGAAGATTGGTTGACGTAACCTGCCAGAAGACGGTGGCGTCGAGCGCTTGTAAACTTCGTGAATTTTGTCAGTTTTCGATAATCATTTACGTTAGCGTTAAGGAATACTCATTGCTCATCCATGAAGTTCCTGAACATTGACCAGCGGGCTTAGCACGCGAGGTGAGGATTTTACGTCAAAATTCGTCAAACGAGATTTAGTGTCAAATATGTCTATTCCATATTCTAACGTAAGAGTAAACGTTTAAGGTTTTAAATAAAAGTGTAATTTGTGTGACTTGAGTCCTTTTATTACTAAGCATCTTGAAGTGGGATTTAATGTCATGTGTCATTTTCGGTATTGCTAATTGACACTAATTCATGGATAACGTCAAATCTGACAGTAAATCTCGCCTCGCGTGCTAAGCCCGCAGTAAAACAATGCTAAACCTATTGGTTGCATGTGAAGAAATATCAATATCATATTTTTTTACTGCGGTCAACATTATCAATATTTTGAAACTTAATGGTTATGCAATGTGTCAGGATTGACTTCTATCTGCCTAATGCTATGCCCTATGCTTTGTTTACTCGGCTGGTACGATGAGCCTTGAGAAGAGAGAATGGTGGCGTGCCGCGGTGTTTAGCGCTCACTCACGATCATGTTAGAAGGAGTTGCTTCCCAATTCTCGAGCTAACCGAGATAAACTGCGGACCATCGGTATTTTAAACACCTTTGTACCTTGTCGCTTTAACGCCTTTGACGTATTAGTGGAGCGGTTCAAACATGACGTTAAAGTGACAGAGCACTAAAGTGTGGAGATAAGGCCGACGGCCGTACATTATTTGACATCTCGCATACAATTCCACGTTAATTTACAAGCCTAACTGATTATGTTGAGCTTCCAACTATCCGAGGATTTGTTTAAAAACTGATTAATTTGACTAATTTTCATAAGGATTTTATTATCAAATGGATGTGTAATCCATTTGATAATAAAATCCTCAACTTATCAGGTTAGAAAAAACCTATAGAACATAGAGAGGTTAGCTTAAATTTGTTTAAGAATAATCAAGGAAAGAAAACTTTAAAAAAAAAATGCGAAATGAAAGTCTTCCTGTAATAAACTATATAAAAAAACCCGACTACAACAAAAAAATCAACTGAAAAGCTATAAACAAGCTCTATAGAAAATTAAGAGCAATGTACTTAATAATACAATTTATACTTTTATGTACATGTAACTTGAATATTGGAAAAGGTGTTCCAGGGGTATTTAATATTGCCTGTATAATGTATATAGATGACGTAAGAAACGATTATAGCAATAAGAGAACAAGCAGCATAAATAGACCTCGTATTTTGAACTATAAATCAATACTGTTACCGGTGCTTTTGATTCGTCAAGTAAATACTTTCTCAGTGAACTGCTGTTGGCAAAGGGCAAGCGATAACAGTATCAATTTAATTGATTCTGATTCACATCAAATTAAAATAATTGATAACATATGATTATAAATTATAATTTATACTAAAAGTATAAGATATAAACAGGCAACCTGTTGTGCGTTGGTTTGTCCTTATTCGTCAAAACGGATCAATGGATTACATAAAGGTGGAGTTAAGACAACATTATAACTACTTAAAATATGTTTATACAATTTTTCTCTCGATTGGATAGTCGGTTAAAAAAATGGGTCTTTATATTGCCTGCCATAATTATTTTTAGTCATAATGTGTTTGAAGTCATAATTATCGCAAGTCCTAACGTATTTTTATAAGAAACTGTACTTTTCATGATTTTTCTAAATCAAACCTAACCCAACCTAGCCTTGTCTACACGTTAGATATTTAAGGAATTTTGAAATGTTTAAGATGTCAGCGATATAGAAATTATGACTATCCATAATTATCTCAACAATGACGATCGATTTTGGCGCAGCGCTGCTCTATTCGGCTTGTTGGAGCGGTCGTGAATACCCTGATTCACTCGGTTACTCCGAATGATCATTTTATCCAATCCCAGCCGCTAAGTGGAGGTATTATTGGAAAACTTTAAAATTTGTCGACTCAGCTGAAAACCTGTTTAAAACAAATGATAATTTGAACTTGTGATTCATTATGATAAATGTTTCGACAAGTGATGAGCTTTTGTATATAATTTTACCGACAGTACAGGAATTTGATGGCGACATTTACAAAGATCACGACACAATAAATCTCGAACTTAATGCTTTGGAAATCCTGTCTGGTGAACTCAAAAGACTTTCCGATATTACATCTATGCGTGATGTCTATGATATTATATTATTAATATATATAACAGTAGACCCGTGTCTAACGCGACACGCGTTCAGACAGTGAACCAGTGTTGGCTACTTGCCCGCCTGCCCGTCACATTCCTCGCCTTCCGGAGAGATGAAGTGTTAGTACTGTTGGTAAACAATTTCAAGTAGACCGACAGACAAACAATTATCAATGAAGCTAATGAAGTATTTTATGAGGAAGACCAAGGCACAGGAGTAAGCAATGATCGGTGAAGACTGATAATATCAATGATGGCTATGGCTGATCATTGTAAACTTAGTAAAACCAGAGGGCTTATTGTCTAACGCACTCGCAACTCGCAATCACGATCGTTTTCATTTTGAAAATGAAAGGCTTGTCTGCATACAAAATGAAAACAATTGCTCCACTTTGAAGCCGGTTGCGATTGCGAGTGCTTTAGACAATAAGCCCTCCGGGCTTGATGGTAAAATGTTTACCGTGGCCCAGGAACAGTAACACCAGCACCGCTAGCACATGATCTTCCTTTCTATCTAGTCTGTAACGATTGAGACGCACTGAGCGACAAGCGAGAAAAAAACAACTTGTGCTACCCGTGCTGAGGAAAGAAGAAGGATTATAGTTCTATTTGCATCCAACTGTTATCAGATCGTTGGATCACCTTGTGGGAAGTTTTGCACCTTGCGGTTCGTGGTCGTCACTGCAGAACTACCTACTACCCCTACTCCAGAACGGCTGTCTCGTGCTCACTGCCAATTAGTTTGCAACTGGCTCAGAGTTGGAGAACTTGGAGAGCTGGTTGCGAGAAGTACAGGAAGTCTAAAGCTTGGTCTTGTTTCTTCTAACATGATGGTGATGATGGTGATGCTGTATCATGTAAGACATATCTTCGGTGATACAAAAAAGTATGCAGTTGACGTAACATGTAGATACAAACTTATAGTAACGACTGTAAATAAAAAAGAACGGCGGACCTAAACACGTTCCATTTTACTACTTTCTAAATCCGTAAAAAAATATGAAATTGACATAAGTCCAGCGGCTTACGTTTTATACATTTTCTTTGAGTTCATAGCTTGTTCACGTGCATGTTGTTGGTCTCATCTCGCATTTATCCCATTACAAATGGCTATCTGCATTTTAACAGAAAATGTAAATGTAAACATCATAAAAGAAACAGTTGGAACATTCATCGCATGGAAAACAGTAATTCCTGTAAAAACGATTAGCGACGCCATCGCTCAGGTAGTCTTTGATCGTTGGCGGCGCGCCAGGAGTGCAATCCGACCGCCTCGGTGGCCACAAACGGTCCGTACCACTGTCAAGATCCGTGGGACTGCGCAATAGGACTTTTGTTTATTCGGTCACTGTTATTTAGATTGCGACTGTGCTATTTAAAATTTATTTTTATGCCATGGAGAAGATAAACGAAAATACAGAACATCCTGATGCTGAAAAGCGCAGAGACATTTTCGATTACAATCTTATTGCCAACCCTTTAGACTTAATGCAACGATGCCTCTAATGCCTCTATGCCAGTCATTTCACCGGTTGTCTTACGCACACCAGGACACAACCATGCGAACACTATAATACTGTTTAATGCGGGTGTTATAGCAACTATGCACATTATGGCGAATATAAGTGAAGTCACATAAGTCAGCATCGAATCGTATTTTGCTGGACGATTTCAGTCACACTACATTGCTAGTCAGAGTATGCTATCGCATGCTTTCAGCTGCTAAAGGATGTCATCGCATGCTTTCAGCTGCTAAAGGATGCTATCGTATGCATTCACAGCTGCTAAAGGATGTCATCGCATGCTTTCAGCTGCTAAACGATGTCATCGCATACTTTCAGCTCCTCCTTTCACATGCGTCAGCAACCGTTCTCATTCGCAAGCATGCCGTCGTATGCTCAAGCAATCGATGTGACTCCACCCGATCACACAGAGCGGTTTGTCGAGATTCGGCGGACCGCACGGTTCTACGTATATGCTGTATTTGAAATTAGCTTAGGATAGAAGTCCAAATAATAATGATAGTTATCATGGACAGGCCCAGGAGAGCAGTCTGACCATTTCTATAGCCACAAACAGTCCGTGTCAAGTATCGTAGGGCTGTGAATCTTTATTCAGCAACCCTCGTCCCAAAACAGCAAGGAGCTTGAAGCCTTTGACTGCATATGTGTCTGTTCGCCTGGTTCCGCTACAGACCTACGAACTATGGTTTTTGGTGGAAATAATGCGCTAAAAAGATCCTAATCCTCGTTTTATCGTATCTCGCCTCGCTTCTTCGGTGGAAAAGCACCTTAAGATAGTCGGTGAAGTGAGTAGCATAATAGCCATTCCATCTTAGTCCTGAAATTTGGCAACGCATTAGCAGTCTTGGGATTGCGATTGTCCGGATTGTCCATTTGCCTTAGCGATCATTTATCAATTAAATGATTAATAGGAAATATTCATGTCTTTTTTCGCAGCTTCAATAAAAGCTGATTCATGTTACAAACAGTTGAGAAAAATGTTTTTTTGAATAGCTGTAATAATAATCAAGATTTAAGACAACAAAGATTTTTGTAGCAAAACAGAATTTAACATGGAGTTTATATGCCCGACCTGTTACATGACGTCACAGTGCATATCGGAACCCTGTCTAATCGCTGTCTAATCAATAGTTTTAAATGCTTGTATCATCCGTATTTCTTGGCCGATTTTAATTTTAATTTCACTTTTGGTGATCTCTTGTACGGTATTTTCATATTTTGTTGAGAAAAGCGATTAAAAAAATCCATACATATTCCCTATTAAGGTATATAATATCTTGCATTACTCTTCACATCCTGCCATTGACTTCAGTCTTTAAGCCATTATAGAACTCTGACGCAGAAAGCGAACGATTTAAATCGTCGTAGTATTACACATCGTTTTAGACGCTGTTATTATGTCACGGTTTTATGGTGACTTAAACAATTATAGTGCGGAATCGTACCAACGTAGAATATAGGCCAGTTCCTTACTCGATCTGACACGTGCAGGGCCCTGGGTCTCTGACCTTCGGGTGATAAAAGGTATGAGTGGTATAACAAACATTGTTAGTTACGATATGGTCCCAATTCTCGTGTTACTCGAGATGAAGCCAAACAACATAGGTAGGTACATAGGTGTTAAATCGATCGAGGGGACACCCTGTATATCGTAAGATGTCTATATAAAAATAAAAATGAACTTCTATTACTCCTGGTCACGCTATAACTTTGAGAACGACTTTACCGATTTCGTTAATCTTTTTTTTAAATGCTTTCTAATAATTCGTAGAAGGTTCTTACATAAAAAAAAAAAAAGAAAATTGTGCAGAAAAATTTAAAAAACATATCCACTGGCAAAGTCGGAAATTTACGGCGGTGCAAAGCCGCTGGCGGGCCGCTACTGCCGCTAGTATTATATTAGATATAAGTAGCTCCGTGTGTGATGCGCTTTAAGTCAATTATATTTAGTTTAATTTTCAAATTAATTTGTTTTTTGATATTTTTGTGACTCAACGTTATGATACGTTTTGATACCTAATCTAACTTGACCTAACCTTACCTACCCTTTTGTTCTGTTGAGTATTCGAGTTGCGGGCGGTTTTCAAAAAAAGTGTACATAAATTAAGGACTACAATTAAGAAACGGTAACTTTGGTCATGTGAGTCACGAAAATTAACTATACGCTATAAGACAAATTGAGGTATTTCAGACAAAACTCCTTTAGCAAGTGCAACCGTATTATTTACTATGCTTCGTTTATTGAATTTAAGATACCACCTAGTGGTTTATGAGGGCAGTATATAAATGAATAATTAACTTTCGTGACACACATCACTAAACTAAGAAACTTTAATTTTAGTCCTTAACTATGTACCTACACTTTTTTGAAAACCGCCCTTATTTAAAACTTTTATTACGGGTCACGGCTTAATTTGATTTTAAAAAGATCTATTTGACCTGAAAACTAACTGAGCTGCGGAATTTTCCTTCTACTCCCTTGAACTTGCGCGGGCGCAAATAGCCGCGCAATAATAAACACGGCCGGCGTGCCAAAACCGCTCCGGCCCGGAGTCTCGCTGCGCCGGAGTCGTTTTTCCAAGCTATTGACGAGGTACGGGTACTTAATTAAAACTAAGATTCAGATTAATTATTTTTTATTGATATTGAAAACAATAAATAGAATAAATATTGTCCAAATGCAAGATCAAAAAATAAATATGACTTACCTATTTGTAACACACAAAAGCAATATGCGTGCGGCCTACTTACCTACTGAATAAACATCTTTTTATCTTTTCTTATCTTTTTGTACTTACATAAAATTAAACACACTAAATTTCAATAGAATACAAAGATAATTAAACTAAATAACTTAAATAAATAAACTATAAATTAAAAGTATTTCCTACATACGTCGCTAAATAAATTGAATTTTTACTCGTCTATTAGTTACCTATTGACAAATAAAAATCAAGGAGTTTCGCGCTTTAATTTTGTAAACAATGTAGGCAAGCACAAAACATTAACATCTATCTATCGCTAGGCTAGTGTTGCTACTGTCTTTAGACCCTACTGTCCTTGCTCCTTGCCCAAGTACTGTGACGTGCGTATTCGTATATCTCTCGAAAATCAGTTTATGCCATGATACGTCGGCGTATTTGCTATCTAATCTACCTATTTGTTTCTGTAAATATTGATATCGTTCCGCATCACGCAATGTTGGTATAGTTTAGTGCGTGACCGGTAGCCTTCCTCGGCAAACAATTAATTGTCGGGGCTCTATTCTGCTCGGTAAAAACATATTGTTTTCGACATGTTATCGTATTGTTTTCAACTCGGCCGCCATTACTGTAAATAAAAGCTAACGTAACACACGGACGTACGTAACGTAACCTCGTCTAATCATGAGTGAAGCATGCAAAATGGCTGTCTGTGTGCGTGCACACGCACAAATGTAAACTGTCACTCATGCTGTGCTGCCCTCCTAAGAAAATAAGCAGTATCCCAAATTCAAGAATCAAGGCAGTTTTAACTGTCCTGTGCTAGTAATAAGATTGATTGGTTCAGAAGTTTTATCTCAGCGGACGGCAGTGTGGTTCGGCGCGTTGTCTTACATTATTGCATCTGTGTGCGTGCGGTAAGTCGTGTATGACGAACGAAAGTGCCGACCTTGCATGCTTCACACGTTTTTAGTGCAACGTTACGTCCGTATTTTTTTATTTTTTTGACGTTATCATTGAAAATACGACAACATGTCAAAAGTAATAAGGTTTTACCAAGTAGAATAGAGCTACTGTTACGTGTACGGTATAATATAAGATCTTATATCACACGCCTAAAATTTGTGTATTTATCTATACCTACATAAAATATTTTTTACCTGAAATAAGAAATATAAATACCTTTTATTACTTAAGTATTCCATATTCCATTCTAATGCACATTTATAATTTAAATAATTCATGGAAAACAATAAAATGATAAGATTTTATTAGTTTCATTTTATCAATAGGTACCTACTATAATCTAACTCAATATTCACGAATATATTAAAATAATAGTAATATTAAATAATATCGGAGGACAATTTCACATAAGATAGAGTATAGTATACCTACCTAGTTAGAGTATAGGTAAAAAACTTAAGTAAATGACCTCTTGCAGGTAGTTGTAACACATCCTGTAGGTATAGACCGTTCGACATTCTATATTTGAAATTTGACGTAAATTCCATATTAGTTTTGTACACAACAGACAACTACATGCAAGAGGTCATTTACCTACTTATGGTTTTCACCATTATATTAATAGTAAGTAATTTTATTTTATTTTGTTCAAATTTACATTTAAAATGTTATATATCCATTACAGTGTGAAAGCAGGGCTGTTTCTGCCTCAAGGTCCATTTTGATTAAGTTATACTTTTTGCAATACAATAAGGTCGACGTAGACAAACAAAAGTATCACGTTCGATGTTGTCACGTCATTGTCACAGACAAACATGGCGGATTTTAAACATCCGCAGTCTTAAAATGGCGGCACGCGAAAAGATACATGTTTGGTAAAAGTATGAGTAATTTTCCTAGGCTCTAGGACGTTTAGATAAGAGGAAATCTTAAGTAATTAACATGTTTCTAATACCTATTCTTGCGCATTTATTTTATCTAGACGGTAAATCCAATAATGTTACGGAGGCGAAGGAGCTCGTAGAGTATGGGTACACTACATAATTCCGAAGAGTCATAATTCCGAATTGATCAAAATTCCGAATTTTCATAATTCCGAACGCAGTTTTTTGATAGAAGACTAAACTTTTTGCTATCGCTTATAAATCAAACCTAACCTAACCTACGTATGACAATTAAATTATGCATTGAATCTAAAATAACTCCAGCGTAACATAGCTTTCGGAAAAATGAAAATTCGTACAAATGAATATTCGGAAAAAAGTAATTCGGAATTTTAAGGTATACTTACTTACCTATGTATGAGGTAAGACTTAAGCTACGGGTCGAGTTGTTGAACCTCCACAAGGATAATTTTAAATCTTTTGCGGTGAGAGTACCGGCCCACCGAAGATCTGTCGATATTTTTAAAGGAAGAATTCTTGCCAAAGGGTGTCATATCTGGCGATTCCGTGGCCGATGGCTAGCTGACACCGCGAAAATGTTTTAATAGTTAAGTATGTTAATTGTAAGTTGTATATATTGTTATGTATGTTAGTGCCTTGTTGCCCTAAATATAATTATTTTATTCTAACGAATTGTTTTGTAGGCCGTAAGAATTTCAAGACAAGGAACCCTAAAAATCGTAGACAGTGCGATCGCGTACTACAAACTTGTTAATTAGAGACAGCCATTAGAGCTCATCAGTTGATTGTTGAGGCTCGGGACGGTTGCTTGCTAACCCACTTAATTGTTATGGTCATCAAGCGCCAATGGCTCCATATGGCGTCTTACTTGTACAAGTAAAACCCCATAGAGAACAAGGAGCCTGGCGCTCAACGTGCTAATTGATGCTGTGATGAATGTAAGATTTACCTAAATATGAGGTTAGGTTTTAATACAAAGTTTAAGTGATGTTTAAATTTATTTTTGGTATTTTGTTGTAAGTATTTGGCCATTCTTATAACCTTTACTAGATTTTTAACTCAAAGTACCTCATTTCCACAGATATCCTAATAATAGCGACCCGCCTTCGCTTCGCTTCGGTTTATGTCTACATAAAAACTTTCCTCTTGAATCACTCTATCTATTAATGAAAAACTAATTAAAAATCCGTTGCGTAGTTTGAAAGATCTAAGCGTACATACAGAGGGACAGACGGCAGAATAGTACATTACTGCACAGACCGGGAAATAGGCCGTTGCGGGACGAGTAGAGTTAGCGTGGCCGAGACGCAGTCGAGGCCGCGCTATATACCTACGAGTCCAGCAACCGCCCTTCCCGGTCGAGGCTTCTATAGTGCTTTTCTTCAACAATGCGAGAAAATATAACACAAATTGTTAAAATATTAAACAGGTCAAAATTTCCTTGAAAAAAAAGAACAGAATCACGTACGATTAAAAGTACTGAAACAAAGCATTAAATAAAATCACACAAGCAAACGTAATAAATTCAATTTGAATAAAATATGGTTTAAATTATAACATTTATTACGCGTTTATGTTATTTCGGCAATTCATTTTGTTTACGAACACAATTTCTATTAAAAAATAACGTCAAACTATTTGATACACTTTTAAATACGCTGTAAACGCTGTTTGAAAATGTTTAACTTTTTAGTCTATGACATTTAAAAAGTAAAATATACAAGGAAGAATTTTGATTGCACGAGTGTTTGGCTGTTTGGAGTTAGTTATCCTAGTCCAAACAGGGTTTTAAAAAGTAAAACACCAGGTACGTAATGAAATTTGTATACATTTTCGCGGCCGCTGCCGCTGGTAAATTTTTTTTTTTTTTTTTTTAATTTTGCCTGGACCTGTAACTCAGAACTTCGCGGGCTGATTTTACGACAGTAAGGTTGACATTTCCGAGCATGTGGGAGAAAAGCTACTTTTTTATACTTGAAAAGAAGACAAGATTAAACATAATGATGAATGATGGCGTACATTTACAACCTAGTCGGCAGTAAAGTAAGTAGTAAGAAGAAAACAATAATTGAACAATGAATTAAGTATGGTCAGGTCAGAAATCGTTGAATCAAATATAATATTGCAGGCATTGCAGCTGCCCCCAGTAGCCAGTGTACTATGGGCGAAATAGACTAGTAATAAAAAATGCGAAAGTTGATTGCTGTCTTTCTTTAACTTAAGTTCTAGAGCAAGAAGCATAATTTTGTTGTCTTTTTCTAACGTTAGACTAAAACAGCAGTCAACTTTATTGCTAGTCCAAACTTCGCTTTAGAATGTCCTTTAAATCTAAAACATGGGATTCGTTTATTCAGTTTATTCGTATCTGTTTTACATTTTTCCTTTCGCAATAGTATTTGCGTTTGAACTGTTACATAACTTGATACTTAGGTAATTTACAAAGGCTTACTAGAGAAATAAAATAGGTTTAAAAAAACGTTGATTTAAATGTGTACCGTTAAATTGTAGTTTTGAGAAGATACATAAATATAGGTACTTGGTACACTAACTTAACCTTAACATGATGATATTAATGATACAGTTTACCAAATGATTGTTTGGTAAAACATTACTGGACCTAAAAACACATTTCAAATAATATTTTTAAGTAAGCAAAATAATATAAGCATGCGATATTGGTGTCTTGTCGGTCTGTTTACAATAACTCGGTTCTCGTTCTCCGATAACTCCAATGCGCTATTGTATTGAACAATGCTATTTGAATCGCCGCAGATGTTTTGAGAGCACTGTCCTTTAGTAACTCGACTGGCCTAGGAAGGGTTATGCTTTTGAGCTTAGTTATTTATGGAAATACTTACATTACATAGGTAGGTAGGAGGTGTAATCGGAGAAATACTAGAAAAGGTCCGAATTTTATGTACCTGAACCCGACGTGAGTGCATGACTCGACGTATGAATGTGGAAGAAGCGAAAGAGATTTGTCAAGATTGTAGCAGGTGGAAAGAAGTTGTCTCTGCCTACCCCTCTGGGAAAAAGGCGTGATTTAATGTATGTTTGTATGTTAATAGCTATGTCAAGAGGACAACACCATGTACGTACTGTCAGGTGTAAAAATATGGGAGAACGTAACATCTCAAAAATATGTCCCAATGCACCTAATTCAAGTGTAATGAGAACTTCGTAATATATTTATGAGAGGATTCTTTCGATACATATTTTTGCACTTGACTGTACCTGTACCTTGTGAGGTATTGCAATCGAGGAGCTGGACAGGTAATATAATAAATTGGTGTACACTTAAAATTACATTGGTTAGTTATGAAATTTCTAAGTTATCTTTTAAATATTAATTCTGGGGCCTGTTCATCAAAAGCCTGTAACTTGTAATATAAGTGGAAGTCTTTCTAATACATACTGTTGAAAAGAGATTTCCGCTTTTAATACAAGTTACAAGCGTTTGATAAACGGGCCCCGCATTCCCCGGTTTTCGCATTCGGAAAACGTATACGGAAAACGACGTATGCGGCCGGCCGCGGATGTCCGAAATAATCCGAATGCGGAAAACGTACCTATTCGGAAACCGTATACCGTATGCGGCTGGCCTTAAGTTTCTGCTGTCACTTTCTTTGCCTACAGCAATAAAGTAATGCAACACGTCACTAAACAAGCATTAAATTTAATTGACGTCTCTGAGTGCGGCAGTAATGCGTTAAACCGTAAAACAAACGTCTATTCCAGTCGGTAAAACTCGGTTATCGTATTATTTTCGGCTGCCATTACTGTCAAGTAAATAAGAGCTATCATAACGTTGACAATACGATAACATGTCAACAGCAATATGGTTTTACAGAGTAGAATGGAGCCATTATTATGATTCTGCATAACACCGTCCGTCTTTTATTGGTCCCTCCGTGCTCTAATTTGCGGTCACGGCCGGCGTCTTCTGCGAAGTGACGTGGGCGTATCGATAAATGGATTGTGATCTCTTATCGATAATGTATTAATGATGTTAAAAAAAGATTAGACTGTTGATGACCGATTGTAGTAAAGTTAATGCGAAATTCGTATACAATTGCAGAAAAAAATCTATCGGAAAATGGATTTGCACCTGCGAAAATACACATTACCCGGTGTAGCCCCCATTTTCCCATACAGCAAAAATATATCTCTGCAATAGAATTCAACTCATTATGCATAAATTTACTACAATCGGTCAACAAACGATATAATAGGTATATCATTATCGATAATAGATCGTAATATTTAATAACTCTCTCAATCGACGTAATAAATTCTATAATCAATTAACGGGTCGATATCGATAACATTGTTATCGTTAAAATGGACAACACTATCGTCTAACATGTCTTAACGTACACGGTTTACCGTTCAAGTAAGCTCCTTGACACGACGATATTGTATAATTAATGAATATCTACTTTATTGTAGGTACGCGTAGTCAATTTATCTGTCAAGGGTCCTAGACAAAATGCTTAAGAGGATTTTGTAAAGCGACTCTTAAATCGCGTAGCTGTCAAAAAAACCATACAAATTTAGCACCCGGCGAAAACGTTGGATTCAGACCAAATTTCTCATCTCTATCACAAATATTTGACAAACCCGGCCAAGTGCGAGTCGGACTCGCGCACCAAGTGTTCCGTACTATTATCTATACAAAATTACTGAAAAACGGCAAAAAAAACACGTTTGTTTTATGGAATATTTATTTTAAATTCTGTTTTTAGTATTTGTTGTTATGGCGACAATAGAAATACTTACATCATCTGTAAAAATATCAACTGTCTAGCTATGACAATTCATGAGATACAGCCTGGTGACAGACAGACGGACAGACGGACAGACGGACGGACGGACAGTGAAATCTTAGTAATAGGGTCCCGTTTTTACCCTATTGGTACAGAACCCTAAAAAATTAAGTCGAGTTTTAAAGCTTGCTTTCAATTATTTATGTCTGTCGTGATTAAATTCAATTGCTTATTGGTTTCGTGTCATTTAATTTGTTACAAAATGCTTTCTGGTTTCAAAATAATACTCACTTCATTGTGGGTTCTCAACAATCAATTTTGAGCGGTAATGGGTATCTCTAATTAAAAAGGTCGTTGTATACGTGATCGTAATGTCTGCGATTTTTAGGGATCCTTGTCTTAAAATGCTGACGGTCCATTGAACCACCACCACTAGTATCGTATCCACCATATTCTTTAATCTACCACCAGCGTTAGCATTGTTGTGTTACGGTGTATGGAAAAACTATATATTTATTCAGTAAATTGGCCATATGAGGGCTCTTTTACACGTCGGTAATATAGAGTGAATCTACCAGCGCTTCGGACAAGACCATCATTGCGGAGAAGAAGCGCCGCAGAAACTACACCAAAAGGTCATTTTTTAAATCAGAAAAACATAACATAACATAACATAAACTCACGCCTTCATTCCCAGAGTGGGGTAGGCAGAGCCACAGACTCACCAACAACTCCAAAAACTTGTTGATAATTTCTGTGACCACATTTTGCGCAACCAGGCTAAGATGTTATCCAGTGTATTAGTGACAGGTTGCAAACCCATCGCCTAACAGCACTACACAGCCTTTAGTCCCTTAGTCGTCTCTTACGACATCCACGGGAAGACATGGAGTGGCAACATTCTAAACCCGGCACCACACGGGCAACATAAAAACATAATAATACTTACTTAAAAGTAAGTTACATTAAGTACTTAATAATAAGCATTCCATCTTTGTCCTTAGGGTTTGCAGTCTTAAGATGCTATCTTGGGATTTCAGTCTTGAGATTTCAAATGTTTATGGGCCAGTTGGTGGCCTGTGTGCTCGTTTGCCTTCGCCATGCCATAAACCAAATAATCTTAACAATTTAACTACAGTAATAATCCTTTTTTTCCTTGTCATAAATAACGCTAGTTTAAATGTTATGATTTCAAGGCTCTTGATGTTTTTTTACGCTAATTCGTAACTTTGACCTTCGGATTTAGTTAAAATCAAAATACAAACTTGTTTGGACTAAAGAAACGTGCATTTTTTTTTTGTGGAAACCAGGAATAAAAAAGTTTAGGGGTTCCGTATCCAAAACCAACGGGACCCTATTAGGCTATTACTAAGCCTCCGGCGCCTCCGCTGACCATACGTCCGTCTGTCCGTCTGTTTCAAACTCGATACTTTCAAAAAGTGTAAATAGGTGCCGCTATAACAACAAAAAAATTAAAATTAAATAAAGTTAAAATAAAAGGGGGTCCAAGAATCGTGTTTTTTTTCTGCATGGTACGGAACCCTTCGTGTGCGAGTCCGACTCGCACTTGGCTGGTTTTTTGTATGGTACTACGGTATTTTAATTGTTTAAACACGTATAGCCTCATAAGACCCAATACCTAGGTAGGTACTTTAGTTACATTGTAATTGCAACCATGTTCAATTAATTTAAAGGGTGCCTTTTATATTTGGCATTATGTCGTCAAGCGTATGCAGTAAAGTAGTGAAGTAATATTATCAGAAACGACGATGACAATTAAATTAATCAATATGAGATATTAATGAGTCGATTGACAATTTTTTTCATTAGTCATAGTATTTTTTTTTGTAGTTATAAAGTAGTCATTGATTATTTATAAGGTTGACAACTCCATCTGTCGGTGAGTAGTTCAATGTGATTCGCTAAACCTTATCGCGGCGGCACGTAGTTCGTTGTGTTTTCGCTAGATGGCGTTAGGCGTTGAAAAGTTACGAGGCGGGAAATTTGCGCGTATGAAATGAACGTAATTACTAGATTAGGTATTAATATAGGTAGAAAATGTGTCACGTTCGTGACATAATCAAGGCCATTTTAATGAGTAAAGGGTTAGAAAACAAAACTTCGTCTTGCGTTATCTAAGCTAGTTAAGCACGTGTTTTTAATTTGATAAAACATTTCTGGTAGTGTTTCTCAAATGACGTATCTTGTTTTTTTTTCATTGTACTTACCTAGTTTAAAAAAATATGAATGCTGATTTTGGTTACGTTTGGCCCGTTATGGCCTGGTGGACTTCAAAGAAACCGCGGTGTCATTTGAGATTGTAGGATGCTGTAGGGGAGGCTGGGGCATGTTGCATGTTCTCTTACACTTTTCAAACTTTTGCCTGTGGCTTGAAAAGAAGTTACATAAAGTACGTTGTTTTCATATCCATACATTCGTTGGATATTTAAAAAATATATATTTGAAAAAAGTCCGTTAGTAATACTTACCCCGGTCCCGGGGCTAGAATAAAAATCACTGGGTGGGGTAGTTATGTAATAAATGGCGGGGTAAAATAATAATAATACAGCAGTTCAGTTTAAGTTGAGAGAACGAGACAGAGCTGTATAACTGCTATAGCTCTGTCCCTTTCTCTCAACCTAAATTGAACTGTTTTAGTATGTCATGGTAACCCCCCAGCTCTCAGAGAAGGATATAAGGGGGTTTTTTCTTTTAGTTATTTATTACGAGCTAAGACCACTTTAATCACTAGGGCCACATAAATTAAGAAAGGTCCTTGGAAATTAGAAGTAACAACCCTGATAATGATAACCTCATAGAATGCAAGTGAAACCACGCGCATCCATTAGTATGTAGGTCCCACACTCAACTTGACCCGAATGTTCGTCCTTACTGGACTTTTCCATATCGTCAGTGCCACGTAACTAACAAATTTAATGCGGAGCAAAATGCACCTTACTGATAAAGTTATCAGGGTACATTTTGCTTCGTATTAAATTTGTTAGTTACGCGGTTTAGCAGTGATACCGATGATATGCGCTCAGTATTAAACCTAACCTAACCGTTAATGAGCGAGACGCGCTTATGCGACTAGTGAAGCGCTGTCCCTATTGTTCAGTTGAAGGGGACTTGATCTGGTAATTGTGGAGGAATGTGTGGCTGGTCGAGTTGTGTGATATTGAACGTGATGTAATTATTACGCTTAGTAATATTATTAATGCGAAAGGGTTTGTTTGTTTGTCCTGACTTCAATGTTTCTAACTGATCTTTGTTTTTGGTAGGTCTACAGACGAAGTCAAGTAGCTGCTGGACATAATAACTTGTCGCAGTAACGTATTAAAGACTAGCTACGTGATTTAAGCGTCGCTTCATAATAGTTATTTATGTAACTGGTACATAATGAAGCTTCTAAGGTACAATCAACAGCATAAATAAGTGATCATTTATATACCTTGTCGCTTTCAATCGTTTCACAATTTGGTATAACATTTCAAACACGACGTTAAAGTGACAAGGTAGGTACATAAATGATCACTTATTTATGCTGTTGACTGTACATGAATGATCACTTATTTATGCTGTTGACTGTACGAATGCTGAGGTAGCGCGAGCTTGCGGGCTATAATAATTATTATAGAACTGTTATTACCATTTCAGCGCTCATTATAGAATTGTTTTTCCGGTTCGGTTACGCATTAGGTGGTATTGTGATACCATTAACGATATCAATATTAGCGGTTTATAGTACGCGAGTAGAAAATTTTCTTAAAGAACTTCAGCGTGGACATTAAGTTTTTTTTTTAGAAATTTAGGGCTCTTAATAATAGGGTTGGTACCTAACCATTTTCCGGGATTTTAGAGAGGAGTTAATTTTATTTTCCACATGGTTTTCGACATCGTAAGGAAACCTACACATGTCCGACTTTGTACTACGTAGTGTTGTGTAATGTAGCTATTTTAGTAAGTATAATAAAGTGATTACATACATGCGTTAAATATTGTGTGTAAAGTCCCAAATGCACGCTGGGCCTGCGTAGGTTCATTTTAACCGTCCACCGCATTTCCAATTAAATTACAAAATAACATCTTAGTCTGAATTATATATTTATTTTAATTTATTTTTTGCAGGTAAGGCCCATTCAACTGTTTTAATGACAGTGCAGACATTGCAGACATAAAGATAAGGTAAGTATTAAAATACTTACAACTTTTTTATTTATGACTTTCACTCCTGTTAAAGTGTATTTCGTCAATGTCGTTTTATTCTATACTTACACTGCTATGGACTTATTCACGGAATAGAAAAAACAGTGGAAGTGAAGCTTCTCTTAGTATCAGACCTGTTGTCGCCAATACTCAAACTATCATAAAAACAACACGCCACCATGGAAAATGTTTTTGGTGCGGCTATCGTTTTTACATTCCAAAATAGCAGAATGAGGCATGCTTCTGGTTTTATTTCCTATTTAAGAAATATCGAAATATCGAAACATCGAAATAAGCGATCGTGGCAAAAGTAAGGTAGGTTGCGCTGCGCGGAACTCCACATAACTATGCCACACGTTACACGCCCACTTGACACTTCTACTGTTTTTTCTGTTCTGTGGTCTTATTAGAGAAATACACTCAAACAGGCTAGGGGAATAAGTAGTTACTGTGGAAGATAATCTACTGATAAAATGAAGAAGTATCCATTTTCAGCGACGTTGTAGATAGTTCAGATAAAAATCAAGATTATTCGCAGAAAACATAAGGAAACACTGTAGATAAATAAGGAAATAAAACACCTTTAAAAAAACCTTTTCCCTAAATAGGTATGTGAAATCACGTCTGGTCGATGTTGTTGTTTACTATTTTTGTTTTGTTTTTACCCGACTTCTGGAGAAGAAGGAGGGTTTTGACCTGAATGTATTTTTATTTTTTATGTATCATACAAACGGTGAACTGCGTCAAATTTGGTATGATTATTACAAACCCTAAAAAAACAACAACAAATACTAAAAATTGTCAAGTGTGAGTTGGGTTATTTTATCCCTTTCTCTCGCATCTTAGTTTACGCAACTCATGATTGGCCTAGTGCTATTGTCACCACACACTAAACGATCATAATCATTAATTAACCGTCTCCCACGAACTCCCATAAGCTCTTATTAGACGTTTTTAAATCGCCGCTCATTAAGACCGATCCAGTGTGAACCGGTCCCGTTCAGAACGAATGGGTTTGAATGGGATTGAATGGGAACGAATGAATCAGGAGGGTTCATGATGCCGCGGATGCAATAACGTTTAAAGATTGTCGTGGTACGCTGACAGCTGCTTATTGGCTACTGGTTACTGGAGTAGGTCAACTGATTTGGGGTCATACTCAGATTCTGGTGCAACATAAATTACGAGAGCCTAGTGAAAAGGGACATATCTTCTGAGTTTTCTAGTGAAAAACGATATAAATCCACAGGACTAGACGCGTCATACTCGTGAACGGGTGCTGTTTATGGGGTCCGGTCTGTTCACGTTTGCAAGGACTTATTGTTCAATTAATCATTCTACCTAGTTATGGCTTTTGACGTAGAGACCTCGTCGTGTTGTTCTCATATTCTTTATTATTAGTTGATGGTTTATTGACCTTACACTTGTAATAATTTTATTTTTGCTAGTTTTAAGAATTAATTGTTTATTACTTTATTACCTTCTTATTATTTAATGTAACTTACTTTTAAGTATTATTTTGTGATTATGATTGAAAAAATGACCTTCTGCTGGAGTTTCTTGCGGCGCTTCTCCGCAATGATGGTCTTGTCCGAAGCGCTGGTAGATTCACTCAATGTTACCGACGTGTAAAAGAGCCCTCATGTGGCATATTTACAGAATAAATTTTTTGAAATTTTGAACTTTTTGACGTTACCACCATGTTTTTTTATTAAAACTAAACCGAAACAGCGACAAACATTAGCCGACACCTCCCTATCACCGCTGTGGCCGAGGTTAACAAACCATAATCGGCCGATACGCGGAAAGTGGGTGTCTCTGCTAAAGTACTTTTAATGAACTGACAAGCATTCATAATTTTAATAAATACGTGTTGGTATAATCATACCAACTGATTTGTTCTACATGGCCTACGTACGTGGCCTACTTTCTGTGTTTTTTGTTGATTTCGTACCTTTTGAATTTATTACCTAATTTTGATCACTATTGGGTTCACCATCTAATCCGTTAATCTTGCCAGTGTTAACAGTGTTCGCATTGTGTTTTTTAGGGTTCCGTACCAAAATGGTAAAAAAGGAACCCTTATGGTGAGACTTCGTTGTCCGTTTGTCTGTCTGTATGTATGTCACAGGCCACAGCAGGTTTTCTCAGCAACTACACATGCTATCAACTTTAAATTTGGCATAGTTGTACAACTTGCTTGCCCGCATCTGTTTATAGTAAAAAAATATGAAATTAATTTTATAAATACCTAATTGAAATGGTGTCTTGAATGCGGGTTGAAAAATGTTTGATTATAGCAAATGGGGTGTCATATAAAAGTGCTCAATCTGCAGATTTCAAAACTATTTTTTTTTAATTTTCTGTAATGTACTTTTTGATTTATAAAATATAAACTCATGCCTTCATTCCTAGAATAGGGTAGGCAGAGCTACAGAATTACCTACAACTCTAAAAATTTGTTGATAATTCGGCTAAGATGTTTACCAGTGTATTAGTGACAGGGTGCAAGCCCATCGCCTAACAGTACTACAAGCCTTTATTACCTTAGTCGCCTCTTATGACATCCACGAGAAGACAGTTGTACTAGCACTGCAAATAACATAAATATACCTATCCACCTCCGTCGCATTGACGGGTTTTACACAAAAAACAGGACATTTAACTCATATCACTAAGTCGGTGCAATGTGCAATTTATGTTCGAAGAATTTATAATTAGCAATATTTTCCAGAAATATTTCTGGAAAACCACTTTTACGCCCATATGACGTCATTGTAATGCCGCCGACGCCTACTTGTCGTATTTTTACTACGGAAACATCATGGTCTGTGTATTCCGTACTGAGTGACGATGTGTGTTTTAAACGGTAAAGCAATCTTCTTTTGCAATGAGAAATTGCACAATAGTACTCAATACAGATGTAAAGAAATTGAAATAGGTGTATCTATTGACACACGGTGTTTCATCGTAATTTAACAATGATCTAACCTATTCCTCTATTCTATCGGGTAAAATCTACAATGCCTTTAACGTGTTACCGTCCTGCCAACGTTGTGATATTGAAATCCCTAATCGTCATTTGTCCTTGTGCATCGTTTGTCCGAATTTTCGTGTATCCTAAAGCCATTTCGGCTTGGTCACAGCCCCTTTTCGTGTGGTCTTTTCTACAAACTAGGTGTACTCTATAGGTATTAGGTATAATGTTACATGAATCTATCGCCTTGAACATTAAGTGCGTTACGCATCCCGCACCAATGTCACCATTCTGACGGCTGCATGGTGCGTACGCGAGTTATTTTAGAAGTTTCGACGTTTTTGTGACGTCGCGTGACGTCAACACGTCTGGTGCGTTGCTCTACTTGGCTCCAGCTGGCCTGATGCCATTTCAAACGATCTGTGATTTGTGAGTCATCATAATGATTTTTATTAAAATATATTTGATAGTGAATAGTTCAAAACTGTCGCTAACTTGTTTGTCGTAACTAAATTAACCGAAACAGCATTGGTAAAAAAAGATAAAAGACGTTTATTCAGAAAGTAGGCCGCTTCCTACAGCAGTGGTCTCTGCTTCCCAAGAGGAGACAACTGCTGCAAAAAAACGCCACAAGAAGCTCAATGGTCAGTAATTTTTGAAATACTGCTTACGACAATGATAATAATTAACATAGCATTATATAAAACAATGATTATGAAATGTTAATATCGAGCATAGTTGAGCAGGAAGATGTGTCAAAACTCAGGTTAGTCGCGAAAATTAAAGCCATTTAAATAATTAATTTTAGACAAAATTCATAAAAACAAACGGGCTTACATTTTTACCTACTTAAAACTAAATTACCTAACGTACATTTAAATTTAAACTCAAATTAAAATTACCCCACAACAACTGCATAAAAACTTTATTTTGCGACCTCGTTCTACTCATAACTTCATTAAACTCCGTTGAGCTTGCTTATTTTATTCTTGCCATGGTAACCATTTCTTGGCAACTATGAAAATATGTCAAACCGTTCAAAGTCTTTTATGATTTGATAAATCCATTTGGCTTGTAAGTGAGCAATTTGCAAACACGTGAAACCCTAAACGTGATTTCAAAGTGGCTACGGTTACCAAAAGCAATTACAAACTTTTATTATTTTTATTAGCATGCTTAAAAAGATCTGTTCTACTTTGCAAATCATTATCCTATAAGGGGGGAAGCGAGAGGTGAGGATACTTCTTTATGTTACAATTATGACTTTCCATTCTTTGATATAGTCATTTGTTGGCTTGAATTATCTCAAGGTCTAGAAGGTTTGACTATTGGGATAGCAACTACTAATATCTCTTTAGGTACTTAGCTAAGTCCGGCGATCTTACATTTGAATAATCTTCCATTGTCAGTAATTATTAGCATAGCAAATGTAGTGTTTTTACGACTTTTTGTTATGCCTGTTGATAGTGAAGTGGTGTGATTTGCAGCAGATATTATACTATTGTCTTAGTAGTAGCGTTTATTGTTGGTCTGGTTAACTACAGGTGGAAACGCGGAAAACTACATACAATGTATTGAACTGAAGTGCTTTGTATAAATAATTTTTAACTCGAAACTTTAACTAGTTGTGATGAAAGGCTCATTTTTTTGTAATGAGTAGACATCGGTATCAACGTTCAACTGTCATGGCAAAGTACGGTTTGCAGAAAAACAAATACAAACAAATACATACAGTATTTAGAACCTTTATTTTTTATAAACAAAAAGAAAGACGCTAAAAATTTATTAAAGGTTTGAATAAATTATTCAAATTTGTTCCATGGAATTTGCTGTCAACATTTGACGTCTGTTATAATATATCCATTTTAAATATAGACCAAATGCCATTTCCACACTGACTAATATTTATTTGGTGTGACAATTAAATTGATATTTGTTTCCTATTTAGCAAATATTACTTTTCGAATGCAAAATGAGTATTAAGGTTATATGACATTATTTAGATAATAAACCTCTTTAAGAATGAGTACCTACAGTATAAATATACCTAGGTACAGTTAACTGCAGCATAGTGAAATTTAAAAATAACACAAAATATAAACGTTATTATTCATTAAATATTCGAATGTATTTCTTTTTTTGCTATCCTTACCGGGTGCCATGGAAATTGAACGTTGATACCGATGTTTAGTAATGAGTAATGACTTATGTTCATAGCCACGTTGCGTTAGTGACAAGTTGACAACTAATGCTTGTTCCTAATATTCAGAACGATGATAGACTTGGTTATTTTGTGTGTCGAAAATGAATAATTGTAACTCGATATAACTTTTATCTCTCTGCGTTTTGGTTAAGAAAGGCGCTAGAGAACTTGGTTACTTTCTACCACCAACCAGAATCTTCTGAAATCGTGAAAGTTTCTTCTGCAATACTCTCCAAAACTTTTGAGTATTTTCTTATTTTTTGTATGGAAAGAGAACATTCTGAAAGTTTTCAATTGTTTCCAAGAATGTTTTCAGTATTTTCTTGAAAACATTTCCAAACTTCTGCTAACGTTCTGCACATTGCTAGAGTTTACTGTTTTTGTTCTTGTGCTATCTGTGCTGTTATTTATATTTCAAATTAAACTACTTATCTCCATGGCATAAACATTTGTGGGCTTGTCTCAGCTACACTCTGTTTGCAAGCTTGATAATTCTGAAGTCCTAGTGAAAAAGGGTAAAAGTTGACTTAACTCGTAATAAAAAGGGTATATACATAAACGGAGTATACTAGACTTACACCCTTTTTCACTTGATTTTCAGAAGACTCACTAGGATCCCAGAATTTTGACACCGTATATTGGCTTTATATCCACCAGATGACATCCCTATATCTTGATACAGTTAGAAATACAAGTTTTACTGGGGACCTAGTAAAACGGGTATAATTCTACTGAAGATCAAGTGAAAAAGGGTTTAAGTTTAGTATACTCTGTTTATGTATAACCCTGTTTTATTAAGAGTTAAGTCGACTTATACCCATTTTCATTATGAAATGATATTTAATGGAGTAGGCAAACGAGCACACAGCCCACTAAAACCATTTAAACGTTACTCTAAAATACTCGTATACAAAAATAGATACTTGAGTACATTACTTATAAAGTAACAGAACAAAACGTTTCAGTCACGATCATTTGTACGAGACAATTACACGACGCGCAATCGTCACAATTAGCACGGTAGTAAAAACACTTGTTGGATGTACGCTCGCGTCTATTCTTCTCTCTCTACTATTACATTGTTTTGATTTTTCCGCAGGCTTTGCTTTCAATTTCAACGCATTGGGTATATAAGTTTTAAAGAAGATATCAAGATCTCCTGTCCTGGTCTAACCGTCTTATCCCGAGGATGAAAGAAAGATTTAATAGCGGCCTGCACATGTAAAGTTCGGACCGCGGGAAACGCCACGCGCCGTTCCAATCTTCGTTCCGAACCGTACGTGTAAATGCAACTGTAATAGTAAAATAGTAACAAATGTACGGTTCGGAACGAAGATTCGAACGGCGTGTGGCGTTTCCCGCGTTCCGAACTTTACGTGCAAAGGCCGCTAATAAGACCTCTTGCACTGTCTAATACGCAAGCGAAGGTAACACAGATGACAGTGGCGATCTGCGTAAAAGTGTGACAGTATCGTAAATGTCCGTATCGCCACTATCTTTCTCATTTTAACCCGACGCCAACCGCCCACAACCGTTTAAACTCTAGCATGGAGGCATTCCAATATTCCATCATACTCTTCAGGGTTGGCAACGCATCTGCGGCCTTAAGACAGCGATATATTAATAATGTCCTCAGTTCCTAACAAAAGGATAATTGACTCACAAAATGTGTAATACATTTTTTTACCAGAAACAGGAAATTCAGCTTGGAAATATGTCAGCTCTGGTCGAAGCGGTACGTCCCGGTGACTCGCCCGTGACATCACTGTCATTATGTCGCTCGCCGCCCACTCGTGCGCAGCTTCCAGCTTGTAAATGCATGTTGTACCTAAATTTAGGATAATCTTTGCGGCAGTAATGTTGTGAAATAATTTTATGTCCTGTCGGTGTACACTTAGTAATAATTTATCCGGTTTTCACAGGGGCGTACTGTTTTTTTTTTAGATAAGTGGTCAAGGTGGTCTGTTTTAAAATTCAGACTTTGTGTGTATGTAAACAACACCTGATAATTATTGCACAGACTTTGGTGTTTACAATTCATGACAAATATAAATGCATTACAATAATCACTCACTATCTCTTTTCCCTCTTCTTCAACCTTTTGCCACCTAATGCTGAGTGTAGGTATCTTCCAACACCCGCCATCTCCTTCGACCACTATTTTAAAGAGATAATCAGACCTCATTGGTGGCCGTACCGTTTCTTTGGCAATAACAATTCTTAGTACCTTAAAGCATGCGAAAGATTATAAAACCGTCGTCTTTAAGTTCTAATGTTGTGCCAAATAATGTGTGTAGAATATTGCAACCAAGGAATCTATATAAAGCATCGTCAAGACAAAACACATAAGGAACGCCACGCACTACAAACGCACATCCGTCTGGCGTGCATCTCCTAGTTAGCGAAATAGGTCAGCCGCTTGCGCGAGCGCATTGCGAGAGGTCATCCATGTAGAAGTCCTCAGCGTCATAGACCCACGTGTGAACAATGTCAATCAATCTTCACCGTGAAGATGTTATTCAGCATGTAAGTAATGTGTATGTCTTTACTGAAACTGTGACATATTATGACAAATTTGAGGATAAGAAAGGCATGTTTATTCATAAAAATGACTTTCAAACCAAAATAATCTTGGATCAAACGACCTGATAACAAAAATCATAGGTATTTATAGTTCAGGCATTAGACAAATAGAAAGACAGATTTAACATGACATAAGCCGGAACATGATTAAAAAGAATTGCAGAAATTAGTGATTAAATGGAGCATCCTTGCAATGGGAAATACCTTTTAACCTAATAAAGTCCCAAGGTTTCAACCTGGATGAGTAAACTTCTCAATATGATAGCGAACGTGAAAGCGAACCATGTGATAGCGAACGTGTGGTAAAAGTGAGATGGCTTACATGAACCAACTAGTTACCCTGGTAGTGAACTAAGTGCTTTTTAAAACGAAATTTACATTTTTAGCGAGTGGTGTGGTGTGTCTACATTGTATTGTCTAGAATCTTCTCAAATCTTAAAAGTTTCTAATGAGACATTCCCCAACTTCTAAGAATATTCTTAATTATTGTATAAAAAGAGAACATCAATGCTCTCAAATGTTTTTGAGACTACTACTACTCTGAGACTATAACTACCGGGAATGTTCTGCAGTCTGCAGCTTCTACATTGCCAGGTGTGTTTTGCAAGATGTCATTCGTTTATACAAGTCCTCCGCATAACAGATCCACATGCGCTCAATGTCAATCTGCACTGTGAAGTTAATTAAGCAACAATTGTTTCAAAATATATTAACTCTTAAGTAAATAAGCATAAATATACAGTTTGGATTAACACAATAAATTAACTTTTATTGCCTTTGAAGTTTGAACATCAAGAAGAAGAAACATGAATAATTAAACTCATTACCAACAAATACAAAGAAGAATACATCTTTCTTAAAACCTAAGTACTTACTAAATACATCAAGAGGACAAATAATAATAAAAAAAAACAACGCGACGAACTTAAACTTCCATACAATAACAGAAAAATGAATGATAGTCCATTGCAAGAGGTCATCCACGTAAAAGTCAACGTCACAGTCCCACGTGTGCTCGATGCTAATTGTTCCCATGAACGTAATTATTATGGGGCACGTGCTGTGATTACGGCTATCTTTAGACCGTATTCCTCGTATACCTTGCTTGTTTGCAGCGATTGGTTCTAGGTCTGTTGAAACTTGAAACTGTTTGACCTTCTGCATTTTGATTTCTGCACTCTGCCTAACATTCTGGAAACGCCTCTTTTCAGCAGTTTGGTTCTGTTCCGAAGCGCTAGCAGATTGGTCTGATTACTGATTAAATTTATAAAATCCTTCCTTCTTTTCCATACTTGGTGTCAATAAGGATGTTTTGTTCTTCGCTCCCTGCGAAACTTCATGGATATACAATGAGACAGCAAATAGGGCTTCATTGTCTAACCATAAAATCAACTCCTCTGTATGTGTTGTCTCGGGGACGAATGCTCTCCATCCCTCAAGAGTTCGTCAACAATCCCAGATGGAACAGTATAACAAAAGATCTTTACGTGTATATTTAGACTGGATTGTTAGTGTTTGTCTCGTTTGTTGAGCAGATCAGAGATCGAATCTAGATTTGTTAAGAAACTGTATTGGTCTTTGTTGAAAGGATTTCCTTTGAACTTTGAGTAAATTTGAATAACTTGACGCGAGACATTTCGATACCGATGTAATATTGTGAATATTGTGATCTTAGGGTTGCTAATAGATTATGTTTTATCGGCATTCAAAATAAATCTTACATCATAATAATAAAACAAAATCGAATGTTAAAATATAAAACGTAACTTACGAGATGGGAAAGAAGCTCGCCACATTGCTCTTGCAATATAATATTACTTAAAACGTATGCAGTTTTAAGTAATATGTTTTTTTTCTAAAATAGCAATACCATTTTCTTGAGTGAAAGCGTCTTCTCCTATTGTGTGTTGACCAATGGGAGTAAGCCATCTTCATTAGTATTAATAATCTAGTTTGTTTTCAAACAAACGCGCTCTCCGCGGCTGCCAGGAATATGGAATCCAAAACTGTCCGCGTATTATATTTTTAGGGCTGACGCTTACCTTGAGTGTACCCGTTTAGATGTAAATCTTCACGAATCTAAGCCGTAATTTTAGACCAACCCTAACCGTCTGTCTGGCCCGTCCAATTACTCCCGCTATTTTAGAATACGCGACGTTAGCCGCGGTGCGCACGATTCGCTCGACTCCGCGTTTGAATATGAATAAAATCGGCCATAAACAATAACGACTGGCCACAAACAAACATGGCCGGTTCGAAATTTGAAATTTCGCGCGTTCGTCTACGGCCATTGGGCAATTTAGTGTTTCTATTGTTTTAAATGTGCCAGTGCTTGTGATTGGACAGTGGTTTGTTATGATGCAGACGTTGTTTATTTTGGGTCGCCTGTGTAGCTCGGGTCGACGTCAAACGATTTGTATGTTTTACCGTACGTATTTGATGCAATGCACTGTAATGTTACTGATACTGCTGTTTTCTTTCTCTTCAAATATTTTACAAATCTCATCATAATCATTCATTTGAAATTGTCCTTAACATTCACCTAAATTTTGACCTACCAAATCCGATGTTTTTTTATTAAAAAGTTTTGTTGTTTTCATTAGTTTAAATTGACTCATGATTTTCCAGATGCAACATTATCAAAACAGTTTCGTTTATTTATTATGTTATAGGTTTTAGTTTAAATAGGTACGTAACACACGTTACTTGCATGTAAATAATCTTCGTGAATAATACCAAAATGTATTTTGTTCTCACCTGTCAACCTTATCATGTCTAAAATAATTGTTATCTCGGCAGGGATTTACACATAATGTGGACAGATGCTATTGTTAAAAAAATGTCACACTTGATAGTTGTTAGCCTGAAATTTACTATGAAACTCCTTTTTGCCGATTTTTTCTTGTTGAAATACGGTCTATATCAATATTAAAGAAATTTTACAATGCAAACCAGTTCTTTAACAATATTCAGTAAGCATAACCCAAAAAGTTTGCATGGTTTTCAAATGATGAAATAAAAAGGTATTTTATTTATTTGAAAACTTTATCGCTTGAACTATTGTATATATTGAGCTATGTAAAAACCTACAAAAACATTATTCATATGAGCTTCACTTAATGTTCCAAACCTGATTATTTTCTTAGCGATAAAAATATCACAGATATCTTCAAGATCTTCCAAGTACGCATATCCGGCGTCTCTGACTTATTTTAGCTTGTTTATCATCTGGTATCAATTCTAGTTATCTAACTAGCTAAAACCAGTTATTATAGTATTTTTCATCTGTCCAAAAAATTTCAGCACAAACAATTGAAACAATACAAACATGCACATAAGGTCATTGTTCACATGCTCTCTAAATCGCCTTTCGCTGGCTTTCCCTCTAGGAGTCTTGTTTATCTTTATGGTCTCATTGGTAACATGGAATTTAACATTAGATCTGGCAGTTTCTTGCTCTTGAAATGCTGCCTTTCTCCTTCCTTCCATTTTCCTTTAAAGCTACTAGCGCATTCACACCGTCTCCAAGATTGCAAAGATTCATGAACGGCGGTAAACTCTTAACATTTGATGGGAATAAAAAAAACGGTGAAGTAATTATGCAATTAAATACTTGAATTTTTATTTAACTAAATTCAAGTATTTAATTGCACAATTTCCATGCTTGATAATAAACGGTTAATTAATTAAATGGGTACAATGTTTAAAATTTAAAATAATCCTCTTTGTTATTTATTCAAAAGGTCAAATAAGTATACGTTTTTTAGAAATTTAAACAAAGATTCAATAAGGAAATACACATTAGGTACGTGACTTTGCACGAACAATTTTTATATAGCTTGTACATGGCAAACAGACCACACAAGCCACCTGTGGCCTGTTTTATAAAGCTACAAATTACAATTTACAGGTTACAAGTTTCCATTTGACACAACCTCGACCAATGACGACCAGCCATTTGAGCAGTGTTGCCAGTTTACACCTGTAAAATTGTTACTTGTAGCTTTATAAAATGTGCCCCTGATGGTAAAGTAGACTGTGTTACCAACCCTGAGGATAAAGATGTTATGTCTCTCTCTATGCTAGTCATTTCAAGATCATCTATATTAAGCGCATTCGCAAATTTTGAAAATATTATTAATTGGATTGCTGGAATGATTTACGTTTTCATTCTTCAACAATAAAGTATCTATGTATATTCCTACCTTACTGAATTAAGTTACTAATCTTCTTTGCATTGCAGGATTCTCTTAATCTGTCCTAAAGTACTTGCACATTCATCATTATCATCTCTACGAGTTCTCTTAGCGACAAGATTCGACCCACCTCTTCCATGTAATATGCTACTTTATTGACACGTTCAGCGCCAGGCTTCTAATTTCCATCAAAAATTGACTCCAATGAGAGTTCTCGGCACTGTTATCATTACCCATCATGGCACGCAATCCATTTACTACTACTAAAATTGTTACTGTTATTGCAATAACAACCTTAGGTTCTTGAGTTAGAGTTTCGTTGGCTATTTGATCGTCAATGTAGTCATCAAGTCTTGGTTCATTGTCGACTTTGTCCCGTTGAGTTAAGAGTGGCTTTGGTGTGTTTTGGTGTTAAGTTTCGTGTCATCTTGGGAAGGATTTGGTGTCACGCAACTCGGTAAGGATAGGATTATTTAAAACACTAACATAAAAAAACTTGACTATATTAGGTAACATTGAAGAGGATATTCTTATTGTTCTTTGCCCTAAAGACGTAACCCGGCAATACGTCTTTAAAGCAAATATTCATTAATTGCCTTACAAAATCATTGTTTTTTAAGAGTTTCTTACTCCAAAATTATCATTAGGTAATGCAGAGTTGAGAATCATTTAAATTCTTGGACAAGAAAGAGTAGTACACTGTCTTGAGTATATACAGTCATCTAAATACGTGGGCCTTAAATTTTGACCAAATTTCATTTAAAAAAAATGGCCTTAAAATCTTGTCGATCTTACACGTACCGACCTTATCGTTTTGTCTTATGAGTCACAGACGAAATTTAGGGTTAGGGTGGCAAACCTTATATCTGGCCGTCTGTACGTTTTTCATACTTATCCCTATCTTCAGTATTTATAAAAATCTACCCGCTTCGTAAACTTATATAAAGTCACTCAAACTTGTACCTTTCCACTTATTGACTTTCATTATACCTCGTGAAGAAGTTTGAATAATCAAGTAGATGCAGATGTGGTGAACAATCATCAACGTATTTGGGCAAATAAGTTCGTATTTATCTTGCTTTCTCAATCATACGATTACAGATACGATCTTATCTGATAAAATGCGATGTCGGAGAGGGTAGACATGATGCAACACGCTAACACGTAAACGATTTTCGAAAACTATCAAAATGTATGGAATTGACAGAAGCACTCGACGCGACCGTCGTCGGGCAGCTAACGTCAATTTTATATACTTTCGATAACGATAAAATTCTGACGCATCTTGTCTAGGACCAAAGTCATAGTTTATGCACTTTATTTGTAACAGAAGTGAAAGCTTGAACTGAAATTGATTTCAAAAAGTTGGTGTTGAAAAAAAACAGGACTTATGAAAGAATCTGCTAATAATTGATTAATATACTCGTTCTAATCTACTTGTATTTATGATTATTGCAAGGATTCTGCAATTACATAACGATAAGTAACTATAGCTTTAATGCGTAGGAGTCGAGCAAGACTTACCTACGAGAAATAAAACGTATATAATGGATAGTACTTCGCGTAAGCCGCGTTCTAGCTGTATATATAGATACGTTGTTATGAAAACATATAATATATCATCCGATTAATTCAAAAAATTAAAACCAATTTCAAACATATCTTATTTTTAGTAGAGTTTGTAGCACTATTTATATTATTCTATTATTAAGGTTGTCTGGAAGAGATATATATCGTAAGGCATTGTTTACCATGTTATATAAAATGGTATTTATTTGTTTCAAATCGTAAGTCTCTGTGATGTATTATATTATAAAGAGTATTGTATTGTATGGTATTGTATTGTACTGTAGGCATAAGTTCTGTTTACCATTAAACCTGGGTTTGCATTCCTAGTGGTCATCACAAAGTTTGCCCAAGATTCGAACCCCCGACTCTAGCTCAGTAATTAGGTCACTGCTGAACCGATGACTAGTATACCTAGTTTATATTTGTGGTTAGTTTTTTACGTCCATTCACCCAGTTAGCGTAAGGACTATGTCCTGAACGAGTCCAAGCGCCAGTGTCATTACCAACGTGCGCGCGCGCGGACGTCACGGCGCAGGCGCGAGTGAGTGTGTGTGTGTGCCACTGTTGTTGTTAAGGTTGGATTTTGTTTGGCTATTTCTGTTTGGATCGATAAAGGTAGTATTGATCTAATATTAACTTAACGTAAGTTTGATTTTGTTTAATAGTTTCTCTTGTTTTGGTTTTAGTCTCATTTAATGTTATGTTGTTAAGTTGTCTTGTAAAATGTGACTAGGTTAGTCAAGTTTAAGTGCTTAGTTTCAAATGACGGTTTGTTTTAGTCATCGGCTGATGACCTTGCCAATCATTGCTCTGTTTTTATGTCATAAAACTGAGATAAAAAATGGCGACCAAGGCTTCGGGCATTTACGGTCGATGTATTGAATGGAGCGATAGTTTTTAATTAAGCAATGATAACATGCATTTAACGAGAAGGATTTGTGAGAACTTGCAAGAGTTACTCTTCTAATATGATAAGGTTGTAACGGTGGTACAGATATGAAACATCGTGTTTGTTTATAAGTACATATGTTTATCACATTTTTTTTATTTGGTTTCATCGTCAGTAAATAAACATATTTTGAAAAATTGCTAGTCAATACATTTTACTACAGAATATTTAACTAGCTTTTTGTTCTAAAAACACAAATTCATTTAATCTATAAGTATATGTAAAAATTATCCCCTATTTCTCCTGGTCACGCCACCTATAACTTGAGAACGGCTGAACCGATTTGGCTGATTTCTTTTATGTTGTGTTCGTCATTGCCAGGACAAGGTTTGTATGAAAGATAATAATTGAAAAATCTACCGGGAAAGTTAGAAATTTGCAGCGGGCTTCTATTTGCGGCCGATGGCTGGCCGCTAGTAAGGAATATTTTTCTGCCAACCTCTAGGTGATTGAGAAATTAAGAAAGGTAGCATCAAGTGGACTGGTGGACAAAGCTTTTAACTCTGTTGCAATTACTGTCAAGTAAATAAGAGATATCTTAACTTTAAAAATACGATAACATATTATAGGTTACAGGCAATATGGCTTTACCCAGTAGAATAGAGCCCCTTTTCAGTAATACTGCCCTCGTACGGAGAAAAGGCACAAGAGCAATTAATTGATAGAAGCATATTAAACTCTCAAGGGTTGTAATAAGGTTGGAAGTGCAATACAATTCATATAGTAGATGTGCCTTTTTATGTAGGAGGGTAGAATAATAAACGTCATTCAAACAATGCAAAGAGGAGTAAACAATTATACTATCGTCGTTGTTTTGACTCATCAATGTGAAACGGGACAAGCTCCGGGGATTTGTATATGTCAGCAAATTTCAGTACCTATCTATACCTATATTCATTATAATTGTTAGGTACCTACTTAGTTTAGGTATGTTGTAATGTAATGCATGTTATTCCCCTGTACTATAGGTACCTATTTAACTTCCATAGGGTGGTGGAACCGGTAATGGACAAGAACCCACTGATGGACACTTGATTCTTATTTTACAGAAGATAAGGGTTATTCATTTGTTTTGCAACGATCAATTTAGGACCGTATGAAATTTGAATTAAGAGTGAAGTGTCCATTACTGGTGCCTGTCAGCTAAAGGTTTCATCATTGGTGCCGACACCTACCTAAAGTAAAACCAAAGTATTTAAATAGTATAGTTGACGAAATAATAATCTGCATCTCATTTAAGACGAATCATTGGAGATTATATTTTGTCAACTATACTCGGCTGGCTTCTGGCATCACAAAATTTTACTGACAGATGACAGAGAGAGTGTGACAGCGATATGCAGCCGAGTACGTACCATGATTCTGGTTTTACTGTACTCGGGTTTGTTGTTCTTTCTCACTCGCCCTCATACCGACTCAACTCGAACCCGAGAGAGTCTTTAAGACCTCTTGTTCCAACTTTGAGTCTCCATTGTAACGGGTAAAACCATATTGTCTTTAAATTCCTGTTTTAATCCCTGTTTTTTTTTTATTGATATTCGTAAACCGTTTCAGCGCCTATTCGAGACAAAAATTCAAAAGACAAAGTTAAAAAAAAACAGACAGAAAGACAAAATTAAAAAATATATATTCGTATCGTATAATTATCAGTTGTCACATTTTTTTCTAATTTGTCAATAAAGATTAAAAGGTGTTGATGAAACTCAAAAAATGTCCTACCTATAGTATTGTATTGAATGAAACCACAATCAAAGATGGAGGAAAACAAACACTATAATATTTTATACGGAGAAACCTGAGGTTAGTACCTACATATTGATCGAAGGCGGAGAGAATTAATGCAAAATGGTGCCGGAACGAACGTATATAATAACGTAATACCAACACAAGACGACACGCTGGCCTAGTTGGTAGTGACCCTGCCTACGAAGCTAGTGGTCCTGGGTTCAAATCCTTTTAGGGCATAAATATCTGACAAATATCAGAGGATAATCTTACACAAATGACCAGAAAGCTCTAGGCTTGTACTATGTTCTTTTTTTTAATTATTTAATAATAAAACAGCCACAAAAAACATAAAAAGACTTTAGTGCCATCTATATAAAAGAAAAACAATATTTAGGTTAGTAAGTACCTACCAACACGAGTACATTATGTACTACCAGCAGCTCAACTGATACGCTCTTGGAAAATGGTTTAGTACCGTACCGTAGTAGAAAATTGACATAGTTGTTCCAAAACGTCTATGTAATTCGTATTACCACACCCATAAAAACCCATTTCCCATACCACTCATAAACTCATAAACTTCCTCAGACTGAGGAAAATTTAATATAATTTTGTCCTGCGCAAACGATACGCATGTAAACAAACAGTTCAGTACCGGTGACACAAAGGTAGTGTTCAATTTACATACATCTGCCAGTTTGCGGCAGCGAATGTTCTAAGAATTCAGAGAACATGGGCAAACACGCGGCAAGCGGAACAAAATACTGTCGCTTACTCAGTTTTATAGATAGCGTACGCGCAGACCAAACGGCGATATGCCATAGCGAACCATTTACGCGTGAATGAAACATAAATAGGTAGGTACCTATACCACAAAATAAATGTTTTAGGCGGTTTTTTGTCTTAAAACATTCAATTTATTTTATTACTTTTAGTGATCATAATAAGCTATGTAGTCCCACTTCTTAGTTGATATATGAAACTTTAAGACATTTCAAGCTCGCCGCAAGCAACGCCTCGGGAAAATCATAGTCATTTTTAAACAATTAAATGTTCTTCGTTGTAGTCGCTCAACTATCTTAATCGAGATCTTATCGCCACCCTTGAAATCGGTACCGTTGAGGAGTTCTGGTGGCCATCTGTGGTCTTCATCATCAGTTCCGCTTCAGCAAATGTTATTTTCTGAATGCAATTCCTAACTGATTCTCTCATCAGATCCTGGTTTCCTTATCATGGTATATCTCCTTTCCAACAAAATAGAATAACGACGAAGTTATTCGCGAACACATATAAAAAAAAATAGGGTAAACGTACCAGTGAATGAACAGTGCTAGTGAATGAACAAAGTGAGCATATTTTCGCAAAATAAGAATTCTGTAAATTTCTACACATCAAAGTATTTTTTTTTAGATGCGCAACGTTACTAGTAACATCATGGTAACATTGAATTCAACTCAGGTGCATTAGTTGCAAAATAACAGATACTCAAAGTGGACGTTTCGCAGACGTGTTTTCGTTGTATGGGGCAGTAGTTAGCGGACGGTAAGAGGACCTTGTGTTTGATGTAATACTGTACTTATTCCAAACAACAACGACCCGTAGTATGTGTTTATTTCAAGTCTTAAGGATATGTTTTTTCTATTTACGGACGATAACATGTGTTTTAATTTCAAATTGCCATTTTAAGCAAGTGTTTTATAACTGGATCACAGTAATCGCTAAAACCAATGAATGAACCGCGGTGTTCATTCACTAGAACCGTGTGAATTACTTATTTTACAATATTGTGCGTTTTCGTTGTTGTATTAATGTTTATTTTTCAGAAACATAGCTGTTAATTGATTGTCCGCCATATGGCCAGTATTCGAACAAACTCATAAATGCTAAAAATGTTCGTTCATTCACTAGTTTATAATGTCCAGTAAATGAACTACCATCAATACGACTTGTTCATTCATTGGTTTCGCATAACATTTAAGAGCCAGTTAATGAACGATCGTTATTTTACAAGAAACTATTATACCTATAGCGTTTTCAGGCGGGAAAGTGGCACGTCAATGAATATTAAGTAGTAAATTATCATTTTTTTAAATAAATTAAAAAAAAGAAAAAAATATAGTAATCAATTAGACAAAGTTCATTCACTGGTTTCATTTGTTCATTTACTGGTGTTTTCATGTTCATTCACTGGTGTTTTGGGTCGTTTTCGGCTAAAATAGCTATAACTTGAAATTTGGCAATATCATTATAAAACAAACGTTATATAAGCAAACTAGAACACTTTCTTGATTGATAAGGACAATAATATTTGTCAGTAACTGCTATAATTTGATTTAAAAAAATATTTAAAGACTAAAATCTCCTTAAGGGTTCATTCACTGGTACGCTTACCCTAGACGGTCGAATTGAGAAACTCCACCTTTTTTGAAGTTGTTTAAAAAATGTTGTAAAACGCCCGTACATAAACCAGAATTTATTATCTAAACCTTCTTGTTGGATCACTCTATCAATTGATGAAAACCGCATTAAAATCCGTTGAAGTTTGAAAGATCTATAAGCGTATACACAGGGACAGACGGCGGGAAGCGACTTGTTTTATACTATGTAGAAAAATGATCTTTTGTTACGCTCACGCTTGAACGAAATGAATGAAACTGATGGTAAGTGGGATCTGTCATAGACATTTGCTTTCTCAAGATTACAATCGTAAGACTGCAATCCTAAGACCGCAAATGCGAAGCCCCTAAGGACTAAGATGGAATGTCTCTGCTAGCGATTTCACCGGTTGTCTTATTCCTACACCGGAACACAACAATGCGAACACTTGTACCTTACTCTTTGGGCCTGTTTCACAATCGACGAGTGATCAGCCATTTAAATTTGGCTCTTTCCTTGTCTATTTTCAAGTGTAAGAAAAAGAAAGGGCTAAATGTATCTGTCAAATCTGGGGTCCTAGTGAACAAGGGTACAAGTCGACTTACCTCGCTCGTAATGAAAAAGGGTACATACATAAACGGAGTATATGAGACTTACACCCTTTTTCACTTAATCTTCTGAGGCTTATCCGTTTTTCACTAGGACCCCACACCCCAGAAATATGCTTTACTTGTCGATTGTGAAACAGTCGGTGAATAAGTTTAATGTTCTCAGAACTTGGGTAAAGCCGACTTGTGTTTATTGAAACAAAACAATGCACTATCATTTATTGATTAAGTGCATGGCGCATACCTAACGTGGCGAGACGGTGTGGTGCAATACAGAACTAGTATAATTAATATAAGAAGAAGAAGAAAAATACATAAAAATAACCAAACTTTTACTTGAAACATTTTAAAGGACATGAACGTGCGTAGATTTGGATAAAATAAAACTCATATTTCCGGTATCTCATGGAATAAAACCGTACAGTAAAATATTCATTATTTTCAAAAACGAAAAACTATGAAAAAACTAAAATGAATAATATTTATCTAAATAAATCTCATGATATTGAGACTTGATACTGGTTTTGGTTATGTTTATTGTATTGATTACAACGCAGCCGTAGGGTAGAACTACCGTTGTGACCACTGTACCTAATAAGGTACATATGGCCAAATATGGCCAATTAAGGTTGAAATGAGCATCAAAAATACTGAAGATTAATTTATAGATAAAATAATTTTGTAATTTCATACCACTTTACATACTATTAGTTAAAATTTAGAGTGGCCGAAAACGGTTACAAAGATAGCCCAAACCGGTACCTCTACCCTAATGTGCAAATGCATCTTTTTAAATTTATAAACATGAAGCGTTTTAAAGTTTTCAGACGTCTTAGATTTATCACAACCTGGTTCACTCATGCATGACTTATTGAAGTAATATTGAATTGATGTTAAGTGGTTATTTATGTTTTATGCTCCGTATAGTTTGATTGATTGATAGTCACTAGTAGATGATCGTTTTTGTACCTTGTCGCTTTCATTGTTAAACTTTTTAGTTCGACGACGAAATATTTACCAGCGGACTAAATCTACTGCTTCTGCTTAAGCTTGGAAACCTCCGACGAAATAAAAAATAGGTACCCTGCGCTGTAAATAAATATTTCATCGTCAAATCGAAAAGCGAGTTGCTTCTGAGAATCCCCTAGCAGAAGTTCAAGCGACAAGATATGAAAGTAACCACTTATTTATGAAATTGACTGTACCACAAATGAAAGGCTAAGTAACTACATGAAAATAAAAACTGAGAAGTGTCACGTTAAAACAAACAGACGGATTGTTAATACAAGAGGATGACCTCTTATTCATAAACGTATACTAGGTAGGACTAGACGACGCCCGCGACTTCGTACGCGTAGAATTAGTTTCCCGCTACTCCCCCCATTTCTTCCCGTTGGGGGTCAACTTTCGGAAAATCCTTTCTTAGTGCTCACTTACATCATGAAAGGAACCCCTGTACCAAATTTCAAGTCTCTAGGTACAGTAGTTTCGGCTGTGCGTTGATATGTCAGTCAGTCAGTTTAGCCTTTTATATATATAGATAAAGAAGGTTAGTTAGGTTGTGACTTAAGTACAGCACAGAGTAACGAAATACCTGTATAGTCCCAAGTCTGTTAGACAGTCCAAAATCAAAGGAACGCACACATCAGATAATTTGCCTGTCTGCAATCGTACGGCCCGCTAACCGTCGCTCACCACGCTTACCACACATTATCAGTTTTCAAACGACAGTTAAAAATCCACCGACCGCCTAGTGACGAAGATTGTCCGGCCGCCTGCCGCCCACCCGCAAATGTACAACGAACTGTTCGATGAAATCGTCAGGCCATTATCGGCTGGTGGACTGTTATGACTGCACCTTAGAGTTAATAACGATTAAGTCGTACCATCTGACTTTGAAAAAGGAACGACTTAATTTTCTCTGGCGTTACTCAGTTAGTGTTAGGGAATGCAAATAACCGGTTATAACCGGTTTTAACCGGTTAATTTCATACAAAAACGGTTAATAACCGGTTAAATTGCATTCCCTAGTTAGTGTACGGAATCATAATAAGGAAAAATTATATATGGTACATAAATATAATAATTATATACTGGTTGTATTGTAAGTGATTATTATGACATCTAATAAGACTCCATAACACCAAGTTGAGGATATCAGTAAACATAATTTACTTATTTAAATATATTTTGTACAAAGCGAGTTAGGAAAAACGGCGGACTTAGTTCTTTAATACGTTGTCCTCACTCATTAGGTACATCCCTTATTAAAGTAAAAAAAACTGTCAAAATACTTTTCCTCAAAACCTGTTAAGATTTTATCATAGTTATAAAAATCGAAAGTTTTTGAGTCAGTTTTACGCCAAAATGGTGCAAATTCCCGTGGATCTATTCTATTCAGTAAAACCTAATTGCTTTTGACATGTTGTCGTATTGTTTTCAACTCGGCCGCCATTACTTTAAAGTAAATAAGGGCTATCATAAAGTTGACAATACGATAAGAAGTCAAAAGCAATTAGGTTTTACCGAATAGAGCCCCTGTTTCACAAACGTTTGTTAAAATTAATATAATCGCCTTAAGTCGCTATCACGTTCTTCCTTGTCGAGTTAGAAAATGGCAGGTGTTCTAATGGGACATTAGTAGATAGATAGATAGATAGATAAAACGTTTATTTGCGTACTACAAAAATAATAAATAAAAATAAGCAGAGTGACACTAACACTAATACTAATACTAGTACTAATGAACGTTTGTGCAACTGAGTGAAACGTCAGTGGTGTCTCTTTCATGATCTCACCCACAAGTCTCGCAATATAACTACACACGAGTAGATAAATAACAAGTTCCTTAAAGCCTTCTAAAGCAAAAATATACTATAATATACAATACTGTAGGCCTACTATTTACATTTTCTACCATGCACCCATAATCAAATGCACCAATGAAAAAGGGTGTAAGTCTTCTGAAGATCAAGTGAAAAAGGGTTTAAGTCTAGTATACTCCGTTCACGTATATAACCTTTTTTATTATGAGTTAAGTCGACTTGTGCCCTTTTTCACTAGGACCCCAGTGTAAAAGTAACTCTGTTTGATTGTTACGCTTCCACAGCTAAACTACTGATACGATTTTAAATTGGATATTAACCTTGAATCCCAGGGAATGACATTGGGAGGCCTATGTCCACTAATACCCAGCAGTGGACGTCATTCGGCTGAAATGATATAATAATCATGAAGTGATTAAAATAACTGTCTAAATTATAACTATACAAACGCGGCCCTTAAATACTCGTAATATTAATTTATTTATCGCATAAGGATGTAGACACAAAAATGTAGAATTAGTACTGATGAACTAAACAAGCTGAATGAGTAATTTAAAGCAATCATCAGCGCTTGCGCAGCCTCGCGTCCATTCACTCTAAAAAAAAACTATATTCGAAATTCGAAAAGTACCTAGTACTGTCACTTACGCCCTTATGAATTTTATATTTTAATGTAATGATTTTTAAAGTTCACTTGTATTTGTAGCTTATTTATTGAATTTGGACTCTTTAGCAAATAAATTCACAGTATTGGAAAACATTATCAGGCGGCATCAAAAATAAATTCGTTAAAAAAATAATGTTTATAGGTACTTACATTTCCCTGCATTAATTAAAACATTTATTATTCCCCGCTGTGAACAAACAAGTAGGTAGGTAATTACAAATGGAAATAACCTCAAAAACTGACATACAATTGCCTCTTTCTTGATCGCAATCACGACGTAACCACATAACAAGTTCTCTTATGCTTCAAAAGCAATACGTCAAAACGTCTATGTCGCATAATTCTATGTAACATACGTGATTAGAATCAATTGAAATGATTCCAATGGCCTTGAGAGTAAAGTTCTGTTTACGTTGTACTGGGTGAAGCTGAGTGTACGGCAAAGTGACCTCTGCCGCACCTGCGACCTTGACCGGCGAACTAGATCTGTCAAGACTGCGGCAAAAAAAGTTGCGTAGGCGCATTCTCAAGGATTTATGCGTTTTTCGCTGAATTTTCCCTTAATCATTTAGCCGGCTAAACGCCACGGTTGTGTTGTGGCTCGAAAGCCGCTATTTTATCACCTTCTTCAGTATACCACGGGCCTAGTATGGTTTCGTTTATCGCGTGACAAAATGTGGATAAAGCATCCGTCACTCTCGTACATACGTGTCAAAAAGTGACGGAAATTTTATCGCATCCATATTAAGCAGAAACAATGTAGTCAAGTTGACCGTATAGGGATGCTATGATCCCAGAATAACCATGGATTATTTTATTATACAACTTGACTCCCAACTGGAGGTCTATATACTCGTAGTATATTATTGATAGGTAGACGTTTCTCACTCCAGAGTTCTTATCTTATGTTATCTTATCGTACAGATGGGCCCTTTCGGATACACTTCGACCCTTTAGGATCTTTTGTGCAATTACCCTCTTACACACTCAGCTGTTCGAATGTGCAGGTTTCCTCACGATGTTTTTCCTTCATCGTAAGAGCGTCGGGTAATGCACTTAAGTCATTGGTGCATGGTGACCGCGGGGGTTCGAACTCGGTACCTTACGATCACGAGTCGACCCCCTAAGCCACTAGGCCACCGACGCTCTCCACTCCAGAGTTACCTACGCTAAGTTTAGTTTTCGTTTTGCTTCGGGATCCTTCTTTGAATTTTTTAATGAGAAATCCTCTGATTCTCCAACCATACATACGCAATGAACAAGTGGTTTTAGGATCAAATCCGATTTTGCTTTTACATTCAATATGTTTATACTCCACGACACGATCTTCACGCTTAGTAACATCTTATTCTCTGAATTTATCAGTCATCGGTCAATGACGTTCGTAGATCAAATTATAAGGCACGTAATGTACGTCTTCTTCACATATAGCTACCACGTTATGTTCCGGTGTGGGGATAGGACAACCGGTGAAATTACTAGCCTAGAGGCCTTCCATCTTAGTCCTTAAAGTTGGCAACGCATCTGCGGTCTTAACTTAAGATTGTAGTCTCGAGATATGGGTCACGGGTCTCGCATGTCATCAGGTGTTCTGTGTGCTAGTTTTCCTTCTCCATGCCATAAAAAAAGTTATTATCTTCCGCGACTAACTGATGATGATGACGATGACGATGACGATGACGATGACGACGACGACGATGACGATGACGATGACGACGACGACGACGACGACGACGACGACGACGACGACGACGACGACGACGACGACGACGACGACGACGACGACGACGACGACGACGACGACGATGATCTTTCCGACCGTTTTCTGCAATGGCGACCATTTCGGCTCCTAGTCGGTCTGGCGCTGGTGCACCCGAAGATGGCTAACCGGTATGTGGACGGTATTTGTCCGTTACGACCTAGGTTCTGTCACAATGTGACCCATCCCGAGCTCATGTAACAAGACCTGTAGATATGTCACGCCCCATTGAATGAAATGAACCCAATTCTCAAACAAAGTGTTCTGACACAGTTCTAGATGGGTAAGCGTTCCATCTTGCCGGTTGTACACAGTCTTTTCTTTTTTTTCTTTTGACTTGGCGCAGTCGAATAAAAACGCATACTTCAGCGGAAGTCGTAGCGAGCACAATCATGAACACTATTGAATTGCATGATGATGTTATGTAATGCAATAAAACTGCTGTCGTCATTGGCTAATGAGAGGAATCAAACCAGATGACTGTGTTTGGAGTGATCGATGCGCGGTAGTTGCGTTTATTCTTCTAGATCTAGTTTGTTGATACAACTCGATAGTGTTCGAACCCGTACAGCATTCTTACAACGCCATAAAGATAGTATAGGTATATGACTACTTTAGTCTTTGAATATGTCTGAATCATACAAATTCTCGGTATTTACTCGGTATTCAAAAACGTGTTGTTAATCCGTAGCGCAAACCCTTAAAACATGCTCAACAATACACAGTAAATATTTCTTTTTGGCCAATATGTTGACTGGTAGAGCATGCCTTAAGCCATTAAGTTCGCCATTTCTACCTACTTCGTAGAAGGGGAGGGGGGGGGGGGGTAAGTGCATCTACGGGGCAAGTACACCAAACCAACACAATCTCCAAAAAAACATATGGTTCGTCGCACCGTTGAAGCTCTTGCCCCACCTTGATAAAGTTATTTATTTATTTATTTATTTATTTATTCATTGTTTCATGTACAATACAGTATTACAGGACGTTGAGGTTGCAATGTGTAGGCAGGTACATGGCACCCTGTAAGGGTATTACAATGTCACAAAATATTAGTGATTAAGTATGATTAGTTATAGAAGTAGGTACATTTCAGTTTAAACAAACAAATAATAATTTACACGGAAAAAAAATAACACAAGCACAACTACTCTGCAGCGTCTAAACCACCTTATGGCTCTACCAAAAAAAGGATATGTACAGTCAAGGACTTTAATTGTTATTCCACTATGGAACCCTGTCGCATAACGTTAATCATTAATTTTGGCGTAATTTCTTTCATGTGGTTTGACGCTGTCATTATGACAGGGTTCCATGGTGGCATAACAATTAAAGTCCTTGACTGTACGTATTGTAAAACCAGTCGGCGTCTTCGTTAATAAAAATAATCACGAACAAAATAAACATCACCAGTTTATGTCAGGATTGCATCTTTCAATGACATTTCCAACGAAACGTGCTGCGTTTGCCGAATACCTTCAAAAATTATTGCAGGCGCGCGACAAATACTTAAGTGTCTTGAAACTTTGCAAACCTTTTTTGTTGTTTTTAAAGTGCGGTACAGGACATTGTACCAAAAGATAAGAGTTCAAATTAAAATTTAAAAGTCAAATTTACCTTGCAGATTTGACCCTTATTCATACAGTTAGTTTGCAAGTTAAATAAAAGCTTGTAGAAAAACTCCCTCGCACCATGCTGCTCGCGTCGCTCCCTGCTCGCGCAAGCTTTAATGTCGTGCGCGTGCACATTTCTTCGATCGCCGATACCTCGCAGACCTTCAGCTGCGTGGATGATGTATGTGTGTTATGTATGTGCTCGCTATTACCCCACATAGTCAAGGTGGCTCGCTAGCCTGCGCCCGCGGCGGCGCTTGTTCTGTGGGAAGTAGGACGATCGATTTATTGTCTGCCTACGTTCGAGAAAGTTGATAGACAATTAGGTGTTTATTAATGTATTCAATTGTTTTCATTATTTAATCGCCTATCCGACTTAAGAACAATATGCAAATTTGCGTCCTCGTATGATATGCATTCTACTTTTAAACGGGTTAACTAAAAAAAAACCTATAGGGTAGAAGTACCGGTTTTGGCCATCTTTGCACCGTTTTTGGCCAGTCTACTTTTAAACGGCATGCATGTTTTGGACGGCTTTTGAATGTAAAGCATTATGAAATAAAAAAAAATACTTTTATATTTTATCTTAATATTAATCTTCAGGCTTAACTATTTATGATTATTATTTTTAATAAACCTCCTTGCTAAGAAAACGAGCACTTTCGATTTCTTCAAGTGTTGTAAACATACTGTAACTAAATGTAATTTTATGCTATAGCATTAAAGTAACATTATTTGTATTAAACTATAAATTTTCTTCATAAACAATACTCTCTTTAATTTGTAGCATAAAATCTTATTTAATTATAGTTGAAAAAAATGGAAAGTACCGTTTTCTTTTAGAAAGGGGGTGTATTAAAGTATTTTTTAAGGCTATTTGTTTTATGTGACGCACTTGGCCCATTTTATACTATAAAGATAATTATAACAAAATGTAAGTGTCATTAGATAATTACAGTTTTGATCTCGGCATGTAATTAAGAAGTCATTGACCCTCGATTGAACGCATGTTTGTAAACAAAGGTGTTTAATGACAGATGACGCAATCCTGCCTGCTGGTTTCAAATTTGTTAGTCATTATATTTATAGAAACTGAAAATTATTATTAACACAGGCTTGTTTATTGCTTTTTACCCAAGAACTATCCAAATTTTCGTGTTTAAATTATTCTATATGTTAATCTTGGATATATATGGACTGTGTTCCAAATTTAATTCAAATGCGTTCAGTCGTTTTTGCAAAATTGAGCGGCAAACATCCAAACCTTTTTACAAGCTTTCACGTTTATATTATTATAGGTAGGTTCGAGAATAAATTAGAAATTAGAAATTAGAAATTATTTATTGCATGTCACATTACAGTTTACAGGTGAAAAGTATATAAATAATCAGGTATACATGAGACGCCCTGCAAGGGCATAGCAACATAAGAGGGCTAAAACTAGGTGTTTAATACAATTATAATTATAATTATAATTATATTCTCTTGAAAAATTACAATATCAGAATGAATTTTGCTGAAGATCGGTTAATCGGTTTAAGAAATTTCTGGAATTACATACCTTCAAAATGTAACGTTTCTTCAAAATATTCTTTTGAAACTGACTTATTTCTTTGTAAAATAATGTGTCAATTTTTGAAAATTCCTATAGCTTGTCAGTTTCGCACTGCCGAAAATCAAAACCTTAAGTACTTATAACCTAAAAATATAACTTCTCTAACATTTAAAACACGTTTTTAATTTTGAGCCTTATCGTCTACAAATCCAATCCAAGCGTTGGTTGACTGTTTACCGAGATTTTATTATGCATTTACCTTATACTTTACCTTCCTGCTGGGGCTCTATTCTACTTGGTAAAACCATATTGCTTTTGACATGTCATCGTATTGTCAACATGACCAAGTCCGGCCAAGTTCACGCCAAAAGTAATTCTTATTTACATGGCAGTAATGGCGGCCGAGTTAAAAACAATACGGTATCATGTCAAAAGCAGTTCTACAGAGTTAAATGCTGTAATTAAAATTCAAAGATTTTTTTTCCTTAATCCTTACTAGTGTTAAAATTAAAAGTGCGTTTGTTCGTGAGTTCTTTTACCCTTGATCGACATAATTTGCACTGAGACAGCTAAAGAATTAAAAGGCCAGCCATGAACAGGCTGCATTATTTGAAAAAATTACACCATTAAAGTGGGAAAAGCTGGTTTCTTTATTGCCCTACGTTAAACTCTTTAGTCATCATCGCTTTACAGTGAAAGTGATTAAAATAAGTTAAACAGACGCCCGACCAGCTGCGTCATTTTGCACTTGCGTCGAGAATGACGCGTCGTCGGCGTCTCAGTCGAATTCGCAGAAATGACAGAGGAACTTTACACTCGCACAACAATTACTGAGATAAACTTTGTTTAATTAAATAAGAACTTCGTTAAATTACTCTACAGTTACTCATGCGCATATGATTTTAATTTTTTTTTGTGCTTATTAATATGTGAAGCTGTACCTACGTAGTTTATTTTAGAATTATTTTTTACATTATAGTTGACCATTTGATTGCACGTTAATTACTTGACCCATTTTTTACGTGGAGAACTTTATAACTTTTATAACTTACCTTATAAATACATTTCGGTTTAAGCTGTACGCGACTTCGTCCGCGTAGATTTCGATTATGGTTATTCCCTCGGGAACTATTAATTTTTCGGGATGATGTAGCCAATTTTTTAATCCAGGGTACTTACCTATAAGTCCAGTACTTGCAGCGCTAAGGAGTAACAAACTAAACTAACACACACAAACTTTCGCATTTATAATATTACGAGTAGTAGGATAGTTTTTTTTTTGTAACCAAGATATTAAAATAACGTGATCAAAAACCATTATACACGCTACACTGAATGACTCTAAATTGAATCTTTAAAATGCATAAATTTTAATAATCTTAGGGAAATACCAGACGTGCATGCGAAACCGGCAAATTAATTAAAATACATGTATACAAGTGCCTACCTCAACGTCGTCAACATAGGATCTATAGTAGAGTATAAATGATCGTAGGGAAATACTGCATGGGAAACCGGCAAACTTATTTAAAATATATGTTTACGAGTGCCTACCTCAACCTACCGGCCGGCGTGGCGCCTCGACCGGTTTGGAACAGGAAAGTACAATGGATGGGTTCTGGGAAAGTCCCGCGGGAGAACCTCTGACGCAAGACGCTAAGTATACCCAGGGCTCGTCACTTAAAAGATTCTGTCAATATAATCATTCAGCAACATAGATATATTATAAAGATTTCAAAGTAAAACGATACGAACTATGCTTAACATTCCGTACTATATCAGTAACACGTATATTTGGAGCTGGATCTGAACACTGTTAAAGAGGAGATAGTAAAACACAGCCAGAAGTACCAACACAAGCTCTTGACACATGTCAATCAGCTGGCGTCAAGACTGGAAGGTGAAGGAAGTGTGAGGCACACCAGACTCTCAAGACACAGTATCTGCTCCCTAACAAGCACATTTAACTAAATTTGAGAGCAAACACAAATAGGAGAGATCAATGGAGACCTAGTCATAAAATAATAATAGTTAATAGTGACAGTATGAGTGTACAACACCTGATTGGCCTATTGTGTCAAACACAGATTGCCATGTTGCAGAAAAACAAAAAAAAAACATTTTTGGGACAAGTTTTTGCTGCAGACTGTAACTTTATGCAAAGTCATCTGCTTTGCAAAAGAGTCCCAACACGGTGGGTCTACGTTCAGTATAGCGGAGATCCTGTCGCCACCTTCCGACTCCATCAGACCAGCTCAAAGGTGCCATATTATTGTATTGTCATCGAAGTTACGTGGGCTTACCAAATGTCTGCTTAATCGACTTATTCCCAGTTGTCCGCACCCCTTTGTCCACACCTGGCAACTGGCAACTGGGAAAGCCGCTAATTCGGCTCTAGGGTGCGGACAACTGGGAATAAAAAATCCTAGTTGTCCGCAGTGTGAACATACGGGCACCCTGGGAATAAGCCGCTTAATCGGCCTCAGTCTTCCTTACAAGACTTGACCCGAACATAAATACTTATTTAAGTCAATATGTAGTCAATATTTAAGTGACGCTTCTTTTGAAAGGGCTTAAATTCTAGCTCATGTAGTTGGTTTGTTTTTTCGACGTGTACATTCAAGTGTAAAAATATGGGAGAACGCAACATCTCAAATATATGCCCAATGCCTTCGCAACTTCGTAACATATTTATTAGAGGATGCTTTCGATACATATTTTTGCACTTAACTATACTGATTCGTATAGCGGTGTTAGGTTATATCGCTTTGTATTAATATTTTAGCTACAATGCATTTACAACTCTGTTAAAGTAAGTGGTACCTGTTTATGCACTGATTGACTTCTGCAGCTCAATGCATCAAAACAAAAATAGCTCCAAATTCACATTCCCATTAAAAACGTACCTATCATTAGAAAAATAGTTAACTGTCACCATGGTCACAAAAATGACAGTGCATCTAATTTCCCGCCATTGTGCCTTCTAATTATGAAAGTTTCACATGGAACAACCATGGAATCAATGTGTGTTTTCGTCCGGATCCATAATACAAAAGGGTTTGGATCCAGTGGATCCAAATTGTACAATTCAATGGGCCCTTTATGTGGGTCGCCCTTTATTGTCTGCTTGAAGTGGCATGAATGCAAGGCTTGATGGGGTAAATGCAACTGTTTCTATGATAGGTAGGTTAGAGAAGTATCTCCTTTTTGAACCTTATTACAATACAACAAGGTGAAAAAGTAGATAAATCGCTTTGTAGTCCACTGTCTAACTATGGTAATTTACGTTTTCCGCTTGTCAGAAAATGCAATTTTCATGGTGGATAGATTATTTTTTCCTTAAAAGTATATCTGTTATCGTTGAAAGGAAAACACAACATGACAACCTTAACATATAATTTTTTTGCGGGATTTTACCTCTCCTTCATACATAAACAAGTGTCTTTTCCTATTAGGATGGCAAAAAATAAAATTCAAAAAAGTTGTTCAGCGATGATAGACCGATATTATTACGGCAAGTAACTTTGGACTCAGGTACAGAATTTCTGGTTCTGTTGCGTATCGAGCGTAGTGAGAAAAATAAAACAAATCTATATATATAAAAGGCAAACCTGACTGACTTATATATCAACGCACAGCCGAAACTACTGTACCTATAAACTTGAAATTTGGTACAGCGGTTCCTTTCATGATGTAAGTGAGCACTAAGAAAGGATTTTCCGAAAATCGATCCCCAACGGGAAGAAATGGGGGGAGTAGCGGGAAACTAATTCTACGCGTAGGAAGTCGCGGGCGTCCTCTAGTCATCCATACGAATGAAGGGTAATAAACAGAATGATTCAATGATTACCTAATGCTGAGGCTACGTTTGCGGTAATCGGCGGATTTCGGTAAAAATTCGCGTTGTTGACTCTACCTTTAACATTTAGAAAAAAAGAGGCTAACTTGTTTATCCGCCGTACCTACTCTTCAGATGGCCCCACCACAATATACCACTAGTATACTGCCCTCTTAGAAAAAAAGGCGTATGTCTCACAGAACAGCGTACTTATTAGTGACTTTTTTTCTTTACATGGGGGGTGAAATTTGCTTTGACTATCAAATTGCATTTACGCCCTTTTTATTTAGAAGGGCAGTATAGTAAGAGTATATCACTTAACGTGTAGCATGTGTCGCGTGCGGGTCGCATGCGCTTGCGCAGCCTTGCGCTTTCGCCGAAGTAAATGCGCGCGCCGGCCTTGCGGACCGATCCGATAATTGTCGCGCGGCGTTTATGAAATCAATCTGCCATGTCACTCGACTTACTTGTTTTTGTTTTAATAATCATTTTGAAATTTAGGTTATCGAGTTGTTAGCTGAATTTTAAGTTTGTATTGAAAGTAGTATTGACGTTTATAAATAGCAGGGTTTTCAGCTAGCTCACTCAAAACCCGTAAAGGCACCTATTAGTGACCCTACACATTGGAAGCGTTCTGCGGTCCGGTTCAGCATAATACATATATGTATCTCTCTAGTCTTGCAAACTAATTTAAATATGTAAAAGAAGAAATTGTCTGATCTATCAACGCACAGCCCAAACCGCTGGGTCTAGCGATTCCAAATTTGGCACGTAAGTTCCTTATGAGGTCTAGGGGTCCACTACGAAAGGATTTCCCGAAAATCGACCTCGAACGGGAAGATGTAGGGGGAGTAGCGGGAAACTTATTCTACGCGTACGAAGTCGCAGGCGTCCTCTAGTAGAGACATAAGATGATTGGCTGGACCGCAGAATGCAGAACGCCGCAGAACGCATCCAGTGTGCAGGGCCCCTAATCTTAATTTTGAAAAACACTAATGCTAAGCTTTGGTTGGTAATATTTACATTAGAAATAGGTACTTCTCAAGGCCTCTCGACATTATGCAAGCCCTTATTCGATATATAACTACGACAGATTGGAATATCAGCCTAAGATCTAGGTTTGCTCTGTCTCTTTCCGTCGTTTTGGTCACGAACAGAGAGTAGAAGGGACATCTGCTTTATGGTCAACAGTCAAGCAACAGTGTGTTTCAACAGACTAACAAATAACCTATTAATTGCTGACCGGAATGAGCAGTCCATGCAATGACACATGCCGTTAATGATTCAACGGAACAGCTGATACCGCTAATGACATAAGTGCTTGCCGATTGACATTGTCGTTAAACAGTGTGATAGAAAATAATTTTCACTGTACAATACAATAAAGTCTATCAGGCTTAGCTCTCATCAAATAAGAATTAATGTTCAAAAGTAACGTTTCGAGCGGAACGAGAGAATTGAGAAGGATTGTTGAAGCACTAAAAATAAGTAAATAGGTACGGGTGCTCCTTGAACCACCGACACTCATTTCACGAATGCGTTGTTTCATCGAATTTTCATTTCATCGACAGCTAACTTCTGCTGTAACCTTATTGTTGTTAGGTTATATTAAGCATGGTTTACGTAGGTTAGGTTAGGTTAGACCTGTGACCACCAAAAAATTATAACTCCTGCACGTGGAAATGCCTGTTCGATGAAATGAAAATGCGATGAAATGAAAATTCGGTGAAATGAGTGTCGGCGATTCAAGGGTAAACCAAATAGGTACATATCTGAATATCAAAAGTTAATATACAATAAAGTTGAAATATCGAAGTCTGAAACATCGAAAGTTGAAATATGGAACGGGTATTAGGGTAGAAGTACCGGTTTTGGCCATCTTTACACCGTATTTAGCCGCTCTAAATTTTAACTAATATCTAAAGCATTATGAAATTACCATGAAATTACAAACATAGTTTAATATTTTATTTAAAATTAATCTTCAGTCCTAACTATTATGTTTAATTTTACAGTATTTTTGATGCTCATTTCAACTTTAAATGGCCAAAAAGGGTACAGTGACCACAAACGGTATTTCTACCCTATGCCGATAACCTCAAAAAGCTCCTTTTTTGCCTAAACCAACAATTTCCTCATAAAAAAAAGATCTATGATTTGATATCGCGAAAAGTATGAGAAAATTGTGGTTTCTAGTTACCAGAAAACGGCTGTTTAGGCCAAAAAAGATGCATTTTGAGGTTATAAAAGTGTTTACTAAAATAGACAGGTAAAGTGGAATGGACTCTAGGTCCAAAGAGCTTGCCAAAGCTAACCGATCGAATTCTAACATTGTATTTGGCAAGTGTCGTATTAGGTAAAATGTACTTGTTCTAGAAACTCGTTGACTAATGGGTTTCTGCCGTCCCAAGATGGCGGTGGTATAGCCGTAGCCAAGTTTGGCATTTAAAAGAAAAACAATTAATCTTCGGATATAATGGACTGTTGATATAATATAACATCAAAGACATTATAAACAAATTACTTTTCGAATCGGGTGCGCGTATACACACACACACACAAACACACAAACTTTCGCATTCATAATATTATTAGAACTAATGCTGTTGGAACAAATTAAATAAGTACTAAATATTAACGGTTTAGTGCCAATCCGTTAGCCTGTCATTTAAAAACCAATCAAACAATTAACTTTAAGCTCAGGTACTAAAATTTAAATTAGCGTGTATTAATATACAAGTGCAGTTCTGCGTTAACAAGCCGGTTTAGCGATTATGACGCGAGTTATTCTTTAACAAACCAATAAAAAAGATGTTGAATTTACCGTTGATCCATATTATTTTGACCCCATAAAACTAAGCGATTACTTTAAATCGGAGGTCAAATTGTGTTGGTCATTTTTAACATCCTTTACAGTTTCAGTGTATAGAATTGTATCAAGATAAGAGAAGCAATTAAAAAACGCTTCTAAGTACCGTTGTTTCGATTGCTACGATTATATGTAACTTTTGAATACGTAGTTGACGAATATATGTACATTGACTATCAACTCTTTAATAATGAAATACAGAAATAACCATAAACGAACATAATGTCTATTCGTGAGACTTGTAACTCCAGCCCCCTTATTAATAAACGTACAACATACCTATTTTAGCTAAAGTATGCTTTGTCCCTTTCTGTCAAATTCAAATGTCAATATGAAAAATAAGGCCAAAGCATTTTTTAAGCGTACTTTAACTATTGCGCATTGCATTTTATATTTCCCAAAACAAGTGTACAAGTACAAAGTAAGTAACATAAATGTTGAGCACTTTAATGCAATGTCATATTAATCTTCAAACAGGACATCAAATGACACGCTTAGCAATGACAATGATGTTCACAATGACAAAGTTCTAAGTATGCCCGACATTTTTATTGGGTGACTCTACAAGTACATAAGACAATTTTGTCAAACAACCACCACCCTAGCCACGATGCAACTACAAGATGCAAGATGATACTAGCTATTTAGTAACGTTTTACTTTCCTATCTCTCAAAATTACGGGATGAAAGTTGACAACGTGGTTTATCGTAAGTCGATGCCGGAATTTTCGTGGTACTTTTCAATAACGCTAACCTTCAGGAGATAACCAAAAAAAGAAAAAAGAAACGCTAGTGACTTCTCGTTTATTGACTTTCGTTATATATAATAATACTAGCAGTCCGCGCCCGGCGTCGCCCGGGTGTAATATTTTTTTTTCATACAAACCTTATGAAAAGTAGTTTACGACCTATTCTCAGACCTACTGAATGTACACACAAAATTTCATAAGAATCGGTCGAGCCGTTTCGGAGGAGTTTGGTTACAAACACTGTGACACGAGAATTTTATATATTAAAAAGAATATCGATAAAGTACAATACAGAAATAAAAACAAAACCTTTTGGTACCCCGTGGCTACCAAGGGAGCCAATGTCCAAAACTTCTTGATTTCTGTCTTAAGACACTAAAACCGTTTTGTTTTTTTCGCTATATTTATCGGGTTTCGTGCGATAAGTAGAGGTAACCCACTGCAGAACTCAGGAATCAATATACTAATTATTTAATCAGTAACCACTTCCCAATTACGACTAACATCTAAGCCATATTGCAGCATTTTTCAATTTAATGCTCAAAATTCGTGTTAGTGCTAACAAATTAAATGTTTCTTAGGCTATTTATATTTAAAAAAGGGTTAATTTTTTCCACATTTAGTTAACGTAAAGTTTCTATTTCAAAGTTTTTTATATCGATATGTACAGTCAACAGCATAAATAAGTGATCATTTATGTACCTTGTCACTTTAACGTCGAGTTTGAAATGTTATACAAAATTGTGAAATGATTGAAAGCGACAAGGAACATAAATGATCACTTATTTATGCTGTTGACTTTACCTAATTGAAAGTCGATAAATTATGTCTCTATGACAGCTCAAAAATGCTACGAAAATTCCGGCCTCTGTTCGTAACGCACGAGAATGTCATCCCATACATTTTGAGTGATAGAAACGAAAAACGTTAGTAGCGTTTGCATCTTGGCTATGGCCACAATACTAGGCTTGTACAGTCACCAGCAATTATATATTATCCAACATCGGGCGAAAAATTATCTCACACGCTCTTATACGTCTAGAAATAAAGACGTGTCAGATATTTTTGCGCCCGATGTTGGATAGTATATTATTGCTGGTGACTGTACTGTCATAGTATAAATAAATAAATAAATAAAAATCAGGGTACAATGTCACACCAATTGACCTAGTCCCAAACTAAGCTCTAGGCTTGTACTATGGGTACTAGACAACGATAAACATACTTATATAGATAAATATATACTTAAATACATAGAAAACATCCATGACTCAGAAACAAATATTCGCGCTCAACACACAAATATCTGCCCTTACCGGGATTTGAACCCAGAACCGCTAGCTTCGTAGTCAGGGTCACTACCAACTAGGCCAGCGCGTCGTCAAACTATGTTAGTTGTTTCAAAACATTTCCATAAGGATGTTGATTACAACATCTTAGAACCAGGTAATTGTCATAAAGTTAGTCATGGACGTCAGGTCAAGATTTACCAGATTTCGATGTTCTGCTTAGTCCCATAAAGGTGCTATTTGCGTGGCTTTAGGAGTCATGTAACTTTTATGGGTAAAATCAGGTTCTTTTGAGATTAGAGCGATTATGGTCGAGGAAAACTGTATAGTACCTCGTACACTTCATACCTGCAAGTATTATCAGCTCAATGGAACCGTGACCTACCATAGAACTGTGTCACAGTGTCGTTATGATTCAAGTCGTAAGAAGTGTCGACCAAATAGTTTTATAATGTCACTGTGACATGGTGGGCCAGGGTCCCATATTGGCCTGATAGTACATCAGCTTGTATGGGTTACCTGGGAATGCATACAGAATATGCGATAGAAAGGGAAGTACAGTTACCTGTACTCTCAATCAATTTTAATTCATAGGCCACTACAGAACTATATCACAGTGACGTTATATATGAGTTCTTAAAATGTCTCTTACGATTTGAATATTCAACTCACTTTGACATAGTTTCATGGTAGCCTAAGAATCCAATTGGTTGACTGTACTTAGTAGCTGCACAGTTTAGTACTTTGTCGTTTTAACGGCTTTGATAAATGTTCTGTGCAGTTACTGATAAGGCCGACTGTACTATTTAATGGAACTTTTACCTTCGATCGAGTAAGTAACGTAACGTAACGGTAACGTTAACGTTAACTTAAAAACGTTACGTTAAATTAACGTTGTCGTAAAATGTGTATGCCGATTGACGATGTTACAGACTATAATCTATCTCTGTGTCCAAGTTTCTTCCAGATCTGTTCTACTTCTGCCGTTCTGGCTTAATTGAGTAACAAACATCCAAACTTTCGCATTTACCTATATAATATTAGTAAAAAGTAAAAGATAAGATTACTTTAGAAGCAAGATGCTCTAACTCTAAACTGAGGACGATTCATTCGCAGTTCAATGATTAAGATGCGTAAAGTTCTAAGTGTGTTGGCTGTTGTTGTAATATATTTGTAATGTTTTTCAAGTACTACACTTACGGACAAAAAAAACGGGTCAGAGTGCGTTTTTCATACAAACGAGGTTATTTCTAAGCCTTGGTTACTCGCCAGGGATTAATTTTTGTGAGGTTTAATGGCGGATACTCCGAGGTTCAATAGAGGAGGTCAAAAGTTCTTAGGATACCTAACTGATCGCACAATCAGTTAACACCACAGCGAGAGAGTTTGGGTCAACATTTGGATTTCCTTACATTTTATTGCCATTTTAGATCTTTTTCTGAACATGCACAATTCCGGAGTTAACCGCAGCTTCAATCAGTTGGGTATCCTTGGCACTCTGGAAGTCCTGTATTGATGCTCGCGGTATCCATCATCAGATTTCACTAAAAGCCTCTACTGGCGAGGCTTCGAAATAGCCTCTTTAGTATGAAAAACGCACTCTGACTCGTTTTTTTTGTCCGTGAGTGTAGTAGTTAACATTAATGGTAATAGATCTGGTGTGTGGTAGGCCAACAAGTATGCTAGTTTAGGAGGAAAACGGTGGTTGTCTAGTGAAAGTTATCTCAAGATAGGGGTCAACGGCAAAATTAAGTAATCCGGCTGGTACTTTTGGACTTTAGAATAACGGTCAAATTCGCATGTTTCATTTAATAACACAAGTAACTAATACAGTTTATTTAACTCACAGAACAGAAGAAACAGTAGAAGTGTCAAGTGGGCGTGTAACGTGTGGCACAGTTATGCGGAGTTCCGCATAACCTACCATACTTTCGCCGCGATCGCTTATTTCGTTATTTCGATATTTCGATATTTCTAAAATAGGAAATAAATCCAGAAGCATGCTTTATTGTGCTATTTTGGAGTGTAAAACGATAGCCGCACCAAAAACATTTTCCATGGTGGTTTTTATGATATTTAGTTTGAGCATTGGCGACAACAGGTCTGATACCAAGCGAAGCTCATCTCACTTCCACTGTTTTTTCTATTCCGTTATTTAACTACATACAAACACTCACGCCTTCATTCCCAGAGTGGGGTAGGCAGAGCTACAGAATTACCAACAATTCTAAAAACTGGTTGTTAATTCTGTTACTACATTTTGCACAAACAGGCTAAGAGGTTTACAAGTGTACATTAGTGACAGGTTGCAAGCCCATCGCCTAACAGTACTACATGCCTTTATCGTCATACTTAAAAAACTAACTATTGTACCATTTTCACACGAAGTAACGAACACTTTTGCATTTATCATACTAATTGGATATAACAAATTAATCCCCATTTTTTTAACACAATGGCTATTTTTCATGTTTGTTACCTGTTAAATAAGTATAAATTGTATATGTAAATGAAGCGATAATTGCATGTCAAGGCAATGGTATGATAACTTCAGTAATTTATTTGTCACGACTTTCGTTGACGGTTACATAATACTACGTCATTTGGAACGTAGATTCGAATGACGTACAAAGTAATCTAATAGTAGGGGATCAGAACAGGGGCACGTTTTATAAAGCTACAAGTTACAATTTTACGGGTCTAAACTGGCAACACTGCTCAAATGGCTGGTTTGTATCAAATTTAATATGGTAAGTAATATATGGCGAATAACTTGACTGAAAAAATTCAGTCCAGTACAGTCGATAATTTAAAAAAAGACTGAAAGTGAACGTTTTTTAAATTGCTATTTCTTGTTTAATAGACCAATTACATACTAATCGAAGCCTATAAAATATGCTAACGTTAAGTTGACAATTTTTTCCCATCATAACCATTGGGTAGGCAGGTAAGTCGGTACTAATAATTTGCACTTTTAAAAATATCTTTGTCCCAGTCTCTCACATTTCATTTGTGATTAAATCTAAAAAGGAAAGATGCAATGTATCCTCAACTTCATTTTTTTTTAAGAACACCAAAAACCATACCCAATTTACAAAAAACAAGAGGCCTACTGATAGTGCTGATACTGCAGATATTGATCTCTTTCCGACAATCGTAGTGGCAACATCGATAGATAATCTAACTATTCATTGTATCGGATATAAAAAAAAACTCACGTTTCTTACCATGTGCTCCCTATTTTAAAAACACGATAATAATGGTGACCGGCAAATTGCTTAGCATAACATACGGGGTAACTCCGCATATTTATAAGTATAAGTAAGTATATTATGAGACACAGTTATGAAGAAGCATACTTAGGCCTGGTTCCCACTATGCCGGATCCGGGAATTTTGCCGGATCCGGTAAGGGTAGTGGCTGTACAATTTATATGAAGCTGTTCACATTATGCGGTGTGAACAGCGTCATAAGCCACTAGCCTTACCGGCATCCGGCAAATTCCCCGGTCCGGCATAGTGGGAACGGGGCCTTAGTTAGCAATGTCTACCGTATTTTCACATGGAACCCTGTCGTTGTCAAGATTGTCAAATAAGCTAGTATGCGATAATTGTAATCGTGATTGCCATTGCAATAGAACAACATAGTAAATAAATATCAGAGGACAATTTCAAACAAATTGACCTAGCCCTAAACTAAGCTCTAATAGGCTTGTACCTATGGGTACTAGACAACGATAAACATACATAGGAATAATACTTAAATACATAGAAAACATCCAAGACAAAAACAAATACTCGCGCTCATCACACAAAATATTACTGGGAATCGAACCCAGGGCCGTTAGCTCCGTAGGCAGGGTCACTACCAACTAGGCTAACGCGTCCTACATGCTACTTAGTTGAAAACCGTCACTTTCTGAGACCCTTTTCTCGAAGCCCACTGGACCAATAATATTAGTTTAATCAATACAAAAGTCTACTAGTAAAATGGGTGTTTCAGAAAACTCACATAAACCGAAGCGAAGCGAGAGCGTTTCGCTAGTAATTACTAAGTCATCAACATAATAGCCAACCACACAAAAACTTTAGCGTTTCTTTGATAAAAAGAAAACAAAAACAGAATTTAGTGAGACTGGTTAGTAACACAGCGTCAAAGGCCAAAATAAATCAAATAAAACAAGGAATGGATAAAAATGCAATAAAACTATGTCCGTGACCGGTCGCCGCATCCCAATTATTGCAACAAGGCAAAGATCGTGAGTTATTGTCTGCTAAACAAATTAAACTTAGCATTCGTTTTATACATAAATTTCATCCGCGGATATTCGTTAAAAAATCTTCTACTACGTGCATATGTTATATTGTTTTATACAGGTATTTTTATTTTCAAGGCAGCGACAAATTGATGTAAGTTTTTATATACAATAAATCGCGGTGTAAAAGCCTTTGTTTGTGTGTTTTTTTGCATAAAAAGGTACAGAATGTGCTCCTGCATGAAATGCCAAAACGACGTACTTAACGGTAAAAAACAAATGAAGACACGTTCATCTGGTTTTTACACCGCGAATATCTTTACCTGTTTGTTAGTTTGTCAGTGTCAGTGTATTTGTAGTTTGTCTTAGTTCAAAACTTGCAATATTGCAATCGGTGTTATCATTTGCCTTATATATGTCATTCCAAAAAATAATACGGTATTAATAACCATAACAAGTTTAAAAAACAACATGAAATACCTCTTTTTATCTTGTTCATTTAATAATTTCGAATGGCTATGAATCCTATTTGCAAATGTAATCTATAAATTCAGACCTGTGAAATTACGAAGTATGACAAAGAATCGTCAAACCTATACAATATTCTTGTTAAACCAAGTATTGATAAATCTTAGTTCAACGCTTTGTAGCAGAACTCGAACCGCGGGGCCCTTTGCTTGGCATAATATTCTTGTTCCTAATGATTATTTCGCATAACTATAATTTCGTATAATTGTGTTTTTGCTGAAACAATGACATTTTTCAAATCATTCAAATATTCATCATTAGGTTAGGTTAGCTTTGTATTTTAAAATAAAAAATATGCCACGTAATACATTAGGAACAATAATATTATGCGAATTAATATAGACCCCTCAAAACCACAATCCGAATGTAAATAGTAGTTTTAACCGCTACTCTGCCGCATGAGTGCTGATCGCTGGAGGTGTTAACACATAAATTGTAGGCTAGTTGGTCGGCTCTGCTTACCATCATGTCGAAGCTAATTTTACAAACCACTGCCCTAGTTTTAGACGTCTACACGTATTCTTGATTAGATGATCATGATTCATTGAAATAAACTAAACTAAATACTAAATATTTGTAAGCAACCGTAGTATTAAATACCTAGTTTTAGCCCTCTTATTTTTCTATGCCCTTGCAGGGCGTCACATGTATACCTGATTATTTATATACCCTTCACCTGTAAACTGTACTGTGAGTACTGTGACATGCAATAAACTTTTTCTACTTTATTCTATTCTATTTATTATACTCGTAGGAGATACAATAAAACTAGGTTTTATCTACAGACGTAATCTTACTTATTTCTGGATGTTAGTTTATATTATTTCGACTTCCACTGTTCAACGTCACAAGCAATCGATGTGAAATTTGGTACAACAATCGTTTTTAGCCCGGTAACGTAAAAAATAGGTCAAGAGCGAGTCGGACTCACACACGGAGGGTTCTGTACCGCCTCATAGTAGGTATTATATTTCGATTCGAATTCTATTTCGAATCGAATTAGCGCAAACCCAGCTCACACTTAACCATTTTTTATTATTTGATATTTTTCTTCAGGTTTTTTTACTATAGTCATACCAAATTTGACGCTTCTACTTACGTTTTACCGTTTTTACACCAAAAATAAAATCATGTTTAAAAAAGTTTCTTATATGGGATCCTTTATTATTTCACTTTCTTTAATTAATCAGTAAATCCGCCGTAACATCACATATTCTGAAAAAATAATAACAAACAGCTGTATCTTTTGAACCGTAATAGATAGATTACGGTTCAAAAGATACAGCTGTTTATAGTTAGGACGGAAGGACGGACAACGGACATCGCAGGCATATTAATAGGTTCTCGTCTCTTCAGGTACGGAACTCGGTAGATTACCTAAATTACATAAGATTAGTCGTGATGTCGCACAAAACGTCATTTAGGAATTTGTAAGCGTCATAATGTCGTGTTAATACTACGATACAGATCTTATTAAACGAGCCTACGCTACAGATAAGATAAGAAAACGCATTGCAGTCAATTACTCATGAAACCGCACGATTGAAATCTGGTCGCGTACGGATAGCCCGTACCCTGCTACGCGTAGTCGGTTACGCGTGTCCTGGGACGCTCTATCCGTACCTGCAGCGACGCGTACACATTTGGAGCACGCGTGCCGCGCGAACTGACTCGCGCGCGAGCCGCCGGCTGTCGGTCTTTTGGTCGCGCGTCAAAGAAGACGCGCTCGTTCTTGTTCAGCTCGCGTTGAGGTTCGTGGCAGTCCGTACAGGAGCTGTACGCGTAAACACACGCGTAACCGACTACGCGTAGCAGGGTACGCGCTATCCGTACGCAGCTTTAGATTTGTACGTCATGTAGGTACCATAAGACCCTCATGAACGAGGTTATGTCACGTCTCGAAAAAAAACAGAAGACAATCTCACTCAGATCTCGTCCCAAACTATGCTCTAGGCATCTACTATGCGTTCTAGACTACGATCAACCAACTTAATTATATATATGCCCATACCGGGAATCGAACTTGTTACTACTTAAACTCGCCGCTGCGATTTCGCTCGTTCGTCTGACCGACCGCCGTTTTTAGACAATAACACCCCTGACACATTGCACAACCATGAAGTTTCTGAATATTGACATTGACAGCAGTAAAACAATGCTGTTATATTATTACTATTATTTACACGAAACAAATAAGTATAGCATATGTCAATATTCTATGGCTGACTTAGTTCCATAGTAGGTATCCCAGAAATTAATTCATTGACTACACACGCCCAAATTGTTTTTTAATTGAAGCTATCTATACGTCACTTATCTTTAAATATTAATTACGCTCGGCAACGAGATATCATAATATTATTACTGTGATTATAATATTAAAATGTTGGTCGGAGTAGGTACAGCAGATACCTATCTCCTTTCCAAAATCAAATGTAATTTTACACTGTGAGAAGGAAATAACTTTTTACAGTTGTTTTATCTCTTGAAAGCGGGTGGGCCATACTTGGACTTGAAACCTTGTAACGCGTATAGACAAGCACACTACGGCGACGCCTAGCGCTGACAGCTACGCAATCAGAGACGGTAAAATTTAAACTTTAGGAGCTTGCAAAGTAAATCAAAACGGTATTAAATAAATATATCCTAGCGGCTCCACCATGCTCAATTCTACCTGTCCCTAGCCTGTGTGTGTTTGCACTCGACTGTACCTGTTTGTATTATTTGTTTGCAGTTTGTACCTTTTATCTCGTATTATTTTATTTTGCAATTTGTGACCTATAAATTTGAACTTAAGGAGCGTAAAATATAATCAAAACGGTACTTAATAATTTATTACACTCTAAAAAAATACAAGTACTGGAACAAACTTGTACAGTAACGTTGATAAATAACGATGTTATATTAATGTTAACAACTGTCTTTATTACCATTTAAGTGGTTTTAAAATGAAATAAACTGTTAATGTCATAACAAGAGTAATGGGCCATCATTTCCAGTTCAAGATTTCTTTTATTCATACGATATCACGTCAGGCCATTTCTACCCTCCTTCCTAAACCCAATAAGCAGTATCTTAAACTAGCTTCTGCCCGCGACTTCGTTCGCGTAGAATTAGTAATTTTGCCATCCCACGGGAACACTGATTTATTTCGGGATTCAAGGTAGCCTATATGCAGTGTATAGGGTGACGGCACCAATGATGGACACTTTCAGCTGACCGACACCAGTAATGGACACTTCACTCTTAATTCAAATTCCATACGGTCCTAAATCGATTGTTGCAAAATAAATGAATAACCCTTATCTTCTGTACAATAAGAATCAAGTGTCCATCATTGGTCCTTTCCATTACTGGTTCCATCACCCTAAGCAAACTCTATTCTAAATTATATCCAACCAAATTCGTCCATCCGTTTTAGCGAAGAAGCAACAAACTCACGTACGCATAACCTTTCGCATTGATATTATATGTAGGATAGGATGTAAATAGGTACATCCAGCACACACAATCGCTCCGGCCGAAATCATAGTCGATAAAAATACCATCGGTGCGTGAGTCCGACTCGCACTTGACCGGTTTTCAGTATTTGACGCTTGCGTATTTTACCGTTATAACGATACAATAAAAAAAATGGTTCGCAGTTTTTTTTAATCTTAATTTTGTATAGAATAATATAAACTGACAATATCCCAAAAAAAGCAAGTAGGACGAAGTTCTTCGATCAATGAGCGCGAGCGGGCTTTGCCGCTTCTACTTACACCCTCGGCGTCCGCGACACGCTGCGAAGAACTTTGTCGCTGTATATTATACTTTCATGTATAAACTAAAGTCGCACAATTTCACACTGAACAAATTTTACGATTTAGATGTTAATACGTAATGTATATTATAGTAGATGTAAGGGCCCAATTAGTTTTTAATTCTAAAGTTGAATAGGTAACAAAGAAAAGTTAGGGTATTTAATTTTTTACATGTTTAATTTTCGGTACTGGGTGGTCAAGAAATAACTTAACCTTACTAAGCCTCTTCGGACTCCGGATGGTCAAAAAAAAAACTTTACCCTAACCTAACCAACTGTGCTTACTCCCAGTACATTATAGCTATTATCATAGCTTATAGCTATTAGTTTATTTAACTTCGATACATACCTCTATCCCCCATTTCAACTACTTAGGAATATTTTTTCAAAATCGCCAAAATATTTTTTTTTTAATAACCCCAATTTTAACGTTTATAACTACAAAAATGACGAACTCTCATATAAAATTCTACATCCCCCTTTTATCCCTTAGGGGTAGTTTTTCCAAAATCGCTGTAAGCTATAAATTTTATTTTTATTAGTCTATATACCAATTTTCACGTATGTATCTAACTTCACAAAATGAATGCGTTTTTGAACGGTTTTTTGTTTTTTAAAACATTTATTTTATTTTTGACTTTTTAGAGATCATAATAAGCTTATGTTCCTAGTCCCACTTCTTAGTTGACATGAAACTTTAAGACATTTCACGATCACCGCCAGCAACGCCGCGGGGAAGTCATAGTCATATTTAAACAATTAAATGTCCTTCGTTGTAGTCGCTTAACTATCTTAATCGAGATATCTTATCACCACCCTTGAAAAAAGTATCGTTGAGGAGTTCCGGTGGCCATCTGTGGTCTTCATCATCAGTGCCATTTCACCAAATGATACTTTCTGAATGCAAATGCTAGATTTGTAACTAAAAATACTAAAATCGCTATATGTTTGCCTACAATATTTGAAGAGTTCCCTCAATTCCTCACTGATCCCCTTAAAAAATTACCCTTTAGGGTTAATAATATTGAGCAGGATTAGTAGGATACTCGTATTAGTAGGATTAGTGGATAAAAGCTTTTAGTCTTCGTCCGCTTAGATTTCGATTATAGTTATTCCCTCGGGAACTTTTAAATTTTCCGGGATGAAAAGTAGCCTATGTGTTATTCCAGGGTATAAGCTATCTCCATTCCAAATTTCATCCAAATCCGTCCAGCCGTTGCAGCGTGAAGAGGTAACAAACACACACACACACACACACACAAACTTTCGCATTTATAATATTAGTAAGATAAGATTCAATCACCAAAGCAGATCCAATTCTATTTTGTCAGTAATAAGGTTGATATTACTACAGGATGTTTACCTTAGTTACTGCGTTTTGGCTTAGGACGACAGATTTAATAATGTAATGTTTTGTTCAATAAATATTCTATAAATAAAAACACCCGATAAAAGGCGAACCCTTTCTTAGGCCGCATTTACACTTATAAGCTATTGTTGTAAGTTTGAAACAAAGCTATATGCAAGACAGGGATGTAGATATTTCCCACTCACTCTTACCCATAGTTGCGTCTCAAAACTTACAGCAATAACTTTGCAAGTGTAAAGCCTTAGAGCTGATATTTCTTAAATGGCCCAACCGATTGTAATGAAACAATGTTTAGCTACACCCAAACATACTTAAAAGACCAAACATAGTAGACCTGCTAAGTTTCAGACATTTTAAAGGGACAATGCTATTACATATCTCCGTCCCGTTCACTGCCTGAAACTTAGCAAGTTTTAATATCTCATAAGACAGCCTCCGATCTAAGTCGTAATGATGAATAATAATGATTTCCATAAAAGTCTAATGAATTTCTTGGTGGAGAGGCGCGTTTTCAAAATAAACAAGCTCAATAGAGCACTTAAAAGTTTAACTTATAGGTCAAGTCAATCCAACAATGATTGAAAACAAAAAAATACTTGTATGAGATTGAATATCAGTTAAATCGTGGTATAAAATCTTGACGTTACATGTAACACTTTTCCCGGTTTTATTTCACTTAACCGAAACCGACATAGATTGTCTCTTTTTTGCAAAATTATCCTAGCGGCTCCACCATCGGCTCTATTCTACCTGTCCCTGTCCTGTATGCGTTTGTGCACGTATGTGTGTAAGTGTACCTCTTATCTTATCGAGATTGTTTTTTCCCACACGTTCATGCAGAACCCCCACTGCTCGAGTAGTGTAATTGTTGCAAAAGTGACGTAACCACGGCGATCGGTTTTTCTGGCGACCCTCACCTTAAGAACGAGGTGTTATTTGGAGTTATTATCTTAAAAACGGCTTGTTTTCGACCGGTCAATCGGTCGACGTGTTTTAAGCTACCTAAGTAATAATATACGCCCTAAAATATTATTACAGCAGATCTAGATGTTTATAAGGCAAAACTTTATCGCTATCCGATGGTGAGGAACTATAGTCGACGCCCACTTATAAAATTTTCCTTTCTTGTTTCTTTATTTTTTCTTTTAATGATCTCACTTACTCTCATCACACTTCGGCATTTTAAACAAGAACAAATGATATTATTATTCGAAATTTACTGATATCACGGAATAGGTATTACGCAAGTTTACGCAACGTTGCGAAATAGCGAAGCACTAAATTGTGATTGATGGGCACCGGGTCGGAGCAGCTCGATCTATCCTACAGATTTGTGTTTTTTTATATCTCTTAATTAAGTGCAAAATAGCGAGTAGATAGTGAAACTGCATGTATTACTTTTAAGTATTATTATGTTATTATGATTGAAAAAATGACCTTCTGCTGGAGTTTCATGCGGCGCTTCTTCTCCGCAATGATGGTCTTGTCCGAAGCGCTGGTAGATTCACTCAATGTTACCGACGTGTAAAAGAGCCCTCATGTGGCCTTTTTACTGAATAAATACATATTTTAAATTTTGAATTTTGTGGATATATGCTAATATCGAAAACGAAGCCTAAGAATAACAACATAGTGGTCAATAACACGTTTGTCGAGTTGTATTGTAAAACGAGTTGATTGAGAGAATCACCAGACTGCTTTTTTTTTAGATTTTTTTCGCGTGCCCTTGCCCATACACTTACCGACGTAAATGGCTAACACCCATATTCACAAACAATACTTAAGGGATCCTTCACTGAGTAAACGCAATGCGTTCAATACAGCTTTGTGATTGGTCCTTTTTGATCGACCTTTTGTTTATGAGACAATTTGAAACTTGTGCGTTCGTGAGCACTGTGAGACCTCATAGTGCCGTTTGTGAATGCGGGTGTAAGTTTAGATCTAACTGGACCTTTGTATAGGTTTTGCCATAAGTCAGCATTTCTGCTGACATGTCAAGATTTCGACCAATCAACAAAATGCACATAAATACAACAAAAATAACAATGAAAGGAAAAACATTTTTGCGTTCTGAAAAGTTTACGGTTCCAGCCATGTAGAAATGATGACTTCCAATAATTAGGTAAACAAAGTTTTATGAAACCGGTCAAGTGCGAGTCGGACTCGCGCACGAAGAGTTCCGTACCATTATCTATAAAAAAAACACGTTTGTTGTATGTGAGCCCCCCTTAAATATTTATTTTATTCTGTTTTTAGTATTTGTTGTTACAGCAGCAACAGAAATACATCATCTGTGAAAATTGCAACTGTCTAACTAACACGGTTTATGAGATATAGCCTGGTGACAGACAGACGGACAGCAGAGTCTTAGTAATAGGGTCCCGTTTTTAACCTTTTGGTACGGAACCCTAAAAAGAAACCCCTATCTATTACGGTTCAAAAGATACAGCTGTTTAAAGTTAGGACGGACGGTAGCACGGACGGATGGACGGACAGCATATTTTTATTTATAGGATTCCTACCCTAGGAACCCAAAAAACTTGTCTCTAAAATGTCTCTAAGCGCCGGTTATTTGGTGAAAGGAGAACAGTTCCTATCAACACCGACGACATTTTGTCATACCGGTTCGCATCAACAATTCGATCATACATAATACATAATACCCAAATTACCTTACAATTTCGCTTACACGTCTATACATGAGATGCAAGTGAATGCTAATCGAAGTTTCGAGAAGTAACCCGACCGGTTGCGGCTATGTGCTATGAATGTCAAACGAGTGTGTTTATTTACAAGTCAAGGGAATTTATTAGCGTACCACGTTGGAACTCTGTCGCAATAAAGTGACGTTTTTAAAAGCCATGGGTGAGGACCAAAAAGTTGGACCATAGTTACGCGTAGTTAACAATATAAACGACGAAGTCGAAAAAAGTTCCGTTGTGCGACGAAAAGTATTCCTACAATTGTATGGCTAATTTTCGAGTCACAACGGAAAAGTTTCATAGAAAATTTAATTGAGTGAGTTAGCATATGCCCCACTTTTTGGACCTTACCCCCATACATTTCAAATTCGCTCAGGTTCAACTTGTCCATATTCCCATTTCGCCCACATTCTCATCTCGGCCACATTCCCAACTCGTCCACATACCAATCCCAAATTGTCCACTTCCTATCTCGTCCATATTCCCAACTCGTCCTCATTCCGAACTCGTCCGCATTTCCGATTAGTCTACATTCCCAACTCGTCCTCATTCCTAACTCGTCTGCAACCTAACTTAGGACTGTAGGGTTGTTTGATATCAATTCTAACACTCGGTTGTTCACTAGTTGTTGGGAATGTGAATTGTGAACGAAATGGGAATGTGGACGAGATGGGAATGTGGACGAGTTGGGAATGTGAACGAAATGGGAATTTGGACGAAATGGGCATGTGGACGAGATGGGAATGTGGACTAGATGGGAATGTGGCCGAGATGAGAATGTGGACGCGATGGGAATATGGACAAAGTGAACCTGAGCGTTCAAATTTAAGTGATGAGTGTTGACATTGCGACAGAGTTTTACGTTGGTACGCGAATACCTTCTGACTGCAAATGCCTGAGGTATCTAAATCCCTATAAATAATTGGAAACTGTGCAGGAATGGTGCAATCAATAGATTTGTTTCTCGAGCTTTTTAACTGACTATCATAAATAGCTCGATGAACATCTCAGTCATACGTCCTCCTCTTGAATTACCTTTACTATTTGAAAACGTGTACTACATCGTACAAATAAACGTGAACGTGTGTTTTACGGATATCCTTCCATAGCACGAAGCTGTCAGACTGGAGCGTCGAGCGCCTACGTCAATAGCGGCCTTTACACGTAAAGTTCGGACCGCGGGAAACGCCACGCGCCGTTCCAATCTTCGTTCCGAACCGTACATTTTTTACTGTTTTACTATTACAGTTTCATTTACACGTACGGTTCGGAACGAAGATTGGAACGGCGCGTGGCGTTTCCCGCGGTCCGAACTTTAGGTACTTGTGCAGGCCGCTAATTCCATTCTTTTTGTCAGTTTTCGAATATTGTTTACGTTAGTTTTAAGCAACTTGTCTAGCCTCACAGTGTTTTTTGAGCTTATTCGTTACAAACATACGAAAATACAACAAATCTTACCTCTTTATAATGTTATAAGTGTAGATGTAGATGATACAAAATGACAACTTCAAAGTGCGTGCTAGGAAATTTAAGTACTTAAAACGGACACGAGGGCGCAGATTTATTCACCATTTACATTTTCTCGATGACGATACGTTAATGTTACTTACTTGATAGAAGGAAAATGTTTATGTTCGAGGTACCCTTACCACGATTTACAATAACCGTACTCGTTCGTTCGAGTTGAATGCTCTGTCCCTTGCACTCTATATACTCTATAACAATACAGTAAGGGACAGACCATTCGACTCGCTAGCGAGTACGGTAATTGTACCTCATGGTAAGTAAGGGATATGATGCCTACCTTAAGATAAGGCTGTCTGGATTACTAACGTTAAGGTACCCCAGACAAGATGCTTCACGCTAACGTGAACGATTTTCGAAAACGTTCAAGATGTATAGAATTGACATAAGCAGCGCTCCACGCGACCTTCCGGTATCTTATGTAAATCTTATTTATTTATTATTTATTTATTTATAATCAAGTATAATCTTCACAGCATTACAGTAAAACAATAATATTTAGTGCATAAAATGGGAATAATCTATCCCTTCATGACTTATCTATTTCCTCACAGAATCCGAGACATTCACGAGATATAACCACCCACCGACTGTCAAACAGATCACGCTCCGGTGCTGACAGCAGAAGTGCATTAAGCATTCGTAGTGCCCGAACATTTAGAGAATTCCTATGTGACACTGTTCTTACTTTTGGGACTGCAAGAAGACTATGGGTGCGCGGTCTTAGATGATTTTTAGGGACAAACGGGACCGACAGCCTTACAAGTTGCGTCACAAGTTCAGGACAGTCCGCGACTTATATATTTTCGATAACGAACGTACGTTAAATGCATCTTGTGAATCTTGTCTATGGCTACAGTCCAACATAAAACTCTCTACAATCGCTAAATATAAGCGACTACGCAAATTTAGTTAAAAAACTGTTTTATTTTGTCGTTCCGAAGGTCAAATACGTTGATTAGTCGACCTTCTGACTGCAGCTAATCGCTCAATTAGAATGGAGGCTTTTTGTGCGGGCTTCAGTTTTTACTGATCATGCGCTGCCCTGCTAAAACAAATGGCGGTATCTCAGGCAAAAGTCCTGTAGCAAAAGGAACCTCATGACTAGCGGAGAAGGATTGAATCTGCTTTGTCTATTGAATTTGAAATAACACCTTTTGGTTTATGAGCACAGTGCGGCGAGCGTGAAAATAACCTAGTCAAGTGTTGAGGTGACCTGTAAATGCACAGTGAATGCATCTAAATTATGAAATAAACGTTATACAATATTCGAAAACTTTTATAGATTCTTTATGCAAATTAGCGCTGAAACTAATTCATCGAATTAATCGAGTGCATTATTTTCAAGTGAGTAAATAATCGAATGTCGTGAACGATATGAACGTGTAAATGCAACTGTAATGGTAAAATAGTAAAAAAAAAACGGTTCGGAACGAAGATTGAAACGGCGCGTGGCGTTTCCCGCGGTCCGAACTTTACGTGTGCAGGCCGCTATTAAATCACGCCTGTTTCACAGAGGGGTAGGCAGGCACTTCTTTCCACCTGCTTCGATCCTGACAAATCCGCACCGCACCGGTTTTTATAAATTTTATTGAAGGCGGGTGTGTATCACGATTGATGGTTTGGACGTGAAAAGATACGCAATCATGTAACGCTCCGTGTCTGATAAGATAGATTAGATTCCGTAGATTAATTCTTTAGAACGCAACAGCTGCTCGGATATTGGTGGAAATTACTGGCGGTACAATATTGTCACAGTATAATAAAACAAGTAGGACATCTTCGAGCAAGGGTAGAATAGAATAGAATAGAATAGAAATAGTTTTATTAAATAGTGTAGATGCACGTGCACGTTGTCGTTGAGCGCGTAGCTGTCGTCGCTAAGCGTCGCCGTATATCTATACGCATTACAACTACAAGTACAGCTCACCCGCTTTCGTAGGATAAAATTGAATCTATCTTTTTAAGCTCGCATAAAATCAAGACACTTAATTCACAACAATCACATCCTACCTTAACTATTTAGCGACAAGACCGGCAGTTGTTTAACTGCATAATTTTTGTAAAAAAAATGTTTTTATTGTATTGTATCCTGTAAAAAGAAACCAATTATTTGAACTGTAGAATCCCGATGAGCATTTATAATAGAAATGTGGACGCAATTGCAAAAACCAAGGCCGCTCGCCGTGACCTCGTGTTCGCGCTCCATTTGTACCGTATTGTTATTGTCCCCAAGCAATAACTTAACTTATTACTGCTTGCTTCTCTTAACTAGCTAAACAATCGACGGACGAATTAACTGGCGAGTTTAAGTTGTCCCGTCAGAGCTACAAACAGCATTGAAGGGCGTGTAGTCTCTATTAGGTAGCTTACTTTCGATCTTTCGTTTCACAAGAAGTTTCCAGGATAATATTTCGACATTGTTATTGTCCCCAGCTAATTATTTTTTTCTCTTAATCAAAGAGCTTGATCGTAACATGATCATGTCGCTCCATATTACAGCAAACAGATACGGCCTATTGGTTATCGCTAATTTAGCCGGCTTCAATAGCGCCCAGGCCTCATGCGACAAGGGGAAGGCTAAGGCGCTATTACAGCCACCCATAAGGTAAAACAAGTCTGTAGTGATGCTAATTTGGCTTCTAAATTACTCGTTTCGGACACACTCCATCAAAATATGGTACACATCTTCACACTAAGCAATTTGGGGATGGTGTTTTTCGCATCATATGTCCAAATTTGTTTAATGGAACGTGTCCGGACAACAGTCTCATGGCTGTTAGTCCTCAACTAAATTACTACTAATTTATTTTAGGTTTCATGGTGGCACTGGTGACGCAATAACTAAAGTTGTTGACTTGCACGCTTCGGCCTAAAATGCAGATATCGCAGCGCCAGTTTTGACTTGACATTGAAACAGTTTTCCCGAAGATGACCTCTTGACAGGTCGAATCCGTCATTCTATTCGATCTGCCCCCATTTTTCTATTCTTTTTTTTTATATTTTCCATGTATTCAATTTGTAACGGTAAAGGGCTGGAGAGAAAGTTGAGAGGGAATGGACCATGTCCGTAGAACATAAGGTCATTCAAAACCCATTTCGAGAAACGATTTATAGACCCATATTCAACTGTCAGATTATAAAACTGACATGTTTTACACGCTATTCGTATTTTGGTATTTGATATTTTTTTTGACCTTTTAGGTTTCTGAAATATAAAAAATCCGTTGCAAAATATTTACTTTAAAAAATAGGTCAGTCCTAAAGCCACGGTCTTTTAGACAATAAAATATTTTTTTGTAAACACTAACTAGGGGTAATTTTTGTTACATCCAATTACTTTCAATTACCTTCAGAATAATTAAATTTCGACGTAACAAATCCGTACACGACGTAAACTCATTTACCTCATAGATTTTGCTACGACAAGGTTTTAAGTGACGCGAATTGTCCTTGACGGTATGGCTCATAAAAACTATGTCGTTTTCCTTTCCGCCGGCGCGAGGAAACGTTCCATATATCGTTTGACACAATTTGACGCGCGAAGGCCGACGAACAATGTGCCATAAATCTGCGCATACGCCGACTCATCATCGGCGCAGCTCGATCTCACGTGTGGAGCTTACTATTACTACTAGCTAGTCTTGAACGAATTGATTGGCTATTATACGTATACTTTATTTTTATTTTTGAGAGCGTTGAGGATACAGTGCTAAAGGACATGCAGGAGTGTCAGGCATCCGAGGACGATGTCGAGGACAGAGCGAAGTGGAGAAGAAAGATAAGGAAAGCTGACCCCACCACCATGTGGGATTACTAATAGCTAGGAAGAGAGAGAGAGAACGTTGAGGATTAGGAACAGTGTAATACGAGAACGTCGTGGTTTAAAAGAAGATGTGACAAGGATTAATAAAGAAATACTCAAGTGGTTTGGTCATGAGAGATGGTCGTTTGATGATGGAGAGAACGAAAGAAGTGAGATTAAGAAAATAGATATATGACGCAAGAGTAAATGGGAATGTTGAAAGGGGAAGGCCAAAGTGGACGGTCCACGATCAGATCGGGGATAAAAAAAAGGCCAGGTTATAATACCCTAAACCGCCGCACATGTACCTATGAAGAGACTTATGAGTATGGAGGAAGCGAGGGAGGTTTGGATCGTAGCAAGTGGGAGGAAATTGTCTCTGCCTACACCTACGGGAAATAGGCGTGTTTTTTTTAATGGTATATGAGGCAAACGTGCAAACGGGTCGCCTGATGGTAAGCGATCACCATCACCCATAGACACCTGCAGCACCAGAGGAGTCACAGGTGCTTTGCCGGCCTTTCAAATGACGCTGAGTACGCTCTTTTCTTGAAGGTTTGAGGGTCGCAACGGTCCGGAAATACCGCAGGCGACAGACCATTCCACAGTTTAGTTGTGCGAGGCAGGAAATTCCGAGTGAAACGCACAGTTGTGGACTGCCAACCATCTAAATGATGGTGTTGGAGATTGGTGATTGTATGTATGTATACTTTTTCTCCTGTGGCCGTAATCATAATGCTAAACGCTATCGAAAACGATTTTCGAAAACTGTCGAAGTGTATGGAACTGACAAGCGTTTGACACGACCGTCTGACAGCCTACGTCAATCCTATACATTTTGGTTAAACGACAACGAATTCCGAATACATCGTCTAGGGCCTCAGGGCGATTACAATGCTAGCTCATTACAGTGAGTGTAAAACGCCTCTTAAATTTTACAGTAAGTTTGGTGTGGCAATGACCATATACAATCCTTTATCACTACCCATGCAGCACTATCACGGTTTGACATACATCCCCGTAACCGGGCGCCGACAGAATGATAAATTGCCCTCGCAATCTCTCCGATAACATACTTCTATTTATTTATAAACGTTCATGTGCGAAGTTAAACCTTAAAGTGTGAAACTTTGTTAATTTACCGAATATAATTTTGCGCGAACCAAGTGTAGGATGACGGGACTAGTAATGGACAAGGACCAATGATGGACACTTGATTCTTATTTGCAACAATCAATTTACGACCTTATGAAATTTGAATTAAGAGTTAAGTGTTCATTACTGGTACCTGTCAGCTAAAGTGTCCAACACTGGTGCCATCACCCTAGTGTCTAAGAGAAATATGTTGTCCCAATTTACAGTTAAATGTATCTTTACACTAAACAGAATCCACTGTCCACTAAAATTGCTGCTACATGCTGAGTGGCCAATTTTCGATAATCCTATTATGCTCAGATAAAGTTTAAAACATTTTCTATGCTTATCTGTTATGGTAGCACTTCACTTGGCCATGTTTGCCAAATATTGATCTTACATCTCTTTCGTTTGACATACTGATTGAAAAAGATGCAACGATAATATTTGACAAATAACAACCAAGTGAAGTGCCACCTTTAGATATGACTAAAGAAGACTGGGCCTCTATTCCACTTGGTAAAAACATATTGCCTTGGTATTTCGTATTGATTTTAACTCTGCCGCCATTACTATCAAGCACCTATAAATACACAATCGTAACGTTGACAATGTGATAACATGTCCAAAGCAATATGGTTTTACCGAGATGAATCCTGCGGGCCGATTATGGTCGTGTTTATCGACGTAGATAAAACATCTGTCACTTTCTGACCAGTATGTAAGTGCGAGAATGATGGAAGCTTTATCCACCGCGATAAAGTCGACCATAATACGGGCCCAGGCCCAATTCTATGGCTTTTGACAAGATGCATTGCGAGAACGTTATCTTTATCGAAAATGTATAGGATTGACGAGGTCTTATAGCCAGCAAAAGCGAAGCGTGTTCAGGTCTGTACAAATACTTATTATGTATATCTTGTCTGAGTTGTGTCTCAAGACATAGTAAGAAAAAAGGTACCTAATCAATCATTTTATCTAATTTCATTTTATCGATTGTATCATTTCATCGAACGCTCTTTTCTGCAGAAACCATGATGTTTTCAGGATATATTAAACATTAATGACCTACGTAGGTTAAGCTAGGTCACATAAAGCTGCAAAAAAAAATGTCATGCGGCGAGAGATGCCTTTCGATGAAGTGAAAATTCTGCGTAATAAGTAGGTACGTTGAAAGGTCACACATATTCAACGTTAAGTACAGTCACCCAATAAAAATGTTGAGCATACTTACAACCTTGTCATTGTGAATGTCATTTTCATTGTCATGTGTGTCATTTTATGTTCTGTTTGAAGTTTACTATGACAACGCACTAAAGTGCTTAACATTTTCATTGGGGTACTGTACGTCAGTAAACGTCAAGTAATACACAATAGTCCTGACGTGACTAGAAATGGACATATTAACTAAGATCCCATTCCTCAGATTCAAATCGGATACTTTAACCAAAGCGCTATTGTTTGCAGCGCTACCAGTGACGCGATTGGTTTAAACATGAAACGAATAGAAACGCTAGTTAGAGTAGTGCATCTTGGCAGGGCCCTCTGGGGCCGTAGCCAAGATGCAAACGCTACTTCCTTTTTCTTTTCTATCACTCAAAATGTATGGGCTGACATTTGACCACGTGGTTTATCGCAACGCACGAGAATGTCATCCCATACATTTTGAGTGATAGAAAAGAAAAACGTTAGTAGCCTTTGTATCTTAACATATAAATTACAAAATAGAGATACAGTATTTTTCTCTGCGCGAATGCGCGTATCGATAATTGAGGCTAGCTAGACAAGTTTTAACGCTACCGTAAACGATTTTCGAAATCTGTCAAAATATATGGAATTGACGTAGGCGCTCGACGCGACAGCTTACGTCAGTCCCATACCTACATTTTTGATATCGATAACGAACGCCTAATGCTTCTTGTCTAGGGCCTAAGCTATAGAATATAGATATTATAGATGAACACTAATACATTGATATAGTCAACTTAATTAAAAGAAGTACGTCATGTAAGTTTGCTTTTACTTTTATTTAATTTCCGAGACGAGTAAATAGGTGAGTTACCTGACGCCGGCGCCCGCGCCGGTACGTCATCAGCCAGTGGTCCTCAACATTTTTACAATGTATGGTCATATGAAAATTAGATTATTCTTAATTTATAACATTTTATATTTATATGTTTTATATGTATAAAGCAAATAAAAAACGTCACATTAAAAAAAAAAAAAAAACTTGTAGGTCTTTGACATTTTGTTTAAACTTTAATGTTTTCGTTGCAATTCAAAATAGACGAAATTAGTTTACTGTTTTAAATTGTCTATTGTAAAATATTTTTTTAACTTGGAATAAGTATCATGCGTTTCCTCAATCCTTATTATGCTTCACAACACATCGAATCTAAACATATACTCGCTTGTGCAAACCCAAATAAAGTTAAATAAATATTAAATTAAATACTCAAGATATACTTTTGGTTTATCTCACAAGAATAGAATAGACAGTGACAAAAGAAAAAAAGTCATCCTAATGTTGCCAACTCCTGCTGTAAGCATCCGTTATCAGCTACATATCTACACTTGACACATATACATTATATTTGTTTTATATATGTTACGTACAGAGCCAACAATCATTTATCGTGACAGAGTGTTTTGCATGCTCGTGACCGAAGCGAATCAAAGTTTTCATTGTGTGTGTTACTGTGTTAGTGTGTTATGTCATGGATAAGTTACAAGGATTTTAATATAGTTATTTACCAGTATTATTATGTCGGTAGGTGTGCGAAACGGGTTGTCCGATGTAGTACAACCTTTTATAGTAAGTAATAAATTACTTATTAAATAAACGCATCATCATATGTTCTGTAATTGCTAGTCCTTTTTATTTTCCCCCTAGGTACGTTTTTAGGGCAATGCAAAGTCAGGTAAATTTAAGCTCTGTCCTTTTCTTTCACGTGACAAAAACAAGGAAAGCGATAACTTTAAGTGGTGGACAAAATTTATGTGATGATTGTGAATGACGACCCATATGTAACTGTACGTCTTTTGCGTAATTTTGTTTTCATTGAAAATTGAACCAGAATTAAAAGGCCACGAAGTCCCAAAGTGTTAAAATCTATGACACGAAAATACATTATATCTACTATCTTAGCTCTATTTATATGTATTTTCACGATTCTTATAAACTGCATACATGAAAAAAAGATTCTGTTATTAATTAATAGAGTCAAGTGCGGTGTCAGTTTATTTTTTCATATTTATTTTTATTATCGTGCGTTTCCTCAATCTTTATTATGCGTTTTAACATCTCGTCGTAAACTAAAGATATACTCGCTAATTAACTATATGTTAAGCACTGGCACGTGCTCGTCCGCGTATTTAGTTAAATCAATATTTTATTAAATACTCAACACTCCGAATGTTGGCTATCTATGACAGATATTAGTTGTGACATTTGAAATAAAGATGGCGGTCGTGAGTTCCAAATTAAAAAACACTACAAAGCTTTATAGTCGCGCCGTTCTAAAGGGCCGATTTGACAGCTGTCAACGTAATACAAAATATAACCTCAAAAAACCATACCCTCCAGAGGTCCCTTGTTAATAAAAATATAACATAATACGGGCATTGAAAGAAGATGTAGTGCAAGGGAAGTAAAGTGGAATTTCTTTTGTTTTTATGACTAATTATCAAAATAGAAAATTGACTTTAATTCATTCACAATAGATTCATATTCCACTGAAAATTTTCGTTGTATGGTGGGCTTTAGGAGGTTAAATACATTTTTTGTTCTCAACTGATAACTGTCAAATCGGGCCTTTTGAAACGGCGCGACTATAGTTATTTCATTACTAATGACGGATACACAGTTGACGGTGTATAGGTAATCTACATACAGCACTCCTCATATTTCATACAAATAACAACGGCAGACGACAGGTGATAATTTAGTATACATTGCAAACTCTTCGATTGTCTGAGCCTGGGGCTCTATTCTAGTTAGTAAAATCATATTGCTTTTAACATGTAATCGTATTGTTTTAAAATCGGCTGCCATTACTATCAAGTGAATAAGAGCTATGGTAACGTTGACAACAATACGTGTTAAAAGCAATATAGTTTTACCGAGTAGAATATAGCTGGGCTGTTTTATGTAGGTATTTATAACAACTTGTCACCTGTCACCTGTCGTGTCACGTTAGTAAAGTTTGAAATTGTTGATTATCTTTCTACAATGCCCAGCTTTCGTAGAGAACATAAAAAATACTGTGTACTTTATTGATTCTCGTCTCGTCTCGTCTGGTCGTAACTAACTACCCATGCGTAACGTACAAAATACATATGTCCAGTTGTTGCCAGACGGTTACTATAAGAGACGGAAAAAATATCCGTCACTAGTTCATAAGCGAATATCCCAATCTTTGACCCATCGGGCTGCGTTAACACCAGGAGAGAGCAAGTCCAGGTAGTCTTCACTGTATTTCCGCTTTTGACAGTCATGGGTAATATGCATGGATTTCTTTAATCGCATTTGTCAACAAAACATAGAAATACCGTAAAAGACATCACCAAAAGTGAAATTAAAATTAAAATCGGTCAAGAAATACGGATGATACAAGAACTTTAAACTGCTAATTAGACAGAGAGATCCGAAGTGCATCGGTAACGTCATTGTGCAGTTCGGCCATATAAACTCCACGTAAAATTCTGTTTTGCTAGAAAGAAATAGGAACAAATCTTTGTTGGCTTATATCTTGGTTATTTTTGTAGCTATTAAAAAAATATTTTTTCTCACCTGTTTGTTACTCGAATCAGCGTTTATTAAAGCTGTAAAAAAAACATGCATATTCCCTATTGTGGTGAACGGACCACACTTGTACCTAAATACCGGCCGGGATCATATTTCAAACTGTAAATACCTAAATTGCGCCACATTTTCAAAACCCCCTGAAACCTTGGTCGCTTCACGACTGTGTTGTTTGTCCACAAATTGGGCGAGCACGCATGCGCCGACGCCGACACGGCACGTTTCATTACGAAACCCGTGAAAATACACAAATTGAGACGTTTCAGAGGTTTGCATAAATTTGCCGGTCTGCGCTATCTACGTTGACGATGTGATTTGAGTACTCATGCTCATACTCATTTATTTATAATATCAAATATTACATGTCAATTTATTATTTAATACAATATCTAGTTACCTCGTATGGAATTAAGACGCTTATGCACAACAATCACAATCTTGTTAGAAGCGACCAGGGTTAGCTCCACGCGCTTCTGACAAGTCCCACCTCTTTCTTTTATACTAACCTAACCGAATAAACTACAAACCAAAGTGTTGTGTTTGACACACTTCATGTTATACCTAAATTGAAGCCTGAAGCAATCTCGTTGTAAGATAAAACGTGATATGACACTTAGGATGTTTTCTCTTTTAACAATCTCGGTTTCCAAAACAGTTCCGTGTAACAAATTCTTATAATATATTTTTGTCGGTATCCTGATTTTTACCAGAAGTTAATTTGACAAACGTATCATTTTACAAACTTTCATTTCGCAAAAATGAAATTGTGCTTAAACCATTACATATTACATAAGCTACATGGGTTTGTTAAAACCTTACTTAGGTTAGGTTAGACTTTTGACCTCAAAAATATAAAATTATGTGGTGGGAAATACATCTTTGCGAAATGAAAGTTTATAAAATGACATTGTTTGCCAAATGATGATTTGTTATAGCATTAGTGAACCATTTTGGTCAATTGTGATTGACATAAGAAACTCAGGACGTACTGAGATTATTCTAATTTACTAGGCCGATAAGAAGTAAATCCTGACATGATGCTCAACCATGAAGTTTATGAATATTTGTAATGTTGACAGCAGTAAAACAATGCTGTTATTACGAGTACTATTCCTTCACACGGAACAAATAAGTTTAGCATGGTTTTACTGCTGTCAAAATCAACACTAGCATATCGCACCTTTCTTATAATCCGTATATGATATGATTGTGCTTTTTAAACCCATTTTGAGCTGATTTTAGAGCTTTAAAATGAAATACTTATCTTTTTCGTAGTCCAGAAAACATGACTTTGAAGGTTGTTTGATTTTCACAGTTTTTGTAATTCAAAATAATGCATATTTAAATACGTTAGTCTTAATTCCAAATTAGAGGAAGTAAGTAACAAGAAAAATAAGGAATTGAAGAAAATGGAAGAAGATATTACATATAATTCCAAAATAGACTTTTTCATTGGACTCATTAATCCCAGACATGCAGACACAATAAATATCTATAGTAACGTTAGGAACGCAGCTACAGTTCTAACTATGCGACAAATAACGATAGCGAATTCTTTGCAACACGTCAATAAATCAACGCAAGTATTGCAAAATCAGAATCCATCAGGAATGCCGAGTGTTCTTATAATATGTTATCTTATTATCTTAACTAAAAGATAAGCAAAGACCACGGCAATGTCTCAACCTACTTCGAGGTTGTAGTTACATTTCAGCCTTATTGCTTTATGGCTAGTGTTTATTTTACTTATGATGGTTATTATTTTATGATTTTTGGTGTTACTTTGTTGTACAATGTGATATGTTTCACACCTACGTCTATGTCTAACATTTTTCTGCAATATTAATCGCGAATGATTCTTAGGAGATGACATGTTGGATAGATACAAACTCACGAAATTCGCACTCTCTGTATATAAATATTAGTATTATATAATTACCTAGTGTAGATTTTAATAATCGATACTTCAACTTACTCTAAGCAGAATTTATCATTGATTTGTCGTTCCGTTTTCTCAAGGAAACACTCTTGTATTTGCGTTGTACGAGTAGGTACCTAGTACCTATTTACTTCGATAGTAATTATTAACACGGGAACTTTTAAAATTTTCGGGATGAAAAGTAGCTTACGTGTTAATCCAGGGTATAAGCTATATAGGAGTTACAAACAAACACACTAACTTTCGCATTTAAAATATTAGTAGGATAATTCGTTTCTTAACTTTTTGATCGAACGAAGGTAAAGATTTTGCTATCGCTCCTGAAACCCCACTCTATTTGAGCCATATTTTCTCATTTTCTACAAGTCCAAAGATAAATTGCATTGTTATTAGGTGACTTCAACGACAATATCGTTGTATGTTGCGACGGCCGTTAGTCTATTACAAAATCATGAATATTGATCAATTATTGTCACCGAGTGTACAGAGTTATCCGGAGAATCGCGTGCGCAGAGGTGATGTTACTTAACCACGATTCAATACGACTCATTATCATCGGTCAAATGTGCACTCGGAGCGTCTGCAAAATTGTCAAACGACACAGTTTGAGGTACAGTCAAACAATTTGATTTCTAGGCCACTTTGGACTATGTTAAAGTGACGTTGACAACCAAACGTTACAGACTTCTTATGATTTGGTTTACAACATCACATTGACAAAGTCAATAGTATCCTAGGAATCAAATTGGTTGACTGTACTTATATAACCTCAAACAGCAATACTAAAATTACAGGTACAGGCTGAAAAACAGCGCTGTGTAGACCTATCTCACAACATATGCTGAGTTCCGAACCTTTTGCCATAACTTTGGTATACTTTGTTATGACTTGTAGTTTTTGTAGTTTTTTTATCTTAAGGAATAATATGTAAAATTACTGTGCTGACAGGGCAATATTTTTCTGTTCCGTTCTGTTCTGTAAAAAGTTGAGTTTCAGGAGAAAATCGCTTTAAAATAAACGATCATTTGAACTATAGAGTCCGATCAGCGAGTGGTGACACAAAAAAGGCGGCAAATTCAAAATATCTCTAGCTGGTAACATAGCGACTGGATAGGTATCTACTCATAATGTGACAGTCAGTTTCATAGGTAAAAATTCAAAAAAAAATATTTCGAAATTCTTTATTTCTTTAACAAACCAGTACAAATCATATGATGGCCGGCGAAAATTGTTGCCATATGAAGAGTTTGAGAAAAATGCTTGTGTCACTTGCTGGTCGGACTCTACCATAATTATTAAATAGAGCTGTCCAATTTTAATGAAACCTATAAGGTCGATCCTCATTAAACTAGATTTCTTTAAAATTTCGTGTCAGAATCGGTCAATCGGTCGGTTTGGAAACTACGATAGACACACCTATACAGGGTGGAAAAACAAATGCCACATGGACAGCTACTACCTTAAATATTGGAAATATTAAATTCTACGCGAAAGAGACTAACTTTTATTTTTGAAAAAAATAAATTAACCGGGAGTCGAACTGCGGTCAAATATGACAAAACAAGTGAGTCGTGTTTTATGATACAGATCGAAAGGGTCATTGATAGCGATCATTTCATCTATTACACATACACTTTTAAACTTAATAAAGACCGTAAAAAGAACACGACTTTATTGTTATATCATATTCGACCAGTTTGATACTCGGTTAAGGCAGACGAATTTTCTAAAATTCATAAATGCAGTTACTATTGTTTTGTCCGTGTGGCGTTCGTTTTTTCCACCCTGTATACTGATTTTGTGTTAAACTTATAACACCCTTATATTCGTCATAGGGGTTTAATTTAAATTGAGTCTTAAAACAATTAAATAAGGAAGACTTTTAATAATACTTCCATTAGTATGATCAAGGACGAACTATAGTATGATTGACAAGCTTCATGGAATCCTAGAGGTGCGTACGCGCAACAATGACGCCGCGCCGTCAAGGTTGTCAACTCGCAATTAGACCTAATTTACTTGTTTACTAATGATCCCCTTCCAACCTACGCTTTTGACGCTTTGAAAATTCCCACGTTTTCATACTAATTTGTTGGAAGTTGGTCGTGATCTCTTATGGTGGTACTTCACTTGGTTGTATTTGCCAAATACTGAGGGCTTATTGTCTAACGCACTCGCAATCATGATAGTTTTCATTTTGAAAATCGAATTATTGTCTGCATACAAAATGAAAACAATTGCTCCACTTTGAAACCGGTTGCGATTGCGAGTGCGTTAGACAATAATCCCTCCGGTCTTACATTTATTACTTTTCACATATTTAACAAAGTCGCTTCCCGCCGTCTGTCCCTCTGTATGTAGGCTTAGATCTTCCAAACTACGCAACGGATTTTCATGCGGTTTTGATCAATAGATAGAGTGATTCAAGATGAAGGTTTCTGTGTAAATTATGGTAAAATAAACCGAAGAGAAGCGAGGGTGGGTCGCTAGTACCGAATTAAATGGAAAATATTTGTGAAATAACAGCCAAGAGTGGTGACACCATAATGCGAAAAGTATTCATCTTTGACCAATCTATGTAGACCCCTGAACTTATAGCAACTATCCAAACTTGAAGATCAAGTACGCTTAACTATAGAAATATACTTCAGTTTCCAAGGACAACTGAAATAACCTTATCGAATTTAGTGTTCTACTCTCATCGTCGTTATGATTATTTTGGTCTTATTCATCGTCTTGAAGGTTATATTTCAGTATTAGATAATTTTCATTTTATTTAGACTGTTACACAATACGCAGACTAAGTAGAGTATGTAAATTATATTTCTTCCGTATAAGCACGTGTCTTTGCACGTAACATAATTCTTTTCTGATTCAACAAAAAATGGGGTTTCCACTTCCACATTTTAGTATTTCTGGTTCCTAAACTTATCTCGTTTTTATAGCGTACAAATAATTACATGTTCGAGATTATTGAACGTAATTTTATCTTCTTTATCATACACTTTATTTATGTATCTCTTTTTATTGTTTCGTACCGTTTGGAGGCAGGATCTTCAAAAACGTATGTCATCTACCACAGACCACAGAAATACTCCGTGTCATCTACGTATCCGTCTATTTTTAGACGTTGATTATCTTAGAAATACTTCTCATATCCTTTATACCAAGTATGCAATCAAGTTAGTCCTCCTTGGTCAGAATATCGTTTATACCTTGAACAGTTTCCCCTAAAAATATCTTACTTTTCGTTATTGTTATCATATCTACTTCTTTAACCGCAGGTATTTTTGGAAAATATTCAAAGTTATTTGATTATTATTACTCGGACCCAAAATATATTAGGACGACAATAATGAAGTCGCAATTCGAATGCATCATAGACGATCATACAACGTCAAGCATGATATAGTAAATATAACCTCTTCAAGCTTAGCGCAAACGAAAAATAACCTTCAAAGAAATCATTACGTTTTTGTACATACATCGTCATGATTTAGAATATTTTCCTCAATTAACAAACGAAAACCCGTTATGACAATAACAACAAGTCCTGAGTAACTCACTCCAAGCATTCGTCGGTACAAAAAAGTCCAAAGACCTCCAAACTTCGTACGAAAATCTGCGTTTTCAACTTTAAGCTCGGCACGACCGTTCCCATGGTGAAGTTAACCACTATCTCTCGCTATCAGCGATTGCGGGTGATAATGGTGCTGCCCTCAGTACCGCGTCGACGTCCGTCGCTGTCCGACGTATCGCTCAAAATTACAACATAACTTCAACAACTTTCGTGACGTAAAAGCTAAAACCAAAGCCCTGCGCTACAAATAAACAAGAGAAACTGATTTAAACCCTAATTTAAGTGATGTCGAATTTATAAGTAAGGTGTGGAGTGTTTTAGATCTTATTGTAAATTGTGTGATTGATGCCGGTGACTGTGAGTGGATTTGTGAAGATTTTGTGTTTTTGTGAGGTTTTACAACGTCTTTAAGTTAAATTAGGCCTGTTTTTGGAGGTTAGGTTAGGTTAGGTTAACTAAATGTTGATGATTTATGATTAGATTCTTTTTTGTGTTCAAGCTATAAAGCTTTGTAAAGGTTATTTAGCGGACTTATGTTACTAATTAATTTAATTGATGAAACAAGATTTTGAAGGTTGTAGTATTTTGTAGAAAATGGACTAGAATTCGATACCTTTTTGACCTTATCTTTATTAGTAACAATTTTTTTACGTTTGACGCTAACTAATGCCTTAGAAAATCTCCATTTAAATGCTTAAATGCATTTTCCATCAAGCTTTAATTCTTTTTTTTTAGTTTATTGGTTACCTAACCCGCAAATTTGTATTGAAATATTTTTACGCTCCACTAACCTGTCTTTAGATAAATTAAAACTGTGAAGGTCACTTGTCAATGCTTCAAATTCATATGTACTTAAATGAAAGTTTAAATAGTAAATAACCACATTTACCGAGTAGCACGTCTCTCTCATTTATTTAGTGACAGATAAGGAGAGATAAAAATAATTATATAAAGTACCTATAACGTCTTGAATTTTCGATATTCATTTGTTTTTGTTGACGCCGCCGCCGGTAGCATCAGATTTCAAAAACTACTTATATCAAAAAGCTATAAGTTCTTATTGTTGTTTCTTGAAATAAAAATTAAAAACTGTGTATAATAAGGTCTAATTACGGTACAAATATGACTGTCACTTCTGAGACCGGTTCATTCGGGTACATATGTATATGTATTAAGCAATCGGTGCACTACTAGTTTGTTTGCGTGCGTAAACATTGACTGAGTGCACATGCACTTAAGTTCACGCTTTCAACTGATAGATGTCGTGGTTTTAAACGTCAAATCTATTTTAATTGTGATTGGATACTTCGTTTCGCGCCTGTTCCTGATTGGCTGAATTGCTAGCAAGGTTATTTTAGAGATTTACGTTCTTGAAACAACACGTAGTTTTTGTTAATTTGTCTCCATTGTTGCCTCCCAAAAGGTGCAAATAAAATACTATAGAATTAAAGCTATTAAAGAATCATCAAAGACCGTTTCACAATACGGAAGATTTTTTAGGCACTTTGTTTTTTACTTTGCGAAGACAATAAGTTTTTCAGAGTTATCGGGGCTTTTTTTTGTTTCGACCTTGTGTCAGTTGGGTCTTGTATTTTCTACTACTGCGGGCAAAATAACGTGTATAAACCGTTAATACTGCTGCAAATATAATTTGGGATTTACGTAAATAGACAATAGATAATAAATGGCTATAATTGATATCATATCTGCACATTTTCGACTAGCGTGCTAGTAGCTTTAGTATTATATGATAAAACACAAAACCCGATTTGGTGACGATTAAGTAAAAAAAAAAGACCAAGTCCCAAACTAGGCTCTAGTCTTGTACTATGAATACTAGACAACGATAGAATTACTTATTTAGAGAAATACATACTTAAATTAAATACATAGACAACATCCAAGACTCAGGAACAAATATTCGTGCTCATCACACAAATTTACTTCCGGGATTTGAACATTTTGAACCTGGAACCGCTAGCTTCGTAGGCAGGTAACTACCAACTAAGCTTACATGTCCTATACATAACAAAGTTAGAACTTTATCATAACCTAAAAAATACCATGCACTTACATTAGCCTGAGATCATTTTGGTGTATTGGATTATAAAGGCTTCAATTACGATCGCCCGCTGCTTAAGAAATCTTGCGGCTGCTCAAAAACTGCTCCTAGGCCGACGCGCGATGCGTCGCACACTACTCGAATTAAATCTAAAAGTAAGAAGATAAAAAATCGTAAAAGTATAAGAATCTTTCTAAATAAAAGAATCGTTGAACAAAATTATTTGAACATTGAAATGTAGAGAACTGTAGGTAAATACCAATGCCTACACAAAAGTAGTGGATACATAAAAATGAGGTTAAACACTGAAAAATTACTCTCCTGTGAACTATGGCTACCCGGTGACGACCCACTAATTACTGGGGTACCTAAACATTTGTGCACAAATCACACCAATTTGGGGACAATTGGCTCGTCGAGGCCACTTATGATGTAACCGGTGGGTAATATTGGACAGTTAGTTCGGTTGTTAAAACGCTTTGGGTCCTTGAACCGATTTTTTAGTCGCGCGACTATCGTTTGCGATTATAGGTTGGAAACGTGAAGATTGTGAAGCGACTTTATAAAAAAGGTCTTTTGTTTTTATCCGATCTGGTTGGAGGTACAGTCGAGTACATAGAGATCATAGAGTCTTTTTTAACACTTATCTGAAGTTAGCTGTATATAATGTTGGTGCAAAACATCATCATGTACAAAAAGGCATCTACTGCTGGACATATGCCACCCCTTATGATCGTTGATACGAAACATCCAGCACTTTATAGATAAACGGATTTCAGCAATATGCAATATAACTAAATACTTTTTAATAATTTAATAGATATACAACCTGAATTTTATTTTACTGCGTTTCAGTTTTCGGATACTTTGATTCTAGGTTATCCAAACTCCTTCCGATCAATCTTTCTTATCAAGTCTTGCAAGCTTATCAAAAAGAAAACCGTTATGTTAAGACCGATCTTGGAAAATCTCTAAACACGATTAGTTTTAAAATTTTGCTGTGGAACAGGCAGGTTTTGCATAGCATTAATCGGACCTTCCAAAGAGTTCGATGAGGCTGTGAAAACTACGACATGACTTTTTATACTTAATTCTACGAGTATAATAATTTACTAATTTAAAGTAATTGAAAATAAATACACACAATTAAATTCCTGATCGAGGTTTCGACAGATAAGCCCAAAGTCGTAAAACTAAACCCATAATCTTTATCCGTTTCCATGAAGAACGTCTTCAATTCCATTCATTCAAACCATATCAAGTATACATTTAGCAACATGATTAATTTAAAATTATTTACTAGGTACTTAAGCTATGCGGATCTCGATGACAATAAAATAAAATGATATCGAGTTAAAATAATGTGGCCATAGGAACTTCAACGTCTAGATCCGTCGTTGTATAGTAATTAGATCCGTCGAGCTTGATTTCCTTTAATTCGTCTTCTAAGTCTTTATCATCAGTGCTAACAGAACAGTCAACAACAAAGTTTATTCTAAAAGGATATAATTCAAAAGTAACATTATCAAAAAAAGCTATATTTTCCTTCAAAAAAATTACGAGACTTCATACTTCAGTAGCCCATTTGGTGACGAGGTCACCACGGTGATTTATCACCGACAATCACTGAAGCCCTATCACCAACGCGGACAGATTTCAACTTATCGTAATCAGCTGATAAGCAACGCGACTGCTAGCGCCTTTTAATCTTTAAGACAATATTTTTATTGAAAATATCTATCGTGAGTAAAATTCCGTAGTTTTTATGAGTAGGTACGCCCACGAAATTTAACGCTACGTAAATACTGCCCATGAAAGAGGGTATTGTTTTTTTTGCTTTAAAAATGTACTTACTCCTACAGTAAATAACTTGTTTACGTATTTTAATGTGCTTTGGTTTGTATTTGATGAACTTGGTTCATTTAAAAATACTGAAACGTTGAAAAGTTTGAGATCAGATAATGTGTACTCAGTTTCGCTTTCGTTAGCAGTTTAGAGACTCTTCAGACAGAATTTCGAATTGTAAGGAAGTATGAAATAAAATATCATTAGCAGAAAATTCTGAACCTAGGCAATAGTCATTTCATTATTGTTGTTTAGAATCCACAGAAGACGTCTTTTGGTGGGTACGATGAGGATTACAGTGATTATGGCGATGATTTTAGGGTGGAAAATATTAAATAGGGAATAAATAACACGCTTCATAACAATAATTTGGTTTCTTTGAATGCACACGGCGGTTTTGAAGTAGCGAAACGTGACTAAGCCTCGAGTACTGGCATTACTTAACTCTGGCTTTACATACGAAGCGAACTATCTATCTAGCCTGAGAGGGCACTTATAGGCTTAAATTCCTACAAAATAACATGTAAGTCTCATTATAGTCATTATCTTTTGTATGATTAGACCAACTTAGTTGTTCACGCGTTGAACATCGTCTTTTGGTCGTTGTAAATATAACGTATGCTTCTTCTATCTATGAAAATCGGTTACCAGACAATTGTAATACTAAGCAGGAGTTGACTTCCAGACATCAATAACAACTTATATTAAATTTGCTCATACAAATAAAAGATGAACTTGAATATGTTATTTTCCTGACGGTTTTACAAAAATAGAGCATAAAATCGATATTCTAGCAACAATAGAGACAAACGACGCACGCGCATCGCGCATTATATTTTCGAAACAATAGTAGTAGGTCAAGTGACATTTGCCTGGCTACCGCTGAGCTGTCTTGACGGTGTTATCTGACAGGTTAGGCTGTTTATTTGTTCATTATCAATATTTCTTAACGTTTCCAATGCCAGGCTTTCATCATTTCCTTACAAAGAGGACCCGATATTGCACTAATGGCACTGAAGGCATTTACTTATTATTTCATCAGCGGCGCCAAGCGTCTATTGTATCTATTAATAAGTGTAATGGTTCCACCACGCACAAGCTTGTTTCTAATACACCGCATATTTTTGACAGTCAACAATGTCATTCTATTCAAAATTGACGATTGTCCCTCTCATTATCTTTATTGAAAATTAAAGGGTCCGGTCAAGTGCGAGTCCGATTTTAAGTATTATACTCTTACTTATACTGATTGTCTGAAAATTATAATATATTCTAAAGGCACTTCCACGTGTCTGAGTTTACGAACACTTTCACTGTAAGCCTGTAAGGTTTCAGGCCAATACTGAGAGCATATCAAATTTGATGCTCAGCTAAATCTTATGATTTTGGTAGAACTGTTAGTCTTCCTACTGTAGTGTACCGACACCATCATTTTACAAATATAAGTCTTTAACCATTAAATCATTGGTGTAATCCATGTAAGATTTACACGGGCAAACATTTTCGGCAGTCCCGAAACGAACTTTAAAAATACTTTGCCCAGTTCGCTTAAATTTGTAAAAATCGAACGGTGATGAGGTAAAATATCTTTCACTTTTACTCTTACTTTAAAGAAAACGTTGAATAGGCAGACGTGCGTAGTGTCAGCAGTTATAAAAAGGAAAAGAAATTCCAATGACTAAAGAAACAGTACTCTTCTTTGTTGTGGTTTTAATTTAATACGTTTTTCACTAGAGTGTTAGGTACTCCACTTGTGTGATAACTTACCTTCTTTTCCTTATGAATAATTGTTTTTTTCCAGCTTGGTTTGGTTTTATTTATATTAACAATGTATTAGTTGTCTTCATTGAGAAACATTAATAGTTCAAAGAAACTGCGTGTCAGTTTATTGTTCCCACTTCGACATAGAGTTCCGCCCATCTTGATTAATATTATTCTCGTACCAATGTACTTGTCGATAAAAACTATACATTCAAACACGTTACGTAGTTCTTAAAACTTTGAACTAAAGTTTTTCTCATTTATGTACTGCTAACTGGTTTTTCGAGACAACATTGATTCTCAAATCAGAGCTACAAAAACATGACAAAGTATCCGAACGTTAAGTAGTGTTGTCATAGTTAATTCTCCGAAGCCCCGAACAAGGCAGTGCACACAGCGAGTGTAAACAGGCATGTCTACCGAAAAACTGATTATCTTAGTAAAATATACTTACCTGCTAGCCGTCCGTCAAACAGAAACAGCGAGAGAGAGAGAAATTATGTAAAAGACTGGAGACATAGGTAGCAGATAAATCTATGGTCGTACTAGTTTAAACTGATGACCAAAGCCAAGTGAAGATAGGAGAATAATGTGATAGTTGTTAAGCCTTTTTGACGGAAATAGGTTTTACAAAAACAGTGTGACGTGACGTATCTGTATCAAAAATCTTGTCGCATTCTTTTGGTTGGTCGTGCGTGACGTTCAACAATAATTGGGTGACACGGCTGAGAGAGGCGTTCAAAACGCTTCAAATTACCCAAATTCTTAAAAAATCGTTCTTAAAATTCAAAATTAGCCTCTTTGCAACTTTGCATTTTCCTTCAATGCTCTATATCTCCAACACATTACATTTAGCACATCCTCATACGTGCACAATATGGCACAATGCTTCTCCTTGTCACAGGGTATTACAAATATTACCATCTTCAGCTTCACGACTCACTCCACTCTATGGTTCACCATTAACTACATTGTTAACTCCATTATCTTCGGCCATGTTTTTCTCAGAGTTATTGTTCTCTTTAAGATTTATAACGAGCCTTTTGTCGACTTAGTTTTAGTTCGTTTCTGTGACAATGTCCGTGTAATTGGGATTGGTTTTGATATTTTTACGTTCGATTTCTATTTTAGGACGTGGTGTGGAGCCTATGAATGTTAAATTTTACAAACCTCTATACTAACTTCTAATTTAAAAATTAATAATGGATACAATTTTTAAATTTACTACATTTTCAAAAGTTTGTATGCTTCATAGGTTGATCGATTTTTAAATAAAATGGCGCATCAAAAATTGTCAGTGTCCTAATCGACCCGTTGATTGATTTCAATTTTTTTATCGAATTGTTTGATGACAAACGTCAACATTTGACAATCACATCCGCAATGATGTCATATAAATTTATTGATAACCTATTTATTACTTTTCATTACACCATTAATAAAGCCAAATATAAAAAAATGCGAGACGCCCTCGCGGTTTGCTTCGGTTTTTTATGAGTTTTCTGTAACACCCGAACATAAATCAGAAATTATTATACATAACAACCTTAAATAAATAAATACCAGGGGACAGTCACACAGATTGACCTCGTCCCAAACTAAGCTCTAGGTTTGTACTATGGGTACTAAACAACGATAATCTTACTTAAATAGAGAAATAGGTACTGAAAAATTATCTAACTGATGGTGAAAACCGCATCAAAATCCATTGTGTAGTTTAGGAGGAGTTAGTGAATATACAGACAGACTGACGGACGCGGAAAGTAATGAAAGATAAGGCTACTTTGACTTATTAGTACAACGTCGTTAATTATTACGGCAGAAATAGGTCAGTTTTTAAACTCGCAAGTAAACAAGAACATGACGAATAGCGAAGGCTGGGTACCGTTGATATGGTGTCATTCTGTGCAAAAGTCACCTACAAGTTCGACGAATTTAAATTGACGCCTGACAAGTAACGTATATATTATGTATGCATGATAGCAGGGATGTACAAAGGCGAATTTTACCTTGTAAATGATCTCTTCCTTTTAAACCTTTGAGCATTTGAGAAATTATTCATGACAATTGACAACGAATAGTTAAATAAGAAATAAAGGAAAGGCTGTATGTTTTACAGGAAAATGTTGCTAAGATATAGCTCTTATAAACCAAACAAGCAAACTTACATATCGATAATTGCGTTGTTCGCACATTCCTAGCGGTAGCAGAGTTTTATACAAAAAATGGCATAATTTTGATTGCCATTCTGACTTTACAAAATTCAGAATTTACACGCCCCATTAATTATCTTCAATGGTTGGGCGTCGAATTATCGCTATGATTGATGCTTATCTTATTTCCTATCTATCGCAAATCGGCAAATTTAAGAGTTACGTCAAATGAAAAAACTACGCATGAAAAAGTGTGTTTGGAAGGTATCGAGTTATTCGCAGTGTTATCGCAGTGAAAATTATTCTCTTAAATATCAGAATTTCCAAACTCATTTCCTTTTTGTTTCGCACAGTCGAGAAAACTACAATAAGAAACAAAATACCGCTAAGGATAATTAGTTTGAGCCTTAGACATACTTTAATTGAACGGGACGGATACATTGTTAGGTGTCCTTCAAATAACAAGAAAATCTAATCCATAAAATTGTGTTACAACATTGTTGTTAATTATCATAGATGCGCCAAACAGATGCCAAACAAAGGGCGGCTTGACTTCTAACATATTTGCGTCGCAGACGTCGCAGTCCTCAAACAAACTCCGCCTTCGGTCTGTTATAAGTTATATCATCTAGAATGAAGGTCTTATCTCAACAAGGAACACAACACCACTTCTATCCAGTCAGCTCGAGATCTTTGTGTTCTTTCCTATATTCCTGGCCTCTAAGAAGGAAGAAGGATAAGTTTTGTCTTATTTTCAAATAAAGATTATCAGATGTTTGTTTACTAGAAGTTGCTTCTTCGTAATTTTGCCATGTCGATAAAAGTATTATGTTTGAGTCACATTTGAAAATTGATTAGAAAACATCCTTAAAATTTACAGAAGTCTCTTTTTTAGTTGAATCTAAATGTGCACTGAATAATGTTTATGAACTAGTTATTCGTCGTTTGGATTGGTTTTTGTTTGATTCGAGTTTATCTAATTCTCCAAGCATCCTTGGTCGTGTCGCACTTCATCTCTAACAGATATTTCGAGAGTAACTAATCTATTTCTTTATTTGCCTTGTTGCTTATCGCTGAAATTGAAATGCGTACCGTCTCGAGTTTATTTAGATTTATTGTTAAGTTTGACCTTGGGATTTACTTCTTTTACTGCTATAATAGTTTCTACTAACAGTGTTTCTTCTGTTACAATTACTCTAAATTATTTCATGTCGTCGTTTTACCATTCACTAGTAAAAATATTGTTTGAGTATACGTCGTCTTCAAGGGATTATATTATAAACGTTAAGCTAGCTAATAAATTGAGATTTTTGAGAGCTATATGGCGAGAAGGGAAAAGTGAGGTCTAAGAATCTACTGGTCGGGCATTAGTATATTTGATTTTTGTCTTAACGATAGCTTGAGTATCGTTGGTCCAATCTTCCAAAATTTGGTGGAAAGGTCAGATAGTTGCAGATAAGGGAGGCAAATCACGAAGTCTCTCTTCTGGGCGTACTTGTAGTACTTACTAGAATGACATAATTTAACGTGAGTACTTAATGAAAAAATACATGTAACATTTGTTTTACCCGGTAACGTAAATTACTATGATAACAACAAAATAATAGAGAAAGATAACTAAGCGGTACGAGTACGCAAAATAATTATGTCAAAATGATAAGAAGAATCACGTTTTAGCTCGTGTCACTAATCTATGTTGGTACTTTAAAGGTAAAAAGAGTTTTAGTGTAAAATGCTACGCAAACAAGCTTGTTTAATGACTAATAATCAGACAACTAAACACAAAATTATCTCAGAGACACAAGCAAACTGGTGGCTGACGCAACTAACAAACACTGACACAATAGTTAAAATCTTAAATTGCCAAAATCCTGAAACGACTGACGACGTTACCTAAATATTTGATATTTGAAATTGGTTGATAGTGTTATCATCAACTTAGCAATCAGGGACGTGTCACCATGCATCATCATTCATCATCCGAGATCTTGACGTGATTCTGAGACATGTGGCACATTGATAACACCTGTTACTACGTCGCCTACGATATGGTATTCTTCCAAATCTTACATAACGACTCGTGTAATTTTTGCATCAACAATATCGTCATTTAGATTTAGGTCTTTACCAACTTCAGTGCCTTTGGGTACGTCACAAATCAGAAAGGTACCTCGTGCAACATCAATTATTTCTCTATCTCCTAATTACGAGCTTAAAACGTCACCAGTGCATCAATCACCGTATCTTAATCTTATGTTATGTCTTGAAATTACTTAACAAAATCGACAACCTTATCAACAATTTTATTTCCTTCAGTATCTACGAAAGAATTAAGCAGTATTAAGTAACCAGTGATTTCAAGTGAGTGATCAGTATTACAAGTGATATTTTTGGATATATAATTGTTTAACGATGTGTATGAACAGTAGTGGAAGTTAGTGAAAATGATTGTGAGGTGACGAAGGAAGCTGGCGGGGTGCGTCGCATACGAAAACATTCCACTACTAAAAATTGTGACCAAGGGCCCACTGGAACAGAGCAAGGACTTTTGCAAAATGACCAAGGGCCCTCGGAAAGTGAAGCTAGTCATTGTAGTCAACAACAAGAAAGAGTGAGTATTGAGCAGTTTATTTTTTTAATTTGACCTATTGCCTGCGATCATATGTTGATTCAGAACTCTGAATATACTCGCTTAAAGAATCAATGGAAAAATTAAAGATCTACAATCATTCCTTTGGTACGAGTACGTTTTCGTTGACTAACAATATTTGAAACCATATATTTGTCTCGAGACCGTATGCAATAGGTAAAACATATTTTTAGGATTTTTGTATTGGAGGTATCCTCTGCTATGATTATTTTCTTAACAAATGTTTTCTTTGAGTCCTGTGAATCTACAATAGTCTACATGGTACAAGTTTGCTCAATGTTGTACAAGTATGCTGGTAAAAATAATCTTATGCAGTAAAATTGGGTGTACAGATATCCTTGAAATTTTTAGGTAATTTATTTCAATGGCTCACTCGAATTTTAACTGGACCACTGTCAGTATCGTTGTCGTGTTTGCGGTTAATACCGCAATAATAAGAGCGTCATAGTAAAATAAAGTAATTAAATGTAAATCTGCGTAAATTAATCTTTCATAATCTATGACATCATTAATCAGAAATTTGTCGACATGTTTACTTTGAAGCTTTTAGTTTTCACTGAGTAGGTTTTCAGTGATAACAAAATAGTTTCCATTACAATTAGGGTTTTCCGTCGTGACGATAGTAATGAGTGAGTAATATCACACGGTTTATTAAATGTGGTTTTAATGTAATTATAGTTTACCAGATTCATTTGAGAGAGTCATTTGTTTGTGGTATGTACTTTATCGTAATTATTATAGTGTCATATGGAATTTTTCTGTTGTTTTTTCCGTTTGTACGGAATTATAATAATTTCTTGGAAAAATAATCAATCACGCTTAATTTCTTTATTAAAAATTAAGCGTAAATAAGGTTGTTAATATGAACCTGTTCTGCATTACTGCAAATTTAATAATTCTTGGAAAAATACTTAATTAAGCATGAAAAATTTAATTAAAAAGTATCCTGGTTATTTATATGAATCTGTCTTGCATTACTGCAGACATTAGCAGAGATCGGAATAGGCAGAGCTAATTTGCCTAAACTTGACGCATATTCATTCATGCGTGAGTGAGAAGGGAATACATTATTGAATGAACATGCATCAAGGCCATCAAGTATAGGCAAATTAGCTCTGCCTATTCCGATCACTGGACATTAGCTAAAGTCTTTTGAAACAATGTCTAGTTATCTGTTCCCAATACAATCCTATTTATAATTATGCTTCGTAGTCCAGATCATTTAAATATTGATGTGCGAAAGGGAAGTTATTTGTTTTTCCATTGACAATCTAGGTGAGTTTATATTAGAAAATTCCGTACCGAACCATAGCCTTACCAGGACTTATAACGAATTTTAGATTAGGTCTGTAGTTCCGATGACAAATTAATAATCTGATACACTGTAACTATTTACGACAGCTTATCATTATTTAACCTCTTAACACTTCTATTAGGTAAAAAAACGAAGAAGAGAGAGTTGCACGTAGACCGTATGGACCATAAAAGTTCTTTACACAACTGCATACTTACTTGTGTAAATAACTTATATGCAAATTACGCCATTCAATCATACAATGTCGAATCATTTGCTACGGACGCTTTACAATACAAGAACATACAAAACTTCTCCTCCTTAAGTTTATTTACTTACTTACAACATAATTAGTAAGTATGTAAGTACACTTTATATTTAGGCTTGTGCTACATGCAACATTTTCAAATACATTTTTGGCTTAACACTTTTATTTTGTTAGACATAACATAATAGTCGTGTGCTTGCAGCCATTACAACATTCAATAAGACTACGCATAGTTGGCATTACAGAAAATAACCTGTCCATTAACACTGTTCAAACCGAACTAGTTTAAAAGTCTAGATTTATGGACGAGTCATGGAACATATTTGACGCTCTCTAGTGTACGAGTCCATAAATTGCACTTTCTGCCGTAGACATAGTGCTTTTCCAAACAACAGCGAGAAAATCAAATGTATTTTCTTTATTTACGTAATAAGTAGGAAATAAGTCAAGAATATTTTGTTTTGTATGAAAACGACCTGTCATTAAAGTGATGTTTCCTTACCCCAAACCAGACCAAAAATGTTCATATTTCCGAGAAATGCTGAGAAAAACTTGTTTGTTGTTACTTTAAGACGTAAATGGTCTTCATCTAACTGTTTTTTTATAGTTACATTACAATCATAAGAACTTCTTTTATCAAGGAAAATAATGACCACCTTAGTATCGTCATGATTAGCATATTGGCGTCATCGTAGGTTCCGCTGCAGCCGCGATGATCTTGAGGCCATCCGGTCATCAAGGCTGGCTACTAGTGCTACTACTAGTAGTACTAGAGTACTAGATCTAAGATTAGGACGTCAGGTCTCTAGGTCAATGTGAGGGGAAAGGTGTTTGGAACCTGAGAGCAAGGGCAAGAGATTTGATTCACAAACCCTTACTATTACGTCTAGATGCTTCATTTTCTTTTGTATCTCGATTTAGATGTTGTAATTTTAATCCTACTCCACATGTGGTTGCATCGCACAAAATTGTAGTTGTGGAACTGAATTTCAATTATTTTTTTGTGATTATTCTGGAAGTGCATATGAACAAACATGCTAAACAGTAAAACTCCTTAAAGTTCTGTCATTGTGTAGTAAGACACTGATTTCATCAATTATGTTTCTACTGAATTTACTCCATTCAAAGTATCATGATGAAGTCCACGGTGTTATTCATACCATCAATTTATTAACAAGTTTTGACAATCTCCTTGACAGCCAATCAATTGCTCACTCGCAATTTATTGACAATTCCAACAACACTTCTGTAATTCAATTTATTCTTGGTAGGTGGTTATTGATACAATACAAAATTACACGTTTTACGAAATACGAGTACTACAACCTACTTCAATGAACGGACTTGTGAATGAAGAGGCTATTATATGCAAATCTGTTATCGCATAATGGACTTAATCGCTGCGTGTAATAAGTAGGAGATCGCCCGCGTCCGGCCGAGCAAGGTGTCAGACAATTGTTCATATTAATTATATTACAGATAAAAGAAGAAAAAAACGAGCAGTGATGACGGATGACACGCTAAAAACGGAAAAAAGATGAGAATGATTAATGCCGACTATTAATCTTTGTAGACTTCTACGATTCTGCAGATCGACTGCTAACTTGCCATGCCTTTCTGTCATTTGATCTCATTTGTGAAGTCCGCTCTCAAAAATTAAACGCAAGTCTATATGTCCCGTGTGTTGCCCGTGTGGTGCCGGGTTTAGAATGTTGCCACTCCATGTCTTCCCGTGGATGTCGTAAGAGACGACTAAGGGACTAAAGGCTGTGTAGTGCTGTTAGGCGATGGGTTTGCAACCTGTCACTAAATACACTGGATAACATCTTAGCCTGGTTGTGCAAAATGTGGTCACAGAATTATCAACAAGTTTTTGGAGTTGTTGGTGAGTCTGTGGCTCTGCCTATCCCACTCTGGGAATGAAGGCGGGAGTTTATGATGTTTTATGTTGTGTGGTCTATATGTATACACGACTTTTTTCTAAGGCCACTAGTTTAACTATTATGGTACTGACAGACAAGCTACAAAATGTTGGGTCACGCTATCCATGACAGTTCTTTTCATCCAACGCGTCAAAGAATTACTAAGTATTATTTGTTATCTAACTATATAATTATAAATAAATGCTAGTATCCACTTCAGAGTTTATCTGGTTCGCGTACCTATAAGTGGATATGGTATTTCAAAACGTTTATACTATACGTACACGTGTCTCGTCATATGGTTTCACTGCGGCGTATATTATCCTGGCTGCAGCATTAGGTCAAGGACAACCGGACCATCAATTTGTGAAAATTATTGGTCAACCTGAATACTTCTTAGAGCAAAAATTTGTAGTTGGATTTAAAAAGGAAAGCTTTTTAAAATTTGTATTTCATTTGCGCAAACTATAACTGCACACTCCGATTAGTTTTCAACCTTAGTAATAAAAACAAAGGTTTCCCAAGAACTAACATACGAAGATAGAATCGTAAATCGTAGCCTTGGGCACACAATGACACGATAATGGTTTATTGTTATAATTACGATAACAATTCAAATAAGCATGAGGTTGAGTGAGCGAGGGCCCATGCCACTCAACTGTGTATTGTGCTGGGTGCGGTTTATATACATTGACGCGCAAAAATGACATGCATTTTGTCCGTTAATATGGACGCGTTAATGTATAAAGAACATGGTGGAGCGAAGGAAAATGCGTAGAAGTATTTAAGTTACTAAATCCAGTAGTTAACCATGCGCATTAGAGCTAGATCTAATGATAAGAGTAGAGAACTCGTCTATTTTTTTAACAGAAATAGATACTATAATTTTATCAAATCTAAAGAACATACAAAATGAAAATCAAGAAACGTACCAAATATTTTAAAGATCGATACTTATGGTATGTCGCTTATTGAAGATTCTATGTGATGGCCAAACATCAGATGATCCGCCCTTTTTCTATAAAAAAAAACCCACTGACTGTCGAGGGTTTGGCGCAGCGCAGCGTTACTATTCGTTTTGTTTTTATGCTCTAGCGTGTTGTACGTATCCATTGACGATACGCGGAAGCATTTAGTTGTCATCTGAGTGTAACGAGCTCTCACGGAGCGATTTGCTTCGCCCTTGGTGCTTGCCGATTGACGCGGCCACGGAAGGTCGCAGGCTCTGCTGTAACTGCCGTAATAGCGGATGGAGCCTTTTTGATTTGGCATGGATGGGGCTTGTGACTTAGATGATTATTATGAAGTACTAAATTCGAAACTTCAAATACGCCATCTTCTCGTCAGTCATCAAAAAATCGAGAAAGAGATAGAGTTTATTGTAAGAACATTCATGACTTATTATAACTTTATAAGACGTGATTTTATATCCGATTTCACGCTAAAACAAGGGTGTAACGTCGTAAAGGCCTCGTCTAATACGTTAATTCGAAAAAGAATTTTGTGTCGGTCAACTAAAGTCAAAAGTCACTTTGAAAAATGTCCTAAATTTAGGACATTGGCTAGCAAGTTGTAAAATCGATAAAGAAGTATAGTGGTTTTGGTTTTCAATATTGAAAATTACATTTCGATCGTGGAAGTATTTTAAATAGCGTTTTTGTGTTCTCACTCTGCCGAATCATCAAGATAACTATTGCATCATAGGTCAGATGGAGTAAACGCTAAAAGTGCACCTTATAATAATTTTACTGTTGAGAATGATGTCATATCCCCCAACGATAAGGTTTCTGGCTTTCCCAAAATAATAGGTAATCATAAAGATGTGACTCTAAGTGACGACTGTCGACTGTGTTAATTAATTAAATAAATAATAAAAACGGGTACCTATTATTTTATCGAAACACGTTTCAACGAACGTATCATTACGTAGAATTTTCATTTCATCGAAAGGCATTTCTCGCAGCATGAGTTTTTTTGGTAGTCATAAGTCTAACCTAACCTACGCAATTAATGTTTGAAATATTCCGAAAACATCATGGTTTCAGTAGAAAATAGCGTTCGATGGAATGATACAATTGATGAAATGAAATTCGATAAAATGATGGTTACCAATAAAAATGCAGACACAACATGATATAAACGCATTTCACTTAAGCTGCTTTAAGGTAAAAATTAACCTTGGTAAATGGCCTTAGACAAGATGCATTCGGCTAAGGTTATCGAAATCGAAAATGAGGATTTGTAAGTTTTCGAAAATCGTTTACGCTAGCGTCAAACATCTTGGCAAGGGCCGTTTGACTATTTTTAGTTCTTCAGTAAGTAAGGTGATATCGTTTCTTATACAAGCAGTGACGCCCAACGGCCTAAGCAACTACGTAGAATATCCTTAAAGATTCGTAAGACGAAATAGCCTGGCAGTTGAACCGCATGACACACGAGCCTCACTCAAGCGTGACGCTACCACTGTTTACTGTTTAATTATTAAACAGCCAATCATCTCCGTCCTTGGCTAACATCTGGACTTAAGATTCTTTCGATTGACAACGTCGCGTGCCTTCATTCATATTTCAAAGTACCGAAACAATTGACACCGAATTCTTGGGAGATGCTAATGGGCTGCGGGTCAAGATATTCTGGTTGTATGGTCTACACTTGAAGATAATGCTAGTGACTGTGGGAAGTGGATCAAATAAACAGTGGCGGCAGAAATTATAGTGATACAAAATGATTAAGGGTTGGTGATGAATTTGCCTCATTGTTGTCATTCCTGGTATAGTTATCTCAGAATGTTTAAGAACTTGAAATGGATAGTTTTGTTTGAGCTGAATTAATATGCGGCCTGCCAAGCCTATAAGCCTAATTTCATGATAAGTAAAGTTTAACAGAACCTGAAATGGTTTGGAAATTTAGCGCTTTCCTCCTTTTTCTTTTAATTATATAGGTCTTCAAGCGTCGTGTTGAAGGAGCGATTGTGAATTCCAAAATTCTTTTCTTCTGGGGTTTAAGTGAAAAATGCATTTGGGAGTCTAGTATATCCTGATGATTTATACCCTTTAACTAAATCGACATAACTCCGTTTCCACTAAGGTCATATTAATACAAATTTGCACCGTCGACAAACTCATCCAAAGGGCCATGTCAGCAGTGCTGACCACGTGTGTCATTACAGTAATGACGGGAAACAGCGGCTTCCGCGTAACGATGACCGTCATTATGCCATCTGCATTAGTGCATGAGAACTTATGTCATCCAAGGTCGCGGACGTCCTTGAAACCCTGGTACTCTGTGACCCTCAAGAGCCTGACAGTGTAAGGTTTCAGGTAACATTTCGGTATACATTGCAAACCAGATATGTTTCTTAATCACTGAGCTTCAAATAAACAGCGCTATGTGCACGGAATTATTGTTAATCACCAGTCACTGGTATGTTCGTTAATAGGGGCCTGATGGACCGACGAGTGTATAGTATGTATCGCATCAAGAGAGTCAAGCTACCTTTGGCATATAATGTCACTGTCAGATTCATGATATAGAGGCCATCTTTCAGAAATGACTGATGTAGGGCTCTATTCTACACGGTATCCATATGGCTTTTGACATGTTATCGTATTGTATTAACTAAACCGCCATTACTGTCAAGTAAATAAGGGCTATCGTAACTTTGACAATACGATAACGTGTCAAAATCAATATTGTTTTACCAAGAATAGAATAGAGCCCAAGAGCATTGTACGAATTGTGAACTGAATTGAAATTTGCATTAATAAAATTTGAAACTCACCTGATAGTTAGTAAAGATGAGGTGGAAGATTAGAAATGCATAGATCAGTCTACAGATTATTTCGTTCCTTTGCAAAGAAAAAATAATAAGTTACAAAATTAAAAATTTAAACATTTTAACTATCTCATAATTAATTTTAATTTAATTTTTTTTTTAATTTTAATTTCAGTTGGAAATAGTGTGTTTTACTACAATTTACGACATTTCTGTAAAAAGTTTTGATTATCTTGAAGGAGGCTGAATTGATCTTACCCAAACTTTACCCAGCATAGATCTACTAATGTGTAGTGACAAAAGCCTTGGCGTTACACGTGTTTAACAATAGATGGCGCCCATCATGAATGAGACGCCACCCAAGGTCGTTTTTTCTGAATGGAGCTTTTACTACAGTGACGCAGGCGCAGAAGATGTATAGTTCTCTAAAGAAACAGACGTTCGGATAATTAGAATATTAATGATACTCCGTACAAAGAGGCCTTTGTTGGATATTTTAATTTCAATTGCATTTGTAAAGTTATGACGTCGTATTGCTTATTACGGAAGCATTTGTTACTAGATCCTTATTATAAAAGTACTAGCTTCTGCTCGCGACTTCGTCCGCGTTGAATTAGTAATATGTTGCGGGGAATTCGATCATCGTTATTCCCTTAGGAACTTTTAAACTTTCCGAGATGTAAAGTAGCCTATGTGTTAATCCAGATTTTGGATAACGCTGGCACTGGATTCCAGGCTATCTTCATACCAAATTTCATCCAAATCCGTCCAGCCGCTGCAGCGTGAAGCAGTATAAAACTAACATACAAACTTTTGCATTTATAATATTAGTAGGATTGCTAGATTCCACACGTACTTTGTGTTTTGTTTGAAGTAGAACCCAAATCAATTCTAAGACAAATTGATCGATGTCACGTTAATAATCTTAATGGACTAATGATAACATTGCTTAGATATTATTTAATACTTGCTAATGTATTGATATATTTTGCGAAGATTACATATTATCGATAACTATATTTGTGTAAGATATATGTAGTATCAAAACTTAGAAATGCTTACTATTCTTCTAAGCGTTTAGTTAAGTTCCTATTTATGTTCCATGTGAGCTTTTTCACGTTGTATATCTCTCTTGTTTCCTAGTTATTATAAATCCCACATGTTGGAGGGGTCAGCGTTCCTGATCTTTCTTCTCCACTCCGCTCTGTCCTCGACATCGTCCTCGGATGCCTGACACTGCTGCATGTCCTTCAGCACTACATCTTTCCACCTTGTTTTGGGTCCACCCCTGGATCTACGACCAGAGGTGGAAAAATGTAATGCCAAATTCCCAAAGTAGTAATGTGGCCTCCTCTTCATGGGGCCATACCATCGCACCTAATCCTACCTACTCCTCTGCTGCATAAAAAATATAGACAAGGTCAGAACAAGGAAACCTGAAACCTGGAGAAAGTGTAGGAGACCCAGTAGTGGGATAGAGTAGGCTTTGATTGTTTTTTTTTATGGCATAGATAAGGCAAACGAGCACACAGGCCACCTGATGGTAAGTGGTAAATGTGACCCATAGACATTCGCAGTCACAAGACTGCAATCCTAAGACTGCAAATGCGTTACCAACCCTGAGGACTAAGATGGAATGCCTCTATGATAATGGACAATCACGCTTTTAACGCATGCGTGTCCTGGGATCACTCAAACATACTATATCAGTACCATATCTATAAACACCTAATCTAAGGCTTTTACAAATCCCTCTCAGATTATGCACCGGTTTATACTTAAGATTTATCGGCATTGCGACAAAAATAAACGTTGAATCTGCTAAAATTCCAGTGTATTTTGAAGCATGAATGGGTTTTAGATAATAGATAGAGAGAGTTTAGGATTAAATAGATAGAGACTTGGCGCTACATGGTTTAAAATAACACAGGGTTGGCAATGCGTTGAATTTGTAGTTTTAGAAATTGCAAACGTCTATGGGTGTCAGGTATATTTCACACTGAAAAAAAGCTTGGTCGCTTCTAACAAGATCGTGAAATCGTGATTGTTGTGCATAAGCGTCTTGTTTCCATACGAGCTTAACAAGACGTTAGATACATCAACTAAGATGTTAGTTAAATTCCTTAACAACTTGCTATTGCTACTACCCGCTTTTGTTGATAAAAGTAATATCATAAAATAACTTGTATTATTTTTTTCTCAACTAAGAGAAAATCTTGGATGGCTCTCATTTTTTTGAGTGCACCATCAGATGGTCTGTACTCGTTTGACTTCTCCTTGGCATGCAAAAATCGAAACTTAAAAGTTAAAATCGAGCTGTGGCCCTAGACACGATGCTTAACGCTTAACGGTAACGTAAACGATTGTCGAAAACTGTCAAATAGTATAGAATTGACAAAAGGGCTCGATGCAACCGTACGGCAGCTTACTCCAATAAGGAATATTCATGACTTTTTTCACAGCTTCAATAAAACCTGATTCATGTAACAAACAGTAGAGAAAAATCATTTTTAGAATAGCTGTAAAAATAACCAAGATACGAGTATTATAAGCCAACAAAGATTTGTTCCTTTTCTAGTAAAACAGAATTTAACACGTACTTTATATCGCCGACCTGTTATATGACGTCACGGTGCATATCCGATCTCTCTGTCTAATTAGAAGCAGTTTAAAATGCTTGTATCATCCGTATTCCTTGGCCGATATTAATTTCAATTTCAATTTTGGTGATCTCTTTTACGGTATTTTCATATTTTAATGAGAAATGCGATTTAAAAAATTCATGCATATTCCCAATTCTACATTCTTGCAAATTGCAATGCATCTTGTCTTGGGCCAATTAATGAATATATATTTTTTGCACATTCAATAGTTTTTTTATTGCCAGCTTAACGTTTCGATTAATTTAAAGGATAGGTACGCTTTATTTATTTTCTAACAGTTTGCCATAATAAAATAACGTGTGATATAAGTGCAATAAAACACTGTTCCATAATGTCATAATACAATTGAAGACATGTGGAAGGAAGAAGGCCTTAAGTATTGTAGATTTTACAAGTCAAACACCGACTTAACACCTTTTTCCAAGTCATGAAATCCAAGATCAAAAACATACCTTCATCGACTCGTCTTTTAACGTTTTATCTAAATTCCAAGTCTCGTTCTGTGTTAAATGTACTGAAATAAACATGACATTGTTCCAGATTAGTAAAAATAAGCCTCGAGCGTCTATCTTATCAGTATTACTCAATAATGCGAGGTAGAAGGAAAAATACAGCGTTTATTATGGCTCATGTATAGTTAGTAAAGAGGGGTTTGGAAATGTGTGTACAACTGTGCTGTAAAAAGCCTATAATTGGCGTTGAATACATCTACTTCTACAGCGATTCAGCGTTTCAGTAGCGATGCAGAAGCGATACGGTCATTAAACGTCTACTCGTAACTTTACACACACACAAGCGCGACTAAAAACAGCGATACATTCGCGATGCAGTCGCATCGCGATAGTCTCTAATCGTCTATAGATACGGCTACTGCAGTGATACAATCGCGTTGCAAACGCGATACGGTATCGATGCAGAAAATTAAAATGTGCTATGTCTAAACCACTTAGTCATTATGCACATGCACATTTGCGTATGAATAGATTTAATAGCGTATTTGTTGATACATATAAGACAGACTATAGACAAGATCGCGCTGTGAAACAAACGTCTGTCGATGACACGCTAATCGCAATGAAGTTGCGTGTTTGTATCGATGCGAAAAGTCCGCCGTGCGTAACCAGATGGAAATAAAACCTTTAAGAAACTTGCAGTGCAAGTCTGGTTAATTTAATAGTAATTATTGTTGAAAGGTTATCGTGACGGCTATGCTACCCAATGCAGTATGAATCTCTGTTTTTAATCCTTGGTTATGATGGGTCTCGGTTAGTCTTGCTGGTAACCCCTAAGAAACCCGACCTCGGGTTGGATTCCCGGTAAGGACTGGTTATTTTTTAGTAACTTGGAAGCACGGATGCTTTCTAGGTAATTATTTATTTATCTATGCATATAGCTATAAGTATGCCTATAGTTATAAGTATGCCTATTTACGAAGATTTTAGTTCGGGACTAGGTTTATTGATAAATGTAAAGTTAGTGGTATTTACTTTAGAAGACCACTTTCACTGATAATTATTATATTTTTAGCTATTCGTTTTCTATCTGTTTCTGTTTTTTTAACTGTGTACCTAAAGCACACGTTCCCTTGCAATCCTTCACACACCAAATAAAGCTGTCACTAACTGCATAATAAAGTAAACACCGAAATGTCTTCGAGCTCGGCTTTCAAATCGCCCACTTAACCCCTCCGACCCTGTACTTAGTAAACCGAAAATTCGACTATCCCTTTCGCTCCTAAGTTGTAGTTGTATTGTGGAAACGAGACAGGACATGGCTGTTTCGCCACGCTGATAAATATTTGGTGCGCGTGCGCCGAATTCGCGAAGAATTATAATTGACACGGACAATGTGCGAATTGTGAAATGGGTGTAGTTGCCAACTTGTTGTTTGTTAGCTGTTCGCTTTCTAAATTATTTATTATATTGACACTTAAACCGACAAGATGCATTGCGAGAACGTTATCGTTATCGAAAATGTATAGTATACTAGCTTTTGCCCGCGACTCCGTCCGCGTAGAAGTCGTTTATCGCTGCTCCCTCGGGATCTGTCTAATTTTCCGGGATAAAAAGTATCCTATGTCCTTCCCCGGGACTCAAGCTATCTCCATACCAAATTTCATCTAAATTGGTTCAGCGGTTTAAGCGTGAAGAGGTAACAGACAGACAGACAGACAGACAGACAGACAGACAGACAGACACACTTTCTCATTTATAATATTAGTATGGATTAGTATGGATTGACGTAAGCTGCCAGTCGGTTGCGTCGATTGCATATTTTAAATTCCATTCATTTTGTCAGTTTTCTATCAGTGTCAATCGGATAAACTGTTTGGATGCGGCTTTTTCAATAGAAAATTAATTTAAATGGCGTTTGAAAGAAAATGTGAAGAAGTAAATAAGAAGTGGTCTCTGCCTACCCGCCTGGGAAAAAGGCGTGATTTAATGTATGAATGTATGTATGAAAGAATATGGGTTGAGCCGTTTAAGAATAAAGATTCAATAACAATAGCTACTCGTAACCAAATCGTTAGCACTCTCAGCGCAGCTTTGACAAGCATGACAATGACATTAACAATGACAAGGTTCTAAGTATGCTGAACATTTTTATTGGGTGACTGTTTCTTATTCTTTATCTTTACATAGTACCTATGAAACAAAGTCTCTTTCCGCACCTATTTTTCTTTGGCTTATGTATAACGGATCACAAGATATAATAAAATATAACGCCAAAAAAACACTTTTTACTGCCGAAAATAGTAAATGATCACCAAAAACTAACCTAACCTAGCCTAACCTAACCTAATTTGGTGATCGTTTACTAATTATGGTGCTCATTATATTTGTTGCCTTTTTCTTTTCTGTCTATTCGCTTACTTCTCCTAAACCACGCAAGGATTTTGATGCGGTTTTCACCATTAGTTAGATAATTTCTCACGAAAGGATGTATAATAAGTTCTGGTTTATGTACGCATGTATACAGAAAATTCACATAAACCGCAAAGAAGCGAGGGCGGGCCGCTAGTACCTTACAATAACTTACATTCTGAGGTATCGTTAAAAACCCACGAATCATTTCTTAATCTCGAATCAATTTCATCAGCACCTGTTATCTAGATATAGTTTACAAATCCAATGTCAGTTCATAGGCTGACGGCAAGATCCCTGATAATGGATAAGCGAGATCTATTGGCGTTATCAGTGCTACGGCTAGAGGGTTTTATTGATCGCATGTTTATTGGCTTAGACTACGCGTGTTTGTTAGTAGGTAATCAAGTATATTTGATGTTTAAAAGGTGTTACGAAAAGGCTAGCTGTCACTTTTTTTTTGTTTTATGTGAATATAAATGTTTTAAAAAAACAAAAAACCGCCTTCAAAAACGCAAAAAATAACTTCTACTACTAGGTACTTAGTAGTAGGTACCTATCCTATTAGGTTAGTCCAACTGAAGTCGGCTTTTTGTTGAAAATATTGTGGTCGCCGACTTCAGTTAGACTAACCTAATAGGATAGGTACCTACTACTAAGTACCTAGTAGTAGAAGTTATTTTTTGCGTTTTTGAAGGCGGTTTTTTGTTTTTTTAAAACATTTATTTTATTTTACACTTTTTAGTGATCATAATAAGCTTATGTAGTCCCACTTCTTAGTTGATATATGAAACTTTAAGACATTTCAAGCTCGCCGCAAGCAACGCCGCGGGAAAATCATAGTCATTTTAAAACAATTAAATGTGCTTCGTTGTAGTCGCTCAACTATCTTAATCGAGATATCTTATCGCCACCCTTGAAATCGGTACCGTTGAGGAGTTCCGGTAGCCATCTGTGGTCTTCATCATCAGTTCCGCTTCACCAAGTGACACTTTCTGAATGCAAATGCTACACTTGTTACTAAAAATACTAAAATCGCTATAAGCGTGCCTACAATATTCGAGGAGTTCCCTTGATTTCTCCAAGATCCCATCATCAGATCGTGACGTGCTGACAATGGGACCAACTAGAAAGTATACACATTCGAACACCGAAAAAAAATTTCAAATCGGTCCAGTAGTCTTCGAGTAATCGGGGAACATACATAAAAAAAAAAAAAATCCGACGAATTGAGAACCTCCTCCTTTTTTTTGAAGTCGGTTAAAAATGAAATTTAAGTACCTATATGAAACTAGCTTCTGCCCGCGACTTCGTCCGCGAAGACTTCAATTATCGTTAATACCTAAGGAACTTTTTTTTTTGTTTTTAATTTATTTATCTTTTATTTTACTTTATATTTGGATGTTTAACTTTAGAAAAATCATAACAAGCCCATTGTTTTAATGAAAATTTAGCGAAAAAACCTTATTGAAATTAGTACACCATCAAGAACTGAAGCAATGTAGGATTTCAATCGCTTCTTAACTTAGCGGATTTGAATCGACTCTTTCTTAAAATACCAAATCGAAAGATCATATTGGAAAACTTATAAGGGGACCCAGTTACAAAGGGTATATGTCAACTTAACTCGTAATATAAAGGGTATACACATATCCTCCTAAGGCCCAACGAAAAATTCAGCATGTAGTCACTAACGGCCCGTAGTCCTACCAGTAGTACTATTGTTTTATACTTAAACAAAATGGCGGGTTTTCTATTAAGTGCTACTGGTAGGACTGTGTTACGCTATTGGCGGGTTTTTATTAAGTCCTACTGGTAGGACCATGGGACGCTATGACAACACAACTGTCGAAGGAGCTGGGTCTGAATGACAAAGTTAATAAGTACTATGGGTAGGACCTTGGGCCTTAGGAGGACGAAGTATACTATACTTATTACCCCTTTTCACCAGAACCCCAGTTTTATACTTGATCAATTTGAATAAGTAACTTGCTGCAAGAACTTATAACTTATAACCTACATTCACAAACGTATTGCCGATTCATACATGCAACGTGTCGCCCTTGGCCGCCAATTCAACCAATAACACACACACGTGCGCTACACACACACATGTTCTATGCGCACGTGGTTGCGCGAGCGCAAGCGACATTTAATAATGTACCTATTATGAAAGTTTAGTATTACATAGTAAAGACTATTTTTATATGTAAGAGGAAAAAAGTGGTCAAGTGCGAGTCGGATATGCATCCAATGGTCCAGTATTGACTAATATTACGGAGGTTACCCAAAGTCGAATCGGCTGACAACAGCGGAAAGTTAATGAAAATTACTAAGCTAGATAATAGTTTTAGATTAGATTATTATTGAGTAAATGGAGAACTTGTAACTAAATAAAACCAGTAATAATTCGTAACCTTCATAATTAATATTACTAATAAAAAAAATACAAGACGAGATTAGATGGCTTTCTTTATGTGTTTTAATTTTCAGTCATGACATGATGTTATACTTAATGTATTAATTTATATCCTTACACATTAAAAGAGTAATATTAAAAGTCCGTTAAAAGCTATACTAAGAATTATAAAACTTGTTTTACTACATGGTGAAGCAGAAGATGTCATCAAAGCGACTTGACTTGTCAAAAACCGACGACGACGTCGTCGACGACGATGAAAAAAAAGTTTTTTTATTAAAATGTCTATTGTTGACGCAAAACAATTTAGACGTTATTTAATTTAACATACAAGTCAAATAATCGTCCTGACAGTTTCACTTTTTTATACAAAACGGCACAAATTCTATTATTTTTAAATTTCTTATATCTTAGTAGGTATCTGTCTCTAGAAATATCAGTTGGCGTACTACCCCTGAAAGTTCTTGAACTCGCCAAATATTCTAAATATTTTACGTGACATTTTTTTTTAAACGTGGGACTATCTCACTCAATTTGACCAAGTTCCAAACTAAGCTCAAGGCTTGTACCATATATGTACCTATATACCTATACAATGATAAACTTAAGTACTTATATGTATAGAGAAATACATATTTAAATACATAGAAAACACATCTCGCTTCGATTCGGTATTATACAGGTCCATATTTTAATAAGCGGTAGCAAGAAATGAAGAAATAAAAAAAAACTTTAAAAAACCCGACTGTTGCTAACCAACTTTAAATCGTTATAGCTAAATCCTAAATGAACATTCAAAATGAAAAAATATGAAACAATTTTTAAATCACTTGTCATAATTCGTTGACTTTTTTTTTCTTTTTTACAATATGGCATCTAGTTGCCGCGGTATTGAATTTTTATAACTGTCATATCTTTAATGACACACAAGATTAAGACAAATCGATTTACATAAGAAACATCAAAATCGGTCCACGCGTTTAGTTTCTAAAGCGCCAAGAAACAAATATACATACAAACATATATAGGCTGATAAACACATTACTTTCTTTTGCGTCGCGCAGTCGGAAAAAAAGCTTCATAGTGCCAATTTAATTTTCCAATTCATTACACATGCTATGGGCTTTTTACTGACAGCTTTTTGTCACACCGCCGTTCCTAATTTGAATTCCGACGTAACGGCAAAAGCTTCATCTGTAAGCTGCGCACGAGTGTACATTGTGTCGAATGTAACTGTCATGGCTGACGCCCGGTCAAACGAGATTAGTCGGGTGCACACCAACCTGCGTTGTACGGCTGTTTGGGGTGTGCCTTTTGTTTTACCTGCCTAAAGGGCAACGCAGAAAACAGTCCGCTGCGATCTCAGCCATATATTCTAACGCCTTACAGCTGGCAGCTAAATACCCCATATATTTGCGGGTGGACGCAGGCGGGCTTGACGATCACACTTGGCGGTCGGTCGATCTCTTACTGTCGTTTGAAAACTAATAGTGATAAACGATAGTATTAAATGAAAATTGCCGGCAAGCAAATGATTTTGGCCTATCAGGCGGCCCGATAAGTAATTTGTTAGTCTGTAGTGGTGTAAAAAAAAAGTAATTATATCCGCTTCACATCGGGTTTGCCACTTTATTAAGATATATCGGTTTTTTCTTCGAACTTATCCGGACACTGCCGTGTATCTAGAATTCTAGATGATATTTTAATGTAATTTGAGATGACCCTACTGCCCTGATAAGCCAAATAGCATCTCAAATAAAACTCAAGTAGCGATCCCAACCTAATTACTTAAGGTACAGGATTGAATCTACTTTGGCAATTGACTCTGAGATACTGTTTATTTGCTTTGGTAACTTTCAGTACGTTGGTTCCCCATTGTAGTTTCCAAGTATCTTAATTAAATAAATAAATATCAGGGGACAGTTAACATTTACTTATTTAAGACACACTAACAACACAATTGCGCATTACTCAAGAAACCTACTTAAAAGCCGATTTACATGGCAGGTGTTCTAGGCTGTGTGGTTGGAGTGAACCCGGCCAATGGCATGATTGACAGTAAACAATCTCTGATTTCGCAACTTAAGATATGTAGATTAATTTGAAAAAGATAATTATGACACGACAATGGTGCTAAATACACGGACCGATAATTGATTATTTGTGTTATATATCAATTAATGAAACTGTTAGTTAGTTCTTTGTTTTGAAACGGTACACATACAAGATGTTTATAAATAAAATTAGCTGCCTTGAGTACCTACGAGATAAATAACTTGGTTCATTCATAAAGAGATTATTACCAATTTATGTTTGTTCTTTTTATTCAAAGGTAATTATTGTCTAAAATAAAAACGTAGATCAATGCTTCGACATACATAACCTTAGTCATATTGAAGACCAAGTACGTAACTTTTTATTATCTTACGTATAAAAAAATTGTAGTTAGTCCGGTTTTGAAGAACTCGTGTAAGACTATCGAGGAATTAAAATGGTTAGCTTGACATAATACGTAAATTGGCCGGGTTATACATTTTACACGAGTCATTAGTCGTGTCACGTAGGGAAATGTATAAACATGGCTAATTGACGTATTATGCTTAACAGCTAAACACTCAAATTCCTTGATGGTACATGTCATGTATTATATCAAACAATAGCCAGTCTTTTTCTAGTACTAACCTAATAAACAACTTATTCACCATAAAGATATTATCTCGCTTACAAATAAAATCTTTATGTAGGTACTTGATTCACCGTGATGAAATATTAAACCAGTAAAACTATTTCAATTAGGCAGTTACAAAATTTCATGTCAAACTAAAAAACACTTTATAACTACTTCTTATAAAATACATACATGTTATCGGAACTCATAAATAATATTAATATACATGTTAATACGGTTGTTATTTGAAATGTAATTTTGTCTTTTTTTTATCTTTTATCAATGGCAAAGGTGAGCGAACGCAGGAGTGATGTCCAAGCGGTGAGTTTACGTAGTCCCGTCAAAGCGAGCAAAACACATTTCAGCGCGTGTATTCAATTTGGCAGCATGGCTTCTCGAACGTACAATGCTGCCTAATTGAGAATGCACTCGCTAATATGTGTTTTGTTCGCTCGGACGGGGCTTCTTAAACTCGCCGCTTGGAATTCACTCCTGCGTTCGCTCACCTTTGCTTTTCAGAGAATAACACCCCAGGCATGGTTGCAAAAATGGTGTTTTCAGTCCATGAAGGTACGAGTAAACCCTGCCACGGCTGCCACTCGTGACGTGGCACGGTTGAGTCATTCTGAACACCTCTCATGTCTATGGTCATATTTCCACCTGCAAGAAACCTGCGAAAGATTTCCGACAATGTCGTTCGACAGTAACATGCAAGTGTAAACTACCACTGGCCACTGTCGGGCATTTTCTCGCAGCTATTACTTGAAGTTTTTTTTTGTTATAAGTTATAAGACTGGGAGGCAAACTAGCTGGAGGTTGCAGGTTTATCGAAATAAATGTACGTAGTTAAGGCCTTAATTAAGAAACGTTATTTTTCTTCCACTATGTGACGAATGTGAAGCATATTTTATTTATTTATTTCGGACGAATAAGTACCAACAGAATACAATGCTGACATACTAAAAGAATTATTGTTAACCATATTATTACTTGATTGATTCTAAGTATGGTTAATGGAATTTGGTCTCAATTAAGGCTTTGAGTACTTTTTTTTAATAATCTTTACGGCCTCTCTCAGACTCTATCAGCTTCCCAATTGGATCACTGTTGCCAAGAAGCGCCGCAAGAAACTCACCAGTCCATTGTTTTTGTCAAAAAATTAATACGCCCCTGTTCCTACAACTTATAATATGATACTTTACGTTCCGTGTATACTAAAGTGGTTTGTCTGTTTGTTACAGCCCTCCCACGTTCAAGACTCTCACGCCGACGTCGCGCACGCAGCTGAAGCAACAGTTGATGCGAGAGCATGCGCAGGAGCAACTGCGCAGAGAATCTTTACAGGTAAACTATACATATACCTACTTACTGGGTGTCTCAAAAACCAACGTCAACCCGCCAAGGGCTGATAAAGCAGCTAAAAAGCTATCGATTTAGCCCCTATGTATGTTCAGCTATTTTACTAGTTTTGGAGATATTGATCATTATAATTTGATTGTAATTTTCCCTTATGCCCATGTCACGAAAAATCATTAATTTCATGATTTATTCCATAAGGTCCTCAGTGGTATCTTACATTAGTTTTAGAATCGTTACGAATCAGCGTTTTTAAACCTATTATTTGCTTGTTGTTTTTTAAATCAACTATCTTAGTAAACACATAGTTGTTTTTTCCATACGAAGTGAAAAACTTACACTGGGACACCTAGTACGGAGAAAACAAGCTTTATAGTCATTACTTAAAAAGTTCATTAAAAAAAACGAGCAAATGGGTTTTAAAAACTACGAATTTTTATGGAAATTGCCGACGATCCAAAATCGTTTCAGAAAAATTGGCCATAATATTCACTGGTCCCGAATAACAAGAAAAGAAGGACTTAGTCCAGCAATAGGACATACAAATTGTCGACGGCAAAAGCAGAAAGTGCCTATAGTGCCCGGCTGTTAAGAAGGCAATCCTGACAACGGTCATCGCAGTACAATTTATAACCTATTCTTGGGTTTGAGGTTATAATTTGTACTGAAATGACAGGTGTCAGGATTTACTTCTTAACGGCCGGGCACTATAATAAAACATTGTTTGATATAGTTTGTTGATGATTGCAGGCACAGCAAGCGGGCCAGCACAAGGATGTGGAGGAGAAGAAGAAGTCAGTACCGGCGGACGTGCCGCGGGTCGTGCCTCACGTTGAACTGCCGCCACAGGTTCTGCAGGTGAGGAGTTAGCCAAGGAGTTCCCTTATTGCGTGCTGCGACGTCCCTGCCCTTTGAAAATCGAAGTTCGAAGTTACGGTAGCTCCATCCGTGTCACTCGTCATTCGAGACTAAATCGAGGGAAAGGGATGGAGCTAACGTAACGCAGTAGTTGCTTCACCGTAAAGAAACTAGATAAAAAAAGTAACTGGCACTGCCAAACAAACTACTTACTGCGATTACTTCAAATTAAACAATCATTTAATAAAGGGCGTCTATGAACTCTATGCATCTATTCGTCCTTATATCTTTCGGAAGGTATTTTCGAATAATTTCAAACTAAACTATTTTTATTATTAAATTGCGTAAATATACAATTACCTATAGGCCCCTTTATGAGAAAATATTTTTACACCAAGTAAATTGGCGTGAAAATGTCGAGATTATCATGCAATTTAACTTTAATAACCAAGAGTAACGAAAGAATGCTACGTTTCCAGCACAATTTTTTTTAAGAGTCCTCTTAACATTTTTCCGGGCAAAAAAATTTCACATGTATTTTTTTTAAACAAACCTTTGACAAAAATCCGAACTCGTTTTAAAAAGGACTGGTTGTCAATTTTGCAACTGCGGGTTACTCGTACTCGTAGTGCAGGGCATTTGCTAACAAACAATAAAAATTTTGTCGGCGGGGAAGTCACTATAGTCCAGAAAAACAATTGATATTGTTACTTTTTTTACTACCATTTCGAGGATCACATCAAAAATGACCAAGGATAAAAAATATCCTTAAATTATTTTGATATATTACAATGCACTGCGTAAAATTTCAAAAAAACGCAGGGATATTCTCAATCTTTGGACGTATTTAATCTATATATATAAAAGGCTAAACTGACTGACTGACATATCAACGCACAGCCGAAACTACTGTACCTAGAAACTTGAAATTTGGTACAGGGGTTCCTTTCATGATGTAAGTGAGCACTAAGAAAGGATTTTCCGAAAATCGACCCCCAACGGGAAGAAATGGGGGGAGTAGCGGGAAACTAAGTCTACGCGTACGAAGTCGCGGGCGTCCTCTAGTGTGTGTATAATGTGGGTCTGGTCTCGGATTCCATTGGTGGCGGAGAATTAGGTAGTTTGTTTGAGTCGCTTGGATTCTCCGAGACAAAAAAAGTAGTAAAGTGTAGACATGCATCAATTACATACATAACTAGAGGACGCCCGCGACTTCGTACGCGTAGAATTAGTTTCCCGCTACTCCCCCCGTTTTTTCCCGTTGAGGGTCGATTTTCAGAAAATCCTTTCTTAGTGCTCACTTACATCATGAAAGAAACCCCTGTACCAAATTTCAAGTTTCTAGGTACAGTAGTTTCGGCTGTGCGTTGATATATAAGACAGTTAGTTTTGCATTATATATATATATATATATATATATTTAAACTAAGTGATGTAATGATTTTTTCGACACTTGATGTACTCATTTTGATGATGTTGATTCCAGGTGCGGACAGTACTGGAGAACCCCACCCGGTATCACGTGATCCAGAAACAGAAGAGTCAGGTGCGCCAGTATCTCAGTGAATCCTTCCAGCCTAACCCTCAGGTCAGTACCAAACGCATCCTAGGATACCTAACTAGTATAATACAACAGTAGTAAGACAACAACACGTATTGAAGACATTTGAGAAGAAAACTTCAAGGAAAGCTTCTAATCTAAGTCAATGACAGACAGAACTAAGTAGGGCATGGATTACAAAATTTTGGAATGTTTTAGTATTTTTTTCGGTATTGGAGTTACGGTATTGGACGCCAATGTCAAAATTTTGGTATTTATTTTTTATTGCTTTTTGATATGTAAAATGCTTTGGTCTTGTATTTAAGTCATTTTAATCCTAATAGAAATGAAAGTATTGAATAATTTTGGGTACGATTTAACTTTCCTCTTAGGTAGCATTGGCTCAGCAACATCGGGAATAATCATCTCTTTTTACCAAAAGACTTAAAATAAAAAGTTTTATGCTATTTAAACTTTTGTTTATTCCTTATTATTATTTTTACTGACTTAAAACGTCAAATTTTAATACCGAAATCTCGGTAATCATAAGCATTCAATATTGCATGCCCTGAATAGAACACATTAGTGAATTTTAACTTGTGAGTCTGGTTATGCGGCATCCTCACGAGGCTATCGAGTTGAATCGCTCCAAGAGACCGCTGCTTATCTCGTTCTATCCTACCGTCAGGTGTCGGTGTCCCCGCGCGGTGCGCCGACGCAGTCCGCGCCCGAGTTGGGCGCGAAGCCGCCGCCCTCGCCCGACCGGGGCTCCACCTCCAGCCTGCTCAGTCCTGGCATCTGCTCCGTAGGCACCAACAACTCTGAAGTAAGTCTCTTTCACATCATAGAGAAACATTCGTACAAGTAGTATTTAACTCCCGAAGCAAACTAATTCCTCCCTAGTTCCTTTGACCTTTTACTTTATGACTGTTTGAGCTGATAGTGTCAATTTTTGTGATTCCAGGCAGATGAGTTCTTAGAAGACATCCTCTCCCTAGATGGGGGGGCAGGTCCCCTCTCCTCGTCAGGGCCGCCCTCGGCCGCCAGCTCGGTGGCCGGGGACTGTTCATTACTGTCTGATGCAGATATGCACGCGTTGGCGAAAGACAGGCAAAAGAAAGACAACCATAACATGAGTGAGTAGAATTTTACTCAACCTACGTCAACATTATCAGAAGCCTTGCAGGACGTGTATAATAATGTTATTCTCTTTTAAAAACGTTCATATCTCTAGATGTCGATGCTCTTACGGGAGGGAAAAGATAGCGAAAAGAAAAAAATATCAGAACATTCAATATGTAACTAGGTACATAATTATGATTGGTTTGGTTCAGACTCAAAATTGACACCGATTTCTATCCCAGAAACTGTCAGAAACTGCTACAAAGATCTGAAGAAACAAATGTATGTGGTTATTCCAAATACCTTGCTAAAATATTGCTATTCCCCTTTCCAGTTGAACGCCGTCGCCGCTTCAACATAAACGACCGTATAAAGGAGCTCGGGACCCTCCTCCCGAAGACCAACGACCCGTTCTACGAGGTGATACGGGACGTGCGGCCGAACAAGGGCACGATACTCAAGAGCAGCGTGGACTACATCAAGTGCCTGAGGGACGAGGTCAACCGGCTCAAGCACAGCGAGCAGAGACGGAAGCAGATCGAGCTGCATAATCGGAAGCTGACGCTTAGAATACAGGTTAGAGATGTGTCAACTCGGTTTACCAAACCGGTTCAAACCGAGTTATGCTCAACTCGGTTTGGGTCGGTTTGAAGTTTCTCTAACTCGCTTCGAGCGAGCTACTCGGAAACCGTGAGCCCGCAAGTCAAAACGGTCGTTCGCCTCGCTCGGATGGACGGAAATTGACGAAATTTACCGATTGAACCCGATCAAACGCGGCGCGGCGTTCCGATGACTAGTGGACGAGCGGGAGCGAAGCGGGACTGACGAAGATTCCCGAATAAACCCGACACAGACTCGGTTTGACTCGTCTCCGATGAACGAAACGCTAGTGTGCATGCGTAGGTTCGTACTGTCAACTCGGTTTGAGCAACCCGGGTTGAAACCGGTTTACATCAATTTTCGACTCGGGTAACTCGGTTTCGAATATTTACGGTTTGGCCCATCTCTAATACAGGTGTGTAACAAAAACCCCCTTTTACCCTATGACGCCTGAAACAGTCGCGCGTTACCACTGATACTATGTAATTGTATCGCTACTGAATCGCTGCGCGGTGGGTATGTTGTGGGCGACCTCTCTAATAGCTCTTGTTGACCAAACACGACATGTTACATATGACTTTCACTATATTCTTGAGGCCCTAGACAAGATGCGTGGCGAGATCGTTATCGTTTTTTAATGAAACAAGAGCGATTTGTAATAAGATAACTAGTTTAATTAATAACGTACGTTAACACAGTTTGACAATATGAATAAGCAGTCGTTAGTTACCACAAGACGCCGCGAGAGGCGCGCGCATATCAAAGTAAAGTAACGTTCCGATTTATGCAGGTTTATGGCTTCATTCCAATATCCTCCCTAAGGCATAAACCCATTTTTGAAGAGCAGTAATCAAGCTTCAATTGAGGAGTGCCTTTTGTCAGAGCATCAGCGACCATTTCGTTTGTTTGGACGTACTCGATGACAATCTTCTTTAACTGCACCTTGTCGCGTACAAAATGATGTCGTATATCTATGTGCTTGGTTCTGGAATGATAGTTTACAGTACCTGCAAGTTTAATAGCACTTTGATTGTCACATAAAATAGTTATAGGTAATGTGGCTAATTGGGGCCAAAATTCTTCCTGCATCTGTTTAAGCCACATTGCTTCTTGTGTGCAGCTTGACAGAGACATGTATTCAGCCTCGGTCGTGGATAACGCAACGGTTGGTTGCCGACGTGAGTTCCAAGTGATTGCTCCACCTTGATGAATAAAAACATAGCCGGTACATGATCTTCGGTCGTTTTCATCGCTACACCAGTCTGCATCACAATAGCCATGTATAGTCTCTTTTTGGTTTCTTTTATACATAAGTGAATAGTTTTCTGTAAATTTCAAATATCTCAATATTCGTTTCAACGCAATCCAGTGCTGCATTTCAGGCCTAGAATTAAATCTGCTGAGTGTATTTACAGCATAGGATATGTCGGGGCGAGTCCCTTGAGATAAATACAAAAGACAACCAATAATTTCCTGATATGGATATGTATCTGCAATTGATTTTTCATTCTCATTTGTATTAAACTTCATTTTCGGATCAATTGGGGTTTTCACACTCTTACAATTCGACATTCCATATTTGCTCAGTATATCTTGTATATACTTTGTCTGATTGACACATAAAATCCCATTATTTTTATTTTGTTGTACATGCAGACCCAGACAGTATTTCAATTCACCCAAATCCTTCATCTCAAATTTGGCAAATAAATAATTTTTAATATAGTTTTTAGTTTGTTCAGAGCTTGTAAACAAAATTATATCGTCTACATAGACAGCTAAGAAAGTTATATCTTCATTCCTTATTCTGTAATAAATGCAGGGATCAAGTAGTGACTGTGTCAGACCAATTTCTTTAAGTGTACTATCCAGTTTTTGGTTCCACTGCCTGCTGGCTTGTTTCAGTCCATATAGGGATTTTTTCAGCAAACACACTTGAATATTATTTTCTTTAAAGTTCGGAGGTTGAAGCATGTATATATCTTCTTCTATATCGCCTTGCAGGAAGGCAGACACAGCATCCATTTGATGCATATCTAAATTGTATTTCACTGCTAAAGAAAGCAGGTATCGCAAGGATGAGTATCTAATTACCGGTGAATAAACTTCATTGTAATCATATCCTTTTCTTTGTGCGCATCCTTTAATTACCAGTCTAGCCTTATACTTTGCTATGTCACCTTTCTCATTCACTTTGGTTTTAAAAACCCATTTGCATGATATAGCTTTCTTCCCTGGTGGCAAATCACATAACACCCAAGTGTTATTTTTCCTTAATGATTTGTATTCCTCCTCCATGGCTTTCTGCCAATGACTAGACTCTGGGCTAGATAAAGCTTCTTCCAATGATGATGGATCCCTACTTAATGCCAAACATGCATATTCATTTTCATCTTCATTAACATCTTTTGTATACCTTGGTTGCCCGCCTCGAGGCCTCAGGTTTATGTAACGTTCAGGAGAATCAAATGTACAATCGGTGCTCGGTTCATACACTGAATTTTTATCCGTCTCTACAGACTCGAAACTGTCACATAAGGTTGTAGACGCGGTAGAGTCTTCCTCATTATCGTGGGTAGAGACAGAGTCTTCTGGTTCAGTGATATTGTCAGCAGTCTCCTCTAATGGCATAGGTATCTGTAACATAGTAGATGTGTTTACATTTGGCAATATGGCATTTTCATTTTTATCACAGTCTTCTAAAAATATGACATTCCTGCTCTTTGTAACCTTCTTAGTGTGCGGATCCATCAATCTGTACCCTTTTGTATTTTCACAATATCCAAGAAATATCATTTCTGTGGATTTCGGATCCCACTTTAATCTCTTCTCCTTCGGCACATGCACCATGGCTCTACACCCAAAAATTCTTAAATGAGAAACATTTGGTTTTTTACCTGTTAATTTCTCGAGTGGTGTCATGTAGTTAAGGACACGAGTCGGAGAGCGGTTAATTATATGAGCAGCTGTCTCCACTGCCTCTGCCCAAAACTTCTTGAGTAATCCAGCATCCTCTAGCATACATTTTGCACGCTCTACTAAAGTGCGATTCATCCGTTCAGCCAACCCGTTTTGCTCTGGAGTGTACGGTGCCGTCGTCTGATGCTTGATGCCGTAGCTTGTCAAGTATTTTGACATTTGATTATTATTGTATTCTAAGCCATTATCTGTTCGGAGAATTTTTATCGTACAATTCAACTGATTTTCCATTTCATTTTTGTAGCTTTCAAATACTTCTTTTATATTGGTTTTATTCTTTAGAAAATATACCTTCACGGTTCTAGAGAAATCATCTATAAAAGTAATAAAATATTTTGCTCCGCCCATTGATGGAGACTCCATGGGACCACACAGGTCAGAATGCACAATTTGTAATGCTTCTGTTGCCCTTGTACCAACATTTGTGAATGGGAACCGGATTTGTTTACCTTTCAAACATGGAATGCATTTATTATTTGCCTCTTTGCAATCTGATAATTTCACACCTTCAGTACATAATGGCAATTTGCTTACATCATTGTAATTCAGATGTCCCATTCGCCTATGCCAAATATTTAAGCTTTGGTTTTCTGAAGTTGCAACAAATGCATTCCCACTAAATGTATTTAACTTATACATGTTATTTATAAGTTTTGCTGTTGCTACTAATTGCTTCTGTCTATTAAATATTTCACAGCCAGTACCATTAAATATTACTTCACAGCCATTCTTTACCAGCTGGCTAACTGATAATAAATTGGTACTTATTTGTGGTACATATAAGATATCTTTCACTTGTATATGATTTAATTTACCATCTTCACCCAGGAGATCTAAATCGACATTGCCCATATGTTGCACTGCAACTGATGCATTGTTAGCAACCATTATACGTTGTATCGGAGGTGCCCGGATATCATACATCCCATCTGAGACATTTGTCATGTGTAAAGATGCACCAGAATCCACAATCCATGAAACATTGTCCATTTGTTCCTGAGTTGCTGAAAAAACTGCAGCATAACCTTTCCCATTGTCATTACTCTTTTTTTTATTATTGCAGAATTTACTCATATGACCATAACGATTACAATTGTAACAACGTGGACCAGGTGACTTGTTACCTTTATAATTCTTGGGAACATATTTATTTAACTTTGTATAAAGAACGGATACATTAGACTCCTTAACTTCTTGAAGTAACTTCATTTTTATTGAATCTGTAGTTATCTTTACACCTGAGCTTTCAAGACCCATAATCATTGGTTTGTATTTCTCCGGCAAACCAGCCAACATTAAAGTACCAAGCCACTCATCATCAACATTAAATCCGATATTTCTTAGCTTGTGGGCAGTGGTTACTATTTTGTTAACATATTCCTCAATAGTTGTGCAACTTTCTAAAGTTGTATTAACCAAATCTCGGAGTAACCCAACTTTTCTTGTTAAACCTGAATCTTCAAATGCATTTTGTAAATTAATCCAAACATCCCTGGCCGTCTTTGCCTCTTGAACGTGTATATAATTGATCGGATCCACTAGCAAAATTATTTTTGACTTTGCCTTGACGTCGTGCTTTGGATTTACGGAACTGTTTTCGGCAGGTTCAACACAGTCCCACAAGTCTTCGTGTTGTAAATACGTCTGGACTGCAAATTTCCAGGTGTTATAATTCTCTCTTCCCAATAATTTGTCTATATGAACGTTAGACAAAGCCATTTTACTTCGGTACAAATTCGAAATTTGCAATGTAATAACGGCTAACCTAAAAATCGAGAAATCACTCGCGGAACTAGTGTTACTGTTATTACCGGAATCACTTTTCAACAATGACTTTTAGTTTAGTTACTTAACGAGTCATTTGCCCATAACCTAATGAAACAAGAGCGATTTGTAATAAGATAACTAGTTTAATTAATAACGTACGTTAACACAGTTTGACAATATGAATAAGCAGTCGTTAGTTACCACAAGACGCCGCGAGAGGCGCGCGCATATCAAAGTAAAGTAACGTTCCGATTTATGCAGGTTTATGGCTTCATTCCAATATTTTTCGATAACGATAACGATATAGGATAGATTAGATTTAAGCTGCCAGATGGTCGTGTCCATCTCTCATATCAGTTCTATACACATTGACAGATTTCGAAAATCGTTTTCGATAGCGTTAAGCATCTCGTCTAGGGCCTCAGGTCAGTCTTGATGAGCCCACGCTTCGTTACCTTTTTCTCCACCCGCAATTTTTAATTTTATTTTACCTGTTATTTTCAGGAATTAGAGCGCATAGCTCGACTGCACGGGTTGCCGCTATCAGCAGGTGATAGTGGGGCTTCACCACAAACAGAAGAAGCGACGCCGCCACCACCACCTCCGGTAAGTGCTATCTTCTTCTTTATTTTCGATTTGATTAAGGGTGGAGCAGTACGATGGTTCAACCCTGTAGGATTTTAGGACGTCTGATCTATAAAAATTTCGTGTCCGTAAGGTATATAAATCATTTGTAGGTCAATGCATTCATTTCTATAATAAATTACCTGACGAAGTTTTAAAGTTACCATTTCCAGTACTTAAAAATTACTTGAAAAAGTCGTTGATGTCTAAAGCTTACTATAGGGTCGAAGACTATCTAACAGATAAAAATGCTTGGCCTAAATTAAACACCTAAATATCTTAATAATAACCTAATCATACCAATATATAAACATTGTGTATTGTCTAGGGGACACGGTTTCTGTAGGGGAATGTATCGAAACTAATTATGTGTTGTTTTGCACCGTCATAGGTAAGTATAATTTTTAATTTTTATTTATTTCTTATATTTACTATTTATGAGTTCTTGTAGAAATTTTGAGTTTTGACACATTTTCCTGCTCAACTACGCATGATATATATAGACATATTTTTGTTACATTCATTGTTTTATATAATACTAGGTTAAGTTTTTTTTTCGTTGTATAATATCATATCATAAGAAATGTTTAAAAAACGACTGACTGTTGAGTTTCTTGCGGCGTTTCTTCTCAGCAGTGGTCTCTTGCGAAGCGCTGGTAGATTATTGACGTGTAAAAGTGCCCGTGCGGCCTACTTACTGAATAAACATCTTTTATCTTTTTTTTTTTTATATGACCTGAATCCATGGAGTATTCCTCATTCTGTCTTGCTTGGTTACGCAACCATACCATACATTATGCAGCACAACTGGTTGTGCCTTTAAGGTGCCTCGGTGAAATTGAGACAAAAAAAATACAGTACCTACTCCACATAAAATAAGTTAAATAGTAATGAGCGATGGCAGCGACAAATAAACCGCATACGGTTTCCGTTCGCTGTATTAAGCCAATATCTTTGTAATTTTTATAAATATTATGAATAATAAATTAAAAACAAAAAACATTATACCCAAAATAAAAAGTTACTTATCCAATGCCGAATCAGGCCTTGCCATCAGCCTTGAAATCCTAGGACTGGATAAATCATCAAACTGCATACGTTGGTTCTGGATACTTTTGGCAATTATTATTAATTTGAGATGTTTTTTTCTCTGGATTAACAGGAAGTGATATCTCCAAAGCAGGAGCCAGCACCAATGATGGAGCTGGGTGAACAGCCGCCCGACCTGCTGCGCGACATGCCCGCCGCAGACTGTCTCTCCGTGCCTGATGCACTAGGTAACCCATCTAACTACTATGTATTTCTGTTTAAAAATATTTACGTCCTTCTAAGGCAGATGCTCTCCACAAGTTAATTATTCCATAAAAGTAGATTGATGTGTATTAAAGATCCTTTTCCTGGCTTTTTTTTAAATCGATGCTAGATCGATCCAAATTCAAATATTACTTCAAGGGCATTCCTCATACCTCATTGTATTCAAAATTGTTCAAAATACTTAAGACTAAATAGTACACTTTAATCGCTTTTCGTGAACGCAAGTAAAATAAAATCGTATGTTTCCAGACGGTCTAAAGCTGGGTTCGTGTTCGCCGCTGCGGGGCGAGGAGGGGCTGTCGCTGGGCTGCCTGGAGCCCGACTTGTGTCTCGAGCCCGAGCCTGACCACTTCCTCAATCATAAACACATAAAGGTAAGAGACCAAGCATTGTTAGCCACCCCCTGGGGTAAAATACGCGAGCGGCATGAAAGATGCGCTTTGACTGCGAGTTGCCTAGAATCTTGGTCGATTCTGTATTTTACTGTCAGTATACTGCCCTGCCCGAGTCTGCGAGAGGGCTAATTTTGAATGTATGTGACTGTTCATCATCATTATGACTGCGTGTGTGTGATTGTGTTACTGTTGCAATTAAGTAATACTTAAGATCATCCATGTAGTAAAAAATGACCGAATAGTTGGCTGAAGTACCGTTTTATCAATCAAGTCCTAGGTATTGAAAAGTGGATTACAAATAGCCACATTACTCTGTCCCTTTCACTCTAGCTAGAAATGGTATAGATGTATAACTTAGTTCAATTAAATAAGCATGAGCAGGTGACACTTTGGCTTGTAAAAAATAACAATGCCAGCTGCCGACAATGATATGAAATCAGATAAAAACTCACCTTTTATTGTACAGTGACTTACTTCCCTATTACTGTAACAACCTTACACACTCAATAAGGCTCCCATAGACACCCTATAGAATTCAGAATATAAGTTGTTACTTCTTCTAACTTGACTCTTGAACTGTTCCAGCTGCGGCTCTCTCCTTCACCGGGGCTGCTTGGGGATGAAGATGCCGTGCTGAATCTGGCGCAGATCGAGGACCTGATGGACGACGACTCGCATAATCCCGTCACCACAGGTACGGGGAGGAGAACCAGCAGACAGTCCTGATGGGACCTGGGGTTTGAGGCTCAGGGACTAAGGGCCTTATTAATAAACTAATCTCGGTTGAGATGCCAGTCACAAGACACGTCAAAAATGACAACTTTGTATAGGTTGACGTTTACTTTGACGTCTCTCAAGATGGGCATCTCAGTCAAGACGAGTTTATTAATACGGCTCTAAGAGCCGTATTAATAAACTGATCTCGCTTGTATTGATCGTCTCAAGATACGTCAAGAATGACAGTTTTCTATGATTTGACGTTTGCTTTGACGTATCTTGTGAAGGGATCTCAGCCTAAATCAGTAATGAGTAATGAGGTTGTGATTGCTACGAGTATATGAGTTTTATTTGAGATGCTGCTATTTGGCTTAGCATGGAAGCATTACCAGAGGCTCGTTTCACGAAGCTACAAGTTACAAATTACAAGCGGAAGTCCCTTTCTAACTCCTTTTGCTAGAAAGAGAGTTCCGCTTGTAATTTGTAACTTGTAGCTTCGTGAAACGGGCATCAGATCAAACCTGCTTTAACGACGGAATAACGCAGAATTGGAACCATTTCGTGACAACAAGCCTTTTGTCTGTGTCGGTTATTTGTTGCGTTTTGTTCGTCTGTTTGTCAGGTTTTTTTTCTTTCTTACCTTTTGTGTGTGCCTATTAACCTAACAGAGGTTTAAACGAGACTCAACCATCGAGCAACACTGTCTTCCTAGCGGAAGGGAGTCTCCTTAGCTATGAATATTATAGTTAAGTAGTTACTTACATACAAAAACAAACACACACACACACACACACACACACACACACACACACACACTACACATAAAAAATGGAACAATACACCGACAAAATAGGGCTTTCATCTCTTTCATCGGCGAGAAGTCGGATTTGTTGCTCATCAGATCCGAAAACAGAGCAATTCGGCATTTTAAGTGTAGGTAACGTTCACTCGCGCGACTGGACTCTATCTAGTTGACAATCCGAGTGACAACTAGTTTTATTAGATGCGCATGCCCGCTTGGGCTTGTACTTTGACAGAGGGGAAATGGTGCGAATGACTACTCCCTTCCGTGTTACTCGATGGACCCAACAGATCCATTGATAATAAGAAGTCATAGGTAGTATTAATGAACGGATCTTGAATGCGCTGACGCCTAAAAAAGCAACATTGACATGACGGAAATGACGCTATCTCTCTCAAGATAACTTTATAAATACGGCGCTTAGTGACGTCCTGTACTCATACGTAGTTGCTCCCACAGGAGACCCCATGCTCTGCTCTTCGCCGACATCCCAGCTGTGCAGCCTGGCCGACGTGGTCGGGGACGCGGCCGAGCGCAGCATCGCTACCATGCTGCATGAGGCAGCCCAGTACTCCCCGCACAGCGCAGGTAACTAACACAGCGGTTTACCCACGGAATAGAAAAAACAGTGGAAGTAGCATGAGCTTCGCTTAGTATTAGACCTGTTGTCGCCAATACTCAAACTATCATAAAAACAACACACCACCATGGAAAATGTTTTTGGTGCGGCTATCGTTTTTACACTCCAAAATAGCACAATAAGGCATGCTTCTGGAATTATTTCCTATTTTAGAAACATCGAAATATCGAAATAAGCGATCGCGGCAAAAGTATGGTAGGTTATGCGGAACTCCGCATAACTATGCCACACGTTACACGCCACTTGACACTTCCACTTTTTTTTCTGTTCTGTGGGTTTACCCTTGTTTTACACTCATTTCATAGAACTTATAACTTCTATAATCCCTACCACTGTTTAAATTTGTACATAGTGACAGGTATGACAGTTAGGTATTTAATGTAGGGTAAACGCACTTTAGGACTTTAATTATTAGTTTGTATTAGAAAATTAAAGATAGTTAAAGAACGCTAATTCAAACAACTGAGTTAGTGTAATACACTATTCGTCATTGACTGAGCCACAATCAGGTGTTTTGTATTAATTAACTCACCCTGTTGTTTATTAATCAATCAATAGAATGTAGGAAAAGAATAATGCAACCTCCCATTCTGTTCCAGGAACCTCCTCCCTAATGTCAGACGCGTCTATAGGGCTGAACGGCCTCCCGGGGCTCGGAGACAGCTGCCTGCCCGCGCTGCTGCTGGGCGGGCACCACCACGCGCCGCACTCGCCGCACTCGCACCCGCGCCAGCACTGCTTCGACATGGACCTGGGCGCCTAGGGCACCCCCTCAACCATCATAGGCACCTTCGAGTGCCCGTCGAGGTATTTTTGAGCAGCTTCTGAGGAACTTAAAAGTTGGTGTTGAGGCCCGAGCGCGTCAAAATGAGATTGCGAAATGTCTAATTATATTGACAGTTAAAAACTACAGGTTTATACTAGAATTTTACATGGATTTAAAATCCTCGCGTTGAAGTTAGCAGAATCACCTGTCTTTCTAGTTTAGTGAATTGGTCCAGTATTTTTGGAGATTATTTTACACGTTTACAGTAGACGGAGTTGTATGATGAAAGACATTTTAATTGTGAAACTGCGCGTGCTTTCCGACGCTTCGAATTGACTATCGCTAAATACTTAGTGTCCAAATAATGTTCTTAAATAATAATTATCTAGTTATAATGTGTTCATTATTTGATTATCAGCACGGTAATGTTAGGCGATTTTTAATTGTATTACGGATTTTGCTAAATGACATTGAAATTTCTAGGCAAATTGAGTCCCAGTTAATTTTAGAGAGACCAAAGAGTTCATTAACATTTCGGTAGAAAAGTAAACATTTTTATTAAAAATGTCACTCCACTAAAATAGTTATTTTATGTTAGTAAAATCCTTCCTAAGTAGAGTAGATGTTAATATTTAAGCGTTTTAGTAATCGTGATAGTTAGTTACCGGCTCATGATTGTTGTTTGAATGCGGCGAGATAAATGCTTTTAGCATTCACTGTTCGTTTATTAAATACATGTTTATCTTAGAAAATGCTTGCTTTGTATTAATCCATAATTTAAAAATGGTAAATTATGCTTTTGCTACAAAACCCTTTTATATCTATAAGTACTGAAAAGTATTATTTCAAATTTTGTCGATATTATATTTTTGATAATGAAACGCCATCGTGGTGCTCTTTTTGAGATATATTATTAATTTATTTTATAATTGAAATATATATACTGGGATAATATAACTGACGGACCACAATATTTTATACAGAAAAAATGTGATACAATATATTTTTAGATAATGAATCAAAATATGATAAAAAAAATATTTTTGTACATACTTAGGACTATTTCAACGTCTGTTATTAGTTTAAAACAAAGTGCCTTGAATGTAGTGATATTGGAAGTTTAAACTTCATATAAATGTAAATAAAATAAGAATTGTTGGAAACACACTGGTTTTATAGATCACACGTTATTTATTAAGTTTTATTTTGTGATGAATTTATTGTTACTTGTTGCTGTTGAAGACCTAAAGCAGAAAAATCAGTACTTTGCCGAACAAACATGTTTTATTTTAGTCTTTTTAAGGCATACAATACAATAAATTCAATGGAAGCACATGCTTGTTACAGCTGGAATAACTTTGTGAACATTACATTTACTAGTAATTTATTATCTATTTTGTAGGTGCTACTTATATGTTTAATGTTAATATCAGCAACAAATTAAAATGAATGTAAACTTTTTCTTTTAACATAGGGTGATGGCACCACTGTTGGACACTTTTAGCAGACAGGCACCAGTAATGGACACTTAAATTTTAATTCAAATTTCATACGGTCCTACATTTGATTGTTGCAAAACAAATGAATAACCCTTATCTTCTGTAAAATAAGAATGAAGTGTCCATCATTGCTGCTTGTCCATTACTAGTTCCGTCACCCTACCTGCCGCTAACTGGCGAATGTCTCTAATTTAAATACATCAGGGTCTCTATTCTAAAGGGTAAAACCATATTGCCTTTGACATTTTATGGTTTTCATTTGTTTCGGCCGCCATTACTGTTAAGTAAATGAGAGCTATCCTAGCGTTGACAATACAGTACCATGTCACAGGTAATATTGGTTTACCATTTAGGCACGTAGAATTGAGGCCCAGTGCTCTATACGTGTCGATAAAGCATCCGTTACTTTCGCACTTAAGTAAATACCTACTTGTCAGAAACTGATGGGTTTATCTACAGTTATCCACAGCGATATAAGCGACCATAATAGCCTTGAGGCGTGTCACTGGCTACTTAATAAGTTTGTGAAATTGTTGTTTATTCGAAATTTTATCTGTATACGTACAAATGGTCACAAGCCTAATCTATTTATATTTGTATTTATATTTATTGCAGTCTTTAAAATGTAGATTTTTTGGACATAGATATCATGTTATATTTAAAATATCGTGCAATACAGAGGTGCAAATTTGCGCTCAAAGTAATTAAGCATTTTAAAATGTTTGACTCCTTTTAAGTATCTAAATGTTAATTATATCGGTGCTATTAATTTATAAATGAATAAATATATAACATCATCAAAGATGTTAATTAAATAATAATTAAAAGTTTTCAGTACTATCCAACATCTGACCAACCTGTCTCTGTTTTGCCTAATGGTTGACTGGTAGAGAATGCTTTTAAACATGTTCGCTATTTGTACTTACAATCAAGCTTAAAAAGATGCCGATAGTTGCGCGTAGGCAAGGGTGGATCCAAGGTCCAGGGATCATAAGGCTTCCAAAATACAGTCTAAAACACTTTCTTTGTAACAAAAATATATTAAAAATTGATCATGAAACTTAACAAGGCATCCCAGGATCCGCCTTTACCGCGAGTATGCACTACCGACCAATAAAAAATGTTAATATTTGCTAACTATACAGTCAACTAAATGGATTTCTAGGCCATAATGGTATATGTCAAAGTGACGCAATAATTTGATTAAGTACTTTGCCATTTTTCAACGGACTCTATTTACTCTTATAAGTTTACTACATATATACTTATTTAAATTAAAGAAGAAAGTTTATTTAATGAATGAAAAATGGCAATCTTTATTGTACAACAATTTGTATGTAAAATTTCTTCGATCTTGTTACTATACATTATGAAAATTGGCAGCTGCTACAATTTAGCTTTAGTATATTTATCGAATCAAATTATGTATTGACTCGTTAATATAAAATTGCAATAACGCTAAAATCTAAATTATATTTATTATTAGGTGATATTACACGAAATCGAGTGCCTTATTACGTACAGTAACTGTAGATACTTTAAAAATATGAATAGTTAAGTGAAATACTATTATTTACATGTTTACTACAAAGTTATTCGAGCGAAACACTCAGACGAAAATGTGTTATTTAATATTGTATGAGATTATTGAAAAAGAATGTTGAAGTACAAAACGTAAATAAAACAGATTTTAATAGATAATTCGTCTTTTTAATTTCCCTAAAACTAAAGAGATGGAAAGAGTTGTCTATCCAGCTATGAAATGGGGTTGGGAGCGATTCCACCAAAATTTAGATTTTAATTCTGATGGAATTACATACATACACATACATTAAATCACACCTATTTCCCAGAGGGGTAGGCAGAGACAACTTTCTTTCCACCTGCTACGACCCTGTCAAATATCTTTCACTTCTTCCACATTCACACATTCACATAAGAAAATTTTGATTCAACTCTTTGACACGTGCTTATACGCTCTTATCTTATCTGTGAAGCTATGAACAGAGAGAGGCGTATTTAAAGATTTGGCGCCCCGGGCCAGTTAGATTTGCCGCCCCATAAAGTGACGAAAAAGTATTTACAGTAAAACATTCTCGGGTACCTATCATGGCGGCGGCGTTCGGCGCCTGAGAAGCCTGCCGCCCCGGGCTATGGACCCCGGCGCCCTGAGAAGGCTGCCGCCCCGGGCCATGGCCCCCTTGGCCCTAGGGTAAATACGCCTCTGCCTATGAAGTTGCTTCACGATAACGTAAACGATTTTCGAAAATTGACAAGGTGTATGGAATTGACGTAGGCGCTTGACACGACCGTCTGACAGCTTACGTCAATCCTATACAATTTTGTGAACAATAACCAAATAACGAACCCCGATGCATCTTGTCTAGGACCTAGTCTATCAGACTTATTTCTGCTTTTTCAATCCCGATAAAGCTATCCGGAAGGTAAATTTTAGCCCTGTCCTTTTCTTTCATAGGACTTCAGATAAGGATAGTAATACATTTAACTGTCGGATAATTTTATCTGGGGATTGAAAAATCAGTCCTTAAACCAAAACCGAAAGACATTTTTAAGAGCTATTGCACTGTACCGTATATTCTTGGATTAGAAGTTCAAGGTATCATCTGGCCCGAAAGACCTTTTTGTTGTGTTTCACGCTGGAAAAATGCTATTACGCATGCCCCGGGCCCAGGGCGGCTCAAGGTTATGTGGAACTCGCCAACCGAGACTGGCTGGAATACCCACTAGAAATCCAGGATTCTCCTTTCACACCATTGTTGACGAGGGCAGCAGGTACCGCTTGCTCACTCGACTACGACCCTCACCGGCAGGCCCGCTTAAGCCGGCCATCCACGTTACGGTCCACCGGAGAGGTTACCTGCGCAGGCGACCGGAGGACACGGCACATACGCACAGGTTCACCGTACGGTGTCACTCGAAAGAATTGGTTTTTGGTTTTGCTCCGGTCGCCTGCACAGGTAGACCTCTCCGGTAATCGTAACGTGTATGGCCGGCTTTAGCGCAGCCTCAGACATTAAATCCCAGGGCGCTCACGGTTCTTGGCCTGAAGACCTTTATCTACCCGAGTCCACATTGTCTTCATTCAATACGTATGTTGTCCATATGGGCGAAGGAGGAAAGAAACTAAATAGCAAAATAGCAAACAAACAATTTTTCATCTCTCCTGTTCGGAAAGCAGTGATTTCCATATCTCAATAGTGGTCTGAAAATTTAATTTCCATCCCTAGGGTGGAAGGTGATTTTGAATAAAGAGAGTTGGTCAAACACTTTATTTTTTTGACTCTCCTAGACCATGGAATAATCTTATACAGCCATTACTAAATAAGTCGGACTTTTTATAAACTCGTCTTGAAATTGTGTCAAAACACTCATAGTTTGTGTCTGACAATACTTAAAGACAAAGTTGGTGACAATAACACACAACTTTTTAGTTTACTTTCCTCTCAGTCGAAATGAAAAGAAGAATGTTTAACTCTTTTTACTTTCATCCCTTCACAACCAGAGCAATCTACTAGGTATTTAATGTTAGATGAAAAATCATTTTGCCTCAAGTAAGTACCTATCTTGCCTTCTCAGAAAGCGTTTCAATGGGTATGACAAAGTAGAAATAAGAAATATGGGGATAGGGAAGCTAACGAAGAAACCAAGATAATACAAACTTATCCATCAAAATACTACATCCTGTTCTATAAGCAAATCGCGTTAAATTTCATTAAATTAAGAAAAAAGGGCGTCACAATCGATCGATTGACCAGCCCTTGCATAATCCGAGCCGTTAATTCTATGCGCACATGACCCAAATGCATTTTTCCCCCAAAAACTGAAGAACAACGATTATTTTTATGTGCAACTGGCAACAATGGTGCGTTTCAAATTTCGAACGAAATTTGCGTTTTTGCATAAAACGTCGCGTGCGCAGGACATTAAAAGCTTGGGGTGACCACGAGGGTTCAAATAAAGAAGACAATTCTAGATACAATATGTTTGTTAGCCAGACATTGTAGAAAAAAAAAGACAAATATAACTTAGACGTACTATGTAAATCAGATGTGGAAACGAAATAAAATTGAAAAGGATTAGTCAAATAAAACTGTGAATTCTATGAATTTGAATCGTTATTATTACTTGACATATTATTTTACGCAAATGTTAAATTTTTACTACTTATAGGTATAGTTGGTTCCAGTTTAAATGACGAAAATGCACTTAAAACCATCCATTACCAAAAACTATTGTTCAATTGTTATCTTCAAGTAGGGTTGTAAAACAATTACGCAGGTGTGTCGGTACGGCCAAAGTATACTTTGAATAAAAAATCTTGATAGTTTTTTATTGCATGTTAGCCATAAGAATATGCGATATGTATTAGTGTTGTGTTGATTTATTATGTATCAATAATGACAATTTAAAATTATATTGAATATATATAATATAGGAATATTTATTAAGTATATTTTTGCATTACAATAAAGACGGCTTAAAAAATCTTTTATTTCAATGATCAAGAAGGGTTGAGCTACTCCAAGGCACGTGCCACACTTCGGTCGTCCCTTTGTTATCTTTTCCTTTCATATTTAGCAACAAAAGAAGTTGTAAAATCCCGCGTTAAATGCATTTTCGTCATTTAAACTGGAACCAACTATAACTAAATACTTATTCAAAACCAGCATGTAGCGTCAGATTGAAAGAACACAGTGAGTAAAACAATGATACGCCTACAAAGACTGTCTACTCGGTCTTTTAATAAGTTATTTATATCTTAATTAAATCGTACAAGCTGAATACATTAATTACTATGACTATGATACAGTGATGCAAAAAATCTTAAGTACTAATACTTGTTTGATTTTAATAAGTAATTAGGATTTTAAATTCGTTTAATAAATTTATTCAATTATTTAAGTCTTTCTTCTTGACGCTGTAAAAAATCTCCTTTTTACCATCTCACAAGTTTTAAATAATCCCAACATTGACCACGGCGTGGTCACCCCACACTACCATTGTACCGCGAGCCCTTTGTTACGAAGATTAATAAAAGCGATACAGTTTCTTTTTCACAAATTTAAATGAAGTCCCCTTATAATACCGTATTTGCATGAGCATTGGACAAAATTGGGGAATCGATTGGACAAAAAATTGTGACCATCGATTGGTCACATACACATTTAGTATGCACGTGGCTTTAGATAAAGGACCCTCTGAGAACTGTTATCGACTATCGATATTTACAAATTTCTATTAAAAAGGCAATAATATTTTATTTACATGAATGAGTAATGAATGAGTGTTACAAAAGCTGTGGTTGCAACATCGCATATTTTCGCTTTTTATTTAATAAATATTTAATTGCGCAGAAAAAAATATAAACCGCACCACGAAACAATCACAACTGCGCAATAGAAAAACTAGACGTCACCAGCAATAAAATATTATCCAACATTGGGCGCAAAAATATCTGACAGGTGTTTATTACTAGAGATATAAGAGCGTGTCAGATATTTTTGGGCCCAATGTTGGGTAATATATTATTGCTGGTGAATGTACACCAAAGTACGCTCTACGCTTTTTTTGCTGTGCCGTTCAGTTTTTTTAGGTCCCAGGTTTTTTCTGACGCGCTTTTAAATGTCACCCTTTTTATTTCTTATTAAAGTATCCCAAATATACTAAGGGCCTGTTTCACAATCGACGACTGACGAGTAAACTTATCTGAAATTTAAAGTTGGCTCTCTCCTTGATCAACTTTTATTATGGGACCAACATACAAATTGCGAAAAAAAAAAGTTTTCTATACATTTCGACTCTCGAAGTTTGTATGGAACAGCTGTTTTTTTTTTTCGCGATTTGGGTGTTGATCCCATAATAAAAGTTGATCAGTATGACCTACAGAGTTAGTAGTTTTCAGGTATTGCGTTATTTTTTTTACACGTTGTATATTTATACTTAGACGGGATCGTACCTTTTTGGCACAGGCCTCTGTTCTTCTCGATAAAACAGTATTGTCTTTGACATGTTATCGTATAGTCAATGTTACAATAGCTCTTATTTACTTGACAGTAGCGGTCGAGTTAAAAACAATACGATGTAATGAAATAATACACAAACAACACTCAAACAATGTAAAACCAAATATTTATAAATCGCTAATGGTTAGGTACTTATGTGATATCAAATATGCCAAAAATAATAAATGTCAAAACAATAATAATTTTACAATAATTTAAGTTTTATATTATTATATTCATCTACGGACGGAGTATATAATGGATTATCCAATAAAAAGTTTCTTAGTAGATATTGAAATGCTTCGTCGGATGGTACATTTTTAAATTATCTTTCCTTCTTTCTTTCTTTCAATTAAACCATCAAGACGGAACAAACAAACAATTAAACACTTCTGCTTTTATAGATATAGTGACGAGTTTCACGGAGTCTGTGTATAAACTGCTGAAAGATAAAAAACCGAGCAAAAAGGTTGTAGGTAACAATCGTGGAGTCTTAAAAAAAAACCACTGTCATTTCCAACGTCAACTTCGTTGTCAAACAATTTCCTATCATTTTCGAAACACTTTTTGCAAATTCTATAGACTGTTAAAGTTTAAATTAGTGTTTTTAGCGTTTCTGCAATGAACAAGCCATGCGAAGCGTTGGCTTCGCCCATTCCTCGGATACCCTTCGAGCCTCTGTTGGACTTCAAGGAGCCGATAGGAGAGCCGGAAGTTGAGATAGAGCAGCTGGTCGAAACTTTGGAGGAAGTTGCAGTATGTGCTAATTGCTGCTAAGATATGTTTGTCAAGAATTATAACGGGTCTTTATCCCTAATCGTCAAGCCATTTCCGCTTGAATTTCAAAACTTTTTAATGTTGCTATAATACAACCCTTAGGCTGGATTTACACTTGTAAGTTATTACTGTAAGTTTTGAAACAAAGTTATATGCAAGACAGAGATGCAGATATTTGCCACTCACTCTTACCCATAGTTGCGTCTCAGAACTAACAGTAATAATAATAACTTACAAGTGTAAATCCGGCCTTAGCAGGTATTTTTGGAAAGCGTAAAAACTTGTCTGACTCAGCTAAAAACCAGTTTAGGGCAATCTATAATTCGGACAAACGAAGCGTTAGGACAAACGTTGTTAGGGATTCCAAAGGACAACCCATTATTACATTTAGTCTAAGAATGTAAATGTTTTGTAGGTATATTATCTTATCGTGTAATCCAAAATTCAAAGTTAGGTTGGCCGTAACGATTACGTTAAACTACAAAGTGGAAGGTTATCCTGTATTAATTATTATACCAATACTATTAAAGCACTATGCCGAAATTCAAATTCTTACGAAGTACACGTGAAAAGTAATTTTATATAACTCTGATTAGTGTAAGAACGTTAAAATGTTCCTACTTTGCTCCCCACTGGTAATTATGCTCCATGGTTGCGGTAATCTGTATTGTATATCATTCTATTGCTTTCATTCACTTCGTGGCTGGATGTATCCAAGACATCGACTTTTTTAGCAAATTTGTCATCGACCTTGTTTTATAAGTAACAAACGAAATAGTCACTATGGAGCATAGTTATTAGTCACCATGGAGGAGCAAAGTACGACATTTTGCGGAACTCAAAAAAAAATGCGATCCGTCAGTATAATAATAATAATATAATAATAATAATATTAATATAATAATAATCCTAGTCGCTCCCATATCACACCTTTTTTGAACAGTAGCAAGCTTTTAAACATGTCAGCGCGGCGTTCCTCTCACCTAGCTACATTGCTATTTGGAGTTATGGGCAAGGGTGAACCATCTTACCTCTTCGAAAAGCTCAAGTTCCCTATTTTTGTTCTAAATTATTTTCATACTGTATTTCGTTTTGTTATTATTGTTCTGTGTCTTGCACCAAATAAACGATTTTATTATTATTATTATTATTATTATATTTATTGAATAGTTATTTTGCTTACTTAAAACGACGTAAGGCCTACCTGTATGTATTCAATGATAAAGATAAAGATACATTTATTCACAACAATACAAGATTACATTCAGTAGATACAAAAAGAACAAGACACAGAAATTGTTGCGAAACGGTCCCAACTCAGCATTCGCTAGCCGTAAAGCCAGCACTGGTCTTCCGTTGGAACCGCTTGGTGATGAGACGGAAAGTGTATTTTATATCATTCTATTGCTTTCATTCACTTCGTGGCTGGATGTATCCAAGACATCGACTTTTCTAGCAAATTTGTCATCGACCTTGTTTTATAAGTAACAAACGAAATAGTCACTATGGAGCATAGTTATTAGTATATTTATACAATGTTATTAGTTACCCATGGAGGAGCAAAGTAGGACATTTTGCGGAACTCAAAAAAAAATGCTATCGGACAGTATCGACTGAAAGATGATGTAATTAGTACCTTGGCCCTTCTTTTTACTCGAAGGACGGTAATATTTTGATTAGCCTTCGAAAAGAGATGGAGACCAAATATTCGCGTTAAATTATATTTAAACTAGTAATGAAACCATTTGCCATAGCAAGTCCAGTCAGAGCCAGAAGTGTTACCACTCCAAGAGTTGGAGAATGTGGACCGCCTCCTCATCACCAAGCGACTGGCGGTGAAGAAGATGATCTCCCTCAGAGGGAAGAAGAACCGGTATATCGTCAGGACTCCTGACCAGACCGTCGTATACACAGTACAAGAAGAAAACAGGTGAGGCCCGACTGGGAATCGTTAGTCGTTCCTTTAGAGGCTATCAAATTTTCTGAGATGAAAAGTTTAAACAAAATGCAAACAGAACCGTAACCCAAGAATATTATAGATAACATCAGTGCCTAGTGTTAAAAAAAAGTAACAATGCATGAAACTCATGCCTTACCAAACTTGGTTCCAGTTGGTGGGTAGGATACCTCTGCTACGGGCTGCGACCCCTGCAGCTGAAGGTGTTGGACGGGCAAGGGCAGGAGATGATAAGGATCAGCAGGCCGTTCGCCTGCACTTCTCGTGTCTTCCCCTGCTCGATGCAGAGATTACAGGTGAAGCCTACTGAACTGTAGAACATTTACTTTGATGCAGAAAGGTAGCCATTGGGCTACGAATGATCTTTCTGCATCAAAGGTAACCTCGATCGATGATGGCTAGATTCAGGAGCTGTAACCAAATGGAAGGAAGCACTAGAAGTCATAGTCTGGTCCTGTACTTTTACGGCAAGAAGACAGATGAGCTCACATGCCTACTGATGGTAAGCGGGCTCATTGGCATGTACAATTTAAAAATTGCAAATGAATTGTCAACCTTGAGGAGTAAGATGGAATGCTTCAATGCTAGTAATTTCACCACCCCCACACTGGGACACAACAGTGGAAACGAAATTTGGCGGTAGATTAGTAGGTAAGACGTAGGTAGTGATTTAGATCGTAGTACAAGCTGCAGAACTGCACCTGGGTTGAGTTGAGGTAGATCACGGTATTGTACCTACATATGCTATGGGTGTCTAAAGGTAAAGTTCTCGTATGCAATGCACCAGTTGGTGGTTAGGCAATTCCAGCTACGGTTTGTGATTCTTGCAGCTGAATGTGATAAATGCGCGAGTAAAAGAGGTGATAAGGAGCTGCAGGCCATACGCTTGCACCTCGCGCACGGTCCCCTGCGCGATGCAAAGACTGCAAGTACCCATGAGTATTTCATATAATCAAAACTTTACCAGCATAAGGCGAAATAAATTGTACGGTTTTCCATAGATAACTTGGAAACTTTATAGACATGTCTATTAGAAACCAGAACCGTTTCACAAAAAAAACATAGTCAAGCAAGATTGTACGCGACCGCCTCACGGAGTGAAAGAATTTGAATAAGGAGAGGCATCTGCCTCGACCCTACCAGCATCTATCACCCCGTGGAACAGTCGCACACGAACTCCTTGAACAACCTCAAAACTAGCAGAGCTTAACTTCACCAATAAGACAAGGAGACTCAAGTTATTTTTCCTGTGTTCCTCAGATATCTTAATATATTTACTATCCAGATATACTCCCCGCCCGGGACGCTAATCGGCACTGTGGAGCAACAGTGGAGCGCCATCAAACCGCTTTATTTGATAAGGGACGAGGACGGCAGAGATGTGTTTTGGCTCAAAGGTAACTCAATGTTATTCGACATGGCCATGAATTTGGGCGTAGGCGTAGAGTGGTAAGGGGCAACAAAACGCGATTTCTATGCATACGTTTCCGTTGCCGCCGCTCACTGCCGCCGCGAAAAGTTGTGACGTGTCAAGTAACTTACCTCACTAGCGATTTTGTTCTAAGTTTTCGCGTACTATCAATTTATTGCTTGTTCATTGGGAATCGTCTGTTTTTAGAAATCGAGAGTATCCTGTTTGGTTTGGTAGAATCCAATCATCTATCTATATATATAAAAGGCAAACCTGACTGACTTATATATCAACGCACAGCCGAAACTACTGTACCTAGAAACTTGAAATTTGGTACAGGGGTTTCTTTCATGATGTAAGTGAGGATAAGAAAGGATTTTTAGAAAATCGACCCCAAACGAGAAGAAATGGTGGAGTAGCGGGAAACTAATTGTACGCGTACGAAGTCGTGGGCGTCCTCTACTTAGTTAGTTATATTTGACTAAACCCCTTTTTTTAGCTTTGTGATTGTGCTTAACGTCAGCTACTTGGATTTTAGAATGAAATGTGGAACAGAGTTAGGTGTCATGAAAGCCTCGATGGAGATATTGGTTAGTCAGTGGTATTGGTTGAATATTGGTAGTATACAAGAAAAGTGTGAAACTGAGAGTTCAATAGCTGGCATTATTATTAATAAATAAGTAGTAAAAACGCAGTTTGGGTAGGCCGCTGGATGGATTAACGGACGATGTAAGGAGATTAACTAGGAGCGGTTGGATGAGAGCGGTCCATGTATGTAGTGAGCCAGTTACCGAGCCATGTTAGAGGCCTATGTTCAGCAGTGAAACTCTCTAATTACCCAACATAGCCTCAGTCTTCCAATCTCTCCCCCCCCCCTGACTCCTGAAGATCAATATGTCACAGGTCCCCTGAACACCATGTGCCTGTTCCGAGACGTCCAGTTCGACATAGTCCGCCCCAACGGCGCATACGTCGGTGCCACCTGCAAGCGCTGGCAGGGCATGACGCATGCGCTCCTCTTTGCTCCTGTCACTGACAGGTAAGGCCGTCCTTGGCCCAACTAACAAGCTTGCTGTCTTCATTTAGCTTAGAAGTAAGAGTAAGACAGTGTCATTTTGTAGTTACACAATATTAACAGGTTATTCTCGTAAACATCTCTGTGACGAACTCGTCTGCGAATCACTAACCGTGAATGTTAAGTTGTACCGCATGCTCGAAAGCATAGGGGAAAGTTAGGCACCCACCAACTTTGGTTACATGTTTCATCGTGGAAACTGCTCAGCAACCTACCTTTTAACCTAACCAAACTTTCTTCAGTAACCTAACCTTTAACCTAACCTAATCTATTCCTACGAGCATGTGGGACAACTTACGCTTTGTTAATACAAATAGTAATAAATAAAAGGAAATACTGCGTCATGTCATACCGGCGCAATCCGTACTTTGGGTGTGAAGTTGCATATACTTGAAGCCAATGTTGCGTCCGTAAGGGTGACTTTTGGGCTGGGTTGTCTATGAATGAATACGAAGAGTCACCTTAAATAATTGACCATACCGAAAGCTTAAAATAAGCTGAAGTTGAATTAATTGAGCTGCGTCAAAATCGCAAAAAGTTATGGCGATCTTTTAGAAATGACCACACCTGTTGTATCCCATCTCTTTATAGAATGCCACTCCATCGACTATATCATTTCATCAAACTCTATTTTATGCTAAAACCATGATGTTTTCAGGATAGCTTGAAAATTAATTAATTACCTACGTACTTTTTGTTAGTCTAGACTTGTGACTACGAGAAATGCCTTTCGATCAAACGTAAATTTTGCGTAACGATCGTTAACTACTTTCGTTGAAAGCGGTTTCGATAAAAAAAATGTTGCCTGACTACGCCAGTAGGCTTAAAAAAAACGCGCGTAAAACGTGACGCAGTAGACGCGTCACTGCGTAAACACTGCGTTAGCGTATTTTAAGCTTCGGTGTGGTCGATTCTGTAATGAACCCTTTGTCGCAGGTTCGGCGTGGCGTTCGAGCGTAACCTGACCGTTCGCGAAAAGGCACTCCTGCTCGCGATCACTCTACTGGTCGACTACATGTACTATGACGTTTAGATAGCGTCGCTTTACTTACACCCTTGTCTCACTTGCCGTTTTGTTTAATATAATATCACGGCAAAACGTGCATATAGCACACACGACTCAGTACTTGTATAAGATAGAATGTCCTTGTAACGCCCAAAGGCCTTCTGTCACGCTTTATTTGAACTTTACAAGAAAAGTACTTATGATTTTTGCATCGGGTACTACCTAGCCTTGTAGTTCAAGATACGATATAATTTGTGAAAATGTGGCATCTTAATAGGAAAACGGTTTATAAAAGAGGTTAACACACACATTTAAATTGTATGGTGATCCTTTCAAATCTTAAATACATTCAAAAGCTATTAGCAAGCGTTAGCCAAAGCTATTGTATCGATAATTAAGAATTTTTCACAAAAAAACAATTCGTATGTTGTTTTTTTTGTGGGGAATTATTAACCATGTATCTAGAGTCCTGCGACTCCTGCGTCTTGTGACTTTAGTCGCACGTTTCGTCGTGCAGCTCGGCCAAAGTGGTAGTCTGGCTATATTTGTTAGAATTTGTGTTATTTCAATATATATATCGTTGACAATATGCGTTTTATTTCGATATGTTCAGACGTCATTTCTCAAGAAAAGCTGATTGTGAACTGACAGTAGAGTTGATAGGGCCTCAAGTCTTTTGAGTCCAAATTTCAAAAACTCAACTCTTGTTTACGAGACTCTGCGTTTAAAAAAGTACTGAATTTTGAGAAGACTATACTTTTTCGAGTCTTATCGATTCACAACTCGGTCATTAGAAAACATTCAAGTTTTACAGTATTTTTTTGAAGACTGAGCAAGTTTAAAATAACTCAAGCTTCGGTTAAATGACTAGGGACTAAAAAAGCGAGTCGAGTCTTAAAAGTGAAGACTCCAAAGACTTGAGTCTCTACTAATAACTCTACCTACTGACAACGTCATCACCGAGAAAAAAACTAATAACTGTGTGGAAAGCACATATTGCACATTTGAATCCTTGTTCCTGCAGCGACAGACATACAAAGACAGACAGAGAAGAAAGAGAGATAAGAGACAGTACGACAATCCAAGCTTCGGATTCGGCATTTCTCGTTCTTAGAGCTTGTTTTAAGGATTCCGTACCTAAAGGGTGCCAAGCGGGACGATGATTATTTACTAAACCGTGGTTATCCGTCCTAACTTTAAATACTGATTCGTTCTACCCGAATAGATAACGGTTGTTTTATTTAACGGAATTATGTGTTATAACAACGGTGGTATTCCTACGAATAAAGTGGCGGACAGAAGCAATCCTAGACATTTCTTCAAATTTCACGTGCCGAGTATATCAAATCTAAAATAAAATCTTAACTTTTACATAATAAAATCTTAACTTTATAGACAGACGGACGAACGGACAGAAGGACAGCGGAGGCTTAATAATAGGATCTCTAAAAACAAAAATTACAACTCACAGGCGCTTGGTGCGAGCGAAGTTGTGAACAGTGGACACCTGGGTAGTGATTCTCTCAAAAGCAAAGGTGAGCGAATGCATGCAGGAGTGAAGTCCAAGCGGCGAGTTTAAGTACTCCCGTCAGAGCGAGCAAAACACATTTTAACGCGTGCATTCTCAATTAGGCAGCCTTATACGTTCGAGAAGCCATGCTGCCAAATTGAATACACACGCTGAAATGTGTTTTGTTCGCTTTGACGGGACTACTTAAACTCGCCGCTTGGACATTCACTCCTGCGTTCGCTCACCTTTGCTTTTGAAAGAATCACTACCCTCACCTAATTCTTAACCGACTGGCAAAAAGCGAGGGTACCTACATAATGTATTGTAGAAAGTATTGGTCATCGTGGGTTCTACATAGATCTATTATTTGTTTTTATCCTTATAGGTTTGTAGATTTTGGATGTGAATTCGAAAAACGAACATATTAATATTCGAATATTAATATTTTTATGTCCATTTCGGAAAAAAATCTCAAAGAAAATTATTATAATGAGTCTGAATCGTTTGTTATAATGGTCGGATATAAAATGTAACAATAATTTTGAATAATGGCCTCAAATGTAGAGAAAATAAAAATCAAAGTCACCGATAAAATGCAAAACAATTACTTTTCAACGCAGACCATTTGGAGTCTTAACGAGTTAAAAATAATGTTTACAATTGTACGAAGTCCCACTTCTCGGACATTAATATTGAAATGAGGGGACATGCTCGTTCGTTATACTTTAAATGCATTCTTTTTTACACCCGAAAATGTCGATTTCTCCCTAAAAATTTATGTTTCGGCCCACCCCTATTTGCATTGTGTTTAAACTTTTTTCTCCGTTTGGCAGATGGTCGCATTAAATGGCGCGAAATTTTGACAGAACATGTAATTCTCGCTACAATCAAGTGACGTTTCGCAGATTTCGCGCCAAAAAAAGTTCAATATTAGGTACTTTATTGAACCCTTTTCCAAAGGATTGAATTCAATTACGCGACGAAAAAAATGTAATAAAAGGGTGTTTTTTACTGATTTTTGGAAATACAGGGGCTTAAACGCATGTAGGTCAGTGGGTGTAGAGGAATTAAAGTTTTTTTTCTTTTTTTATTATTAAAAAGCGGTGCGCGTTTGTCACGTGTCGGAAAAGCAAGGGTTTAAAAATACAATGCCTTTTTAGGAAGTGATTTAGAGTTTTTTTTAAATCGCGTAACGTATTTGGCATTTTGGGGAAATAATTGAGCTTTTTTAAAGATTTTTTTATTGATAAGATCGAAGGGGTAAGTGTCAAGAGCGTGGAATTGTAAAATGAAATGAGTGATTGCTTATTGTTGATTTTTTATACGTTACCTTTGTGAAATACTTTTTAAACTTATTCTTCCATTGGTATATTATTTTCTTGTCTGCCTTTAGTAACATGAATTATATACATTGTAATTAAAGGATGATTTAAGACCCGTACGTTAATAATAAGTAATTTGTGGTTAGTAGTCACCTGGTATGGTCAAACTGAGTAGGTCCCCTAAAAATATTATTTTTATTCTTATGGTAAGTTTTAGACGTTAGTGCGGTAAATGCAAACAGGTGGTCAGCAGCTGATGCAATCGTTACGGCGAATTTTAACATTGAAATAATAAATTCAACATTTCGCAAAATATTATTATACTTATAGTGCGGAGATGCGAAGAATTTAAAAGCGCAATGTTATAAATCTAACGTACGCGTAAAATTCGGTTAGGTATCGCTATTCTCTCAGGAACCATTTAATTTTCCGGTATTAAAAGTACTCTATCTCCTTTTCCGTATTTAAATTCAAAGCTAACTCCATGCTAAATTTCATCGAAATCGGTCCAGCAGATTTTACTTTCAGTTATACAAACGTTACTTAGCACAAATGCCCCATTAGGACCTATCACTTTCCTATTTGTGATCGCATTTGTAAGTTAGTTATTTTGTTACCTTCCATCAATACAAATACAAAGTCTAATAGAACATAATACATATATTGCGCCGTTACTTTCATTTCCAAAAGAAAAACATCACAGGGCGATTATTCGTACCTAATTAACTGAGCGAGTTAAGCGATTTGTCATATTGTCAAAAAAAAAAACGGGATTATCGTGTCAAGTCACAACACCACTGATTTTATATGCTGTTTTTTGTACGAAATCAAAATATGCAACAGCATCGAAAGTACGTCGGGTGTTATTATTCAAAACCTTCATATAGACAGTGCAAAACTCATCATTATCATTTCAACCGAAAGACGTTACAGCCACTGCTGGACATGACCATGACCTCCTCTAAGGTTTGCTCAAGGACCGGTCCTAGTCCTATGCCGCTAGCATCCATCGGTTTCCCACAACCTTAGCCACGTCGTCGGTCTACCTTGTTGAAGGTCTACTCACGCTGCGTCTTCCGGTACGCAGACGTTACTCGAGAAGTCTTCGACTTCATCGGCTATCTGTTCTGCGAGCGATGTGCCCAGCCTACTGCCTCTTAAGTCTAGCAATTCTTAGGTCTTCGTCGGTGACTTTGGTTCTCGTGAGCACCTTCTAATTTCTATTCTTATTTGATCGCGCAAAGAAATTCCGTGAGTAGCCCTCTCCATTACTGTTTGAGTCACCTCGAGCTTTCTTATGAAGCCTATTGTTAGCGCCCACACGTCTCAGTGCCGTAAGTCATCACTGCCAACACACACTGGGGGCCGATTTTTGACTTTCGAGCGCTCGAAAGTTTCACTCGAAAGTGAGCAAAATCTGTGAATGCGTTTTTTGAAATTACGAGCGATAGAAAATTTTAAGACGAGAGGTCCACACCATTCGTTTTCAATTCTACCGCTCGTATTTCAAAAATCGGTTTCACAGATTTTTACAGAGATGCAGAGTGAAACTTACTATTTGTTTGTTAAGTGGCCCTTATTGGTGTATGGATTTAAATGATATAAAATAAAATAAAAACCAGTAATTGAAGGTCACAGATCACGAAATTTTGAACCGAAACGTATTTTGACGAAGCGTGGCGACTCGCCGGGTTGGCGTCACCCCGTCTCTATTTCAATGTTTAGCCATCCTTTTTTAACATTTAACCCATTTTTCAACAATTTCCCTTCCCCCAAATACGTTTGACAGACGCAACAATGCGACCCTCGCGATTTAATGGATGTCGCTTTTTTATCAAAAACGCTGTTTTTGTTAAAAAAGTTTTTTTAATTCCAAAGCCGACAGTTGACGCGGACGTAATCTTTTAAAGAGCAGTTTTCGGGAGTTTTTGTGTAATTTATTTATTGATAATTTAACGGATTTGCTAGGGTGGCTGTGTGTACATTTAATTAAGTTTTATTTGTGATATTTTCGGTTCGTTAAGGTTCAATCGTTAATACGAATGTCAAATGTGTTTTTAACGTTACTTTGAAAAAATATTGCTATGTAGGTACAGTCAGCAGCAGAAGTAGCTACGCAACCGAAGAGGTCAAAATGATCTGCACTTGACTCTATTGTCAAGAGAATACGTCGTGTCTACATAATTTTGAGCATGTTATTCTGCTTAGCTACTTTTGATGCTGACTGTACCCATGTTTCGCTAATGTTTGAACAAATCATCATTTGGGTGAATTGCTAAAATATTGTACATACATAGTTAAGGGCTCTATTAAAAAATTCTTAACAATCCTTTTCAAATCCTTACTTTTTCCTTTGTGAAACGAAGATTAATCATATAATTATATGGATAATTGTCGTTACACAAAGGAAAAACAATGGAAAAATGTTAACGTTATAACAATTAACTCCTTAACTATGTACAATATGTTTGCAATTCTATTCACCCATTTGGCAAACTATATCATTCTAAAAACTTTCATTTCGCAAGGACTTACCTACCGCTGTTAATTTTAGTTTTTTGAGGTCTAAATTCTATTCTAACCTAATTTATTTAAGAGGACTGCGCTGCGAGGCCACGCCGATGCTTTTATCACTGTCATTGTTAAAATAAAACAGTACAAATTACGTCAGTATTCCACGATTTTTAAATTGTTACAAAAATCAAGTTTTGTACCTGTCCGTGTTTTTATATTCAAAAATCGCAAAAATCGGACTACATTTAAGCGGAGAGAAAACGTTATTGCATTTTGCCTATGTAATACGTAATGGTTTAGCTCAAATACGTTATTTGCCATACGTACTTTTGGTCAAATTTACGGATCCCATGGACCTACAAGTTTATCAAAAAGAAAATCTAAAACAAAAAATTTGGTGATTTTTCCTTATGTTCATGTCACGAAAAATTCTTAATGCCATGTTTTACTTTGGAAGTTTTTCGTGGTATTTTACATTATTAGAATCATTATAAATCAGTGCAGTTTTTGCTACATGACCTAATTTGTTCCAAATGAGCTCTACTATGCCTTCTTAAAATGATTGTATCGACCTTTCTGTCACCCTGTAGGTATATTATCCAACATTGGGTGCAAAAATATCTAGCACGCTCTTATACGTCTAGTAATAAAGACGTGTCAGATATTTTTGCGCCCAATGTTGGATAATATATTATTACTGGTGACTGTACCACCGCTTACTTAGGACATACGTGAAGATATGCATACCTATCCAATAGCGTAATGGTGTTAACATATTATGGCATTAATGACGTGTCTGGATATTTTCATGACTATGTTTAGAAGTCAAAATACCCAACTTTGTCATGTTTTAAATATTACCTGTTGTTTGTTTTCCGTTACGGTAAAAACCACGGAGTAGAAAAAACAGTGGAAGTGGCATGAGCTTCGCTTAGTATCAGACCTGTTGTCGCCAATACTCAAACTATCATAAAAACAACACGCCACCATGGAAAATGTTTTTGGTGCGGGTATCGTTTTTACATTCCAAAATAGCACAATAAGGCATGCTTCTGGATTTATTTCTTATTTTAGAAATGTCGAAATATTGAAATATCGAAATAAGCGATCGCGGCAAAATTATGGTAGGTTACGCGAAACTCCGCATAACCATGCCACACGTTACACGCCCACTTGAAACTTCTACTGTTTTTTCTGTTCTGAGGTAAAAACGACAGTATACTTTAATTACAAAAATAAATTGTAGGTAGGTAGTAACTTACAGGAAAAAGTTGATAACCCAAGCAATGGGCTTTATTGTACCGTGTAAAACCTAATTGCTTTTAACATGTCATCGTATTGACAATCTAATGATAGCTCTTATTTACTTGACAGTAATGGCGGCCGAGTTAAAAACAATACGATTGTGACGTGTTTAGCCTAGTTGGCCCTGCCTACAAAGCTAGCGGTCCCAGGTTCGATTAGCGGTATGGGTAATATTTCTGTGATTTTTGTCTTGGATGATTTTCATGTATTTAGCTAAGTATTTATTTCTCTATATAAGTAGTACCCATAGTACAATCAAGCAATATCTCAAAAATATGTCCCAATGCACCTTATTCCAGTGTAATAAGAAATTCGTAACATATTAACGAGAGGATTCTTTCGTTACATACATATTTTTGCACTTGACTTGCTTCGCCGTTGTCGGGTTAAATACTGTTTAACCAAACAATAAAATTGTCTTCGCGCGTGTCTCTATAAATAACGCGAAATACAGGGTGTCTCATTTAAATCGGTCAGTATGGGAAAGTCTGAAACTATAAGTCATACGAGGATCTGTTCTGAGGAACCATGTCATCGATTTTAATAACAAGAAAAACTGCATTCATACATTTTAAAAAACATCTGTACTCCGTTCGGGAATCAAACCCGGTCGTTTTGAAAAATAAAACTTACACTTTTTCTATTAAGATATCGATTGTCTAGGTCTTAAGCAGTAAATGTTACAATGAAACACGATGTCTAAAATGAATAAAATGCATTGTTTCCACATACTTTAATTTATGTGGAAACAATGCATTTTATTTTTTATTTTATTTTATTCTTTCAGATCTTCGTATGTCTTATAGTTTCAGACTTTCCCATACTGACCGATTTGAATGAGACACCCTGTATACCTCAACAGGAGTAAAAGACGTTAAAAAAACTAGTAGGGGGTTGTTTTTAAACATTTTCTCTAAGGTTATGTGGAATAATGAAAACACAATTACTTGTATATTTAATTTATTGAATACGGTAGAAATGCTTCGTAGTAATTAATGAAAAACAAATAACAAACAGACGGATCTAGGAACATATACCTACCGCGGAACAACGAATAGCACTTTAAATACTACTAATAAACTATAACGAAATTTTCCAAAATGACTTAAAAATATATAATAGTGTATAAGTTTAAATGCCAGTGTGTCACGACCCTAATATTATGACACATGGCCGTTTAAAAAATTAAAATGTCAAAAAAGCCGCCCAAAATGTATCGTGCCTTTGACTATTTGGATATTGGCGAGAAGGATGTGATTCCAGTACGTCTTGACTCTAATATTGAGACAACTGGATATTTAAAAAATCTTAACGTCAATAAGCCCACCAAAAACGTAGTGTCTGACCTGACTTTCTTCATAAATTGTCAGGATTGATTAGATTTTTTATTTTATTTTACTAAAGTGCTACACGTTGCCCGCGGCAAAAGATTTGGCTTTCTCCTAAAGCCAGAATATAATTTTATTCTCTTTTACACTTAAAATACACATGATTTCAACCAATGTGAGTAAGACGCCATTGATCATAAACAATAGAGAAATGTCATTATCTTGGCAGCCTGTATTTTTGTGTCGTGAAGTTGACGGTTTTGTTAAAAATTACAAATGAAAAAACTTTTACAAGATGTAAACTTGATTAACCAATTCTTTTTTTTTCCAATTCAAGTTCCTTTGTTTTTTTAAAGATGGCCGTCTTTTCCACATTGGCAAATAAAATAATTTGACTAGAAATAACTTTATAACTTGACAAATCATGACCAGCATCGTTTGGTACAGTCGCACCTTTTAATACTATTTTAATAAAACTTACAGAAAATCTGTTGACTAGAAACAAAACTATGCCTAAATTTGGAATGTATTTAGAAGACTCGAAAGGAACTACGTTTTTCTTAATGCTAATTTTGGATAAAATCACTGTAAAAAAAAGTTTTTACACTGGAACGTCACAACAATATTTACCCCAATGTAAAAACAGTACGTCTTCCCAAATAAATAATGCTTAAACATTAATTTGCATACAAAAAATATTTTAAATTAGAGTACTTCCATTTGGTTTAAAAAAAATCAAACTGTATGACGAAGCATGACGCCGACTATCTCCGCTTCTTTCACACCTTTGAAAAAGACAGAGATCTGTATAATATTTGCGTGGTTTCGTTTCACAATTTGTTTTTTTTTCTGTATAGTTATTGTAGTTTTAGTACGTTTAACAAAAATGCTGAAGAGGTAAAATGCTAAAAATACCATCATCGGTTTTTTTTCTATTTAAATACCCCAATAAGCGATTATGGAGTGGCGCCAACTCTGTCTGATGCTATAATGTCATTCACTTAAATGTCAAAGTGACAACCATTTTCTTTTTAATATCATTCACTAACGACAACACCAAAAAATATTGTAATGCATTCTCTATTCTTATTACTTTCTCAACAAACTTTATAATATGAAAAAGCAATAAAAATATATTGATTTTAGAAATATCGAGTCAGACATGTTTTATTTGATGACATTTGATTATCAACTGTAACCCCAAAAAGGCCAGCTGCCATTTATTTACTTAGTCGGCACAGAGTTTTTATTCAACTTAAAGCATTATTATTCATTCTTGTACGTTAAGAATAAACCTAATCGCCATAAGCAAATCTTATGTATGTATTATTGGTTTATCAGTAGGGAATACAATTTAACCGGTTATTAGACGTGTTTTTACGAAAATAACCGGTTCTAACCGGTTATAACCGGTTATAACCGGTTATTTGCATTCCCTATTTATCAGACACATAAAGCTTATAGTAGATAAGTAAAAAATATATGGAAGTACTTCTAAAACAAAAAATATCACAACAACGCGTGCGACTGTACTCACCTGTTTAAAAGCATTGTACCCGAGTGTACTTCCTATTTCTAGTTCTGTAAACTCCATATAACCTTATCAATAATTTGTACTGAGTTACCAAAACACCGATAAATTACGAGGTATATTTTGTACTATTGGTTTAGATTTGGTCTGTTTCCACAGAGGTACAACGCGAAGGAAAATCATTCTGAACACAATCTCATTTATACATTTCACTACATCCAATGACATCGACTTAGAATACACCCCAAAATCCAATGTAATAAAACCCCGGCTTCACAAAGTTATATATGCAGGTGGCCAAAAATAGAACTAACGTTTCCGCGTACTAACTCAACACCTTTAGTTAGACGCTAGCGCCGCCGCCACCTGCTTATTTAAGTTTGGAATAAATAGCCCCCTGTGGGATTTTGGGGCGTACTAGAAAGTCATGGTCACGCGTACATTTTTTATTAATTTTGTTATTATTTAAAACTTTATTAATAATATAATTTGTTGTAACGCGCGGGGACGTTTCGGCTCCGGGCGGGGCGGAAATTTGGCCTGCAGGAAGACTGTTAGGAAGTTGTTACTGCGAGGAACTAGGGATAAAAAGGGATAAAGTTGAAGTCTGTTTGTACTTATGTCACTTATCGGATATACGTCAAGTAGCTATCTAAGCTAGCAGCATATTATTTGGGCTATACTACAAAAGAAAACAAATTGTATAATCCATAACTGCAATTAACAAATAAATTATGAATAATGTTTTTTTTTACTTTACTCATTTATACGCATCAAAATTAAAAAAAAACTTTACATTTTAGACGCGGGTTTTGTTCTAGCATCCAGTACAACTTCAACATATAACAGGATACTTTTAATTCTCTTTCACAAGTACCTAGTACCCCTACAATAAATAAATCATCAAATCATTGTACGATTTCATTAACATAGGAAAACAACAATTTCATGTCACTTTAAAAACTGTTGGACAACAATTACAAAAGATTTAGGCCATCGACTGTGTTTTTTTTGCTATACAACACTCAGTCGATAATTTAAATATCATAGTCGCATCACTAGTACGGAATCATGTAATAGATAAGTCTCTTGTAGTAAAATGGTGGAGGTTTTAAAAAGTGGTTTGTGCATTATTTTTCATTACTAAGGGATTAAAAAAGTGTTTCAGGAAGCCTCGCCCCGGCAACAAGTATATAATAGGGCTCGGCTTGCCGCGTCCGCAGCCGACCCGCCCCCGACCTCTAGTTTTACTATAAATTACAACTTACGTAGATACATAGGAACTTTCTTTAGAAGCTGCATGGTTTGTACAAGCTAACCCCCACACTGATCTACCGAATAAACAAATCTGTTACCTTTACTCAAATAAGTCTTGTTTATCTCAAGATAGTAACATCGATGACTCGCCCTGCGCACCCCTAGCGTGCTCGCGGAGCGATTTTATTGTCATTTGTTTTTTATCTGTCGGCAAAATGTAAGAGAATCTGATTAGGGTTGTCAGCTATTGTTAGGTTGAGGTTATGACGCGTTTTTATGTTTTCAATGAGCAGAATAGGGGTGCGCAAGACCTGAAACTGCAGTAACATATTATGTTATCGATTACAATACAAATAAGTGTAAATATAGGCCGGCCGACGTGTGGCGGGAGGCTGCGCCCCCCGCGTAACAATGACCCGTAGTGCCGCGGCACGCAACGAACGTCGGCCCGCCTCACCACGTATCTAATCAAATTTAATACTAAAATTACGTTTAATGTTGATCACTGCCCAATAGTACGTATTTTTGTGCTTTAAGTCACTCTTAGACAACAATAATAGTATCAAGCTAACATGCCGGCTCCGTCCGGGTAACGTCGTAACTACATATTTGTACTTCGTGTAACTCCAAAATATAATTTATACATCAACAGCTAATATAAAACCTAACGTCGTGAGGTAGAGCGGTTACAGTCGTGTGGCCCGCCTGGCCGTGCCGTGTCCCGGCGTCCCGGCGTGCGGGCGCCGGAGTACCGTGGGGCGGCCGCCGCGTCGCCGTCGCCGTCAGTGATCAACATCTCACCGGACTACGACGCTATCGTGAGCACGGGCTCACAGTAAATACATTTAAATAATAATTACGCCTAGGGTGTATTTCTTATCCCGATCGAAATTAACGTTTCAAAAACTCGTCTCGGATCGACCCAAAGGAACATCGAGGAGATAATAAATAATTAAATTTATAAGCAACGTTTCATATATCACCCGTCAATATAATTCTCAATATATGAAGTTAGACTCTGTCAAAATAAGAGGCCGGGCCGCCGCGGTGTGGCGCTCTGCGGGCGGCCGGGCTCGCCATTATAAATTACGTCTCATAATATTTTTCAGCAATCGCTTGAAGGCACACAGCGTTAAATGTAGTCAGTAGAGTTCAGCGATCGGCGCGCGGCCGCGCGGTGTAGTCGCAGCGCGGCCGCGCCACCCGGCGCCGGCGCCTAGGCCGGCGTGAGCGTGAGCGTGACGGTCGCGCGGCGCGTGGCGCGGCGTCGCACGGGCAGGAACACCAGCGCCGGCACCAGGCTCAGCGCGCCGCCCGCCTCCTCCACCACGAACGGCTGCATGGTGAGAGGCGCGCGCGGCGCGCGGGGCACGGCCAGCAGCGCGCCCGCGCCGCCGTGCGCCGCGCGCAGGTGCGCCTCCAGCGCCCCGAAGCCCTCCGCGCGGAACTCGCAGCGCGAGCACGAGTACGCCTCCTCGCCCTCCGCGCCCTCCGGCTCCGCCTCGCCCTCCTCGCTCGGCGCAGGCGCCGGCTCGCTAGCGCACTCCGCCGGCTCGCTCGCCTGCTGCACATGCGCGCGTTCGTGCGCGAACAGGAACGCGAGCACGTCCGTGGTGAACGGGCAGTAGGAGCACGCGTAGGGCTTGTCGCGCGCCAGCAGGTCGAGCGGGCGCGGCGGCGGCGGTGGCGGGCGCGCGGGCGGCGCGTGCTCGGCCAGCAGGTGCGCCCGCAGCGCGCGCGGGCCGCGGAAGCGACGCGCGCACAGCGGGCACGGCTCGGCCGGCGCCGTCTGGGCCGGCGCGGGAGGCGCCGGAATGCCGTGCGTGTTGTGTTTGTGCACGCGTAGGAAGTATTTGCTGCAGAGCTCCTTGTGGCAGATGTCGCAGGTGACGCCGCCCAGCTGCGTGCCGCTCTCTAGCGAGATGCCGTGCATGCGCTGCATGTGTGTACGCATAAAGTACTTGTTGCAAAGCTCCTTGTTGCAGATCTCACAGAAACTGGATCCGGAGGAGGAGGCTCGACGCTCATCGGGCGCGGGCGGGTCATCTTGCGGCGGCGCGGGCGAGCACGGCTCGTCGGCGAGGCGCTCGGCCGCGAGCTCGTTGAGTTGCGAGATCATGGTCTGCAGCTTGCGCAGCTCCTCACTGGCGGACCCGGGCGACGCGCCGCGTTCCTCGACGATGAGATTAAGCGGGCTGGTCTGTCCGTCGCGCAGCGCAGCCTCGAGCTCGTCCTCGCACTCGCGCTTGACCTCCGCCATCTCGTCGGGGTCCAGCGGCGGCGGCAGCGAAAGCGAACGCGGTGGCGTATCGGGCGGCGGCGCCATCGTGGCTGGAGGCGTCGCGAGCGGCGTGCCCAGCGGCGTACCTAGAGGCGTGCCCGGCTTGCCCAGATGCAGCATGGGCGGCGTCAGCGACTGCGGCGAGCGCTCCGCGACCGGCGACAGGTGAGCCGGCACGCCGTGCCGCCGTTCCCGGTGCGTCCGCAGAAAGTATTTATTGCAGTACTCCTTGCAACATATCTCGCAGAACGCCTCGGGGTTGACGACGCCTAGCCGGCGGAGCGCGTCGGGTTGGAAGCCGGCGTCTCTCGCCCGCCTCGCCGAGTCCGGCGACAGGCGGCGCGGGGTCCCTCCTGAGTCTTCATCGGAGGCGCGGCGCGGCGGCGACGGCTGCGGGAGCGGCTGGGGTTGAGGTTCTCCGCCATCGTATATCCCGTGTTTGTTGGCGCGGTGGGTCTTCAAGAAGTATTTGTTGCAGAACTCCTTACAGCAGAGGTCGCAGTAGGCCTCGGGGTTGAAGATGCGGGGCGGCTCGTGGCGGGGGAGCAGGCGGAAGGCGGCGAGGGGGTCGAAGGCCGGGAGCGCGAGGTCCCGCAGGTCCCCGAAGGCCAGCGCGCTCTTGTAGATGTCCTGCATCTTGGCGTGCAGGTCGAGCGGCGGGGGCAGCGGCTGCGGCGCGCGCGTGGGCGCCGCCTGCTTGCGCCGCTTGCGCCCGGGGCTGCCGCCGCCGCTCTCCAGGTCCAGCTCGCGCTTAACCGCCGGCGCGACCGACATTGCGTCACCGCCGCATCTGGAAAATGCATACGGGACTCGTTAGAAAACACTCACGTGTCTTTATAACAAGAAAAAAGACCTAAATTTATGGTTTTTGATTATTTTTTCACAAATTGGATGACTGGTCATTTCATTTGGGATTATTTTTGGTAAACACTAGAGATACCATTATATTTAGGAATTCAAAACTTGTAATATGACTGTGTACTTCGCTAATATCAAAAGGAACCTGAAAACCATATAAATCTTCGAAAATCACAATTTAAAAAGCGCCCTATGAGTAAAATATTACAATACACGAGAGGTTATTTGACGCTACATTTCGTTCGATTTCAATATCGACACATCTTTATCATGCAGACGACGTCGAATAGACAATTTAAAGAGCTTTCTATCGCTGTAGCCGAAACGAGTCCATCATAATGTAAAGAAGCACCGATGCTCGAGTACTGATATTGATTTTATAAATATGTTTTCCTCTTAACTCTCCTTGAGTTGCTGGTGTTGATAGGCGGTGGTGATTACTTCCCATCAGTTAACCATGCTCGTTTGCCTAACTCTCTTATAAAAAAAAACTTTAAAGTCAACCACGGCCCTTCGTAGAAAATCGCGATGTCCAGTCCACAAAATTAATAGCTAAGGGATCCAACCGATGATCTTACTGGACATTTTTTTCTAGAGGTTTAAAGGTCTATTTTGGTTGTATATATTTATATTTGGTACACGTACGATTCTAGAGCCTTGAAAAGTTGTGTTTTTCGGATTACAATTTTATTTGGATGTTTTGCTATAGGTACTTTAATCGAAGTTTGACTATAACCTTAAATGGTTAAACCAACTCTATTTGTATGCTGTTTAAATATATTAACTTTAGAACTTCTAACAAAAATGTATGAACTTATTTTTGTTAGGATAGTTATTTTGTAGTTTATTTCAAAAATCTCCAAATCAATACAATTAAAACTAATGTAAGGATAATGTTTATCACTTTATTTTTCATAAAAAAAGTAAAAGTAAAGTTAAGTAAGCATTTCAAAGCAAGTACAAAACCGGGACTTTTGTTTTTTGTCAACGTGATTAACGTAATGTTATTCCAAAATTCAAACAGTACTTGTATTTTACATCTTAATTTACACTCAAATTGTCCAAGGTCACAACCTTATATGTATTTTTAATGCTTCGGTTAACGCCAGATATGTAGGTATACATATTATACATTAAGATGCTCCAACTTTGATAATCTTACTCGATTCCAATAAGAAACTCACCTATCGTTCCTTAATTCAATTTCTTCCTTCATCGATCACTGTTTAGTCCTCAACAACATATCAACACACACACACTCATAACACACCCATAATCAGTCATTAAAAAAAACATTCAAATCTAACGAACTTTTAGAACCGTTCGAAAACAATTGACGATCGCACCGCACAAACTTCGAATTTAAATTTGGAACAGCACGTGCCGCGCTGCGCGTGCGACTAAAACTGGTGTTTTAAGTAAAAACGCGTGCTACGTAATTTTTTTGTAGAAAATGGCAAAAATGTACCCCACCCGGGTTGAACCCCTGACTGCGTTGTCGAGGGGTTCGGCCGGTGCATTATGAAAGCGGGGGGCTTACATGGGGATAACATTAAAGAGATTTCTGATATTTTTAACAGTTATTTTTTTAACTGTGGAAGAAAACAATGTAATGTGTTTAAAGCCTTTGTCTGTCAGTCTGTCTTTTGGTCTGTCTGTCATCATATTTTACTTTGAGATGGTGGGTTTTACCTTATATAATATTTTCGTTTTAATAGGTAATGCATAACTTGAAAAGATATAAGTACTGTATCCAGATTTGGTTCCCAGATATAATTAATACATAATAATGATGAACTTATGTAAAGAAATTGACTCAACTTTAATATTTGCGGCCTATCCGATAATGGACAGTTTCTTAAAGAATCTCAACAAAGCTTTGCAAAGCATCCCGCGCAAAATCTGAAGAAAAAAATAAAAAAGAATTGTTTATACATGACAAACATACTTAGTTATTAACACGGAATATAATTTTTTTGAAATTGTCACAACTCAGCGTGATGCTGGCAGAGCCAACTCTGGTCTTCCGTCGTGACCATTTGATGATGGATTGATGAATTCTGAAATACTTGCCAAGCGAAATTATTTACGCCTATATAGACTAGATGCATAACGCTGAACTCAGCGATTTTCGTATTTGTGACAATCTATCGCGTCGGCCGCTATGTCAATTCCCAACATATCCTTACTTTTCGAAAATCGATAATGTTATCGTTATGCTCTTTGCCCAGGCGTAAATAGTAACGTATTGCTATGCGTCGCCAGGCCAGTATTTATGAATTCGTCAATGTGAGTAGAATAGACTGTTCATTTCATTAGTTCCGTTCATTTTGTATGGGTTGTTTTGCTTATTTTTTCAAATCAAATCCGTTTTCCATAGTATCATCATAAATATAAATGTTTGCATGAATTAATTCAAAGTAGTAGTTAAGATAAGATAAAGTTGAAGATGTAAAGACGCAAAACAGTTGCATTTAAATAAACCTGTCAAGATCTTAATCTTACGACAGTAATTTAACAAATATTGTTCTCTTATCATCTCAAAACTTATTTCCAAATGATTTAAACTAACTAAGCATTTTATATTTATTTATTCACAAGCGCCATGTAAACCACCGCCACGCCAAACAAAGACAACCGCTTTCCTAAAATTTGGAAACACTATCAAAAGGGCGGCTCATTGTACATACACCTATCCCCCTCCAACACAGCCAGCCCTCTCCCTCGCACCTTAATGATTATGATAAATCGTGCACCAATAAATTGTACGTATAAAGTGTACTTTCTGACGTAATAAATTTCTTTTTTTTTAAGATTCGCAAAGTTTGTTGGGAAGTATTATTGGGTATAAACAACCGCGGTTTTTTATGATTCCGCCCAAAGTGAAAAGTTTTATATTAAAATGTTGGTGCGGTGTAATTAGGAGGTCGATCGTTAAACAGAGTTTTAAAAGTTGTGCTTTAAAACCGAAGTTTATGTTATGTTTCTTTTTACCCGGATTTTAACCCCAGACACAAAGAGAAGGAATTTTACAAGTTTACGTGTCTGTGTATCTGTCTTTTGTATCATAGCTTCGAGACGAATAAACCAATTTTGATTTTTTATTTTATTTAAAAATCCAACTTAATTAGCGTGGTTCTTAGCTAGGTTTGATACGAGCCCACATTTTTTTTATATTGATTACAATCTCAAGACTGTAGTCCTGAGACTCCAAATGCGTTGCCAACCCTGAGGACTAACAGCCACAGTCAAAAAATGACGATTAAAATTTGACACATTTTGTAGGCACCTAGCAAATGTCAAAATTTAACGAGACGTCACAACTCTATCCACGGTTTTGAATCTTGAATATAGGAACGCACCATAAAGGATGATTTCCACCAAACGGCTCGCATCGCATCGGATCGGAAAGTATACTAGGATCGCGTCTATTAAAATTATTATTGTCTATTTATGACGGAGCCGATCGCGCGTCGCAGCATACTTTCGGCTACGATCGCGTGTCGCGGAAGACGCCCGCGGTCAAGTTGCTGTGCGCGGCTTGGTTATATAGACTTTAAATACTGTGAGCATGATTTAATATCGTTTAAAGACCATAAAATTATTTCCGTTCCGATCCGGTGCGGGCCGTTTGGTGGAAATAGTGCTTAAGTCGCTTCTTAGTGACGTGAGTTCACAAGTTTGAATAACTATTAGATTGATAAAAATGCTCGATGTAATGGTGACCCCTTCTTTCAGAGCTGATATCTCTTAAACGGCCCAACCGATTTCCATGAAACCTAGCTAAGAACCACCGCTAGATAACCTGCTTTTAAATTAAAAAAACTGCATCCATATCGGTTCACTCGTTTAGGAGCTACGGTGCCACAGACAGACACTCAACTTCTCCACCAACCCCTCTTTTTGGCGTAAAATATCTCTGTCTGTAAAGAAGACAGTTGTGTTAAGATAGAATGCCTCTATGCTAGTAATTTCACCGGTTGTCTTATCCGTACACCGGAACACAACAACGCGAACACTGCCGCTCGGCGGTAGGTTAAATGATAAGATGGTGGGATTGTGGGAGCGATCCGGATGGACCTTTAAATCTTAAGCATTTCATCTTTGTAATTTCTAGAAATTAACGTTTCCTAAAGTTTCAGCACTTGTTTTTCCAAGGCCTTTAGCAAAATAAGCTTTGTGATTCATTTTCTTGAAATTATAAAGTAACTTAATTATTCTAACAAAATTGTTAGTAATTTTATATTCAAGGACTTTTGAAGAATAAGTGTAACTAACATGAGGAAAATGAATATAATTACTTGAATGAGGCTTACGAAGAAATTCGTGGATATAGGTTTTAATAATTATTAAACCATTTAGAATTAAATTTGTTTTAAACTTAATAAGTAAACGCTATTCTACCCTCCTAAGCCAATAGGCATTACAGTCACCAGCAATAATATATTATCCAACATTGGGCGCGAAAATATCTGACACGCTCTTATACCTATAGTAATAAAGATGTGTCAGATATTTTTGCGCCCGATGTTGGATAATATATTATTGCTGGTGACTATACAATCGGCCAAAATGTGGTCTACCACCCTACGGTTGAAGTTCATTTGCACGTCATGATACAACAAGTTCGATTTTCCCTTGCAATAATATTATGACAGTGACAAGTGCCAACCTTAGCGATAATTACCGTCCGGTCAAGCAGTAGTGTTCGCATTGGTGTGTTCCGGTGTGGGGATAAAGTCCCAGCCACACCGGATGCGTGCGTGTAGACGTGACGTGCGCATTCGCTTTCCATTGCGTTGTAAAGTGGCATGTCGTATGAGAATTCATACTATACACCGCAGTGGAAAGCGAACGAGCACGTCACGTATACGCGCACGCATCCGGTGTGGCTGGGCCTTAAGTCATCGGTTTTTAGTCTTTAGGGTTGTCGATGCAACAAGGGAATGAAAACTAAGATGGAAACTGAGGGATGGTAATATTCAGTTGAAAATTAGTATGAAAAATAACAATTATAACATAGGCAAAAACATACAAGCGATGAGCAAAGGAGAGGGATGATATACATTTGTCCTTAATTCCTATAACTTAATATAATAATACTATTTTAATACAGTTGCTCAAAAAGTGGTACTTTTTTTAGCTGTGCGGAAAGTTCGATTTTTTGAACTAGGTACCTAGTGTTTTTTTACTTTTTGTAGGTGCATATCGTGCGGAAAGTTGAATTTTTCGCACTAGTGTATTACATTTTTCCATTTTTACCGTTCAAATGTTTGTTAAAATTTTTGTTTCCTCATCTTTTTTCGATGTGTTAAAAAACATAGTTTGATACACGTGCGGAACTGTCATTTTCACTAGTCCCGAGTACAAGTCACCTCGGGACTCGTGTAAAATGACATACTTTCCGCACTTGCATCAAAATGTACTATTGTGTTATAGTTGTAAAAGCTTTAGTAAAACAATTATTCCTTTTCCTCATAGAGTCCGTATATCTGTTCAGTGTTCAGGGTCGCCAAAAGGTCCGCGATCGACCTTTGCGCGGTTCGCTGGAGCGTCGAAAAATACAGGCGGGGTCACGCGAAATAACGCGTTTCGACAACCCTATTATGTCAAGGATGTGTTGTTAGAATGTTTTGTTGTTTTCCTTATGTCCAAAAGTTAATATTGTTATAAAACAATGAAACCTCTCATTGTAATATAAATGAGTGTTTTAAATTGACTTTGTTTTTTTTTTTAATTCTCGTTCAGGCACATGTCACCCATTTTAACGTTGCTTGTGAAATGTGATGAATTAAGTCGGTAGATTAAGGCAGAGAAATCAATATACACTCAATATAAATAAATAGCAGAGGGACAAGGTCGCACAAATTGACCTAGTCCCAAAATAAGCTCTAGCCTTGTTCAATGGGTCTAGACAACGATAAACTTACTTATACAGAGAAAAATATACTTAGCGCTTCCGTACACGGCGTCGTATCGTAAGCGTATCGTAATACGCGCGTAGGACGACGAGAGCGAGACGACCACGTACATCTTCAAACAAGTCCGCACACGCACACGAAGCGGCGTTTTGCAGCGAATCGTATGAGATTTTTATTGTCACTACGATAGTCGCGTACTGGCGTAACAAAGCAAGATGCACGTGGTCGTATCGCTCTCGTACTACGCGCGTATTACGATACACTTACGATACGCTTACAACAATTTTCGATGACGCGCTGGCCTAGTTGGTAGTGACCCTGCCTACGAAGCTAGCGGTCCTGGGTTCAAATCCCGGTAAGGGCAGATATTTGTGTGATGAGCGCGAATATTTGTTCCTGAGTCATGGATGTTTTCTATGTATTTAAGTCTATATTTATCTATATAAGTATGTTTATCGTTGTCTAGTACCCATAGTACAAGCCTAGAACTTAGTTTGGGACTAGGTCAATTGGTTAGATATGAGCGCCGCGCCGGCGCGCCGCCGCCGCCGCAGATTTCGCCGCGCCGCCGCCGCCGCGAAAAGGTATCGGCGCGCCGGAAATACTTACTTCAGTATTGCTACTACTGTTGATTTAGAACCTTATAGTGGGAATATCTTGCTTTATTGGAAAGACAGAAGAACTTCGTTTCCGTACTTATCAGCACAAAGTGCTGTGAGTGATATAGTAAAATTATTTACCTACATCTATTTATTACAGTATCGTATATCCCTCTCTAGGTCTAGGAGCTACAAATTTTTTGATGGCTTATTTTACTGTAATTTATAAGTTCTTTTATTCATAGTTTATCTCGTAAAATCTCAGGGTGACACAAATTGTTGAATGGCTTCAGCAATATTTTTAAAGATTTCACATTTTTTAAATTTAAACGAAAATTATTTATCTGTTTAAACCTCTTTTAAAATCTATCAATATGTTGTCTATAGCTTATTGATTGTTAACTGTTATTTATGATTGTATAATTACGATGTTTATAAGGTTCCAATAAATAAAAATATTTGCCAACGTCAAAAAATCTTTGAAGGTCACGCTGCCGACGACGCCGCCGCCGCCGACTCCAAAAAGTCGGCGCGCCGCCGCCGACCTTCCACCCATCGGCGCTCATATCTACAATTGGTGTGACATTATCCCCTGATATTAATTTAATTTATATTTATTTATAACACGACGCCGTGTGGGGAGGTCCTTAATTACATAGAAAACATCCAAGACTCAGGATCAAATAGGTAGTCGCGCTCATCACAAAAATATCTGCCCTTACCGTGATTTGAACCTAGCGCTCTAACAGTTGTTTTCTCTTATAATGTTGAATAAAATAGTTTTGATGTTATTAATATTAATAAAAGCTGATTAATAACAGCAAGTTCATTTGAGATTTAACTCGCATCTTTAATGATTTCGCTATCACACTTGCAATAGCGCCTGTTTTTATATTTGTCCCTTGTGTTTCAAACAAGATTGCCGACCGCAAGAAACTGGTAGTATAGCGCTACCATTTTCTTAATAGAGATCGGCAATCTTCGTGTTTCAACGACACACGAGTGACAAATATACTGTCAGTTGCGAGTGCAAGCGTGATAGCGATAGCCAGTTGAAAGCTATTAGGAAGCTGGAAATACCGTACTGTATCTCTAATGTATAGAATTCAAGACGCTTATCCACAATAATCAAAATCTTCTAAGAAGCTATTTTGTTTTTAATGCTATAGTGAAAACGAGTCACTTTAATTTAAGTACATTCGTGCTCTTTAGTTATGACACTGATGACGTAGTCTCAAAAAAACAGCGATGGACATTCAATTATCAAATTATTTGCCCGAGCCTAAGTCACACCCAACACTCAATCCTCATTCAGTTTTCAAGAGGCTATGTTTTTATAGCGCAGTCGTTAACTTTGAAATATCGGTCACCCCCCACCCACCCCCGTGGGGGGGTTGGCAAATAAAATAAAAATAAAGGCCGATTACGGTCGACATTTTATAATGGACGGCGAAATGACATGCGGGCGCCGGCGCGGCGCAGGGGTGGCGTGGAGACGCAAATGTCATGTTTTGTGTAATATTTTATTGGTGCGTTTAGATTGCAAGGGCGGCTGTAGTAAGGTTTTGATGGTGTTTAATAATGTTTTTTAAGTGACAGTTTATTGTTTTATAGGTTTTTTTTACTGTGAATTTGTTTGTTAGTTACAAATGTTGCAATTCATTATAGTTCATTGAACAAGTAAATTATTGAAACTGGTGCGTGTCAGACTCGGAGATAACTAGTCATTTTAATCAGAAAACACAAACTTAGCGGAAAAGAAATGATTTGTAATTTGTAAATAACTTTATAATATAAAAGGTTGGGTAAGCAATATTTAATTTATGGTACGAATATTATAAATTCTCAAGTATGGATGTTTGTTTTTCAATCACGGCAGAACGGCACAACGGATTCGGATGAAATTTGGCAAAGAGATAGATTACAGTCTGGAATAGCTTATGTGCTATAAGCTACTTTTTATCCCGGAAAAATGTACGGTTCCCGTGGAATGGCAAAATTACGAATTCTACGCGGAGAAAGTCGCTGGCAGAAGTTAGTATTGTATAAAACTTCAGATCGATATTTTTCTTACTTCTAAGACTAGGGCCCAGGTTATTTGGCTAGCGGACATTAATTATAAACTAATGGCACTGCCGACTCCGCCTCTAGCGTGACGCTGTGTGATTTAAATAGCCGTGTAAATTAAATGATAAATTTCCGACGGCTCCAAAATGGACTATTAGAGAAAAAGTAGACCATGTTAGCAAATTAAATCAAATGTAAAGTTTATTGAGTTAACAATTAAATTATCTAACAAGTGGTCAGTGAACCCATTGACTAGTACGGTAATTAAATCATCAGCTTACTTCAGTTTTAACGATATACGTAATGATGCTTGCAAATGGACCGTAATAATATGCAGCTTTTAGCGTGCTTGCGCTGGCGAGAACATCCCCTTTTAATATTATACAAGCGTATTCGTATTATGTACTAACACTAACTTTTGCCCTCGACTTTGTCCGCGTAGAGTTAGTAATTCGCTTGTTAACTTTTATTGATGACTTTTAAGCTACGTTGGCCATTCCACGGAAACATTTTTTTTATTAACTAACTCCATTTTATCCAGATATGTCGATAGCCGTTTAGTGAAGAAGGCGCAAACATACTACATCACACACACACTAACAAACTTTCGCATGTATTACCTTGAGTGACTTAGTATCGTATTTTCAAAAATCTTCCACTTTAAGTCTACCATAAACACACGTATTAAACATGCATACAATCACGCCTCTTTCCCGTAAGGCTAGCAGAGACTTTCTTCCACTTGCTACGATCCAGCGGGCCTAGTATGGTTGAGTTTGTCGCATGACCAAATGTGGATAAAGCATCCGTCACTCTCGTACTACGTGAAGTGACGGATGTTTTATCCACATTTTGTCAAGCAATAAACGCAGCCATATTAGGCCCCCAGACTTCCTTTAAACAATTATAAAATAACGTCCCATCGCCTCTCCACCCCACCCGTGTCCATCACTTTGTCGCGTATTTATTTTCAATCGGTCGGGGCGGGAGTCGAACGCGCACCCCCGACCAGGTGGCTGACGGATTTTACATTTTATAATTGACAGTCACCAATGACATGAGTCAATGTTTGAGCGTGGTTTGCAGCTTTCATACATTTGAATGCATACAATTCCAATATACATACATTTCCAATACAACTCATTCTTCCGTTCCAACTCCGTTGTCCTCCATGGACCTTCTGGGGTGTGATTCTCTCAAGAAGCAAAGGTGAGCGAATGAACGAGTGAAGTCCAAGCGGCGAGATTAAGTAGTCCCGTCAAAGTGAACAAAACACATTTTAGGGCGTGCATTTTCAATTTGGAAGCATGTCGTCTTGAACGTATAAGGCTGCCTAATTGAGAATGCACTCGATAATATGTGTTTTGTTCGCTCGGACGGGACTTCTTAAACTCGCCGCTTGGAATTCACTCCTGCGTTCGCTCACCTTGCTTTTCAGAGAATAACACCCCTGAACCAACGCGTCGGTTAAAAGTGCTCGCATTTGATATTTGCTTGTCACAATATGAACCATCCTTTTATTTTTTAATTAAGCACCAAAGCTAATATTAATTATGAAACGTGAACTTCAATTTATTAATTAATAAATAAATATCAGGGGACAATGTCATACCAATTGACCTAGTCCCAAACTATAAGCTCTAGGCTTGTACTATGGGTTACTAGACAACGATATAAATACATAGAGTAATATATACTTAGGGTAGCGGAACCAGTAATGGACAAGGTAGGGTAAACTACCTAGTAACTGGCCTCTAAATACCAGTTACTGGCACCTAGTGATTGTTGAATAATCGTCTCTATTACCTTATGTTAAACTTAATTGGTAGGCGGCCAATAATAGGTCAGTTTACCCTACCTGTAATGGACACTTAATTCTTGTTTTACAGAAGATAAGGGTTATTCATTTGTTTTGCAACAATCAATTTAGGACCGTATGAAATTTGAATTAAGAGTGAAGTGTCCATTACTCGTGCCTGTCAGCTAAAAAATTCCATGATTGATGCCGTCACCCTAAATACATAGAAAACATCCCTGACTCAGGAACAAATATTCGCGCACATCACACAAATATCTGTCCTTACCGGGATTTGAACCCAGGACCGCTAGCTTCAACCCTACATTCGTCCATCCTGGCACAGTCCAACCAAAATGAACCTTACGCTAAGAACAACTTGTAAACGAATAAAGCTGATGGGATATGGACTGATGACTCCTGTGTATAAGGTACTTAGTGACGGGTATAAGGTACTTACTACTGTTTAAAATTGGACATCTCGCGAGGGAATAACGATAAACGACCTCTACACGGACGGAGTCACGAGCAAAAGCTAGTAATAAAAAATGTGCTTCATAAAATAATTTCAATGTAAACCTTCGGCCTTGGTATAAAACAATAAAGAAAGATGCTACTTTTTTCCCTAGACCTTGAAAGTATTTCATGTAAAATTCAGTTTTCTAGACTCGGTGCGGTGACGATAGCTGATATATTTGCATGAAAGGCATGGCTTGTTATAAAATTTACCTACACTAAGCTAGTTTATTGTATAAGATTTGTAGGATAATAATATATTTTGTCAAACCATTTTTTATACCTTGTAACTAGTTTTTTCTTTCTATGTACTCACACTCGTTATCGGACGTAGTTTATGTTCAAATTAATTAAGTTTTATTAAGTTAGAGGTTATGTGTCAAACAGTACTCATTTGTTTGTCCTCATTTCAAATGGCACTGACTTTACAACGATTGCATTCATAATCCCGATGACATCTTCCCCTTACTACGAACGTGAAAACGATTGAGAAAGGGTCTAAAATGTCACGTGCGAGGTCGTCGGCCCCTAAGTTGACCCTCCGTCTCGTGGTACTCGAGTACTAATAGTCAATGTCACTGGCCGAGATTTGGTCCTTAGAAACCGGACATGAAAAAGAAAAAACGGGTTTTACGAGTGTTAACATAACACAAATGAATTTTCAATAGAATAATTGCCACCTTTACAATCAGATGTACTTGAGCTGTTTAACCTTTTGAACGTCAACGACGCCTAAAGTCGTCATGAGCTGCCGTGCCTACAACGCCACCGACGCTTATAGTTGTCAAAAATACAGCTTGAAACAGACTTTCTTTCATATGAAGATTAAGTTAAATTATGCATAGCTTTTGAGATATGCTTGGCGTGTGAAACACAGTCGTGTTTGAACTGGGAAGTTGAAAAGGTTACACCTGCCAATGAAAGGGATATAGCGATAGGACTCGTATATCTTTGTCTCTTTTACTCTCTAGAACAGTCGACTACAAAGAGATGTATCCAGTTTTGGACCTTATTACAATGCAATAAGATGAAAATTGATACATCTCTTTGTAGTCAACTGAGCTTGACAAGTTTTGATAGTTCATCATAATGACCTTGAGCAAATGACTCTTAAATTCCATTCTAGTGTTTTCAATCTATGAAGTCCAGCCCCACTACTCAATTTTTAACCCTCAACGCAAAAAGAGGGGCGTTATAAGTTTGACGTGCGTATCTGTGTATCTGTTTATGGCGTCACAGCTCTCAAACGGGCGAACCGATTTGGATGCGTTTTTTATTATTTGAAAGCAGGTTTTCTATCGGTTGTTTTTAGCTAAGTTTCATGAAAATCAATAGAGCCGTTTAAGAGATATTAGCTCTGAAAGAAGGGCCCGCCATTAGGCAAGGTCACGAACGTTAATTTGAAGTCGTCAATGTCATTAGAGATGCCAATCATTTGTAACTTATAGAAAAGTCAACCTAATTGTTGTAGAATGTCAGATTAACTTTGGACCTAAGGTGGGTCCCAAATTTAAGTTCTTGACCGTATATCGATGGTTTTTATCCATCTAATATTTTGCATAGGTACCTACATTGACACACTACGCATTCTACGCAATGTCAATTTAAGTGGTGGGGCGAGCCGTCGCGAATTGGAATCACTAACAACGAAGCCACAGAAAAACGATATTTGTCAAACTAGAGGTAATTGGTTAAGGGTTAAAAATCAATTAAACGAAGCTTGATAACATAAAGATGCAATTAAGTTAACCTTGTAAGGCCCAACGTCTTAAATTTAGGACATTTGTCAAAGTGACTTATGACTTTAGTTGACCGACGCAAGATTCTTTTTCGAACTAACGAAATTTGACGTGGGCCTTACGAGGAGTTAAAAATTACACGAGCAATTTTCATCCATAATTCTTTTCATAACTTGCTGCACAGGTTTCATAACAGTAGTTGAAGGAAATTCGACCGAGAAACAGAGATTACAGTATTTCAGCCCGCGCGGATCCCACATGTATATCATCCATACACACGCCTGAGCTTGTATTGATTTTACGTCAAAACATTTTTCATTTTATCTACCGGGCTGGCATTAGTTTAAAGATAATGTGGGAAGCGATAAGCCAAATTAAAAATATAGTAAACGTATCATCGATTTATGTTATCGTAGTTTAGGTTATTATTTATTATCTTTAAACCAGTTCTTTTTAAGCCCATTACACTATTCGGTAGTTTAGGGCATTGTTGGATCCACCTATGTTAGTCCACCTATGTGATTTACGGAGAGTAAACTGAACAAAATCAATAGGTAGGTTTAGGTTATGTTAGTTCTTCAGAGGGCCCGAAGGGCCAAAACAACCTAGAAGTAGGAGCTCCGCGTTAGCGGAGCTCCGTCGACTTCGTTAAGGTCTGCTAAAATGCCCAGGTGGACAACCTAGGTGTACCACGAACAACAAGGGGGTTTATGTAGGTAGTATTATGAAAAGAAACATAATTATACTTGCCATTTCAAATTCTTTTGAAATAGCAATGGTATATTTGTCTTCTAATTCATTTTAGGTACTAAAAACGACTTTAGGATCTGTAATATTCAAAGATAAACTTGCATTGTGATGCCTCAAAACAAGGCTTCGGAGCTAAAATTTCGCAACGCCTCTCACCCACGAATGTCAACGTTCGATAGGGCAAAGCCCCATTTTTCGGGTAGGTAAGCGTGATTTGCTGTTTCTTGGACTTAAATAGTGATATTACAAGGTTTATGGGTAAAAAATATTAGTGTAATACGCCGTGGATACATACCGGCGAGTTCATAAATATATTTACACTTTAGTACCTTGCATATTTAATGTCATGTTTAAACTGCCGTATATGAACAAGGTACTAAAGTGTACTTATACATATTTGTGAACTCGACTGTACAAAGTATAAAATAAGTATAAATATTCGGGGACAATCTCACACGAATTGAACTCATCCCAAACTAAGCTCTAGGCTTGTACAATGGGTACTAGACAACGATGTAAATGCTTATACAGAGAAATAAATACTTAAATACATAAAAAACACCCAAGACTAGAAACAAATTTTTGCCCATACCGGGAATCGAGCCCCGGACCGCTAGCTTAGTAGGCAGGGTCACTACCAACTAGGGCAACGCGTCGTCAAACATTACCATAATATAATTTTCACATCAATTCACGTCAGACTGAAATCCAAGAACGAGAAAGATGTCATGAATTCAGGAAAGTATGACAAACACTCATACAAAATGCTACCGATTGACCTCGTTTGCGGCACAACATAGTCACTTGACCCCATTAAATAAAAGATAGAAGAATAAATACAATACTGATTGACGTTTGACAAAATGCTTTGTTTTTATTCTGCTCTAATTGTAAACACAACGATAATGCTCATACCAAAGACCTTCAAGAAGTAACAATATAAGATCAGAACAACTACCCTAAACCAGAGGAATTCAATACATGTCCAATCTGGAAGACGGTAGTCAAGGGCTAATGGCTGATTTACATTGGTTTAGTAAAAGCGTGTCAGTAGAAGTACATTGCGTCGTTACAATAGCTCTCGCCTCAAACGTGAAAACCAACTCTTCAATGTACTTCTACTGGCGTGCTTTTACTAAACCAATGTAAATCAGCCATAAGAGTCGATGATTTAGGACGTACTGTATCTGATTTAGCAAAGTTCAATACCCCTGTTGTATTTTATGAAACAGCGAATTAGTTAGTCTAAGTGTTCCAAATTCCTCAATGACATTTTTCATTGCTATCGGGGTCAAGCCCAACCCCATTTGTTACTAAAAGTCAAATGTAACTGATAGCATTCACGATGACAATAAAGCTGAGCAGACAGTCGTTTTATTGATCAGTAATATTCTGTTTTGTTTTGTTAAGTATATTTTTCTTCAATGCTATGCTTAACGCGTTTATAATTCTTATCTATTCTCGTTCCCTTGTACATTATTCCTCTTCTCTGAATGCACTGATCCTTCATTTTTCTACTCTTGCCCTTCGATTCAACTACTACTAAATATTTCAGATTCATTTCAATTCTGAGAAACTTTCTGATTCTTTTCTAGTATGAGGTAAACTTGCGAGAAACAAAGGTCTTGGCAAGATTGAAATCTTACATAATATGCCAAGTTGCAAGTTTATTAAATTTAATATTGTCACTTTCTTCTTTGGCAAATCAGAAACTGACACAAGATGTCCTAATGGAGCCTCAGTGCTTCTGAATAGCAACCCAGTGATAGGCACTCCACTCTTAATGATAATAATGTCAATAAGGTACGTTTCAACTCCTAACCTTCTGGTTGCCATGATCTAGATGCGTAGGAAGGCTTACACAACGTGAGCCTTCAAGTATGTCAGCCATACCTCGTATTTCCCGGGCGATATCACTCCGCCATCTTTTAAAAATAGAATACAATACGAAGATTTCAAAAACGTGAGATGCCCGAACGTTCTCCAGTCACGCGAGTACGTACGGCACATACAAACAGAGCTATATTAATCTAATCACACTCGGTTTTCGGCAAGAATGTGTGAGTCTACGTCTTTAATAATAACAGGGGGGGCGGCCCACCCCCACACTAGTGAAAAAATATATCCTGAGGAAAAACAATATTATAAATTGGTCGGTGCGCGTGTGCGCGCCGCGTATTTCGCTCACATGGCTTTTTATTTCATTTTACTTTATTTTATTTTTTCTCGTACTATTTTCACTTTCGTTTGACAAGAGGGTTCAGGGCCGAGGGGGGGGTTCGTCTTTTGTGTATAGGTAGCGACGGGAATTGGATGCGAGACCTTGCTCGATTAGTTTATTCGCTCAGTCGATTCGTAATCATGGTTCTTTTATCTAATTGAGCTCAAAGTTCAGGTTGAAATGTAAAGGATTGACAAAGGACTGGTTTGTGTATTGAGAATAGAGGTAGTTTTATCCAAGGTTTGAAGAGGTACCCCTTTTTAGGGTTCCGTAGCCAAATGGCAAAAAACGGAACCCTTATAGATTCATCATGTCTGTCCGTCCGTCCGTCTGTCCGTCCGTATGTCACAGCCACTTTTTTCCGTAACTATAAGAGCTATACTATGGAAACTTTGTAAGTAGATGTATTCGGTGAACCGCATTAAGATTTTCATACAAAAATAGAAAAAAAACAATAAATTTTTGGGGTTCCCCATACTTAGAACTGAAACTCAATTATTATTTTTTCATCAAACCCATACGTGTGGGGTATCTATGGATAGGTCTTCAAAAATGATATTGAGGTTTCTAATAAAAAAAAATCTAAACTGAATAGTTTGCGCGAGAGACGCTTCCAAAGTGGAAAAATGTGTGTCCCTTATTACGGGGGGGGCCCCGTAACTTCTAAAATAAGGGAATGATAAATGTAAAAATAATATATGATATACATTATAGATGAATTACCGAGAGCGTGGAATTGCATATGTAGTGGTATCATGTCTTTATAGGCATTCTATATTTAAATTTCCTCTACTTCTTATACCATCAGCATAAAAAGAGTTTTGTTATATATTAAATAAGTAAGTACAAAAATAATGTCAGTGTCAAATTCTAAATACTTTTTACAATGCACTAAAATATACGTCTTATTTTATTGTACATACATATATACCTTCACGCCTGTAATCCCAGAGTGGGGTAGGCAGAGCTATAGAATTCTTTAAAAACACAACACAACTTTAAAAACTATTTTATTGGATACTCGCAATTTTCATAATTATTTTGGCTGGGCACGTGCGACTGTAAGTTAAACCGTTTGCAAAAAATATGGCAGAAATTAACAGTAGGTAATATTGGTCCGATTGAGAGTCAAAGTAAACAAATAATTTTAACTGTCATAAATATTTTGAACTCGAACTAATGAAAAATTTAAATTCACCTTACACCACTGCCCAATTCGTTGAAAAAGCTACAGGTGTTTCTCTCTCGACTATTTATAAAATTACGACTAATAGTAAGAGTGACGAGAAGCGTTCCATAGTCTCTGCCTACCCCATTGGGAGACAGGCGTGAAGGTATGTATGTATGTATGTAGTAAGAGTGACAAATTAAGAAGAAAACTTAAATTGTTTTCCTTTTCATGCGAACGGTACAACCACTACATAAGCAATTCCACGCTCTCGGTAATCTATCTATACCATGCAAACTTCCACCGAAAATTGGTTTGAACGAGATCTAGTAAGTAGTTTTTTTTTAATACCTCATAAATCGTATACTGCAATTTACCTTTCACGGAACCCTTCATGGGCGAGTCCGACTCGCACTTGGCCGCTTTTTTAAGTTTGACTCATAAACTCATACAGTATTCCCAGCTTCTTGATAGCTTTCAGCTGGCTATCGCTACCACGCTTGCACTCGCAACTGACGGTATATTTGTCACTCGTGTGTCGTAGAAAAACGAAAATTGCCGAAAGCTATTAAGAAAATGGTAGCACTGTATCTGTCTGTGACTTTGCAGCTCCCGAACGGATATATACCCTTATCAATGCTTTTTTTGCCGAAATCTAGATTAATCAAGATGGTAATTTTTGCTAGGTTTCATGGAAATCAGTCAAGCATTTCAAAAGTCTCATCCATAATAGTCTCGTCTTTATAATCGTAATACGGAAAACTAAAGTGGACCTACTTCGGTCTGGGTGAAGAAGGTCAATCTAAAGTGATATTTCACAGGAAAAGCGATATAATATACCTACATAAGTACTTATGTGTCATTCTGTCTTTGTACTGGTAACTGACACCTTTTTTGCGACTTGACCGCTTGAATCGGTTTTAAATCTAACTATGGAACTATGTTTTTTGGCAAGACTCTATCATATATCTTAATCTGAGACATAAATTAATCGTGTGCCAACATTATTTCTCACTTATAACATTAGTACGCTTTAGCAGAAAGACAACGGGTAAAGTAACTTAAGGATTGCAATCCTAAAATTTTAGTTTTAAGAATGCAATCGTCTATGGGTCACATATCCCACTTACCACACGCCATGCCACTTTTCATGGTGTGGGCATGTAAGCTCGTTCACATTGACCACACCATAAAAAAAAATGATGACAACGCGTTGGTTTGGTTCTAAAGATTTTTAGGAAAAATCTCAAAATACTAGACGAGGTCAGTTTTTACCCTGTGCTTGTTGTGCAAGCAGTGTTAGGTCACCGCCACTACGAAGTAATGTCACTTAGTGCATTTCTTTTTGTATTTCCTTTCCTTGTGTGACCTAGCTACATAAGTTTTAAAATGTCATTTTAATCCTTCTTTCTCTAGTGTTCTTTTATAAATTTCGATTTACTTTTTAAGTGATAGAAATTCAAAATTGTTTCCTACTTCGAAAATAGAACTCGCGCTTAGTTGTGGCTTCTCTATTTTCTCCCGTTCGTATTTACGGAATTCGAGGACATTAGATGTAACTTATGAATAAATTTCAAATCAAAACGTATTCTTACAAAAAGGAGCCATGTTGATTTCCTGTTGGGCTAGATAAGTTAAATTCTATAGGTCCAGTCGGCCTTAAACTTAGTGGTAAGTACCTAACTGCACATAGATTAGTGTAGCAGCTCAATCATGGCTTTACAAGGTCTGTAAAGCTGAAAACTCCCATACAAAACTCCTTTTTTGAAGTTGTTTAAAAATACGAAGACGTTTCCCTTCCCTTAAATCTAGTCAAATTTTTACGATTTTTGAATATTCGTTAATTGAATACAAAACGGACACATTCCAAAATCAGTCAGTGTTGCATTTTAAATTTAAAAGCTGTTGGTATAAGATTATTTTGGAATGTGTCCGTTTTGTATTCAAAGATTGTTGCAAATATCTGTAACATATTGAAAATTCGAAATACTACGTCTACTTTTTCCTTTGCAAGAAAATATTTCTTACAATGAAACAAATTTAAAAAACAACAAACAGTAGAAACGTACAGACCTAGTTTTTTATAATAACTACAACTTATTCAAAAATCGTAGCAATCGGACTTGATTTAGGGGCTGAGAAGCGTTATCGCCCGAAGCTAAATTGATAAGCATTTAAGATTTAAGCGTCAGTTCACAACCCTCTTATTGTGACAAAGCGTAAAGTGTGCAGTTACTAGTAAAGCCGAACGTAAGACAGTTCACTTGCAGCGAAAATATAAGAACCTAGATTAATATGAGGAAATTAAAAAAGCGTAGGTCTGTATGGGAATTTTCCTAACCTGCCGTACGAATATTCGATTCCTATTTCAATTACTTCTACATTTTTCTAGAAATGCGGGCATAGACTTGAATAAATAGGTATTTGAATCAACTCCTCGACCGAAATACGAACACTCCTCCTCAAAGTGTAGGAACATGAAATAAAAATATAAAATCTGTCTCTGATTCCGCTTTCTTTTTCTACAAGGCCTCGTCACTGACGTCAAAAAGTCTTAAGCGGCATACTATACCGTCGTACGTATATGCGTGACGTCATAAACAAATATATTCGGGCCCTCCAAATCGAATCAGTACTTTTATTGATATTTGCATTCCTCCCCCTTCCCCCTAGAAGCTTCCACAACAAACATTAAAGTAATATAATATATTAACGTACAGTATTTCAATATAGGGAGGAAATGATGTTCATATATCGTCTTCGAAATCAATTGGACGTGTATTTGACAATTTTGAACTAAATTCAGGCTCGCTCGTCTGCCTCATTTTTCACATAAAAAAACTAACCCTTGGTTCGTGGGGTCCTAGCGTTCTAAGACTCTTTAAAGAAATTTCGAAGGAGCTTATACAGGGTGTCCCATAAATCGACGTCAACCCGCTTAGGTCTGATAGAGCAGCTAAAAAGCTATTTTTGTAATTTTGCTGCGTTGTGCTACATTATAAACGTGTACGGGATAGTCCCAACAGCCTCCTCAATACGATTGTGCATAGGTTCGACTGCCCAGTCGTAAAGCGCTGGAATTCCTGCCATGCGGGTCATAGAACTTTATTGTTTTAATGTGTCGTACTATTAATAGTGCAGTACCTACTAACAGTAACAAGTTTAAGCAACTGTTACTAATAACATACGAACCCTATGTTTGAAATAAATGATGATTATGATTATTATAAATCAGAAAAACATGCCACATGATGCGTTGAATCACTTGCGTCGCTCTATTTTTAAATCACAGCGTCTCGACGACGCACCGGCAACGCTCGTGTGGCATCGCTCTCACGCTGAATGAGAAACACAAAGTTTTTCGACCTCAAAAAGAGAATAGTACAAAGTGAGAAATACGACTTTTTTCAACCAAAGATATAATAGTACAGACTGAGAAATATTAAGTTTTTCAACTAAAAATAATAGCACAGACTGAGACATACGAAGTTATTCAATTAAATTACGATGTCGGATGTCTATTCACTCCAGGGTAGTGATTCTGTCAAAAGCAAAGGTGAGCGAACGCAGGAGTGATGTCACAGCGGCGAGTTTAAGTAGTCCCGTCAAAGCGAACAAAACACATTTCAGCGCGTGTATTCAATTTGGCAGCATGGCTTCTCGAACGTATAAGGCTGCCTAATTGAGAATGCACGCCTAATATGTGTTTTGGTCGCTCTGACGGGACTACTTAAACTCGCCGCTTGGACTTCACTCCTGCATTCGCTCACCTTTTCTTATGAGAGAATCACTACCCAGTTTGTTTGACATGATATTTACTTGACAGTAATGGCGGCCGAGTTAAAAACAATGCAATATAGTTTGACCCAATAGAATAGAGCCACTGTAAGTCTCAGTCCAGTATAAATATTAGGTAATACATGATCCCGGGCGAGGTCAATAAAAGTTTGATCGCGAAGAACCCAGGCGAGTTGTAAACATGTTGGAGCTAGCGGTTTAGGACTCGCTGGAAACCAATATTATTTATTTATTAGATATCCAATTACGAAAATTATATTGTAGGGTTGTTACAGTGTATTCGTTTTTAGAGTCTGTGGAAAGAGAAGCGTCGTGGCAGAGACGGGAACTAACATAGTCAGCATAGCAAAAACCTTAAATAGCACTGGCTCGCCCTCAAATCCTACGACTCTTCTCTTTCCGTACAAACTCTACCTGTATTGAAGTAATAAGGACCGAGAGCCAGTGCTTTATAGAGAATGAAAACTTTTTCAACCTAGTTCAAAAATTTTATTTTAATTTTTTACGTATATTCACTGACTTCTCCGTCAATTTTAAGAAGAGGGTTTGATTTTTTTTTTTTCGTTTTTTACATCTGAAGAGATCTGAAGAGGGGATGTGTGAGGAATTGAGGGAAATCTTCAAATATCATAGGCATACATATAGCGATTTTAGTACTTTAAGTAACAAGTCCTGAATTTTCATTCAGAAAATATAATTTAGTAGTGGAACTGTGGAAAATACTTATCTTTCTCAAAACTATCCTACACTTCATGTATTTCAAAGTTTTTTTGGATTTAGTAACTTTCAAAATTGTAAATAAAATTTAATAATGAAAAAACGGGGGATAATTTCACACAACTTGACCTAATCCCAAACCAAGCTTTCGGCTTGCTATGGTTAATATATCCGTACATGGCGTGAAGAACTTGATAAGTCCAAAATGGCAATTTTACAGGGCAGCGATTTTAAAGTTTGACATTTTCTCCAAAATCCGTTTTCATCTTGAACTCATCATTATAGCTTGATTTATGGGTAATTTTATGTGATCTTACAAATTATTTTACTTATTCTCGTAAAATCTGCTTATTTTGTAAGATATTAGACTTATCAACATACTGCCCAGAGACTTATCAACTTATTCCCCATACAATAGTGCTCAAACCTGTGAAAACATTGTTTAATTTAATTCCTAAAAATCAGGTTTTCAGTATAATTGAAATGTTTCAATTGATTTAAGAGTAATTTTAGATGGTTTTTCAAATTTGGTTATGTTTTTCTTTCTTATTATCTTATTATTCATAATAATTGACTTATCAACATGTTCACCGATGACTTATCAACTTATTCACCATAGAATTGGGTATCAATTATACACATTTATCGTTTGTAATGAAAAAAATTGTAATAAAAACCAGCCAAGTGCGAGTCGGACTCGCGCACGTAGGGTTTCGTACCGATATCTATACAAAATTAGCCAAAAACGGCAAAAAAAAAAACACGTTTGTGATTTTGCTGATTTCCAGAGACTGCTTTGGAGAGATAATCCAGATTCTGAGTTGAAACATTACCAATTACTCAGAGTAAGCTTCGGAACGGCAGCAGCACCTTATTTGGCAGTCAAAGCTATACAACAAGTCGCAATTGATGAGGGTGACAAGTATCTATCCAGCCTTAAATTATTTTTACATGGATGATTTGATTGCTGTGAATCAGTGGAGGAAGGCGTTAAAATATTCCGTGAAATTAATGAAATGTTTATGAAGGCAGGGTTTGAGTTACAAAAGTGGTCTAGCAATAATGAAAAGTTACTACACGAAATAAAGGAGGGGAAAGCGGATGAGGATGTTGGATGGAAATTAGAAATAAAACTGGATTCAGGAATACAAATATTGGGACTTGGAATCGAAAATGTGATGAATTTCAATATTCGGTGAAACTCCTGCCGATGAAGGAACCTGCAACTAATAGAAATATTATCGCAGACATAGCGAGGCTATTTGATCCTTTAGGCTGGATTGCACCAAGCGTTATACAGTAAAGGCAAATTATACAAAAGCTCTTGTTAACTGGTATTGGGTGGGACGAAGAAGTACCGAAAAAAATGTTGCAAAAATGATGCACCGTAAGGAATTGTCTCTCTTGACTCAGATCCAAGTACCTAAATGGTTGGGCACGAACAAAAATAACTCCAACGTGGAACTACATGGTTTTGAGCGATGCCTCCAAGATAGTATAAGCTGCGGTAATTTACGTTCGAGTTGTCAATGAACAGGGCAATGTGATCGTAACATTGCTCACAGATAAAACCAAGGTGGCACCTATTAAACAAATTTCAATACCACGACTAGAATTGTGCGGTGCGGTACTGTTAGCAAGTTACTGGTGGAAGTATCACAGAATATGAACATAGAAAAGAGCAATCTACACGCCTGGGCCAATTCAACTGTTGTGTTGGCTTGGCTATTCAGTCACCCCAGCAGATGGCAAACATTTGTATCGAATCGAGTCTCAGAAATCTTAATCTCACTAGACTCCAACCAATAAGCTCATGTAGAATCTAGCTACAACCCTGCGGATTGCGCTTCGAGGGGGATGAGGCCATCTGAATTATTAAACACCGGAATTCCGAAGAGTGGACCGGAATTCTTAAAAGATAACATTACATATAAAAAAACCTAAGGACGTAAACACTCATTTAGAGGAAGCAAAGGTGCATCATGTGATACTGGATACAACATTATGGGAGCGATTTTCTTCATTTGCTAAAATGATAAGGGTCATAGCATTTTGTTGACAATTTCTAGAGTTGATGAAACCGGCACCTGAATGAATTTGCATCAACCATTTAACAGGGCATGAAGTACGAGAGGCAATGAATACCTGCATCAGGCAATGTCAACGAGAATATTTCGGTCAAGAATATCAACTCTTGGAACATAATGAGACAATTTTACCTAAAAAGTCATGTTTAAAATCATTCAATCCATTCCTCGACAATTTCGAGATAATAAGAATTGGAAGTCGGCTAGAAAATGCTCAGATGGGATTTAATAGCAAACACCCAGTGTTGCTGCCGAAAAAATCAATTTTGACTAATTTAGTGATTACAGACACTTTAAAACATGTCATGGATCAAACCAACTGATGCACAACTACCTCAGCTCAAAATACTGGATTTTTAGGGTTCAAGAGTTAATTCGAAAGCACATTAGTACAGTGCGATAGCACTTGGAAGATGCTTCGGGTTTGTACTTGTCTCTCACAGGCACTCATACGCTCTTATTAAGAGCGAGTGAGAGAGAAGTACAAACCCGAAGCATCTTCTAACTGCTCACAGACTGTAAGTGCGTTATCTGTTTGCGATACTAAGCTTCTGCTCAAACTCAGTTAGCTGCCGTCACCTAGAGTTACACCAATGCGACCCATTAAGTTCTGTGGCATTGATTATCACAACACTCAAAATATACAATAAATTTGTCCGCGAAGCCGTGGCGGACTTACGAATGTTTTGTTATTGTGAGATAGACGTACGATCATACCTTAAAATTATAATAATATTATAATTTTAAGAACAGTTTTCACTGTAATACTTAAGGTATGATCGTACGTCTATCTCACAATAACAAAACATATTCATATTATGACAAGTGGTTTTATAACTACACATTTTCAATGGTGTTGATATCAATATGACCATGCTTTTATAGGTATATAGATATATCTTACTTTGAATTACTCAGTTGAGCTGACAATTGCTTGCTAAATAAATATTTTCGATTATGTTTTTCTTTTTATGAAGCGTGTTAAACTGATATCTGTACATACCGTTTTTAGAGTAGTACCAAAAACTTTACAATAACTTGACAACTTGATCTGTACATTTTATTTTATTGAACATAAAATTAGACATTTATACAAACCAATTTTTAATGAGCCGCCTTAACTTAGAAATAACATGATATCTAGAAATAATCAAGATGAGGAAATTCCGTTGTCTCGTGAATATGTTGACAAGTCGAGATGTTTACTCAAAATATTTGGAATTCCAATAAGATAACAGGAGATATCATATTCCTTGCAAAGCGTGAGTAACTTAATAAGTCGAAATATACGTTTAAAGAAATTTGAATTTAGGACATAAGTCTTGTGGTTTAATTTTGTTAAGACTTTACTGACCACTTGTAAAATTATTCACACTGTGCAGGAATAGGTATCTGTTGGCAATAACTTAATATCTAATTATCTCAACTTATGATTTACTGTATTTACCAAGCTGAAAAAGTATAAATTGACATATCAAGTTACGCACGTTTTTATCGGTAGTTGAGTATAAGTAGATAAAACGATATATTCATTGTTAACGTTATAGTGTGTAAGTATAATTTGACATATCAAGTTACGTTCGTTTTATCGGTAGTTGAATATAAGAAGATAAAACGATATATTTATTTGTTAACGTAATAATGTGTTAGTCGTCGCTTCGATATCTTGTTTCATCAATTTATGTACGCTAGGTCGTTTTTTGAGTATAAGTTGATATAAGGATATATTACGATATTATATATATTTTTGTGACTCATCGCGAAAATATCTCGTTTTGTTAAATAAAATACGCAAAATATGGACATATTCATATACTGTCACAGGCAATATCTCTAAAAGTAACGTAGATATCGAGTTGTCAATTTTTTTCCTACAAAACCAATGCCGTAGGAAGCCATTGCGACGATAAAAAAAAATTCGTGTAAGTCGAGTTATCAAGTTCTTCACGCCAGGTACGGATATAGACAACTATAAACATAGGTACCTTAAATAGAAAAAAATACTTAAATGCACAGAAAACATCCAAGACTCGTAAACCAACACTCGCTCTCATCACAAAATTATTTGCCCATAATGGGAATCGAACCCAGTACCGCTAGCTTCGTAGGCAGGCTTAAACCAACTAGGCTAACGCGTCGCCAAAGTTTGATTACATTTCGTAATTTCACCAAAAAGGTTCGGACTACAAAAATGTTTTATTTGTAGAAACAAATGGCATTATCGTAATAAATACCATTTTCAAATAGTGATGTCCTCCTGAGGCGGTATCGATAAAATTAAATGTTTGATCGCGGGACAACAGCGGTCGGGGTTGTAAACAACCAGGCTAAGAGCTAGGGACTGATTTTTACACATTTCATTTTATTAAGTTCACTTGTATATCCTAGAATTTTGCAAGTTGATTTTGAACCAGTTCCCGTCAATGAAATGGGCTGAAATTTGGCGAATGATAGTATGATAGTAGATAGTGAAAAATGATAATGCAATATTATGGTACCATCGAGCTGATGTTCGCCGAGTTGGGGCTCGTTAGTTTCGTCTTGATAAGCAGATGATGTCAGAGCGGAAAAAAGTATAGTCGGTAAAAAAAAATTGTCCCATTATTCTAACTTATTTATTCTATACTAGCGACCCGCCCGCGCTTCAATTCGGTTTATTTGAGTTTTTTGTAACACCCGTACACATTCCAGAATTTATTATACATACATAAAAAACCTTCCTTTTGAATCACTTTATCTATTCATGAAAACCGCATTAAAATTAGTTGCGTAGTTTGAAAAAATCTAAGCGTACATACAGAGGGATAGTTGACGAAAAGTGACTTTTATACTATATAGAGACTGGCAACGCTTTTTCGCATTTTAACTGCCGCACTCAGAGACGTCAATTAAATTTAATGCTTGATTTTAGTAGGTGCTGTCACTTTCTTTGCTATAGCAATAGAATAAGACAATACGTCACTAAATAAGCATTAAATTTAATTGACGTTTCTGAGTGCGGCAGTAAGAGTTTTATTATGAGTTTTGTATAGATATTAGTGTTTATCTTACTAAAGGCTATTTGTAAATGTTATTTTAAACTCTAAGGTAATTCATAAATGCACTATAAACCTATTTTAGTTAAAGTATTTGTGTCCCTTTCTGTCAAATTCAAATATCATAATGACAAATAAAGACAAATCATATTTTAATTATAATTTAGCTTTTGCACGTTTATGAATAAGACGGTAAGAGTACCTACAAAGATATCATTTTAAATCGAAAAAGAAAATAGAAATGTGGTTGATGAATATGCTTGACAAATGTATTGAGTGGCTCCAAACGCGAACTTCTTCTTATCGTAAATAAAAATAAATAAAATCGTAAATAACTTCGAATCCTGTAAAAATGGCGACTTAACAACAACACGAACCAAATCGAGATTTTAATAAAACGAGTCCTATTCTACACTACACTAATAACAATAACATTTTTAGGATTGTGCGATGTCAATCAGTCAAGTACTAGTATGAAATCTTTATAACATACAACATCTTAATTTATCTTATCTTACAGATGTGTCCTTTCGCGTACTTTTTGACCCTTTAGGATCGTTTGTGCGATAACGAGGGTTATTTATTATAGTTCGTGCGTTCAAATAGTGTGCATTGCAACCCTTTGAATTCGCCGACACCGCTTTGTGCGCGCCGCGGCGGCTCATCAAAGCATGCCAACTAATTGAACGAAAGAACACACACTTGTTTAAATAAATACATAAACTTCTTGATAAGGATTGTACCATCAGCAAAAGCCTTAGCGGTTTGATATGCTACTTTAAACGTAAATATGTGTGTGTTTTTTAATAGATAAGGAAATTTAAAAAACCTCCATTTCAAATCCAAAAAAGATAAGGTATTTTTTTCCTTAATGCAAAAAAAAAACAACTACTTTTATGCGCTATCTCTTACACTACTTTCGTTAAAAGTACAATGTAGTGGATATTTTTGTCAAACGGCCAAAGGGCGGGTCATCTGTCTCGTTCGTTCCATTTATTAAAGAAAGAGAAGGACACTTGCAACCATCCGAGTCCTAATAAAGGTCCCAGATGTTTTTGTAATGAATGGAGTGAAAAATGATTTGGGCTTTTAAAATGGTTTCTTTTCGTTTACAAGGAAAATATCAAATAGAAGTTGTTTTACGGGAAAGCTTTAGCTTGAGGATTAGATTGTCTAAATGCCGGGAAAATAGAAAGATATTTTAACTCTATTACTTCATTATACGATGTTTTATTAGCTTACTATTTCCAAAAATAACTTCATTCACTCAGTAAACTTGTAATACTAGCTGTTGTCGATAATTTTGTCTATACATTATACGCGATCGGCAATTGAATCCCTATATTTTATCGATATCGATTGATTCTAGAATTAAATTCTTGGACTTTATATAATTAAATATGCGTTTTATTACAATAACTAGTTTTTTCCCGCAACTTTGTCCGGGTAAAACTTGCTTACCACCTTTCCCTTGAAAATTGTTAGTTTTTCCTCGTGAAAACATGCCCGTTGGTATATTTCCAGGGTATTTTTTTCAATTCCTTCTCGTCTAGCGCATCTTTGGCGGGCATGGTTAAGATTGGCGAGAGTTTGCAAGACGAGAATAGAAATATTTAGAAATATTTATAATAGAGAATAGAGAAGAGAAATATTTGTCGTAATATTTAACCGTATCACAACGTATAAGAGTGTTTATTAGCCTTGCAACGAAAACGCCACCCTCGCGACGGGTCGCGAGGTCACACGAGCTAGTCACTTCTACTATTGATATGAATCGCAAGCTCGCATCGGCTAAACGATGGTAATTTTTGTTGGAAACAGGCGATATTCTAATTCTCATCTCTCCACGTCTCGCTGGTGAAAAACACAAAACTGCATGGAAGGATTTTAATTTTAGGTCTCTTCTATTTATCCGGTTTGCACGCAATATGCATTATTCATCGGGTTTTAAGTGCCATGGCTTGTTAGATGACGGATGGTCGATGGGGCTAAAGAGTTGGCACTATTGGTGATTGAGTTGGGTTTGTAATGATTTCTACAGAAAATGATAAAAATACCAAGAGTACAAATATATGAGACAAGTAGTATAAATACTTTATTATACTTATATGTATGTGTGTATGTAAATCTAACAAGCTCCTTGAACTGGCTTCTAACTACATCATAAATCCTGGAGAAACCGCGTCAAGATTAAAATTATAGTACCTCAAACAAAGAAAACAATGCAAACAAGATTTTAAGATTCTCTTTATAATCCCAGCCCCTTGATTACGTTGCGCCAGAATCGTCGCGACTCAACTCAGCGAATAACGCAGAAATACAAGAACCTTAGTAATTACGAAAAAGAGAAACGATTCGTTCGATAAATAAGGATTTCCTTAATAGCCCCTCCTCCGTACGAAGCATATTCTTACCACATATTATTGATTTCCCTCCCTCCGCGATAAACGCCGTTGTCGCGAAATTATCGAAATCTAACAAAAGCATCCCAAACGAAACTCCCAAGAAAACTAATAACCGGACTTACGCCGCCCCATACACACGCACACACGCGCGCCCACCCACACAGGAGGCGCCGTGGCACGCACACAGCCGCACAAACTCTAATTATATACGTCTACGGCCGAAAGAAAATAAAGATCGGGGAAAAATTTTACAAGAAACAAGTGTGCCGGACGAAGGGGGGGGGGGCGCTGACCGCTCCCCGTCATTAAGCCCCCCAGTGGGGGCTAGTTCCCCCTTGGATGTTTAATAATATGAAGAATTGGAGATAATTTGCGCGAAACTAAATAAGAAACGCCGGACGAAAACTAAAAGGTCGGTGAGCGAGAGGGGACGGCCCTCTCGCTCTGAGGAAGCGATATCCTTGGGGAGACACTTCAAAAGAAAGCAATAATAGTGTGTAACTAGATTACGAATATTACGTTGTTTATTAAGATACTAATTTACGTTGTAAGTTTGTTGTTGGTCCACGACAGTATTGAAAAACTTTGACAAGAAAAAAGTTTGCTCTGATCGCAGGTGGAACTACAATATTTTCAAGATCCATCCACCACATTTTCAAATCGTTAAAATTATAACCCCCTTACTAATAAACGTTGAATAACCGTGGTGTAGTTAAACCATGCCTGTCCTTATCAGTCATTGTGACATTTGAATTTAACAGATAAGGACAAAGCATGGTTTAGCTACACCACCGTTACTCAACGTTTATTAGTAAGGGGGTAAATATAATGACAACCCCCACTTTCTGAGTTGATAACTCTTAAACGACCGAACCTATTTTAATTAAACCTAACTAGGTTGACGTTACCAATGATGGACACTTTTAGCTGACAGGCACCAGTAATGGACACTTCACTCTTAATTAAAATATCATACAGTCCTAAATTGATTGTTGCAAAACAAATGAATAACCCTTATCTTCTGTAAAATAAGAATCAAGTGTCCATCATTGGCCCTTGTCCATTACTGGTTCCGTCACCCTAGGAACCTTAATTAAAAGAAAAACCGCGGCTAAAACAGTCTTTCAGTTTGGGAGCTTAGATGCCACAGACTGGCACACACAGACACACATAAACATGTTAAACTTAGAAAACCCTCAAGGCTTGAAAAGCTGCAGCGAACGAAATAACAATATTCTCATTCCCTCCAAACGAGTGCTTGCCAAGTATTTTTTTATTTCAATAATGTCCGATTGTTACCTACATACTTACTTAAACTCTAAATCTTAATTACGAAGATTTTTAGGCGAGTCAAGTCATAATTTATTATTTAATTGTAGGTACATTGGTTTTTTAATCTTCTAATCTGGGACTCTATTCTACTCGGTAAAACCTTATTGCTTTCGTCATGTTATCGTATCGTCAACGTTATGTTAGCTCTTACTTACTTGACAGTAATGACGGCCAAGTTAGAACAATACCATAACGTTTAACGTTTTGAGAATTTGGTAACAAGTAGTCCAGTATTTTGAAAATTCTGGTATTATGGAAATGAGCACCTAAGGCGTGAAGGCGATTTACAGAACCCCGTCCTCTGCTTTACGCATCCAGTCGCTTCCTGCCCTCCTGTCATCTCGCCATCTGGCCGAGGGGCAACACACTACGAGTACATACATTAACTATTAACCACTGTACTTTAATTGCGCATTGGCGAATCAAATTTCTGCTGGGCCTGGACCAAACGCATAACGTTAGCCATTTTCGAAATCTGATGAAGTGTATGGAATTGACCTTAGTAGCCGAGCGATAGATCGTCAGCTCACTCAATCCTATACATACTGTTAGTTTTCGAAAATCGTTTACGTTAAAGTTTTGAATCTTGTCTAGGCTTCCTGTAATTATACGACGAAATTCTCAATCGTAGACAATTCGGAGCCATTTTCTTATCTTTGAACTCATAAACCCCTTTCGAATACACTTCGACCCTTTAGGATCTTTTGTAAATGATTGTTAACTCAGCTGTTTGAATGTGCGCGTTTGAGTGCAGGAATGACCAAAGGGCGTTGACGAAAATGGTCATCGCGTCCGCACGTTAGAACATATTTTAGCCAATGAAGTAGCTTTACATTCTTGAACTGTTTTTAGTGGGTCCATATTGGCTCATATAAAATTGGTCTTTAGATTTTTTATACAAATAACGATTTGTGTCTATTATATACTCATCATTTCTTCGAAAAAAAATCCTCATACTTCATTTCTTCGAAAAATTTTGCTCATACTTATCGCAACTCATAATGATTTTTTTTAAGACACTGTTACTTTTTGAGGATTGTTATAAATCTAACCGAACCTAACCTAATTTTATCTACACGTAAGATATTTAAGAAATTCTGAAAAGTGTACGGTTTCATGAATATTGGCGTTATAAGTTCAGATGATTATGAGTTCCGATCATTAGTATAAACATTTTTTATGAAGAGTATAAGGAGTGATCATTATGATGTAAAATGTTATGAGAAAAATTTTCGGAGTTCCAATAATCGGAGTTGCAATTTTATATGAACTTTGGCGCACCCGTTTTTAGTGTTAACTACCAAACTTGACTACCCTCAATATATAAAAACACGCGCAAACATCCCTGGACACCGATCAACATGAACCGTTCCCCGGACCGCCCCGGGGACGTGTTCACGGCGAAAATAATTTAAAAACTGAATAGTTTACAACAGCTATTTATTTGAAAACAGCGGCAACAACTTTTGTCCAGAAGTCATACAATTTTGAAGCAAAACTGGGCCATTTGTTTATTCTTGTTCTTTAAGACAGTGTGGTTTAGAACCAAGGTAATTCAATTTAAAATGGAATAAAAGTGCAGAGTTTTAAGGATAAGCTGTTTTTGACATGACAGTGAATTTAGGAACTAAAGAATATTTTTGAATCTAACCACATTACTTTTTTTTAAACCTACAATTTTAATAACTTTCCTTTCCATGTTGTTCGTTTTTTTCGTAATTTAATCTTTTTCAACGTCGAACCAAATCAAAGACCAAAATGATTGTTGAAAAAGTTTTTCTTTCTTTTCTTTCTATATTTTGAAATGTATATAAAATAATTATGGTGTATCTCAATTTCACTAAATAATTATGGTAAAGAAAGAGCACAGAAGATGAAGATGAAGCAGATCATCTAGATAGTAGTTTGGTCAACTGGTGCTGTAGTGTATATTAAAGCTTAGTCAAATAAATAAATACGAGATAATTACTCATCTTCGACTTGCGAAAACCAATGACGGTGAAAGTTTCCTTTCTGTTTTCTTTAATATATACATCGTCGTGTATAAGACTTCAAATAAAATCCCTATTCTTCGTTACTTGTGGTTCACTATTTATTTGAAATTTATTCAACTTGGATCTACCTATGCAATTTATTATTGCCACCTGCAACTATTTCCTTTTCTTTTTAAATAAACTCTAAATTTGCAATCGCATAAACAATAGGCTCTAATTCTGGGATACTTCAGTTAATCGAATACAACAAAACCATTTAACTTTGCTCCCTAGACTCAAAGAAAAAGCTTTCGAATCTGGCGATGAAATAAACTGGTTACTTCGCCCTTGAACCAGTTTCCTAGATCTCCTATTCCCCGAAAAATACTAAGATTCCAGGGGTCAGAGAATTGCGGTGATAAAGAATAATACCACAAGGGTCGATGTGCATATTCATGAACGACCATAAAGAGTCGATATTCAAGGGGAGTTAGTTTTACGGTTCAAAGAAGTGGTCCTTTACACGACGAGCATTTGGTGGTTTATGAGTTCCTAGTAAGAAGATGCGAAAGTTGGTGAGAAAGATAACGGCCAACTCTTCATTGGAGTACAGCATATTTGTACAATGTGAATACATGAATATATGAAGATTCATAACGGGAATAGGCATTTAATTCTCAAAACTGCAAATGTTGTCAACCCTGAAGACTAAGATGGAATGGCTCGAATGTCTACTTTCCCAAAAAGCTATTTGTATGATTTTAGTTTTATTTTTAAGATACTATAACAGCTATTTACATCGGTTATGTTAGGTTAGGCTAAGACTTTAATAGGTAAAATGCTAACAGCCGCGAAGGGGGAAAATACCGATTTGGTCAATGAAAATTTGTGAAATGATACATTCGACCAGAAATATTTCACCCAAACCGCAGAGACCAGAGTGGGGTGTTAGTCATTTCACACGGAAAACAACAATTTTAACTTTATTGCTTAGCATCTTGCCTGAACTCGAGACATGAATCATACCTTGCATTACTTTGAAGACGTGTTCTAATTTCCTAATTTTTTCCTTGACCAAAAAGCACATGGCAAATGTCTATATTACCAGTAGGCTATCATACTTATACCATTTTAATGTGGTCACAAATTCTGATTCACTATGTATCAGTCGGTGGACACTCATTCTCGCATCAACTTCATAAATAAATGACCACATTTTGTTCTTTGTCGCTTTGTTCAGTTGAACTGTTTCATATGGAAGATCTCACACGAGTTCAAAATGACAGGGTACTAAATCGATCATTTACTACTAACCGCATATGCTAAACCTTAGTAATACCACGTAATACACAATGGGTTAGATTATTTCTGTTGGGAAGCAATATGCTGCAACTACATATTGATGCCAACCGTCTTATAGTTCTGTGTCTTCTTGCACAAAGTCAGAAATGTAACGGTTTTCAAGTGACAGTGTTTTATACTTCTTAAGTAGGTACACATTTGTATTGAAGTCTTGTTTTTGTTTGCGGGTTTCCTCTTGACGTCTTTATTTATCGGTTCATGGAATGAACCTGTTTTGGCGTGGTGATGCTTTTCTAAGGGTCATATTGAGAGTCATATGTTGTGGTTAGTCAACTTTAGAAGATAATGTACCTAGTTTTGCGTCACGAGGATAAAGAATAGTTGTGTTTTAACAAAAAACATGTATGATATGAATTTTACTTGTTAAACTTTTACGTCGGATTATTTTACTTCTATTTATTTAATCTTCTAATAATTCTAATTCTATCCCTCCGTACCAGTTTATATCCTCTTCCTAAAGTATGTTACCACTAATTTATAACAAGTACAATTTCGAATCCTTTTTAGGTTTCATGGTCAACAGTATTTAAAAGTTTTTCACCATCATCATCTGCATCATCATCTCTAATATTACCATCATAATCATCCCCATCGTCATCATCATCATCACCAACATTATCATCATTGTGTCAACCTGTTTTACAATATTTTTGAACATTATGTGCTAACGCCTCAAAGTCCGTTTACCATCAGCCTGTGCTTGTTTGTTTTTAACCATAAATATTGGCATTATTAATTAGTGTTGTAATTAGTCTCATGTTACAAAACTTGAGCGACCCTAATGTTTTAATTAAAGTATATACGAACATTTCTTGCAATATTGTGGTTATTAGTTATTACTGGCACCTTGAAAGTTTTTTACTCGGCTTGTCGGGCCATTGTTTTCCTGTTTTGTTCTGCTTTCTTGTTTGTATGGTTTCATTTCTAGTTCAAGTCTAGCTAGCTAGTTTATTGACCGAGCGAGCGCGAAGCGCGAGCGAAGCGCCTTCGTTTCAGCTTGGGCAAAAATGCTTTCGTATGTCCGACGTCTGTTCAACGTCTGTTTGTTCGTTCGATTGTTCTTCTCCACCGGTTGCATTTCTTCATAATTATAGGTACGGATTTTTTTGTCGACTCAGTTTTTCGAAAAATTTCAAAATGGCGGAGATATGGGGGTTTTTGCGATTACAAACTTATTTGCAGTGTTGGAAAACTGACCGCGACCCATGTCGATGTATGGGGATAAAAGTTTTCGAACGTCAAAGTTAAGTTTGTCGCGAGGTCTACAGCTCACAGAGCCACTACTTATATTTTCAGTTTAAATGGTGTCTAGGACTTACACTATTACGGGTTTTCTTAAATAATCTTAAACAACTTGAACGGCCAGTTATCTAATTACCGTACGCGGGTTCGGTTCCTGACGTGATCAATCCACGTCAGCCGTATCTCCTGACAATTTTCCTTGTTAAGCAAGAACAAGACAGCTCGATCTTAAATATATAGTACTAAGGTTCAAATTACAGTTTAATGTCTTTGTGTTGTGACAAATCAGGAGAGTCTTAGGGATAGAGAAATAAAGTCTATATTTAAGTGACGTCATCGTTTGTTGGTTATTTAACGTCATAGGCGATGAGAAAGATGGACATTTAATAAATAATTATTAAACGTAACTATTAATCATAAATTAAGAGGCTTCTTGCAGAAGCTGTGCTGGCAAACGGGCTGGTTACATTCGAATAATTTTAAACTTAAATATATTTTCTAGTATTGCGTAAAATAACAATATAATGCAATACACACATTTGATTTGAATGTACCAGATGCACAAAGTTATGTAGATGAAATTTGGGAATTTTATATAGCTTATATTATCTATCCAAGATGTTTTGGAATTAATGTGGACTGGCCAAGTGAGAGTTGGAGTCGAACACAAAGGTTTTTGTAATATAAAGTTTGAGCAAAAAACCCTGAATAAATTAGTTTTTTTAAGTTTTAACTAAGTATTATGTTTAAGATTTGTTTTTATAGCGTTCCACACTCGAAATTCTAAGTTATAACACTATTATTATAGCAGTTAGTTCGAAATCTTTGTGAGAAGAAAAGTTATCTCCATGCGACGACAGCGGTGTTTCAAAGTAATTATGCTAACGTCGTCTATGTAGGCGTCCCGATGTTCCAGATTTTTTGAATATTTCTCACAGTTGTTTTGAGGTTTCCCGCTACACAAAATCGTTGTAGAATTAAAAAGGATATCCGATGATAAAGTGCTTATTGTTATTAGTTTCTAGACCATTGTTCATACATTTCTGCCTATTCTACTTTCAATTTTAGTTTCAATTTTCACGTATCTAGCTATTACGGGTCAAAAGATGCGGCCGTTACAGACGGACGGACGACGGAACCCTATTAATAGGATTCCGTGAGTTCCCTTTGGGTACGGAACACTAAAAACAAAGGCAGTAGACTAAGATACGGAACTATCTACGAAGCGTAGCGTATCTGCAAATATGCTTTGCTTTGTCTAACCCTTGAGAACTATGGGTACTGTTTGTGTGTCTTCCATACCAACATTAATTTTAACTAATCATAGTTTGTACTGTTAACGATTTAAAATATTATAACAAAAACCCTATTAATAATATAGCTTAACGCACTTCTAAAGTTTTGTCAAGCAGCAATGTATTGCAAAGCTTTATTTGACACTTCTGAGAAGCAGACTAAGGGCCTGGTTCACAATCGACAAGTAAATTTATCTGTCATTTAAAGTTGGATTTCTCCTTGTTTATTTTCAAATGTAAGACAGAGAAAAGGCTAAATTTATCTGTCAAATATGCTTTACTTGTCGCTTGTGAAACAGGCGGTTAGTTTCATTTCAATTTTATAGTTTACCGTATTCAGCTGACGTCGTTGTTAACTTGTTACCGATACATTGCGTGCCGAATTAATTTGTATGTAAAAAAGGTTTTTCAACGAAATATATCACATTAAGTTCATTAGGGTTTATATTTTCAGACCTTACATCATTATGTTTGTATTAAAGACACACACTGTATAGCGTCTTGATTACTACTAATTACGAGAAAATATTGGGATCGTAAATACATAAAGTTCAAAATACATAATGGGTCATAATACATAATGGTCATAATATATAATGGTTTTCTTTCTGAAACCGCAAACTTTTCAGGATTTTTAAAAGCCCATTCTATAGAACCCATTAGGTTAGGTTCGTTTTGTTTTATAACAATCCTGAAAAGTTTACGGTTTCAGAAAAAAAACCATTATATATTATGACCATTATATTATATATTTTGAACTTTATATATTATGATACGTACCCGAAAATATTACATACTCGTATTACATTACGAACCCTGTTAGGCATTATTTTTTAAAATAAATAAAACACTCAAAATCGCGTTCATATCACAAACGAATCAGGCAAAACTATCCAATACAAGTATAAAACTCAGTCTTAATACGAATTGCCCATTTCCCCCTATTTTCCGGGAAATTTTTGCCGATAGTTAGTTGGCACACATGCAAACGCTTATACATATACGCGGGTGCGTGTGTGGGGGTGTGGGGAGATGGGGGGAAGGTGGCAACTCTGTTAAACTAATTATTGTGAGCGGGGGGGCGTCTAAGATTTTTCTACAGGCTGTATGTGTCTTTATAATATGGTGGTATATAGATCTTTATTTAATTCCCGCATGGATCAATATTTGGGTTGGTAGCGTACTTGATGACGTGAGGTGATTGTGGAAGTTAGTGATCGTGTATGATGAATGGTTATGGTTAAGTGAAGCGAGTGTCAGTTGAATTGGGCAGATGTTAACAAAACCAAACGAAGCAATTTACCATTTTTACTCCACACTCACGTACTTTAAAGTGAGGTTTCTACATGTTTTTGGTCATTGCTTTCAAATTAAGTATAGATTAAATAACAGTTTATATTATTATTTATTAGGTTGATGGAACCAGTAATGGACAAGGCACCAATAATGGACACTTGATTCTTATTTTACAGAAGATATGGGTTTTTTTTTCAATTGTGGCTTTCACATCTTTTGCGATAAGGGTTATTCATTTGTTTTGCAACAGTCCATTACTGTTTTGAAGTGTCCATTACTGGTGCCTGTCAGCTAAAAGTGTCATCAATGGTGCCGTCACCCTAATTAAAATTATACGTTTTTTTAAATAAAAACACGCTTCATTTTTTTACACTGAGAAAAATGTGGCACTATAAACTAATGTGATGCACATCTTTTTGACCAATCGTGCTATCACGTAAACTTGATCTTGATCACTGTATTATACTGATGCTTATTCCGCAATTTTACTATGCATTATATCTTTTTGGTGCTGTGTTCAAAATATTGTATACTACTTGCATAAAGCATTTGTTCTTTATATTTTGGTGAGATTTCTTGCACAATGAAGTTCAATGCCTAGCAGAACAAATTTAGATGCGTGTCACTATTAAAAGTGTCGCGCACTGTTATATTACTGGCAAGCAGTGTATTTCAAAATGTTTGCATAATATTTTATTACGTCGTCTTCAATCCATTTCATTCTCAGTGTACGGCTGGGTGTACGCAAACGAGCATACAAGCCACCTGATGGTAACTGGTATCTGTGACCCATAGATTGACATTTTCAAGACTACAATCGTAAGACTACAGTCCTAAGACTGCAAATGCGTTGCCAACGCTGAGGACTCAAGATGAAATGCCTCTGTTCTAGTAATTTCACCTATGTTCTATCCCCTCACTTGACCACACTGCTGCTTGGCCAGTGGATTAATGGATAAGATAGTAGCAGCGCAAGGTCCTTGCCAACCACCACTATACTTCAGTTTATTTCGAATTAGAAACCAGAACAACATTATATTGCGGCTCGTGAACTGTAATCTCTTTACAATTTGTACTAGAGTAACAATTGACGACACGCAAATAAAGTGACATTAAAACAATTTTATTTTGCGGCTCCCAGACTATTGTACTGTACTATTTGCTAGGTAATAAACAGTTGACCAGACGCAATATAATGTTATTGTGGTTTCTAATTCTAAATAAATTGAAGTATAAGTTGGGTAAAAATAGCGGCTTCGAAGTCATTTTAGACTTTACTCACGGCGAAAAGTATGAAGCAAGTATTAGATTCTTGAGTGCTTGCAGTTTGACCAAATGCTTTATAGAAACAACAAGTCGCTTGTAGTCCATCAACATCGAGACCATTGGCGAATTATTAGTTTACCGCTTTTCAAATATTGTATTAAAGCAAACCGCACAAAAATAAGTAGGTGTATGCGTGGACGTACGATTCATGTTTTTTGTGACCTGTATAGGAATGCAAATAACCGGTTATAACCGGTTTTAGGCGGTTTTTTTAAGTGGTCTCTGCCTACCCCTGTGGGAAACAGGCGTGATTTAATGTATGTATGTATGTATTTTCATACAAAAACGTCTTATAGCCGGTTAAATTGCATTCCCTACTCCTGTACACCTCGACAGAATTAAAATGCAGGGTATTGTTTCATCCAAGGTGCCATCTCACTTCTTACTAATATAATAAATGCGAAAGATTTGATGTTTGTTACTCAATTACGCACGAACGGCTGGATCTGGATGAAATTTGGCACAGAGATAGATTATAGTCCGGAATAGCACATAAAAAAAATACGGTTCCGAAAAAATTTACGGTAAGTCGCGAGCAAAAACTAGTAGAGTTTAAAACAACCTCCTCAGCCCTGGGGGGTTATTATGACATAGCTATGCAGTTCAGTTTACGCTGAGAGAAAAGGACAGAGCTATATAACTGCTTTAGCTCTGTCCTTTACGCTCACCGTAAAATGAACTGCATAGCTATGTCATAATGATGGTGCTGCTGGTACTTATAGTCGGGATTCCAAAAATGCTTTTTGCTTTGGATCAACCATTTACAGTTTGTGAAATATCAATACCAATAGCCAATAACCATTCTTTTGAGCCTTAATTTTATGGTTTTTCATAGATTTTATATCCTTCTATTAACGAATCAGCCTCCAAAATAACACCTCTTGCGTTGCTATGGCCACACGACAAAAATCCCAAGAATTTCCGGCCGAATCCTTCCGTCTCGTATCGGAGAACAATGGACAATGGCCGTCCATCATTGGGCTATAATAGGCCATTGTAATAATAAACCCAAATTGTCTTTATATTAGTTTATCATCGCGTTTTATATGACCGAGCCTAATTCAGCCTATTGCGACCTGTCAACAATAGGTGGCAGAATTCGGCGTATTATTATGGTGATATTGATAAAGAAATGTACCTTGTTGACTACGGTACATGCTTAATGGGTAGAGAGTGTAGTTTACCGTCTGTCAAGGTGCTCTTAGGGTGATGTCTTTTATTCAATACTAATAATAATGTCATCAACATATACGACCGCTGTATTTGTTGTTAGGGGAAATAATGTGGGCATATCGTCTCGTATCGGATCGAATAGTTAGATAGGAAAAGCACTCATGTTCCTTAAGGTTAAAATACTACTTTCCCATCTAACTATTCCTTAAGATACGAGGTTGAGAAATGTAAGGTGCGATATTTGGTTTAATTTTTTGTCAATATTCCTTGGGTGGTCAAATTGTTAAGGAAAGTAGTCAAAGGCCGCAGTAAAATACGCATAGTAAAAATGCTTTGGTACGATTTATTTTATGTTTTTTGGATATTCATCTGAATGGACATCAACTTGGTATTTAAAATCGCTTCCTAAAATGTATTTTTACGTACCTACTTACCGTAATACCGTGTGGTGCCGGGTTTAGAATGTTGGCACTCCATGTCTTCCCGTGGATATCGTAAGAGATGACTAAGCGACTAAAGGCTGTGCAGTGCTGTTAGGTGATGGGTTTGCAACCTGTCACTCATACACTGGATAACATCTTAGCCTGGTTGTGCAAAATGTGGTCACAGAATTATCAACAAGTTTTTGGAGTTGTTGGTGAGTCTGTGGCTCTGCCTACCCCACTCTGGGAATGAAGGCGTGAGTTTATGTTCTTCACTTCATCACGAAATAAGAACGTACGTACATTAATTTTAGCATTTAGTAAATCTCACGTGTTGGATTTTTCTTGTCGTAACGCGTTCAAACGTTCACGCACGCGCGAAACGTACGTCATTTCTGACATACTTGATATTATTCTGAATAAACAAGTAAGTATTAGTAAGAAGAGTATGAAAATACAGGATAAAATTAAGTAATAAAGTCCCGTTTCCTAGCATTATATAAATGTGAGTAATTCAACATCCAGACTAGATTTCGGTAGTTTTTTGTATTCCCCGGAAAATCTCACAGACTTTGACCTCCAAAGCTATTATTTGCCCTATTTCAATAATAATCAGACAAATTACTTCATTCAGTGAAAAGGTAATCATGCCAAATCAAACTATATTATATTAGTGGGGGGAAATAGTTGGGCATATTTTTTGCAAAAAAATAGATAAATTAGTGATATTGGGAATAAAGAAAACGAAGGTTGAAGATTATTAGGTACAGCTAGTCATGAGAAGAAGAAGAAGAAAATCATTTATAATGTAGAATGTGTAATTATAGACTGAAACGGACTGAACTCAGTGCTTTTACCCAGGATATTCGCAAGTTTAGCGGAGCGAGCAGGAACAAACCGTTATGACTGCGCATATTTCACAGGGGTGTGATTCGCTCGAGAAGCAAAGGTGAGCAAATGAACGAGTGAAGTCCAAGCGGCGAGATTAAGTATTCCCGTCAAAGTGAACAAAACACATTTTAGGGCGTGCATTTTCAATTTGGCAGCATGTCGTCTCGAACGTATAAGGCTGCCTAATTGAGAATGCACTCGCTAATATGTGTTTTGTTCGCTCGGACGGGACTTCTTAAACTCGCCGCTTGGAATTCACTCCTGCGTTCGCTCACCTTTGCTTTTCAGAGAATAACACCCCAGGGTGCGTCGTATACGCTCAAGTTACCACTCGACACCATCTCGGCGACCGCTGGTACCATCTTTACTCCCCGGCGCTTGTTCTGCTCCTCATCTCCGCGTGACGTCATCGACGTAGTCACCGCTGTTCGAGCGTCACCACCAGCCAGGAGAGTACTGGTGCTACGACGGTAAAACTAGACGGGCAGAAGAAACCACAACTCTAATCTTAGACCTTAATATTATGGGGACGTGGTTCCCCAATAAAATTTAATGTGGACTGGGTAGTTTTATTCCGCTCATAAAATTACCTAACGTCACAAAGGACGCAGCTATTTGTAGGAATAAGAAAGTAATATGCGTGTCTGTTCTAATACGATGAACCGACAGGCTTATGTCGAAACCTTTTTATGGATTAAAAAAATTCTAGCGACCCGCCTTCGCTTCGCTTCGGTTTATGTGAATTTTCAGTAACACCCGTACGTTATCCAGAATTGATCATACATAAAAACCTTCCGTGAACAATTATCTAAGTAACAGATGCTGAAAACGGCATCAAAATCCGTTTCATCGTTTAGAAAGAGTTAGCAGATATAGACAGAAAGACAGAAAGACTTACAGACGCGGAAAGTGACCCTGAAACAACCCTGAGTGCTAAGATACAACCCTGAGTGAAAAACCCTCTATGCTAGTTAATTCACCAGCTGTCTTACACTGGAACACAACAATCTAACAATGCTGATTGGCGGCAGGTAAGTAGGTAAAATGGTGGTGGCGAAGGAAACGGCGCCTTATGACATTTTTTTTATACAGTTTTGTTTGTTAGTGCAGTAGTTTAAGAAAAAATGTTTAAAAAAAATCCATTTCAGAATTAATATGCGGTTCCTTTAATAATTCAATTACATGTTATTCCACAGCTTTGATCCGACCCTACCAATACAGCTAATACAGTATCCATCAACTTCATTATAAAAGTAGAAATTGTCTTGTTTGGGTAACTTTATATCACTGCTATGTCTAATACTAGGTATAATACATAGTATAAACCCATATTAGTATTTAAACGACGAGATTAGAGCTGTAGTGCAAGATAACCTCTTGACGACGGGTTATTCCGTTTGTTTATTACAGAAGGGAAGGAAAACGGATTAAACCTAATTAATTGTATTAGAACATAAACAGTTGAAAAATCACGGAAATGAAGTTACTAGGATAACAATACAGGAAACATAAATAATTAAAATATAATTTAACAAAAATGCGCACGTGAAACACTTTTTCTTTCAAAAATAAATTACGCAAGAAACATTTTTTGCGACCCGTTATCAATGTCAAAGGAGAAGTAAGCCAGACTAGCATTCAAAACAACTCATTAAGGGTAATCAGTAGTAAACAAGCGAAGCTCCTGACTCACGGAATGAGTCAAGAAACCAATAACGCGTATATAAGCTGAGCGCGCTACCATTAGCTTCATTCGAATCCAAACCTCGGAATCGCCAACATGTATTCCAAAATCATTTTCCTCGTGATCCTGAACTGCGTTTTCGCTCTCGCCAAGGACCAATGCAATTGCACTAATGAAGAATTCGACCAGGCCGTTAAAGAATCAAATGACATTGTGCAGTTCCTCAACATGCTGGAAGGGAAAGGCTTGACGAACGAAGAGAAGTTCCCTGAGGTAAACCCTGGGATTATCACAGGGGCTTTCGACTGTGACTGCAGTGAGAACTTGAGGAAGAAACGGAAGGTCTTCCCTGATGAAAGCATCAGGGCCGAGCAGGGTAATTCGGGAGGGGTTCTTCAATCTGGGAAGAAGAGGTGTGCTAAGGGCTATGTACGCATCGCTACGGCCTGTATTCCTGTGAGTGCGCTAATATAATCAACGCTAACGCAAGCAAGTGAAGAAGTGTAGTAGCTCCGAGATCCATTTTTTTGGTTTTATCCAGTGTTTCATTTAAAATTGTGTTTAAGTAGTTTTTTTTTCAAAATTTTGTGTATTTTTTCTTTATTTTACTAAATTTTGTGTTTGGTTTTTTTATTACATGTACGTAAGTTTTTTTATTGATGAAAAATAAAAGTGGAATTGTACGTGATCAAAGTATAACTGTGAATAATTTTTAGTTTAAATAGATTTAGTTTACCAAAGGCTTTAATTAGTTTAAGTTCCTTTTAAGATATAACAGAGTTGCATTTAATGTGTTTTAATAAAATATTTTTTGTCACACATAAACTTATTATTTCTCACTCTATCCAATATATAAACAAAATAGATCAATTTGTTCGTTTTTAAATATCATGTTTTAGTTTTTAAATCTCTTATAAAATTGACGTCGTCGTGATGTCGATTGAATCATATTGTTTTTTCAATTAATTATAATGTCGTTTCAAACATAGTTCAACACAATGACCTTCCTCATAACATGAACCAATTAAATTATTATTACTAATTAAATCATAACGACTCACTCGACCTGAATAACGAGTTCTAGCTAATAACAAATAACAATATAATATTTACAATTATGCGCAAATCACATAATATTTAATACTCTAAAATGCCCTTACTTATAAACGTGGAGTAACCATGGTAGGTAGGTAGGTATTTATTTCATATTGAAAATTACATTATTCTATGTCACATAATCATAATGAATTCAGAATAAGACCGTCAAAATGTAAAAAAAAAATACAATAAAATAAACAAACGCAGTCAAAATGTAAAAATAAGAATTAAGTTAAAGAAAATAAAAATATAGCTAATTAGCTACAGTCACAAAATGTCAAAAAAAATGTAATGAATAAAAAGAACAGATCAAACGATCATATAAAGAGGTAATAATAATAAATAAAAATAAAAATAGTAGCTAACTTAACTTAGCATGGATAGCTATGCTATGTTTTGTCTTTACCTGTCGTTGTGACATTTGAATTCGATGTAAAAGGACAAAGCATGGCTTAGCTACTCCATGGTTACTCCTCGTTTATAAGTAAGGGCATATATGCTTAGAAAAATCGTCTGACCATGGAATTTTACGTATTTCATTCCTTTTAAGAATGCAAAAACATCCAAAAGAAATTTGCCACATACTTACTCCTAGTATAAAACAAAGTCGCTTCCCGCCATCCCTCTGTATGTACACTTAAATCTTTTAAACTACGCAACAGATTTTAATGCGGTTTTCATCAATAGATAGAGTGATTCAACAGGAAGGTTTTTATGTATAATAAATTCTGAATAAAGCACGGGGTGTTACAGAAAAATTACATAAACCGAAGACTGGTCAGTAGTGATTAGTAAATTCCCCAATTCGCCCTGGCCCCGCCCGCGTGGGGACTTTAGCCTAGATCCCATCAGGCTCCCATGATGAGAGAAGGCCTGGGGGGCTACCATGACATGGCTGTAGCGGTTATACGGCTTTGTCTCTTTCTTCCACCTGAACTGCATAACTATATCAAGGCAACCCCCCTATACCCAAAATTGAGACGTATTATGGCTGATATTTTGTGGATGTTCATGTGCCATCAGATATATTGAAGCATACGAGGTGCATCAAATACCTGAACACGCTCTATCTAACGCCTTTAAGAATTGAGTCAAGTTTAGATATAGCTATGACCCTAGTAAAATAGTAGCTAACTTAACTTAGCTCGTATTAAAAAGGGCACATAATTTACAAAGTATACTAGACTTATCCCCTTTTTCACTTGAAACTCGGAAGACTTGTATCATTTTTCACTATGGCCATAGATATTGAAAACCTTATAATGTTCCGATATATTTCATGCACAGGATGATTTTAAAATGATTTCCTTACTCAGTTAATGATTGTCATTTCATCATAGCTATTTTTTAAGTCACATACACTACACTTATGTATCACTTATTGAAGTGCGACCACGAACTAGTACAGTAATTACATATATTATATATATTATTATGATTATTATGCGTCATTGCTAGGGGTTGTGAATCATTAATTGAGTTATAAAAGACACGTAGAGAATCTTTTCTGATGACAAAAGGTGACAATGACCTAATTGTCAAATGAACCAATCGAATTTAATTTTACCACATTCTTCTAGGAAAGTACATACCAAATTCCTCATCATTACTCCATATTACGACATTGAAAAAACCACTAAGTCACCTAATGCGAAATGGTGAAACACATTTGTATGATTCGCAACCACGTGTTATACTCATCTCATACAACAAAACACTCTATCGCTATATTTTAAAGACCAATTTCAATTATCTCCGCCGCGTATAAAATGATACGGTATTTCCCATTCAATCTAATTGATTCCTTTACAAAGTTATATTTGCGGGTGCCCAAATTTTAAACTATCGCGAATACAAAATCTATCTGTTTTTTATTTATTCAGATAGCGCCTTTTTCGAGTGAACAGTTAAGTTTGTAATATATCTCATAGTCTGTGACGCATGTATTCCACAGACGAACAGAATAACTTTGCATTCATTTATTATCATTTTAATTATGCGTCATAAGTTAATGTTTGAAAAGTCCCACGGGAAGTTTGTTTATATTTTCCTTTCGTTACGTAATAAATAATTGATATAGGTAAATAAATACCTATAAATATTTTTTGATAAGTATGTTATAAATTTGTAAATAATGGTGACTACTTGTTAATAGCTACATATTTCTGAGTTATGTTCCTCTATATTTTTTAAATTTTAGCATTTTTTTAACATACATACATGTAGTGTAGAAGTTTAATTTAATCAGTACGTAATTTTTTTTTATGGCGATAAGAAAGCCCGCTTGCACACAGGGCATCTTATGATAAGTGGGATCTAAGATCCATAGACATTTAAATTCTCAAGACTGCAATCCGAAGATTTCAAATGCGTTGCTAGCCCTGAGAACTAAGATTGAATGCCTCTTTGCTTTGTTACACATTATAGACATCGATTGCACTAATTAAATTACATGATTTGTATCTAATTAGCAATATCAATTACTAAAACGGTTTTAACAAATTAACATCGGGCATACTCATCAAACATAGTTAATACACGGTAACAAACATATGATGTAATTGCTTATATTAACTTAATTAAAATCAATTAGTTTGTACACTTTCCTTTGTCTCCTTGTGACCAAACCATGGCTTAATTAATGCGTTTTAATTAGTTAATATCCGGTTGTAAACACTCGTTTAACAAGAAAAGGGATACACTTTGTAATTAATAATCATTATCTTTAAACCAATATTTCACTGGGGTCTTGGTGAAAAAGGGTGTAAGTCGACTTAACTCGTACTAAAAAGGGTATATATATAATTACTACTTAAACCCTTTTCACTTGATCTTCAGAAGAGTTATACCCTTTTTCACTAGAACCCTAGTCTTAAACTCATTATAATCATTGAATTTTTTTAAATGTCTTAATTATCAACTGTATTAATGTTTAAACATACAGATTAGTTTTTAGGGTTCCGTACCACAAAAGGAAAAAAGGAACCCTGTCTGTCTGTCAAAACCATTTTTCTCAGGAACGCGTGCGGGTATTAGGTTGAAATTAATATCAAATACTTAAGGCAGTAAACCCTTGGAACTGTGAAAAAATTGAACATCTAACAGAAGGCGATTAAAAGATACGGCCGTTTAGGCCTCATATTTTGATAATCGCGAGGGTATCAAAACCTATTTATTTAGCCACTTCCCGTTGATCTAGAATCATAAAATTTGGCAAGAAACAATGTCTTATAGCGCAAGTAAATGGCAACGGTCAAAAACTGTAAATTTGTTGTTATTCCACAACAAAAAAAAACCTATACATTTGAACAGAACCCTCAGAGCGCGAGTCCGACTCGCACGTTTTTTTTACACTAAGATAGCTTGGGTCATACCTACCTTGTGTCAAAAATGAAAATGCGTACAATTATCATAATTTTAATAATCTGGCTAGGCTATTTAATACCGGCCTGCACACGTAAAGTTCGGACCGCGGGAAACGCCACGCGCCGTTCCAATCTTCGTTCCGAACCGTACGTGTAAATGCAACTGTAATAGTAAAATAGTAAAAAAATTACGGTTCGGAACGAAGATTGGATCGGCGCGTGGCGTTTCCCGCGGTCCGAACTTTACGTGTAAAGGCCGCTAATGTTAGTCAGTAAATAATCTTCAAAATAATCTTCAAAAAAACATGTTATCCATTTGTAATTCCTTTTTTTGTAAGTGTAATTTCTCGATTACTTAAGTGCTTTTTATCAAATCGGGTATTGGTATTAAAGCGGGGATTTTCACAGTCCTCGGTTATGCGGGTTTGGCGCGCGCTTGTTCTGGGTTTTACCACTTTTACAGTTGGGAGTCATTTCACGCACTGGTGGGTCGTTTATTTTACTGGTATTTTGGGTTTTTGTTTAACTTGGGTTTTTGGGATTATCTCGGTGAGACAAGTTGGGATTTCAGTAAATAAAAACCAGTGGAGTTTGTTTGTCACTTTCACGTCGATAAGGACTTCAAGTGTGATATAGAAGATTAATTGTAAAAAAAATCTATATCAAGTCATGATTAATCTTTCGAAACGTTTTAAGGTAATCTTAGTAATAAAATAAACTGTTATAATTTTGTATGTGAGTTATTTTTTAGGTTCGTTCCCAGTATTCAAAATGGATGGATTCGTTTAATATCGGGTCATATTCTGACATTTGCCACGTATATAATTGTTCAATTTTAACGAATAGTAATCAAATCTATCCACGGTTAAAATAATAAGAATGGGCATTAATAATGTTCACTTGTCACTCACTTGTCAGTTAACTTGTCAATTTAACTGTCTGGATTTATTAGTAAAAGAAGGTAGATAACCCCATGTGCTTCTTTTAGTCCACAAGAAATAATACCCTTTTCTCGCGTGTGATATCCACTTATTCAAAAGTCCATGTCGTTTGGATATAAATAACTTAGCACTAGCGAAATACACTTTAACAGGAGTAAAAGCGGTTAATTAAAATTGGAATTAATAAAAGATAACTAGTAACTTACGATCGGGGGTAATATTTTTAACCAAACATTGAACTAGGATGGCCTACGGACAGTGATCGCAGTGACGTCACAGCGACGCGGGCTGCCCCGACAGTCAATTAATTAATATCTTTAACAATGACGCAACGAATGGAGTTATGCGGCGCGTGCGCCGGTCCGTTAGCGCGTTCAGGGCTAAGGACACGATAGAGTTCATTTTGTTTATACTGTTGTTCTTAATAAAACCGGCCAAGTGCAAGTCGGACTCGCGCACGAAGAGTTCCATTGTCTTTAAAAAACCACGTTTGTAGTATGGGAGTCTCTTTAAATATTAATTTTATTTTAATTTAATTATTTACTTTATACAACTAAATATTCTGTAAATTCAAGCGTCTACCTGTTGCCGTTATTAATATCGATCAAAAAAACCGCAAAAAATCACGTTTGTTGTTTTTATTCTGCTTTTAGTATTTGTTGTATAGCGGCAGCAGAAATACATCATGTGTGAAAATTTTAACTGTCTAGCTATCACGGTTCATAAGATACGACAGACAGACACACAGACAGACGGACACTGGAGTCTTCGCAATAGGGTCCCGTTTTAACCTTTGTGTACTGTACCCTAAAAGAACGCATAACGCATAAGCGATTTAATAGTCAAAGCAAATTTAACCCCCATATTAAAAAATAAGGTCACTAATAAATACGCGGTTCTATGAGACAAACGCCCTTTTTCCTAAGGAGGCCATAATAAACCAGACGTTTTTTTTTAAATTTAATGGCTTTCACTCCTTATTTTAATAAAGTTTATTTCGCCAATTTTAGACCATCTCGCCATGGACTTATTAGAGTAATAAATAACTAAATACTCTGGTGGACTAAACAGAAGCGCATGGGGTATACTGCCCTCCTTGAAAAAAAAGGGCGCATATCTCATAGAACCGCGAATGTATTAGTGACCTTATTTCTTAAGATATGTGGTTACATTTGCTTTGGCTATCAAATTGCGCAGGCGTCGTTTTTGTTTAGAAGGGCAGTATACTCCATTTGGTTGGGTAGTTAACTAAATGTAAACAAAGAAACCACGTAGTTGGTCAGCCAATAGGAGCAGAACACTGATACGTCAAAGCTCGAGCAAACAGCTTTGATTGGCTGTTGAACAGAGCCACGTGGTTTGGTTTTTACATTTATTTAAGTACCTAAACAGATGGAGTATAGCTCCACGCGCTTCTGTCAAGTCCGAATCAGACGTTTATAGTATTAGGTAAGTGTTGACAGGTGAAATGTGAAATGAAAATTGACTGTCGACCAAATAAAACGACGTCGTAAAATTAAGGACTTAGTGACATTTTCGTAATGTAAAAATTGTACGTATACGGTTATATATTTCCTTGCTCTTCAATGAATAAGTTAGAAGTATTGGGTGGTCTTTTTACATGTCATTATATGTCAAAACTTGTGACACTCGCCTACTTTCTAGTTTTTAGAATTTTGTAACCATGTTTTCGTAAATAAATATTACATTCTTTTCTATTGTATTCTATTAAGCCTCAAAATACACCTATTATAAGGTGGCCTGTGTGTAAATAAATAAATAAATAATGACTAATCGTAAACAGTGCTACCAGAAAGTTTAGTATCATGACAAAAAATATTGCTACCGGTATATTTTTTTAAATTTTAACTTTTTTGTTTGTTGCACAATAATAAATCGTTTTGTCTTTGTCTTTGTCTTGGTATTACTGGGTGAGGACAACGCATGAGGATGGCAAAAAACAAGTTAAGCACGACAAAAAAAATACAGAACTCAATTACATATTATTTAAAAAGTGTATTATTCCAGATGAACTTGGGTTATTTCGACTGATATTAACCGAAGCGAAGCGAGGGCGGGTCGCTAGTTAATTATAATATTCATAATAAATAAAGATAACATAGATACAATATACAGGGTGTCCCAGAAACTGACGTCATCCCGTCGAGGGCTGATAGAGCAGCTAAACAGCTATCGATTTAACACCTACGTATATTCAGCGATTTATATGCTAGTTTCGGAGACATTGATCATTTAAATCTGATTTTTTGTAATTTTCCCTTATGTCCATGCCACGAAAGATTATTAATTTCATGTTTTATTTCATTAGTTTTTCAGTGGTATCTTACATAATTAGAATCATTACGAAACAGCGAAGTTTTTAAACCTAGTTGCCCGTTTTTTTGGTTAGTAATTTTTTTAAGTAATAAAAAGTAAAAATAAGTATATTACTACATACAGATATACATATGTTAAGTATATTATTAAAATAATATTACCTACTTATTTAAAAAAAACAATCAGCAATAACAGAATGTACGTAATTTTTTATTAAGGAAATTGAAAAATGGGTTTTTGAGAGTTATGGCTGTTTACGCGTCTTCCTGCAGTTCGGTAAAACCTATCGCTGACGAGACTAGCTGAGCATCGGAATGCATACTGGGCACTTATCCGACCAAATATCTCCGTAGCTCGATGTGTCATCGGAACGTGAACTGACACCTTTATGAATTGTAAACGGACCTTTTCCCTTAAATTATCATTAGCTAGGTGCATTCAGAGACGTCAATTAAATTTAATGCTTGAATAAAGTAACTGCTGTCACTTTCTTTGCCATAGGAATAGAAGAAGACAACACGTCACTAAACAAGCATTAAATTTAATTGACGTCTCTGAGTGCGGCAGTTAGGGCCCGTTTCACAATCAACGAGTAAATTTATCTGCCATTTAAAGTTGGCTCTCTCCTTGTTTTCAAGCGTAAGAAAGAGAAAGGGCTAAATTTATCTGTTAAACTACTATGACGACATGTTTGCCTAGTTGGTAGTGACCCTGCCTACGAAGCTAGTGGTCCCGGGTTCAAATCCCTGTAAGGGAAGACATGTGTTTGATGAGCCCGAGTATTTGTTGCTTAGTGGTGGATGTTTTTTATGTAATTAAGTATGTATTTTTCTACATAAGTATGTTTATCGTTGTCTGGTACCCATAGTACAAGCCTAGAGCTTAGTTTGGGACTAGGTCAATTTGTGTGATATTGTCCCCTGTTTTTGTTTTTTTTTTCAACGAATTATCAACCGGCTAGTTTATGTTGTACCATTTGAGCATACAAACAACATTCTAGGGTGTGTATTCTCCATTCGACCGATTGAATAGACGATGAGTTTTTGAAACATAAAAACTAATACACAAGGTGCTTTTCCACCTATGAGGCGAGGCGAGACGAGGTAGCGTGAGAATTTAAATTTGTATTAAAAAACCTATTTCCACCGAAGATGTGCGTTTTTTTAAATGTAGATATGTATATATATATCTACATTTTAAAAAAACGCACATATCACGCCTCGCCTCGTTGGTGAAAAAGTTTGCCTTTGAGTTTAGATGGTAACGGGGTAAACTCATTATAAAACCAATCACAAGTACGTAGGTACACAAACTTAAGACACAATACTTAAGATAAACGTGTATAACGGCGAACTTATCCCTTTAAGGGATCTCTTCCAGTTAACTTGACCATGATTGAGGAAACTGTACAATAGGTAAAGGATGATTTAAAATACTGAACTAAAGCGAGAATTTTAGTCAAATACAAATAGGTTAGCGAATAACACCGGCTCTAGTCGAGTGAATAAAGGCCCAGCCACACCGCTTGCGTGACGTGCAGATGCACGTGCGCGTTCGCTTTCCTCTGCGTTGTATAGTATAGTATGGATTCTCATTACGACATGTCACAATGCAACGCAGTGGAAAGCGAACGCTCACGTGCACGTGCACGTCACGCAAGCGGTGTGGCTGGGCCTTAAGAGGCTACATTTGATAAATTGATAGCTTTTTGCGATCTGGATCTTAAGAACCGTAACGCCTATCTGTCTGTTCTTTGGATATATCCACAGAACAGAAAAAACAGTAGAAGTGTCAAGTGGGCGTGTAACGTGTGGCATAGTTATGCGGAGTTCCGCATAACCTACCATACTTTAGCCGCGATCGCTTATTTCGATATTTTGATATTTCGATATTTCTAAAATAGGAAATAAATCCAGAGGCATGCCTTATTGTGCTATTTTGGAGTGTTAAAACGATAGCCGCACCAAAAACATTTTCCATGGTGGCGTGTTGTTTTTATGATAGTTTGAGTATTGGCGACAACAGGTCTGATACTAAGCGAAGTTCATGCCACTTCCACTATTAAACTAGATCGTACTTCCTTAAAACTGTTAAAAGTGAAATCACGATAAGAAACCAAATCCTCAATAGTTTTATTTTTCAAACATGACACCTTTTTCGCATGTTTTTGGTTACATCTCCAAATTCTTAAGATCTTTAACGATGATTTTCGATTTAATAGGTGAGTATTTACAACTTCTTGATTCTGGTAAACCATTTTTTTAATAAATGTTGTGGTTTTAAAGTAAATAGGAATTATTTGAATTTGACGCTGCCGCGGCGCGCGCACTCTACTTCCATCTCACGTTCTTCTCGCAGAAGCACAAAAAGGCGTCCCTTTTTATTCTTGTGTGGCTGTAGCATATGTGGGCTCTTAAATTAATTGCTTCACTTGTTAGCCTATAGGCTATTGGTAAATCTCCTACGGAGAAAAGGTATAAGTGCAATTCATTCATAGAAGCATATTAAACTCTCAAGGGTTATAATGAGGTTGGAATTGCAATACAATTCATATAGCAGATGTGCCTTTTTCCAGCAGGGCAGCATAGAGCTCATCGACATCAGTGGCCCGTTTCACGAAGCTACAAGTTACAAATTACAAGCGGAAGTCTCTGTCTAACTCCTTTTGCTAGAAAGAGAGTTCCGCTTGTAATTTGTAACTTGTAGCTTCGTGAAACGGGCCACTGGGCTTGCATTAGAAAGTTACTCTACAGGGTTTGCCATAACACTGAGGATATCGGGAGGAAATAGCTTCTCTATGCGTCACGTTTGATGCAGCCTGCTGCATTCTTGTGACGTCACGTCCGGAGGGCTCCTAAGCGCATGTTAGCCAATTTGAGGTCATAACAAGTCGGCCCTGTTAGTTGCCATGGACGTGGTTTAAATGGTATCAGGTTTTTGTGGTATTTGGAATTTGATTGGTGGCTGGCGCTGTAAATATTGCATAGTATATGTAGGCAGAAGGTTGGACAAACTTCAGGGACTAACTCTGTAGGTCATACTCATCAACTTTTATTATGGGACCAGCATCCAAATCGCGAAAAAAAAACAGCTGTTCCATACAAACTTTGAGAGCTAAACAGCTGAAATGCAGCTGTTTTTTTCTCGCGATTTGGATGTTGGTCCCATAATAAAAGTTGATGAGTATGACTTACAGAGTTAGTCCCTGAAGTTTGTCCAACCTTCTGCCTAACACCCTGTATATTACTTCTTAGGGACCTGCCTCTAGGACATAAAATTTGAACAACAAAATGGTGTAAAATCTATATGTGTGGGATCTATATCGTCTGCCATAATTATCTTTGGTCATAATGTGTTTTAGGTCATAATTATCCCAAGTCATAACGTATTTATTTAAGAAACTGATACTTTCAGGATTTTAATTAAATAAACCTAACCTAACCTAGCGTTATCTACACGTAAGATACTTATGTAAGAAATTCAGAAAATTTAACTTATGATAATATGGCGTATGAAACAATTGACAAACTAAATGTCAGACTTGTGATAGATTACACCCTTTGCAGGGACAGAACATTTAATGGTCGAGCCAGCTTAGGTGCTTCTATAAGTTTTATTATTATTTACTTGTACTATCGGCCCAATGGAACCCTGACCCACCATAGAACGGTGTCACAGTGACATTATAAAACAATTTGTATGACACCTCTTACGACTTGAATCATAACGTCACTGTGACACAGTACTATGGTGGGTCAGGGTTTTATTGGGCTGATAGTACATGCTTAGAGTTGCGTACACTTACGCAAACGCAAGCCTTGCATACTAACATACTTGCTTTAGTATAAAGGTGCTTTTCCGCCGGCTAGCCGAGACGAGATTTGACACTTGACTTGACGTCTCAGAAATTGAAATCTCGCCTCCTTAGCCGGAGTTTCTCTCACAAAGCTTGACATTGACGAAACCACTATGGAACGCCATAAAGAAAAAAAAATCGCCGGCCTATTTTCCGCCTAAAATTGCCATCTCGAGCCTTTTTGAGAATAGTTTCCGTTGCAGTAATAAACGCTCTATGTATCTGTAATACGGTACAATGTTACAACAACAAATATTTCAGTTCTCGTTTCGCACATCCTCGCAAATCCAGACCAATTCCACATATAGGATGCGCTAGAAAAGGAATATAAATTTCAATCAACTCCAATCCAAACCTCGCCTCGTCGGTGGAACAGCACATGTATACTTTCTGCCCTCTTTAGAAAAAAGGGCGCATGTCTAATAGACCCGCGTATGTATAAGTGACCTTATTTCTTAATGGTGGGGGTTTAATTTGCTTTGACTATCAAATTGCGCATGCGTCCTTTTTAGGGATCCGTACACAAAGGTTAAACTGTAGACTGTCTGTAACCAGGCTGTATCACATGAACTGTGATAGCTAGACAGTTGACATTTTTACAGGTGATATATTTCTGTTTGTATGATACATGTTTTAAATTTACTTTTAGAAAAGTAAGTTATATTAATCCAAAATTAAATGTAAAGTAACTACTGATTTTCGGACACGGCGCTACATGACCCTTTTTGATTTACAATAAACTCTACTATGTCCCCCTTAAAGGAATCTATCAAAAAAAACAATCACCCTGTATTTGTATATAGTGAAGTCTGTTAAAATTTGAAAACATTGTGTAATTTGGACAACCTGTATTTCTCAAGTGAAGTCGGTTTACATTTTAAAATTCTTTGCAATCTGGAATCTACAAAATGCTAAATATGAGTGTCACGTATGCATAGACAATAGATGAGTATATTTAGTGCATGAATCATATTCAATTCTGAGAGTCATTTAAATATTCTGACTAGCGATTTGAATTGTTTAATGGATCGTTTTCAGTCTGAATCAGCAACCGAAATTTGATGAGTCATGCGTTAGGTAAGGATTAGTAAAATGATTCAATGTGAAAAACATAAAAAACGGTAATTGTTAAGTTTACTGGGAGGTTACCATGACATACTAACGCAGTTCAGTTTTTGTTGGGGAAAAGGGACAGAGTTATAGCAGTTATACAACTCTGTCCCTTTCTCTCAACCTAAACTGAACAGTTTTAATATGTCACAATCATAAATAACCAGAGATAGCTAACTAAGATAACTTGGTTAAATACTAAAATCATCATCATCGTCATGATCTCATTATCATCATCATCACAATCGTCATCGCTATTATGATCATCGTCATCGCTATCACCATCATCACCATCGTCATCGCTATCAACATCATAATCATCTTTATCATCATAATCTTCATCATCATCATCATCATCATCATCATCATCATCATCATCATCATCATCATCATCATCATCATCATCATCATCATCATCCTAATCCTTAGCTTAACTAATGTTATCAATGAGAAAGTGTGTTTGTTTGTTTGTTCCGTTTCCTCGGTTCGACGCGTCAACTGATCAACGTGATATTTATTACAAAGTTTATAGCCAGGTGACGGACATAGCGTGCTTATTTCCCGGAAAATCGATCACTTCGTGAGAATCGTGAGGGAATAGTGATGAAACACTAGAAAGTTAATGTTTGTATTGATGTCTGGATCTTTGCAAGCGCCGATCCAGGGACGGGGGGTCATCACCCCGAACAAACAGCCTTGTTACAAGTTTAAATACTTTTGACGGTTCCGTACCTCAAAAGGAAACACGGAACCCTTATAGGATCACTCGCGTGTCTGTGTCCGTCTGTCACAGCCAATGTGCTCCGAAACTACTGGACCGATTGGGTTGAAATTTAGTACCTACTCATAATGTAAGTCGGTTACCCAAAGACGGACGTGTAACGTACATAAATGAACTTTAAACATAGGTCCACTTGAGAGGGGTTAAATTATAAAATAAAAATAAAAAGTTTTGCAATCTTTATCGTGCGACTTACATGAAAGCGCTTGTTATGAGAATTTCAAATATATTTATTTATAATTTGAAGATAATTTTTTTTGAAGTTGTTTATGAAAATAATAATTACACACACACAAACACAAACAACTGTGTTTTATGATTTAAAAAAATACCTTCTGCTACAGCTTTTGCGGCGCTTCTTCCCCGCAATGTTGGTCTTCTCCGAAGCGCTAGTAGATTCACTCCATATTACCAACATGTAAAAGAGCCCTCATGTTCCCAATTCCTTAATGAAATATGTTGATTTATGTTATTATAATTACACGAAACTGACTGTAAGAATAGCATTAACAAAAGTTATATGTTTATAAGGTGTGGACAAAGTGTTGCCCACCCTTCGACCCGAAGTTGACAGCGCGACGTTGTGTATTGTCAAACGTTACGAGGGACTTGGGAACGTTGGGTCGACTGTCTAGTGAAATCTTCAACGGTTTCAGCTGAGAAATTGATTTAACAACAAATCGGCGGCTTTTGACGCTGAATAGAAAGTTGTAATTGAGATTGTGTGGTTACCTTAACACTAAAAAAACGTAGGTATGTAAAAACAAATAAACATGAACTTTCACTGATTTGCACCATCACCATCATTATTATTATTATTATTATTATTATTATTATTATTATTATTATTATTATTATTATTATTATTATTATGAGCCCATAATGTCCCACTGCTGGGCAAAGGCCTCTCTCCCTCTCTTCCACCATCATATGAGCGTAATGTTTGAAACGGTAAATAACGCCTAATTTTACTGTCTTTTTCATACCAGTATTACCAGTATTATTACATTACATTTTTATTTCCGAATATATTGTCATATATTGTTATGTAATATTGTTGATAATTGAATATGATAGTAATGGACAAAGAAAATAAGGGTTATTCATTTGTTTTGCCACAATCAATTTAGGACCGTATTAAATTTGAATTAAGAGTGAAGTGTCCATTAAGCCTGTCAGCTAAGTGTCCATCATTGGTGCCGTCACCCTACATTCATGCAATTTCAACTCGTATGTAATTTTGCATGCGTAAGTATCCTCAGTCATCATTCTAAGCAGCTGGAGGAATTACTACCATAGAGGCATTCCTTCTTTTCAGGGTTGGCAACGCATTGACAATCTTACCTTACTTACCGCCAAGTCTGGTGACCTGTATGGCCACTTTTCCATTCCATACCATAAATATCAGTTCCTGTTTTAATTAGTTAAATGCCGTGTTTTTCTTTGGTTCTGTGACCAGCCATGTCAGGAAGACCAGCAATATACCTTATCTCAGATCTTGAGACATGGCGAGCGCGGGGGTCCAACTATGTATCTTTCGATCGAGTAGACAACCTAAGACACTCTAGGCCACTGAAACTCTTTTAGCAACATACCTACAGGGCCTCTATTCTAGGGAAAAACCATATTGCCCTTGGCATTTTACCGTATTATTGTCAAAACAATACTGTAACATGTCAAAGGCCTACTTTTACACAGTATAATAGAGGCCCTGAGTTGATTTCACGTCATCTGGCATTAGGTCAGCCACATGTTTTATGTTTCATTTGTTAATTTTATTTTTGTCCTTTTGTTAGATGTCTGAATGAACATTTTTCTTTCTTTCTTTACCGACGACACTTCACTTATGCATTAAATATGCCTTGAAAATTTAAGGCATATTAAATCTCAGTCCCCACATACTTGTAACAATATTAATATTTCTAATTTCAATTAAACACCTTCAAATATTTGTGGCCTAAATAAAACTGCCCCTCTAGGTACTATTACTTTCTAGTCTTCATAAAATATTTTTTACGACAAAATCGATGATAAATACGACATTAAGGTCATCGCACGCATCATCTTCAATTATAGGCCCCTATTGGGCGCCACTTAAGGCCGAAAATTTCTTAGACGTACATTACAGTCAGCATCAAAAGTAGCTAAGCAGAATAACGTGCTCAAAATGATCTGGACACGACGTATTCTCTTGACAATATTGTCGAGTGCAGATCATTTTGACCTCTTCGGTTGCATAGCTACTTCTGCTGCTGACTGTACGTGTGTCCCTTCATCATAGCCCAACGTACCTGCAAATGAGACATCGAGACGCAAATAATCGTCAGTGCATCCCATACAGCTGGGAACAGTTCTATTATAAACCAAAACCGGCCATGCGGGTCCAACACTTATTAAAAAATACATTTAAGTTGATTTCAATAGTAGCCATAACATGTACTTATTGTACTTTTCCGTCTTTTTCCCTTCTTGTTTACACGCCGGAAATGCTAGAAAACATTAAAATAAATAGGCAGTAATAACCAAAATCAACCCAAATCTCAATCGCACAAACTTCCGCGTTCACAACTTTCAAACAAGCAGCCAACTCCGAAAACGCACTAAAATCAGTTGTCAACTTTGAAATTGGAACATGGCGCTAGCCGGTCCAATTTCTTTACTTATCGCCACAATGGCGAGGCACGCACGTCATCGGCGTGTCCGGTCGCTCCCCACGATAAATAAAATTTAACAGAATGAGGGAAAAAAATCAATACCAACACTACTCACTGAGTATCCACTATCGCCCCTCTAATTTACTGCCAACGATAAAAACAATCGCGGCTATGTGTGCGTCGCACACACGCTAATAATCGCTACAATATTCATGCGACATTTTATGAACGCACCCTTATGTAATAGACCATCAATAATTCTAGAACGCGATTGATTCAAACGTAACGGTACTCACGGGTAAAGCAGATGTCAAATGTTCTGGAAGTTCAGCATGTTACAGCCTCAGGCCAGCGACCCCGCAGCAGAGCACACACGACGCCATCTTCAAAATTTAAACGTCAATTTTCAAATTCCGAATCCGCCAACTGTCAAACTCCGCCCGAACTTGCAAACTTGTTTTTCAAATTTTTAAATATTGTGTTCCGATTAAAAGTTTGAGTTTGTTGTAATTATCGCCTATCTATAAACACTTGGTTGTATAAAACGGTATAAAAATATTAAAATTATGAACCATGGAAAAACTTGTAAATGAAAACGAAATATAAATATATATTAATAATAATAAAAACGTTCTTGCCGCTCAGAGTTCGAGCGCCTACTGACTTAAAATTTTTGGGTATAAAAACATGCTACAATAGCCTCCCTGAGGAGGGAACCGCCTTGATACTTGCGCGGGAACTCCAACAAGCCCTTTCCGGGGTGCCTGCTAACTAACTTCACCCCTAAAATGCAGGGTCTAAGGTCGATTCCACATTAGCAAATATTGAACTTTTCACTTCAATTCATGACCCTCAATAACAATTCTACTTCTTCATTACAGGAACTTCTTTCAAAAATATCTCTTTGTCAAAATAGTCTTGCGAAAATATTTTGGTTTTTGCAGTACGGATTTACGCAATAATTTCGATCCTAAATCTTGTTTCAAATACAAATATATTAAGAAATATTTGAGTTGAATATTATTTCCGTGTAACTTGTGTTGAGTATGAAAATCATTTAAATAATAATGGTATATCTGGAAGTAATTACCCCACTGCTAGACAGAGTCATACAATTATTCTAACAGGTTATTGCTAATCGTTCGTTTATAAATAGTAACAACTTCAAGGTGCTTTGTATTGTATGGATACTTAGTTGTAATTATAAGTAATAGACTTATGTGGAATAGAGTATCAAAACGTTACTTTTAGTCAGGTATTTTTTAATTATATTAAATACATGAACTGTGACTAACTAATATAAATTATTTTATAATTGCAAAAAAACATTATTTATAAAATATACTCTCACAGTGATGTAATTCCCATAGCAACTGCACATACATTTGCAAAACATTAAATTTTTCTACAATACTTTCTTGGTATGGAACCAAATAACAACCACCAGCAATGATTCTCCCTCTTGCATCCCCATCTCTTTCTCTCTTTTGTTTTTAAGTGACACACACTTTTTCTTGCAAAAGCATATTTTTTTGTATTCGCTACAAGAAGTCGAGTTAGTTAATTCGTTCGTTTGTTTTTATTGTTTTTTCCACTTGTACCTAGATAATTTGTAAATGTAAATAAATATACAAGAAGTGTGTTTTACGAATAAGTTTCTATTTCTTCTTTCATGACAAGAAATTATTATTGCTGCAACAATGTACTGTACAATTCTAGCACTAGGTGGAAGTGAACCTTAAACAAAATTTATATCTATTCGAAACATAATAAAAAAACCAGGAAATGTTTCCCTCCAAGCATCAAGAAAGAATGGTCGCGCTATATCTACGCATGTGTGCGTGGCAGTGGGGGGGCTGGGTGAAATTTTTCGTTTTTCGCCCACTTTTCCGTCCCGCTCTAGTTTTTCGTCTCCCTCATTTTTTCTTCGCCCGCTTTCTTCCTAGTGCCCCACCACATGTGTGCCGGTGTAGTATACGGAGAGAGAACAGAGGGTGCGTTTCCGGTTTGAAGCAGTTTTGCTTCTTGGCTATGAGATTTATGAGCTTTGATTTTTTAAATTAATTTAAGAATCCATTGTCTATTGTGTCTATGCAAGCTGATGTATTAAATTAAGGCAACTAATCAAGATAGCCTATACATAAAGTAGGTAGAGGCTAGGAAGGAAAATAATATTTTTTCCGTTTAATAATATTTTTTCTGTCGCTGATAACACGTATGTTGCTATCTAAAGTGTGATTTATATCCTCCTGAGACCTGCATTTTAATTTCGTTACTTAATTTATTATAACTGTTTAAGAAAAAACACGGTATGTATTTTTTTATTTTACTCATATCGATAGACAAAATTATATTACTCGTGCTCGTGACTTTAAATACAATTAGCATCATCATTTAAAAAAACCCTAAAAAGGATAATTTCGCCTTTGTACTTGTTTTTTGTTTTGTTATATTGCCTGTGTTTTGTATTTCTTTTTTTTCTATACTAGTACAATAAATAGTACACATAGGTCATACATACACACATCTAATATCTTTAAGACCATTCACTCTAAGACTGCGGTCCTTGTGTGTCAACTTTATAATATTTTACTTACAATTATGAAGTGAAAAAATTACAATAGTCATAATTGCACACACTTACACATATGCAAATGAGAATCTGAATGAAAAAGGCAACTACTACTAAGTTATTCCATAGCAACAAATATTCCTCGCTTCATCTGCGAGCCGCGCGTATACTGCGCGCTGCGTGCGGCGCCGCCCGCCCTCGCTCCTCCGCGGCGCCTCAGGCAGCTACAGCGTGTTCTCAAATCTACTAATATTCATATTCCTTAATAGTTAACTTTAATCAGAACGGGACTTAAGTGTAGGGTTATAAGGCCTTAGGGCCGTATCGATGAAGTGAAATTTCGGTTTTAAAACACGACAAAATAAATGTCAAGTCATAAAAAAAACTGACAGTTCTGAAGCAACAAGCCTATCATCTAAGAACAGTTCCTAGATGAGAGACGTGAGATTAAATAAAAAGTTAAGACTATTGTATATTTATTCAATCATTTGACCGATATGATTTGAGTGATTATTTATTTCACAAAATAATTTATCTATTTAAGCTGTCGACAAACCTTCAACAATATTCCAAATTCACATGTCTAAAGGAAAATATTTCATAATATTTAATAGCCGGATATTTTTTTAATTAAGGCAAGTGACTAATTAACTATTCTTCTAATTCACAACATAGGTACTTTTAAATTTACCCATTTAACCTGTTCCTTATCTAGAAGTATCACTATATCTAGAAGTATCACTATATCTACTAACTTTGTCATGTCTCTTACTATGAGTAGACTTTTAATTCCGGAGCGATATAATTTTTGACAGAAGACGTCAAAATAGATTGTGACTGCTCTTGTTAAAAGCACTATACTTGACATGTGCCTAACGTCATATAACGTTCAACCGAATATACTTATTTGGGTATGGTAGAAAAATAAAACATATCAAGACATCCAAGGCCGTTGCTCCCTCCACACCCTCTATCTCCGGCAGAACTAGGAAACGAGGGGGTAAGTACACACGCCACCCCGGGGGGAGTACATGGCAAATACGCGAAAGCAATAGGACTTTTAAAAATTCTCCAGAAATATGATTTATGTGTTGACGGCAAGAACGCCTCCTTTCTCTCGCTCAAGGACGGCCCCTGATTCGATTTTTAAAGCCCGGGCCTCTCTTTTTTAACACACGCTTGTTTGTTGAAATTTGAATTTGGAATAAAATTTCGGAATTCTTTTGTTTTTTAAATTCGTTATTACGCGCCAGCCAGGCTACGTCTTATGTCGTCTTTAGCACACGCTGTATGCTTAAATTTGAATTTAGAATTTTATTAACGAAGTTTTTTGTTTTTAAACAAAGTATCTGAATTTAGGTCTTTTAAAGTAAAGTCGACTACAGAGAGATGTATCCACTCCTGGACCTTATTACAATGTAATAAGATGAAAAAGTCGACACATCTCTTTGTAGTCGACAGTACCTAGAGTCCTAGACTATATCGAGGTGAAAAAAGAGTTAAACTCTTTTGTTTTTATAGTTAACCTATTTTGCTTCGGCGCATAGAACTACTAAGTTACGAGTATCTATAAAAAGTAAATGATGATGGCTATGCCTGGTTCCAATAACAATTCCAAATGTGGGCTATACTATAGAGTAACTGAATGCAACTAACTTAGGTCCTGTTTTTTTGATCAGCAGTTAAACCAACTAATGGTTAAAAATCGTAACTAATGGTTAAATCTCAAATTAATGTGCAATTAGTTCAGTTAACTACTGGAGAGTTAGTTATTATACAGCTATGTATGTAATTTAGTTTATGCTGAACGAAAAGGATAGAGCTATATAACCGCTATGCCTTAGCTCTGTCCTTTACGCTCTCGCTTTCCACAATCTTCTACGCCTATGAGGTTCTGCGACGAACTCAATATCAACTACCAAACCATGGCGGCACACACGAACATGGAGTTTTAATTTAGAGCCATTTTTCGACCCATATTGTGAACATCAATATAAATAACCGGTCAAGGGCGAGTCGGACTGGCGCCCCATGGGTCCCGCACCGTCCGATGCACACTTGGCCTGCATTTTTTATTCTTTAGTATACGCACTACAATAACACGGATCTCACCTTTGACGCTTGTATGTATTTTTTTTTACGATGGAACATAAATAAAATACCTTTCTTGTATGGGTTCGCCCCTTACTGTGTCAGTAATTGTTTTTTTAAGAGGATTGTGAAGCTAAAAATATTCATACAAAATACTTTTTTTTTGTAAAGAATTGCAGATTTAAAAAATATAATACGTGTGTACATTAAAAACAAAAACAATTTTTTACCCATCGGAAACCAAGCCACAAGAGAAGAAGGGGCAGACCAAGAAGGAGATGGCATGAGGAACTAAACCAGTTCTGTAAAAACTGGGCACAAGAGTAACCAGATAGGGAGTCGAGGACAGACCTGAGGGAGGTTTTTGCCCAGCAGTGGTAAAGAAATGGCCAGATAAGTAAGTAGTACGTACATACATCGTTGTTTACGATAGATGGCGTCACTATACCCTCCGAGTATGAAAAGCAAGCGATTACCAATTTCGTGGACCTTAGGTAGGGTCTTGGTGGCATAATTGGTAATGCGCCTGCATCGGTCCGGAGAGCCAGAGGAGATGTAGGTTCGAATCCTGCCTAAGACCGTAGAATTTTTTTCGCTTTAATATAGTTTATAATTTCGTAAACAGACGTTTCTGTTAAATTTAAAAATCTTATGTATAGATGACATTATCAAATAATATTAAATCAAGTAAACACAAATAAAATATACAGGGTGTCTGGGAGATAGTAGTCAAACTTACAGGGCTGTGTAGCTTAGCTCAGGAGTGTCCAAAATATGATAAATCATGTTTTGTAAAAGTTGCACGGAAAACAATACATATCAATTTTTCAAATTTTTTGAAAAACCGGTTCTCCATTTTTTATGCCACGACCACATTTATTAGAATTTTTAAATTTTCGTTACTGCGAAAGAAAACTGATTAAATTGGCTTTAAGAGTCTTGTAACGAAATTTATGAATAATTCCCATTATCAGGCAAATTTTTAAGAAAGCAGCACTACAGGTTTTCATACATTTTTTTACACCGTACGATGTCAAACTTGCCGGAAGAGAAACTCGGATTCCTAAACTTGGAATTTGACTTGAAATATTTAAAAAAAACTGCTAATTTTTTTTTGTTTTTTAGAAGGGTCTTAAAGCAAACGAAACTGGACATTTTTAATAATTAACTGTGGTCGTGACATCTAAAATGGGGAACAAGGGTAAGGCATTTTCAAAATTTTGAAAAGTTGTGATATCTCGTTTTCCGTGCGACTTTTACTAAACGATACGAATGATAAATCATATCAAATTTCCGACACTACTGAGCTGAGCTATACAGCCATGTAAGGTTGGTCACTATCTCCCGGACACCCTGTATACCTACTCCATAGGAATGCACTAAAAAAGGCCTCTACAAAAATCAACCCCCAACAGAAAGGAATATATGTAGTCAGAACCTAACTATATATATACGAAGTCGCGGGCGATCTCCAGTAAGATATAATTGCCATTAAAAATCTATTGTTATAGCATTAATCTTATTTAACCTCTCCATTCAAAACAGACGACATAAAGCCGTAGCAATGCTCCACAAATCGACTTATGCTAATATGCCCACTTTTGTGTATCTAGCTGTACAGCGGACTCACTAATGTCCTCCTTTAAAGCGCCTATTTCAGTTATTTACTTGACTGTACAAATATAGGCATTATTCCACTCGGTCGAAACTTGGTCGATTTTGACATGTTGTATTGTCAACTTTATTATAGCTCTTATTTACTTGACAGTAATGGGGGCGGAGTTAAAAACAATAACATAACATTTCTAAGGCAATATGGTTTTACCGAGTAGAATAAAGATCCTGAAAAGGCGTTTCTTTTAAATTATTTAGTATAACTTCTGCCCGCGACTTCGTCCGCGTAGATTTCGGTTATGTTAACATTGTTCCCTTGGGAACCTTTATATTTCCCGGGATAAAGTGTAGCCTATGTGTTAATCTAAGGTATAAGCTATCTCCATTACAAATTTCATCCAAATCCGTCCAGCCGTTGCAGCGTGAAGGAGTAACAAACTAACAGTAACACACATACACACACACACACAAACTTACGCATTTATAATATTAGTAGGATTAAATATATTATTCTTTAGAAGCCTGTGTGAGGTTTATAAGTAACACGAATTAACTCGTCTCATTCGAAAAATAAATATATACTTAAAACATTATTGTCAACAATATTACATTCAAACCAGTCGATTATTATTTTAAGCTTCTAGTGATTTTTTAAAGGTTTTACGTGGATTAAATATCGCATAGGTAACGCTTGTGTCATTTTACAAATCAGAATACAATTTTGACAAATTTATTCAACATACATCTTTTCAAATTTGGATTCGGTGTACATAACTCCAACACAAAAATACGAAAGAACAAAGAGCTACTCCCAAATAAAATAGGTACTACATCTACCTATAAATATTATTTCTATCATAGTGAAGATAACATACAAAGATCAACCTCTACATATAAAGCACGCAATAAAAAATAAGAAATCTCATTTCTGAAAGCGGGTCACCCGCGAGGGAAATTTAATATTACTTAGGGATGCTTTAAAACAAAACTTCACAAATTACTGCACTCGGTAACGTATGGAGAAAACATTTCAATCTTCAAGCTATTTGAAACTCTATGTTAAATTTACTCAAATTAGTTGATATATTGATAAGTCACAAAAATACGGCAGCGTCCCTAAGTTTTAAAAAACATGTATAAGGGCGGTTTTCAAAAAAAGTGTACATAGTTAAGGACTCAAATTAAGAAACCGTAATTTTAGTCAGGTGAGTCACGAAGATTAATTATTCATTTATATACCGCCCTCATAAGCCAATAGGCGGTATCTCAAATACAATAAACGAAGCAGATTCAATCCTCACCCGTTAGTAATATGGTCGCACTTTCTACAGGAGTTTTGTCTTAGATAGGTACCACCATTTATTTTATAACGTTATACTGCCGCACTCAGAGACGTCAATTAAATTTAATGCTTGTTTAGTGACGTGTTGTCTTATTTTATTGCTATAGCAAAGAAAGTGACAGCAGCAACTTTAATCTAGCATTAAAAATAATTGACGTCTCTGAGTGCGGCAGTTAGTTAATTTTCGTGACTCAACTGACTAAAGTTACCATTTATTCATTTTGGTCCTTAACTATGTACACTTTTTTTGAAAACCGCCCTTAAACAACCTTAATTGCCTAAAATCCTTCATCTCAATCCTCCGGATTCGCAGCGCATTTGCAGTCTTAAGATTGCAGTCTAAAGGTCATAGTTTTGTAAATGCAAATGTCTATGGGTCAGATCCGACTTACCATCAGGTGGCCTGCTTGCTTATTTGCCTTCTTTATAGCTTAAAAAAAAACATACAGTCGAATTCTGCCGTCCTAAGCCAATAAGCAGTATCTTAAATTCAATCACCAAAGCAGATTCAATTCTATATCGATAATTAATTAACGAGTATTAATTGAAGATTTTGTAATAAATAAAATAAAATAAAATAAAATATATAAAAAGCAAACCTGACTGACTTGTATCTCATCGCACAGCCGCAGCAGGATTTTCCGAAAATTGATCCCCAACGGAAAGAAATGGGGGGAGTAGCGGGAAACTAATTCTACGCGTACGAAGTCGCGGGCGTCCTGTAGTTGTTAATAATAGTCTCGATATTGCTACAGGATGTTTATCTTAGTTGCGGGATCACTTTGTTTGCCCGAATTTCATTTGCCATAATTGTATCACTTGCCATAATATTCATTTGCCATAAAGGCATTTTTTCTGAAACTGTTAGCCTTTCAGGTATTTTTTACATGCCATCGTATAGAGCCTAATAGGTTAGGTTAGGTTACTTTTATAACAATTCTGAATAGTTTATGGTTTCAGAGAAAAAGCCTTTGTGGCAAATGAATATTATGACAAGTGATACAATTATGGCAAATGAATTTCGGGCAAACGATAGAGAACCGTTACTGCGTGTTGGCTTAGGGCGGCAGAATTAAGAAACTCTTGCTTTTTTGAAGACGGTTGGTTAAGTAGTGGGATGAGACTTCACGGATTTAAAACAATTGCAAGTTAAAATGAGAAGTTAAAATGAGAAGTTAGGTGCCGTGGAGGTTGTTGGTAAACCCGCCATTGTTGTGTGAATTCGAGTGTTAGACGAATATTAGATATTTGACAAATGTGTGGTGCCGGGTTTAGAATGTTGCCACTCCATGTCTTCCCGTGGATGTCGTAAGAGACGACTAAGGGACAAAAGGCAGTGTAGTGCTGTTAGGCGATGGGTTTGCAACATGTCACTAATACACTGGATAACATCTTAGCCTGGTTGTGCAAAATGTGGTCACAGAATTATCAACAAGTTTTTGGAGTTGTTGGTGAGTCTGTGGCTCTGCCTACCCCACTCTGGGAATGAAGGCGTGAGTTTATGTTGTTGTTGACAAATATATATTTTTAATGGTTTTTCGAACCATATATGATTTTGATCATAATGTTAAGAATAAGAGAAGCGGCCTTAGGTAATAAAAGTAAAATTACTCTTTAATAAGAAAGCGATTATCGAAAATACAGCTCCGAGATTGAACCTGTGCCCCAGTTTGCTCCCAACCCTACGCTTCCCCCAGCCGGTTACTGGAAAATATTCCACTGCCCTATATTCGCACCCTTTTTTATAAAAACCCTATCAGTCTGGGAAAAAGAGGGTGCAGGTTCCAACATCGATTTTAGAATCATTGTTTTTTGAACTGTAAAGTTTTTAATTTAATTGTTATCTTTAAAGTATTGGTTTTGGTTTTAAATTTTGTAATTTTAAGTGCGGTTCTTATATATTTTTTAATTATTTCCCTAGTAAAAACGAATTTAAAAAAAACAAGTATGCTAAAGTAATCAAATACTCAAACATTTTGTAATTTTTTTATTGTAAAGTGACTATTTAAACTGATAAAATGTCGAACTTACTACTCAGAACCGTCCTTTATTTTCCTCCAGTCAACAAATACTATTTCAAACCCTATAAAAACCAGAGTATTATGTAGATTTAAAACCTTCACAAAATATCGCCAACTAAAGAACTGAAAAATAATGGCCGAATCACCTTTTACACGATATTGTCGTAGACGCTCTACGCCGTAGCGGCTCTACAGAAGACTAATATAATATGCCCACGTTCATTTAAAAAAATAAACAGTAAATAAATTAAAAAACATCGGTATCATTATTAATTTTAATATTAAAAATCATACACCCAAATATTTCTTCATTCTCGAAAAATCTGGTAACGCAGTGGAAATTAACGTGTTTGAACATTGTCCCCTCCGTTACCAACTTTATTTGTTTACTATTTTCAATATTGACCTAATTGACTGTTTTGATAGACGTAGGCGACATCGTAAACAAAATGTCAAATTATTTCCTCTAATTGAACCTTGTCCCCTATAAACCGTGCCCGGGACGTACCCGAAGGATTTTAACCATTGATTCTAGACCCTATTTGGAGTATATAATGTGGTATAACATGTAGTTCAATAACGCATAATTTCCGAGATTTTTATTATTTAGAAAACAATTCCATAGTTAATTTAATTTGAACTCTGACACCTTAACCTAAAGTTATTTACTAAGAAAGATTCATGTTGTAAGTAGCAATATCATCTACGTAATCAAATTAAATTAACTATGGAATTGTTTTTTAAATAATAAAAATCTCGGAAATTATGCGTTATTGGACTACATGTTATACCACATTATATACTCCAGATAGGCTCTAGAATCGATGGTTAAAATCCTTCGGTTACGTCCCGGGCACGGTGTATTCATTTCGTATAATAATGTCGAAAAATACTTGAAAAGTTGATTCACCTATTTAAAAGCCTGTTTTCGTCATGTGACATCAATTTTGAGTGCATTTCCAGATAACAAGTAATTTTTTATCCGACTGCCGAGGAAAGGAATAATGTTTTCGATCTGTATGTATGTATCTTTTTTCCCACGTAGAAGCTAAACTGGTGGCCTCGATATCGTATGACTCGCCTTAAAGTCGCGATTAGGCTGACGGCCAATGATGGACACTTTTAGCTGACATGCACCAGTAATGGACACTTCACTCGTAATTCAAACTTCATACGATCCTAAATTGATTGTTGCAAAACAAATGAATAACCCTTGTCTTCGGTAAAATAAGAATCAAGTGTCCATCATTGGTACTTTTCCATTACTGGTTCCGTCACCTTACGATTGATATTAAATAAATAAAAGCAGATTTACAACTATGTAACTATATTTTCCGCTAAGCTTTAAGTTATTATTGTTATTTCGTTAAAAAAATAACAAACAATATCTTGTCGAGTCAATGTACTCCAACACGTGACCCATTCTGCTTTCATGTCTATAAATAGAACAATCCAACCCAATCTAAACCCTAACTCGATGTCCTAAGGCACAGAATACTAGGTTGTATTGACCGTATGTAAATTTAGACAGGGCTACGGTCAGTAGGAAGGACTCTATGGAGAAGTGATAAGGTTGGAATTCATTTGTTAAAGCGAAGGTGAAGATATACGAGGTGTGCAAGTCATTATCAGTTTTTAAGGATCCGTACCCAAAGGGTGCTAATCCTAATTATTAAAGCTCCGCTATCTGTCCATCCGTCTCTCACAGGGCTGTAGCTTTTACTACTTACTTTAAAACGTACGTATTTTTAAACCGTAATAGCTAGCTTGATTGTTCACAGACTATGGTCACTATTGACAACAAAAAATAAAAATAAAATGAAGTATTAAAATGAAAGGGGTAAAATACCAGAGATGTCTTTTTTTTCAGCGTTTTATGCTTGATGTTAATATTGTACGGTAGTACGGAACCTTTCGTGGGCGAATGCGACTCGAACTTGGCCGTTTTTTATTCATATACAAAAAATACTATCTCTATTCTAGGCGGTAAAAACAATATCGTCTTTGACCTGATGTGGTTTTGTTTTTAACTCGGCCGCCATTACTGTCAATTAAATAAGAGCTATCAAAACTTTAACAATACGATAACAGGTCAAAGACGATATGGTTTTTACGGCTTTAGAATCTCGGCCCTGCGGGCCTAGTATGGTTGCGTTTATCGCGCGACAATATGTGGATAAAGCATCTGTCACTTTCTGACACGTATATAACTTATATAAGTGCGAGAGTGACGTATGCTTTATCCACCGCGATAAACGCGACCATAATACGGGCCCTGTTAACGCATAAAGTCATGCCACATACAGGGTGTCACAAGATACCATAACGTTTAGGACATACATGGTGTAACGAAAACTGAACTAGTCTGACAACTCAAAAATCACAAATGTTACTACAATATGGGTAGTTTTCGTTCGTATAGATATTTAAAAACGTTTACGACGCCCTATGCTAAGTTGTTAGTGGCGCTGCCTGCAAAACCAGCGGTCCAGGGATTGATTCTCAAAGCTGCGGCATGGACAAAGAATTGTGTGATGAACGAGTACCTACGACTATTTATTCCAGAGTCTTGAATATTTATTTAAGTATTTAATTATCTATATAAGTACCTAGGATTATCGTCGTGAAGTACCAATAGCAAGCCTTGAGCTGAGTTTTTTGTGTAGGTATTTTTTTTTAATCACTTTTTTTTTTTTTTTTTCGTACCATAAGACGCAAAAATTGAACCCTTATAGGATCATTGTTGTCCGTCCGTCCGTCTGTCTGTCAAGACCCTTTATCTCGGGAACGCGTGGAGGTATCAAGTTGAAATTAAAACCATATACCTCCTCAGGTCTACAGTCCCTTAAAGCTGTGAAAAAAATCAAACTTCTAAGTACGTAAAAGAAGATACGGCCGTTTATGCCGCAATAAACGTATATTTCGACACTGTCAACGGAATCAAGATTTATATTATAAGTTATTTTCCGTTGACCTAGATCTATGAAATTTGGCAAGTAATAGATACCGTCTTATACTTACTACAACTATAGGGCAAAATCTGAAACTATACATTTTTAATTAAATCTTAAAAAACAAGTCTTTATTCAAGGAACGGTGGTCCAAATTTTGAATTGAGTTCGCTGTGTCATGTGCGGAACCCTCGGTGGGTGAGTCCGACTCGCACTTATCCAGTTTTTTATATGTGCCCAACTAAAGTAACAAATAGACTCGAAAAAATCATTTTTCTTGACTCCACCAAATTATAAATCCGATGTTCCGCGTAAAATGAAGGGCAAAAGTTGAAGGAAAGATCAAATCAAATCAAAATCACATCGCCTCAAATGTTTTCTTATTTGACGATACACTCGTAGCTACGTAGGTATAGGGAGGGACGTTCACCCTCCGTGCGTAGTGAAAAATAAGTTCCACGGCGAAAGCTAAGGAGCTTTTCTGTAAAAATAAGGTAAAAGCTTGATTTATACTTAAGTAAGGATGTTGATGTACTTGTCAATTGAGCTAGGTTCTTTTAAGAAGTGTGAAAATAATGTAGTTTTAAATGAAAATGATTCATGGCTATCCTCTCGAAAATTGTTTTACTATTTTAGCCGACTGCCGAAGCCGAATGTGTTTATCAGGTTATATATCGAAACTTCGGAAGAACAAGGGCACAATGTACCATATGACAAAAAGGGCAATTGTGCCCTTATCCTACCGAAGGTGCGATATGTATGTTTGTTCCTTTATGGCTCTCTAGAAACTAAACGCGTGAATCGATTTTGATGATTCTTATCGCAATCGATTTGTCTTAATCTTGTAAGTGTCACTAAAGATATGACAGTAATTAAAATTCAATATGGCGGCAACTAGACGCCATATTGTAATAAAGAAAAAAAATCGACGTACTATGACAAATGGGGTATCATTGAATAGGTATTTAAAAATCATCTTTAAGTTACTTTTATCATTTTTTTATTTTGAGCTATTGTTTAGGATTTATAACGACGTAAAGTTGGTTAGCAACAACAGTCGGGTTTTTTATGGCTTGTTTTTTATTGTTATTTATATAAAAGAGAGAGAGGCAAACGAGCATGTCGGTTATCTGGGTAATGATTCTTTCAAAAGCAAAGGTGAGCGAACGCAGGAGTGAATGTCCAAGCGGCGAGTTTAGGTAGTCCCGTCAAAGAGAATAAAACGCATTTCAGCGCGTGTATTCAATTTGGCAGCATGGCTTCTCGAACTTATAAGGCTGCCTAATTGAGAATGCACGCGCTAAAATGTGTTTTGCTCGCTCTGACGGGACTACTTAAACTCGCCGCTTGGACATTCACTTCTGCATTCGCTCACCTTTGCTTTTGAGATAATAACTACCCTGATGGGAAGTAATCATCCCCGCCCATAAACACCAGCAACTCAAGAAGAGTATACTTCTTTCAAAGTACAAATATTACAAATATAAGCATTAAAAATAAATTATTTGATGTAAAAGGTGTGTCTGTGTTATTTCACAATTCAGTTTTACATTTGTCAATTTCCATAGGCAACTCCTAATACAAGAGTTTATTAACGTTGCTGACTGTACTCCCGCCACCCCTTTCTGACGTCACAGCGCCAAAATTGTGCTGATGTATTTTTTCGTACATTTTACAACTTATATCAAATAAAGATCTATATGTAGGTATGTACAGTCGCGAACTTTAATTTGGTACCCACCATAGGTCCAAAGTCAATCTGACATTCTACAACAATAAGGTTGAGTTTCCTAAAAGTTACAAATGACTTGACATCTCTAATGACATTGACGACTTCAAGCATATTTTTCTTGAAATGGGTCACAAATTAACGTTTGTGTACATGTCTTTTCTAGTATAAAAGTTTGGTTTATAAGTTTTTTTGTTACTTCTTTTTAACTACGCTACGGATTTTGATGCGGTTTTCACTATAATTTAGATAATTTATTTTGGGAGCTTCTAAAGTGTGTGTATGTTTATGTATGTGTGAAGTTCAAGTCAACTCAGAACAACAGCATCCCCAATGAAGTTATACAGGGTGTTCGGCAGAAGATTGGACAAACTTCAGGGACTAACTCTGTAGGTCATACTCATCAACTTTTATTATGGGACCAAAATCCAATTCGCGAAAAAAAAAGCAGCTGTTCCATACAAACTTTGAGAGCTAAACAGCCGAAATGTATAGAACAGCTGTTTTTTTTTTCGAGATTTGGATGTTGGTCCCATAATAAAAGTTGATGAGTATGCCCTACAGAGTTAGTCCCTGAAGTTTGTCGAACCTTCTGCCTAACACCCTGTATTTATTACTGTATTAACTAATGTCTTGAGAATTTAATTATCTATGTGTCTCACTCAGCTCAGTCTCAGACAGAGATGCCACTTACCATCAGATCAGAAGTTGCTTTCCGGTGTGGGCATACTAGCATAGAGGCATTCCTTCTCAGTCGTTAGGGTTGGAATCGCATTAGAAGTCTTAGGATTGCAGTCTTGAGATTGGAGTATTGACAATTTATATCTCTATGAGTCTTAGATCCCACTTACCATGAGCCTGAATGCTCGTGCCTTGTCCATGACATTAAAAAAAAACTTAATGTCCTTGTGGAATGTAAACATATTGGTTATTGAGTTAAGTATTGAGCATATAAGAATGCGAAGAAGCAAGAAGCATCGCCTTTATAATAAAAATTCAACTCCGTGCAAATGTCAGTTATGAGAATTCCTTTCCTATCGATATGGGTATTGAATTTTCAATTGAAAATTCTTGGCATTGCACCTACACTACATACAATGAACTCCTATTCTAGTGTGACTATGGATGATCAATTTAATTTAACTTAATAACTAGCTGTCCGCGCGCGGCGACGCCCGGGTGTTTTTTTTTCATGCAATCCTTATGAAATATATTCTTTACGACCTATTTTCAGACCTACTGAATATACTCACAAAATTTCATAAGAATAGTTTCGGAGGAGTTTTGTTACAAACACTGTGACACGAGAGTTTTATATGTATATTAGAAGATTTAAATATTTATATAATTTATTTGTTGTAAAGAAGTAATAAGTAACAAAATATTTCAACATTTTGTCATTGACCCCCAAAGGACAAGGTTTTATGGTGGCACAACATTTAAATGACCGTAAATAATAACCGTTCATGTCAGTTTCGTTACGTACCGCAAACGTTACCATAGGGGGCCTAATCAAGACTCATAACGTTATGTTAGCGATTTTCGAAAATCAACAAAATGTAATAGGATTGACGTAAGGTGATAGAGATGGCGTCGACCGCTTATGTCAACTCCATACATTTTCCATAGAAAATAGAAACTATAGCGGTGTCTGCATCTTAGCTAGGACCTCAAGGCCTTTATTCGTATTGGTCTAGGCCAACTTGTTTCAAAGACGTTATGATAACTCCTTATTATCAAGGAAATTAGAGCGGTCATAACGTTAACAATATGATTACAATATCGAATCAAGATGGGTTTATACAGTATGGAATAGAGGCCCAGCAGCGTAACGATCCAAAAACGTGACGAAATCAACGCGGAAAACGTCACTTTCGCTCGAAACGTCTTGAAAATTAAAAAAGCACTCCCGGCTGACGGATCTCTCCGCGACGCCACATATATTTCTCTTACTCTAAAACTATCTACTATCTCTCTCCCCCCACCTTCACCCCCCCTTTGCAAGTGTGCGCACAAATATTCTCACCCACACACATCCACTCTCCGCTTTCACGGTTCTAATTTTTGGGGAATTTGGGGCATATTCGTAAATATGAAATGGAAAAAATATTTCGCGAGTTTCGTTACTTTGAACTTTATTTGGGTTGGGATAAGGTCTTATTTTGATTAGGTAGGGGTTGGAAAAAAAATTACTTCATATGTCGTCCTTAAGACGGAGCGCGGCGCTTCGTATGTGTGTTCCGAACAGGGGAGCCGTGGAGACGCACTCATTTTATTTTTTTGTTGCTTAATTTAATATCAAATGTGGCTTTTCATTTCCAATGCTTTTTTTCCTTTTCTTTCTTCCAGAGAATTGAATGCCTGTTTTGTATTCAAATAAGAATAAGAACTGTTTTCAAGAGTCAAATCAGGATTTAACGAGTTGAGCCCTTTCATATCAAAATCAAAAAATCAAAATCAAAATCAAAATCAAAATCAAAATATTTTATTGTTTGACTGTAGGTACATATATGAGAGATGACAAAAATATTGTGTGTTGTTAATTCCGCTACAGTCTACCATAAAATGGTGTACAATATTTGCCTTAAGTAGGTAGGTAATTAAAAATAAACAACAAATTATAAAAATATTAAAGAATAAAAAACTACTAGATTACTTTTGCAAATAATGTTTAAGTATTACATTTTTCCACCATTTTCTAAAAAGTCTTGTACAGTGTAGAAAAGTTTACTTAATAACCAGTTATGAATAACAGATTTAAATTTATCATAATTATACAATTTGAACGTGTCTGGGATTCTATTATAAATTTGTACAGCCATCCAAAACATACTTTTTGCAAATGTTGCTGTGCGGTGAGAAGTGACTAATAATTTATGTTTATTTCTAAGATTAAAATTATATTTGGCTGTTTCAAACAAATGTGGGTGTTTTTTTACAAATATGGAAATTTCTTTAATATATAGACAAGGAAGAGGGAGTATTCTATAGTCTTTAAACAGCTTCTGACAAGAATCTTTTTGAGAAATTCCACCAAGTGCCCTTAAACAACGCTTCTGCATTCTAAATGCTTTAATAAAGTCGGTAGAATTTCCCCAAAATATAATGCCATAACTTAATCTAGATTGCACAAACCCGTAATAAGTCATCAATCCTGCTTCCAATGAAGAATTATTTATTATACGTCTCAAAGGAAAAACGTATCGTGATAACTTACTACAGAGATCTGCTATATGCGGTTTCCAATTACAGTTACTGTCAAGAACAAGTCCAAGAAACTTTACCTGCTTGACTTCTTCTACATTTGTGAATTTATAACATATATTTAAGTGCAATGGGGTCCTTTTTAAAGTATGAAATTGCATGACGTTCGTCTTTGACAAATTAATGTTTAAATCATTGTTATCAAGCCAATCTACAATATTATCAAGTGTATTGTTAATGTTACTTTCAAATTGATCTGGTGATTTACACTTAACTATTGCGGTGCTGTCATCGGCATATAAAACCATTTTCTCTTCATTATATTCAGGGAGATCATTTATGTAAAAAAGAAATAAAAGTGGTCCTAAAATACTACCTTGTGGTACGCCTCTATCATTGGTTCTAAATTCTGATCTATATAATTTTAATTCTTTACTATTGACACAAAAATTGCTTAATTCTGTACATTGTTTTCTGTCTATCAAATACGATTTGAGCCAATCTATAGATACACCCCTTACACCATATAATTCAAGTTTGTGAAGTAAAATGTTATGGTTTACACAGTCGAATGCCTTTGACATGTCAGTAAATAGTGTAGATACATGAACTTTTTTATCAATACAATCATATATGGTTTGAAGTAATTGAAAAATTGCATAGTTTGTAGACCTATTTTTACGAAACCCATTTTGTTCATTTACTATGATAGAATGCTTGTCAGAGAATTTAATTAATCTTGTAAACATTACGCGTTCAAAAATTTTTGAGAATATTGGGATCAGAGTCACTGGTCTGTAATTATTTAGGTTATCTCTTTCAGATTTTTTGTAAACTGGTTTTATTATTGATAATTTAAGATTGTGTGGAAAGATGCCATTTTCTAATGATAAATTAATGATATGAGTCAGTGGAGATGCTAAATCGGACGCGGTTTCTTTAATTATTCTGGTTGATATCTCATCATATCCAACGGATGTTGTATTTCTTAGGCTTTTTATTTCTTTTAATATCTCGCCTGGAGTAACTGGATCAATATAAATAGATGGGCATAGGCGATGAATTTTATTTGTAGATTTTTGAAATTGATTTTTAGATTTTGGTAAGGATTCTATAAAGAAATCATTAAAGATTCTTGCTATTTCTTTAGGATCTTTGATAACTTGACTGTTAGTGGATATAAATTTGATTGTTTCTGGTATTTTATTTAACCCTGTTTGTTTGTTTATGATTTTCCACATACCTTTACATTTATTACTGGAATTTTCAATTATTTTCTGATTCGAATTTTTTAGAGATATTTGTATGCATTTTTTCAAAAGTTTTGTGTAAGATTCGTATGGTTTTTGTTTTAATTTATCTCCTTGGTATCGAAATGATATGTATAAATTTCTTTTTATTTTACTTGATACTTTTATCCCTTTTGTTATCCATCTATTTTTATTAACACTATTAATTTTTTTACGTTCCTTCGGAAAACAAAGTTCATAGAAAAGCTTATATAAATCAATAAATTTGTTGTATGCCACGTTAGTATCTTTTTCCTTTATAATTTCACTAAATGATAGGCTTCTAATACATTCTTTAAATTTTTTCAAATTTTCACCCGAAAAGTTTCTTTTATAAATATACCAATATTTAGGACACATTTTTCTTTTCACTGAAACTGTAAGCGTTTGTGCTGTATGGTCCGAGAGATTAAATTCATGAACTTTAGACTTCCCTCCTTTAAAGTTACAAAATATATTATCGATACAAGTTTGAGACTCCTTAGTTATTCTTGTTGGCTCAAGAAATTTCGGATGAAAATTGTGTGATTCGAGTAGGGATTTAAAACTACTTGCAGTTTGCATATCCGTCTTATTAGAAGTAATGAGATCAATATTAAAATCACCGCATATGATCATTTTCTTTTTATGCTTATTAATTAGTTTTAAAAGTAAATTGTCCAGCTTATTGAAGAATAATTGTAAATGTTCCTTTGTTTTATTTGGTACACTATATAAACATAAAATAATTATATTTTCATTTGGTAATACTACTCCACAACATTCTATTATTCTTTCTGTTGCAAATATGTCTATATCTTTAAGTTTACTAAATTCTAAATTATTTTTTAATAGGATGCAACTACCACCTCTATGACTATTTTTCTTTTTATTGGTGCCTATTTTACGTGTGTATGAATTAGCTAATTTGTATCCATCTATTAGTAAATTACTTTCATCTCCTGCCTGTACAAAATGTTCTGTTAAACAGATAGCATCTGGAAATATGTTATTTACTTCTTCTAATTCATTTATTGCAATATTTAATCTTTCAAGTTTACCTTTGGCCCCTCTTATATTTTGGTGGAAAACAGAAAAAACATTATTGGCGAAAAAACATTTTTTTCTGTAAAGATTCACTATTGTGTAAGACATTAGGATCGGAAGATAAAAAATTATCACACCTCATTTGCGGTAATTATATTATCTCTCTTGAATTTCTCAACCTAAATAATACCCCATTTCCAATGACTATGCAAGTTTTTTTAAATATTTTACCTATGATAGACGAGGGCAAGCAAGTTATAAATACAACTTTGTCAAATTTCAAGTCGATAACTTTTGTAGTCACGAAGGAAAACAGCAGACAGACAGACACTGAAGCCATACGTGTTCTCATTATGGTTCCCACACAATTTTCGTATGGAACCATAATAAAGAAATAGGTATATTAAAAGTACAGGTCTTATAAGTAGCTGCACACTTTTGTACCTTATCGCTTTAACTTCTTTGACAGATAAGCGCAGCAGTTCAAACATGAAGTTAAACTGACAAAGGACTAAAGTATGCAGTTACTAATAAGACTGACCAAACATCAACAAAGAGTTAATTGCACATTCTGCTTACTACGATAATAAATACAATCACATTTTTCATGATCACGAAATATGTAGAAACAATCAATTTTCAAATCAAGTGAAAAAATTAGGAGCTTGAAAAACATGTAAAAAAATTATACGTGTGTTGGATGTTGTCCAAATCTGTCCAATATTACGACAAAATAGCTTACAGTCTGTTAGCACTTTAGAAAGGTGCTTCGGGCTTGTAGGTACTTCTCTCTCAATCGCTCTTAATAAGAGCGTACGAGAGCGAGTGAGACACAAGTACAAACCCAAAGCATCTTGTAAGAGCTCTCACACCGTAGGGTGATGGAACCAGTAATGGACAAGGCACCAATAATGGACACTTGATTCTTATTTTACAGAAGATAATAGTTATTCATTTGTTTTGCAACCATCAATTTAGGACCGTATGAAATTTAAATTAAGAGTAAAGTGTCCATTACTGGTGCCTGTCAGCTAAAAGTGTCCATCATTGGTGCCGTCACCCTAGGTTTAGTGATGTTTGTATACGCATTGTTTATACGGTGTCAAAGAAACCGAAGCCTAGCGAATAATTTGAACGTTTATAGTGTAGCTCGCACGTGTAGCCTATATGAGAATGTCCGCACTTCTCCCTGATTTCGGATAATGTTGAGCAAAAACCAATTGATTGACGTTTTAGTCAGTTTGAGGTTAGAAAGAGTGTCGTATGCATCTTCAAACTCAGTTTCATTTTATAACAGTTATTTGTAACTTGGCACAAATATACGCAATACTACCGACGATATATCAAACATCAAAGTGTAAAAAGTTACGATGTTTTAATGTTTTAAAAACTTTGTTTTCGTATAGTTTTTGATTTTACAGCTATCTGAATTGACACCCTGATTTAGTAACGCTGGCACAAGTGTTCGGTTATAATAATAATAACAGTTATACACAAAATATCCAAAAGCTTTCAAGATGTTGAGAATCTGTGTTTTAGGAAGAAAACTGGAAAAAGTAAAAAAATATATACAGCAATACAACCGACAGCCATAAATAGTAAGAAAATAAATCTGGCGGCTCCACCCCTCTGTTATTCCATCACCAACAATATATATAGCTCCGCCGTAGCTATGCGAACAAATATATTATATTTTCCTATATGCTAGTTCCATCATTTATACTTTATTACTATATATCCGTACAACTATTTATATATCCTGTTTGTCTCTGTACCGCGTATACGTGTATGAGGGAGGCAAGTCAATTAAAGATTTTTCCCTTAATAAGATGGGGGAAGTTATTATTTTTCTTTTACTAATGCAGAAGTACAATGGATAAGTTGGGGGATAAGAAAGGGTGCGCGTTCGATTCTGTAGAAATAATAATCATGTAAGTAAAACTAATTTGTGATTTAGTTGTAAAGTCGATCAGTGACTTAGGGTGATGGCACCAATGATGGACACTTTTAGCTGACAGGCACCAGTAATGGACACTTTGCTCTTAATTTAAATTTCATACGGACATGAATTGATTGTTGCAAAACAAATGAATAAACATCTGCGGTAAAATAAGAATCAAGTGTCCATCATTGGGTTCTTGTCCATTACTGGTTCCACCACCCTACTTGACTCGATTAGGTACGTTAAGTTTGTAAAATTACTAAAAAGCTAAAGTAAGGTGTTAAAATTAAAAATCAAATCGAAAATTCTTTAGTGACACATTTTGCGCAGTTTTGATCAGTAACTATGCAATTCAACAAATAATAGCGGCCTGCGCACGTAAAGTTCAGACCGCGGGAAACGCCACGCGCCGTTCCAATCTTCGTTCCGAACCGTACGTGTAAATGCAACTGTAATTGTAAAATAGGTAGTAAAAAATGAACGGTTCGGAACGAAGATTGGAACGGCGCGTGGCGTTTCCCGCGGTCCGAAATTTACGTGTACAGGCAAACTGTAGACTCTTTTTACCCGACTGCCAAAGTAGGAGGGTAATGTGTTTATCAGCCTATACATGTATGTTTGTTCCTTTGCGGCGCTCTAAAAACTAAACTCGTGGGCCGATTTTGATGATTCTTATGTCAATCGATTTGTCTTAATCCTGTAAGTGTCACTAAAGATATGACAGTAATGAAAATTCAATATGGCGGCAACCAGGCGACATATTGTAAACAAGAAAAAAGAAAAGTTGACGAACTATGAAGTGGGGATAATTGGGGAGTATTTACAAATCATTTTTAGCTTTCTCAAAAAAAAAATCATTTTGAATGATCATCTAGGATTTATAACGATTAAAAGTTGTCTAGCAACAATTGAGATTTTTGAAGGTGGCTTTTTGTTATATTAAACTTAAAAGTTACATGAAATACCAGAGGACGCCCGCGACTTCGTACCTACGCGTAGAATTAGATTCCCGCTACACCCCCCATTTCTTCCCGTTGGGGGTCGATTTTCGGAAAATCCTTTCTTAGTGCTCACTTACATCATGAAAGGAACTCCTGTACCAAATTTCAAGTTTCTAGGTACAGTAGTTTCGGCTGAGCATTGATAAAGTCAGTCAGGTTTGCCTTTTATATATATATATTAAAAATTACTGCCAAAAATTTATGGAGATGACATACGCGACCGATCGTCAATCTTATACATTTTGACAGTTTCTAAAAATAGCTAACATTAGCATGATATATTTTTGATACCGCCTGGTATTGCTTAGCCTCCAGTAGGAGTATGAGTTGAATTAATTAGGGATCAAATATCGTGTCCGTTACCCACTCATATACAATTTATCTGCCCTACATATATTACCATCGTCATCATGTAATACCCAATTACGCATCCACGTATGTATTTTTAGAATCGTTATGTAAAGCCCTTTATTTTGAGACGCCACACGTTGTGGTTTGAAGGCTTTTTTGTGAGTTATTCTTAGGTTTTCAATTTGCCATTATGTGTTTTGTCAATGAATTACCTAGTCAATCAATCATAAACTCACGCCTTCATTCCCAGAGTGGGGTAGGCAGAGCCACAGACTCACCAACAACTACAATACAACAAAACACTCATGCGGCGAGAAATGCCTTTCGATGAAATGAAAATTCTGCGAAATGATACGTTCGTTGAAAGGTGTTTCGATAAAATAATAGGTACCTGTTAAGTAAGGTTTGATTTATAATATAAACGATATCAAAAAATAATGGCTTCTATTAAAACATTGCATTCAGAATAATGAAAATTCGGAATTTTGATCAATTCAGCACGGCTAGCACATGTTGTCCGCGACTTGTTTGTCGCTCGGATCTCCCTTACTGTCTAGTCTGTAACGATAGAGACGCACTGAGCGACAAGAGAGATAAAACAACTTGTGCTACCCGTGCAGGATAGGGAATATGTAGGTATATAGATTTTTTAAATCACATTTCTGAACCAAATGTGAAATTTAAATTAAAATCGGCAAAGAAATACAAGCATTTTAAACTGCTAATTAGACAGCGATTAGACAAAGAGATCCGATATGCACTGTGACGTCATGTAACAGGTCGGCCATATAAACTTCATGTTAAATTCTATTTTGCTAAAAAGACATAGGAACCAATCTTTGTTGGCCATATCTTGGTTATTTTTATAGCTATTCTAAAAATGATTTTTCTCAACTGTTTGTTACATGAATCAGCTTTTATTAGAGCTGTGAAAAAAGTCATGAACATTCCCTAATATGACTTTTTGGAATTACGAAGTGTACCCAATAAAAAGCTGTATAGTACCCCAACGAAAATGTTAAGCACTTTAGTGCACTGTCATAATAAACTTCAAACTGAACATCAAATGACAAGTATGACAATAACAATGGCAGTCACAATGACAAGGTTCTAAGTATGCTCAACATTTTTATTGGAAGGCTACGTTATCTATCATCTGTTTCTCCGAATAAAATGTTATACCCAATACAAATATTAAAGTATTTCCAAGTGTTCTACTTTGGTACGTAAATGCCTTCTTTTCGTACAAAATGAAATATATTAAAGTTGTTGGTAATTTAGCGGGGCCGGGGTGAACGCCCTCTACCCCCAAAACATGTTTATTGAATATGAAAAATGTGTAAACACCATTGCGATATATTTTTTTATTTCGTAAGTGTAATGATGCCTTTAGAATTTTCTGGAGCTAGCGTGTGTATGTATATTCATTTAACCCTACAATGCATGACTTTTTATATTTGAGTAAAAAAAAAAAAATGTGGTTTCTGTTATGGTTTCTTTATGGGAAAAAATAATAAAAAAAATATATGAATAATATTTCAGGAGAAATTAACTTTTTTTTTATGGGTTCCATAAATGGCACACGATGCAATTAGGTGTGGGTTACACTGACATTAAATCATTAAATATGTTTTTAATTTAAACTTCATTACACTCTAAACTTATAGAAATAATTGTTGCATTTGTATAAACATCCATACTAATATTATAAATGTGAAAGTGTGTCTGTCTGTCTGTTTGTCTGTCTGTCTGTCTGTTACCTCTTCACGCTTAAACCGCTGAACCGATTTAGATGAAATTTGTTATGGAGACTGCTTGAGTCCCGGGGAAGGACATAGGCTACTTTTTATCCCGGAAAATGAGACAGATCCCGAGGGAGCAACGATAAACGACTTCTACGCGGACGGAGTCGCGGGCAAGAGCTAGTATTTCTATAAGTATTTTTCACATTATATAAAAATAAAATATTTCATCTATGAAAAATCAGCAAAATTTCTGCATGCAGTGACATATATGGCACATTTGGACACATCGTCGATGCATGGTGTGACAGATCTGGCACAGTCATAAAAAACTAAATGTTCATATCAAAACATCATTTAAATAAAACATATTACTTTAAGTTTACTTAAGTACACTTTTTCACATATAACATAATTTTTATCTTGACTCCGTCTCCGCAAAAACTATTTTTAAATCAACGTCGAAAATGTTATAAACCTGTTATTCGCGGTGACCTCCAAATTTTGAGTCTCTTGCTCGGTAGTTGGAATTACATCGGCATCTAGTGGAAATTAATCGAACTACGTTATTGGACTAACCTCCAAGTTTGCCTTGGCAACCAACAGGTGTCGCTGCCTATACATTATTTTAAACTACGGACCATTAAATTGGTTGTGACAGATCTGTCACCATATGCATTGTAGGGTTAAGTAGAAATACCTAGTTATTTCAAAAAAAAAAACGAGTTTACTCAATTTTTTTTAAATTTTTAAGGGAACTAATAAAAATAAAGAAATGGATACGTGCAAAACTAGTTTTGTTGTATTATTCAATTATAAGGGTTCCGTTTTTCCCTTTTGAGGTACGGAACCCTAAAAATCGTGGAAATTGGACTTGATTTGGGGGTGGGAAACGTTATCGCCCGCAGGTTTGTATGGACTTTTTTTGACAGTTGTAGGTACGCTATTTAAGCGTCGGTTCACAATATTCACTGAACGCTCTCAAATGGTGTTAACGCTCACATTGTGGAGGGACGTTCAATTTTAAATAAGACGATCTATTACAATACGGACAATAAATCACTAAAATAGTTTATGGGACATATCGGACATTATTATTGCTCAAAAGTCACGGCTAATGAGCCGAAATTTCATCAAATCAGGGAAAATATCTCGGTCCATTCATTGTGTTTTTAACATAAGACGATGCTCCTTGCTATTTAATGTATTTCATTTTACAGATTGACATAAAAGTGCAAGACAAATTGAGTAGCGAGAGGCGCCATCGTGGATTGAAACACTACTCTGTTAGTTTATGAGGCCAACGCCATCTAGCTTTTGTAAGTCTACCTAGAAGGCGCCCCAAAAGGTAAGCTCACGAGCAGTGACATCTAGTGAAAACTTTTTAAACGATTATGTTGGGCGCGTTCACGTTTTGCTTGCTCATTCTTGAAACGAACTAATACGCGTCAAAGTCCCTAGGTGTCGTTGTTATCAATAAATGTATATGTATTTAGTACTAGCTTTTACTCGCGACTCCGTCCGCGTAGAAGTCGTTATCGAGAAGAAGTCGTTATCGCTGCTCCCTCGGGATCTGTCTAATTTTCCGGGATAAAAAGTAGCCTATGTCCTTCCCCGGGACTCAAGCTATCTCCATACCAAATTTCATCTAAATCGGTTCAACGGTTTAATGGTGAAGAGGTAACAGACAGATTTTTTATTTATTAAAATTCATTAACGAAAACAATTAAAAAATATCAATAGAACATTGTCCCACAAATCTGTTTACACAGTTTGACTAGGTACGGGATCTTTGAGTCTTTTTACTAGGATATAACTTTATTTAAAATTAATTTTAAAAAGTTGTATAATACTAACTAAATAATTGAACATTCTTCTTTTAAACTTTGCCTTATTTTCCCCTAACCCTAATCTATGGGCAAGCTATTGAGAATGAGGGGTAGATGTTTCTGCATGCGTCTGTCACCGTAGTAGACTAGTTACTGACCCTCGGCACAGCGTACTCCCCTGCAACCATCTTTGCAAATATCAGAAGGACCATCTCACACAAATTGAGCTATTCCCAAACTAAGCTCTAGGCTTGTACAAGTTGTATGGGTACCGTAAACCGGGGTCGACACACGAAAAAAGAGTAGCGGCTAGTGGAAAGGATTTCAAGGGATATGTTTGCGCATGTTGTCTATTGCCAAAGCAATCTTATCTTCTATATATCTATATATATAAAAGGCTAAACTGACTGACTGACATATCAACGCACAGCCGAAACTACTGTACCTAGAAACTTAAAATTTGGTACATGGGTTCCTTTCATGATGTAAGTGAGCACTAAGAAAGGATTTTCCGAAAATCGACCCCCAACGGGAAGAAATGGGGGGGAGTAGCGGGAAACTAATTCTACGCGTACGAAGTCGCGGGCGTCCTCTAGTATATATATCTATATATATAAAAGGCAAAACTGACTGACTGACATATCAACGCACAGCCGAAACTACTGTACCTAGAAACTTGAAATTTGGTACAGGGGTTCCTTTCATGATGTAAGTGAGCACTAAGAACGGGTTTTCCGAAAATCGACCCCCAACGGGAAGAAATGGGGGGAGTAGCGGGAAACTAATTCTACGCGTACGAAGTCGCGGGCGTCCTCTAGTGATAGATAAGAGTGTACGTAAATAAAGTTTCGACACGTTCTCCTACAGACACCGTGTCCCCTATTAGACAAGATACAATGTTTACATGTTTTTAAGACTAAGTTATAATTAAGTTATTTGTGTATCTGGTTCAGACCAACCATTCTTGTCTGTTAAAATGAATAATCAGTTAATATAAATCAAAAGTAAAAAGCGGTCATTTTTCAATCGGTCATTTTCCGAATATCCCCCTCTCACCATCCTCTCACTCGCATACTTTAATGTACAAGTATCACACAATCATTCACAGAATAAAACTCTTTACAAAAAAAGAATATAACCACAACGTTTAGTTGTCAATTTGTGTTGTGACAGTTCACGTCAGAATGTCACTCTTTGAAGGAAAAACAAACCCGAGCACGTGCCTTCTCAAAAAGCTGTTTAAAATGTCTCTAAACACTTCAAATAGGCTCTTAAAATGAAGAGGAACAAGCGAGTATAAATGTTTAAAGCGCGGGCGCATCAGCACCAGGAAATATGGATGGAGTGTCCCAAGGAACAAGCGGAGTATCCAGGGCTAGCCTACCTGTACTGCCTGACTCGCCTGACGGTGACCAGGAAACTGGATAAGCTCCATGAGAGCATGGGTTTGGTGGATATTGCGTACACGATCTACAATGATTCAGGACACAAGGTAAACGGGCTTGGGGACGTGGTGCTGGGTTTTTTACCGGACTTCAAAAAAAGGAGGTTCTCAATTCGAATGTATTTTTTTAAATATATTTGTTACCTCAGAACTCCGTCGTTTATGAACCGATTTGAAAACTTTTTTTTCATTCGAATGCTTATACTTCCAGATTAGTCCCATTTTTATCAAAATGAAGATCTGATGATGGAGTCCATGAGGAATCGACAAAACTCGTAAAAAAATATAGGCACACCTATAGCGATTTTGGTATTTTTCTTTGTAACTTGTTGAAATATTAAAAGAACGGCAACTGGTACGGTGTCTAATGTTATATACATAATGTAACCCTTCGTGCGCGAGTCCGACTCGCACTTGGCCGTTTTTTTATCTTATGTAATCTTAGAATAGTTTTGATTAAAAAAACGTCTGTACAGAACAGCGCTGACGCCTGGGCACACCCTATTAATCATTTTTTTAGCCATTTTGAACAGTTTCAATACATTTTTCTTCCTTTCAAGGTCTTCATCGCAACAAAAAAGAGCCACCTCCGCAAATTGGTCGTGAAAATATTCAATCGTTACGGAAACGAAGTAGTGCAAATATCTCGGCCACTGTCGTGGTTCCTCAGCACGGCCCAGGTGTGGGGCCCCCCGGACCACTTCGTGGGCTCGATAGAGGAACATCTCTGGAACCGATACTCTGTCAAAAACCGTGATGACGAGGTCACCCATGAGATCGACTGGAGCGGGTTTTTCACCGTCGACCACTATGTGAGTGTGACGCCATCTGGGAAAGATGTTGGAGTCGTCTTGGAGAACAAGGGAACTGACTTCACGGTGACTTTCCCTGTGGACTTCCCGATTGATGAGAAAGTTATGATGCTGAGTGCATGTTTCTTAATTAGTTGCTTGAAGTGTTGAAATAAAGAAATGGCTTTTACTTTGTTTTTAACCGACTTCAAAAAAGGAGGAGGTTCTCAATTCAACTGTATGTTCTTTTTTTTTTTTTTTTTTTAATGTTTGTTACCTCAGAACTTTCGACTGGGTGAACCGATTTTGAAGATTCTTTTTTTGTTTGAAAGCTAGTGCTTTCCATTTGGTCCCATTCTTATCATAATGAAGATTTGATGATGGAGTCCATGAGGAATCGACGGAACTCTTCAAAATTTATAGGCACACCTATAGCGATTTTGGTATTTTTCATTGTAACTCGTGTATTTGCTCTTGGAAAACACTATTTGGTAAAGTGGAACTGATGATGAAAACCACAGATGGCCACCGGAACTCCTAAACGGTATATATTTCAAGAGTGGCGACAAGATATTTCGATTAAGATAGTTGAGCGACTATGACGAAGCATATGTATGTTTAAGTATTTGACTATGACTTTCCCACGGCGTTGCTTGCGGCGAGATTGAATTTCAATGTTCTATAGTTTCTTATTAATTCTTATTAATTAAAGTGGGACTACATAACATAACAGTATAATTATGATCACTAAAAAGTATAAAATAAAATAAAAGTTTAAAAAAACAAAAAAACCGCCTTCAAAAAGCAAAAAATAACTTCATTTAAAATGGTAGGTAATAGGTCAGTCCAACTGAAGTCGGCGTCCAACAATATTTTAACCAAAAGCAGACTTCAGTTGGACTGACCTATTACCTACCATTTTAAATGAAGTTATTTTTTGCTTTTTGAAGGCGGTTTTTTTGTTTTTACTATAGGTACTTTACAGTTCCACTATATCCTATCCTATTAATCTTACTAATATTATAAATGCAAAACTTTGGATGCGAACGTTTGTATTCACGGACGCGATGGTTGTCTCTGCGACAGATGGAGTGTATACAACTGGATGGGCGTAATATTTTGACCACATTCACGGGCGCGCCACGCCACGCCTTAACGGTGCGACATCACGGAGCAGACTGATTAGAAAATGGCAGCCAAACGAACAGCGAACGCATTCACGACGAGACGCCATTTGGCTTGGCGCGAAGGCGTGGCGTGTCCCAACAATTCCAACGTTAAATTTCGACATTCACTATAGTTCCGGCGTGTCGCGCTTGCTTTTCCGTCCATTTGGAAATTCAACGGACCGCTCCAAGTACTTTTAAACTCTACAGTTTAACGATTTTGGCGCGGCTCTATTCGGCTTGTTGGAGCGGTCGTGAATGCCAGCTTAACTCAATCACGCCAAAACGGTTGAACGGATCTTACTATAAATATTATCACATTGGATTAAGTAGTCCCGTCAAAGCGAACAAAACACATTTCAGCGCGTGTATTCAATTTGGCAGCATGGCTTCTCGAACGTATAAGGTTGCCTAATTGAGAATGCACGCGCTAAAATGTGTTTTGCTCGCTCTGACGGGACTACTTTAACTCGCCGCTTGAACATCACTCCTGCATTCGCTCACCTTTGCTTTTGAGAGAATCTCGGATCTTGATCACTTTATATATTCTTTTAGTATGAACTACAGAAGGGCTACTAAGGGTGCGGCTCCACTGAGGCGGAGATGAGCGGAGTGGAGCGGAGCTGTGCCAATATTAACCAATAGAATCTAAACGTGCACAAGGCGCGCTCGACGTGACCGCATGCGCCTTCTATTGGTTAATATTGGCACAGCTCTGCTCCGCACCCTTTAAGTGGTCCACGACGAGAAAATACAACTTGTGCTAGCCGTACTGTGGACCGGGAGCTTGACGCAGTTTTAACAACCATAATTTAATCGAACAGTCACCTTGCGCGAGTCTTGTTCATGTTTAAACATAAAAATATATGTGTTTCATAAGGCTTTTAATAAATATACCACATCAACAGAACAGAATTATCGTCGAACAAACTTACAAACATACTAATTTAGCAACAACCTTCAGTAGTTTAAATGATTCATCACCTCTTTAGCACGTGTTTGAAATTATGAAATACGGCTGTTACAGGGACCGTCCTACATTGACCGTACTATATGTGAATTCCAATAATTGTTGACTTATGAGGATTGTGAACCTAAAAAATTCCATACAAAATGCACACCCACTCCCAAAATCAAGTCATATTTTTAAGATTTTTGTATACGTTGTAGACATTGTGAAAAATTTGGTCCGTTCATTTTACTTTTCAAGAACCAATTTCTTGGAAAAAAACAAATGAAAAGAAAAATAAACGGAAACTTAGAAACCTAGTTTCATAATTACAACATATTCAAAAATGAGAAAACGTTGAGCAAAATTTTGTAGGTATGAATTTTTTTGACGGCTAGGTACGCAATTTAAGCGTCAGTTTACAATCCTCTTAACTAAAAACTGGAATGTACAACTTAATATAGTTTATTTATAAACTAATTCAAGCACATGTTGTATTCAAGATAATACCCGTTTCTTACGATTTGATTTTGAATGAGCTCGAGCTTTTACTAATTTAGCTAATTTGTTTGATAAAAACTGATCACATAACCTTTTAAATTGTGTTAAGTCTTGTGATTTTATACCAGTCTTTACTGTTTTAAGATCTTTTAAACGCTTTTGATAACCAAAACAGTAAGATTTAGATTTTATTTTTTGTGGATCAGTAGAAATTGAAGCGGTTTCATTTGTATTTCCTAGCGCAAAGCTCATGGTTTGATCTGTTTGGCATGAAATGTTGTCCATTTCATTTTTAATCTTAACACTCTCTATCTGTTCTGTTTGGCATGAAATGTTGTTCTTTTCATTTTTAATATCAGCACTCTCTAACTGTTCTGTTTTGCATAAAAGGTTGTTCTCTTCAATTTTGATCTCAACTCTCTCTGTTTCGTATGAAATGTTATTCATTGTTTCATTTTCCATCTTGATCATAACGCTTGCCGTCTCATCTGTTTGAGTTGAAATATTATACACCTTCACATGAGTTTGTGTCTCTTTATGATCTATGGTTTGGCAAGGCAAATGCAACCGAGGCAGTGCACACCTCTTCAAAACTTTGCGACGTGATTTCATGATATCATCTTGTTGAAAATGTACCTCACATACTCGACTGGATTTATTTCTTTCAATCAAGTCTTCACGGGATATTATCTGCAGCCATTGTTTGCGCCTGAAACCAAAAAAAATATTCAAGAGTTAGAGACTCGTTAGACTAGTGGATTAAGAACCGGATACAAAAGGAAAGGGCACTGCAAATAACAAGGAACAGGGTGATAACAAGGTCGCGACCGAGTTTCTGAAAGCGGGTGTAACACTTTGCTAATTTAATTTTGTAATACTTGACGCCAAACGCCACAAGTAGGCATAGCAAAGGTCAACAAGGGAACCAAAAATGGAAGGAAAGGAAAAGTAAGGAAAATAAATAAAGTACTAAAATATGGAGTGGCTCCCGGTCTAATTGGACTAATGGATTCAATTATAAAATTTTCCCGATACAATTTAAAAAAAAAAGGGCAATTGCAAGTCGGGCCCGAATTACCTAGGGTTTCGTTAATAATACTTGCTTTTTTTTAAATCTTACCCATACTAACTAACAAACATAAAAACCTATAGCAGCAAAGATTGTTTAAAGTCAGAAATCATTATAGGCTGATATTTTCTTATCTTGTTTGATTTATTCACAGCATACAAACTACATTCTGAACCGCGTTTTCAGTATTTGTCGTATAAATACAGTATTTAGTTCAGTTAAAGTATATATAGGATTTGGTACATAAATAAAAGGTACTTTACAGGTACCTACTAACTTACTGCATTTTTGAACTGTGTTGATTTTCTAAATAACTAACCCCGTAAAAATTATGGTCTAAACTTTTTGATGAACATTTCCTTTTCAATGAAATGTGTTCATTATTCTTCAAGAGAAAAAAACTGCGAAGCGAAAATTTAACGCCCGACTTGGTCAGTTAAATGTAAATTTTATGTACAGGGTATTGATTCTCTCAAACGCAAAGGTGAGCGAATGCAGGAGTGAAGTCCAAGCGGCGAGTTTAAGTAGTCCCATCAAAGCGAGCAAAACACATTTCAGCGCGTGTATTCAATTTGGCAGCATGGCTTCTCGAACGTATAAGGCTACCTAATTGAGAATGCACGCGCTAATATGTGTTTTGCTCGCTCTGACGGGACTACTTAAACTCGCCGCTTGGACTTCACTCCTGCATTCGCTCACCTTTGCTTATGAGAGAATCACTACCCAGTACCCCAACGTAAAATGTTAAGCACTTTAGTGCGTTGTCACAGTAAACTTCAAACAGAACATCAAATGACACACATGACAATGACAATGACATTCACAATGACAAGGTTCTAAGTATGCTCAACATTTTTATTTATCACGAACTTTAGGCACTCACTTTTGTGGATCCTTAGGTACACTGAAAAACGACAAATCCGGATTTGTATTGGTGTTTTTAAGGCACCCGAATACACAGCAATACACTCTGTTAGGAGGGAGATTACGTTTACGGCGCTGCGGCGATGTTTCCGACATTTTTGTGTGAATGTCGATATTGATATTGAAATGCAATGCAACAATCAATAAGCACTAATATGCACCGGACTATCACCGAGCGAACGCGGCAATGGCCCTTTACGGCGCAGCCCTGACTGGGCTCAGGCGGTTCAGCGTTAAACATTCTCCGCCTGTCCGCCATTTTGTTTACGGCGCGTCGCCTCGAGTACGTAGGTAGGTACGTGGTGGTACCTAGGCGCGCGCGTTTCACAGATAATAATATGTATGGGTAGCACTGAATATAATTATGAACTACGTGCCTTGTTTATATTGCACTGAAGGTGGCTTTAGTTAAGTCTACCGGACGATTTTTAAAATCCCAGATAAAATTAGCTAAGCCCCTTAGATCCTAGCGCTACTAACGATTTTCTTTTCTATTACTCAAAATGTATGGGATGACATTCTCGTGCGTAAGTGCGTAGCGATAAACCACGTGGTCAACTGTCATCCCATACATTTTGAGTACCTAATACAATAACCTCCTCCTTTTTTGAAGTCGGTTAAAAAGAGAAACGTTAGTAACGTTAGCATCTTGACTACGGCCCCTGCGTCGCTATAGTCTAACGCGCTCGCATTCGCAATCGGCTTCAAACTGGATCAACTGTTTTCATTGCATATGCATACTCGCCTTCGACTTTTAAAATGAAAATGGCCATGTTAGCCAAATATTGATCTTATATCTCTTATATTTGGCATACCGCATGAAAGAGAGGCAACGTAGATCTTTGACAAATAAATGCAAATAACAACCAAGTAAAATAGATAGGTAAATAATGGCAATGTTTTGACATTTATATTGTCTATACATAGCGATTATTTATCAAATATTACAAATACGCCTACATGCAACGCCAAGCAAAGTGCCACGATAACATTAAGACCCGATACACATTTGGGCGCTTTCAAACGCGCGCTTTGCCAACGCGCGTTCTGAGAACCAGGAGTTCTGTTGATGTGTACACATGCAAGCGCGCGCTTGTGGTGTGTACACATCAACAGAACTCCTGGTTCTCAGAACGCGCGTTTGAAAGCGCCCAATGTGTATCGGATCTAAATTACGTCTCCTTGGCTCAAGCCAACTAATAAAGTAATAATATAAACCTAATTTACTGAAAAATAATGATATTACAATAAAACAAGAGAGTTGTACTTAACGTTTATTAAGAAAAAAATGCAATCAGTCTTAAAATACTGGAATAGGTAAAGTAACACTAAAGTTAAACTTAACTAAAAAGTCAACGCCTTCTTTTCTTCTGCGGCGACTTCTCCTTTTCTTCCTTGTCTTCCTTTTCTTCTCCATTCTCAATCTGCTTCTCTTCTTCATCTTGATGTTTCCTCCTTACTGGTCCCGTATGGGTGATAGGGACAGCCCGTTCTTTTTTGTTCTCTGAAGCTCTAGGAGCTACCACGGTGAGAACCCCGTCAGAAGACAATCTTGACTCCACAGTGTCAGGATTACAGTCCTCAGGTAAGGCGTACCTTCTCTTGAACTCCCTCGAGATATACCCATGCTCGTCTTTCTTTTCCTCGTGCTTCCCTTCAACAACGATGAACCCGTCTACGGTTTTCACAGATATTTCCTCAGGAGCGAAGTGTTGAACGTCGATATTTAGTTGGAATTTGTCTTTGTCCGTTTTTATGGTGGAACCAATATCTTGTGCCGCCAAAGCCAAGTTTCTCCACGGTCGCGTATAATGCCGGGAACGAGGACGACGCTCCAATACTTCCATTAAGAAATCGTCAGGAGACAAATCTAGACCGAATAATTGGTCTCTGAGTCGGCGAGGACGTAAATCGTCGAGCAACAAAAGCGCCATTTTAACAAATTACTTTCTTTTTCCGCTTTGAGTTCAGTCACAATCGCTTACTTGCAGTTGAATGATGCTGAGCGGACCGGCAAGACTGTTTATATGGGTTGAAAACGCACTCGAGAAATAACGAGAACATTCTTGATGGAAAGGACATCTAGCGGGGAGTAGACCAACGATTGCGATGTTTCGTGAACCGTCTAGAAACAACATTGCGAGAAAGATCGGCTATTTGCCGCTAGATGGCATTTCTCAGTGATACCTTTAATTTGTTAATTTTCGCACTGGATCACGTTTTGTATAACGTAATGTTTCATTTGTTATGCAATTATTTAGCAATCGAACACAAAACACTCTCGATTTTCGGTTTGTTTTAGTAGATAATTAATTTATTACCATGTTATTAGCGCCGCCTTATCTCAGCTTTGTCTACTCTCCGTTAGATGTCACTAAACGCTGGTTATACGAAAAGCTTGAGAAATTTCGCGAATATTCCCATGGTCTCATGGTCCGGAAAGTAGCTTAAGGTAGGGGCGTGCCAGACAAAGGGTGACAATGTAAATATAGAAACATCTGGAATAACGAGTATTATTATACGAAGACCTAGTAAGTTATATAAATGTCAAGAGTAAATTAAAGGTCATCGTTGCTATTTGGTTATAAATAACCGGCCGGCATAAAGAAAAATTTATGTTTTGATTTCTACATGTTTTACCTAAGTACCTAGTTTTATTCTTTATTTCAACATTTTTAATACAATTAGGACCCAACCCCAACCCAATGCTTGCGTGAAACCAAGGCAAGGGCGACAAGGACGTAATAAGAATAGAAATACAGATTAGTTTAACACGTGGAGGGAGGCATCACATGGAATAACTGAATTCACTCATCAATCATCATCATTACCTATTGAGTTACCTATTATTAATTAATTATGAGAAAGGGGTTTATTGTGCCAACAAATTTTAATTACGTTGTATGCCCAACTATAATGCCCATGCCCATAGTACTATCGTGTACCGACCTAAATAATCATCGACATCGATAGTTCGTCAAACAATTAAGTACGAACCGATGAAATTCGTTCGTTTGTTTAGTACGATTCAAAGAGTACCTATTGTAATAATAATAATTATGTACGATTACATACCGTACCTACGCGACCCTGACTGACCGACCACCCACCGTGTTGCTATGCGAACAGTTTCCGCTGATTTGGTATGGATTTTAACTAGGTACTTACCTATAAAAAAATATTCAAGTTGTAAAATTTGTACCCTTCTATAAATAAAGTAGATAAAATACAAAAATACGAAATATTACTTAATAGGTAAGGTAAGGCCTTTAATAAGTAGGTAGGTAGTTAGAAGGTTTTTTGTTTTATATGGTAACGATACTGACAAGTTGAATTACAATTATTATGCTGTAGTTTTTGGGGAAAAATGGATCATGTTGCCAAATTCCTGAGCGCGCTTTTTTTTACATTTTTTTCCTTCAATAGGTACCTATAAAGGATTGAAGCAGTCTATATACGAAATGAACCTACCTATTATGTATACCTACTTAATTTATTCGCAAATTATAAAAATAATGCCAAGGCATAAAAGGTAACAATGCTATTTAATAATTCACCTTAGAATTATAATACGTTCTTATAGTTAATACCTATTCAGATATTAATAAAACGTACACGCGGTTCACGAGACAATAGGTTTAAGTACCGAGCTATACCTACTAAAAATGTTTATTTAATGCTGAATAAAAATGTTTATTTTTTGTATTAGTATTGTTATTTTACTTTTATAGGTATTTGAATATTGTAAAAAACCAAAAAACCAAATTTACAGAAAATTTAATAAATATCTGGATAAGTAATAATAATAAAACCTAAACCATTCAAAGGCGTGGCTTTTTAACCCCCGCTAGATACCACATTTCGCATTTAGAACATAAAAAATATTCATTGGCATTCAAATATTCAATGTCGACAATCGACAACTGCAGTGTTTGAAAAAAAACATTCAAAGTTTGCACCGTACCTATGCACGATCAATACGGGTCACAAAAGATGCATTACAAGTTACTAACCCGGATACCACTAGCGCTAACGGCGGCGAGAAGAGTATTTACACACCGGATATAGTAGGAACATTCTAGGCGAGCTTATGTATATACCGAAAACTCACAATTTTCTATAGCATTACGTGTAAATAGTTTCTATATAGTATTTTACAATTATTTATGCTATTTTGGTACCATTTTTAAAATCATTTTCATTTAGAAAACGATTCTTTCAACGTTTTTTCCAGAAGGATCTCGAACATTCTAGAAAATTCCTTAGAAAAGCTAGAGGGCCTCACTAGCGCCATCGCTCGTTGAGTAGACGTACTAATATTGAAGGCAACGTTATCGTCAACCTTTTTTTCTGGTGCTATACTTTACAGATTGAGTTGGTTTGAAACAGAATATAAAAAACAATTCCTTGCGAAAGTTCAAGATTTACATAGTAAAATTACACGTAAATCACGAGTGATTTTATTAAGTAAAATGTAGAAAATGTATATTTTTTAGCTCTTAGCTGTTGCCCTTCACTAAATATTTTGTAATTAATTACTTTATATCTGAGATAATTATTTTATATCTGAGAGTGAGGTGAGGACATACAAACTAGGTAATATTGTATCAAAAATAAGACAAGCATAAGTGCATAAGCATAAGTAAGAATAATTAATTACACATAGAATGATATAGGTAGTTTCATACCGCCGATTTGTCAAACGTGACGAAGAAAAAGGTTTCATGTACACACAATCTTTCCGAACATACGACAAACGAATGTATTCTACTTATATGTTGCTAACAGGTCAAATTTCCCCTAGAAAAGAGAGGAATTACTCTTATAAATAGTGTTGGTTAAAGTTTTATTATACTGTACCATACCTTACCATTATCTTACTAAGGGCCTGTTTCACAATCGACAAGTAAATTTATCTGCCATTTAAAGTTAGCTCTCTCCTAGTCTATTTTCAAGTGTAAGAAAGAGAAAAGGCTAAATTTATCTGTCAAATACGCTTTACTTGTCGATTGTGAATTGTGAAACAGTTGGTAAGGCTAAAATTCATTAATCGAATTTACAGTAAGCTTGTCATTACCCAAGTTAAGTATTAATTATGAATAAAGGGTAATAATTCTGTTATACTTACATTTCTATGTTACGATTCATGTAAATAAATGAAATACCTATCTCGTTTAACATTTTACATAACACTTCAAGTTTTTTTTTGCAATTACTATTTAATTTATGATAAGCATTGTCACCAATTTATCGCACAAACCCAATTTCGGTTGAATTGCATCATCCTTTTATAAACGTGAACCAATGGTTTCATATCTCTTACGAATTTTCTAGAATATTCTACTCGTCCACAGAGGGCTCTTGCGAGTGAGCGCTATATAAGCGAGTTGACGTTTCCCGCGCCGTCATTAGAAAATTACAAGCGAGACTGAAACTACGACTCTCCGTGCGATAAAACACGTGTTCTATTATAAGTGAAAAACCGGCGATATTGTACTGCAAGTTTCCTGAGAATATTATTTGTAAAGAATCTCTGTGAAAAACACGAAAATGCCTGAAGAAATGCAGACCGGGGCTGAGGTGGAGACCTTCGTCTTCCAGGCGGAGATCGCCCAGCTTATGTCGCTGATCATCAACACGTTCTACTCAAACAAAGAAATCTTCCTTCGTGAGTTAATTTCAAACTCCTCCGATGCCTTGGACAAGATCCGCTATGAATCTCTCACAGACCCGTCAAAGTTGGACAGCGGTAAGGAGCTGTACATCAAGATCATCCCGAACAAGAGTGAAGGTACGCTGACGCTTATCGATACCGGTATCGGCATGACAAAGGCCGATTTGGTGAACAACTTGGGTACCATCGCTAAGTCTGGGACCAAGGCGTTCATGGAGGCTCTGCAGGCGGGTGCCGACATCAGTATGATCGGTCAGTTCGGTGTGGGTTTCTACTCGTGCTACCTGGTCGCCGACCGCGTCACGGTCCACTCCAAGCACAACGATGACGAACAGTACGTGTGGGAGTCCGCCGCCGGCGGCTCGTTCACCGTGCGCCCCGACCACGGAGAGCCCCTTGGCCGCGGCACCAAGATCGTCCTCCACGTCAAGGAGGACCTCGCAGAGTACCTCGAAGAGTCCAAGATTAAGGAGATCGTCAAGAAACACTCCCAATTCATCGGCTACCCCATTAAACTGATGGTCGAGAAGGAACGTGAAAAGGAGCTGTCTGACGACGAGGCTGAAGAGGAGAAGAAAGAGGAAGAGGATGACAAGCCTAAGATCGAAGATGTTGGTGAGGATGAGGAGGAAGATGGTAAGGACAAGAAGAAAAAGAAGAAGACTATCAAGGAAAAGTACACCGAGGATGAAGAACTCAACAAAACCAAGCCCATCTGGACCCGCAACGCTGATGACATCACCCAGGAGGAGTATGGTGACTTCTACAAATCCCTCACCAACGACTGGGAAGATCATCTGGCTGTGAAACACTTCTCCGTTGAAGGTCAGCTTGAATTCCGTGCCCTCCTGTTCATCCCCCGTAGAGCTCCCTTCGATCTGTTTGAAAATAAGAAGCGCAAGAACAACATCAAACTGTATGTCCGCCGCGTGTTCATCATGGACAACTGCGAGGACCTCATCCCGGAGTACCTGAACTTCGTCAAGGGTGTGGTCGACTCTGAAGATCTCCCCCTGAACATCTCTCGAGAGATGCTTCAACAAAACAAGATCCTTAAAGTAATTAGGAAGAATTTGGTTAAGAAATGCTTAGAATTATTTGAAGAATTAGCTGAGGACAAGGAAAATTATAAGAAGTATTATGAACAGTTCAGCAAGAACTTGAAGCTTGGTATCCATGAGGACACACAGAACCGATCTAAGTTAGCTGACTTGCTGCGCTTCCACACATCCGCCTCTGGTGACGACCCATGCTCTCTGAAGGAATATGTCTCGCGCATGAAGGAAAACCAGAAGCACATCTACTACATCACTGGTGAGAACCGTGACCAAGTAGCCAACTCTTCCTTTGTTGAGAGGGTCAAGAAGCGCGGTTATGAGGTCATCTACATGACTGAGCCCATCGATGAGTATGTTGTCCAGCAAATGAGGGAGTATGATGGCAAGTCTCTGGTGTCTGTCACAAAGGAGGGCCTAGAACTGCCTGAGGATGAAGAAGAAAAGAAGAAGCGCGAGGAGGACAAGGTCAAGTTCGAAGGCCTCTGCAAGGTCATGAAGAACATCCTTGACAGCAAAGTTGAGAAGGTCGTTGTATCCAACAGGCTGGTAGAGTCCCCATGCTGCATTGTCACTGCGCAGTATGGTTGGTCAGCCAACATGGAACGTATCATGAAGGCCCAGGCTCTGCGCGACACGTCAACCATGGGTTACATGGCCGCCAAGAAGCACCTAGAAATCAACCCAGACCATTCTATTGTAGAAACACTCCGACAGAAGGCCGATGCTGACAAGAACGACAAGGCTGTCAAGGACTTGGTCATCCTCTTGTACGAGACTGCTCTCTTGTCGTCTGGTTTCGCGCTGGACGAGCCCCAGGTGCACGCCTCCCGCATCTACCGCATGATCAAGCTGGGTCTTGGCATCGATGAGGAGGAGCCCATCCAGGTCGAGGAGGCCAGTGCTGGAGACGTGCCCCCGCTAGAAGGCGATGCCGATGACGCGTCGCGTATGGAGGAAGTGGATTAAACTGCCCCGCCTATTAATTAGTACTTGGTTTAATTTTAATTTGTGCACTGGTGTACAGCCAAAGACTGATTTAGTTCAAACAATTCCATTACCGAAATAAATGGCAAACATTAAACAAATTATTTTGTTTTCATTATTTTAATAAGTTTTGTATAGCAGACTTACAATAAATTGAAAATACCTGACATCTAAAGTTTTATTTATTTTAATCATTTTTTAAGTAGGTACCAATTGCGCCATACGATGTTAAATCGACTGTTAATCGTGTTAAGTTGTTAACATCGTTTGGTGAAATTGGTTACCCTTCTTTATTGCAATATTGGGAAATACTTTTTACCGCACTTGCTCTTCCACTATTTTAATCAAATAAAATAATTAACTTTATTTTTATCAATGTCAATAAGCTACAATTGTGGGAAAAGTATTTACCCTATTAGCACAAGGGCTATTGCACACCGCATTTGAAATGCCAGCCAGCTGCGAAATGGCAAACTGGATGCAGTTTTTGTGCGGTTGGCATAACTTAGTTGAAACGAGACTGTCAGGCTAGCTGCAGTCTATTCCTGGTAGTTCTATTATTTAAAGGGTTTAATATAATATAGCTAAGCGATTTTTTCCCCATTTAACCCCTTTTAAAGAAAACTGGCATTTACGATTATTTCCAATAGGTACTTAGTTGAATACAGAGATAGCTAGAAAGAATAAAACATCATGCCAGTTTTCTTTGGTTATACACTACCCCATATAGAACAACCCAATATAGTTCACTAGTGGGAATATACCAGCTTCATGTTTGGTTTGTAAGTAATGCAATGCAGTTATATTGCAGATTGTATCAACTGCATTAGAACCCTTGCACTAAAACTGTAGCTAGCTTGTGCAGTCGTTATAATTTATAACTAATATAACATCTATCAGACTGCAAGTCGCGGTGTAAAAGCCAGATGAACCTAACTACAAATAATTCTAAAATCGTTTTTTTTGCATAAATAGGTTCAGAATGCGCATGAAATGCCAAACGTTCATCTGGTTTTTACACCGCGAAGTACACTGCGTGTCTGTGTGCAGTTCCGTTGCAATTTAACTAGTTAGACCGTCTGTAATACCACAGTTAAGTTAATACTCAGACAGGAGACCAGACATACCCTATTGTAATCAGATCTGTAGTATTACTAACTGCAGTAATTAGGTGAATAACAGAGCGGTGCGGCAAAAGTACCTACACATGTGTGACCTCATCACTTCATCCATGACTCATTGAGATTACTACCCAACAAAAGAACTCGAGTTCTTGGAATCGAAATATGATGTTAGTTTGTAAATTATTACATTCAAAAAGTAAGCAGGTAGGTACCTAAGTGCGTTAAATTTCTCAAGTATTTCAAAACTGGTGCAATAAAAAGTACAAAACTAGAAAGTTGTATTTTTGTTTTGAATGAAAGCAATATTATAATTATAACTAACATAGGCTAAGTATTCTGTAACTGACACTGTACAGTACCCCAATGAAAATGTTAAGCACGTTAGTGCACTGTCATAATAAACTTCAAACTGAACATATAATGACAAGTATGACAATAACAATGGCAGTCATAATGACAAGGTTCTAAGTATGCTCAACATTTTTATTGGGTGACTGTACTGTGTCTGAAATAAAAGATTCAAAATCAAATCAAATCAAAACCAAAAAAAATATTTTAATTTGAACTCCTTTTCTAGAACATTAGGTATAGCATCGGCAAACTATACTAAGGGCCTGTTTCACAATGGCCAAGTTAAATTTAGCCTTCTCCCTGTCTATGTTCAAGTGTAAGAAAGGGAAAGGGCTAAATTTATGTGTCAGATATGCAGTGCTTTACTTGACGATTGTGAAACAGGCCCTAAATCCGTCGATGGTATAGTTAGTGCGGTCAGCCTTATAAGAAGCTGCACACTTTAGTGTTTTGTCACTTTAACGTCATGTTTGAACTGCTGCACTAATCTGTCAAAGGCGTTAAAGCGACAAGGTACAAAAGTGTGCAGCTTCTTATAAGGCCGACTGTACCTATAGGAAGGTTGGTTACTTATGTTACGGCTATGACCGGCTACATAAAAAATGCTCTTATCTCTTCCGGAGAGCGAATTGATAACGGGTCGGAGTGGACGCTGACGTTATTAGCTGTTTTTAGAACGAACAGTCGCCAATAGTGTCTAAATAACCTAAAGGGAAGTACTTAATACAATTGGGAAACTTACATTTAAAAAAAACTCCCGTTTGTATTAAAAACCGGCCAAGAGCGTGTCGGGCCACGCGCAGTGTAGGGTTCCGTAGTTGCCCGTCACAATGTGCGTCTTCTGAGTACGTAGGGGACTACCACTACGAGAATAACGTTTGACGGTTAATAACGACTGTTCTATTCAAAGTTATCATATCATAGGCGATTTTGGTAGGTATAAACACTTTAGTCGTCTGTATCTCAGGAACCAATCATGTCTACTTAGCCGTGATAGTTTTCCTTTAAAATTCGTAATATGCGCTTTCGTTGAAGATATTTTTCTGATTTTTAGTATTTGTAGTTTTGGCTGTAGGGGGGGGGGGACACTTGACTCTAACAAAAAATAGCGCTTTAAAGCTTAATATTTCATAAACGAATCCCTTAATAGAAAAATGGTTTTAAGAAACCCGCAATATTTTTGAAAGACCTATCCAACGACACCTCACACTATGGGGTAGACAAGAAAGAAAAAAAACATCCCCACGTAACGTGTAGGGGAGGTGCACTAAAAAAAAACATTTTTCAAGATTTTATTTTACCACTTTGTTGGCGTGACTAATATGTATATTCATGCCAAATTACAGCTTTCTAGTACTAAGAGTCTCTGAGCTAGACTGCGGACGGACGGACGGACGGACGGACATGGCGAAACTATAAGGGTTCCTAGTTTGACTACGGAACCCTAAAAAAGTGTGTTGATAGATTAATTTTATTCTTTTAAATTTTAGATTAAAAAAATAAAGTTCTTGTAAATATTTCAGACAGTCCGGACGCGTCGGTTTTTTCTCTTGAAAATCCTAAAGCTCAAATTTAAGGTCAAAATCGGAAATACAAATAAAATAATAATAAACTATTTTACAAAATGTTTTTAATGTCTCAAAATAGTTTTTCAATACATTTTAAAAATCGTCTAAAATTGATACTCGAAATTGGTTTAGCAGTTTATCCGTGAAATGCATTTTGGTTTAAGTGTAGGTATTTTTTTCTCTAATATTACTGGTTACACGAGTTCTCATTCATGTTTTTATGAAATAATGTTAAAATAACGAAATAAAAAAGATGGGAACTGTCAAATTTTGGTCTCGAATTAGATTTTCAAGTACAGAGGGCCCTGCCAAGGTGCACTACGCTAACGAGCGTTTCTATTCGTTTCGTTTTTAAACCAATCCCGTCACTGGTAGATCACGTGACTTTTCGTATCACGTCATCTAACAGAGACGCGATTGGTTTAAAAACGAAACGAATAGAAACGCTAGTCAGCGTAGTGCATCTTGGCAGGGCCCTCTGATAATAATCTCTTTATTCTAGACCTTTCTGCGCACCTGGCGGAGGCGGAGGCGGCGTCCCGTCTGACCCACTTCTCGCGGGATCGATAGGGTCGTCGAAACGTCTGGAACATCGTCGGAACTGCTTTCTACTACGTAGATCCAGATTTAGATCTTTTGTCTTAATTTAAATGTATGCTATTTTAAACTTACTACAGGATGCCCTTCTGACTTAAGACTTCGTAAGCATAGAAATAAGTTTAATTGCTACTGACTACCCCTATTTTTTTTTGTTGGGGGTAGGCAGAAATATTCCCTCCAAATTTCAAGTCCTTAAAGTACTTAACCCTTAAATGCATGATGAATATGATGATGTAGATTTACATCATATATTTTAAAGTTCAATTTCAAACATACATTTTAAGTAAATTTGAAACTTAGAATTTATGCAGTAAGGTTTGTAGTTTTGTCAAATTCAAATCTGGAAACGGACTATAAAAACGCGTTTCACTTTCGACATGCTATGCATTTAAGGGTTAACTTGGTTTTGTGAAACGATTTTGAAACATAATATGTGAACCATAATTATTTCACTACGCCCTCATTTTTGATTTAAAAAAATTCAAGCTCCTTCCCAAACGTCACTAAGGTCAACCGTGGGTCAACCCAATACCAAATGATTACAAAAGAATTCCTGCAATTTAAATAAAAACAAAATACAAATTTAATAAACATATTTAAAAGTGAAACATTCATTCTTCATTTAAAATTGAAGAATGAGTTTTCGGCTACATGAGAGTATTTTTATCATAGCTGTAGTTTTTGTGGTCGATTTCTTGGAACCCTGGTGACTTGTTCTCGGAACCCACTTTGGGAATCACTACCTTAAGGTACTTACCTGCCTACCTACTTTACCTGCGAATATTTCCCACTAAATTCATCCTGAGAGCGGCCGATCTAAAAATAGATGACATACAAAGCTTTTGGCAAACAAAGGCGATAGTTCAACGGACGTTTTCACGAGTTGTACCTACTTATTCGGTGAATCTTATATATATATATCTATATATATAAAAGGCTAAACTGACTGACTGACATATCAACGCACAGCCGAAACTACTGTACCTAGAAACTTGAAATTTGGTACATGGGTTCCTTTCATGATGTAAGTGAGCACTAAGAAAGGATTTTCCGAAAATCGACCCCCAACGGGAAGAAATGGGGGGGAGTAGCGGGAAACTAATTCCACGCGTACGAAGTCGCGGGCGTCCTCTAGTACCCTTATAATCTGTGATGGCAGTCTACCACAGTTCGGTTTAAATGAAACTTTTTGCCGCGCACGACGGTCTTAGGCCTGAGGCTCTACTTTGAAATCCGTAATTCGAACTTCGTCTATTGCTATCCCTTTTGCTCTCGACGCGTCACTAATTCGCAAAAAGTAACGAGGCGATCCGAAGTTCGTATTACTGATTTCAAAGTAGAGCCCCTGATTTACACTTTGCGAATTGCAAGATTTGCAAGTGCTAGAGTCTGACCAGCGAGAGGTGACACAAGCACTTTTTTTCTAATTCTTCACATGGCAACAATTTTACCTATGAAACAAGCTGTCACATTATGAGTACCTGTCCAGTCTTTTTTTTTATGCGTTTCGTGTTACCAGCTAGTGATATTTTAAATTTGCCCCCGTTTTTATGCGTGACCGCTCACTGCTCCAGACTCTAAGTCCATACATTGTAAATGTATTCGCACTTGCACTTCGCAAAGTGTAAATCAGGGGCTCTACTTTGAAATCAGTATCTCGAACTTCGGATCGCCCCCTCACTTTCTTGCGAATTAGTGACGCGTCGGGAGCAAAAGGGATAGCAATAGACGAAGTTCGAATTACGGATTTCAAAGTAGAGCCTCAGGTCTGGTCAATCATAACGTTATTTTATCGTTATAGCAAATATCGTTATTATACCTACATCGACATGAGGTTATGATGAATACCGTTATAGATCTTAGTTTTATAGTTTTATAGCGTTATAGCGCGTGAATAACGATATAATTACACCGTTATCGCAAAATAGGTCTGATCTCAGCAATACAATACAATACAATACAATACAAAACGCTTTATTGTACACCAAACAAAAACATTACAGAGAAAAAATGCAAAGTAATGTTCAGTCTATTAATTAATACGGCCATGAATGTATCACAGATACTAGATACATCATACATAGAGGTCTTTGTGTACCTAACCTTTAGTAGTAAAGGCCACAGATTATATACTTGTTACTTTGTAAGTAAAGCCAACAAGACATTGACTACGATCAAAATGTCACACACACAAGTCACATGACACGGTGTCATATTTACATGTTTATAAACAAGTTCCTGTCAAAAAAAAATCTTTGGGTCAAGTCTACCTATGTATGTACGTACTTTTTTGTTTCAAACTCATTATCTGCATCAAGACCAAACTATATAATGTGTCGCCACCTTCCGTCGCCATCATGAGATGAGCTCTTTGATTTGATACAAATTATATTGCATTGCCAGGTTTACATTGTGGTCCGATGATTTCAGCCCATTCCATTATAAGGTTGACTACTGACTTATTGTCTAACGCACTAGCAATCACGATCGTTTTCATTTTGAAAATCGAAGGCTGTCTGCAATCTGAAGCTGCACACTTTATAAGAAGCTGCTCACTTTTGTACCTTGTCGCTTTAACGCCTTTGCTTTGACAGTTTAGTGCAGCAGTTGAAGCAGTTCAAACATGACGTTAAAGTGACAAGGTACAAAAGTGTGCAGCTTCTTATAAGGCCGATCGTACGTACTTACTTGTTAGGTTTTGTGTGCCATAACAATACATACATACATACATACTAATGCGCTTTGCGCAGGCTGCAGTGGCAGTGTGTTCAAAATTTATAATCTAGTATCATACGCGACACGCGGGCATTTATCAAAACAAGTTAGCTTGGGGTATTGCCTGTTAACTCCAGCATTTTACAACAGATGGCGGTTATCGTAAATATTTTGATTCTATGTAGCTGAGTGAGGGCCACAGATTAATAATGGTGAGGGCAAGCAAAAACAGGGGCTCTACTTTGAAATCAGTAATTCGAACTTCATCTATTGCTATCCCTTTTGCTCTCGACGCGTAACTAATTCGCAAGAAAGTGACGAGGCGATTCTAGGCGGTAAAAAATTACCGACATTGTTACAAAAATAAAATGATTAAATTGCACAAATTGAGAATTAATCTCTGTTGTTGCGATATATTTCAGGACTTCTCTATTGATGTAGGACTTTTTTCACGAGTTTTCATTTCTACATATGGCAACACAAGTACTTATTTACATCTATTGTTGTCGCATTTTCAACGTAATGAAAGGCTCTTACTTACTCGACAGTAATGGCGGCCGAGTTAAAGACAATACGATCACAACACAATACCTACGTGTAAAGACAAAGTAGAATAAATCCTAGAGAGAGTGTGAAAGCAATATACCTACAGCCAAGTAGGTACAGTAGAGTTCATCAATATGTGTACACTTTTGTACCTTGTCTCTTTAATCGCTGTGATAATTCATATACGGCAGTTTAAACATGACATTAAATAGACAAGGTTCTAAAGTGTATACGTTTTATGAACTCGACTGTACTATGAATGCTCTAGTCTAGGACTCTATTCTGCTCGGTAAAAACACATTGCTCTTGACATCTTATCGTATGGTTTTAACTTGGCCGCCATTTCTGTCAGTAAATAGGAGCTATCATAACGTTGACAATACGATAACAAGTCAAAAGCCATATGTTTTTACCGAGTAAAACAGAGTGCCTGGTTATACGGTACATGCATACGATATTAATTACAATTGTAAAAAAGTTAACGCCTTCGAAAATATTTAAAGCAAAAATAATACAGAATTGATACCAGTTATTTTTAATGGACAGGCTATGTTTATATGCTAATAAATAGTATTATATGCTAATGAATAAAAAACAGTAAACAAAAGCAAGGACTTTTGTCTTTGGCCTTACACGCGATTACCAAAAAAAAAAACAGCATCAGATACAAAAACAAATCAATCAATCAATTCTTACAATCTTAATAAAAGATAAAGGCAATCGTGCAAACGGATCACTAGACTTGATTGAAACTGAAACCAAATACAAAATGCAGTTATGGTTTATGATATGGTCATAGGTCTGCCATTTGTACTTATTTTTGTGCAATAAAGATTAAATAAATTAATTAAATTAATAAATAAATCTGGTAATTTTCTGTTAGTAGGGCAAATTGAACGAAAAGGTAAATGAAGTGTTAGTGAATTACTTATTTAATTGATAATTCATAAATATTGACACAACCATAGACACAACACAACTATAGCTCCATCCCTTTCTCTCGATTCAAACTCGACCGCCTCTTCCGCCTTCTATTTTTTAAGACTGAAATTAGATTTATACTCTTGGTGCGAGTCGTCAAAATATTAACCGGTAAAATTAAGTGGTCCCTCGTGCTGGTACATACGGTAGGGTAGGTATATACCATTTTGTTTTTGATCACATACATACTGCCAACCAAGACCTTAAACACTTAAGTACCTTGTCATAATAAACTTAAACTTAAAATCTAATCACAATGACAATCACAATTACAAGGAACTAGGTACTTAGAAAAGTAAGCTCAACATGTTTATAGGGTAGGTACTGTACATACCTACGTAGGTACAACATATAACCTCGTCTGTGCTACGTACCTACATAGACTATTAAATACAAAACTGTACGCGAAATTGGATGAACCCTCGTCCTTATTTAATGAACGAAAGAGGCAACTTGGTGCTATCCCCTTCATATTTTCAAGTAACCTCCGACATTCAAAAATTAAACGTAAAATCGATACGCGTATATCTAATCACGAGATTTGTTTTTCACGTAAGTACGTATCTTATCTCGCTTAGTTACCAATCTCGTGCGTTAGCGATTTCCTAGTCCAATTACCGCATCGCGTGATACTTTTGATTCTATCATTAAATGTATTAAATGTATTAAATGTATCAAGCTAGGGTGACGGAACCAGTAATGGACAAGGACCAATGATGGACACTTGATTCTTATTTTACAGAAGATAAGGGTTATTCATTTGTTCTGCAACAATCAAATTAGGACCTTATGGAATTTGAATTAAGAGTGAAGTGTCCATTACTGGTGCCTGTGAGCTAAAAGTGTCTATCATTGGTGCCGTCACCCTATGCAAATACGCGAGTCCTGAGTCTTGGATGTTTTATATGTATTTAAGTATATATTTCTCTATATACTTAAGCAAGTTTATCGTTGTCTAGTACCCGTAGTACAGTCAGCATCAAAAGTAGCTAAGCAGAATAACATGCTCAAAATGATCTAGCTAGACACGACGTATTCTCTTGACAATAGGGTCGAGGGCAGATCGTTTTGACCTCTTCGGTTGCGTAGCTACTTCTGCTGCTGACTGTACAAGCCTAGAGCTTAGTTTGGGACCAGTCAATTTGTGTTACATTTTCCCATAATATTTATTTATTTATTTATAAATAATGCATTGTAAATACATAAAACTCCTCAACAAAATATGCTACATACATATGATACTGCCACGGTCTCCCAAGAATCTTCACACCCATCACATATCACCCAAGAATAAAAATAAAAGGGATAGCTTTATGTGCTTCTGCGCGAATAACGTGAGATAGGGTTTGATTGCGCGCGCCTCGATTGCTGTTCAAATTCAAATAAGATAAGATAAGATAAAGATAAGATAAGATTTTTATTTCTAATAAGAAAACTTATAACTAGGCACAGCCTGTATCTTATGGGCAACCAGAAATTCAAAAGTACATAGGTTTAAATTATAGCTCTAAGATTTTTTAGTATTCTCTTAATATTAGTTACAGGGCTAATAAATAAGGCTTACATAAGAAAGTTTCAAAAATATTTTCTGTTTTTGTAGATTAGGTATTTTTCAGCCTACCTATTCGCCACATATTATTTAGCGTATTAAATTTGATATAAAATACTTTTCATCGAATAAACAGCCTGGTGCAAATCGTCTCCTATTCGGATCTTAGACTAGACCAAAATTGTTTTTCGAATACGTTTAGACAGAAAAGAAAAGTAGCAATTAAAGTTCAGATTTTGATCTATCATCACGCCAAGATATTTTGTTGTAAGTACAGCACCGCTGGATCGAGTCACATTTGCAGAGTGCCTGGGAGTCCATGTCGCATGAGTGGAATTTAAGATAAGTATAGTATGTGTTGATGGATTTTGTTGCAGATGTTTTGTGAAAACATAAAAAAAAGGTTTTGTTATAATTTAGAGTATAAGCCAATTATCCTTCACCCAACTGTTGATGAAAGACATCCGTTTCTCCGTGATTTGCATCACAACATTCCAGGAGTCTTCTTTAAATAAAACCACAGTATCACCCGCGTAGCAAATAACTTCGGCATTTAGGATTTTCAAGTCGTGAATGTCATTCATGTACTTTAAAAAAAGGGACCCAATAAACTCCCCTGCGGCACTCCGAAACGCACCGGAAGAGGATCGCTCCTGGGTAGTGATTCTCTCAAAAGCAAAGATGAGCGAATGCAGGAGTGAATGTCCAAGCGGCGAGTTTAAGTAGTCACGTCAGAGCAAGCAAAACACATTTTAGCGCGAGCATTCTCAATTAGGCAGCCTTATACGTTAGAGAAGCCATGCCGCCAAATTGAATACACGCGCTGAAATTTGTTTTGTTCGCTTTGACGGGACTACTAAAACTCGCCGCTTGGACATTCACTCCTGCGTTCGCTCACCTTTGCTTTTGAAAGAATCACCACCCTGAAGGAATCCAAAGCCGTCCATGCCGTCCGTCCCACATCCGTACGCGTGAGTCGCTCGCGCGCTTTCGTTCGGCATCTTTTGGCGGGGCGGGGTTGACCAAAAGCCTAACAAAAGCCGGACAGGCCAGACTTGTATACAGGGAGTTAGGCAGAAGGTTGGAAAAACTTCAGGGACTAACTCTGTAGGTCATACGCATCAACTTTTATTATGGGACCAAAATCCAAAACGCGAAAAAAAAAACAGCTATTCCATACAAACTTTGAGAGCTAAACAGCCGAAATCTATGGAACAGCTGTTTTTTTTTATCGCGATTTTGATGTTGGCCCCATAATGAAAGTTAATGAGTATGACCTACAGAGTTAGTCCCTGAAGTTTGTCAAACCTTCTGCCTAACACCCTGTATATTTGGGCACCTGGCAACCCTAGTCGCGACGTAAGAAAGGACTCGAAGGAAGAGATCTGCGCATTTATCCGTAGACGGTAGCTTATCAGTTATCACTTGAAGTTTCCGCACGGTACATGGACGTAAGTAGCACGTGGCGCGATAAGTAAAGCGCTAATTGGACTGGTTATAAAAGTTGCAGAAGTCGATAGCTGTCTTACTTTAACTTCAGTTATAGAGCAAGAGGCATTTTTTTGTCTTTTTAGGGTTCCGTACCTCAAAAGGAAAAAACGGAACCCTTATAAGATCACTTTGTTGTCCGTCTGTCCGTCTGTCCGTGTGTCAAGACCCTTTATCTCGGGAACGCGTGAAGGTATCAAGTTGAAATTCAAACCATATACTCTGGTCTACAGTCCCTTGAAGCTGTAAAAAAATCAAACTTCTACATTTACGTAGAAAAAAGATACGGCTGTTTATGTCGCCAAAACCGTGTATTTCTACAATTGAGGGAATCAAAATGTATAGGGTATTTCCCATTGACCTAGAACTATGAAATTTGGCAAGTAACACCGTCTTTTACAGTTATACATTTTTAGTTAAATCACAAAAAAACAGGGTCTTGCAAGGAACGGCGGCGGTGTAAATTTTGAATTGAGTTGACCGTGTCATGTGCGGAACCCTCGGTGGGCGAGTCCGACTCGCCTTGTCCGGTTTTTTTGTCTTTTTTTACTGTCTTTTTCTAACTCAAAAGTCAGAGATTTTTATTGCTAGTCTCAAACTCGCTTAAGGATTGTAAAGCGCCATGAAAGAGACGCTATGGTAAATCGTGTAGCTGTAAAAAAACATACAAATTTATCTCCGTGCAATAACATTTTTCACAACCTAAATCAAGTCCGATTCCCACAATTTTTGAATATGTTGTTGGTCATTATAAAACCTAGGTTGGTATTTGTATGTTTCTGTTTTTTTTTTAATTCTTCTCGGAAAGGAAAACGTGCAGACCAATTTTTTCATAATATCTACAACATACAATATAAAAATCTTAAAAATCGGACTGGGCTTGAGGGAAGAGAAAAAATTTCGCATTTTATGTGGAAAATTTCTTTCACCCTCTTAAGGTACGTGCACCAGGGTGAGCAATACCGACAGGAAATAAAGGTCCTGGCTTTTGTACGTCGACGTATTATTATGAAACTGGATTGGTATTAGCCGGGGAGTTTCAAAAAAATAGCACACCTTTGACTTTTTCTTCAGATTTGGGAAAAAAAATGCACGTTGGTCGGATCATCATTCTGAACAAGAAAAAATAGTACTCCCGATATGTCCCCAAAAATATGTATGGAATTGTCCGTTTTGTTACCAAGAAATACGTTTCTTGGTAACAAAACGGACAATTCCATACATATTTTTGGGGACATATCGGGAGTACTATTTTTTCTTGTTCAGAATGATGATCCGACCAACGTGCATTTTTTTTCCCAAATCTGAAGAAAAAGTCAAAGGTGTGCTATTTTTTTGAAACTCCCCAGCCACAGAACAGAAAAAACAGTAGAAGTGTCAAGTGGGCGTGTAACGTGTGGCATAGTTATGCGGAGTTCCGCGCAACCTACCATACTTTTGCCGCGATCGCTTATTTCGATATTTCTAAAATAGGAAATAAATCCAGATTGTGCTATTTTGGGGCGTAAAAACGATAGCCGCACCAAAAACATTTTCCATGGTGGCGTGTTGTTTTTATGATAGTTTGAGTATTGGCGACAACAGGTCTGATACTAATCGAAGCTCATGCCACTTCCACTGTTTTTTCTATTCCGTGGTATTAGCAATCAAAAAAAAAAGTTGAAAAAATAACTCCTCATAAGTATGCACTCTTACCTTATCCTATCTTCAACGACAGGCCTGATTAACATCTAGAAAAACAATCAAGAAGGTTGAACGGTACGTACCGTATCGAATTGCCTCGAACCGCTCAAGTATCAAGAAACAATTGTAATCGTATCAAGCTTATTGAGGAGAGATGTATTTTCATAGGGATGGGAAATCGATTATTTCCCATTTTAGGGGGGTTTCGTTCGATATACGACTCCAGAATTGCTATCCTTTTAAAAACGGCTACTTGTAAGATACTACTTTAAGGCTTCTTTCCCATGGCAACGTCCCGTTTTTTGCAGGACCGTTTTTTTGCAGGATCCAGTTTAGCAGTTTAGGTGTGAATGTTACCATAGTAGCACGTACCTATGCTGCTAAACTGGATCCTGCAAAAAAACGGTCCTGCAAAAAGCGGGACGTTGCCGTGGGAAAGAAGCCTAAGACTATCTGTCGGTCGATCGAGCGAGTGAGCTTATACGAGCTAAGATTAGGCTACCAAATTGAGAATGCCCGCCCTATAGTTTTATTTGTACTCAATCACGTGATGTGACAATTTAAACTCGCTGGTTAATAATGTCTGTAGACTTAAAAATTAAGTGTTTACGAGAATAACATACGGGTATGAGCGGTTCCGTATCAGAACGCCTAAAATGAATAAACCTAATGTATCATAATATCTAAAGTTCATAATACAATCTTTCAGATAGATAATATAAAAGAAGTCATTGTTTCGAGTTATTTCCTGAATATATTCAACCCCGTAAAAATATCGGTATTTCACATCCCTATCATCATAACTTATCAGATGCATCGGTCGCCGTTGAAGGATTTATACTTAATCTAATCACAAATATGTCCAGTCACACGGGCACCTTAGTGCCACTTCAACGTCACCAGAGACAATGCTACATTTTTATTCAATGTTCTTTCGGTGACGACGGCCAATAAAATTATAGTGCATCTGTGTCGATGAAAATTCTGGCTGGTTATAAAGTGTCTATGGTTTTATTATTTAATTCGTAATTTAAAATAGTGATTCAAAATGGATGTTCCACCCGTTAAACAGAAGAGTTACATGCCGTTTTTGAGACAGGTAAACTTATTAGAAACAAAAATGTTAAAGTGACTTTTTAGCTAGCCTAAAATTATCTGCAAACACATCCGAAATGGCTATGCCGCTATTTTATTACCTACATAATTGCGAAGAATAGTTAAAAATAAAAAGAGAGAAAAGTATGTTTTTGATGGAAAGACCAAGTACTGACTGAAGGGGTTCCTATTATTTTATCGAAATACCTTTCAATGAACTTCATTTCATTGAAAAGCCTTTGTTTTTTATGGTAGTCATACATAAGTAAGATATCCTAAAAATATCATACCTAGTTTCAGTAGAAAATAGTGTTCGATGAAATATAAATCGATGTATAAGATAAAATCGATGAAGAGAAATTCATCATCATCGTCATCATCTAAATCAACTTGCAAGATTAACGAATTTTTCTGATTTTATCATGCGTGTAAAAGGATAAATTAGGTAAAGCGATGGTTGTGGTACTTGTGGTACCTACTTGTGGTTTTATTTTGCGATTTACTACCTAAGTATGTATTGAGCTTCATACATCATTACATTATAGGCACCTTTAATGTCACGCCTCATTTTTTTCGTGAAACAAGCGGTGTAGATACATGGATGACAGGGTAAGGATCGAGTAACTTCGGGTCTCAGACGAACTGCGTATCTACAAGACCCGGATTACCTCATTAGATAGGTACCACTTCATTTTCTCCAGTAATTAATTATAAGTGAAACACGTGTGATTGTAGATTGAGTGGAGGATAGCGTATCTGCGTCGTCGAGTAGCGACGGAACTTATCTGATCCGATTATTAGTCAGGGTCACGGTGCAATGCTTATTTTTTATGTGTTTTATTTCTGTTGGATATTCTTACTGAAGATATTGTTTTAAAGGGAACAAAAAAATAGTGTCTTGCGGCATTTCTTCCCAAAAGTATTCTTGTTCTAGAAAGCTCTTGTAGTAATTTCTAAGACTAGTTGCAGCGTCAGGCCAGGTGCCAGCCCCAAGCACATTTTAGGGTGCAGCGAGATTCAAATATAGTGCCCCTTTGCTCCTAATATTATTATTACACAAGGTGTGCTAGAAAATTACTTAAATTTTAAAGGCTGAGAAAGCCGGTCCAGAACATAGTTTTATCTTTTCAATCTGTTAATTAGTCTAGGAGTTATAAGCTTTTAATCATACTGGTAAAGAACGCTTCCTGCGAACATCTTTGCCTCCATTGGTTTAAAATAGCTGTCATTTGTGATTCTTAAACTTGATATCCAATCTTTACTAACGTAGCAATGTATTGAATTACACTACTATCCAAAAATATTAACGCATTCAAAATAAATCCATACTTTCTATGCCACTGAGGCATTTCACGTTTATCATTCAACAACTTAGACTCATCGCACAGAAAAATAATTGCTCTAGAAGTCTAGACTAAGGTGAAATGTCTTGACGATTTTGAAATCTTGATTAACTGCGCCAAATTTTGAGACAATAAATATACTCGTAGAAAAGGTAGAACTATATTCTGGATCGGTGAACAAGGCGCTTTTTTATGTTGTAATATTTACGTCAAGTTCTGGGATCAGTATACCAGTTATACTGTCGCATTCATTAAGACGCGATGGCGAGATGAGCTTGACGCCTTTCAGCAAGAATGGCAGGAGATTGCCCATAACCGAAATACCTACTTGGAAAAATGAGCAGGAGGCCTCGTAGCCATGACCATTAGGGTGGTCCAAAATAGTATGAAGAAAAATGAAGTAAATCAAATCATTCCTCCACAAAGCTTATTTTTGTTTAGGATAAATTAGTTACTTATGTGTCAAATTTAAACTTGTTCAGTGGTCGTTTACTGGTCGCCCAAAGCGTTTAGTTTATGCCGAAAAGATCTCAGTCTCATACAAAACGACATCTAGTAAACTTAGCAAAAATTCAAAACATAAGTAGAATTGCCTACTACTGAAACTCAGAATACAGTGTCATGATATGGTTTATGGTTTAAGATATTTATTTCTCATAAGATTTACATAAATCACTTACTGAGAAACAATATTATTCAACTTAAATCTAGGTAAGAGAGGGTAGCATGCAAGAACAGTAGACCAAATGCTAGATAACAAAAAGCATAAAAAAATTAAATAAACGGGTAGTCCGAGACAATTAGTGCTATGCAAAAATTTTGCTACTAGTTTTACAGGCCAGTTAAACCATGACATTTTGTTACATCAGTTAACTTTCGGTTACATACGAGCGGTTTAACTTTAAATGCTGAGATAATAATTACTAACTTAAATACACATAAGTACATGTTTTTTTTTTTTTTTTTTTAGGGGAAGCCCTAAAAGATGCATGGTTTAGTTTTTTTTTTGTATATTGATACATATTTTTTTTGTTATTACGTATTATTATATGCTTTTTGTGTGTTCTGTATTTTATTTTAATTATGGATATATGGAATAATGCAGCACTTATTTATTTAGAATATGTTGTTTTAGTGCTTTTTTAAATATCACTATTGATTTTGCATCTTTTACATGTTTCGGTAATTTATTATACAGCTGCGCTCCTTCGTATACTATATTCCTTTTCCCATATAATGTTCTGGGTGGACGAAGTACAATATTGTTAGCTTGTCGAGTGAGTCGTTTTTGAATTTGAGATCTTTTTGTAAATGTTATGTGGCTGTGAATGTCTTTATTTATTATTTTTCTTATTAGAATGCATGTGTTATATATATATGTTTGTGAGATGTTTAATATTTTAGTTTCTTTGTATATTGTGTTAGTTGGGGTTAGATACTTGTAATTGAATAATAGTTTTATTATTTTATTTTGTGAAATTTGAAGATTTTTTAGGTTAGATTTAGCAGCATGATCTGTCCAAAGACTTTCTCATTCGATATATATATTAGGTGTGTGAAGCTCCATACATTTTTATATGAAACAATTTTAACAGTATGGGCGACCTGTAAAGTTTATTCAATCGCAATAAAACTTGGTATAGCGTATTTTCGTGTATTTTGAATTAAAAAGAAACTTGTGGAGAAACAATATTGAACACTTTTGTTTTTTGGACCACCCTAAGGACCATTCATCAGCAACTTGCTCTTCAATACGATCTTGTTGAGTCCGAAGTGCCATAACTATTTACTCACCGGCACTAGATCTTGAAAATGGTCGTGCTACGCTCTATTGGGATCGATGTGTCATCACGGACGTCACAAGTGCCACTTGGCTAGCCATTCGTATGAATTATGTTATTGTGACAGCTTTGAGCGTTTTTCTGTTCGTTTCGATATATTTAAGACGATCGAAATAGGAATGTTGTCTAGGACTTAGCTATTCGTTTAGATAAACCACGTGATCAATTGTGGTCCCATACATTTCAAGACGATAGAACAGAAAAACGTTAGCCCTCAGGACTGTTGTCGCCAATAAGCATATAGGTATCGTGCTGATAGATGGATCTCAACGCCAGGCAGTGCTCGTCGACTTTACCATTTTGCATGACGAGAACCTCGTGATGGCTAAGAAGGGCAAGCTCAGCAAGTACCTTGACTTGGCTCACGAGGTGACTGCCATGTGGGATGTTGGCTCCACGGTCATTGTCCCGATAATTGTTTCGGCAAACGGTCTTATACGAAGAGTCTAGACATACCTTAAGAGACTCGCTAGGTGGCTGGATCTAGGGGCAGATACAGAAAGCCCTCGACACGGCTCGCATTGTGAGGAGGTTCCTCTCTCTGCAGCCCTAACCACCGCGGCACCGGTAGCTTGAGCCCTACCCCGCTGCCGGCGGCACCCGTTGTTTAAGTTTTTTATCGTGTTTTTTTGTATTACTATTGTTATTTTACTTTATAGTTGAATATTTATTATAAAAAACCTAATGTACAGAAAATTAAATACTATATATCTAAATAATACTTAATAAGTGTTAAGTTGTTACCGGATCAAGTTCAGATTCCTAGTTAATTTTTTCTTCTACATAAAAACGCTAAGGTAAAGAAAATCAGAAGAATTTTCTTCATGACTGGGCATTTCTTTTTTTTGGAAATCAAATGTAAGACAAAGCATAGCGATGTAGATAGGAAGTTTTTATCGAGTGCCATAATCATTGTTTATCCCACGGAATAGAAAAAACAGTGGAAGTGGCATGAGCTTCGCTTAGTATCAGACCTGTTGTCGCCAACACTGAAACTATCATAAAAACAACACGCCACCTTGGAAAATGTTTTTGGTGCGGCTATCGTTTTAACATTCCAAAATAGCACAATAAGGCATGCTTTGCGGATTTATTTCCTATTTTAGAAACATCGAAATATTGAAATATCGAAGTAAGCGATCGCGGCAAAAGTATGGTAGGTTATGCGGAACTCCGCATAACTGTGCCACACGTTACACGCCCACTTGACACTTCTACTGTTTCTTCTGTTCTGTGGTTTATCCTAATGCAATTATTATTGTTTTGGTCGAAAACAAATTTTACAATTGAAACGGTTTTTTTTTTTAATATTTTAAGAACTAACATAGCCTAACTTTACTAATCTACGCAATATATATATATATATATATATATATATATATATATATATATATATATATATATATATTATATATATAAAGATGTCTACAAATTCTGTAATTTTAGCCTTAAAGTATGTTAGCCGGAAAGACTTTAGACCCTAACCTAACTTATTGTTTCATTAGGATAAACAATTTTATCCGTTCCAAAGGGATACCAAATAGGAACTATAGGAAACCATATTGTTTCAACATCATCATCATCATTATCTTCAGAAAACAATACATAAATAATAAATATTGGGGGACAGTCTCACACAATTGACCTTCTCCCAAACTAAGTAATATGGGTAGAGTCGGGTTCATAAATATGTGTAGGTACACTTTAGTACCTTGTCTATCTAATGTCATGTTTAAACTGCCATATATGAATTGCCACAGCGTTTAAAGCGACAAGGTAGGTAGGTAAAGTGTTTACATAATTTATGAACTCGACTGTACCAGGCAACGATAATCGAAATTATATAGAGAAATGAATATGCATTTAGTTAAAATGTACCTAAACATACGATTAACATTGAGCGATCAATGATTTACTGATAACGCAACGCTATCATTATCTTAACAAATTATAGATGATAAAGGCCATCATTTAACTTGATTCATTGGCACACCATAATTTTGATTTGGTGACAAGCAAAAGCTTTCACACTGGTTCCGATTTATCAAACCAAGGCCGGCCCTGGACCTACAATAAATAAACACAATATTTTTATGGCGCTATACATATAATTCATCGTTCATTAAATTCATAATTAATCGCCAATATTGCACAATTACGCACAATCATTGCGCAATTTTCAATACGAACTCTAAGGATGATTTCCACCAAACGGCTCGCATCGCATCGGATCGGTACGGATTTTACGGCCGTGACCGGGCGAGCCCACTCATACTCGAAAGTGCACTCAAACACGTGGTAGGAACGAAACTATTTGATTGGGTGCGGATACGCTCGCAAGCAACCGTACGGTGCCGATCTTGTGCGTCGACATCCTGTCGACCGCGAACGGCTGTTACCGCCCGATCGTATTCGTCGACATGCTGCCGTACACGATCGGTTGTCGCCGCATCCGTTCGTATTCTTTCCGTTCCGATCCGTTGCGGGCCGTTTGGTGGAAATCATCCTTAAACGATCAAAAACATTGCGCGATTCGTGATATTGTGCAATAGAAGACCGTTAAGGGGCGGTCTAAGCTTATAGCTTTAGTTGGGACTGGGCTAATATGAAATATGCACGGATTATTTAAATCGCTTTATCTTAACTAAATATGAAAATACCGTGAAAGAGATCACCAAAAGTGAAATTAAAATTAAAATTGGCCAAGAACTACGGATGATACAAGCATTTTGAAATGCTAATTGGGTCATACGCAGATTTAGGTTAGCGTCTTTCCTGTGGACATACCCAAAGTTAACGTTTTGCAGGCCTAATTTTCTGGCTTAACCCATATCCGCATAAACTGCGTCAGGTCTGCTTTAGTCCTATCAGATAAAAACATAACTTATATGCACACAAGCCTTTAACTATTGACCACAGGAGAGACAATTTTTGTTTTTTCGAGTGCGTATGACCCAATTTGACAGCGATTAGATATAGAGATCCGATATGCCGTGTGACATCATGTAAATTGTCGCCCATATAAACTCCATGTTAAATGAAAGGGATAGGAAAAAACCGGGTGTCCCTCAGAATCCCTAACAACGTTTGTCCTAACACATCGTTTGTCCAAATTTTCATTTGCCCTAAACTGGTTTTCAGATGGGTCAAGCAACTTTTAAATTTTCCAATTATATCTGTTATAACAACACTAACAAGATTTAAAATTTAAGCGGAAATGGTTTTAGGATAAACGAAAATACGGACAAACGATGCATTAGGACAAAATATGACGATTAGGGATTTCATAGGGGAACCGAAAAAACCATTGTTGGCCAGATAGGAACAAATCTTGGTTATTTTATAGCTGTTCAGATAAATGATTTTTCTCAACTGTTTGTTACATGAATCAGCTTTTATTGAAGCTGCGAAAAAAAGTCGTAAATATTCCCTATTTGTTTGAAATTGAACCTTATTATTTATTTATTGGTTCCAGGTCTTCGTGACAGCCAGCGTCTCCGTTAACATCATCGGCCACGGCTGCGTCATCGGCTACTCGGCCATCCTCATCCCCAATCTGAGGAAGGATGACTCCTTCATCAAAACCGATCCTAGCACGGAATCATGGATAGGTAAATAACCTTCTCTCATAGAATATCGTAACTAAGGCACTACAGCCCTAACATGGTTGCGTTTATCGCGTGACAAAGTTTAGATAAGGCATCCGTCACCTATTGACACGTAAAGTACGACAGTGACGGATGCTTTATCCACATTTGACACGCGATATAGACCCACTGTACTAGGCAGATAAGAAGTAAATCCTGACACATTGCACGACCATGAAGTTTCTGACTATTGACATTGTTGACAACAGTAAAATAATGCTAAACTTATGTGTTGCGTGTGAAGGAATAGTAATAACGGCATTGTTTGACGGCTGTCAATATTATCCATATTCTGAAACTTCATGGTTGTGCAATGTGTCAGGATTGACTTCTTATCGGCCGGGCACTATAAGCTAATGCATTTTATTCGTACCTATAAAGCTGGGGGTGTACTGCCTTTTTGCCAAATTATGTTTCGTCAAATTTCATTTAGCAATCAACTTTTCGCCAAAGTTTTATTTAGCAAATCAATCCTCGGTGTAATTTTACTACGTAATTTTTTCATTTCGCTACATTTTTGTATTGCAAAATTTTACTACGTCAAATTTTATGTTGTAAATAAATTGTGTAGCAAATGATTTGCTAGGGCAAATAACATATTGTCAAATTTTATGTGGTAAATGGATCTTGTATGGATTCCAAGAGCTTATAAAATATTTTCAAACGACGAAACGAAAAACGAAACTGCTCCCAGAGATAGGTAGGTTAGGTTTTTTTTTATGACCCTAAAAACGAAACTGCTCCCCGAGCCGAGATAGGTAGGTTAGGGTTATTTTTTTTTATGACCCTAAAAACGAAACTGCTTCCAGAGATAGGTAGGTTATGGTTTTTTTCAAGACCCTATAAACGAAACTGCTCCCAGAGATAGGCAGGTAGGTTATGGTTATTTAAATTAAGCTAAATTAAGGTATGCCAATCAATACATTTGACGAAAACATAATGGACATCTTAAAATAATCCAAGGTAATAATTTGTCTAACAATAATTTATCATATCATTAGTTGGGAAATGATATCAGTGCGAAACGTTGAGTAGGGAAATGAAAATTTGACGAAATGAAAATATGTGATACGTAGTTTGGGGAGATAAGAATTTACGAAATAATTTATGTCGAAACATTAGTAAACCAAAGCTGGGTGCCTCTCTCTAGCGAACTGTAACTGTAACCGTAGTAGTTACAGTAACTAGCTTCTAGTGGAGAACAGGCTCGCGAGCTGAGTACACATCACGATTTTACGTGCAACAGTAACAGTTACAGCTTGCTAGTGAGTACCCGGCTTAAGGCGCTCGTAACCCGCTAGAACCATAATTTTCCGGCATTTTGCAAAAAAACCTTTGGTCGGTATTAGGAAGTTGACTAAATGAAACATCTTATTGCTCTTTAAAAGTCTATCGGGTTTAAAGTCGGTTAGACTAAAGCGTATGAGAGCAAGTGAGAGAGATATACAAACCCGAAGGTCGTTTTAAGATCTATTGCACAATAGAAATACGAAATATACTAAAATTGACAAATAAGCGCTAGTTAGCTGGTTGTTTAGTTTTAACCCATAAAATTGCTATTTTCAGCCTCAATTATTGGCTTTGCTTTGATCCTGGGAAACCTCATCGTGACCCCACTCATGGACATCATCGGAAGGAAGAAATGCCACCTGCTGTCCACTCTGCCTATCTTGATTGGGTGGTTCCTGCTGGTCACGGCTAAGAGTGTTCAAGCCCTCATCCTCGCCAGGTTCCTACAAGGCATATCCATGGGTTTGTTGGGACCCTTAGGATCTATTATTATTAGTGAAATGACAGACCCTAAGAATAGAGGAGCGTTCCTTACCTTTGTGTCATTGTCGTTGACCATGGGCGTCATGTTCACTCATTTGATTGGCTCTTTCGTTAGCTGGCAGCGGACAGCTTTAATCTGCTCTTTTATAACCTTTACGAGTCTGAACATGATCATATTCACCCCTGAATCTCCTCCCTGGCTAATAGCCAAAGGAAGATACCAGGACAGCAGAGACGTTTTCTTCTGGTTGCGAGGTGAAGGTAAAGAACAAGAAGAAGAGCTTGAACATATGGTTACAGCCCAAAAGATGATCCGGAAATCAAGCGTCGCTGGTCAGAAACTGTCCGTGTGGGTAAAAACTAAAAGATCCTTGAGATATTTTAAGGACACTTGCAAGAAACCCGAGTTTTATAAGCCTATAGCAATTATGTTTCACTTGTATGTCTTATTCCAATTTGCTGGCATCAACGTCATCAGTTCCTACGCCCTTGACATCCTTGAGAAGGTCGTAGGGCCTGAAGCAAATACACAACTACTCATGGTACTTCTTGACGTAGAACGACTGGTCTGCAACGTCCTCGCGGTGTTTTTAATGAAGAAGCTTAACCGACGAACCTTGTTGTTCTCCACTGGAACTGTCTGCGTCCTTGCTTACTTTTTGAAAGGGACTTATGTACTATCAATAACCCATAACTGGCTACCTTTCGACAGTCAGTTCATTCCCATATTTTTAATAGGGATTTACATGTTTTCCCTTACAGTTGGTATATCGTCTATACCTTTTGCGATCTCTGGTGAGATCTTTCCTTTAGAATATAGAGGGTTAGGAGGAGGTATCGGGACGTTGCCTTTGTCATTAAATTTCTTTATTGCAATTAAAAGTTTCCCGGTGCTAGTGGCTGCCATTACTCTACCATTTACTTACTACATATATGGAAGCGTAGTGTTGTACTCTCTCACCGTTTTATATTTTATTCTTCCTGAAACCAAAGATAAGACTCTTCAAGATATTGAAGATGAGCTGCGAGGGCAGTCTAAAGCTGATAAGAGAAGTTCTGAACCTCTCAACGAAAAATTAAACGTTCATTTGATGCGAAGATATAGTTCTCAAATAATAATTCACTGATTGACTTCTAACATTACTGGTGATTCATTCTGCTGAAGTAGGCGGATCATTGTTAAATTAATTAATTACACTGGATTGTTACTTGTTACGATTGCCGTTCTTACTTAAAATGAAGGCAATATTTGGAATCCACTAGAAGTGCTAGTAACAACGAATAAATTTACGATGTAAGTTATGTATATAATAAGTAGGTAAATCACACAAAAGGATTTAGAACAAAATTTACACACGTTACGATGAATGTTATTGCTAAATGGAGTGTTGGTTTTCATTGTCATCTGTTTGTATGGTGACATTATAATAATATTTTTTGTACTTGCTATACAAACCAATATCAAAGCAATTTGGCTTTAGAGACAATGTAAATAGGTATAAATATAAGATTTAGCTTGTATATATTTTGTGATATTAAGATCCTCGTTAGTAGAGAAAGTCACTTTCTATGATGATTATGTCTATTGCGTTTAACTTAAAAAGATGTACTTACTTTTATAAGGGTACGTAATAATTACTTTTATTGGGAATAAGGACACGAAGGGAAGAAAAAACACAGGATTGTTTCATACTTATTTTCATTCGTTATATATTTAAAAATGGTTTTCGGAATAGCCATATTCCTTAATTAACAGATATCCTTCTACAATATGTTGAAATAAATCAATATTTCATTTCATAAAATGTAGTCGCTCGATTCTAGCATATCTTTTTCATATTCTGTTGAAGAGGTTTTTTGTTCGTTAGCTTAAATGCGTGACAGTAATAAGTAGTAAGCAAAATGTGAGAAAATAAAATATGCTACAAATTGTGATTCCTGTTTGTTTTCATTGTTGTTTTTCTTTCGTCGTCGTCACTGTCGTCATATTAATATTTTTCCTTCTTTTTAACGGGACGCCTCAATCAACAGTACTTACAACAGCATTTTCAGTGAACACCATGAAAGTCAAAATACGTACTATGTTGTTTTGTACTACATTACGTACAAGATGAACGTTATTATAATAATATTATATTCGTCCATGGTGATTTACTGTCACAATGTTCAAGATTAATCCAGCCAAGCTAGTTCTTCTACGAGAGCGTTGCTTGTATCGATGTTTTGTTGAGATAATTAAAGGTCACTCGTAAGCTTTTCGAAATCTCACCTTTAATCTACAAAATATTTAAGTACGAACTATCTACATACGTCAAAATATCACAAGTACAATCTATTTACGGGCTTTTCCATCTTCGGGGTCAGCTTTGTAGCTGCAAAGTGTTTCCTGTTACTTTCAACATCTCATCATCCACCTTCCATGGTCTCTAGTTCCAGCATTTTATCCTTCTCGCCGGTATCTGGCTTAGACACTCCTTTAACACCTTTGAAGTGGCATTCTATCTCATACAAGGTCTTTCCCTTAGTCTCTGGCAGAAGAAAATACAAGAACGCTCCACAGATTGCAATGCAAATTCCATAAATCAAGAAGGTTCCATTTACACCAATCTCTCTGAAGGACGTTGGAGCTGTTTTGACCACTACAAAGAACATTATCGAGAGAAACATTCCTGATATGCCACTGCCCAAACTCCTGTATGCCAGAGGGAAAACTTCTCCAGCAATAGCCCAAGGAATCGGTAAAATACCCAGAGTTTTTCCAAAGATGTACATCAGCATCGGTATAACTGGAACCCATTTGTACTCTTCCGCAATCAATCCAAAATCTCTCAGGTATATTAAGAGGGAGGTAAGAAATAACGAGAGCACGCTAACGATGACTCCTATGAAAAGCACCGTTCTTCGATTCAGTTTATTAACAACTACACACGCCATTATTGAAGTCACGAATCTTACGCCATCTACCATGAGCATGCAAGTGTTAGACTCGATGGCACCATCACTAACTACATCCATCATCGGTACAGTATACGACGGCACAACTGTCATACCAGAAACTTGGAAAAGCACAAACATGAACATCATGATGATCGTCGGCTTGTAGAATTCTGGTTTCCGAGCGATTTCCAGATACGTCCGCAGCCTTGACTTCCCAGTTGTCACCTGAGTAGTTTCCACTTTTTGACTGTTTAATAGCACCTCTAGTTCCTTTTCGGAATCGTGGTAACGTCCTCTTAGCGATCGGAAAGACTTTCGGCACTGATTGAATTTCCCTCTGGAAGCCAGGTACGGTGGTGTTTCTGGTGATAAGGAGATCAAAATGAAAGAGATGGCGTAGACGCTTCCGCAGGCGATGCCGGCGGATCTCCAGTATAGGAAGGTTCCGGAGACGTGCGCCAGGAGCATGCCGGTAGCGAAGGAGAAGGCGATGGTGGCCAGAAAGGCGCCACGGAGTTTGGGCGCGGAGTACTCGGCAATGGATACTGGAGCGGCGGCAGCTTGCAAGCCCATGCCAAAGCCCTGAAATGTGGAGAAGATATAGTGAATAAAAATTTGGTTTGATACTAATTATTGGCCTATTGCCAAGTAGAATTTTAACATTTACAATTGCAGGAATTCAATATTAATAATAGGATTGAAGTATGCCGTGCTGTCATGCGCCTAGTAGGTATATTCCTTATTCAATTAGTGCGTTAATAAGTAGAAAAGTTTACAAAAACAAAAAACCGCCTTCATAAACACAAAAAATAGCGGCATGCACACGTAAAGTTCGGACCGCGGGAAACGCCACGCGCCGTTTCAATCTTCGTTCCGAACCGTACGTGTAACTATAATAGTAAAATAGTAAAAAATGTACGGTTCGGAACGAAGATTGGAACGGCGCGAGGCGTTTCTCGCGGTTTGAACTTTACGTGTAAAGGCCTATTATCTTGTAAAATGGAACGTCAAAGTAAAAATTAAAGCAACGAGCTCAATTGCTGGAAATGTTGGCATGTGACTGATGTGACAAAATCATAAGACACTTGGCCTCCATTATTTTAACACTTAATCATTTTATTGGAGAAACGAAACAGGTCGATTTAAATTGAATGACAACATTTGCCTCTTTGAATTGGTCAGCTTTATTTTGGATAAATACGGCGCCTAAACCCACTTCACAGGCATCTGTTAATACACCGCTGCTAATCGACAAAGCACGAAGCGACAGGGGAGAGTCGCTTAATTACGCAAATATTTCAAGTTAGAATGACCTCGCCAAAAATACTGGTTATGTTAACGTAATAGTTAACCTCTGCTATTTAAGCGAGGTCACATCTATTTAACTATTAATAATAGTTTATCATCAGAATCTTCAGTCAGTAGTAATTCTCGTTTATTGTCTCGTGCATGCTTTTACAGGACTCATGTGACTAGTCACGAGATGTGATTGTCTTTCAATTATATCGTCAACTGATTCCAATGACCAAGCTTTGTTATTATTCGCTATACGCTGATCATTTATTTATTATAGTTATTAGGTACGATCGGCTCTATGTAGCTGCACACATTAGGGCCTTGTCACTTTCACGTCTTGTTCGACCTGCTGCACTAATCTGCCAAAAGCGTTAGTGCGACAAGGTACAAAGGTGTGCAGCTACTTAAAAGGCTGACTGCACTAGCAATGCCGTTCGCGTGGCAGAATATTAGTCTGCTTACTTACATCTAATATGCCGTCGACAGCGATACGCTAAGAAGAAAAAGGTAATATCTATTAAGGCAACGGGTAAGGAAGGACGAGGGCAATCGTCTTTAGATACTATCTTTTTGCAATTTTTCGTTTTTGTATTGGTATAAAATCGATATTGCCTTCACGGATCTATTTATTATCTGTTTTATTAGTGCGTCTAGCAGATTTTTTTTATTTTCATGTGTTATTCCAATTAGCGTTTTATGTTATTTTAAAAAAAGCACATAAAATTAGGTTGACGCACTTATTTAACCAAAAATAAAGATGTAAGTATGCGAAAAAATACGTTTTTGTACCGCTACAAAAAAATGCACAAATTTAGTAATGAAAGACGTTGCCCTACCCGTCGCCTTAAGGCGAAAAAAAATAAAGAAACCTGCACATTCTGCAAACAAAAACAGGCAGTGTTAATACAACATTCTACAGATACAGAGTGAATTCGATAGGACCCATCTGGATAAAATAAGATAAAAAGAGACCCTTTAGCCTTATGAATAGAAGAGTGATGACTATGAATGTAGGTAGGTGGATATAAGGGTAGAGGAAGACCGAAAAAGGTTTAGATGGATTGTGTGAAGCATGACATGTGTATGACAGGTGTGAGTGCAGAGTTAACAGTGGATAGAGAAGAGTGGAAGAAGAAAACATGTTGTGCCGACCCCACCTAGGGCAGGAAAATGATGATGATGTTGATGATGAACGTAAAGCGGAATAGCCACTTGCCTGCAAAGTCCTGCTGACGAGCAGGGTGGCAGGTCCCGCAGACGCTACCATCAGCGCCCATCCACCCAGAGACGGCAGTGTACTCAGCTGGTTGGTGAGCCGGCGGCCCAGCCGCTGCAGGCAGAGGGGGGCCGTCACGATCCCCAGAATTAGCGCCAGGCCGAGTATCGAAGCTGAAAGGAGACGGCACTTTATGAAGTAACTAGCGACTTGCCCTCGCTTCGCTTCGGTTTAAGTGAGTTTCTGTAACACCCGCACATAAACCAGAATTTATTATACATCAAAACCTCTTTCTTAAATCACTCTAGCTATTGATGCTCCGCAACGGATTTTAATGCAGTTTTCATCAATAGATAGTGTTTCAAGAGGAAGGTTTTTGTAATGTGACAAGATTCATAAATGGTCAGTTAACTGTGTTGCTGATGGTAGGTATGGTCTACCTATTTGTTTGTCTTGTTGAAAAATCATTATCACAAGAAATATCTTCAATATAAAGTACCCATTCTTCAACTGAAACTGGAATACGAAGTTTACTTTACACTTGACTTTCTGCAAGTATTTTCAAAGATAAAGAAGAATGTTTACATTTCAATCAATACAAAGAACTTTGTTCTAGAATATCGTACATTATCAGGCATGTCATTATTTTGATTCAAACAGGACTGGAGGAATATGAACGATCCATGTATAGTTATGGGTTAGTGCATATCAGTCTGTCACTCTCAATGAAAAATCAACAGGCATTAAATTTAATAGTTTTGTAACTTATGTAGACGTTAGATACCATTAGCGACGTTCATCCAGCTAAAGAAGAACTTGTGGAGGTTTAAGATAGTAATTAGGGTTCGCTTGTGAACTTTACTCTGAATACACACGCCCTCGTGCTCTTTTAAACCGTCGATATTCAGCCCTTATAACTCTGTGACCCTTAATTACAGCCATTATTTAGCCCTAATAAGCTATGAAACAGCCATGTGAAATTCAGGCTGAATAATTTGTGCCCAAATAACATAACTAAGCGCCTTTTTCAGCTCTTATTCAGCGTTAAGCGTATATAGACACTGTGGGAGACAGGCATATTGTAATAAACTGGACGGCTAGTACAAGGTGCCGGCGAATACGTAAACAGTTGAAATTTTCACACTTTGTGAAAATGCTACAACACAAATAAAAATAAATTCAATTGCGGGTCCCTATACAAGAATGGTACTCTTCGTGTGAGAGTCCGACTCGCACCTGGCCGGCTTTTAGGCTATTCGTTGTCTTTAGTTATTTCTCAATCACACAAAGGTTAAATGGAATGATTTCGCTAGGGGATTGACTCACTAGTCCTACTAAGAGCTGATAGTGCGGGCTCATTGCTTTAAAATTGGGGCATCTGAAGTTTCGAATTTCTTCATTAGTCACTGATGAGCACAAGTATTGGATGGTTTTCTTGGATGTTTTCTATGTATTTAAATATGTATTTCTCTTTATAAGTATGTATATCGTTGTCTAGTACTAGCACAAGCCTTGTGCTTAGTTTGGGATTGGGACTAGCTTAGGTCAATAGAGAATATTCATGACAATTTTTCACAGCTTCAATAAAAGCTGATTCATGTAACAAACAGTTTAGAAAATACATTTTTTGATAAGCTATAAAAATAACCAAGATATAAGGTAACAAACATTTGTTCCTTTATCTTTCTAGCAAAACAGAATTAAACATGGAGTTTATATGGCCGACCTGTTACGTGATGTCACAGTGCGTATCGGATCACTATGTCTAATTAGCAGTTTAAAATGCTTGTATCATCCGTATTTCTTGGCTGAATTTAATTTTGATTTCACTTTTGGTGATCGCTTTTACGGTATTTTCATATTTTGTTGAGAAATGTGATTTAAAAATCAATGCATATTCCTTATTGTGTGAGATTGTCCTCTGCCATTCTTTATTAATTTATATAAGAAGAATATTTGCAGTGAATAGTGTGAATTCTAACCATAATTGCACGTTACTCGGGGACATCATCTGAGCGTGATTGGTAAACACTGTATTTACGTGATTTCGTGGGGCGGTGCGGTGGAGTGAATTATAAAATAGACATACTCGTAAGTATAGCAAGAATGTACTAGCGAAGGGATTGACTCACTAGTCCTACTAAGGGCTGATAATGTGTACGCATTGATTGGGGCATCTGAAGTTTCGAATTAATTCCTTCATAGAGGTCGTAACGTCACCAACCAGCGCCCTTTTACTGCTACGGTTCTTCGTGCCATGAAATTAAAAAGAAATTACCAATCCACGACTCATGTTCGGGGGTGAGTTGCAGCGCGGAGTTTGGCTCGCGCAGCTGTTGCAGCAACACGCCGGGGAACGCGATGTTCGCGCCGGTGCCAATCATGTAGAGCACCACGCCGCTCACTGCCAGCAGCTGCAACGAAAGCCGTATGATTATGAATGAGACAACCTTGCGCTAAGGGTGGCTGAGTGCCGTGTCAGACGCCTCGCGTTCCGAGAATGGACGAACTGATCCTAAGTCGACCGAGCCATTGGATTTGTAACAAGGGTTGTTATTCTCTTAAAAATGGCGGTCGATCGAACGAACGAGCGAAAGCGCAGCGGCGAGTTTAATTAAGTAGTCCCGTCCGAGCGAACAAAACACGTTTTAGCGCATGCATTCTCAATTAGGCAGCCTTATACGTTCAAAAAGACATACTGCCAAATTGAATACACGCGCTAAAATGTGTTTTGTTCGCTCTGACGGGACTACTTAAACTCGCCGCTTGGACATCCACTCGTTCGTTCGTCCGTTCGTCGTTGTTGAGAGAATCACACCCAAGGTTGTTGCAACCTCTTTAGATTACGATGCTGGCCACTGTTTCATTTTCATTGATTTAAATTATTTTCCAAATTCAAAACTATTTCGATCCATTCCAATATCAATCGATATTGGGGATTCTCATAGCAACCTTCAGATAAAAAACATGAATGGTTGCTGCTGCATGGTAAAATCCAAATCTTATTTGACCTGGTATGGTATTGTTTTTAACTTGGCCGTCATTACTGTCAAGTAAATAAGAGCTATCAAATCGTTGACGATACGATAACAGGTCAAAAACGATTTGGTTTTTACCGTGTTGAATAGAGGCCCTGAGAGAAAAGCACGCTCGGGAATACCTGTCTGAGAAATGGCGACACCCTCTGCTTCTGATAGGTTTCAGACATGGTGGACTCTTCACTTCAGAATTTCACCGTATTTTACACATGCTGTAACAATAAAACAATGTGTTACTAAACTTATACCTATGTGTTTTATGTGTTTATTGAATTTTAATCAGTTTGTGGCTATAAAAAACTCCAAGTCATACGTTTTTGCTTATGTAAGTCAGAAATATGTTCGTTTTGTTCACAGAACAGAAAAAACAGTAGGTAGAAGTGTCAAGTGGGCGTGTAACGTGTGGCATATTTATGCGGAGTTCCGCATAACCTACCATACTTTTGCTGCGATCGCTTATTTTGATATTTCAATATTTCGATATTTCTAAAACAGGAAATATTTTGGAATGTAAAAACGATAGCCGCACCAAAAACTTTTTCCACGGTGGCGTGTTGTTTTTATGATAGTTTGAGTATTAGCGACAATAGGTCTGATACTAAGCGAAGCTCATGCCACTTCCACTGTTTTTTATATTCCGTGGTTTTGTTGGTGACATTACTATCTAAGTGTAAAAAGATATAAGAATGTTTTAGGAACAGGTGAATTATTATGACATAGCTATGCAGTTCAGTTTACGCTGAGAGAAAAGGACAGAGCTACATAACTGCTATAGCTCTATCCTTTACGCTCGCCGTAAAATGCACTGCAAAGCATAATGACTCCCAGTAGTTGGATAATTTTTATCATCATGACATTGATGACATCATCAAGGTAAAGGTCAACATAAGCAAATCAATTAGTAAAAATCAAGCAGAATCTCACGCAAATTGACCTAGCCTGCGTACGATCAGCAACAGAAGTAAGAGGACAGTCGAACAGGTCAGAATTATCTATACATGATTATAATTGTAAAGATAATAAGAGCTAGTGTAAATAATTTTGAGCTCTTTGACCCTGCACGTTGCTTTCTGTAGGTACCTGGGCATTTTCATTTAAACGTGTAATTTAATGAAAACGCCCACCTTTTGGACAATGACAAACATAATTAAATACGAAATACGTCATTAAATACATATAACAAAATATCCAAACTCTAGGTACAAATACCTACTCGCGCGCATCATACAAATATTTGCCCATACCGAGAATCGAACCCACTAGCTTCGTATTCAGGGTAACTGCCAACTACACTTATTACGTCGCCAAATTTGTGTAAAGAGATAATTTATAGCTCGGAGATTTCTTTTTATTATTATGTTCTGTATTGTTTACAATGATTTTTTTTTAAATGTTCGAAGGCGAACTTATCCCTTTAAGGGATCACTTCCAGCTAACCATTGAGAGATTGAGAAAAGTGAAAGGTTTTGTATTTTCTCTTGTGCAAGACCTACTTAAATGTGTTGATGAAATTTTGACATAAGCCGATTCAATACTTGATTACTTCCTAATTATATTGATAGAAAACACTTTCGACTAACATTGCACATTTGCACATATTGCAATGCTGTCATACTGAACTAGATTTCGGTGAACATGACAATAGTAACACTTTTACGAGACGACTTTCACTATGTGTAAGTAGACACACGTTTCGTTGCGTCTGCGCAGACATGACATGTATGAGAAGCTAATAATTTATGTATACAGGGTGGGCAGTATTTCTAAAACCGACGACGTCGTTACTAAGAACTGAGTTCCCTGTCTTAGCTTACAGTGTCGTCATATATAGGTACATACAACGTAGTATACATACATGTATGCAGGTGCATTCTCATAGAATTCATCTATATATACAAATATATAAAAGGCAAACCTGACTGACTTATATATCAACGCACAGCCGTAACTACTGTACCTAGAAACTTGAAATTTGGTACATGGGATCCTTTCATGATGTAAGTGAGCACTAAGAAAGGATTTTCCGAAAATCGACCCCCAACGGGAAGAAATGGGGGGGAGTAGCGGGAAACTAATTCTACGCGTACGAAGTCGCGGGCGTCCTCTAGTTTAACTATATTAAGTTACGAATCTATACATATATATAGTATATATATGTAAAAGAAGAAACTGACTGACATAGGGACCTTAAATTTGGAGAGAATATTTCTTGGATATCCACTAAGAAGGGATATGTGGAAATTCAACCCCTAAGCGGTTAAATAGGGGGAGTGTTAGCGGGAAACTAATTCTACGCGTACGCGCAGTCGCGGCGTCCTCTTTAGAATAGTGATGATTAAAATGGTAAGACCATAGCGGCCTTTACACGTAGAGTTCGGACCGCGGGAAACGCCACGCGCGGTTCCAATCTTCGTTCCGAACCGTACATTTTTTACTATTTTACTAGTACAGTTGCATTTACACGTACGGTTCGGAACGAAGATTGGAACGGCGCGTGGCGTTTCCCGCGGTTCGAACTTTACATGTAAAGGCCTCTAATAAATTAAGAAGAAAATATGGAAAAAATGTATGTTTTATGGTACCACTTTTTATGCAATATCGTTCCCGTTACTTTCTAAATGATGAATGGTCTGCCAAATGTTATACAAATTTCAAAATCGGTTTCGCAACCGATTACGATTTTTGTAAACCTAAACGCCCAAATATTTTAAATTATTTGCAAACTTTCGCAATGGCGTGTAAAGTGTGATTTATTTTGCAAATAAACAAGTTGACCCACATCCAGTCTTTGAAAACCCGAGTGCGTGCGATTTAAACTACTTGTTCATGTTAATTGAATACTCATATTGTATACAGGGTGGTAAGTTGAGATAGGCCAGTAGGTCAAGCAGCTACTGGATTCCTCGTCGCCATGCAAAAATAATATGATCCTTGCGAATTATAAAAAATGTTATTGTATATTTTACTACTTTCTGTATAATTATTTGGTTCACTGGTAGAAAATGCCATTGGGCATAAAATAACTAAATCAAATGATTATAGATAGAGGATGTAATTTTTATTTACCATTTCGCAAAACCCGCAAAGTGCGAGCTATTAATTCTACGTAGGCTAATCAAACATCTAACATTCCGTCCGTCGTTAATGACGTCCTTTTTTGCTTTGTTTCTTTGAGCTATCGTTTTGTAAGTATCCGGTATTAGAAGAACGCGATGACCAGAGTCATGAATCTTGAGATGACTTTTAAAGTACTGAATCAACTCAATATTTAAAAGATTTTTTGAAGTTTATTTAAAAAAAAAAGCCCCTTGTGAAATTGACATGAATTGCTCGAGAGAGTTCCTTGCGCAAATAGATTCATTTTTAGCATTAGTAATTGTGTAGAGGGTTATACATTTAAAAAAACCATTCAACGAAGTGTGAGAATAACCAAATATAAGGTTTTTTTCAATATTTATTAGAAATGACTAAAAGATTGCAGCGCTGTTCTCTATTAGCATCTAAACGGGGGAAAAATATTGACTTAGACTAAAAATTGTATTAGTAGAGATATTCTTATAACATTGTAGCTTTCCGTATCACGTTAAATAACTAAACTGAACTACAACACTAATTAAATACAACGCCACTTTGAAACCGGCTTCCAGTGACATATTCGGACTAAGAATGTTTGAACATGTAATGATTTATATAATACATAAGCAACTACTACCAAAATATTATTTATCAACCATTTTTACGTCAGAATAACAAATAAATAATTTAGTGATAATTTTATACAAAAACGATTTTCACACATACTAAAACGGGACTTAATCGCGTGATAAAATAAACATTAACCCTGACGTTTTGACTGTGTTACAACAGCCGTGGTCACGAGAAGACTAAAGTGGAGGGTGTTCGTCTGCTTGTCCCGATTTATACCTAGTTTTACTTGTTTTACAAAAAGTTTTAACTCAGACTGAAAACAGTTCAAAAGGAGTAGGACTCTCTCTCTAGTCTCTCTAGTATCCTTTTTCGTTTTTAACTGTATTTATACAGAATTTCTAAATAAGAAATTCTTTTCGAGTTGTTTCTATAGAAATTAAAATTTTCCTATTGACATAAAGTACAAACACACATAAAGCACGACTGCATTATTGACAACGATTGCAATTTAAATATAAATTACCTTCTCTCTGAGTTTCGCAACTCGCTGTATATCGCACACGTGAAGACCGCGACCCGCCTAGTCGTGTACTAAGTCATCTAGCTATCTCTCCACTTTCTCCGTGTGGTCAGAACTTAATTATTTAACTAAACATATAGGTAGTCAGTTTAAATGCCTAGAGTGGGGTTAGTGCGGTTTGCAAATTATCCGTATAAATGGTTATTTTAGCTAGGTTTTATTTAGGATTTGGTAAACTATTTCTTTTTAGGGCTCCGTACCCAAAGGGTAAAAACGGGACCCTATTACTAAGACTCCGCTGTCCGTCTGTCTGTCTGTCACCAGGCTGTATCTCATGAACCGTGATAGCTAGACAGTTGAAATTTTCATTTCTAATGCCGCTATAACAATAAATAATAAAAACAGAATGAAATAAATATTTAAGTGGGGCTCCAATACAACAAACATGTTTTTTTTTGCCGTTTTTTTGCTCGATAATGGTACGGAACCGGTCGTGCGCGAGTTCGACTCGCACTTGATCGGTTTTTAAATATAAACAGCATATGCAGGTAATGGTTTCATTAGAAGGGCATGCAGACTGAAACAACTACTGATTAATAAATGTTTTTACTCGCTTAATGTATATACCGTAAAACCCCCTGACTTCGCCTGGGTTTTGGCACTTTTTATAAAAAATCTCACAGATTTACACCTATTTCTGATTTTCAAGATTAAAAAACTAATTAATCTATATAGGACTTTAGTTTACCGTAACATAAGTTCTAAATTTCGTTGTAGAATGACTACAATTGGGCTTCAAAGGTGGTAGGCGAAGTATGGGCAAAATGCCCTGTCTTCGCCTACATACTGCCGGAGCGTCAAATATAGACAAAATTTGAATTTGCCGCCAGCTATCTTATCAACTTTTAACGTGTTTTTCGATTATGAACCTTAACTATTCCCAAATAGTCATATTTAAAAAAAAACTATGGTAGGCGAAGACAGGTAACGATCTGAATGTAGTTTCATACATTTACTGTATTTTCGATAGGGTTGTCAAAAATTACAATAACTTACTCGACAACAAAAAAGAAAGGGTAATGGTTTAGGACTAATAAAATATACTTGTTTTAAAATTATGAAATTATATTATAAGAAATTATGTACCTATTTTTATCTTATACTAAATCACAATCAGTTTAGATCAGTCACATTAAAAATTGAGTAGTAACAAACCATCTCAGCCTCAAGAATCATATCACACACTTGGATTGACAACCCTAGGGGCAGGCGAAGTGTAGCTACATGATGGCAGGAACATCACCTCAATTACATTTTAATCAATTGCGACGTATAAACATAACTTAAGTACAAAATAATAATACCATAAGAAAGAGCATTAGTTGTAGATTATAACACAAGAAAAAGCTTACCTTTATCTCTTGTTTCGCACTATTTATAGCGAAGTTTCGCAACGGTAAAAATTAACACGTGCTGTCACTTGTACGAAAAAACGGCACTGACCGTAAACGGCATTAAGTTAGCCACAATTGATGCGAGAATATTGCCATGCATAAAAAACATTTTCTATTTAGTAGTATTGTGTGGAACCTGCCCTAAAAACTAGGCGGGAATTTCAACTTTTATAAAAACAGGCGATGATAGGTATCCTAGGCGAATTCAGGGGGTTTTACGGTACCTTGATGACGAGTTAAGTACAGAATTTTCAAATGTAGGTACAGTGAGCCCTCCTCTCCCTAACAAGGCAGTGCCCATCAGGGTTCATAATGAACTTTTGTAATAGCTATTAATGAACTAAGACCTTTGTTAATATAATGAATAAATTACTGATTACTGATTACTGACTGTACAACGAGAAATTTTTGAGTATAGATATTTTTGGACTAAAGCTTAATAGTTTCAAAAGACTCTTTGAAGTGTATTTTGCAGAATTGGAATAGGCTGTTCTGTTTTTTTGTGTTTATATTTGTTTGCACAAGCACGCATACGTATAGTTAAATTATTGGTTATTAGAAAAAAGTTTGGCTATGTTTTAATTAAGGAGACTGTAAGTCTACTATTTATACATAATTTTGTTTGTGTTATATACAACTATACGAGTCTGTTGGTTTCTAAATAAATAAATAAACTTGTGTGACATTGATTTTGGAATGGCAAGTTTTTAATAACTTAGTAGAATACATTTCGTTTATGAAATAACTACCTAAATGAAAATAAAAACATCCTTTTGTTAACAATACCATAACACCAAATACAATGTAAAACCAAGTTGAAAAAAGCAACCGATTCAAGTTTCGTAACCTTGCTAGATAATTACTATGACTTATGCAGGGGTCTAAAAGATGACGATTGTGAGACAACTCCGGCGCTTATTAGGTATCATGTCATTTTACTTATTTTTAAGTATAATTGTTTTTTATGGTTAAACAAATGACCACTTGGGACACGTTTTATAAAGCTACAAGTAACAATTTTACAGGTCTAGACTGGAAACACTGCTCAAATGGCCGTGATACCAGGAAAATAAAGTCGTGGCCTAAAGGTCTCGCAACCAGGCCATCAAATGCAAAAAAAAAATGGTCTTCATTGGTGGAGGTTGTGTCAAATGGAAACTTGTAACCGTACATTGTAATTTGTTGCTTTAGTAAACAGGCCCCTGCTAGAGTTTCTTGCGGCGCTTCTCTGCAATGATGGTCTTGAAGCCCTGGCGGATTTACTTCATAATACCGACGAGACGTGTACAAAACCTTGGGCCTCTTTTATAAGCGGTAAAACAATATTGCTTCTGACACGTTATCGTATTGTCGTTATGATAGCTCTTATTTACTTGACATTAATGGCGCCCGAGTTAAAAACAATACGATAACATGACAAAAGCAATATTGTTACGCAGAAGAATTGAGGCCCTGATGTGGCCAATTAACTGAATAAATTATTTCGTTTCATTTCACTATACTGACTGGGTATTGATTCTCTCAAAAGCAAAGGTGAGCGAATGCAGGAGTGAAGTCCAAGGGGCGAGTTTAAGTAGTCCCGTCAGAGCGAGCAAAACACATCTTAGCGCGTGCATTCTCAATTAGGCAGCCTTATACGTTGGAGAAGCCATGCTGCGAAATTGAATACACGCGCTGAAATGTGTTTTGTTATGCCGACTCGCACTTGGCCGGTATTTTTTATTATGTACGGGGTTAAAGCGGCCTGCACACGTAAAGTTCGGACCGCGGGAAACGCCACGCGCCGTTCCAATCTTCGTTCCGAACCGTACGTGTAAATGCAACTGTAATAGTAACATAGTAAAAAATGTACGGTTCGGAACGAAGATTGGAACGGCGCGTGGCGTTTCCCGCGGTCCGAACTTTACGTGTGCAGGCCGCTAATAACAAAGTGGCCTCCCGCCGTCTGTCCCTCTGTACGACTAGTGAATTAGCCTTACAAATGAATTACTATCATTACGAGTATCATTATCATTATGTATGTAAGCTTAGATCTTTCAAACTACGCAACGGAGTTAATTCGGTTCTCATCAATAGATAGAGTGATTCAAGAGGAAGATTTTATGTACCCGTTATGTTTTTATAACAAATTCTGGTTTAGGTATGTACGCAAGGGTAGTCGCTAGTTTGTAATCACGGTCATAAAATAAATAAAAATAAATAAATATAAGCGGACAGTATCACTCAAATTAACCTAGACCCAAACTAAGGTCTAGGCTTGTACTATGGAAACTAGACAACGATATAAACACTTAAATAGAGAAATATATACTACTTAGGACTGATTTTTCAATCCCCAGATAAAGCTATCCGGAAGGTAAATTTTAGCTGTCCTTTTCTTTATAGTAATACATTTAAATGACGGATAGTTTTATCTGGGGATTGAAAAATCAGCCCTTAAATACATAGAAATCATCCAAGACTCAGGAACGACTACTCGCGCTCATCACACAAATATTTACCCTTACCGAGAATCGAACCCAGGACCGCTTCGTAGGCATGGTCACTACCAACCAGGCCAACGCGTCGTCAAGGAGATAACAATGATTTATAGCTTGATACCTATTGATTTATCGTGTAGATCTAACTGGTAGCAATTATACGATAGCCGACTACCGGGAGTTCCCTCATCCTTCGGAGCGATGAACTGAGGACGGAGAAACCGGAACTTAAAGAACTGTCCTGTGGCTCTACTTTGAAAATCGAAGTTCGAAGTTACGTAAGCTCCATCCCTTCTTCTCGATTTAGCCTCGAATGAGGAGTGACAGAGACGGAGCTAACGTAACTTCGAACTTCGATTTTCGAAGTAGGGCCTCTGTGGATAGGGTTGCCGTTCGCCGTACGGACGGACGTCTTACGGCCAGTCGTATAAAGCTGCCTAATTGAGAATGTACGCGCTAGAATGTGTTTTGTACAGTCGAGTTCATAAACATGTGTACACTTTAGTACCTTGTATATTTAATGTCATGTTTAAACTGCCATATATGAATTGTCACAGCGACAGGCGGGTGACACTCGCGCTTATTGCCTACAAAATTTTCGGCCGCCTCGAAGATGCTAAACAGTTGAGTGTCATGCGCGCGCTCGTCTTGACGCGCGCCGCCGTACGCTGCCAAAGCTCCTAATTCCCCTTTCAATAACTACCTTAAAAGCGTTCAGTGTAAGTAGATCTCCCAGTAATAGTTGCTGCCTACTAAAGCAAGGTCAGCATATACTTGTTTTTAGTTAAACACTTAAAAATATTAAAAATTGGCAGCATTTCTCTTTGCCTCTCGTTTATTAGGTATTAATGTCGTCGCGTGTCGCATGTTTGTATTGTAAACGCCAAAAATGTTAAACGGAAAATACCTAGTAGATAAGTTAGCTAAGTTTCCAAGATGTTCAAAATTTTTCTTGACTTTACATCTTGCAAAATGTTAATTATTAGATACCTAAAATAGGTAGTTTATTATTTCAGTACGTCGGTCTTACGTACAGTCGAGTTCATAAATATGTATAGGTACACTTTAGTACCTTGTCACTTTAATCGTTGTGACAATTTATATATGGCAGTTTAAACATGACATTAAACACAGACAAGGTACTAAAGTGTATACATATTTATAAACTCCACACTCGGGATCAATAAAACTAAAAACTAGGCATTTATCACATTACAGAAAAATGACCAAGAAAATATTTAAATAGAATTAACAAACATTTTGAAGTTTAAAACAGCACAAAACTACGATAAAACTAGTCTACGTCTTATTACGTACCTAGATACAAAGGGAGATCCGAGCAAACAACAAACAAGTCACGAACAAAATTTGGGATGTACTATTTTTTCTCGTCATTTAACTTAAGCGAACTACATAAGAAAACTACAATTAATAATAAATTCAATTTTTTTTCTTACAACTGCCACAGAACAAGTCATAATACAAGTAACTGCCAGCCCTGCGAAGTGGGCGGAGTCAGTTAAGCTCATGACGGGCGAAATAATACAGATTCTCGCGGCGCAGATTTAAGGTGCCTTTTGCCTCGTTATGAGCGCCCCCACTATCGATCGCAGAAATGTAACCAAGGTCACTTCGTGCCGTGCACTTATATTATTATCGTTAACGCGTTCTGAGTAGGTTTAAATTAGCATGTTTGCTGTCACAGAGTGTCGCTTCTGTACTTGTACTATTACTTATTCTGTGACAGCGATTAAAGTGACAAGGTAGGAAAGTGTACATAATTATATTTATGAACTCGACTGTACACTCGGACTTCTTAAGGCTTCGGCACACCAAACGCGTGGCAGCAGCAGCGCGTAGCGTCGCGTGGCGTCAGGGAGTTGTAAAACAACAAAACAAATAACACCCCGGCACACCGAGACGCGCGTGTGCGGCGCGTCTGCAGCGCGCGAGACTCACTCGACTAAACTCACCTGTTATAAAAAGTGATACGCGAAGGCTTATAATCACACCTTAGCACCTCGAGCACGAAGTTTTTTAACCCCGAGGCAAGAAGAGGGATGTTACATGTAAGTTTAACGGCTAATACGGACGCGTTTTAAAAAAACAAAGCTAGTTCCTTTTATTATTATGCTGGTCCTTAGCTAGGTTTCATGAAAATTGGGTAGGCGGTTCAAGAGATATCAACTGCAGCCATTAATCGACATATATGGAGGGTTTTAATAGAACATCGTCACAGTAGAAAGCATTTCCTCGACTGTATTAAAAAAATATACTTACAAAAAATGTGTTCAATGTACAGTCGTACTTAATAGTATCCGGGCACCTTGAAGTACCTTGTCACAGTAACGTTATAAAGCGAGAGTGGGAAAAGTATATGAACAGCCGCGACAAGGTACTGGTACAGTTATCAATCTACGGTGTCAAGTCAACTGCAGACTGACTGTTCCTATGCAGCCTTCACCTTGCCCGCTGCACTGTGATGCATGTCCGTTTATGCATCAAGATCAACGAGTTTACTACCGGCTGTCTAATTATTTACCGTTTCATATTAATCACGTACGCGACAGCGGCGAGCGTAGCGATAGCGGAAGCGGTTGGTGTTGGGCAGCATGGTGCAATCGCATAGTGTTACAAAGTTGCATCGTCTTATTACGATGCATTCCATCTTAGTCTTCACGGTTGGCAACGCATTTACGGTCTCAGGATAGCGGTCTTAAGATTGTAGTCTTGAGGATGCAAATGTCTAACAGCCCCCTCACATTTAGCGTTTTTCGAACGTCAGCGTCTCAATACGCCAGCGCAGCTCCTCAACGTCAGTGGAGACTATCGAACGTCGGAACGTCTTTTCAGCGCCCGTGCAGCGTCAGAGAGGGAGTGACGCTGCACTGACGTCGTGGAGGCGCTGCGCGAACGCGGCGTCGACGCTGCGCGGGCGTTATTCAGACGCTGACGTTTGAAAACCGCCACTGCGTCGCGGCGGCGCATCTAGAACGTAGCGTCGACGCTGCGCGGGTATTAATGAGAAGCTGACGTTCGAAAAACGATAGATGTGAGGGGGCCCTTAGACTCGATACACATTGGGCGCTTTCAAACGCGCGCTTTGCCAACGCGCGTTCTGAGAACCAAGATGCATTGCGCTAACTAACGTTTCTATTCGTTTCATTTTTAAACTAATCGCGTCACTGATAGATCACGTGATTTTTCGTATCACGTCATCTACCAGTGACGCGCATCTTGGCAGGGCCCTCAGGAGTTCTTGATGTGTACACATGCAAGCGCGCGCTTGTGGTGTGTACACATCGACAGAAATCCTGGTTCTCAGAACACGCGTTGGCAAAAGCGCGCGTTTGAAAGCGCCCAATGTGTATCGGGTCTAAATCACAGATCTCTTTTTAATTCTCCACGTCATGAAAAAAAGTTAAATATATGGACGATAATTTGTAAGAAGATTACTGTGTTTCGTTATTCGATAACCCACGAAATCAGTATCACTCCGTGACCTGGTGTATGACCACTTTGAACACTGAACCGCCGACTAAATTACCAAAATAACGTAAGCGAAGCAATACCATAGCAAATTCAACCATGAACTCAAACAATTAAGTTTACAATCGTGGGTGTCTTGGAGTTGATACCTTTTTGGTAAAAACATACTTAGTGATAAATATTCTTGATAGTGTTAATAAGTTACGTTGGAGATGACTTGTTTTTTATACCTGGAGGTGAAGGACGAGATTCAGTGATACAAGCTCGTTCGTTGTTTATATGTTGATAGTAGGTATCAGCTGTTAATGATAGCTGGTGACAACTGATTTATTGAGGTTAGGACTTAATTAAGTTCTCAGTCTATATGTTGCAGGAGAATGCAAAAACTGTAATTTGATAAATTCACTACAGATTTTAGAATATATAGGTATGTATGGTCATTTCCCTACAAAAATTGAAGTGTACATTAATCAAATCGGGCGGGACGACGGAATTTCTTCAAATCACTAAACTCGTCTAGCGGGATTCGATCAAATCACTAAACCAATTCAGACATTTTGTAAATCACTTAATCGCTTTTGGGGAAAGACCATTATAAACTTGTAATTTTATCATTTGTAATAAATTTATATAAGGGATTTGATCAAATCCAACTTTTTATAATTTTTCTGCCACATCACTACGTATATTATAAAACAAAGTCACCGCCGCGTCTGTCTGTCTGTATGTATATTCGCGATGATCTCAAAAACGACTGAACGGATTTTAATGCGGTTTCACTATCAGTCAAATATGTTTTCAGGAAGGTTTTTATGTATAATAAATTCTGGTTTATGTACATGTGTTAGAGAAAACTGGCACAAACCTAAGCAAAGCGAGGGCGAGTCGCTATATCATATAATTTGTCGAGTTATTTTCCGGTGAATGAGGAAGAAGTTGTACAGTCACGTAGTAGAGTCATGTAGTTAGGTGCTTGTCGAGACCTAACTAACGACTCCAAACTCTGTGGTTACACGTTAGGTACCTACAGCAGAAATCTTGTTGCCACCTCCCGATATTACCTATGTATTTTACCGACTGCGTCACAAGGCGGGTAATATTTTTCAAGTGTGTTATGTATGTAGTACTGTTAGGCGATGGGCTTGCAACCTGTCACTAATACACTGGTAAACATCTGAGCCTAATTGTGCAAAATGTGGTTAGAGAATTATCTCGTAATGGTATGTCTAGGTAATGTATGTCTATTTCTTTGACACGCTAAGCAGCCTAAACTTACAGCTTGGTCATAGGCTATAATGGTTGTGTAATATTTTAATCAAAGTTTCAAGACGGTACGGTCAGCCTTATAAGAAGCTGCACACTTTACTGTTTTGTCACTTTAACGTCATGTTTGAACTGCTGCACTAATCTGTCAAAGGCGTTAAAGCGACAAGGTACAAAAGTGTTATAAGGCTGACTGTACTATCAAACTCCCTTTCTAATAAACGTTGAGTAACGGTGGTGTAGCTAAACTAAACCATGCTTTGTCCTTATCTGTCAAATTCAAATTTCACAATGACAGACGGTTACTCAACGTTTAATAGTAAGGGGAGAGTTTTAAATCTTGTTATTTATTAGTACTAACTCCTTAAAAGTAAACACAACAGCTAACGACGCAACTGCATCTGACGAAATCACGCGCTTTAGGTAATAATCCCGCAAACCACGGAACTTATTACGACTTTTATGACTTACTTGACGTTTTTACCCGACTGTGTCAGAACTATGCAGTAAATACTTTTTCGAATTTATGTATGTATTTAAGATCTTCTTGCATGTAGAAAATAGAAATAGATAATATTTATTCAACGCACACAAAAGAAAAAGCATTAGAAAAATATAAAGTGAAAAGAAGACATTACGTTGAACAGGAGGGATGGGTTGGGTTGTAGTGTAGGAAATAGGTAGGCTATAAAATTTTTACTCAAAGTAATGAGAGTGGAGATTAATTCTTTTTAATATATGTTGGGCGACAATATGAAAATATGCAACCGCGATTTCAAAGCTTGTTTTTTATTTCCTTTTTTCCAACTATTTTTTAACACCCGACGCAAAAAGAGGGGTATAAGTTTGATCGTTATGTGTGTTTGTGTGTGTGTCTGTATATGGCACCGTTGCTCTTAAATGGGTGAACCGATTTCGATGCGGTTTTTTTTTATTTGAAAGCAGGTTTTCTAGCGGTGGTTCTTAGCTAGGTTTCATGAAAATCGGTTGGGCCGATTAAGAGATATCAGCTCGGAAAGGGGTCACCATTATATCGAGAGTTTTTATCTAACTAATTTGCACAGGAATAATTTCATACAGCTCATGTTGCGTTTTTTCCCAGAACTGTGAACCATATCCGAACAATAGCGACATTTTTACGAGCACAATGTCGTGTTTAAAATAGCTTAGAATAATACATATAATTTAAATGCTAATGTGAATTTATCAAAGAATTGCTATATAGGTCAATGTCCATTTATTTAAAGACATTTTAGAAAGTATCTACTTACTAAATTTTATACGAAAAGACGTCCGCAACTTCGTACGCGTAGAATTAGTTTCCCGCTACTTCCCCTATTTAACCCTTTAGGGGAAGAATTTCCAAAAATCCCTTCTTATCTAGTGCAGCCCTAGGATATCCAAGGATTTTTCCCCCGAAGTCCTTAGTACTTGTACTACTTAGTACTAGTTGATCGATCAGTCAGCTAGTCAGTGTCTTGTTTATATATAAAGATGTTTATTATTACAAATTAAATATGTAATACATACCCAATGTATTTATTTACGCAAGACATATTTTTGTGTCGGCGGCGGGAACACGTACAAAACGAATAACATATATTGTTACATCATAAAATGGATTATATTATAATTATAATGTACGACACACACAATCCTTACCTAATTCACAAACCAAAACAAAAATGCGAATTAAATCAAACAACGTAACATACAATCAACTAACTTTGTTAGCAAACGAAACAAACCGTAGAAATTCCGATAACGAGTAAACTACAACACTTCACTGATTGAAACTTAAAAATCTTCATTCACAAAACACGTGTAGGTAAGTATACATAATTGTTATATTGGTTTCATAAAAAACAGAGGCGACTTCCCTAACGCTGGCTCAAACAACACTGGCCGTTGGAACACAGCGATGTGTATATGTGTGCGTTGGATGTTGGAGAGAGACTTGTATATCAGGTTTTTTGAAGAAAGACCCATTTTGCAAATCAGCTGAGGGCTCTTAGAGAATTTCACTGCGGATTTATTGCGGGTTTAACATGTTTTTATTATTTTGATGTTACCGGATAATGGTAATGCGTGAGTTTATTTATCATTATGAGGAATGTGTTTTAAAATACGGAATGTTAAAAATTGAGATTTATTATAAAAATAATATTTTGTAAGTAATGGAATGTTAAAAGGATTGTGAAGCGACGCTAAAAAAATCCATACAAATTTACCTTCGGGCGATAACGTTTCTCACCCCTAAATCAAGTCCGATTTCCATGATTTTTGAATATATTTTAGTTATTATAAAAAACTAGGTCTGTACGTTTCTTTTTTTTAATTTGTTTCATTCTAAGAAATATTTTCTTGGGAATTAAAACGTACAGACAGTTTTTCATGATATCCACAACAAATTAAAAAATCGTAAAAATCGGACCAGGGGAATGAAACGTTTTTGCATTTTGTATTGAAATTTTTTATCTTTACAATCCTCTTAAATGTAAGTATTTATTGTAAAGAAAAGTTTTTAACTTACCTAATTTAAATTTCTCACTCATTATTTTATTTTTTATTCGAATTGTAAAAAATATATGCCTGCCTGGTCCCCCGACTTGGTGCCTGAGGCTCTACTTTGAAATCAGTAATTCGAACTTCGGATCGCCCCGTCACTTTCTTGCGAATTAGTGACGCTTCGAGAGCAAAAGGGATAGCAATAGACGAAGTTCGAATTACGGATTTCAAAGTAGAGCCTCTGGACGATGCGATGATCCCGGGACAGCTCCTATGCACCTATTTAAACACTTAATACACATGCTTTTTAACTTGCTAACCTTGCGACAACGTTCATGAATTTCAATGATTAATCACCTTTTTTTATATGGTTAGCTTACACAAGTATTGTGTTGGAAATTACGAAATACGTCAGTCACATGGATTATCCTACATTGACCGAAATATAATTTTTTCGTTACAGCCTCACGACCGCAGTCAGAGTGAGTAAAAGATAATGACGGTTAACTCGATCCTTAGTCACGATTTTTCATTAAACAAGTTTGAAATAGGAACGAGATATTTGTTTCCTTTTGAAAAAAAAACCGGTTAAGTGCGAGTCGGACTCGCGCACCGAGGGTTCCGTATTTTAAGATGCTTTGTAACCGCAAAAGAAAATAGTCATTTTATTTAATAATTATGAATTTGTGGCGCTTGCAGTGGAGACCATGGGACCTTGGTCAGCTGATATAAAAAGCTTTATTAAAGCCCTGTCATCCCGGCTCATAGACACCTCCGGAGATCCTAGAGCTGGTGCTTACCTCTCCCAAAGGATTGGGCTAGCTATCCAGAGAGGTAACGCAGCCAGTGTCATAGGGACCATGCCGCGAGCGGACCTGCTAGAGGGGGTGTTCTTTTTATAGTGGTGATTATTATTTACGTCTTTAATATTTGAGTAGCTAAGTTTTTATTTTAATTTAAATAAGTTTAGTTTTAACTTTTAAAATAATAAAAATAATAAAAATCAAATTGAAATCAAATTTAGAACATAATTTAAGGTCAGAATGTCAATAAGGATCAAAGTAAAAACAGATTTAAAAAAAAAAAAAGCTGAAATGCAATTTTGGTAAGTATACAAAATAAAGGGTATATCAAAACTCACTCCTTATTTGCTTTCATAAAACATACATACATAGATCCAAAGGTACCTATTCAATATCAGTGTATGGCTTTGCATAAATCGGTACCTACATTTATAAACTCTGCAACCTAAGGGTACTGCAAAAGAACATCATAAATAGGTAGGTACTTACTTAAAAATAAAAATAAACATCTAAAAAGTCGAGTCATTTAGCTAAGTAGGAACCTAAGTACTTATGGCATTTTAACATATCGCTAATAATAAAAATAACAATAATCTTGATAACCAGTTCTTAACATTAATTAACGATAACTTACTGTTCGTTGTTGTCATCATATACCTAAATATACAGAACAAGTTACATAATACCGATAACGAAATTTTAATATTTATGTACGTCGTAATTTTTTTATCGTTTTAAGTAATTGGACTGACATTTCAAAACTGATAAGTTTTTCTTCTCTACATGGTATAAAACAAAGTCGCTTTCCGTATTTGTCTGTATGTCTGTATATCCTCTAACTCCTCACCACTAGGGAATGCAAATAACCGGTTATAACTGGTTTTAACCGGTTATTTTCATACAAAAACGGTTAATAACCGGTTAAATTGCATTCCCTACTCACCACACAACGGATTTTGATGCGGTTTTCACTATCAGTTAGACAATTATTCACGGAAGGTATAATAAATACTGGTTTATGCACGGGTGTTCTCACTCACAACTCAGATAAACAGAAGCGAAGCGAGGGGGGGCTACTAGGGCTTCCAATCCCGATATGCGGATCCCGGTATTCCGAGATCCCGCGCTATTTTGCAGTCCCGCTTCTTGCGGGATTACGAGCGAGAGATCCGCGGGATTTGCGGGACGCACTAGTTTGGCAGACGGAACATTAAGTAAGTTCCTCTTTTACCATTTTGGTACGGAACCCTAACAAGTGTGTTAACAGTGGGTTAAATTAAAAGTGTAGGTATTATCATGTAAAATATTTAGAACGAAGTTGAAACGTTAATTTTATAATTTGGTTGAAACAAACCAGAACTTCTTGTAAGGTCTTAAATACTCACGACACGAGAACTATTTTCCTGACTGTGTTCATATTTGCTAGTTTTACGGTAACACAAAAGTCAACCTTAATTACTTTACAAATATAATGTCTTGTAAAAAAAGGCAGCAAAAAGTTTCTTAAGTCAGATTGTCTGGTGTACTTAGGTAAGTCAAATGAATTAATTATACAAATACTAGCGACCCGCCCTCGCTTCGCTTCAGTTTATTTGAGTTTTTTGCAACACCCGTACAACAAACCAGCATTTATTATACATAAAAACCTTCCTCTTGAATCAGTCAATTTATTAAAAAATGACATCAAAATCCGTTGCGTAGTTTTAAAGATCTAAGCATACATAGTGACAGACAGACAGCGGAAAACGACTTTGTTTTATACTATGTAGTGATTAAAAAAATGACTTTCATTTGACCCCTAAAAGCGGTGCGCTATAACAACCTGTGTGGTATTGTCAAATTAGTTTATCATTAAAATGACTTTGTTTATTCTTTTATTTTGCACCTGCAGGTGGTATCTTTTTTGCTAATGTCAGACATTCAAACAATCCCCAAAAAAAATGCTTTACGGATTTCTTTTAGGGAGTCAGAAATGGACAAGGACCTATGATGAACACTTGATTCCTATTTTACAGAAGATAAATGTTATTCATTTGTTTTGCAACAATGAATTTGTTAGGTACTGAATTATATTTGAATTAAGAGTCAAGTGTCCATTATTGGTACCTTCAGCTAAAAGGTATGTCCAACATTGGTGCCATCACCTACACCATAAAAGATGTCATTTGAAACCTCTCAGGTTATGTAGGAATATCATAACTTTTAGATTTTAACATCGATGACTATTGAGATTTTTGGGTAAGTAATTAACGTAAAATGCCCAGGGGCACGTTTTATAAAGCTACAAGTTACAATTTTACAGGTCTAAACTGGCAACACTGCTCAAATGGCTCGTCATCATTGGTCGAGGTTGTGTCAAATGGAAACTTGTAACCTGTAAATTGTAATTTGTAGCTTTATAAAACAGGCCCCAGGACTCACGCATTCAACACCTAGGTACGATGAAATGATCCATACCATACATGAAAATATGAAAATAGATACATACACTCACGCCTTCATTCCTAGAGTGGGGAAGGCAGAGCTACAGAATTACCAACAACTCTAAAAACTTGTTAATTCTGTCCCATTTTGCACAATCAGGCTAAGATGTTTATTAGTGGCAGGTTGCAAGCCCATGGCCTAACAATACAAGTATTTATTCCCTTGGGTCCATATTGACACTCATAATAATTTTTAACGTATTTTTTTCAGTAACGGTTACTTTTTCAGGATTTTTATAAATCATACCTAATTACACGTTGAATATTTAAGAACTTCTGAAAAGTTTACGGTTCCAGTGATAATAAAAAGTATGTTACAATATTATGAAAAAAAAAAATATAAACAAAAAAGTTATGTGAAAAAATGCGCTCCCATTTCCTTAGTAGCCTCTTACGACTTCCACGGGAAGACATGGAGTGCCACTATTTATTCTAAATCAGCAACGACACCGCACACACATACATCAAAATAATACGTATATACTTAACGATCAAACCATCCATAATGCCTAGAAGCTTAGACATAAAAAATTGCATCGTCACATAATTATGCCTAACCGAGACACGTTTTTAGGGTTCCGTAATCAAACATTAAACACGCTATAGCTATTCAGTTTCAGTCCATCGGGCTGTATATCACATTGCCATAATCCATAATATTGATTTCAGCTACATGTTCTCTAACTGTGGCTACATGCTGTGAAAAAAAGCCAGGCTCTTCTTCTTCTTCTATGACTTTTTTTCACAGCTCCAATAAAAGCTGATTTATGTAGCAAACAGTTGAGAAAAATAATTTTAAATAGGTAGCTATAAAAATAACCAAGATATTAGCCAACATAGATTGGTTCCTATGTCTTTCTAGCAAAACAGAATTTAACATGGAGTTTATATGGCCGATGTTGACGTGTTAAAGCCGTAACAGACGATCTAATTTGGTCCGGGCCGGACAGCGGATTTGGTTCGCTCCGAACCATATCTGTCCGTCTATGGTCACAAGACTACTCTACAGACGGACAGATATGGTTCGGAGCGAACCAAATCCGCTGTCCGCCCGGACCAAATTCGATCGTCTGTTACGGCTTTTACATGAAGTCACACGACGTATCAGATCTCTCGGTTACGTATCAGAACGCCTAAAATTAATAAGCCTAATGTATCATAATCCCTAAAAGTTCATAATACCTAATGGCTTTTTTTTTGAAACTGTAAAAAATTCAGGATTTTTTAAAACGCCTTTGTATAGAACTCATTAGGTTAGGCTAGGTTTGTTTTGTAATAATCCTAAAAAGTTTACGGTTTCAGAAAAAAACACCTTTAGGTATTATGAACTTTTAGGGATTATGATTTTATATTTTTAATTTTATAGGCTAGGCTAATAGATTAGGCTTTATAATTTTAGGCGTTCTGATACGTACCCGATCTCTCTGTCTAATCGCTGTTTAATTAGCAGATTAAAATGTTTGTATTATCCGTATTTTTTGTCCGATTTTAATTTCACTTTTGATAATCATCTCTTTTACGTTACTTTCATGCACCTGCACAACACTAGTAAATATTAGAATTAATTAAAAAATAAAGATACGGAACCATATCATGAAACGGTTTATGTCTATTGCCCGTGTTTTTTTATAATATCACGGAACTACTTATATAAGTAGGCGCCTGACCTTCAGTCAAACGTGAACTGAGGATTCCTATTGTGTGAGGGAGATTATACTCTTGTATACAGAGTAGAGTGCGCGTACGCAACCATAGCGCAAAGGTTAGTTTTTAGAAACTAAAGGCCCAGCCACACCGCGCTTCCGCTTTCCACTGCGTTGTATAGTGGCATGTCGTATGAGAATTCATACTAAGTATACACCGCAGTGGAAAGCGAACGCGCACGTCACGTCTACGCGCACGCATCCGGTGTAGCTGGGCCTTAAGTCTGCTTTTAATAATTAAGGCGAAGACTAATTTCATAACCTTAGTTATTTGTTTATGTCAAGGATAAGGCAAATCAGCGAGATCCCCTTGAATCGAATTTTTCATTTTCATCGAAAGTTAGTTTCTGCTAAAACCTTATTGTTTTTAGGTCGTATTAAGCATGGGTTACGTAGGTGAGTTAGGTTAGACCTGTGACAAGAAAAAAATACTCTTGCTCGTCTAAATGCCTGAATGAAATGAAAATTCAGCGAAGTAAAAAATTTTATGAGTGTCGGTGATGAAAAATTGAAGCATCTCCTTCAAAACATCTGTTGTACGTGCCACCTTATTACACAAGAAAGTCGAATCTTAATTTCGAAAATAGTTACATACATATATTAAATCACGCCTATTTCCCAGAGGGGTAGGCAGAGACCACTTCTTTCCATCTACTACGATCTTAACAAATCCCTTTCGCTTCTTCCAAATTCATACATCGAGTCATGCACGCACGACGGATTCGGGTGCTTAAGATGCGGCCCTTATCCAGAATTTATCGGATTTGATTCGAAAAAGTACGCCTAGGGCGGCCCCTTCGGACCCTTCCACTCACTTTCGCTCTGTATATCTCTTTCGTCAATAAGCCTAATGTATCATAATCCCTAAAAGTTCATAATACTAATGGTTGTTTTTTCTGAAACCGTAAACTTTTCAAGATTGTTACAAAACAAACCTAACCTAACCTAATGAGTTCTATATAATTGCGTTTTAAAAAATCCTGAAATGTTTACAGTTTCAGAAAAAAAAGACATTAGGTATTATGAACTTTTAGGGATTATGATACATTAGGCTTTTTAATTTAATTGTAGGCATTCTGATACGTAACCGTATATTGTAACATGTAAGAATAGATGAGAATCAGTCCAAAAACCGGTGAAATAGCACAGAAACCACTCCATCTTAGTACTGTTCTCTGGTTTGGGAACGCATTTGCAATTTTAGAAATAGAGTCTTGAGATTGAAGTCTTAAGATTGCAAATTTGGGTTTCAGATCCCACGTACCATCAGGTGACCTGTTGCCTCATCCGTGCCGATTTCGTTGTATGGTATTACAATCATTACGGAAATTCCATTCCCCATGGCTAGGTCGTAGGTCATCTCCGTCCTACGTGCTATCACCGACGTGTTCAACTTAACTTGTACAGTCACCGACAATAATATTATCAAAGAATGCAGAAATATTTACAAATAACTGTAGCTATAGACAAGATGCGTGGCGATATCGTTATCGTTATAGAAAATGTATAGAATTGATGTAAGCTGCCAGATGGTCGTGTCAGGCGATTATGTCAGCTCCATATACTTTGACAGTTTTCGAAAATCGTTTTCGATATCGTTAAGCATATGGTCTAAAGCCTCTGACTGACACGCTCTTGGTGTACTTATTTAGACTCATGGACCTAAAAAAAATACGGACGTAACGTTGCACTAAAAAGGTGTGAAGCATGCAAGGTCGGCACTTTCTTTCATTATACACGATTTACCACACGCACACATGTACAGTAGGAAAGACAACGCGCCTAGCCACAGCACGAGTGACATTTTACGCACACAGACAGCCATTTTGCATGCTTTACTCATGATTAGACGAGGTTACGTCCGTATTTTTTTTTAGGTCCGTTTTCAGACTGCGTTCTGTTAGTCTGAAAAACTGAAATACAAACCTACCTGCTCCTGAAGGACGTTAACTGTCAGTAAATAATAATAATAAAAATGAAAAAAAAAAGGTTTTTGAGAAAAACCTCAACAAGTATGGTTTCTATCAGAGCAGCACCTTTAAAAAAACCTGTAGTCAATTAGCCCCAATCAGTGTTTCCAGAGTAATTTCTAAATCCACACTGTCCCAAGTACCTACACTGTTCCAAGTACCCACACTGTCTCAAGTACCCACACTTTCCCAAGTACCCACACTGTCCCAAGTACCCTAGTGTCCTAGTTTGACGGTATACTGCTAGTATTACTTGGTGTTCATGTGGCAATGTTGCTAGCACTGCGGGTTTCCCAATTAATATTCTCACGTCTTGCTTATTACCCGGACTAGATTTTACTGGGTTCTGGTTGATTATTAGATCACGGTTTAGATTTAGACTAGAATAGTCGTACTTAATACGAAATGAATAAAAAAAAAACTTTGCAATGAAAAGTAGTATCGGACCGGATTTAACCGGTTTCAATTATTTTTCGCTAGGTTTTCATAACTAAGCTTATAACAATGTGGTTCCTCAATTCCTCATTCTACGAGGGTTAAGTAACTTAATTTAAATAAACTGCGAAACTCCCAGACGTTTTGTTCAGCGTAATAAGTGAAAGCACTTTATTAGGTTTTCTTAATTATTTATTTACCTTTCAAGTATAAAATATCACAATCACAACAAATCAAATACAACAACAGCATACAAAGTTTTTTTTAAATTTAATTTTAATAAATTAAACCTTATTAAACGTGTCCGATTATTGAGACACATTTATTTTTATCAATAATTGCAAATATTAAATTACAAATTGTTATTTTACTTGTCGATTGACTCGTACAAAAATAAATAAATATTTTTACTAATTTTTATTCGTTAGGTGCAACAAAAAACAAAGTAAAACATGTTTATACTAATCAAATAACATAATAAATATGACAATAAAACTTTTTTAATCTAAATTTTAATCTACTTGATAAATAAATAAAACAAAAAAAACATGATTATATGTACTTAACAGTAAATGCGGATTTAATTTTGAGTAAGTACGTTTTTTTATTAATTTACTCGGCGTTATAAATAATATACATAAAACAGACAACAGAAAATTAACGAAATATAGAATATTGTACAGCATCAGCTCATTTAGTATATTAAATTATGACTAGTATTAAAATGACTTCAGTTGGGAATATTCCCAGAATATAAGACACTAAAAACTTTAAAGATAAGTTTAAACATAATTACTTAAATAAATAGTATAGCAAAAGTTCTATTGAAAGACGGCTTCAACAATTTTACTGCAGGCAATTTTCCAATGATATGTTTTTAATTTTTTATACAAAATGTAATTTCGATTGAATTCGTTTTGGTTTTATCCGAGAGGTCCCTCTCGGATAAAACCAAAACGAGTCCAATTTTTCGTTACGTCTAAAAAAAATTCTTAATAGTCGAAGATCGACGTCTAGGCGGTTGAATTGTTACGTCTACGAGCATGTGTATGTCTAACGCCTATGGCAAACCATTTATTGCAATGCCTGTGAGAGGTTAAAGGCACTTCTACGGCAGTGCCATCAAAGGGTGGCTACACAAACCAATACGTGACTTATCTTCTTCTTAATGTGCCTCTCCGACAAGCGAGGATGTCAGTTAGTTCGGCAAATTTGTCCTTGGAAGCCGATGGTTATGTTATGAATTATGGCAGTTGCAAAGTGCCTTTTGTCTGTTATTTAATATTTCAGGCACCATACATTTTCACGGTTTTCTTCTTCTAAAGGCCTTATTTAACATCCTCGTTACAGTCAATTACGTATCCTTGTTGTTCAATTAAGTAGTAGTATGAAATATTTAACCTTTTAAATTGCGGCGTTTTGTAAGAAGTGAAACTGCTAGAGATGACTTAGATTTAAACTGTATTTTTAACAATAGCAAAAAAGTACTACCAACACAACCTAAAAATCGGAGTACGGCACTCCCGATCGGCCAGCGACATCTAGCGCCACGGGTCTGTAATAATCTTTCATCTCGCCCCAACCTCGGGGCGCTACGTTGTAATTCGGTCCAAACATCATTGGAAGACGGGGACTCTTCGGCGACGCGTATACGTCGTTCAGCTTCGTCGTTGGAACATGAACCTGATGGTTCTGTATCACGATAGTTGGTGGGGACACTGGGAAGGGCTCGATGGAGGGGATGGTGTGCTTGAGAGCAGACTTTGGGTAGGTCTTCTGGTTGCGAAGGGCTGATGGTGGGCGGTATGGCGTGTCATGGTTGGCCACTGGCGTTGGGGTGGAGCTGAGGTTGGATGTGTTGCGACCTGGAAATGAGAAGGTGCGTTGTTTAAACATGTGTAGGCAGGTACCTAAATATTGTGTAGCATAGACTAATGACTGGGTGTAAACATATGTAAACTTAATACTGTAGGTAGTCTAAAGGAGATGGAATGCTCCTATGTTATTTTTTTGCTAGTAATTTTACTCCCACGCCGGTACGGTCACGAGCGTTAATTTGGGACCCATTTCAAGAAAAATATGCTTGAAGTCGTCAATGTCATTAGTGATGTCAAGTCATTTGTAACTTTTAGGAAACTCAACCTTATTGTTGTAGAATGTCAGATTGACTTTGGACAAGGTGGGTACCAAATTAAATCTCGTGACTGTACATAACAATGCGAATGTTGTTGATTGGAGGCAGGATAAAAGGTAATATACGGTGGTAGCGATCAGGACGGACAGGTGGTGCATGTGGTTCTACCACAGAATATACCGTAGTATACGTAGAAATTCGCATGCCACCCAGTCCATAGAAAAGTCGCAGCCAAAGAAGGCACTATACTTCTAGCTTCAAAAGTGCGGATTCCGCTGGGCCTGGTTCTACCACCTTTAACCGAATAACTTCTACCATTCTCACCTCTTCCCTCGTGCACCCACTTGACGGACCGCTTCTTCCTGTTGACGTACATGCTCTGCCCTCGGCTCATGTGGTTGCTGGAGTCGCTCAGGCTCTTGGAGATAGACCGGGCCAGGTCCATCTGCTCCTTCACCGTGGGGTGCACCCCGGGCACGTAGAAAGCTGACGATGCGAAGGTTGTCTCTGGAATAACAGTAATATAAAGGTTAGAAGCCGGGAGATCATGGACAGATGGAGGCAGATTGTAAAAAAATTAAAGCATCCTGTGACGATCCTCAACGTAATGTGGGACCGAAAAAAAGAGAGAGAGAAAGGTTATAAATAAATAAACTTGATATTGACGGGCGTGCAAGTTAGTTTTCTTTGCCTTTTTTTGAAGTAGATATTGTAGTTTTAGATATTATTTTACCCTAACGTAATACTGAGATTACTGAGTCCAAATTTTTTTATCTTCTAAAATGATGCCTAATTTAAATTAAAACCTATTTATAACATGTGTAAGATCAATGGATATAGCAATGACGAAAAGCCAACATTTACATACATTTTACAAAGATAATTAGTCCTGCCTGGTACCGTTGAGAATACTTGTGAAAGACCTGTATGAGCGGACATGATATCATCTCCTTTTGATCCAGCACGGGTAGCACTAGTTGTATTTTATTGCTTGTTGCTCAGTGCGTCTCTATTATTGTCCAGGCCGGACAATAAAATTCAAGAAATCTTCTTAAACGTGTATTGACAAATTTACAAGCTTTAAACAGGTGATTTTAATTAAAATGTTGGGCTCCAAGGGACGTGAGCCTCATGTGAGTAGTGGTGGCGGACTGGCGGTTCGATGCCCCGCGAATGTTTCCTCCCCTCGGCCAGCTGATGACGCGCATACATCCTCCGGGCGTTGGAAGACTTGCTTTCAAACGAGATTGCAGAGATTCTTGAGAGTAGCCTTTAATGGGTATAATGTGGTTGGCTTATTTCGTCCCTTCGGCAGCCTGCGATTATGTCGAATCTTCTGTCGGCGTGTCGTCGGCGGTTGGGATGATGCACATTTTGTTCACTGCTCTTCTTATTATGGCTTTGTTAGTGAGGACATCCGCAACACGACTAACTCCATCCGGTCCAGGATATAGAGTAGCGACACGAGCGAGACGCCATTGAAGGGGGGGAAGTTGATCTTCTTTAAGGATTACAAGGTCTCCTACTCGAAGCTCCTTCTGTAACTACTACTACTACTACTTCTGAAGCTACTTCTGTTACTGACTAGATATAAGGGGAGTTCCGAACGACATCCAAGTCGCGAGCAACTTGTGCTAGCCGCACAGAGATACGTCGAGAAGTTGCCCCAACCCACGACTTTGAACATGACTTTTACTGTGTTTATACCAATTTTCCAATCGATCTTTCCACCGATCCTCAGCTCAACCCACTATAAACACCGGGTACACAATTAGAAACATCTCTGCAGTCGATCGCCGGTTCCAGCGACCCACATGCGCGTGCGCTTTCTACGGTGTATTTATATCCTCACTGAATCGCAGTAATTGATACTTTGTTAACGGAGCGTTTGGAGCCAATCGTTGAAGGAAGGATATAACTTGTATGTGATTTCTTTCTGCGAAATTACTAGACTAAACCAAAAGACTCCTAAACTTTAAATAATAAAAAAATCCAGCGAAAGGCATTATTGATTATTTTAGCGGAAAGTCGTTCACTGTTGACTTAGGCCTCCCCCAAGGTTTGCTACAAAGGACCGGTCCTGCGCTGCTTGCATCCATTATTTATATATAAGGCATCAAATAGCGTTTTATTCTGATAAACAGATGTCGCTACTTGCAAGTCGTAAACTCTACTTATTTTTAAATCTCTTGGTTGCAGGTCCACCGGTTATGTAGTCCATAGGATATGGAGGTTGCTAGGCTGCTTTTTCTATAATATTTGTATACAATAAAGTCGTCAATATATACATACAAGAGTGAAACACCAGACTGAATGACCAGAAAATATGTGTCTATATGCTAGCCATTTCATCAGCTCTACACCGATACACAACACGAATGAATACTAATACGAGTGAAAGAGTGACGATCTGAGGGCCCTGCCAAGATGCACTTTGCTAACTAGCATTTCTATTCGTTTCGTTTTTAAACCAATCGCGTCACTTGTAGATGACGTGATACGAAAAGTAAAACCTACCAGTGACGCGATTGGTTTAAAAACGAAACGAATAGAAACGCTTGTTAGCGTAGTGCATCTTGGTAGGGCCCTCTGGTCGGACCTTGGATCCTTTCACCCACAGAGTACCTAATAAGAAAGAAACGGGCAATTGCGAGTCGGGTTCGGGCACCGAGGGTTTTATACTCACCGTTTTAACAATAGAACAATAACAAAATCCGTTCGAGGAATCATTTATCTATTACACTACAAATACGACTCTTTAAAGTAAGGAAGGACCAAAGAACAGAAAAAACAGTAGAAGTGTCAAGTGGGCGTGTAAGGTGTGGCATAGTTATGCGGAGTTCCGCGCAACCTACCATACTTTTGCCGCGATCGCTTTATTTCTATATTTCGATATTTCGATACTTCTAAAAAAGGAATAAATCCAGAAGCATGCCTTATTGTGCTATTTTGGAATGTAAAAACATTTTCCATGGTGGCGTGTTGTTTTATGATAGTTTGAGTATTGGCGACAACCGGTCTGATATTAAGCGAAGCTCATGCCACTTCCACTGTTTTTTCTATTCCGTGGGAAGGACGGAAGGATAAAGAAGGCTTTGTAATAGGGTCCCGTTTGGTACCTCTCGGGTACATAACCCTAAAGATTCACTCCATATTACCGACGTATAAAAGAGCCCTCATGTGGCCAATTTACCAAATAAATATATTGAATTTGGAACTTTTTTGAATAAAAAAAAAAGTGCGCTCACCAAACTTGTGGTCCTTCTTGATCATATGCTGGTCGGCGTCGGGCGCAGGCGTGAAGATCTTGTTGAGGTCCACATCCTTGTCACCCAGGATCGGCTTGTTCTCCAGGTCATCCTGGAACCAGCATTGAGATCATTAGAACACTATACATCTGAAGCGGAAACTTCTGTAACTTGGCCTATGCAGCTGTATTTCCAAAGAAAGCTAACTGAAATGCAGTAGTCGAAGCATTTAATACTCTATTGATAACCACATTAAATTTAAATTGCTTATACTATTGCTGCGCATTTAGGGTCCTTCTTTCGTATTACGGTAGTATGTGCCGGGATGAATTACATTTACAAAGTTTGGGGAAGTATAAGAGTTGGTAGTTTAACAGAACTGGGGCTTCGTTATAGGCACGATTATATACTTAAGAGGAACTTTGGGGATCGATAACATTGTATTATTGCGTGTTACAATTGTAACAGTGTAGTTATGGATAACTTGATTATTTAATATAAAGTTTCTTAGCTTCGCCATTCCTATAACAATCTTTGACAGAATCTAAGAAAATTCATATCAGGTAAGTTCAGAGTTTTCGCGATTCCGTCTTGATAAAGAAAATGGAATTTTCATTCGAGGCTGGATTATGTTTTATATTGAAAGGAAACAAGCAACATGCACACATTCAATTCGAGCACTTATTGTAACGTTTGAACGGTTTATGAATTGGTCTATCTGCAACATTTTTGAGAGATCTTTTTGAACGAAAATACTATTGTCAAAATTGACTCCTAATTACAAGTTTTTAGCTCCTTATAGGGTTAAAAAAACAAAAAACCGCCTTCAAAAACGCAAAAAATAACTTCTTTAAAATTGTAGATACCTAATAGGTTAGTCCAACTGTTGTCGGCTTTTTGTTGAAAATATTGTGGTCGCCGACTTCTTACTAGAGAGTAAAATTTAAAAACTTTAAAATACATTTCAACGCGAATTTAAGGTTACTTCTCATAACTTTTGGCAACCCTTTAAACATATTTGTGTAGTCCTAAAATACTAATGCATGTTTATAAAACATTAGTTTAGTTCGGTGGTTTTTTAAATATACTCCGCGAAAGACAGTGGCTCTGTAATAGAGTCACACGCCAAAGAAGAAGGAAATAGGTAAAGAAGCAAAATTATAATTAGTTACGAGTATCGTATCTTATTACATTAGCATTTAATGAACAAAAACACTTTATTTAATAATTGGCTTTAGTACATACCTAATAGAATTCAGTTTTACCTCAAACCTAAATAATTTTATAATAAACTCCGAAGTTTCGTGCAAAAACGAAAATGTAACATGTAAAAATGGTCAATGAAAGGTCACACAAATGGAAGAAGAGAGAAAAAAATTATTGCAAAAAATCAAAAACCAACCACAAACTTCTCGATAAAAGAACACAATAATGTAACCTTAAACTATAATTAATGATATTTACAAAATGAATCCAGCATGATTCAAACCATGACTACTCTATGACGTATCATAGACAATCTTACGATGTTTAGGTCCAGGGGAGGCAACTGAGGTAACACCGGGACAACGGTGTTGTCTCTGGCAAACTCTCCGTCGTTCTGTATTAAGAAGGTTACTTATTTAAGTTACGCCCACACCAATGCTTAAAATACGGCGACGGTATGGAATCGCAGTGACGCATCGTATGCGTACCGTTTTTATCGCATGCCCTTCACACCGCTGCATAACGTTGCGTATATTACGGTGCGTCGAAAACCGCGCCATGTTGTTACTATGACCCCGTCTTTTGTTTACGCAACGACATCGTTTTTTAAGCAGGGGTGTGATTCTCTCAAGAAGCAAAGGTGAGCGAATGAACGAGTGAAGTCCAAGCGGCGAGATTAAGTAGTCCCGTCAAAGTGAACAAAACACATTTTAGGGCGTGCATTTTCAATTTGGCAGCATGTCGTCTCGAACGTATAAGGCTGCCTAATTGAGAATGCACTCGCTAATATGTGTTTTGTTCGCTCGGACGGAACTTCTTAAACTCGCCGCTTGGAATTCACTCCTGAGTTCGCTCACCTTTGCTTTTCAGAGAATAACACCCCAGCGGTGTGGGGAGCTTGCGACGAAAACGGTACGCATACGATGCGTCACTGCGATTCCGTACCGTCGCCGTATTTTAAGCAGCGGTGTGGTCGCAGCTTTAAACAAACACGGCTCGTTAACTAATGTACAATACAGGCTTAAGTATAAGGATTTTGTATCAATGGCCATGGCTCGCTTTTTTTTTTCCCGCTAAAAGTCTTCCCTACATAACAAGCGCGACTAGTAAATTCTAGTTGTTAGGTAAACTAATGTCTTTAGCCCGCCTGTCTTCGCTGTGTGTCAGTTGGCGACACTTGACGACACTAGCGAAATAGTGACAGACTTTTTAAACTGGTGAGTAGCCCACCCATTATGCTTTCTAAATGTGTCAATGTTTTAATTTTAACTTTAAAGTAGAATCTAAGCATAATGAAATCATTGAAAGCTTTTTGGTACAAGACACCATTCTCATAAGTATAATGTGTATTCTATAAAGATCCTAAATTATTAAACCTGCAATATTTGTGTGTATATTATGATTGCGATCACGTTCTCGAAAACGGATCTAACGATTTAGATGATATTTGAAATATTGGGGTTTACGGGGGCGTGAAATCGATCTGTCGAGTTGTCATTGTCATCTTTGTGAAAATGAAAACGAATTCGAAACAATGAGAAGCTCGGTCTTCCTGGCGGCGTATTATGGTCGTGTTTATCGATGTATATAAACACCCGTCACTCTCTGACCAATACCTAAGTGCGAGAGCGACGGATGCTTTATCCACCGCGATAAGGGACGAATAACGCGATAAGGGAAGGCGACCATCATACGGGCCCTGGTATTGTGTGACGCGGTCCTTTTAGTAGTTGTTTTACTGTAATCTATCTTCCTTCACAGAAGCTCGACAACTCTGTTTACTACATTCAATGAAGTTTGGAATTGAGTGTACCTAGGTATCTGAGCACCCATCCTGGCATACCTTATAAAGCCCTAAAATGCCATGGTGATTAATTAAATGATAATCAAAACGTCCTACAATCAAGTTAATATTTACCCTAATGTAGACCCTAAGTTGATTGTTAAAATTCAATTTTGCTTGTCAACAATCATTATCTTATGATGTTTAATACAAGTTTGACAGCGTTTTTGGCGTGAATCCAATACGGGCTGCCAAGCGGCCATCTTGATTTACAAGCAACAACAATATTTTATTTACAGAATTCAGGCCAATACGTCTGTTTTCTAATGGTGCCCGCCCTGCTAAGAAACGCTAGATTTATTAAAAAGTTAAGTAGTATACTGCCGCACTCAGACGTCAATTAAATTTAATGCTTGTTTAGTGACGTGTTGTCTTATTCTATTGCTATAGCGAAAAAACAGCAGCTACTTTAATCAAGCATTAAATTTAATTGACGTCTCTGAGTGCGGCAGTTAGTGTTTTAAGTGGTTCGTCCGGCAAAAAATAAGCTCTATAATCCGATCAAGCTAGAATGACCCCAAAATTTATTTCGAAGTCTCTATTATACCATACTTCGTTTTGTTACTCAATTTTTTGATCATTTGATAAGTTTATTGTCTTGAGAATGGAAATCACTGTGGAACTCAGGGTAGTGATTCTCTCATCAGCAAAGGTGAGCGAATGCAGGAGTGAAGTCCAAACGGCGAGTTTAAGTAGTCCCGTCAGAGCGAGCAAAACACATAATAGCGCGTGCATTCTCAATTAGGCAGCCTTATACGTTCGAGAAGCCTGCTGCCAAATTGAATATACGCGATGAAATGTGTTTTGTTCGCTTTGACGGGACAACTTGAACTCGCCGCTTGCACATCACTCCTGCGTTCGCTCACCTTTGCTTTTGAGAGAATCAATACCCAGATCCCACTAGCAAGTGGTCTGTGCAGATTGCCATCTCTTTGCCTTGAAAGAAATCCCAGTTTTGCTTTTCTTTCAAGGAAATTTGAACTCAATGGCAAACCCCAGATTAACAAAAAAATTATAGTAATATACTCATAAACGTAGGAATTCGGGCCTCTACTTTTTTTTGACCTGTTATCGTATTTTCAACGTTTTGATAGCTGTTATTTACTTGACAGTAATGATGGCTGAATTAAAACAAGTCCATAACAGGTCAAATACGATATTGTTTTTACTGCCTAAAATAGAGGCGCTGTTTGTTTGTTTTATACGGATAACAATGAACGAGACACCTAAAAGAGTATCATCTACTTACATATCAGCGGAAACCATCCAAACCTGGACATAAGCCAAAAAGAGGGAATTATCCCAACGCAATACAAATGCAATAAAAATGCATCTTCGTCCGTAAATGTACATGTATTTAATTAATGCTTTGGCACAAAATGCATAATAAATTATTAACGATAACAATCAGTACACAGCTGGCGCCAAAAGTCATTGTCAAAATCATCGCCTGCCATTCCATGGATGCCTTGGATGGAAACCATTCTTGGCAGACGAAGACTAGAGTAGGTACACTAGAAAGAATACTTAATGGGTTCGACGGCCGACAATGATCTATTTCTAGGTCATTTGAGAGGTTAATAAGAGTCTGTGCTTATTTTAGACGTTTAGTTACTGTCCAGAAGTTCTTGGAAGAATTTAGTTTGGTTAGTTGTTAAGGTTGAGTGTAAGTCCGAAATTGTTTTGTTCGTTTTTGAGTTTAAATCGGTGTTGTGTTCGTTTCGTATGAGGTGATGTTTGTAATAGTAATAAATAGTATAAATCGCTTTAGAACATTGAATTTGTTTGTAAGTATATACATATAAAAAAAACCCGGTCAAGTGCGAGTCGGACTCGCGGACCGAGGGTTCCGTATTTAAGAAAATATACTTGGTAACAGCAAAAGAAAATACTCATTTTGTTATGAACTTTATTTTCTACGCATTAAGGTCCATTTTGACTAGCCTAAATTACAGATTTTCAAGGCTTTTTTTGTTATTTCTCAATACTTATTTATTTTTCTCTATACGTAGAGGTTTAAAGAGAAATTATACACCTCAATAAACACATTTCCGGGCTTCCTCTTATAAAGTCGATAGGTAGGATAAGTCAGACAATCAGCCAATTGTGATAAGTGGAAATTGATAATAGATATCACGTATCTACCTGCCTTAGTGCTGACCACGGAATAGAAAAAACAGTGGAAGTGGCATGAGCTTCGCTTAGTATCAGACCTGTTGTCGCCAATACTCAAACTATCATAAAAACAACACGCCACCATGGAAAATGTTTTTGGTGCGGCTATCGTTTTTACATTCCAAAATAGCACAATAAGGCATGCTTCTGGATTTATTTCCTATTTTAGAAATATCGAAATATCGAAATAAGCGATCGCGGCAAAAGTATGGTAGGTTGCGCGGAACTCCGCATAACCATGCCACACGTTACACGCCCACTTGACACCTACTGTTTTTTCTGTTCTGTGGTGCTGACAGACACGTGCAAATCTCGCAATATGCGTCGTTTCTGAATTCCTAACTAACAAACGTGTTTGATTGATAATTGGTTTGTTGTGTTGATTAACGGAATCAATTAAAGCTGATAAAAGCCCGTTGTTAATGTAACTTCGTTTACTTCACCTTATTTACCGTCTATTACTAATTTGTTTAGACAATTATCTATCGCGGCAGTGTTTAAATTAGTCCTACTTAACTAAGTATCTTTTAATTATTAAACCGAATGGCTGAATAAATAAATAAATAAATAATGACATGTTTAATGTAGAATAAGGAGTCAAATTCAACCATCTTGTTGAATGAAATTTACAGCCTATTTTGACTATCTTCTTCTTTATAATCAGGAGCCCTAACATGGCTGCGTTTATCGCGTGACAAAGTTTAGATAAAGGCATCCGTTACCTTTTGACACATAAATAAGTACGACAGTGACGGATGCTTTATCCACATTTGACACGCGATATAGACGCAACCATACTAGGCCCACAGCTATCTTTTCTTTACATTCTCGTAGTATAAAACAAAGTCGCTTTCCGCGTCTGTCTGTCTGTCTGTCTGTCTGTCTGTATATGCGCTAACTTCTCCTTACCAGGCAACGGATTTTGATGCGTTTTCCACCATTAGTGAGATAATTTTTCACGAAAGGTTTTTATAAATAACTAGCGACCCGCCCTCGCTTCGCTTTAGTTTATATAAGTTAAAACAACCCAGTTGACTTAAAACATTGCATCTAATAAAATGCAATATTTGGTGGTGTTGTAAATTGATTATGCGTACCATAGCATATCTTTTGTTTATATTCACCAAAGCCTAACTGGCAGATCAGTTTTAAACAGAGTAATTAAAAGATAAAAATGGTTACTGTGAGTCAACCTTAGGAGATAGACATATGCCCTATGCCTAGATATTTTCTCTAGGTTTTTTGAGGAACTAACTCTTCAGTACATTATTTTGATATAGGTATATCTTACCCAGCCAGGTTTAGCCAGCGTACCTAAGCTATAAGCGCCCGAAAATCGATTTTTGACAACTTGCTAAGAAAATATTGAGTTTTCTCAAGTATATTAAAACTTAATAAGAATGACTTGTACATATAAACCATCTCGAATAAATTCTCTAAATGAAAGTGAAAACCATATTAAAATCCGATTCGTGGTTTAGAATAAGTTAGTGGAGAAACAGACAGACAGGCAAAGCGACTTTAATTTATACTATTTAGAGAAAAAATCTGGTTTATTTGCAGTTGTTACAGAAAACTCACATAAACCAAAGCGAAGCGAGGGCGGGTCACTATTTTGGTATAACAAAAAAAATGTATAGTGTCTGTCAACCAACTAACAAAAGATTTTTCCTATAAATAACATCACTTACTCAATAGTACCTATTTTACAAAACGGTCAAATTACATAACAATTTAACATCTGTATCAATTAATACCAGTCCTTGCCTTGCAGAGGCGAGCTCAGCGAAGTTAGTTATTACGCTGTGTGATTATTTTAATAAATCAATGAATTCATAATATTGAGATACATCATGCAGAGCCATTGCAGCGAATATTTCAAAAAAATAAGTTTACTTATGTGCTAAAAATATAAGATAAAAATGATTATTTAGACAATATTAGCGTAGGAATTGTCCTTTCAAACATTAATATAGCCCTTCGAATTATGTTTAACAATTATCAGGCCGTTTTAATAAAGCACAACATTTTAAAATATTGATGCTGTAATTGTTTTATTATAACTTTAATTCTGTAACAGGAGGCGTTAAGTCATTGGACGAGAAAGTTTAACATATGAATGTGAAGGGCTATAGCAGAAGAGGCAGACTAAAGAACACATGGATGGAATGTGTGAAGAGTGATATGGAAAAGAAGGAAGTGAATACTGAGATGACGGCTGATAGGGATTTTTGGAAGAAAAAGAATGCGCCGACCACAAATTATTGGGATAACGGCGCGGCATGATGATGAACGTGACGATAGATAGTTACATTTAAGTATAACAAAATAAAAATAATAAAGATAACAAGAAGATTCTTAGCCAGTTATTATTATCTACAATGGTATCCCCGGTCACATAAAACAATTGCATAATACTAATTCCTTTTGCAATCAGCTTAAAATATGGCTGTTAAACGAGGCGTTCTATGACATAAACTAGAGGACGCCCGCGACTTCGTACGCGTAGAATTAGTTTCCCGCTACTCCCCCCATTTCTTCCCGTTTTTAGTCGATTTTCGGAAGTCGCTTACATCATAAAAGGAACCCCTGTACCAACTTTCAAGTTTCTAGGTACAGTAGTTTCGGCTGTGCGTTGATATATAAGTCAGTCAGTTTTGCCTTTAATATATACCTATATATACCTAGATGAGTTTTACTCTTATAATAATAATAATTATAATCCTACCCACTGACTTTTGTAATTTTTGATATTGTGTTGTTGTTAGTGTAAGTAGGTAACTAGATATTGTATTAAATAATAAATTGACATGTAATATTTGATATTATAAATAAATGAGTATGAGTATAATTAAATCTTTAAGTAATCAAGTGCGCGCATAAAAAACCCGAATGATATCAGACCAAATCATTTATATAAAGTAGGTATCTACGTTAATTATGTATATACGAAGAGGCCCACACACGTTAGTCAACAACATTTGATTGCCCGGGAAGGTCGTCCAGTAGCAGACCGAATACTGACACTCAACGTGTTATTAAAGCGAACAACAATGCATCAAATATTACTACTGATCGTTGTCTTTGTGCTCTCCTTCATATATCTGTGGGGAAGATACAATGAGAACTATTGGAAGAAGCGAGGCGTCGCGTTCTACGAACGGAACAAGTTAATGGGATTTTTTTGGGACTTTCTAACGAGCGACAAAGCCATGTTTGAAGTGCTCAGCGACTTGTGCAAGATGTACGAGAACGAACCAGCCGTGGGGGTGGGAGGTCTGATGACGCCGACGCTAGTGCTGATCGACCCGCAGAACATCCAATATGCCCTGCAGACGGACTTTCAGTCCTTCAGCCACAGAGGCGTTGAGATCAGCGAAAGCGATTTGCTCGCTGACAACGTTGTCTTCATGAACGGACCGAGATGGAAGCTAATGAGGCAGAAGATGTCGCCGCTCTTCACGGCAGCCAAGTTACGGAACATGTACTACATCATTGACAGGAGCGCGCTGGACTTTATGGAGCATTTGAGAGAGAACCCCCACAAATTAAAAGGAAACGGGTACGATACCGTCAACGAGTTCTGCAGTGCCGCTATCGCCGGGGCTGTCTTCGGAATCGGGACAGAGTCAACGTTCAAGTCACCATTCTTAAAGATGGCCAGAGATTCGGTAAAATTAAATTGGAGAACTAATATTAGGTTTGCTATACTAAATGCTAGCTCCCAACTGAGCAAAGTCTTGGGTATAAAAATCTTCAAGGAACATGAGAAATTCTTCATTGATGCCATCAAACAAGTTCTACGGGCCCGTGAAAAGGAAAACACTAAAAAACACGACTTTTCTGATATCTGCCTAGCCTTACAAAAGACGGGGACCATGAGAGACCCGGATACAGGCCTAGAGATGGAACCAACAGACGAGCTGTTAGCTGCCCAGGGATTCTTCTTTTTCATCGCTGGAGTAGAGACGGCTGCCAGCGGAATGTTCGGTGCATTAACAGAATTAGGAAAGCGTCCTGAAATACAAAAGAAACTGCAGCAAGAAATCGATGAAACGGTGGTCAGGAATAACGGCGTGATCACATACGAGGTCATATCAGAGATGAAGTACTTGGACCAAGTCTTAAGTGAAGCATTGAGAATGCATCCACCGGTGGGTTTTCTTGGCAGGCGGTGTGTGAGCGATACCGTGCTGCCAGTGGGTAACATTAAAGTTTCCGAAGGTACCAGGATATTCGTTCCTGTGTTCGACTTGCACTATAATCCCAAGTACTTCCCAGATCCTGAGATCTTCGACCCTCAGAGGTTTTCAGCTGAGAATAAGGCGCAGAGCGATATCGCATATATGCCTTTTGGAAGAGGTGGGAGGATGTGCATCGGCGTGCGGTATGCGAGGCTGCAGATCATGTCAGGCTTGCTGCACTTGTTGAGGAGCTATGATGTGGTGTCCCATGTCGATAAAAAATCGAGAAAGTACGCCAAAGGACAGTTTCAATTGAGGCAGATTGACACGGATATAGAGTTAATACCACGAAAAGTAGTTTAGTAAGCTAATTTGGTTATAAGTGTGTTGTAAACATTTATTGGTGTGACTTTTGATCAAAAATGTTTTTTTTTTCATTCTCCACGTATGTCCAGTGCATATTTAAATTTTGCAAGATTACAATATTTGTTGTGATTTGTAATGTAATACGAAACTACGCAGTTAGTTTGGTTTCCAATTACCTATTTACATAAAACAACACCAACAATAACAATATCATAAGTTTCACTTGTATTGGTGGTTACGTGTGTGTGTGTGTGTGTGTGTATTATATTTTTATCTTACTTTGTAACAGTTTTGTACTGATTCACTACCTACACATTAAGACGCCGAAGCTTAACCCCTCGTATGCCTAGACACGTATCCGTGCCAGTTCATGAACTGCGTAAGCACGGATCCGTGCCAATCCTTTTCTTGCCTAACCGAATTTTATTTTGAATCTTTTTTCATAGCAGCGAAGGTTTAAAATCGATTGTAGGTCAAGCCAAAAAAGTGTAGAATTTTACAAAAAATCGCTCCTTACATAAAAATATTCAATATGGCCGCTATTCCTGTTTGTTTGACATCACGTGATCGGTCACGTGACCACGTCGCGGCACTGGGCCGTCAAATTCTGAAACGGCTCTGGCATACGAGGGGTTAATAGTAAAAGTAGTGAATAAGGTATCTACTACAAAAAATAAAATATTTACATTAATTTTCTTTCGCCTGACTAAAAGTGCAAGTTGGTTCCTGTCGAGGAGATTAGCCCAGTATTTCCTACTGCAACGAACCTCGTAAAAAAAGAATTAAAAAAAACCATCTTTCGATTCAAAGACCATAACTACTTGAAGGGCAATAAAATCCTATGACTAACGACATAAATTAAAACATTAAGGGCCTGTTTCACAATCGATGAGTAAATTTACCTGCCATAATAAAGTTGGCTCTCTCCTTGCCTATTTTCAAATGTAAGAAGGAGTAAGGGCTAAATTTATCTGTCAAATTTGTTTTACTTGTTGATTGTGAAACAGGCGGTAAGTATAAAATAATAACTGAAAATTGAAACTAATATTAAATGAGACTACCTAAATCTAATATTAAAGATAGAAAAATAAAGTAAAACATTAAATCTAAGAATGGTCCCTGCGGCTTTATACCAAAGATGCAAAGAGGTAGGTAGCATTTCCTCGTTGAATGGCTAAACTTATTCGTTGAGCGAGGAAACTGCCAGCTCTTCGGTCTCCAGTGACGCACAAAACAGATAGGTGCAGAAGTCAATCACATGTATGTACTTCACTTTTTATACCTACACTCGGCGGTCGCTCTAAGGTTGTCAACTATGGCTTATGCACAAAAAACTATCGTGGTAGTGGCACTCGTATCAGTTGTTTGATTTATTGTTGGGAATGAAACGGGAAGAATGGAAATATAAATTAATAATAACTAAAATATTTTAATTTTAATGTCATTGTTATACTTCTGTCACCCAGCTAACAAATGATTTTTCCTATAAAAAACATCACTTCCTCAATAGTATTTTACAAAACGGTCAAATTACATAACAATTTAACAATCTGTATCAATTAACACCAGTCCTTGAAGTTAGTTATTACGCTGTGTGATTATTTTAATAAATTAATGAATTCATATTATTGAGATACATCATGCAGAGCAATTGCAGCGAATATGTCAAATAAAAAAGTTTATGGACAGAAAATATAAGATAAAAATGATTATTTAGAAAATATTAGCGTAGGAATTGTCCTTTCAAACATTAATATAGCCCTTCGAATTTTGTTTAACAACTATCAGGTGGTTTTGGTAAAGCACAACATTTTAAAATGTTGATGCTGGAATTGTTTTATTATAACTTTAATTCTGTAACAGGAGGCGTTAAGCCATGGGACGAGAAAAGTTTTAAATATGAATGTGAAGGGCTATAGCAGACCAGGCAGACTAAAGAAGACATGGATGGAATGTGTGAAGAGTGATATGGAAAAGAAGGAAGTGAATACTGAGATGACGGCTGATAGGGATTTTTGGAAGAAAAAGAATGTGCCGACCACAAATTATTGGGATAACGGCAAGATGATGAATATGATGATGGATAGTTACATTTACATATAACAAAATAAAATTAAAAAGGATAAAGATAACAAGAAGATTCTTAGCCAGTTATTATTATAATTAAATCTTTAAGTAATCAAGTGCGCGCATAATAAACCGGATGATATCAAAACAAATCATTTGCATAAAGTAGGTCCACATACGTTAGTCAACAACATTTGATTGCCCGGGACGGTCGTCCAGTAGCAGACTGAATACTGACACTCAACGTGTTATTAAAGCGAACAACAATGCATCAAATATTACTACTGATCGTTGCCTTTGTGCTCTCCTTCATATATCTATGGGGGAGATACAATGAGAACTATTGGAGGAAGCGAGGCGTCGCGTTCTACGAACGGAACAAGTTAATGGGATTTTTTTGGGACTTTCTAACGAGCGACAAAGCCATGTTTGAAGTGGTCAGCGATTTGTGCAAGATGTACGAGAACGAACCAGCCGTGGGGGTGGGAAGTCTGATGACGCCGACGCTAGTGCTGATCGACCCGCAGAACATCCAACATGCCCTGCAGACGGACTTCCAGTCCTTCAGCCACAGAGGTGTTGAGATCAGCGAAGGCAACCTGCTCGCCGACAACGTTCTCTTCATGAACGGACCGAGATGGAAGCTGATGAGGCAGAAGATGTCGCCGCTCTTCACCGCAGCCAAGTTACGGAACATGTACTACATCATTGACAGGAGCGCGCTGGACTTTATGGAACATTTGCGAGAGAACCCCCACAAATTAAAAGGAAAAGGGTACGATACCGTCAACGAGTTCTGCAGTGCCGCTATCGCCGGAGCTGTCTTCGGAATCGGGACGGAGTCAACGTTCAAGTCACCATTCTTAAAGATGGCCAGAGATTCGGTAAAATTAAATTGGAGAACTAATATTAGGTTTGCTATACTAAATGGTAGCCCCCAACTGAGCAAAGTCTTAGGTATAAAAATCTTCAAGGAGCATGAGAAATTCTTCATTGATGCCATCAAACAAGTTCTACGGGCCCGTGAAAAGGAAAACACTAAAAAACACGACTTTTCTGATATCTGCCTAGCCTTACAAAAGACGGGGACTATGAGAGACCCGGATACAGGCCTAGAGATGGAACCAACAGACGAGCTGTTAGCTGCCCAGGGATTCTTCTTTTTCATCGCTGGAGTAGAGACGGCTGCCAGCGGAATGTTCGGTGCATTAACAGAATTAGGAAAGCGTCCTGAAATACAAAAGAAACTGCAGCAAGAAATCGATGAAACGGTGGAGAGGAATAACGGCGTGATCACATACGAGGTCATATCAGAGATGAAGTACTTGGACCAAGTCTTAAGTGAAGCATTGAGAATGCATCCACCGGTGGGTTTTCTTGGCAGGCGGTGTGTGAGCGATACCGTGCTGCCAGTGGGTAACATTAAAGTTTCCGAAGGTACCAGGATATTCGTTCCTGTGTTCGACTTGCACTATAATCCCAAGTACTTCCCAGATCCTGAGATCTTCGACCCTCAGAGGTTTTCAGCTGAGAATAAGGCGCAGAGCGATATCGCATATATGCCTTTTGGAAGAGGTGGGAGGATGTGCATCGGCGTGCGGTATGCGAGGCTGCAGATCATGTCAGGCTTGCTGCACTTGTTGAGGAGCTATGATGTGGTGTCCCATGTCGATAAAAAATCGAGAAAGTACGCCAAAGGACAGTTTCAATTCAGGCAGATTGACACGGATATTGAGTTAATACCACGAAGAGTAGTTTAGTAAGCTAATTTGTTTATAAGTGTGTTGTAAATATTTATTGGTGTGACTTTTGATCAAAAATGTTTTTTTTCATTCTCCAGGTATGTCCAGTGCATATTTAAATTTTGCAAGATTACAATATTTGTTGGGATTTGTAATGTAATACGAAACTACGCAGTTAGTTTGGTTCCCAATTATTACCTATTTACACAAAACAACATCAACAATAACAAAAATAGTGGTGATTATTATTTACGTCTTTAATATTTGAGTAGCTTAGTTTTTATTTTAATTTAAATAAGTTTAGTTTTAACTTTTAATTGTATTATATTAAATATGTATCTACTTATGTTAATAAACAATAACAACATCATAAGGTTCACTTGTATTGGTTGTTAGGTGTGATATTATAAATTATATTTTTATCTTACTTTGTAACAGTTTTGTACTGATTCACTACCTACTATTAAGACGCCGAAGCCACAAAACAGATAGGTACAGAAATCAATCTACAAACAAATGCGCTCGAGCAAAGCACACATAGACACTGCTCACGGACACGATATCTCGGACCGGTTGGGACCAGTGCGAGCGCGATTGCCATCCGCTTAAGACACGCGTCTGTGAACTTTTTTGTGCAATAATGGAGCAACAAAAAAAAATTTATTACAATAACTGTTCAGTGGACAGTTCTTTAAATTCAACATTAAACGGTATCCTATTTTTAATCAGTATAAACGAAATAAGTAATTTTTTGTAACGTAAATTCACGCCACCTTACGTAAGTTGAAAACATGTTTTTTTGTTTGTGTAGATATTGTGTTATTTTTAGTTTCATTTGATAGGTTTAGAAGTTATTAGGGATTATCGAGTGTCAAATTTGTAATATAAGTATAACAATGACATTAAAATTAAAATATTTTAGTTATTATTAATTTATATTTCCATTCTTCCCGTTTCATTCCCAACAATAAATCAAACAACTGATACGAGTGCCACTACCACGATAGTTTTTTGTGCATAAGCCATAGTTGACAACCTTAGAGCGACCGCCGAGCGTACGTATGAAAAGTGAAGTACCTACATACATGTGATTGACTTCTGTACCTATCTGTTTTGTGGCTTGGCTCAGTCTTAGAGGTGAATTTGATAGTAGATAAGTACTTCGTAGATACTTAAATAATCTAATGTAAACAACATGTTAAGCGTAAAGTAGGTAAACAATCAAGTCTACCGAAAAGATAAAGGCTATTAAAATGCGATTGACCCTGATAACAACAAAATGAACAACGGAATCTAAAAATATATACTAAGTACTTTCAACATTTTCGCAGTTTCAGTCGCCATTGCAAGATACCTTTCAACAGATTTATTATGCTTTGGTATAGTGGTCTTATGGTTTTGAAATATTAAAACATTTTCCAAATTGGGATTTCATACAGTTTTAAGGTCCTTAAGCACAATTAAACTGAATTACGTAAAAAAGAATACCGTAAAATGTGCCTGCTTTGCTCCCCCACTGGTAATTGTGCTCCATGGTTATATTGAGGTAATCTGTAGGTATTGTAAATCATTCTATTGCTTTCATTCACTTCGTGGCTGAACTGAAAGTATACATCGATTCGTTTTAGAAAAATTTTCATCAACCTTAACTTATAAGTAGGTAACAAACGAAATAGTTACTATGGAGCATAGTTACCCATGGGGGAGCAAACTAGGCACATTTCTGGGGTCCTAGTGAAAAAGGGTACAAGTCGACTTAACTCATAATAAAAAAGGGTATATACGTGAACGGAGTATACTAGACTAACCCTTTTTCACTTGATCTTCAGAAGACTTATACCCCTTTTTCACTAGGACCCCAGATTTTACGGTGGGTAAGTATGTTTTTTTTTCTATAAATTGTATACTAAAAAATGTTCTGAAATAGCTGCCCTTTCTAACCTATTTCAACTTTTCACCCTGAATGGAGTAAGAAGCATGATAGGGGTCAGTTGGTTTGGGTACTTATTTTTGTAATTATAAGCATTATCATCATGATGGGACATTAATGTAACAGTGGGTAAAAAAACAAAGATAAGAAGATTCTTAACTCGTAATAATTAAGATCTAATGTTGTAACACAGTAAGTATGTTCCAGTGCTCCTACTTAACGAGCTGTTGATAAAAACACAAATGACCAAACATATAAATATGAAGAGGACTGTCTGCACTCGTTAGTCAACAACATATTACTGCCCGAAAAGGTCGTGTTTAGTAGATTAAACACTATCACGTACTTTATTATTAAATCAATCATAATGTATCAGATCTTTCTACTGATTAGTCTCTTTGTGCTCTCCTTCATATATCTGAGGGGGAGATATAATGAGAACTATTGGAAGAAGCGAGGAGTTGCGTTTTACGAACGGAACAAGTTATTGGGAATTTTTTGGGACTTTTTAACGAGCGATAAAGCCATGTTTGAAGTACTCAGTGATTTGTGTAAAATGTACGAGAACGAACCAGCCGTGGGAGTGGGAGGTCTGATGACGCCGACGCTGGTGGTGATAGATCCGAAGAACATTCAGCATGTCCTGCAGACGGACTTCCAGTCGTTCAGCCACAGAGGTGTTGATATCAGCGAAGGCGACCTGCTCGCCGACAACGTTCTCTTCATGAACGGACCGAGATGGAAGCTGATGAGGCAGAAGATGACGCCGCTGTTCACCGCAGCTAAGTTGCGAAACATGTTCTACATCATTGACAGGAGCGCGCTGGACTTTATGGAGCATTTGAAAGAGAATCCCCACAAATTAAAAGGAAACGGGTACGATACCATCAACGAGTTCTGCAGTGCCGCTATCGCCGGGGCTGTCTTCGGGATCGGAACGGAGTCAACATTCAAGTCACCGTTTTTAGAGATGGCCAGAGATGCGGTGAAATTAAACTGGAGGACTAATCTTAGGTTTGCTGTGACTAATGCTAGCTCCAAATTCAGTAGAGCCTTGGGTTTAAAAATCTTCAAGGAGCAAGAGAAATTCTTTATAAGTGCCGTCAAACAAGTTCTTCGAGCGCGTGAAAAGGAGAACACTAAAAAACATGACTTTTCTGATATCTGTCTAGCCTTACAAAAGGCGGGGACCATGAGAGACCCAGATACTGGCTTAGAAATGGAACCAACAGACGAGCTGCTAGCTGCCCAGGGATTCTTCTTTTTCATTGCTGGAGTTGAGCCGGCTGCCAGCGGAATGTTTGGTGCTCTAACAGAATTAGGAAAGCGTCTAGATATACAAAAGAAACTCCAGCAAGAAATCGACGAAACAATGGAGAGGAATAACGGCGTGATCACATACGAGGTCATATCAGAGATGAAGTACATGGACCAAGTCTTAAGCGAGGCGTTGAGAATGCATCCGCCAGTAGGTTTTCTTGGTAGGCAGTGTGTGAGCGATTCCGTGCTGCCAGTGGGTAACGTTAAAGTTTCCGAAGGTACCAGGATATTTGTTCCGGTGTTCGATTTACACTATAATCCCAAGTACTTCCCAGATCCTGAGGTCTTCGATCCTGAGAGGTTCTCGCCTGAAAACAAGGCGCAGAGCGATATCGCATATATGCCTTTTGGAAGAGGCGGGAGGATTTGCATCGGCATGCGGTATGCGAAGCTGCAGGTCATGGCTGGCTTGCTGCACTTGTTGAGGAACTATGATGTGGTGTCCCATGTTGATAAAAAATCGAAGAAATACGCCAAAGGACAATTTCAATTGAGGCAGATTGACACGGATATTGAGTTAATACCGCGAAAACTAGGTTAAAAAAAGTTTGTGTTGTTTTTCTGTTCTGTAAATATTTGTATGTTTAAAAACCGAAAATTGACACAAAAACTTAATATACTAGGTATTCTGTTTAATCTCTAACTGATGTACCTGTCACAGCCTGAGTATATTAGTTGCTTATTCGATTACTATTAATTATCCAAGTATATCCAGTGCGCAGCTTAGCATCGGCTGAGAATTGCAAAAATTACAACTTTTCATTTAAGTAGATTTTTTTATTATGATTTTGCTACACTGTTGGTTATTCATGTATTAAGATGAAGAAAGAAACGTAATTGTTCAATTTCTACTTGAATAAAAAACAATTATAATCTCTTTCGTCTCAATAACTGCAAGTTTATTCTGGTCGAAGAACTATTTCTCCAGTCTTTCCTAACGCTAACCTCATCGAAAAAAGAAACTTTCAGAGCAGTAATTTAGGTTAATCTGTTGGTCCGTTCCCAAATACTCACTGAACAGAATACACGGGCGGAGTATTGTGACACGACTCTTGAGCTTAGGACGTTGTATTTTGGTGTATATCTGTCATTACATGCGTTTTATAACTGGGTCGATTTCATAATTTCGTATACGTATCAGCTGTTTACAGTATGTTTATCAATTTTATTGCGATTGTTGTTGTTAAATAAAATACTTCTTGTTAAAGATCATTTGCCTATCTTTTCTTTAATCTATGCCTACTAGAGTTTCTCAAATGTACTACTCCAAAAAAAAACCCAGACGACTACTGCAAACCTCTTATTATTATTTTATAAAATAGAATATGTGTGTTTTATTTAAGTAAAATTAAGACGGTTATAAAAATCGATAGGCTTGCCACTAATGCCACTATGGAACCCTGTCGAATAACGTCAATCATTAATTTTGGCGTAATTTCTTTCATGTGGTTTGACACTGTCATTATGACAGGGTTAAAGTCCTTGACTGTACACACCAAAAATCTACCAGCGCTGCTGCCCAAGATGAGACCACTGCTGAAAATAACAACTTTGGATAGAAATGCCTGTTTAGTTAATTAAATATTTCACCACACACCGCATTAATTAAGTATCGCTCAGTAACAAGATAAGAAATGGACACTTGTGATGAGACATCAGTTTGTTATTTTTAGTCTTTCTGATTATAATTGGATTGTCATTGTTTATCTATCTATATATATAAAAGGCTAAACTGACTGACTGACATATCAACGCACAGCCGAAACTACTGTACCTAGAAACTTGAAATTTGGTACATGGGTTCTTTTCATGATGTAAGTGAGCACTAAGAAAGGATTTTCCGAAAATCGACCCCCAACGGGAAGAAATGGGGGGAGTAGCGGGAAACTAATTCTACGCGTACGAAGTCGCGGGCGCCCTCTAGTTTGTTATAAATGTGAAAGACGCACATTGGGGAATCCGATAGGCAGATTTCACACAAGTAGGGTTGTTGCCATTATTTCGAAAATGTTTTGGGACTTTCTTTCCGTAGCGGAATCTGGTAGATGGAAATATAAGTTAATCTCCTATTTGCAATCTATCCTATAATCGGAGCATTAAATTTTAGTAAATAAAGTCGATTGAAATGGTCAATTTACCAACCATTATTTTCTTAGGCCTGGTTCCCACTATGCCGGACCGGAAATTTTGCCAGATGCCGGTGGCTTATGAAGCTGATCACACGGCATAATGTGAACAGTAACAGCTGCTTCATATAAATTGTACAGCCTTACCGGCATCCGGCAAAAATAGTGTGAACCAGCCTTAGGGGAAAGATATTACAAATGTGAAAGTCTGTCTGTCTTACGAAGGTACACTTTCACGGCTAAACCGCTGAACCGATTTCGATGGTAATGGCAAATAGGAAAGTTCTCGAGGAAATAGCTATAAACAACCGGACCTTAAAATTCTATTTTTGTGGAAAAACTCTAAGCATAGCACGAAATACAATTATGAAAAACTGCACTTGTTTGAGTTTGTAAACTTGCGTAAAAAAAAACAGAATCAGTACACAATATTGCACAATACATATGTGTATACATGGTTCATTCCATGACAATGCTTAGGGCATTCTCTACTAGTCCACCAATTCAAGGCTTATAAAAATAATGATAAAAATAGGAATTCAGTAACAATTCCATTAAATCATAAATTTCACAAGACCCATCAGAAGGTTAACATTATGGGCTTGTAGACCACGGACGACGAGGAAGCGTTTAGCTATAAACTCTTTTCTCGCTCAAGAAATAAATAAAGCAAAAGATATAGATCCCGTGTCAATAAACGAGACACAAAATGTTGATAGTTGGTCGCTGGCTGTTTACACTGTCGGCGAGAACTCTCTCTCCAACAAAATATTCATCCCGTGTCAATAAAAGAGACGCATGTACATTTTTTTCAAGACTATTGTGAAGTTAGAAATCTCCTTACAAAATGCGATAACGATTCTCTCCTAACCTAGACCGATTTTTGAATAGGTACGTTCTTGAAATTATCAAAGAACTAATGTCTGTACGTTTCCGTTTCCATGAAAATATTTCTTAGAATGAAACTAATTTAAAAATCCTAAAACAAAAACGTACAAACCTAGTTTTTCGTAATAACTACAACATACCTATTCAAAATCGTGGAAATGGTTGGTTTACCTAGGTTTAGGGGGTCAGAAATGCCTGAAGCAAAATTTGTATGGTTTTTTTGACAGCTGCGCGATTTAAGCAATGCTTCACAATCCTCTAAATAGTTGATCGCTGGCTCTACTCGCTCTCGCTTATCATCGGCGGTGGAACAAGTGCCTTATGGGCTAGTAAGTAGTTCGGCCGCGGGCGGTCTGGTGCGGCTGGCGCGCTGCCAACACGTTCATACCATGAGTTACAATTACCGTACTAGCTAGCGAGTCGAATGCTCTGTCTCTCGCACTCTATAAGAATACTGCGAGGTCTGCGAGGGACAGAGCATTCGAGTCGCTAGCGAGTACGTTAATTGTAACTCATGGTACAGGCGCAAGCGCAGCTGGTACGTATCTCAAAGCGCCGGTGATACTTCAATATCGCATAACTAACAAATTGAATAAGGTGCAAAATACACCTTAGCACGTAAGTCAGTAAGGTACATTTTGCAACTTAGTAACGCGGTATTGCTAATTGCTAAAGTTCGAACGAGTATTTAACTGCGTGTTGTAATTGTGAAGACTAACCTCTATATTACGCACTGATTATAGGTATTAAAGTGCTTTTCCACCGGCGACGCGAGGCGAGACGAGGCGGGACGAGAATTGAAATTTACACGTTAGCGACGTTACAAGTTTGACAAGTTTAATATCGAAACTCATAAGTGCGTTGTCAATAAGCTCTCTGAACTTGCCTTTATAAAAAATCACAATTTAATTACTGAATAAGTACACAGTTTTATTATAAAATAAAGATAGGGCAATATCTGAAAAACTTATAGAAGTATGAATCTTAAAACTAAGCTTAACCTAAAAAGCTAAATCTAAAGAAAGACTCTGTGGCATTGTCCCGAAGACACTGGCAGCATTTCCTCACTGAATAGTTAAACTAATGCGCAAGAGCTGCCAGCACTTCGATCTACCGTGACGTCAATGAGCCTCTTAATTTTATCAATTGAATTTTACTTAAAAAAAATGTTGGTACTTATGCTTTTTTTTAAATTCTCGTATAATGGACTTCTCCATTACATTCCAAGATAATCACAAGATGATCCATTAGAAGTCAAGTATTTAAACATCGACGACGTTTCATAACGATTGCAGAAATCATAAATATAAGTGTCACAGATTACAATGAGACTGTAGAGTGTAGAGAATGGAAAATATTATAATATTTACAAGCTAAATCACGATGACATGCTGTTTTCGTTATCTTTTGAATAATACGACTGGCTAGTTACCTACTGGGGGTTATTGTGACATAGCCATGCAGTTGTTTACGCTGAGAGCAAAGGGCAGAGCTATATAACTGCTATAGCTCTGTCCTTTACGCTCGCCGTAAAATGAACTGCAAAGCTATATCATACCCCCCTGTTGTTTCTTTAACCATTTAGAAAATAAAATCCCCGTATATTGACGATCTCTTCTTTGAGAGCTGATATCTTTAAAACGGCCCAACCGATTTTCATGAAGCCTAGCTAAGAACCATACCGATTGAACTAGCTTTCTTTTAAAAAAACTGCATCCAAATTGGTTCATCCTTTTGGGAGCTACGCTAGCGCAGACCGACACATAGATATACAGATACACACGTTACATTTATAATACCCCTCTTATTTTGCTGGGGGTGAAAAAGGAACCAGGTGTGGTGTTCGAACAATGAAATAGCACAGACTAGTAGGCCTTCTTTCATATGGTTAAGAGCATAACTGAGGAGAATAAAAGAGAAGAGAACTAAATGTTGTTGTGGCGGTGTCAGAAATTCATCTAGACACCAGAACCAACGATTAATGAGATGATAAACATTGATCTAGGCACCAGAACCAACGATTAACGAGATCTACAGCTTGTTCTTCTAATGGTGCGTTCCTATATTCAAAGCCGTGGATAGAGTTGTGACGTCTCGTTAAAATTTGATATTCTACGTATAAAATGAGTTAAATTTTAACGAGACGTCACCACTCTTTTTTTTTGAATATAGGAACGCATCGTAAGCCACCGATATAGATAAGTCAACGACATTTCAACCTGTTAAGGATCGTGAAACACGAGTCAACCTGGCTGGTTACTTGTATGTACAGTCAAGGGTAAAAATAAATATCCGCATAAAGGTACAAAAATATGTAATCAAAGACCTAATTGTGATAGTAATAAGGTCTATGTATATATTTTTGAGCCCTTGTGGTGTATACATATTGGTGCCATAACTGTACAGTCCAGAAGGGCTATTGCCTAACGCACTCGCAATCGCAATCGTTTTCATTTTGAAAATCGAATGCTTGTCTGCATACAAAATGAAAACAATTGTTCCACTTTGAAGCCGATTGCGATTGCGAGTGCGTTAGACACTAGCCGCGCAGGAATTTCATTGTCTAGTCCAGCATTTTGACATAATATGTCAATTTGCCGGGTTATACATTTACGACGTGTCACGCCGGGAAACACATACCTAATTTACGTATCACGTCAAATTGCTAATCAATCAATTTCCTTAACTATTGAAGAAACTTTATACCACGGGCACGACATTTGATCTTCACCATGACTGCATTACATGATGTAGAGAATGTACTTATATAATAAACAATGTTATTATATTGTTATTAATGGTCATATCATGATGATATGCGTAATTCAATACAATGTCTATTATATTATAGTTGATACTTCACGGTTTGTACGTAGTTGGTTTGATACTTTGTATTTTGTTTACCGAAGCATGTTTGTAAGGTACGTCCTTTTTTGAATAGAAGTTAGTTAAAGTTAAGTAAGAGTGCACGTGATAAGCTGTATTGTGATACTTAGTAAGTTATATTAAATAAGTAAATAACTACCACCATATAAGTCAAACTTTAAAACATGAAACTAAAGATGTGGGTCCAAGAATAGAACCCTGTGGTACACCAACTTTTGTTAGTAGTTTTTGGGACAATAAACGTTTTTCTACAATAATAAACAAACTACGAGGCACCTTTGAAAATAAAGAAAAATCATAGTAAGCTTTCTTTGCTGAAGTAATGTAAAAGGGTTGTCATTCCACCAAAATATATTGTCGTAAGTTTAAGACAAATTGATTTAAGTATACTTAGTTAATGAATATGTATGTGTTTACCGCTATAGTGTCTGACTAGACTATTTGGGCTATAAAATACTACTAAACTGGTAATAGATAAGCACGATGCCGTAAAATCGATGTTACCTTGGTAATATTAAACCACTCAGTGCACTCTCGAGTGCTACCAACTAAACAATCAGACGCGTTAAAAATTACTTCATCGAGTAGAAACAATGATTGATAAAAGTAATTGATCACGAGATCTTCTTCATTTTTAAAGGTGCAAGAACGTTAACTATTATAAGTATCAATTCTATATAATACTTAAATATGGGTCCAAACGCTTTAAGCCTTATAGACAGTAAAATATCGTAACTTACCAAACTTACAGGGAACAACTTATAACTGAGATTCGTGAGGAACTCCTTTTTCTGAGGATCGTACATGTCTGAGGGTTTGAAGCCCCTCTTGGTGACGAGGGCACTGTTGACGCTGGAGGAACTCTTGACGTCGTCGTAGCTGTCCCTGTGGACGACCCTGTCGTTGATGGAGCGGAAACTGGACATCTTGTTGGAGGAGTACTGACTCTCGCTGATTGTCATCATTTTGACGTTTCACTAGCACTTGTTAATAGAACACTATGCGAGGCGGAAGGCCTGGAGGCGACTGAGTAAGATCTAAAAAGAAACTATGATTAATGTGTGAGTGTGTGTCGGTAAACAATTGTTGCTGTTGCTGTGAGCTTTGGAGCGAGTTTGCTGTCCTTGGTGTGTGTAGTTGTTGTTTGTGTGGGTTTATCTTTGCATCTTTTTGTGTTTTTTAATGCTGAGCCATTTACTTGTGCTGTTGAGTATTCTGAATTTAATATCGACCGGAGGATAATTTTTCAGCATTTGTAATTGTCTTAATGTTTGCTGATCGGTGGTCTTACGATGCTGAAGGAAGTTAGGAGACTAGTTCCAAAAAAGGTGCTGTTTAAATAAAATAAATATAAAACATTGTAAGTGACTAAAATAATTAAGTTGAACCTATAGTTGATCCAACTGTAACCAATGACGCTACGCTCTAATTTTAAATTTCTATTGCACTAGTTACGCATTTAACCGACACACAAAACAAACAAAACCAAAAACAATATGGCGGATCAACTCCACTTCTCCTTCAAACCAAACCAAAGACGTTTGATTCAAGAAAAACACTCAAAACCGCAAAAAATTAATAACACAAGAAATGCACTTGAATTTGCATCTAATTCTAATAAATATAAGACCGTTTATCGCGTATTTCGAACGAGCGTGTGCGCGCGCAGTGAAAATTTCTGACTGACTAAAATAAGTCCTGAAACTCAGTTGCATAATACGCAGAAAAGCTCGGTGGGCAGCGGTGACCACGTTTCTGGGTAAGTGTGGGATTTTGAGGGTATTCTCCGTTTTCGAATGACATTGGTTCCTTTTTACCTGGGGCTGTGTTTATCGCGTAACAAAGTTTGGATAAGGCATCCGTCACCTTCTGACACGTAAATATGTACGAGAGTGACGGATGCTTTATCCAAATTTGACACGCGATATAGACGCAGCCATACTAGGCCCGCTGACCAACTAAAACAATGCAAAGAGGGGGTTAAGACTTCAGCAGTCTATGTTAGTAAAGGTTGTCACCAAGTTTAATTGTTGAATAAACTACGTCAAAATTAACGATTGTCTTTCTGCGACAGGCTTCTATAGATGCTCAACAATTTAAGTTGTTGATCGTACCTAAGCACTATTTTTATAGAGTGTTCATCTACCGTTTCGGAGTTCAAGCCACGATGGGTAGTCTACCATTAGGTATATTTCAAGTGTTCAACAAATAACGTGTCGTAAAGTTTCTCAACAAGTACCTAGGTCTTAAAATAAATATAGAAAAAACCAATTTGACAAATTCTAACCTTCTACCAACTCCTTTGAAAGTTGGAATCTCTACCCTCATTGATGGTTTTGTTGGGACGAAAAATCTAGTAGACCTGGTAGATGGCTCGGCTGGGCAGCGTTTGGTAAGCTAGCAGCATCTTCAGTCTTAAGTCTTTGACCAGCGTGTCGTCAGTGATGAGTTACGGAACAGAGACGTGGTCTTTTATAATCGTTCTCATAAAAAGCCTCAAGGTCACCCAGAGCAGCTGGAAGAGTTATGCTCAGAGTTTCTCTGTAAGTTTAAATCAGGAATAAGATGCGCAGAAGAACTAAAGTTTCCGAGATAGCTCAGCCACTCACAGACCGCAAGTGCAGATAGTGGTAGATGGAAATTTCCCGAAAGGCTACCGCGAGATGAAAATAGATTTTTTTCGTAGTCAAGTTTAGAATATTAACTAAATAACGTCGTTTCGCAATTTTTAATCTTCATGGCGACCAACCATAACCAGTAACTGCTTAAGAGCGATGCCACAAGCGTTGCTCTCGTGCGTTGCGTCGTCGCAACGCTGTGATTTGAACATAGAGCGACGCAAGTGTTTCAACGCATCATGTGGCATGTCGTTCTAAATTATATGTAGCACAACGCAGCGGCGACGACGCATCCCACAGTCAACGCTCGTGTCGCATTCTTCTAATTCGCAAAATGCAAATTCACCGCAACAAAAAAAAAACCTTTATTGTTTTTCAGTTTAAAAAATGCTACAGAACCGTAGACAATCCTTCCAGCGGCGCGCGCGCGGGCACCCGAGCGCGGGCACTGCCAGCTTCTAATTCGGTCGCGCGTTTCGCCACCATCGCGATATGTGCGTTATTATTCTACTCGACGAACCTTGCTTGGTTTATCTAACTCGTAGTTAATGGTGAACTGCGGAGAATACTTATGGCGTATGCATGTTCGTTCAGTCGTATACAGCTCATTTGGTATTTGTTTGTCTGTATTGTTGATCTTCTTATCCACCCACTTACTTATCAACTTTTACAATTATACCATTATTGTTACCTGTGTTTTACAAATAAATAAATTGATTGGTAGATTGATCTTTATGAAATTTGGTACTTAGGTAGATTTAGTTTTTACGGTTTTGATCAGTACTTGATGCAAACACAACTTTTATATTCGCACATGAGCAGAATCGGACGGCGAGGGCCGAAATTGGTCGGGTATCGTGAGGGCTGTTTAATACACTGCACTTAAGTTACTGTCGAACTGAGTTGACTCTAACAGCCGAACTCAGCCTAACCTTTGACTGAGCTTGATCGAATGAGCTTGCTTGCTCGATCGATCGATTGAGAAGAAGCCTTTTAGGGTTCCGTACAAGGATGCCAGCCAACGGGACTCCATTGCTAAGCCTCTGCAGGCAGTCCGTCCGTCCATTTCGGGCTGTATTCTCATGAACAGTAAAATATAATATTTTTGCGGTGGTAGTGGAACCATGACTAATATAACAGTATGGAAGAAAAAAACATGTTGCGCCGACCCCAAATAAGTTGGGATAAGGACAGGAGAATGATGATGACTGGAACCACAGAGAGGCGTTGACTTAATGTGAGGTCAAAGACAACCTTAGATTCGCTTTGAAATCGAATCTAAAATAAAACGAATTCTCACCACATCCCATTTATTAGATATGGGACTATAGAATACAAACCAAGCGCGTTCCTCAATTGAATCTCTTGGGAACTCTCGATTTTTCCGGGATATTAACTATCTATTCACATCGATCAGTTAAGAAGAGTGTGACGCAAATGCTTAATCGCGTAGCTGTCAAAAAAATATCATACAAATGTAGCTCCGGGCGATAACGTTCGCCATTCCCTAAATCAAGAACGATTTCCAAGATTTTTGAATGTTTTCAGTTATAATGAATAACTGTTTTTTATGTTTCCGTTTGTTTTTCTGGGGAAAGACCCAGATTTTCATAATATCTACAACATATTCAAAAAATTTAATAATTCGACTAGGTTTAAGAGGAAAGAAAAATTACCGCATTTTGTTGAGTTGAGAAATTTTCAGCTTTTTAAGGCGTTAAACTTTGAACTGTGAAAACGCAACAGAAAAAACAAGCACGCCTCTGTATTTAGTAAGGATAACTTTTTCGAAAAACTATTCTAGTTAGGATATCGTCATCAAAACGACTTAACCTAAACTATAATTTCAAGGACTACACAAATACATCTTCACCCCATAAACAACATCTGGCGCTCGTTTTGCAAACATAATAAACTTTAATAGCATAACAAATTATACTAGATGCTAGGAACACAATGTGTTGTTCTCACCAAATTAGTATGACTGGCTTGAAAAGGGAGTCATCTTAATCCATGGAACGTTTAGCCTACCTCACCTCCAGGTAAAATACATTGATGACTCAAACGGCTTTTTCTGTCTGTGTTTAAATCGTCTCTTCTTTGTAAGGATATCTGGAAGAGATAGCTATTTAATAATAAGAAATCCAGTGGCCTGTTTTATAAAGCTACAAATTACAATTTACAGGTTTCAAGTTTCCATTTGACACAACCTCGACCAATGACCACCAGCCATTTGAGCAATGTTGCCAGTTTATACCTGTAAAATTGTAGGTATCTTGTAGCTTTATAAAACGTGCCCCAGTTTTTCTCACTGTCTAACGTTTTTTTCTGTTCTTGCTGTACCTATGTGGTGTAATTTTTTTTTCATCATTAGTATCATTCTCTTAAGAGCTATGCTATTATAGGTGGAGTATTTTCCAATCTTCCCTATTCCCAGCCTTCACTTTATCTTAACTTTACGCTTGTCTATATTTAATAGGTTTTTGTTAAATTTTAGTAAGCTATTGCCATGTTTCTGTCAGGTTATTATTACCATTTATTACACGTATCATAATCAAGAGTCTCAATCATTGTTATCCTATTTACAAGTATTTTGTGTGATTATTACTACATCAAATTATTAAATAAAATTAATGTTATCTATCTGCAATCTAACGTCCAGAAAGTTCTTTGTTTTGCTAAGATTTAATAATTAAAACCAAGTAGGTACCTAACAATTTTAATTTTTACACGTACACGTAAAGAGATATTTCACGAAAAGGTCGAGGCAGCATAATTTGCAGGAACTGCCAAAGCGTCGGGTCAAGGGAAAAACAATCAGCTGTTCTTGACAGTGACAGTGATCGGCGACAAGGTTTCCGCTCGAGCTAACGTATTCCGTTTCGCGTCCGTTGATGACAAGAAATGCTACAGAACGTACCTGTCGGGTCCATATTGGCTTCATATTGGGTCTTTAGATTTTTTATACAAGTAACGATTTGTGTCTATACTCATCATTTCTTCGAAAAGTTTTGCTCATACTTTTTTAAGTCATAATTATTGCAACTCATAATGCATTTTTTTTAAGAAACTTACTTTTTGAGTATTGATATAAATCTAACCTAACCTAACCTAATTTTATCTACACGTAAGATACTTAAGAAATTCTGAAAAGTGTACGGTTCCATGAATATTGGCGTTATAAGTTCAGATGAGTATGAGTTCCGATCATTAGTATTAAAAATATTATGAAGAGTACGAAGAGTGATCATTATGATGTAAAATGGTATGAGAAAAATTTTCGGAGTTCCAATAATCAGAGTTATTGTTATATGAATTTTACCTGTCAGATAAATGCAAAAGAAAACTCGATAACGCCGGTATATTTTGGTCATGGCATAATGTGTTTGATCACATAGGGACTACCTAATAGGGAATGTGCATGGTTTTATTCAATCGTATTTTTAAAATACCGTAAGAGATCACCAAAACTGCTAATTAGACAGAGATTAGACAGAGAGACCCGATATACATACACTGTGACGTCATGTAACAAGTCGGCAATGAAGATGCGTACCTACGCATCAGTTCTGGTTTCGCATGCGTGCGCATCTTTATACAAAACAGCCATTTTCTATAGACGAATTGCGAATCGGTGCTGATAGATGTGTCTTCACCCATACACTGTGACGTCATGTATGTTTTAGCGAGCATCATTATATCATTATCATAAATCGACGAGAAAAGTGTTCATCGTGTAATAGTACATTACTTAACAAGGGCTGTAAAAGAAAGAAAGCCCGAAATCGCAGGTATTTGAGACCCGAGCCGTAGGCGAGGGTTGTAAATATGCGATAGAGGGCTTTCTTTTTTACTGCCCGTGATGAGTACACAATTTTACGTCTTCACCTGGCCACAATGCGAGTTTTACCGTGCGCGCAGCGTGCGATAAAACTCACATTATGGCCAGGTGTTACGTAAAAATTATTTTAGAAATTTATAGTCAATCTTCAGCCAGCTGTTATTTAAAAAGATAGTTCATCTACATAAGATTCTCATTCATACAAAGTGGCCTCGAACCCAAACGTGAGCCAGCTCTGTTGCCTTGGTGCCACCTGCTACCAACTACTCATATACTGCGTAAGAACTGACTTTTATATGCGTCGAATATGTAGGTAGTTATTGTGTTAGTTTTTTTATGGCATACAGAAGTTAAACGAGGGCATAGGCCACCTGATGGAAAGTGGAATCCATGGAGACAATCTCAAGACTGCAATCCTAAGACTACCAATGTATTGCAAACTTTGAGGACTACGAATGGAATACCTCTATAGGTACTAGTTCGTCGATGATGATACTAGTCATTCCATTGGTACTCATATCCCCACATCGGAGTACAAAACTGTGAAAACTGTTGCTTCGCGGTAGGTTGAAGGATAAAATGGTGGTAGCAGTTTGTTAGATAAATTTTCTAAAATCGTTAGTTTTTAATAAATAACAGAATTTTTCCGTAACAAAATTTTACACTTTTTTTTTGGGCAATAGCCCGTCGCATTATTTCCCATTCCAGAAATAAATTTAAAAGTTTAGACGGAGCTCCTGTTTCTGTGTCTGTGTATGTCGACCTAGTCATAAGTGGGAAAATTTGTGACTGGGAGAAAACCGGATCGGAAATTACGCGACTGGAAAAAAATAAGATTGGTGAAAAGTCAGAGACGAAAATATTTTGGTAAATTAATTTAACAAGCCGACCAAGGATACCAATGTTTTATTTATTTGTAGTAATAATAAGGTTTAAAATAATGGAACTTTCTATAACTCGAATTGTGGCTGGCTCCTGCCAGCTAGAGTTTGTCGTGTTCGCACTGTTGGATTCCGGTGCTACCGTCTGCTGTGTGTGGTGGGTGCGGAATCACTACCGCAGACAGTAGCGGCGGCAGACGGCAACAGCAGGCATCGCCTTCTGCGAATGCCTGCGGAATGACACCTTCAGGCTCTAGACTCTAGTAGACTAGACCTCACTTACTATCAGAGAGGCTCGTGTACTCCGTAGGCTTACCCACGCAATTATTACTGCTATAATAAAATTTATATTACAATGTTCACCTATTGTGATGGCTTCTACTATTGAAAATTTAGTTTTCGAACCGGCTTTCGACCTTCAAACGTTAATTGCACCGTTGACGTAGTTGGTACGTTGGCATTCATGACTCGTTGCCAACACCAGATCCGCACATTGTCGAAATTCGCTTGTTACTGGTTTGTTTAATAAATAGGCAATTTATTTTCAAAAAACATCTTCTAATGGCCGGTTTTATAAAGGTCAGATCTTAATAACTTCATACAAGTTTTGACATTCCTGACCGAAATTTGATCTAACGGATCTTTATAAAACCCAGCCTAAGTATATCTTTTCTTTACATAGTATAAAACAAAGTCGCTCTCTGCGTCTGTCTGTTGGTCTGTATATCCAATAACACCTAAACCACACGACGGAATTTGATGCGGTTTTCACCATCAGTTAACTACCTAGATCATTTTCATGATAGCTTTATAACAAAAAGTCGCTTTCCACAGCCCGTTTCTATATATGTAGGTACGCTTAGATCATTCAAACTACGCAACGGACTTAAATACGGTTTTCATCAATAGATAGAGTGATTCAAGAGGAAGGTTTTTACAAAATAGAATGAATAAATTCTGAATTATGTACGGGTGTTACAGAAAACTAACATGAACCGAAGCGAAGCGAGGGCGGGTCCCAGTTTGCTTCATCTAAATGAAATAATAGGTATCTAAATAACCGTTTGAAATTGTAAACCCAACCAAGAGAACGCAATCAATAAATCTATAAGCATATCTGGATCAGACGAAATGACCTCAATACGATGCCGCAGCGAGAAAACTTAGAAAATAGATCTTAAGTTTTGGAAAGTTAATTTTAATAAATGCAACAATGAAGATTTAAATTCAGAATATTTATTGCTCAATGTAATATTAATATTACAGCATGAACTGCACAGTGTGTCCAATTAGTTATCAAAAATTACATTAAGTACAGAAATTGATTCATATACCTACCACTTTGGACTGAGAACTGTACAGTGATTTACTTAGCGGTCCCCGACCGACGTGGCGACACTTGTATCAAAAATGACTACCTACATATTATAATTAAAAAAATGTGACAACGATTTTTACTCGTCGACGCTTGGATCAAAATATTAATACCTACTTATAATTAAACTTATAGGGCCAATACTTATTATTTACTTTTTAAAGGTTTTTTTATTTCTGAATGATATCTATTTGTATTTTATTTTTGTATACCTAGCTTTGTCGAAAGGTGCTGCCATGATCAAGATTGATCAAAGGTAACCTAACCTAACCTAACCTAACCTTAAAGATTGTAAATAAATAAATAATTATAGTAATTATCAAAATTGAACGGCAATTGAGTTTTCTAACACATGCCTATCAGAAATCTATTCCATGTTAGGTAGTAATAAAATTCTGAATTAAGCTTATAAGAGAAAGAATAAAATTATTTAAACAAATCACATAGCTACAAATTTTGGCACCTAATTTTATGCAATAACTAGCTACATTTGTTTATCCAAGGCCTGTTATCCAAGGTTCGAATATAGGCACTTTCTTCGTGTAACTCCCTAGTCCTATTACCTATTAGTCGGATCCATACTTTTGTTAAGTTTCAGCGATTGTTTACAATCTAAAGATAACTTTTATCATTCCTAAAGTGGTTGTTTTCTACACTAGCGTTGTGCCCGTTGTTTAAACAAATAATATAATAGCCTACATCCATTCCGAATAATGTACATCTCAAATGCTGCCGGAGATTACTTTGTAGTATGGATAGGCATAGGATAGACAAACGCACAAAAGCGAGGATTTTGGAAAAAGTAGAAATGAAAGCTTCATTTTATATGAAAAACCGTTTACTATCAACAATACCAACATGACCCTGACGCCATGTCCCCGCTAAGGTTGTCTGGAAGAAATCGCTAATGAATGAGCGATAAGACCGCCTGTTGTTTTATTTTTAATTGTACTGTTTCTCTGTAATGTTTTTGTTTGGTGTCAATAAAGAGTTTTATATTGTATTGTATTGTATTAGTAATTTTATGGTATAGCGAGTCAAGCGGGTGGACAAACCGTGTCATCAGCATACATTTTTCGCCATGTGACCTATGCTACCTACTTCATTGATTACCACAGAATAAACTGACGAGGCTCTATAGCAGGGTTTCTTAAGCATTTTGCAATCACGGACCATAATCAGGATTTATAAAATTCCACAGACCCCGGTCAAAGAATATTAGACCCACAACACAATTTACTAATAAATATGTAAAGGGTTAATTGAGATACTGCGGATCCCTGATACACATGCTACTTACGGTACGACGATCCCCTAGGGGTCCGTGGACTTCACTATAAGATACCCTGCTATAAGCTATAAGCTAACTCATGCATGAAAATAGTCAAATCTATTTGAATTTCAAGTGTCTTATACCATCTGAATTTAGTCAAGTAACTCGACGAATTACACCGTAATTTTAGGAATATTGCCGTTACTAACAAGCCATGGACATTGTTACTAACCGTACATTATTTGAATTGAATTTTATAGTACATTAAAAGTAGGACTTACCATTTTGCCGGCAAACTAACGTAGTAACTGTTTTCGCGGTTGCTCACAACTGCCTCTGATTCCTAATCGTGTTAATATATTTTTTTTTAGATCAAAGTATCTGTCAGTCCGAAACATGTGTTCCGCCACGTCAACCCAAAACGACGTAAGTACACAAATTCATGTGAAACATAAGCCTTGTTGTATTCGAAGCTTATAGGCGCGGACTTCCGTCTCGCCGGGCTACAATGCTGAAAACTTTCGCAATCTCGTATATTACTCTATTTTAAAGGAATTTGCACTCTCCATACAACGCGTAAAGTTGTTTTTGGCATTACATGTTAGAGCGTGCGAGGATGCGATGTAATCAATTGAAAGAATTTTAATTACAATGGTAATAAAAAGCTACGCTAGATGTCGCTGCTCGGTCATATTTTAACTCGCAACTTTTGGAGGTATGGCGAGCGAGAATGAGTGGAGATGTCGGTGCCGGTGAAGATGTACCTACCTACTGCATAAGTGCCAAATCAAAAGCACCCGAAACCGATGTAAGTTACAAGCTCCTATTATGGACAGTGCTCCAGTTATGAACAATCCCATAAATGCAAGCTTCCGAGATTGATATGCTTTTAGCGTAACAATTAGATCATATTCAAATTATTCGGGATTACCACTTTTAGAATTAAATGTTCGGTATTGCAATGCTTTCATTAAAAAATGTAAATGTTCATCACTGGAGCATTGCTTATAATTGTAATAAACTTGATAGCAATCAATGATTCTATGAATCTATGATTGTCCATAATAGGTGCTTTTACCTTTAAGTGCATGAAGAGGTTAATGAATGTAGCGGAAGCGAAAGTTGTATTTTAGACCGGTGCACCTAGCGTTCCAGTCTCTGCTACCCCATTGGGAGACAGGCGTGAAGGTAATGTATGTATATTTTTGGAAATAGAAGTTGAACGTCGACGTTTTTTTTATGGCATGGGGAAGGCAAACGAGCACAAACGTCACCTGATGGTAAGTGGGATCTAAGACCCATAGACATTTGCATTCTCAAGAGTACAATCTTAAGACTGCAATCCTGAGACCGCCTGCCTGGGATGCCTTCACGCTATCTATAATTTTGTACCCCTTTCGAAAATTGCTTTTTTTCGGCAAGTTAGGATAGCGATAACATATTATCCGGGTGAAACTTGCACAAGGTCCTGCCACCCCTAAAATATTATGTTAAAGTTGAATCTAAGGGCAGTCGTTGGTCGTGGTCCACCTATGTTGTCCACCTGGGCATTTTAGCAAACCTTAGCAGGTCGACGGAGCTCCTACTTCTACATTATTTTGGCCCTTCGGGCTTCTTGAAGAACTAACGTAACCTAAACAGCTTGTTCCATCTGCATACACTTAGTTCTACATGTATGACTAATAAGAAAAAAAAATCCGCTTAGTTCTACATCCATGTATGACTTCTTGACACTCTTATTTCAAATTAATCAGACAGTGTCGACGGAGCTCCGCCTACGCGGAGCTCCTATTTCTGGGTGGTTTGGCCCTCCGGGCCTGCTGCAAAACTAACATAACCTAAACCTACCTCATTTTCATGTAGAACTAAGCGGATTTTTTTTCTTATTAGTCATACATGTAGAACTAAGTGTATGACTAGATGGAACAAGCTACCTAAACCTACCTATTGATTTCGTCCAGTTTACACTCCGTAATCCATATAGGTGGACCACGGCCAATGCCCCCTTATTTTGTATGGAAACATTGATACATTGAAGGTTATCCTTAACAAATACTACATGCATGACAGACGCGGAAGGATAATATGATATGGAGTTTTCAGGAAGGTACCAATAAAACAAATCATAAAATAAACAAATTTTAATTTATTGATATAATAACTAAAAAAAATATTTTACACAATACATTATAATTAGTATTACACCACTAAGAATAATTATATTAAACATATCAAAGACGTGGACTAGCAAATAAAAAATAACTTATACAAATCCTTTTTAAAGTGTCAAAGGAGGCTGAAAAACAGCTGGGAATTTCTTAATTTTTTTTATGACCAAGGTATGGGTGTCATTCCCAATCCCTAATATCAACGTTTGTCCTAACACATCGTTGACAAATCAACTGGTTTTTAGCTGAGTCAGGCAACTTTTCAAGTTTTCCTAAAATACCAGCGCTTATGTTAGGTTAGGGTTGTAAAAACACTAAAAAGTTATAAAATTCAGGTGGAAGTGGCTTTAGGATAAACGAAATTTCTAACAAACAATGCATTAGGACAAATGACGATTAGGAATTCTAATAACGACCCTTAAGGAAGCTTCGTGAATATCTCTATTTCATTTTCGCACATTAAAACATATTAATCTTGTGCACAATTTAGAACCTTTCGTGTTATTTTAAGTTAGTAAATTCCCTGAAAATTTGGTAAGTCGCGCCTTATATGTGTTAAGCGATAGCATGCGCGAGCACGAGAACTATACTTCGTTCGGATAGGTATATTTAAATAAATGTAAACAAACCAAACCACGTGGCTCTGATCAACAGCCAATCAAAGCTGTTTGGTCGAGCTTTGGCGTATCAGTGTTCTGCTCCTATTGGCTGACCAACTATGTCACGTAGTTTGTTTGTTTACATTTAGTTAAATACATATCCGGACGAAGTAATAGTCTCTTAATAAAAACATTTCTGGTTCATGTTGAATTTTAACTTATTCTAACCAGAAATGCCAGGCCTTATGTCCAACCATATTTGACAGTCGTTCTAAAAAAGAATCCACTAACCGCTTGCTTCAATAAGATACAAATATATTTATTACAGTAACGTTAAATATGGCAGTCCATTCCAATAATATATGTAAAAGTGAGAAAAATTGGTCTGAATAGAAAACCAAACAGGAGCGTTCAAACTATCCATTAAGTAGTAAATATTATACATATATCCATAATGCTATGTTATATTAGTAATCGTACACCGATCGTAAAGAAGCCGTTACAATAGAAAACAATGTTTATTTAAAAAAAGGTCTTATCCTATGCGTAGGTCTAGCGTACCAGAGATAACTCCAAGTACTTTATCTGTCCAACGGTATGGCTGAATCCCGAATGTCCGCGTCAGTGTCTGGAAAAAATCAAAATGTCAAGCCATTGCTCATTGGACAAATAAAATGGCGCGTTCAGTTGCCAGCCGAGAAACCGATGCATGCGTTAGTAAAGAGATTAATCAATTTGCTCGATAACGAAGTACAAAAACAAAAGTTTTAAGTATAACGTGGATCATTTGTGCTTGTATAAAATCAGTACGATGCTTATAAAATGGAGCAAATTGCTTGATATGATGTAACGGTGCATTCATCTTTTCGTCTTAGAGTTACCCTGAGTCATAGGCCTGGCTTGGATATACCAATATGCACACGGGTCGCGAGATAACATATAATTTGACACATTTTGCTAGAGCGATCACGCAGTCAATTAATCTTCTACTCGCCATTGTAGGTGTAAATTGATCATACTCGACCATTGAGCTGTAATCGTACAGTAACATGCCAAGAAGCCTTATTTGAGCATGTCGGAATATAGAAAGTAATTAGACATATTGATATATCCACTACCCTTATCATAACGTACGTATAACCCGGTAGCCGACCCGCGAACATCTAGTTTACATATAACCTATCTAAGACAGAGAAGGCTTATTTATAACCGAATAGCAACAACCATTCCACAGAAGTAAAAGCCTACTAAATTTGTGCTTAAACAACGAAATACTGCAACGAAAAATGTTTACTTACCGAAACTTAATGACACCGACTGCGAAGAGCAACGAATGTTTCAAGTTACAAATGCTTTCATATCCTATAAATACCCTTAAGCTAACTTACTCTAGGAAATGAACGGTGATGCGAGATGTGAGGACGTTACAAATGCTATAATGTTCATTTTTAAATGGTAACTCGCCGTAGAAAGTATGATAAGTACTATTTTGTGAATTGTGCAATCGTTTTGGGTAGTGCTTTTATGGGATTTTAAAGAATCAGTCCTTGTTTTAAGAGGTAATTAAATGGACTGGTGATATTGTGTGTTATAATACAGGATTGTTTAAGTTTAATATTATATCTGTGACAGGTATTTTACGCTTTGTGAATGCTATTAAAATTTTGTTTATTTTGGTGAATACTAGTAAATAGTTAATGACTGCGTTGCAAAATGCAGTTGGAATATAAACGTCGTAAAATGCGTTTCAACATGACTCTGCTGCAATAGGTGTAGCAGGCCCTCGCCGCCTTCGACCGGGCGCGGGTCAAAGTATTCACTTTTAAAGTGTTTAAGCAACTACTAAGTTATATTTTTAGCATATTTACCGGTATTGAGACAGGAAAAAGTTGATATTATTTTAATTATTTTTTTAGTAATTTTATTCTGTTGTTGGAGTGCGACAAAAATAACATATGTGACATTGATAAATTAATATATTGCAGTATGTCAAAGTGTAAATTACAATGTTTACAAAGTCTAGCTTTTGGAAATATAAAATAATATCGAATTGTTTTCAAACGATATAGTTAACACAATGAATCAATCAAAAGGTATCCACTTCAGCAGAAAAAGGGCTAAAGCGCAAACTTTCAGCGTGAAAACTATTTCGTTTCAAAATTAACTAAGAAAATGACGAAAATAATTATAATCATTTTGTTCCGTCCGAAGAGATCTTTACAAGGAATCTCCATATTTATACTATAAAAACGGGTGACGTCTTAACCATACGGTACATTACATATTAAAATTATAAATTAGCTCCATCCATTACAATCAGTGAAGAAATAATAATTCTCATTCAATAAATTACAAATAGATACATTAATCATAATATTTGGTTCTTTAATTATAGTTTTAGAACTTGTACGAATTGTTGTGCGATTCATCTGCAAATAAACAGACAGTCAATTCGACTTCACTACGTTAACTTAAAAAAATGCGCACAGTAGACAATTTAAAATCCGAACACTAATAAAATCATGATAAATATTTGATGAACATAATTGCGAGACTAATAAATCTTTAAATTATAATGTTAATACAACGACAATTTCACAATAAGTTTGCCAGCATCAAGCTATGAATATGACACAATCGGTAAAGCTAAGTCAAATAGCGGTAAGTATTGAATCACTTCGAAAATCCACTCGCTTATGTGTGCTTACGCATGCACGAAGACGACATGTAACTGCTTGCGTTGGGTAGAAAGTAGAATCACTTCCAAAAGTGTATTTTCAAATAGATTCAAAAAGTCCTTTAGTGCCGTTTGGTAACTAAAATTTCGTAACCAGATACGGAATCAAATTAAATTTAATGCCGGTTACGAAATTTTGGTAACCAAACGGTACTAAAGGACAACAGTTTGTGGCTCGCGTCATACGACATCTCATCCCTTTTCTATCCCCTACGCGCGCCACAAACAGTAATCCAAATACTCACCGAGCCACAGAAACAAAAAATCAGCCGCGCGCACCCGAGGCTTCAAAACGCTACGCTATATAATCGTATAGTTACATTAGATATATATAAAGTGAACGGTGAACCAAAGTGACACACACACAGCCACTCACGCGTAAACTACATCCCTCCCTAGGTAGTTTAAATGCTTTAAGAAATAACTACTAAATAAATAAAGCAAGGTGCGTTTAGATTTGTGCACGGGCTCGCTTTAGTCAACCGAGGGCCGTCGCCGCGGATGTGGGGGGGGGGCGGCTTAGTTCCAGATGCGCAGGAACGAGTCCCAGGAGCCGGTGGCCACGGCCATGCCGTTCTCGGTCACGCCGAGGCAGGACACGCGGTTGTCGTGCCCGGCCAGGATGCCTGTGGAAAAAAACAACCACATTACTTTTATGCCCATTTCTTTAAAACTTTACACACGAGCCTAGATGTGAAGTGAAGGTTAAAAATAAACCATAGAAACGCTGGTAAATGGTTACATTTTCATTTTTGGAGTTTAAAACCCATACACAATGACAATGAAAAAAAGTATCTCTTTAATTCGTCACCCGACGAGTTAAATAACCACGGAATAGAAAAAACAGTGGAAGTGGCATGAGCTTCACTTAGTATCAGACCTGTTGTCGCCAATACTCAAACTATCATAAAAACAACACGCCACCATAGAAAATGTTTTTGGTGCGGCTATCGTTTTTACATTCCTAAAAAGCACAACAATAAGGCATGCTTCTGGATTTATTTCCTATTTTAGAAATATCGAAATATTGAAATATCGAAATAAGCGATCGCGGCAAGAGTATGGTAGGTTAAGCGGAACTCCGCATAACCGTACCACACGTTACACGCCCACTTGACACTTCTACTGTTTTTTCTCATTATTCAATCAATCAGAAAAAATCCTTTAAATCGTATCAGCTTCGACCTATTAAATAGACTATCTTTACTTCATTGAACCAGAAAAGCACCTGCCATTCCTGCCAAGAAAAAGTGACGGATAGTAGTGGTAACCATCTAACCATTTATTAACTTGTCATTTTGGATCAAGAAGCCGTCTTTCAGCTGTCAACTTTTGGTTTTTCTTGATCAATTTGTTGAATGGATAAATAATTAAATAAACAAATATCAGAGGACAATCTCACACAAATTGACCACGGTGCTAGACACAATCTTTACTTACGTTAAGAAATACATGCTTAAGATACATAAAATTCATCCGAAACTCAGAATCAAATATTTGCGCTCATGACACAACTATCTGCCTTTGGAATTGAACCAAAGACCGCTAGCTTCGAAGACAAGTTACTACCAACTAGGTTAAAGGTTCAGTCTCATCGGTCGATAGCCCGCATGCTGCAATAGCTCGGACTCAATAATGTCACGACAACTCGTCAATGGATTGCTACAAGCATGCAGATGAATGAATGCAGTACATACCAGCGCGCTCGCTCTTCATGGAGTCCCAAACGTTGCAGTTGAAGTCGTCGTAGCCGGCGAGCAGCAGCCGGCCGGACTTGGAGAACGCGACGGAGGTGATGCCGCAGATGATGTTGTCGTGCGAGTACATCGCGAGCTCCTGGTCGGCGCGGATGTCGAACATGCGGCACGTGGCGTCGTCCGAGCCTGTCGCGAACGCGAACCCGGACGGGAAGAACTAGGGAATCAAGAATACGGATCGTTCATTGTGGATCGATCTTTTCAGATTTGTATGGATAGTAGTATAGTCTAACTCGTCGCTTAGTGCAATTCGTTATGGCCTAAAAATTAAAAAAAATGAACATTTTTGCCGAGGAGGGTAGAAAGTAGGAGATTAATGGACGATTTACTGTCATTAGGTTCAAAAGGAAAATCGTTCACTTGAAATTATACGTCAGTTTAGAAAAAATACCATTTGAAAATACAACAAAAAGGAAAATTGTCCATCCTGAATAACGTCTAAAATGGAATTATGTCCTATGGTAAAATTGTCCAATATGATATTGGTCGAAAAAAATATGTATATTTGTATTTACGGACACTCAGAAATATGACCAATTGTAAATACGTCCTACCCGAAATATGTACAATTTATATTATATTTATATGGTCATAATTCATATTAGACTAAATTCACTTGTGCGTATTTCATTTTGCTCATTATTTATATTATAATAGACAAAATTTAGAAAGCGCTGCAAGAAACTCAACAGTCAGTTATTTAATATATGTATTACTTCTTTAATATATTATATTACGCATTATGACAATAATAATACTTGGCCTAGCATTACATAATATTAAGTATCTTGCGTAGGTTAGCAGGAAAACATGTCAAAACTCAGTTTACAAGAGCAATTATATAAAATAAAAGTACCTATACAAATATGACGGTGCGAAACAACCACAAAAATGTTTCGATATTTTTTCCTACATCAACCGTGTCTTCCATACAAGATATAAGGTTTACATATTTTAATGGCTAGTTTATTATTAGGTTTCTGGTTTAGGCAAACCATTTTTGTTAGATTTTTTCCAAGTAATTTTTAAGTGCTGCACTCATTTTATAAACAAAGATTGATTACATCATTTTATATTTTTTTAAATATCCGTGTTAGCCCCGCCAACTTTGTATAATTTTTTATGTTGCAGAGTTTCTTCTACCCATGGTTATCTGGAAGAGATCGCTTACAGCGATAAGACCGTTTGTTGTCTACCGTTTAAGAAGTTTATGTAATTTGTCTTTCTTTGTTTAGTAACTAACAATAAGTAAAACATTTATTCACAACAATAACACACAAAAAAAAAAGGAAAAGAGATGGCGTGCTAGTGTTGTGAAACGGTCCCAACTCAACTCTGCTGGCTGTGAAGCGTTTTTTTTTTTTCAATGAAGCGTATTTTACGTTGTAAGATTCCCCCCCTCGAAACAAAAAAATCTACGTACCGTGACCGCGTTGATGTCGCTCTCATGCCCCGGGAAGGTCTGCTTGCACTGGCAGTCGCGGATGTCCCACAGCTTGGCGGAGGCGTCGCAGGCGCCCGAGACGAACGTGCGCTGGTCCGGCGCGAGCGAGAGGGACATCACGTCGCCCGTGTGCCCCGTGAACTGCCCGCACTGCTGGCCCGTCTCGATGTCCCAGAGAGCGCTGGGGACATTGATACGTTTAAGGACCAAGCGTATTCAGAGGGCCCTGCCAAGATGCATTGCGCTAACTAGCGTTTCTATTCGATTCGTTTTTAAACCAATCGCGTCACTGGTAGATGACGTGATACGAAAAGTCACGTGATCTATCAGTAACGCGATTGGTTTAAAAATGAAACGAATAGAAACGTTAGTTAGCGCAATGCATCTTGGCAGGGCCCTCGGGATTGATTGCTTTTTACCCGACTGCGGCAAAGCCCAAAAGGAGGGTTATGTGTTTGACCTGTATGTATGTATGAATGAATGAATGAATAGTTTATTTGCATAAAACAAGCGTATATAAAAGGTGTTACAATTATCACAGATCGTATCTTGTTTTGCCAAGGCTGGTGTACAAATATTTCATATGTTCAACTAATTATGTTCCTTCGTAACTACTAAAAGTGGTTAGATTCGTCTTAACCACTAGTGTCATAGGATATATTAAAATTATTGGAAATCAAAATGGCCGGTTTTTGGCGCCAAATTGCGCGTCATGAAAACATTATGTTGGCGACATTATTTAAACAGCAGTTGGGTTTTCAAAGCATGATTTTCGTTAGACTTGTTTATGATTGGATTACTATTAATAAAAGATTGTTAACCAAGGAATGAAATGCCTTTCATTCCTTGGCTAACAATCAATCTTTTTCACACGAGATTTTTTCATTTCAAGTGTGTAATAAATGGTGACTTTCACCCGAGTTAAACGCTCTACTTTTCATGTTGACTATGAAGAAACTTGATAATGAAACTTATAAAAGTCAGACTCAGTATTGACATTTTAAGTACCCACATGATAAAAAATGGTCCACACACACATTGAATTGGGTCAAAATGGTACATACACAATGCTTGAATTGAAAAAAGTTAGTACGTTTTTTTTATAATCTTAATACAGAGAGGCTGTTTAGGTTTCTGCTACAGCACAGGTCCATATAGACAATTCTTTTTTAAAATACTTTTGTTAAGGTTGACATGCATCACTTTCATCCCGCTTCTAAGAGAAACAATGGCCTACTTTCAGTATGAAAACAACTTCTGTTTAACCCTTTGAACGCCAGTCGGTTTTGGCTAACACCTGAAAGTCGTGCCACTGACGCCATCGTCCACACAAATCGAAGATTAACTGCCGCACTCAGAGACGTCAATTAATTGTATTGTTTGATCAAAGTTGTAGCTGCTGTCACTTTCTTCGCTATAGCAATAGAATAAGACCACACTAAACAAACGTTAAATTTAATTGACGTCTCTGAGTGTGGCAGCAAGAGACTTTGTTTCCTATTAACTAGCGAATCAGATGGTTACTATTAGCCAGTGTCAGCGGCATCCATGCTTACCAGCTCATGTCTCCGGAGCTGGTGAGGATCTGGTTGTCATCGAGGAAGCGGCAGCAGGACAGGTACCCGGAGTGGCCCGGCAGCTCGCGGGACACGCGCACGTTGCCCTCGCGCGTCTTCAGGCTGGAACACAACACAAACACTAGTTAGTAGTGGAACTACATACATCAATAATGTGTAAGGACTAAAATATTACATCAATATTTTGAAATTTTGCAATGTACAGTCGCGAACTTTAATTTGGTACCAACCTTAGGTCCAAAGTCAATCTGACATTCTACAACAATAAGGTTGAGTTTCCTAAAAGTTACAAATGACTTGACATAGTTGACATCTCTAATGACATTGACGACTTCAAGCATATTTTTCTTGAAATGGGACACAAATTAACGTTCGTGATAGTACTGCGTTTCGATACATTGCAAAATATAAAAAATGTAGATATATTTTTGATCCTTTGCCATTTTGATTTGTGTACAAGTACATCAGCAGAGCCAAGCCTGGGGGATTATAGCCTAATTGTGCAAAATGTGGTTACAGAATTATCAACAAGTTTTTAGAGTTGTTGGTAATTCTGTACCTCTGCCTACCCCACTCTGGGATTACAGGCGTGAAGGTATAGGTACGTTACTTGGTTGTGTTTAAAGACATAAGTATGAAATGGACCAAATACCCCGATATAATTTAAGAGCTGAGTCTCTTAAACTGCCCAACCGACTTTCATGAAACAACACCGAAACATCTCGATAAAACAGACCTTTATTTAAAACGCGACCAATTAGTTTCACCAATTCACCCACTGTCAAACTGTCATCTCTAATGCGGTTTGAGATCAGTTGGGCGTCTTAATTAATTATTAAATTATCCTAAAGGTACGTCATAATCATAAACGACAGTTATCTATGAGTTGACGTTTACTTTGTCGCGTCTTGTGAAAGGCATCTCAGCTATGATAAGTTTATTAATACGACCCTTACTCATCATCTTTGTAACGCTTGTGGGAGTTCGTCGAGAGTGACAGATGTTTTATCCTCATTTATCCACAGCGATAGATGCGCTGGAGTCTTTGTGAAAAAGGGTATACGACGACTTAACTCGTACTAAAAAAGGGTATGTATGTTCTCTTCAGGGGATTTATTTATACCCTTTTTCACTAGGACCATTTGAAAGTGAGAAACTGAGAGGGAGAGTGCTAAACTGTATCTCGTCATCAAAATAACTTACTGATTTTGATCACATCAATACCGCGTTAAGTTATTGACACAGCTGTTTCAGGAATGAATCATAAAAGTAAACATCTTGACACACCCTGTTCTTTACAAACCAAATAAATAAACAAAACAGTGTTAAATACTTCTTTAGTAAATAATTTTAATGAGAAACAGGAAAAACTACAAGGCAGCAGAAGAATGCTTGCTTACCTAAAAGGATCTAATGGCGGTCGGCATTTCAAGACCGGTTTTCAAAAAAAGTATTGAAGAACTACAAATAAAAAACAGTAACTTTACCATTGCTTCACGAAAATTAACTACACTGCTATAAGGCCAATTGTGATTAGACTTTAGACACAGCTCCCGTTGCAAATTCAACCATTTTACTAACAAGTGCTGATTGAAACTGCTTCGTTTATTGAATTCGAGTAACCGCCTATTTATGAGGGCAGTATATTATTGAATGACAAGTTTTTGTCATTTGGAAATACCATTTTTTTTTAGTCCCTAAGAGGATTGTTAATTGTTAAGCGTCGGTTAAATCACGTAGCTGTCAAAAAAGTTCCATATAAGTTTTGCTCCGGGCGATAACAATTCTCACCCCCTCTTTTTTAGTACGATTTCAAAGTTTTTTGAATATATGGTAGTTACTAGCAGTTACCCGCGACCCCGTCCGCGTAAAAGTAGGTTATCGCTATTCCCTCGGGAACTATATTTTTTTCCGGGATAAAAAGTAGCCTATGTATGTATGTCGTATTCCGGGACTTAAGCTATATGTGTGCCAAATTTCATCCCGATCAGTTCAGTGGTTGAAACGTGATTGAGTAACAAACATCCAAAGATCGAAACTTTTTCATTTATAGTATTAGGTAGTAAGATAATGAAAAAATAGGTTTGTACGTTTCCTTTTTTACGTTTCTTTCAAAGAAATATTTTTTGGAAAGGAAAACGAACATACCTAGTTTTCATAATATCTACAACATATTCAAAAATCGTAAAAATCAGACTACGTTTCAGGGGAGAGAAACATCGCTTTTTGTATGGAAACTTTCGGCTTCACAATACTCTTAATACGTAATTATTTTTTTAAAACGACCTTTTGAAATGCTCCCGGAAAAATCTGGTTTCAATAACCTAAGGACATGGCAACAATTATCAGAACAGCAGCGGCCATATGGTCAAATTTATTTGACCACATCATTATCTTCCTAAACAACGCAGTAAGTGACTCACAGACGGTCATAGGACGTTATTCTAACAGGATTACCGTTGCCTTTTCCTGTACTAACACCAAATACGTCACCGTTGCGATGATGAGCTGTTACATGGTTTAAATAATAAATTGTCATTGGAAATATTAATCATTTAGATACCTCGTGTCCGATTAAGGGCCTGTTTCACAATCGACAAGTAAATTTATGTGCCAGTTAAGACTACGCCGAGCGCACAGTGGCGCCCTCATCACTATTATTGTGTTTTCTAATAAAATAAAGTATTTTCTTGAAATCGGGCGGTGCATTTTTGTACTACAAATGAAAACAACTTATAGGACATATCACATAGTTTAATAACAATTGACCTTTGAGTTATCAACTTAACGGAAAAAAGTGGCCACCTTTTCCCGTTAAGCTGACTACTCATTCGGTAATTGTTATCAAAGTTTGTTACGTATCCCATAAATTGTGTTTTTACTTGCTCTACAAAAAAGCATCGTCCGATTTCAAGAAAATACTTTATTTTATTAGAAAACACAATAATAGTGATGAGGGCGCCACTGTGCGCTCGGCGTAGTCTTAAAGTTAGCTCTCTCCTTGTTTATGTTCAAGTGTAAGAAAAGGAAAGGGCTAAATTTATGTGTCAGATATCTTCGAATCACTAACATTGGAGAGTACACAGTACTTCTAATACGATACGATAGGCCTTCACATATCACTGGCGGGTTAAGAATTTATCATTAGGTATAGTCTTTATTATTTCTAGCGAGCTGATCTTCTATACAAAGGCCATTGTTTGTGTACAATACTATTATCTTTCTTTGTGGCCGTAACCGCAAGCCGATTACATACAAAAAAGTTAGAACTACATTGAATGTCAATTGAATTATCAACCCTATCCTCTTAGTCAGTAGGTTTAAAATGTAAAGTGTCAGGATACAGGTATGTCTTTATTATTTGAACCGAGCTTCTTCTCTACACAATATTATCATCTTCTGTCGCCAGGGTTGTACTCGCGTTGTTTAAAATATTACTTCAAATAAAACTATGAATAACTCGATATTTTGGAGCAAAACGTGTTATCGCCACCTTTTAGGACTTTCGATTAACCTGCATTTTAACCACCATTATAGTGTGATGAATACAAGATATAACCAATTCCGCATCCTAATGACAAATTTGAAGAAACAATAATTACAATGCAACTAGTATCCCGCAGGTTCAGGTAAAATTCTTCGAGCGAGCGAGATAGCAATAAAAATAGAATGATTATTTTGTCTAACTGCTCTGTTATCAATTGGTGGGGACACTAAGGCAGGGCTTAGGGTTGTTCTTTTTTTTGGTATATTAGTGTCTAACTGGCTTTTGCTCTTTTAGTAAATGCTTTATTTTTCACCCTCTATAGTGCACTTTTTCGCAACCCAGCTACGTTTTATTGGACTTTTCTTGCTCTCGAAAGTCCTAAAAGGTGGCGTTAACACGTTTTGCTCCAAAATATCGAGTTATTCATAGTTTTATTTAAAGTAATATTTTAAACAACGCGAGTACAACCCTGGCAACAGAAGACGATAATATTGTGTAGAGAAGAAGCTCGGTTCAAATAATAAAGACATACCTGTAACCTGACACTTTACATTTTAAACCTACTGACTACGAGGATAGGGTTGATAATTCAATGGACATTCAATGTAGTTCTAACTTTTTTGTATGTAATCGGCTTGCGGTTACGGACACAAAGAAAGATAATAGTATTGTACACAAACAATGGCCTTTGTATAGAAGATCAGCTCGCTAGAAATAATAAAGACTATACCCTAGGGCAGTGGTTCCCAACCTTTTAGCGACCAAGGATCATTTTGATCGTTATGTTGTTAAAACTTAATGGTAATCTTGAATGCACCTATTCGTTTAACTAAGGGTCTCTCCAGATCTATCGACGTGGAATCGGCTTGAACCGGTAAGAAAAAGTTTTATCTCCATACAATAAGAGCGTAAACGACGTCGCTGGGCTTGGCTCGGCTCGCTTAGGCGTTGCGAACGGAACGTCGTCGTCGTAGCAAATCAGGAAACTCATGTCGACATGAGTGAGTTGTGGAGTAAAGGTTTTTTTGAGTTATTTAATCTCCAACTTTCTTTAAAATATCTTTCTATTAGCTAAATTTTATTTGTACCCTTTCACGGATAACTGCTTAGGCTCTTGCGGACCACCGATTGGGAACCACTGCCCTAGTGTCTCCTGTAGAACCATATCTCTGTCTCACCTGTAGATCGAGCAGATGTTGTCGAGCCCGCCGCACGCCACGTACGAGCCGGACGGCGCGTACGCACAAGTCATCACCCAGGAGGAGCGCAGCGGGATCGCGTGCACCTTGTTGGTTGTGTGGCTGTCCCACACGATCAGTTTGCCGTCCTGCGAGGCCGACACCAGATTCCTGGAATAAAAGGTGAAATTAGAACACAAATAGTAGCTAAATTTGTGTTTGCTTTTGTATGTTTGGTGAAGCACACTCTGCACTTTATAATGACGAAAATGAGGTTGCATTGTAACATCTTATTTTCCATAAAATCTGTAATGAAATTCAACTTGGTGCCAATAGTAGAATTGAAGTAGATACATGCAAAGACCTATTTAATGACCTAAAACTTAACTATGTTGGTTCTTGGACCATTTTTAATATTAAGTCCTTGGTTTTATTAGAGTAGGAAGTTAGATTCTTATCTCTGTTAAATATTATAAATTATCGTAGAAGATGCAATAAGTTGAAACCAGCGATGAGGCTCCGGCTGCTGCACATGCTGAGTTGAGTCCTTTTCGACCCACACTACAAGCTTAGTCTCTAAATTCGCTACTTGTATATAAATATCTCTATGTTCTATTCTTTTACTTTTTGTTTTATCTGTCAATTTTTTTGATTATATTTGTTGTTTTGCAGTGTGTTTTGCCTAATAAATGTTGTCAGTTTGAGTTTGGAAAGTTTCATAGGAAAAAGGATAAATGATTTCTACACGGGAAAAAAGCGTCGAAAAAAACCAATATTAAGTTGTTACTACGTTGAAAAGGCGAATTCTCTAAAGTCTACAAATATTCACTATCGTATTATTTTAATGTCTCGACAAATACCACACGGAATCGCTAATCTTTGTAATGTCTACGCAAGCTCGTCACGAAGTTTTGCAGTGACTCTCTATCTAATCAAACTAATAAGTCAGGCAATGCAAAATAATATTATAATGTAGCATAAACAGTGTCTTGTTACCAAGTTGGTAATCTTAATGTTTAATATAAGATGGATCCTTGCGTAAGATTTCCACAAGCTAGAAACGTCTTAGAAAATCGTAAAATTTAAAACCTTTCCTTTAATAATCGTTAATATCACAAAGCATGGTTTGGGTTGTGACCACGAAACAGCACCTATATCTACAGACCAACAATATTTTTGCCGGCCTATTTGATGATTGGTCGACAACATTTTAAATCGCCATAAAACAAAAAAATATAATGAAAATGACCATTCAGAACACATCTATGTGTTTCGTAAAATATTAGGTGTCATTTTAGTAAAGATTCGCAGACTAAAAGGATTTTCACTACAACATTAACGCAATTTGAACTAGGTCCCAATTCTTCAAACACTAGAGATATATGAGATGACTTTTTATGTGGAATGTAAATTCATCTCAAGTACCATCATTGTCACACAAAGTTTTCACGAAATGGCAAAATCAATGGTAAATAATTCGCTGCTTGAACAAATCTTGTTAAAAATGAGTAAAAGTTTGCGTAAGCATAATTTCATGAGGAAACCCAACAAAAAGCAAAATGTCGCCCTCTGAAAACGTGTTGCTTGCTTATTTTAAACTTTCGAGGTCGTTAAAGCCTTATGACGTTATGAAGCGTTTATTCTTTTATTAAATGTGTAAGCCATTATTATGAAGAATAAAGTACATATTTATTATTTCAATTCTTTGCGGTAGCTGTGAAAAGTGCTATTTCTGCCTCGGCAGAAAGGGACTCGTACACTATAGAGCCTAAACTTCTTTTCGGCATTATAGGGACATGAATCGTCCATAAATTGCGCATTTTGCAACCTTGGCAACTATGTACCATTTCTATTACTTAGTTTTAATCACCCAAAAATATATTGATTAGAAATTTAATTTTCAAAAATATATATTTTAAAATGTAACTCCATCAAGCCACAACTAACAGGAAAACGTAGCTACAAGGCAAACTAAAAGGCACTTCATTACAAACAAAACAAACTAACGAGCCCTAATTTCATTAAGTAATTGCAGAACGGGTTTCCCAATACGTGTGTAGTTACAATCTCAACCCAATGACGTGCGGTCACGCATAAGGGTCATCAGGCGTCCTTGTTCAGCCTCATCTTTTTGTATTGTTGTGAAAGAGACGAACTGTCCGAACGAATTTCGAATACTCAGAAGGGCGTAATTTTACATAATTGATATTATAATTGCGACTTTATTGTTTAGTAACAAGGGTAGAAATTGAAGTAGCTGTTGAAATAGACATGTCCTTCGGATTTGGAAGGGCAGTGGCGTGTCATACTTTTGGAAAGATAACTGTGTTACCCTTAATAAGTGCAGACCTTGGAAGTTTGTTCGAAGTGGTCCTACTGTTTGTGACAGTTTGTTTTGGGGGAGTTTTATGATTTACTGTCTTGTTTTGTGAATTGCTTGGAGTGTGCATGTTGTGACTTTCGTGGATAACAGGATCCGGCTAGGCCAAGAAGTCAATTTTTGAATCTCGCCGATATTTATCTTCACATAGTATAAAACAAGTCGCTCTCCGCGTCTGTCTGTATATCCGCTAACTCCTCCAACAACGCAACGGATTTTGATGTGGTTTTCTTCTACAGTTAGATAATTTTTCACGGAAGCTTTTAATGTATCAAATTCTGATTTATGTACGGGTGTAACAGAACACTTATATAAACCGAAGCGAAACGAGGGTTGGTCGTTAAAATACGAGCTTCTAGAAATCGGCCATTTTGGTGACCTTTAGTCACCCGAAGAGATTTAAAAAGTCCCATTTTTTCAGTGTAAACGAGTTCTTTGTTGACATGCAGCGTTTTTTAAAAGATAAGCTGCCAAGCATGTCTCCTAACGCTTATCTGTTGACCTGAGGATCTAATATCTGGCACACACCGTTCCATTCAAAACTTCTAAACTTATGTTATTAGGTTTAAGCGAAATTGTTATTCTTATTCCGATCAATTAGTAAGTGGCCAGCAAACTTGGCCTTCTAAAAAGCATTTTATATTAACATATCACCATATACATTTTAGACAAATGCTGCCAGAGAATAGCCGCCATTCAAATTTGCCACGTTTGCCATACAAGCGCCTCCAAAGACCGTTTTAGATGCGAAGAAACGTCTTTTAAAGGTTCCGTACCCAAAGGGTGCCACAGACGAACACACAGATTCTACAGACACACATACACAGATAGTATTGTATTCGTAAATTTTGTAAAGTTTTGTATTTAAGGAGTTTTCAATAATAAGTTGTGTCCAACTGGGTCCAGCTGAAAAACAGCGCTGTGACTTTTAATTGCAGCATGTTGCTGAGCTTTTTGGTGCTTAATGCATGTTATTAGTATTACGTTTTCAGTTCATATACCCTATGTTATACTGTATTAGCACAAAACAAATGTTTCTTCTTCAGATAGACACATTAAACTTACAAAAAAACCCCTTTTTTATGTTGAGGTCAAATTCCACCGAGTACAAGTCCGGCGGTACATGTACAAGATTGTCAAGACATCTAGTTACCTGGAGTCGCTGCCCCAGTGCATGGCATAGATCTTGGCGAGGTGGCCGCGCAGCGTCCGGCGCGTGCGCATCTGGATGCGGCCGATCGGCTCCAGGTTGGCCGTGGCCTGCGACAGCGACGTGTCGCATGCGGCCTTCCGCGCGTCCTGCAACACGGACGGACAAACGTCACACTGATCATACCTTCACTAAAAGAAAAACAGTATGTTCAAACGAAAAAACATGAACGTTCACTGCTTTGCACCATAATATATGATCAACAGTTAAAGCTTACGGCCAAATTTTACCTTCTTCTTGACACTAAATTGCAATTGTTGTATTTTATTGTTTTTCAAGTACTATTGATGATACTTTCGAGATTGGTTATGCTTTCTTGATTTCGCAAAGTGTAAATCAGGCCTTAATCTAAGTGTTTTTTGTTCTACTGTGTGTAGTATGGTTTTTTTTCAGTTCTGTCAAATTAGGCTTTTGATAACACATGTAGAAGGGAAGTTTTTTTTTTTAATTTTGAACCTTCTGCTTTCACTAAAACAATGTTGTTATTTTACCAACCGCATTACTTTAAATCTACACCGAGCGTCCATTGGTTTTCTGATTATTCTGTGTTTCCTAATAAACCAAAGTATTGTCTTGAGATCGAAGAGAAGTTTTTTGTTGTCCAAATGAATACACAATTTATAGGGTATATGACATAATTCAATAACAATTGACGAGTAACTTAACAGAAAAAAGCTTCGGAATTTCTGACACAGGACTAACTGTTAAATTATTTAGTATAAAAATGCACATTATTATTTACAACGATCATTGCCCTATGGTCTATGTTTACTCACATCTGTTACGGTAGAATTGGATTTAGGTCATTGTTTACTGGAGAAGCTATATATATTTTGTTGTTATAATAGTTATTTATGTAACTGGTACATAATGAAGCCTCTTAAGGTACGAGAGCCGAAGTTAGAGCGCGAGCTTGCGAGCGCTCTAATTACAGGCACGAGTACCTTAAGAGCTAATTATGAACCGTTGCATACATAACTTTTTCTACAAGCTTAAAATGATAATGATAAAAATAAACAATCGCTAACTTTTCTCGTATACTTAACTCGATTTTTCTGCTAACAAATTACTTGTCATCAAAGACATTTTCACTATTCCGGTACGCGATAATAGTTTGTGGATTTTATTTATAAATGTAAACAAATTTCATGCGAATTTTAATAGATACTAAAAACAGTTCTATCAAATTATCATAAACAAGTTGGAATGCCAAACGAAACGCCATTTTGTTGATATCCATATTGAATGTAACCATGGTAACCAAATAACAAATCGATGGATATTAACCATCTATTTTTAGTAATTGAATAAAAATGTTATTTTAAACACATAATTACTCATAAAATTAATTTTGTTTTTAATATACGTAATTGTTATCGGTGTTAAATGTTTTTAACGGTTTATTATACAAATTATTAGGATGTCAAGTGTTAACTAAACGCCAAGACTGATATCCGGAATGACCGTTACCATGGTAATAACAATGCTATAATAAATTATAGAACTGTTATTACCATGGCAACGCTAATTATAGAATTGTTTTTACTCTTCGGTTACGCTATAGGTGGTATTCTGACACCATTAACGATATCAATATTAGCGGTTTATAGTACGCGAGTAGAAAAAACTATTTATAGCGTTGCCTGTATAGTTGACACTTGTGCCTGCCTGGTTTCGGGGAAGCTCAGAAAACAGAGAAGTGACAGAACTGTCGATGGTTCGAGAAAAAAGGAAACTAACGGAAAATATAACGCGAATAAAAGCTTGTAGCGATTATTAAAAGAGACAAAGCAAAGTAACGCGACGGTGGTTCTTTTGGTAGGCTTGGTTATTTTGATTGTATCGGCGTCATAGTAAAGTTGAAAGTGGAAATTATAACACAGTTGGATGCCATATCACATGTTTTATTTAACATAGATAGACCTTTACTAATATGAGTTTTTTTATCGTTCACTTATTCTTTTGTGTGCTGAAGTAATTCGCTAAGTCAAGTCACAATCTTATCATTATATCAGCTAAACAATGTCCACGGCTGGACAAAAATAGACATTAAAGTCATAATGATCCGATTACCACAATGACACGACATGGGAAGATAATAGCTTATATTTTGAATAAAATTGTCGTTCAAACCTATGTTTTTGTAAACTTCTATTTTTATCTGTAAACATTCACACCTTTATCTATATATCTTGCATTTAGCTGTTTAAAAATAACTGTAGGTTGAATATTGTGACCGGCCGTAAGGGGAGACAAATTCAAACAAACAGATTCTTGCAGCCATAACTTTTATAAACACTCTCCTTGTAGGTACTAAGAAACTGAAATATTCCCTCATAATAACGATCGAAAACAAACAAACTTTTGTCAAGAAACTAGCAAGTAATAAAAACGTTGGTGCTGAGCGGAACAAATGTTTTGTTATGATGCTCTGCGTCTAATCAGCGTTAGTTACGTAAAGGTTGACTTCCGTGGATAGCGGCTGATGCGACAGACGCGTGCGGCTGACGTGCGCGACTATCGCGCGCGTCTCGCGACAGTAGTAAACACTATGAAAACGTATGGCACCGCTTCCGTAGTAAGCGGCTCAGCCGCGCACGGCTTGCAGATTCGTCAGCCGTTAACCACGGAAGCGGTGCCATACGTTTTCATAGTGTTTACTACTGTCGCGAGACGCGCGCGACAGTCGCGCACGTCAGCCGCACGCGTCTGTCGCATCAGCCGCTACCCATGGAAGTCAACCTTAACGCTCGGGACGAGCGGAAGTGAATATACTTTCCTTTGACGTTCTGTATCCTTTTGTCAGCTGAAAAATATCTTTGTTCGTATTTTGTAAAAAATATTCAGAAATAGGAGATTGTAACTGATCTTTTAATCAGAATAAGGGCGGTATTAATTAGTCAGTCGATTGGAGTTAAAGTTAGGATTTAATCATCTAGCCCTATCTTTCCTGTTTTGTTGACAATACTCAGAAATATGTCCGTAAAAGTGCTTTTCCACAGGCGAGGCGAGACGAGTATTTAAAAATGTATTACCTACATAAAAAATCCCTCCTCACGCACGTCCAGCGGAAATGGTTTTTTAATACAAAATTAAATTCTCGCTCCGCTTCATCTCGCTTCGCCTCGCTGGTGGAAAAGGACCTTAACACTTTATCGTTAGAAGGTCATAAGCTCATAAGTGACACATTACAGGACCGGGGCATGATAAAGAGTGACAAAGCGGTGCCGGAAATTGATTGTCATAACACCATTCAGGATGTTTCTTTTCAGCAATTGTTTAGGCAGCGCAGCATGTATTGAAAACGACCCTACGATGACGTTTCCCAACTAACTTGCGTATCAGTAAATGTTGATTTCTTCTAGGCACAATTGTATTAAACGTGACACAAAGAAAATAGGTGAACACCAGGGTTCAGCTGAAAATCAGCGCTGTGGCTCCAGCTGCAGCACATGCTGAGCTGAATCCTATATGACTTCACACTATAGTGCAACGATTCTATTTCTGCTCTAATCTTGTTTCTTCTTACCATGCCTGTTGTGTTGTAGTGTGTTTTTCGTCAATAACTGTCAAACATCTCAGCTCAAAAGTTACGCACTGTCCTACTGTGTCACTGACGATATGCGTGTGCCTATTTAGTAGTATCTAGATCATTATAGATGCATATTTAGTACGAAGTGATTTATATCACGTGAGCGTAGTGCGCAGCTGTGGAATTTCAGCTATATAATTTTTACCAACCATCCAATCTTTCACATCACCTGAGTGACCTGAGTCTAATTTCTAGCGGTGACCTAGAAGCTGCTAGAGAATAAATAGCATGGCCTTCACCCTACTATTCAAGGATGACGCTTTGAAGAAAGTAGTACAAGGCCTGTCGACTCACCCTGATGGCATTTTTAAGTGTCTCCGCCTCCTGGCGTAAACTGTCAAGCTCGTTCATGGCTGTGGCTCCGTTGGCTCCGGCTTACTAGCGACCTGCTCCGACGCCTTGCGCGCTACGCACCGACCTGGAAAGAAAATTACCATTAATACACTAGGAACAGAGCATAATGTAATAACACAATCACTGAAGTCAGTAAGTAAGTAATACTGCAGCATCAGATTCCGCCCTGCTAAGACAAATGTATGATTAAAGTGGCTGTTGTCACTTTCTTTGCTATAGCAATAGAATAAGACAAAACGTCACTAAACAAGCGTTAAATTTAATTGACGTCTCTGAGTGCGGCAGATAGTGTTGTGCAAAATGCAACTGGTCAAAGTTCAATGTTGTCCAAAAATCCCAATTCCGATAGCTTTTTATAGCGATATTTCCCGATCTTCGGTTAAATTGAAAAGGTGAGCTTTCCGTGTTTATGTGAGGTGCGTCACTAGCGATAAACCCACAAAATTACAAATTGATTCACAACGTGCAAACGCAAAATTCTTCGTATAAAATGCAAAAGTGCACACTAATTAAAATTTATATTATCGCTTTTCCTTCAAACGTGAGAATCAGTACCCGGAAAATGCCTGGCAACGTCAAATATAGTGTATTAACCTAACCCATAACATACAATAGCAGTTTTTATAAACACTGTGCCGGGTTGTACAGTTATACATTACCTACATACATACAACCTAGAGCAGTACATAACAGTTTTTACAAATCTCTTCAAGAAGACTCACAATCGACAAGACACCACCGTCAAAACGATCCTGAAAGATTTATACCTACTCGTCATCCAACGTACTAGTTCTCCAGCGCTTTACGATTCCATGATATTTCTTGTTTGTTTAGCAGTGGCTGTAAACGCGGAGTATCGGCAATCTATAAATCTTGTATGTTACCTCCCACTCCAGTTTCATTTATTTACTAACCTAGTTCTCGGTACGTACGCCATCAACAAAATCTACGTGTACGTTAGGAATAACGAATTACCGTGATTTTTCAAGAGTAACAAGTTCTGTATTATATCATTTTTTACGGCATAGAGAAAGCATGAGAACACAGGCCAAGCGGAGCTTAAGGTCTGGACTCCGAGGATCATGGACCTTAATATAATCTTGAGAATTAAGATGGAATGACTCTATGATTTGATCGGCTCCGCATTAAGTCTCTCACCACCCTCATAATAAACCTTATTCTGGTCTTCTCAGAACAGTTTCCATGATTCCTATCAAAATATCTGATGTAAGCTCACAGCAACGTAGTAACAAGACCTTTTGGAGACCGCTCACTGGAGCAGAAGCGACGGCACGCTCTGGCGAACTGATTGGAGTTACGTACGTTTAATGCAAAATACCCTTTATACAAGACAATGTCTGTTCAAATTTATTCTAGTAACTTGATAGAAGAAGGCAGCAAAGCTTTCAACTCGAGTTACTGATACCAGCCAGCTTCTCCCAGTTGTTTCATTTTTAAGGAAAAAAGCTGTGGGAAAATTTATTTTCGTAACAACATTATAAAATAACACCAACAAATGGCTATGCAATGCAGACCTTTATATTTTGCTACAATCTTTACATGGCCCCACAACATGATAATCTATCGCCATTTTTTATCGCGATATAACATTTCTGAAAATAGATGAAATTACATCCGACTTTAACAACTGTTTCATGCAGCTAGCACTCCGATCACTACCTTGAAACAAATTTTGCAAAGTTAAATGACTCTTTCGCGAGTTAATAGGTTTTAGTGTTACATCAGAAGTAAGTAATCACCGTGTACAGTCTTAAGTAATAGTCAAAAGTAAAAAGGTACAAAAAAAACATTATTCAAGTCCATTTCAATGCTATTATGGTCTAAAACTGACTAACCTTTTCATATCGCAACTGTGCAAAAGAGATCATTTACAGTTACGCTAGTTCTGGTATTTTGAACGAGGTACGATTACTACTGACGTAACGGCAATTACCGTCGAACAATAGACTAAAAAGTTTTCCCGTAAATAAGACGATTAGAAGCACGGCTAAGGACCATGTGTCATCGTCATGGTAGATGGTAGTACCTTAAGTACGTCATGCTATTTGCTTTACTTGATGAATAACAATTGCATTTGTTGTTGGCAAAACTCCTTGTTGCTTTCCTTGTAAAGTAGAGGTCAAATGTGAAATAGCCAGATATTTATTTTTATAAGACATAGAATTCGGAAAATTCATCGTCATCACATCAGCCGAAAAACGTCCACTGCTGGACATAGGCTACGACGGCCGGTTTTGTGCTTCTCTTATCCGGCTTCGCTTCGGTTGGAACATATAACATTGGTCAGTTTTGATGAACATTTGTGCAAAACCTATTCCTGTGGGAAAATACTGCAATAAAAGTATTGAAAAACCTCATCAATGCTATTTATAACCTTTTATTTCAATGAAGCACACTTTTCCTTGAATCTTATTCACTCGCCGTACATCCTGTTATTCGATGAATAAGAAATCTACCACCTAGTACTTCTACATCGCGGTCCTTTCAAGATTTCCGAATCGAGGTTTTCCCAAGAATTCTGAACGCTCAGTATTCCTGTAAGGTAATAAATAATTTATAGCCAATATCGCTTCAGGATGCATTCCGTGTTGATTTTCAGTTTGAAGGACACGCTACCTCAATATTGATCTAACGCTTTCGAGTTCGACACACTTAGCTGCAGTTATAATGTTTTTACCAAAGTTTAAATCGGCAAGGCACTTTATTACAACGAAATATGTATTGCTTGAGATTGGTGCCATTTTCCTAGTTGGATGAGACGCAAATAATATGATAAAAAGAAGGACGTCAGTGTACATTGCGTCGCCAATACCAGTGGCCGAGGAACTCGTTGACTTTGTAATGTATATCGAATGATCACCTGTTACCTGTCGCTATCAGGTTGCTAGTGTTTTAATTAAACAAACCAAAGACAACAATAGAACGGTCGAATGAATTGTCCGACCGTTTCGTTACATCACGTAAATAACCATATTTATCTAGAACAAAACACTTTCAGCATTTTCTAAAGGCGTCAGATTCTAAAATAGCACGCTATCGACGCCATTATACAAATCGCGAACAATAGCCGCAGCGGATTCCAGTTTTATAAAAACTTGAGTTCGGAACGCTTGACATTTGTAATTAAAAGTTTTTTAGGTCGGAAATAAAACCAGATTGTCGTCGTTAATTCATTCGGAGCTAATGCCTAGGGAGATTGTTTGACGTCAGAGAAACTTTAGGTAATACTACTTTTTCCAACTGAGCTACACTTAAAGCTACACTTAAATTTAGTTTGCTTATTTAGTTCAAGAATTTGAATCCAGGTTCCATATTTTCTGAGCTGTAAAAAAAATATTTACAATGCGTAGCCATTGCTTTGGTAATCACCATCAGCAATAAAATTGAAAGATTATACTTTACTATTATTTATTTAAACAATCTAGCCTGTTTAGTAAAGCTTGATGGTACCTTCGATCAATTAATTAGGAGTAAGAAAAAAGAGAGCTCTTATTGTCATTATTTCTATCTACAAATCTATCTACATTGTACTTAATTCGCATTATCCGAAACAAGTGATTGGTTATACTTATACCCATCAAACAATCGCTAGCACTTCAGAGAAATTCAATTCACCGTTCATCCCACCCTCTTGATTTGCTCAGTGAGTTCATAAAATCCGCCTACGTACATTTCTGAGAATTTCATCTTAATTTTACCTGGATAATATTAAAGCTTAATTGTTCATTAAATTCTGTCAAATTTCAATGTAAATAAGACTCTAAAACATATTTTACGACTTTATTATTAAAACTTATTTGGATTCTATTTCAGCACGAGAATTTCATAGTTCTGCGTAGTAATCAATCTTTGCCTACGGGCATCGTAAAAGGGTCATGTTGTCTTCATCAGGGTCATTATACAAACTATATTTGTTTTACAAAAAAGGGCCATTCGTTCTATTTATAACTTAAATTCTCGTGACTCCTTAAGAGAACTATTTAAAGAAATTAATATCTTAACTGTAGCATCTCAATTTATTTATGAGAATATTATTTATGTTATTAAAAATTTAGATTCTTTCACCAAAAATTCTGATATACATAATTTAAATACAAGAAATAAAAATAAAATTGCTATTCGAAAATTCCGCGTACGTAAAGTATATAAATCATTTGTTGGTCAATGCATTCATTTCTATAATAAATTACCTGACGTAGTTTTAAAGTTACCCTTTTCAGCACTTAAAAATTACTTGAAAAAGTCGTTAATGTCTAAAGCGTATTATAGGGTCGAGGATTATCTAGCAGACAAAAATGCATGGCCTAAACTCGAAACTTAGTCAATAATAATTTGTTCAAATGTAAAACCTTTATCTTGTCTAGGGGACACTGTTGATGTAGGAAAACATGTCGAAACTTTGTTTATTATTAATTTTTTTGTTTTTGCCTTTTTCTCCGTCTATATCTCTCCTAATATTTTTGCCATGTTTTCCTGCTGATCTACGCATGATATTTGATATTATATTTAAATTAATATTTATAGCTTTATATAATACTAGACTAAGTTGTATCATTGTAATAGGAAATATGGTTAAAAAAATGACTGACTGCTGAGTTTCTTGCGGCGTTTCTTCTCGGCAGTGGTCTCCTCTTGGGAAGCGCTGGTAGACTCCTGACGTGTAAAGGTGCCCGTGCGGCCTACTTACTGAATAAATGACTTTTATCTTTTATCTTTTATCATCTAACTTGATAAGGATAGAAAAGGTAAATTGAGACAAACATAGCAATGAAATAAATACCGCCCGTTTATAATACTTGTGGCTGTCTAAGCAGTGGCGCCGAATATAGGTCAGGTAGACTAGATCAATGAGCCGGAAATACTGAATCAATAAATTTCAAGCCAAGGGCCCTAATATGGCTGCTTTTATCGCGTGACAAAGTTTAGATAAGGCGTCCGTCACCTTTTGACAAGTAAATAAGTACGAGAGTGACGGATGCTTTATCCACATTTGACACGCGATATAGACGCAGCCATACTAGGTCCGCAGGTGGCTGTGAATGTGCCAGCTATCATTTCTACTAACTACTGATATTGGAGAAGTGTCATTCGAGTTCTGCAGTTATCTTTAACGATATATCTCTGACCTTTTCACCTCACATTGTGGATTTTCCTAGCGCGTCATACTCGGAGCTATATTATATACTAATAGTCAAAATATATATTATAGCAATGCATCATACGATGTATTTATTATACACCTCATGACATGAGGCGTTATTATGATTGAAAAAATGACCTTCTGCTGGAGTTTCTTGCGGCTCTTCTTCTCCGCAATGATGGTCTTGTCCGAAGCGCTGGTTGATTCACTCATGTTACCGACGTGTAAAAGAGCCCTCATGTGGCCTATTTACTGAATAAATATTTTGAATTTGAACTTGAATTTGAATTTTGAATTTGAATTTGAATTTGCCCAACGTCCTAAATTTAGGACATTTGTCAAAGTGACTTTTGACTTTAGTTGATTGACACAAGATTCTTTTTCGAACTAACGAAATTTGACGTGGGCCTCACCAGGTTAATGTGAATTTGAGGTAGAAGAGCAAGCTAGTCACCTGCTAGTAAGAGATTACCGCGATCCATTAACCTTTTCTGTACTAATTGACAGAGTCCACACACGGAGCTATCATAATATATATTAATGTACATTATTGTACATTATTGTACATTATAGCAAGGTATAGTTGTATTATCTCACGAAAGCGGGTTTTCAATACTTGTATAGGTTGATTCACAAGAGCTGGCACGAATGGACTGAATAAGTGAACGAAAGTATACAAGTGTGTAAAATAATAACAGGGTTTCGGTTTGAAATTCGAACATCGGTTCAAAGGACGGCACTCACACAGTGATAGGTGACATTACTTTTGTTAATTCCATTCGTGCCAGCTTTAGTGAATTTACTTATAGTTGTAACCACAGAACAGAAAAAACAGTAGAAGTGTCAAGTGGGCGTGTAACGTGTGGCATAGTTATGCGGAGTTCCGCATAACCTACCATACATTTGCCGCGATCACTTATTTCAATATTTTGATAATTCGACGTTTCTAAAATAGGAAATAAATCTAGAAGCATGCCTTATTGTGCTATTTTGGAGTGTAAAAACCATAGCCGCACCAAAAACATTTTCCATGGTGGCGTGTTGTTTTTATGATAGTTTGAGTATTGGCGACAACAGGTCTGATACTAAGCGAAGCTCATGCCACTTCCACTGTTTTTTCTATTCCGTGGTTGTAACACATAAAGACACTCACACTACGGCGTCGCATAGCGACGACAGCTATGCACTCGGACACAACGTGGACGTGCATCCTCACACACAAGTATGGCAAACCAACTTTCGTGAGATAAAACAACTTCATCTTAATATACCATGCTATTAGATATTCATCCCGTTCTCTCGCCACACAGTGGTCCCAAATCGAGAAAGTTGGGACATTGGTTTTATCGGGTTAAAAAAAATACCATTCGATGGCAATTTTAATTTTAAATCATAATTGTTATATACCATTTTCTTAAAAAACGCGTTTTACTTGGCCAAAAAAAATATTTAAGAAAAAAATGTATGGAGGAAAAACTATTTCATTTTTTTTCTTGAAATGTTTAAAAGTGTTCAGGATCTAACCTCAATATCATTAAATTACTATAAATCTTCTACCCAGTCATATTTTTATCTTTTGCGTAACCTTGCAGCTTTGTGCACACCAAGCTGTTAAACTTTGACGACGCTCAAAGTCAAGGAATTCGGGTCACTCTATGTACAAATTTGTATGTACAGTGGGCCGTTCTCATATCTCTTGATTATGTCATCATGCTATCGTGCCGTAGTTGATCGTGAAATGATTTCTGAATTAAATTTTACCATACCCGTCTTTCCTAATCGCTCTCCCCACCCTTCTTAATACTCCCCGCCCCCCCCCCCCTCTCCTCTGCGTATCCTGGCCTTATCTAGTACTAGGTCCGCCCTAGGTAATAATATAAATATCTCAATTATTTAATATAATACCATTCGTTCGCGAATTCAGGAAGAAGCAACATACCTCCGAGAATAAGAAATGGCTCAATTTGGAACGTACCTGGATTTCTACATGTTTTTGAGAGAGGAGGGAAGTTTGAAGGATTTCGATCGACTTTATCTTGCTATATTGCGAGATATCCCTTCTGAGGTATCACCCGAAGACTCAAAGACCATACATAATTATGTGAGACAGTTCACTGTAAATTTGAACCGCAAGTGGACTGAGTGTTCAAGATCCCAGATAACTTTCATGAATAAGTATAGAAAGTGGTTGGAGACAGACATTGAGTGGCCTACCGATATTTCTGTTAATCTGCGTGACCTTTTTACATTATCCGGGGAAGATGTGGAGTGCGCCATTGATAATTCACTGGAATTGGCGATGTCTACAAGTACGGCAAAGAGTGATAAATCTGGAACTCGAACAAGAAAGGCTTTCACCGATCTCGGGAATAAACAAAAACGGAGGCGGACGTGTTCATTGAGTGAGTTTGATGAAGAACAGTTGACGTTTGCTTTGGTTACACGTTTAAAATCAAGTGGGAAAGGCGGCTTAGCTAGTATAATAGAACATCTTGTGAAGTGCCCGGAAAAAGTATCAAGTGTCAAATCATTTTTGTTCGATAAAAAACCACAGAAGGCACTGCTGCAGGAGGATGCTACGTTGGCTCTTGTTACTTCCCTGGATCTTTCCAAGTGGAAGTATCTAACTTTGAGAACCATCTTCTCGAGTCCTGAGGATTCTCCTGCCATTATGTCTTACCAGAAGCTCCTGGAAGCAAAGAAAAGATGTTATCCAAAAGAAGAAGATATTGAAATTACCGAGAAAGGAGCCAGCGTAAAGCTGCAGAGTCTTTTGGATTTAACAGCTCAAAAAATACTAAGGATTGTTGGCGAAAAGTTAGATGCAGTGGATGGGAGTCTAAAACTGACCAGTAAATGGGGATTCGATGGATCTTCATCTCAAAGTAATTACAAGCAAAGATGTGAAAATGATTTGTACGAATCATCCGTATTCATGACAAGCCTTGTGCCATTAAAACTAGAAGCAAATAATAGTGTCTTGTGGGAGAACCCAACGCCTTCTTCTACGTTTTACTGTAGACCCGTCAGATTTCAATTTGCGAAAGAAACAGTTGACTTTGTTAAACAGGAAGAAGCTAAGATGAATGAAGAAATTAGGAACCTGATTGTTTCGGTGTGTGGAAATTTTCTGGTTCATCATGAACTTCACATGACCATGATAGATGGCAAGGTAGCAACTATCGTGTCTGGTACTTCTTCTGCAGCTACCTGCAATGTGTGTCTTATGAAACCAAGTGGAATGAACGATTTGTCGGTCGATCTAGAAGGTTTTTCCGTGACTACGAAAAAACTGCTGCTATAATTGAAATTAATGAAGATCTGGTTAAAAGTTTTGCTGTGATATTACAAGTGATATCTTGTGGTAATGCTATTAACGTTGATAAATTCCGGTCGTACTGTTGGAAGACAGCTGAACTTTATGTGGAACATTACTCATGGTACTACATGCCAGCTAGTGTACACAAACTTCTAATCCACGGTGCAGATATTTGTGAACACTTTCCCTGTCTCCCAATAGGAATTTTGTCCGAAGAAGCAGCTGAAGCAAGGAATAAGGATTTCAGAAATACCCGGGAGTACCATACTAGAAAATCTGGAAGGAAACAGAATAATGAAGACATACTTTACCGCCTTTTGTTGACATCGGATCCCTATTTATCACATATTCGTCCCAGGTGTTCGAGATCCACGAAAATAGACTTGCTGCCAGAAGCAACTGAACTACTACAGCTGCAGCCGGATGAATGTGCAGAAGATGTCGAAGAGATCCAGGAACCCGTGCCAGATTGCCATTGATAACTGTCATGTTATGAGTAGCTAAACAAACATAGCTTGATTATGTATTCTTTTTAAGACTTAGGTAGTAAAATTTTCGTGCTCAATTTAAATAAAGATAAATTATATTACATATTGTATTCATTTTATATTCCTAAAGAGTCTTTTTTAAGACTGCCTTCTTTCATTAAAAGTCCTTTTCAGGGCTACACAGTATTCTGTTTCCAATTTAACAACGTCAATTCGATCAAAATAGTTTTCAGACATAACTTAATACGTTCCAAGTAAGATAAAGTGTCCAAAAAGATGCCAGAAATCACTTAACAATCAATTACGGCACGATAGCATGATGACATAATCAAGAGATATGAGAACGGCCCACTGTACATACAAATTTGTACATTTGACCCGAATTCCTTGACCCTGAGCGTCGTCAAAGTTTAACCGCTTGGTGTGCACAAAGCTGCAAGGTTACGCAAAAGATAAAAATATGACTGGGTAGAAGATTTATAGTAGTTTAATGATATTGAGGTTAGATCCTGAACACTTTTAAACATTTGAAGAAAAAAAATGAAATAGTTTTTCCTCCATACATTTTTTTCTTAAATATTTTTTTTGGCCAATTAAAACGTGTTTTTTAAGAAAATGGTATATAACAATTATGATTTAAAATTAAAATTGCTATCGAATGGTATTTTTTATAATCCGATAAAACCAATGTCCCAACTTTCTCGATTTGGGACCACTGTGCGCCAGTATAATAAATGGGTTGGATATATATTTTCACACCTTAGTATTGTGTCGTCCTTTCCTATAATAATAAATAATATTATATTCCGATATATTAGGTAATATAAATATGTTTATCTACACTCATATCATAAAACCTCTATGATGCGTTCAAAAACCGCAAATTATGACCAGCATAATAATCAACTCTGTTCTTAGAGCATTTTTTTTATCTGTGGCAGTTTTCTTATGAATTTAGACCTCTATTCTAAATCAGTCGAGATGACATTTTATTGAAAATGAAATGTCAATTTCACACAACTTTGACATATCTCGCACGTTACTTGATATCGAACGATTTGATAGTTGACGCTTAATCTAGTTGTCTCTGAATTAAAAAAAAAACAACTTGTCAAATTTTGATTTGCCGCCACATTTGACGATTATTTTGTCGGAAAAATAAGTTTGTTGTGTTGTTTTGTTCGTAAATAATTATTGTATTGTACGAGTACTTAAAATGAGTGATCAAGATAGTGATCATGATCACGATATTTCGGAGACGCCACCTGATATCAGGGATAAAGCAATGAGCGTCGAAAATATGTTGTTGCCGTCAAAATCCACGAACATGATTCTACTATCAAAACTGGAAAAGTGGAATTCAACCACCGCACAATTAAAACTGGAAATAATAATTATTACAATAAATAATTGTCTCTGTTATCCCATTTATTTTTTGTATTATTTTACTAATAGCTCTAATCAATACTGCAATGCCGGTCATTACATGCGATTTCTGAATACATCATAGAGAGCTTTGATGATATGTGTGTAGATAAAGCAGTGTATGTAACTGTACATAATAAGCATTAAAATACTCGTGAGATGCTATTATGAACACTCACTCGAATTTTAATGCCCCTTATTATGCAACAGTCACATAAACTACTATTATATAAATATACGCTCGTTTGATTCGCAGAATATAAAAAACAATAATGATAGCTCCTTGTGTTTACGTTATAGGTAGCTTTAGATAATAGTGAATAAACATACGACATACGTGTTTGTTTGGAAAGTTGGTATCTTGCTTTCTCAGTCAGCTTAAGTACCTATTGACAAGCTAATTGAGAAAGCAAGACGAATCTTATCCGAACCAAAATACGATGTCATATAATTATACCCTACATCTACACTCGCTTGCTCACCAGTAAGAAATAAATTCAATAAGGAGTTACATTTTCAACTAACTTCAACAAAGGGGGAGGAACTCAATTCGTCTATACTTTTTTTTTCAATGTATGTTAATAAATTTCTTCGCCAATTCTCAACCGATTATAACGATATTTTTTTTGATGTTTTCGACATAATCTCAGGCGTTTCGTTAAGACCTGGCCACGTGATCCATGAAAAGTTTTTTTATGCCATGACGAAGGCAAACGAGCGCATACCACCTGAGGCCCGCTTCACGAAGCTACAAGTTACAAATTACAAGTGGAAGTCTCTTTATAACTCCCTTTGCTAGAAAGAGAGTTCCGCTTGTAATTTGTAACTTGTAGCTTCGTGAAACGGGCCTCTGATGACAAATGGGATCTGTGACCCATATACATTTGCATATTTTTCATTCTCAAGGCAATCTTAAGACTGCAATCCTAAGACCACAAATGCGTTGCCGGTTGCTGAGGGAGATGGAATGCTAGTTATTTCACCGGTTGTCTTATATCCAGTGATCGGATCTAGGATGCAATTTCTAGGGTTCAAGTCCGTTATTATAACATGGATATGAATATGACTTACAATCCCGCGAGTAAGGTAACTTTTAATTTTAAGTAGTTTACACTATAAAATTAACAAAGTATTTAATAACAACAAGATACCTACATTTCTGCTTAAGAGTTATTTTATATCTAAAACATGTTTTAAAAGTACATGTAAAATAAAATGGCCTATTATAGATAGCGAACATTATCATTTTGTTTATTTAGTGTAACCCTCGACAAAAGTTATTATTAACAATAACCCATTTCCCAAATTTCCCGGGAAAACCCGAGTCACATCCATGTTAAGCATAACGTTTGGGGTCGTTCACCCCAAATTGTATCATAGATCCGATCACTGGCTTATATCCACTAAAAGTGGCGTGGAAAGTCAGCGGGACTGTTTATTATTTTGGAGTAGTGTGGTATATTTTATACTGTTTTTTCTTTTATTCAATTTAGACTAGACTAGTCTCTACAACACAAATATGTTTTAATTATCTCGTAGGTACTCTCATTCAACTTACTAACAGTCCGAACGGTAGCGATACGACGTGTACCGAATAAACATCGCATTATAAAACCGCCCGAGATAAACAGTAAATACCTTAACGAGTAAAAATACTCGGAATAGCATTAATTCTTTAAATAGTCCGTATGGCGTAACGGAGATCGTGCAGCAGGTCAATAACATGCGCTGTTTCTTGAAGACCGCAATTACTTTATATGGTATCTTGGGTATAGTAATATTAACTAAATTGAAGGCAATTTATTGAAATATGAATCTATTATCATATTAAATTAGTAAGGGCAGATTTTTGTGTAATGAGCGCTAGTATTTGTTCCCGAGTCTTGGATGTTTTCTAGTTATTTCTCTATATACTTATGTTTATCGTTGTCTAGTACCCATAGCACAAGCCTAGAGCTTAGTTTGGGACAAGCTCAATTTGTGTAAGACCGTCCCCTGAAATAAAATATAATAAATCTATTTCATTTACAAAGAGATGCAAACGTATAGAGAATTTTTCAGAGATATGTAAGTACCGTGTAAGCATATAGGTTTAATTATGCAATACTAGCGTTTGCCCGCGGCTTCGTCTTCGTTTAAGTTATTCTCAGAGAATTTTTTTTAGGAGATCAAAATATCCATTCTTATTAATTATTATCAATGGCATGAATGAGCTACTAGTGTCCCAAATTTCTTCAGTAGTGTTCGGCTGAGCCAGGAGAGTTTCGCCACCGATCTGTTGTTTGTAATAGGTATAAGTGGCTGAAGTAACTATTTCTTCATTAATTTTATTAACACCCTTACAAAAATTATAACATAAGTATGAGTAAAAGTAGGACGACTTCAATCACACATTGAATTAGTAATTAATTAAAAATGATTACCGTATGGGCGATTGATAGATTTTATACCCTTACCTAAACACAGTACAGTCAACAGCATAAATAAGTGATGATTTATGTACCTTGTCGCTTTCAATCGTTTCACAATTTTGTATAACATTTCAAACACGACGTTAAAGTGACAAGGTACATAAATCATCACTTATTTATGCTGTTGACTGTACCAGATAGATGTCTCTGATAAGGATATACATCGTACTTATTCTTGTTTATTTATTATGATAGCACGAATGTAAAAAATATGTTAATCATAATTTTAAACACAAAGATATCTTATCTAGTTCTACTTCCTCTATCGGCCTCCTATCAAAATACACCTGCATCTAACGGATCTCTTTACCTCGTAACTTCAAGTCTTAGGCTGGGTTTTATAAAGATCCGTTAGATCAAATTTCGGTCAGGAATGTCAAAACTTGTATGAAGTTACTAAAATTTGATCTGAATCTAACATATTTACTAACGGACCTTTATAAAACCGGGCCTTAAGACCTAGTGTGAAAATAGCCTTCGTAAACTATACTTTCTGTAATATGCAACTTAATACCTAAGACATTTGCGACGAAATTACTATAGAACTACACCTGGTGGGACTTTTACTTTGTTTTAGCCTATCTAGCTTCGGTCATAGCCCATATCGTACCCATATCGCTGACGTAACACTCTTATCTACTTAAGAATAAGAGCTATTGGATATAAAGTCAACAACAGGGCAAATGAAAGAGAAGTACTAACCCGAAAGTTTTATCGGGTCTACCATATTTGTTATATTCTAACTAAAATCAAACAGCAAATGTTTTAACAACCATTGATCTCAATAGACGTACCTACAACAATATGTTTATGATATAAAAGCAAGCCTAGTCAAAACAAATTCCAATTTTCATTTAGTTTTTTTCCTTTTCTCCCTCTATCTCTCTCGCAAGATTTTTGGCATGTTTTTTAATATTATAACTAATTTAATATTTATAGCTTTATATAATGCTAGACTAAGTAGTACCATTGTGATAAGAAATATGTTTAAAAAAAGACTGACTGCTGAGTTTCTTGCTGCGTTTCTTCTCAGCAGTGGACTCCTCTTGCGAAGCGCTGGTAGATTCTTGACGTGTAAAAGTGCCCGTGCGGCCTACTTACTGAATAAATGTCTTTTTTTTACCTTTTATCTTTTAAATTGGAGATTGCCCCCTGATCGTCGGCCCAAAGCTATTCAACAAAGTAATCAGTTATACGTATTACGTCCCCATGTATGAATACATAACATAAACCTACTTATTACGTCTCCGTTCGTTATCGCGTATTTCACCCCACGGGACAGTATTCCCGTCATTCGTGCACATACTGCTCATGAATATAAAGAAAGGTACACCTGTACGGCTACCACATGTCGTATTTTTTTGCTTTTTGCGCAGTATGCCTCATTCTTTTTAGACTACTTACAAAAGGATATAAAACAAACAAGTCCGGACCACTTATCTGCTTTTAACTCAATAAAATACAGTTTATAATGTCTGTTAAATAAGGTTAGGCTGTTTTTCAAGAGGGTGGTAAACAAACAGGTATATTCCAACTAGTTCCATTATTAGTTCCACTGATGGAACTAGTTAGACTTTTTTTCAAGTAGTTACATTAATAATTATTTTTTATTTTTTACTTGGATAAAAGTCCATGCAGTTCCATTAAGAAAACCCTCTTCATTGAATGTTACTACTGGGGAAAAAAATCCAACTAGTTTCATCAATGGAACTAATAATGTAACTAGTCGGAATAGACCAACAAACATGTGGTTACCGGTTGGGGCTGTTTGGATGTAAGAAGAGAGTTATAGCAATCATAGAGCTCTATCACTTTCGTTGCCTGGAACATGCCAGATTTTAACAGTTTATAATACAGCCCCTGGAATAGTTTTCACGATAAAAATTGATGACTGTTCTAGACAATTCACTTCGAGTGGGACTGGCAGCTTTTAGAAGAAAAATGTACCTACACTGTGCAGCTCCGCTGATGACGTTGTATGTTGAACTCTGACCCACTAATGTGCACACCGTACCATCACGCCTCTTACCCATAGGGGTAGGCAGAGACCACTTCCTTCCACTTGCTACGATCCAGACAAACTTCTCTCGCTTCCTCCGCACTCATAAGTCTCTTCATACAAGGGTAGTCCTGTCCAGGCCCTTTCTTAATACGTCCTCGATCTGATCATGGAACTCTTTGTTTACTATTTGCTTTTGCCGTGCGTAGGCTTTGCTTAAAATCTCCAACATCGAACAAAGTAAAGTAAATGAAAATTCACCGCGAGTAGGTATATTAATAGCAGTGACCAAATAATTAATGAAGATCCTCAATAACACTAGCCGTTCAAGCCATAAACAGCTTTAGCGACTGACAGCTGGTTTTGCAATACTTTTTCCCACGACGCTGTGTAAACAGGGGCCTTATTATGACTACCAAGTTCCATTGATTGACAGGGATGGAGCTATAGCAGTCACAAATAGCTGTCTCTTTCATTGGCCAGAATTTGTCAGGTTTTTTCAGCTTACAATACAGGTTCTGAGCTACCAACAGTTTATAACTTTACAAGTTTGTTTGTATGTTTAGGTCAAATCATTGCAAGTCAATAATGAATCAGTTCCCGTTATTGGAAATAGGCTGAAATACATGTAATCCAGTTCATCATCATCATCATCATCATCATCATCATCATCATCATCATCATCGTCATCATCATCATCATCATCATCATCATCATCATCATCATCATCATCGTCATCATCATCATCATCATCATCATCATCATCATCATCATCATCATTATCATCGTGATCAGCCTATATTAGTCCACTGCTGGACCTGTCTTCAGCTTGCTGCATCAGCATGTAAACTAATTGACAATCCAATATTAGAGTGTCTAAGAGTTAATCTGATGATGTGAACTGGAAAATTGCACCAAGATCTCAGCTGTACTTGATGTAGATCCACGTAGTTCACTCTTGAGATTCGTCTTGATAAGATGATGAAACCAAAATGATAGTCTCAAAAATGATTGTTATGCGTTACTTTTACTTGTCTTTACAGTATTAAAATGTGTATAGCATTGTTAACATTGGAAATTAATTAAATAGTAATCTTCAATCAGTAAACGTGAATGTCTTTTACTGTTTTTCAAACATGATGATTAATGATTTTTTTCGTGTTCAGTTACTTTAAGTGTTTTTTGCTCTACTGTGTGTAGTGGGAACTTATTTATTTCAGTGAATTCTAGCATTGGTTGGTACGGTATCGCCACATGATTATCGTTACTGGTGGCATGACGATTGGAGGTATATCGATACCTATTTTCATTTTACGATACCCGATAACGGACTGACGCCGTGCGTGCAATTCAGCTGCAAATAAATTCCCCTAATATTGTTTCGTCACCTTTGACGTCATGAGAACTTTTAGGTCTCTCCTATTTGTGTCAATTCAAGGCAATAATGAGAGGGGAATTTGGTTTTAAATTACTATTTGTGATATATACCTACAGCACCGGCTAATAATATATATATCACCTTTGTACTTAAATCCCATACGATTACCTACAAATATGACTTACCAAAGATGACTACCAATCAAGAACTAATTGACCAATTGTATTGCTATTATTTAATTAGTTAGCTTATTAAATAAGGTTCAAAATGGTATATAATAAATGTTTGTACATATACTAGTTTTCACTGAGGAAGTATTTAAAAAACCATTGCCAACGCGTTCGTACAAAATTTACGAGATTTATACGCTTCCTCCGTGAAATCTAGGATATGTACAAACATTTTTTATATACCATTTTGAATCTTATTTAATAAGCTAACGAATTAAACAATAGCAATACAATTGGTCAACTAGTTCTTGATTGGTAGTCAACTTTGGTAAGTCATATTTATCGGTAATCGTATGAGATGTAAGTACAAAGGGTGATATATTATTGGCCGGTACTGTAAATTACAGTTCCTTTAGAAATTCAGTTTTGAAATTTCCTGATCGATTTTCTCATGATTATGACGATGGAATATTTTGAGGATTGTTAACTGAGCAGTCACGTTTAAGACTGAATAAGCATCACACTATCACACTAATCACACTAATATTATAAATGCTAAAGTTTGCGTGTCTGTGTCAGAGTTAGGAAGTAGGTATGTTTGTTTCTCCGATTTACTGTCATTAAGGTTATAAGGAAAATCGTCAACTTGGAATGATCATTCTGAAGTTGGATCAAACGAGTTGAAGTTGGATTTAGTCAAAATGTAATTATGCTTTAAAATATTTATAGTCAAATTTATTTTCGTTATTTATTCATTACGACCAAATGGATTTTGTTTATTATAAATTACCTAGGTGCAATTTGAAATAAGCACAAAGAGAATGAAGTCTATAATGAAAAAAATAATTAATTCATTAAAATGCAGCTTCGTGCCGTTTTTATGATTGGATATATACCTATCAGGTAGGTAGGACATATTAAGGTACGATTGGTTTTATTTCTGAATGTAAGTAAATACCAATGGATTTATTTCTTTCGGCCTATATAATTTTGGACAATTTTACCAAGGAAGATGTTCCATTTTAGACGTTATTTAGGTAGGTTATTTTTTCTTGTCGATGTAGGTACCTAATTATTATTGTATTTTTATAATTTCGTATCGTCGATTTTCCCTTCAACCCTAATGACAGTAAATAGTTTCTCCTTCACTCTGAAATGTCTGGGATTTGGATCAAATTTGGATTGGAGATAGCTTCTATTATACCCTAAATTATATTATGCCACGTGGCCTAAGTTACCATGGGATGGTCCACGCAGACGTCACAGGCCGAAACTATGGTAAATAAATCGATACATAGAATTCCATGTCCATACCTACACAACCAATACTGCTGAGCCGCGCGAAGGCCCGGCCGACGTCCTTTCCAAACACACTTAAATTGCTAAGCACGCAGAATTTGTTTACAAGGGACAGAAATTTAAGAACAGCCAGACGACCAATTTTTAATTATGTAAATTCCAAAGGTCACCCTTTACAAGAAACGTGCAAAGAGAAAGGACTCTGAAGAGCCAAGGTTGCCACACGGGCCACGGCATGTTTCTTTAGTCTGCATAATACCTACTTATGCATTACCTTATTATAGAGAGTGCAAGTTAATGAAGATGTTGGCAACAAACAAAGCTACTTTCACATCAAGCAGCCAATCACAAGCTTGCTATTTTATTCTAACCAATACCACAACAGGACATTATTGTCTAAATGTTAAAACACAGCTTTTCTCGATAATTGCGTACGCCCGACGCAAACCGAAAGCTGACAAAAGGTACTAAAATGCTCAGCTACACTTCAACCGTAGTCACCAGCATAAATGATCATTTATGTACCTTGTCGCTTTCAACCGTTTCACAATTTTGTATAACCCTTTATAAGGCAAGGGCGATTTAGCGACCACATATACTTATTTATAATTTCAACCTTACGTACTACAGAATATGATACATTTTCTGTTGTTTTTGCACGAAAAATGACTTGCTTTTAAACGATTCCCTAGGAAGTGTCAATCATGAAACTGTATTTGAATTTTACGTAGCATAACTCTATAACTGGGGCCTTATAAAGGGATAACATTTCAATCACGACGTTAAAGTGACAAGGTACATAAATGATCACTTATTTATGCTGTTGACTGTATCCTATGTTATAATGAAACGAAATGAAACTTTCTCCTGTATCATATTTCAACTCCACGTTTAAACTCACCTATAAGTAAGCCATACAGGGCTAGGGCCGCCTACACGCAACCTTTAAAGTAACTGCTAATGGGTAATGGCAGGTGCAACGATGCATTGTGCGTGTCTGCTGCATGTACTTATGTGTATACGTCCTCATTGTTACATGAACGGTCGATAATTATATTTGAAACGGCTCGAAATGCCTTTCTGGCGGTTTGGACGTGGTTAGTAATGTAACAGTGACTAGGTACCTATTAATGTTCAACTAAGAAGTCAAGAGACTCGAACACACATTTGGACGAATGGTCAGTTTTCGTCTTCTTTCATGAATAAAATTAAAACTATTTATTTTACAATAATGAAAAAAAAAAGAGATCCTCATAACGAGCCCTTTTATTTGATATGACACGGTAAGGCTTGCAAAACTTGTTTTTTTAATTTTCTAATATTTTCCCAAAAATGACCCTTATTTTTTTTAAATTAAAAACCAAGTATATTTACTTTGCACATCTGTGTTTGGGTCATCAATTTACATATTATGTGTACCAAATTTCAACTCAATCGGTCCAGTAGTTTCGGAGCAAATTGGCTGTGACAGACGGACGGACAGACGCACGACTCACGAGTGATCCGATAAGGGTTCCGTTTGTTCATTTTTTGTACGGAACCCTAAAAAGTAGAGACGTACCTACGTACCTAAGTGTACGACTGTACGTACTATCAGACCATTGGAACCTTGACCCACCATAGAACTGTGTCACAGAGACGTTATGATTCAAGTCATAAGAAGTGTCAAACAAATTGTTTTAAATGTCACTGTGACACCGTTCTATGGTGGGTCAGAGTTCCATTGGGCTGATAGTACCTATTCCACACATTTTTCAAGATCTCATTGCACTAGTTTTTAGTTTCTCTACCTATAGCAAATTTATTTTTATTCTCCTATTACCAACGCACGAATGGGTTGGTAACTTAATTAACTGCTACCTCAGAACTAACACAATAATAAAGTGTCCGGGTTTGCAATAGCATTGGTCAACCATGGAGCCATTTTCTTCCGGATATCCTTTAAAACATTGACAAATATAGGGCTCAGTCTTACTATTATTATATCATTTGTGTGTTCGCAAAAGATAAAAGATAACTATGATTGCCGTCATCACTCATTTAATAGCATCTTCGCGTGCGTTGTCTGAATGTAGTGTCGACATCCATTCGATTTTGCACGCAATGACACCTTTAGCTGAAAGTGATTATTAGCTATTTCAATCAAGAGAAGCAGGAACTTTTTACAATACCGAATCGGGAAAACGAGCAAGCAAGTCAACTGACAGAATACTAGAAGAATCTCAGAATATTAGAAGAAGACAGAGGCCCTACTTTGAAAATCGAAGTTTAAAGTTACGTTAGCTCCATCCCAGTCACTCGTCATTCGAGACTAAATCGTCAGAAAGGAATGGAGCTAACGTAACTTCGAACTTCGATTTTCAAAGTAGGGCCTCAGGGCAGGCCTTAACGCAGATGACGCACGACTTGGACGCATTCCTCAGCAACCAGCCGGAAGAGGCTCCAAATAGGGACTCATGGAGATCTAGGGGAGAGGCCTTTGTCCAGCAGTAGGGCACTCATGTATTATAATATAATGTAATATTGTCAAGTAGATTGGCTAAGGCCCAAATTTATTATGAAAGTCTCTCGAGGAATTCTGTTAATTCAACCTCTGCTCAACTTCTTATTTTTGTCGAATATGAATCCAATTCATTACCTGGTAGATTTTTGACCTTTTTGATTATTGTGTCAGCCTTCTCTTTTTATCTTATCCTTTATTGTCCACATTTTTTTATCGTAACACATTTTAAGCGTGTCAAACGCTTCTGACTTTTGAGCTTTTAGGGGAAAACGCTGACCACGAACGGGTCTCTTTGAATCACATTAAGTTAGGTAGTCGAAGTAGGTAAGTATTTCCGTTTCAAACTCACTAGCTCAGGCACCCAGCAAGAGAACATAATGATGTAGATAAACATCGAGAGCACGACACGGCGTTTTGACCTCGAACTAGATTTCCTAGTTGACATTGAATGGATGAAAAAAGATAAATCCTAAATAGACGCTAATCATAACAGGAATGACTAGTCAAAAATTTTAAAGTTGGAAGAATACAGATAACCTACCTAAATACTAAATACTCTTAATATAGGAATGATTACATTGATTACCTACATCTAAAGGGCAATTCACACAGCGGGCGGGAGCGGGTCGTGCGCCGGGCGGGTCGGTAGTTCAGCGGCTGTTTTAACATGGAGTTATATGGAAGCATTCACACATATTGTTGTAAAAATGAACAATTATTACACCATAATTTATAGATGAGGTTAATTACCTTGCGTAATAAACATGCGACGCCTGTCAGTCTGTCAGTTCAATTTCCTCAACTGGGTAGGTTCCAAAACTTCACTAAAACATATCTACATTTAGGTACATAACACACAATGTTGACATGTCAACATTACTTGTTTGTCTTTCTTTCATGACTAATGCTCAAACCAATATTCATACCGCAAACAGATCTGGCTTGTTCAGGAGTAAAAATTTGGCTTTTGCCATAGGTCTACCTAGAGAATACTGATGTCAAATTTAAACCTGAAATAACCCAATGTATCACCACAGTTTGAATAATGGAACAAGCATGAATGGAGTTACGGATCTACATTTTTTTTGTGCAGAAGTACTAAAGGAAAAAAAGGCATAGGGAAGGCCATTGAAAGTTCTAAAGTAATAAACAAATTCTATGCAAACAGAGTAGAAGTCATAAAGTAAAGTTCTAAGTGGCCTGATGTGACAGCTGTCAATGCAGTACAAAAAGGCTTGTAGTAAGTAAGGCCAATTCAATTGGCTTGCAACCTGTCAATAATACACTCAATAATACAATAATATACATCTTAGCCTAATTGTGCAAAATGTGCTAACAGAATTATCAACAAGTTTTGAGAGTTGTAGGTAATTCTGTAGCTCTGCCTACCCCACTTTGGGAATGAAGGCGTAAGTTTATGTGTGTGTGTTATTGTTGTTTTTGTCTTTCTCTAATAAGGCCATGGGATGGTCTATAAATAACTCGAAATTGGCGAAATACACCTTAACAGGAGTGAAATCCATTGTTTAAAATTAGAATATAATATTTTGTACTGAGTAGACAGCTGTTAAATCAGGCCTCTTAGAACGCAACTATTATAGTTTTGGATAAAACATGTACCTAACTACAATCTAAGAACATGATGTCCTAACACATTTCATGTCAGTCAGGCAATTTTCAACGCTTTTCACACAGTTACGCAAACAAGGCCGGTAAACAGACCGCGTTCGGCGACAGGACATGCGAAATTAGACCCTGTATACGTGACAAAGAGGTTATGGCCAGTCCGTTAAGTGTTTCAAGCTATTTAAAAACTTCAATAACAATGATAGGCGACACATACCACAAAGTCCACATTTAAAGACTATACAAAATAGTGAATTGAAATAATATAAGAATTAGATAATTTTTAGTGTTTATCTAAAGTTAAAAAGATAATTAATTCTATATTAAAAAAATCATTATAGCACACACGAAAAAAATTGTTTGAATATTTTGGAATACAGTAAAATTAAAAGAAAAAGGACCTAGCCAAAGAATAATATCAGTGAATGATACATCACAGACAGAGAGGGATTCTTTTTACAATAATCAATTGATATTATAACAGTTGGTCAGTATAGACAATGACAGATTTTATACAATCAAAAAATGACTAACAATGAACATTGAAATCCAAAGGAAATGCAGTATGATTCAAGATCCACATTGAGCGCAAGTCAATTAAAATATGAACTCTACTCCGCTTGAAAAAAACAGTTGATCTACATGATATTGACCGTTCTTAACATGAAAATAATAATTTTCAATTATTTTAACATTACAAATAAAATGTAATGTCATGGTGCACTGTAAAATCCAGCCATATTTCACACTGATAATTACAAATTGCCTGCATAAATTGATGACTAAGCTATAAAAACTCTTGCCCGCAGGCTGTCATTTCATCAACTATAGCAAAATCCTGAAGAATTATAGCTCAAAAACAAGAGCCCAAGTAGTATGAGTCCCTAACTACATTATAATCATAGGTGTTTTGCCAAAGGGTTAAAACCATAAGGCAACTGTAATTAATTACTTGCAACTAGTAATATTACAATTGACCCTAATACAATGTTACTAGATCAAAATGTGCATATTTTGTTTTTGAGCCATACTTAAAATAATTCCAATCTATATTGGTGGCATGAAAGTTTTCCCTTAAGACCAAAACATAAAATAAAAAAATAAGCCTTTTATTCGGACATTCACACAATACACAACATAAGATTTAACAGAAAGCAAGCATATTTCTTCTCTTTTCATCAATCAATATTTTATAATTTGCTGCTTGTTTCATTTTTACAAGTCTGTGTGCTAGTCAACAAAAGCCTCCTCCTGCCGCTAAACATACAACTGGTACCCATATCTTTAAGCACTAGCATAAACGTGTCAAGTTTGGAGCTAAAATACTTTTTGCCTAAACATTTGTTCCTTGCAGTCATAACTTACTCCAGGCATGTTACCACCATTATATTTTTTCAATGTATTCAAAGTTTGAAAGTGAAGTGAAGCAAAAATATATAATGTATGCGATAAATACGCACCTAGTTCATACAAGTCCCATTTAAAACCTTTACTGCGGCAAAATATTTGAATGCCATTACCCATACTAAAGGGTCTTTTTTGACACGTCACCATTATGATACAGTGAATGTGTCAAGTACCAAAATTGTTTCTAATAGTTACTACAATACATATAGGAGGTTATTATCAATACGTAAGTATTTGATTGGTGCAGTTATACAACATGAACAATGAGAAAGTTTCGATCCACATGTTTTCATTTCACTGCACACAATATTGAATTGTTAATTACTTACCTATCTACAATAAGACTTTATAGACTGAAGTTATGCATAATTACAACTAATTACAACACATGCTATGATTTAAATGGTCAATTCCTATGGGTATAGGCATGTACATTTGTGCATTAGCAAACTATAAATTCAAGTTCATATTTAATAAGTACAGCATTTAACAACAATTTCAAAATGAACCGCAAATTACTCATAACCGCCTGAACACATTCACACGATACGATGACAGCTTTACTAAGAATCTCACCTTACATTCAGTATCGACGATAATCGCTTAAATATACGCACCTGACGCAAAACAATGTTACAAGCTGCCATTCACGCAAAATACACTTTATTTAACATATTCCAGCACATATCTTGTGGTTCAAAGTGAAATGTAAAAGAATCGATGTCCAACTAGCAACAGGGCTGTGCCTCTATGTCCTGTATAACTAGGTATATAGGTACACGGCGCGTACATGCACGCCTAGATTTTCACGAATGCGTGACATCCTTGCATCCGATGGACTAGAAAACACCCTAACGCACAGCGTTTCACATTAAATGAATTCAATGATAGCGCTCAGAGCGGAAAATTAGTGGCTTGCCCAATATCACAGGCCGGCCGTGCTCAACAAAAACTGATCAGAAACCTAAATATCCACACCCAAATCATTGTGTTAATAAAAAAATATAAACCTAGGATAAATCAAAAACACAAACGAAACACTTATCAAAGGATATAGTAAAAGTAATTGGTAAAATAAAACTAGAACTTTACCCTTCCGTCAGCAATATATCTTCGATCGTCCCTCCGGTGGTTTCAGGGCGCTTCCTATATCACCATTAAGACTGGATTCTCACTTTTTGGCACATTTTGTATCTTAACAACGACACCACACTGAATCCGGAATTAAATCACTAGTTGTAACACGGATCTACCACCAGCTTTTCTTACACCTTATCCCGGGCACGGTCCTCCTTACGGCCATTTGCAAATTGCGTCAAAATGTCTGGAATGCGATTGGTGGATTCAGCGCAAGTGTAGTTTAGCTCTTCACTGCTACCTGGTGGCAATAGCTCGAACTAATTATGCTGCTGTACAAAAATCCCCCTTATACCTTAGCTATAAAGCCTTTTAAAATATGTAAGACTGTACTTACTCCGTTTTTCAACGAATACAGTTGGGTGCGGTAAGGTGCCTTCGAGAACCCCGTATCGTGACGTCAAACTGGGCGTGAACAACAAAAGGCGGGTAGTTTAAATTCCTATTTCAGAAACCAAGACTGCGAAATATATTTGATAATTATCCTGTATTTTCATAGCCTCCTTCTTAAAGCTTTAGATATTTAAATTACTAGGATTATAATTACTATTGTTAGTCTATCTACCAATAAATTGTTGTCCAGATTTCGATCGTTCAATTATCTTTACGGTTCGTCCTACGCAAATTATATTTGTTTGCAATTTATTCAAATATAATATTCATGTCCCTGAATTAAGGATTTTATCCTTGGTCAAGGTTCTTGCACTAAATAAAGTATTTAGAAGTCTTGCCTCAAAAATACAGATCCCTATATACAACCTTCGACAACACAGTTCAATACTGCAGTTTCTAAACGAAATTATACTTTGGCCTCGCTGACAGTTCTTTATCTTCGCAATTTTCGAACGAATATTTACTGTCACTAAAACGTCAATCAGTGCTCTTTGTTGTTCTGTGTTTGTTGGACGTATGTCATAAATCATTCGCTGTGTGTGCCTTTATTTCGAAATAAACAATAAAATAAATTTATATGGTTATTCGTAACCCAAAGAGTGGTATAATAAAAATCTACAAGTATATTCATGACTTTGGACGTTTATGAACTCGTGCTTAGTTTGGGAATGGACATTTAATTGAATTGAAGTCAGTATTACGAGTTAAGAACATAATAATAACACACAGCAGAGTGAGCGCCGTTTTATCATCCGTAAGTAATTTGATGATCTATTTAAAAATTAAATTATTTGTTAAACGCGACTATCGAGTAGTTGCCAGTGCAACCTTGAAAATCATCTCATTTTCGCGATATTCGCGTAACTGGGTGACTGTGATGTTCTTATAAAAATGTCTGTTGTAGATGTTACTGATATCTTTTTTTCTCTTCACACTAACGTTAAATTGCGCATTGCGTCAAATGTTGCAGTGTAAGCAAATTTACCTGACCTTCTGTTAATTGTCTTCTAAGAGTTACAAGTTTTAAGTTGTCTTTATCCGACTAACAGGCGCATCAGCGCATTACGAAGCCTCGTGTACTGTGCTGTGATAAACAAAGAGAGTTATATCTATTTAATATAAACTGTCAGTTTGTATCAAATCTACCTACGTAATGTTCTTGTTTGCCACAATTGTCTAAAAAATATTTACTCATGATATTGTTATCTCTTTTAAAGAAATGTGACAAATGATTGAGTTATGGAATCCAGTAGTTAATAATTTTAAATTCTGTTTTTATCTTCTCTAAGACAAACAATATTAAATTCTCATTTGGGTTTGACTTAGGTAAAAACCACAAATTCATAGAGAAAAACTCTTTTTTTATTTAATCTAATATTTTAATAGAGGCGGGTACACATATATATATAGCGGGTGACTATCATGAGGAGACCCTACATAGAAAAATAATAATTAAGGGGCACTACCATCAGAGCGAGAATCTCTGGCAAAAAACTCTTCTAAACTTTGAGAACCTGATATTGAGTCCAAGTTGAACTTGATTAGAATTTGGTAATAAGAATTTGGCTTAAATAGGAAAAAATTACCATACCCACACCCATACCCACTTCATCTTATATCTTGTTCTGTTTTTTTCTTAGTCAGTCATGTCATTGAATTACTTACATCTGTTTCTTTTTATTCCAAAATGTCCGTTTGTTATTTGTTGTCTCTTATAGTTCCCCAAAGTCGTACTGTGTTAATGTAATGTTTGGAGTATTATTTAACAGTTACAATTATAAAATGTAAATCCGTAATTGGCCAGTGATGTGTAAACATAATACTTTTTTAAAATTGTGATTTATTGTGCTGTGGATTTTGTATCAATAAATAAATAAATAAATAAATAAATAAATAAATTAATTAATTAATCTGAAGTGCAGGAAAAGTTTATTAAAGTCCAATTAACTCTGCATACCAGCTTTAGCCCTCCATACATTAAAATAAAAGTGTGCATCTCGGGACGCCCGACAGAAGTGATAACTTAAACTAAACTAAATCTGTGGGTTAGAGTGAAAGAGCAGGAGCCTGCCTACCGCTGCCGTATGCATGAGAGAAAGGGAAGCCAGACAGACTGGCACCATAACGTGTTACGTAAAGAAGGGATTTACCCTTCCATAAGAAGTTATCACTTCAAAAACAATGTCTAGTCCCTTCGGATTACAATTTAAACTAAAAAAGTTATGAAAAAATAAACAGAATACAATTTAAAGTAATGAGAAAACTAATACTAATATATTAAAAAACTTGACCTGGAGCAGTCTCGAAGCATATGAGAGTTAAAACCCCAACCTTACATTAAGTAAAAGATAATATTAAATTTTGTAAATTAGTACTCTTATTTGTTTTTATATTCATTTCCATCAGTTACTAGCCACTCCAAAAAGTTATTTTTAATTATTATAAAATGTACAATTTATTGTCTGGTTTGGAAAGGGATATTGAATTTCATTGTCATCATTAACAATTTAATAATTGTCATTGGTTTTATCAACATCTACTCTACATTTACAGACTAAGCTAACTGTTATCATATGGCATTCATAATTTGCACTCTGAACCTTCTACTCTAAAGTAGTATTTAGTTATTGGTTTCTTTTTAACACAAAACTGCATAACACCTGATTTAAAAAAAACTTGTATTAAATGGATCTCACATCTGTTGTAAATAGCAAGATGTATTTGGCCAATGACAACTTGGCATTAGGCGCGCTAAGAAATTGTAAAAAAAAGTGTGGATATGTGTTTATCTAATTCCACCATGCCTCAGAACATGTAAACTGATTTCAATGAGTATTTCTTTATAACTCATCTTATGACTCATAAGAGTCATAAGATGAAACTTACAATTAGTTGACACATACATACATACATAAACTCACCCCTTCATTCCCAGAGTGGGGTAGGCAGAGCCACAGACTCACTAACAACCCCAAAAACTTGTTGATAATTCTGTGACCACATTTTGCACAACCAGGCTAAGATGTTATCCAGTGTATTAGTGACAGATTGCAAACCCATCGCCTAACAGCACTACACAGCCTTTAGTCCCTTAGTCGTCTCTTACGACATCCACGGGAAAACATGGAGTGGCAACATTCTTAACCCGGCACCACACATTAGTTGAGTTAATCAAAAGTTATCAGCTGTGAACGCGTTTGTGTAATGCCCGGGCCACACTAACGGGAAACGCCGTAAAACGTGATAATTAATTGCGTTTCCCGTTAGTGTGGCCCAAGCATGACTCTGGTCAGTGTTTTTTTAATTTTCAAATTACTTATTGTTTTAATTTGTTAATAGGTTTTATTCATTCATGATTATCTTTTAAATAATAATGAAATCCAATCCTATAACCTCGTTGGTAAATCTTTAATCATAATACTAATACATTAAATTTAAATACCTGATAGTGGTCATCCATCATAGATATTGTGTTATCTTATTTCACCTTGTGATTTGTAGCAAATATCTTATTATTTATTACAAACTGTTCGCTGTTATATTTTTTTTTTAATGAAATGTAATCTGTGTTAATTACTTGGCTGGTTATTGAAATAATTATTTGAACTTAGATGGAACATTTCCACTCATTTATAAGATTTTATCTAGTTATGTACTGTCACCAGCAATAATATATTATCCAACGTTGGGCGCAAAAATATCTGACACGTCTTTATTACTAGAGGTATAAGAGCGTGTCAGATGTGTTTACGCCCAATGTTGGATAATATTATTGCTGATGACTGTACAGTCGAGTTCATAAATATGTATGACACTTTAGTACCATGTCTATTTAATGTTATGTTCAAACTGCCATTTACGAATTATCACAGCGATTAAAGTGACAAGGTACTAAAGTGTATACATATTTATGAACTCGATTGTACAGTATAAACATAGACAAACCTTGTTGTCAGTGGCATACAGGCATGTAGATATTTTTGCCAAATTAGGAACATATATTTATGATTCACTGTACTTAACATTGTTACATACATTTTATTATTTTATGCATTCAGTGATAGTTAAATCTGGATTATGGTTGTTTTAAAACAATTCAGAGATTATAAACTCTAAGGATCAGGATTAGTTCTAATCAGAGTTCATGATATTTTATTTTATTAGTTATCTTCTATATATATAAAAGGCTAAACTGACTGACTGACATATCAACGCACAGCCGAAACTACTGTACCTAGAAACTTGAAATTTGGTACAGGGATTCCTTTCATGATGTACGTGAGCACTAAGAAAAGAATTTCCGAAAATCGACCCCCAACGGGATGAAATGGGGGGAGTAGCGGGAAACTAATTCTACCGTGTACGAAGTCGCGGGCTTCCTCTAGTAAACTTATAAGCTACTAGAGGACGCCCGTGACTTCGTACGCGTCGAAATAGTTTCCTGCTACTTCCCCCATTTTTTCCCGTTGGGGGTCGATTTTCGGAAAATCCTTTCTTAGTGCTCACGTACAGTCGCGAACTTTAATTTGGTTCCCACCTTAGGTCCAAAGTAAATCTGACATTCTACAACAATAAGGTTGAGTTTCCTAAAAGTTACAAATGACTTGACATCTCTAATGACATTAACGACTTCAAGCATATTTTTCTTGAAATGGGTCACAAATTAACGTTCGTGATAATACATCATGAAAGGAACCCCTGTACCAAATTTCAAGTTTCTAGGTACTGTAGTTTCGGCTGTGCGTTGATATATAAGTCAGTAAGTCAGGTTTGCCTTTTATATATATAGATAGATGAGTTCATGAAGTAAGAAGTACTTAATGTAATTACGTATCCGGCTTTATTATGTAAGAACATTTCAATAAGCGCAGTGTATATAAATATATACAATGTGTTACCGTGTACAAAAGCCATTTCCCTGTTATGGCCGATGTTGAATAACACTAGTGTCTGGTTGATCAATGTTTACCGCTTACACGAATAAACACGTGAATTGGCTCGTGTCTAGGTTATGATAAGGGATCCTATACTACTGCGTCATCACATCATGGGTTAACAGGAGGCAGTCTAAAACCATAATGATCTCATTATAGAGATTATAGTTAATAGTTCCTACGAGCAGTGTTGTCGATTTTAGAATGAAGATAAAACGAATTGTTGAATGTTTAATATAGGTTATCAAGAATGGGGCAGCACACAAATACTTATCTGGCCTTACCGGGATATAAACCCAGGATCGCTAGCTTCTGCGTAGGCCGGGTTACTATCAACTAGGCTAGGTTACCGTGTCATATCAGGTGGAAAATACCGCAGTTTATTTATTTAAATTTTGGATTGGAACGGCGCGTGGCGCTTTCCGCGGTCCGAACTTTACTTTAACTTTAAATTGTGTTCGTCACCTATGTAGGTAAGGTAGGTTACCTTGGCGAATTAGAATGTGACAGGTGTTGTAATATACCATTGGGTGTAGGGTGTAGGCATTAAAAGGGTAATGGATGTATACAAACAAAGTAGCGTCCTGTGTGACTACACTCGGCGGGGGAAGGATCGGACAAAGACTTGTACGTATTAGTCAGTGCTCAAAGTTCGTTATACCGTACCTACAATACTTCTGCCGCTAAGCAAAACAGCAGCATCTCAAATAAGTCTTGCAGCAATCACAACCTCATTACTAAGAGGAGAGAATTGAATCTTCTTTGGCATTGAATCTGAGATACTGCTTATTGGTTATTGGCTTAGGAGGGCAGAATTATTATCAGTAGGTGTTAATTTAATTCATCTGCCTACTGTTGCATCAAACAATGTAAAATATATACGATTTCTTGCTTAGAGTTTATAACTTAAGAGGATTGTAAGGCTACACTTAAATCGCGTAGTTGTCAAAAAAAAACTATACCTATAGTTTAGCTCCGGGTGATAACACTGATAACACTGATAAAGACTCTCACCCCCTAATACAAGTCCTATTTCCAAGATTTTTGAAAATGTTGTAGCTGTTGTAAAAATCTAGGTTTGTACGGTTCGGTTTTTTATATTTTTATTATTTGTTTGTTAATTTTTGTATTTAATTGAAAAGGGGATGCTTCGATGGTTCGGTCATTTGGAAAGGATGGATGAAAGAAGATTGACGAAAGAGATAAACAGAGCGAAAGTGAGTGGAAGGGTCGGACGGAAGGGGCCGCCCTAGGCGTACTTTTTCGAATCAAGTCGGAGAAATACTGGAAAAGGGCCGAATTTTAAGTACCCGAAACCGACGTGCGTGCATGACTCGATGTATGAATGTGGAAGAAGCGAAAGAGATTTGTCAAGATCGTAGCAGGTGGAAAGAAGTGGTCTCTGCCTACCCCTCTGGGAAACAGGCGTGATTTAATGTATGTATGTATGTGTAATTTTTGTATTTTGTGGTTAATGTGGTAATAAATCGTTTTTCTTTATTTCTTTCTATTATTTTTCTCTTCTGCGTGCGTATTCTTTGAAGTGATATTGTTGTAAGACAAATTGGACTCGTTACGTTTTTTTAAAATCGGTTTGTTTTGTCCTTTTAGAATAAGTGGGTGCTCAAAGAGTTATTATTGCAGTTTGAAGTTGCTATGCATCATAAAAGGCATTGAACTCAAGTTTTTAACGTAGGCTAAAGCGGAACGGATCTACTTTGATGTAACCGTTAGATAAAGAGGAATGGCGTAGCGGAGCGCGTGTAATTTACTTTTACCTCAAAACGTTAGTTTTAACCGAAGATTTGGTATAAAAACTTACACGGCAAATAAGTAACAATTGTTACTAAAAAGACAAGGTTTGGAAGTTTTGGAAATCTTTATGATGTAAAGCATTTTTTTCTAATACTTCTGCAAACATCAATCAAGCATTAATCATCATCATCACCATCATCATCATCATCATCATCATCGTCATCATCATCATCATCACTATCATCATCATCATCATCATCATCATCATCATCGTCATCATCATCATCATCATTGTCATCGTCATCGTCATCGTCATCATCATCATCATCATCATCATCATCATCATCATCATCATCATCATCATCATCATCATCATCATCATCATCATCATCATCATCATCGTCATCTTCAGCATAAAGACGTTCACTTCAGGGCATGCCTCCATGAAAGACCTCCACAGTGTTCAGATCAGATTGGATACCACCCGTCACCCGTATTCAGCGTTTAAGTGAAAAAAAACAACAAGCTTATTTTAGCGGTACCTTGATCGATCAGACCTTATGCAAGGAAAATTGAAATAACTTCTAAAGCGTTTAATAATACGGCATTCAAAAGACCTGTTCAGTTTTAAAACGGTATATAATAGCCCTGTTAAGATGGATGTATAGTGATTAACATCGCGCCTACACCACTTATTGAATGGGTGTCATCTGTGTCAGCATACTTGGCATCTAGAGCATGCTAAAGCGTTGCAACTTTCTCGGTCATATCGAGTGATAGCTAGTTTTGTCAAATTAACATGGCGGGGGCCTATTTTGACTTCCGTTCTGTTGTAAATGATCTGTTGGTTTCTTTTAACTTAAGTTACCAGTTATGTTAAAAATAGAATACATACAGAGGATCATGTTACAAGGGCTCTATTCTATTCGACCGCCAGTTACTGTCAAGTAAAATTAGAGCTATACATGTCAAAAGCAATATGGCTTAAGCTGTTTAAGAGCATTAGCATTTACATAAAATTGTAAAAAAAATATGACTTATCCATCACATCATAAAGCAAAACTTTATCAAAAAATTGTGTTCGCCCTTTTCCGTTGAGTTGACTACACGAAGGTCAAATTCAAATAATCTGTGTATTCAGTTAAATAACAAATCGTTTAACATTTTAAGACAACATATTAATTTATTACAAAACAATAACGTAATGGTGGCGCCACTGGACGGTTGTTGTACGGTCGTCGCTAGCGCAGCCTTAATTAAATGCAGTTGTGCTCGATGTGTTATAAAATTTTAATGAATTAAGCCTAACTCAAGATTTGGGTGATACTCTACTATGCTACTAATTCTACACATATAAATGTGAGAATTTGTGAGGAGGTATGGGTGCTTAGATATTAGGATGCTGGCCTTTCAGTTACGCATACACGCCTCGCATGCCTGAAAATGGCAATGATTAAAGCAGGAAACATTTTATACCGTAAAAATATTTTTTTCCCAGAAGAATCTGTCTTCCAAACTGTCTGCTGTGGTTTCTCTGGATGGTTCCAACGGAAGACCAGCGCTGGCTTCAACGCTATCTTAACGCTGAGTTGGAAACATTTCGAGACAACCTGTTCTTTTGCCAATGTCAGTTTTTTGTTTGTCTGTTTGTCACTCTCATACTTATCACTCAACTCATGTTTTTTCTTTCTTTCTATTCTGTGGAAAAAACATCGTCAATCTGTTTGAGCAAGAATATCAACAATGCCTTGTTAGTTTAACACTTTATTTTTACAACAATCAGGATTTCTGAACTAAAGCCACTTTACAAAAAACATCCTTTCGACACGGTTTGATGGTTTTCCGGCGGACTGCGCAGTTGTAACCGGATGTAGGTGATTGGTACTTTTCTAGGCAAGTGCCATGTGGTATTGAAATCTGTAATTATATTATGCACGGTTTCACTTTTTTTTGCATCATCCTCTAGGATAATTTAGGTTTCAGTGTAAAGTTACCTAGCGTAGAAAAAGGAATCCGAAATTTTAGTACCAACTCCGAAAAAGCAACAACAAAAACGTGAAAATGAAAATGAAACTGTTAGCAAAGCAGCAAAATTATCTTGTATTCATATCAGCTAAAACTGCCGCTGGCACCTCCTGTTTCGGACGCGAACTTCCGAGAATAAACGAATGACAATGTAAAAGAAAATAATAAATGGAAAACTAGCGAACAAAGAGAAAGTTCGCGTTAAAGAGAAAAGGTTGCGTTGCGTAATTGGAGTCCCGCTGGGATCATCGCTCGGGCCACCGTTGCATTATTATGTGTTGGGAAATTAAAATGATGGGTGGTTGGTATTTTCCATATGTTATAAATATGATTATAATTTATTCATTGATCATGAGTTTTAATGATTTTATTTATGATCACATTCTGCTAAATATAGCACGTGAATTCACACATTAGTAACCTTAGATAATTTGTTAATTTTTGTATAGTGAAATCTTACACTACAGTTCATAATTATTTTAAATGTTTCGTTGTTTTCTTTTAAATTAATTAGTAAATTTTGTGCCTTGAACATTCTGGAATGCGAACGTGTAAGTTTGGCAATGATTTGAGTTAATCCTTTTTATTGTAATGAATGTGACATATCAATGTCGTAAAACAATACAAAATCATCGTCATGATTAATTCTCCTGTCGGGATTAATCGTGCAAAGACACCTCATACTTATTGTAATTGCCTTTGATTGTCGTCAGTGCAATTTCCCAGAATCGTACCTCTTGTAAAACCAGTTCCCTTTCGGAGTCTTCAGTATTGAATCTCTTCTTAAGTGTCGTCACAAAATTGTTTGCTGCTGTATCTATCGAATGCTTACGAGCTTCACCAGGTCGTTGGTCCATAAAAGGATTAAGCCTACCCACGTTGCGTTATCCGGTATACAGTCACTTCTTGCGCACTCCCATCTACTCTACGAGCAATGAAAATCTTAAAAGCGACGTACCTACCATCATAACGGAATTATAGTATTAAGTAAGTCTTTCCCCCTAGATTCAAGATAGTTCTCAACACATAATCTAAAAACTCCATAGTTCTTTACTGATTCATTAAATTTATAGATTTTAATACTAAACTTTTATCGATCAATTCAAGACAACCATATTCGGGTAGCTAACGTGCCAATGCCAACATTCTTATATCATAATAGTATTCTGAATTTGATTGACAAATTGTTTCCACCCATGATAACATAATTAGAACTCGATTTTGTGAACAATTCATATGGAAATCAAGAAGTTTGGTATTGAATGGTATTGAATGTGTCAATGTGTTAGGTCGACACCTGGGGCAAGTTTTATAATGCTACAAGTTACAATTTTACAGGTCTAAACTGGCAACACTGCTCAAATGGCTGGACGTCATTGGTCGAGGTTGTGTCAAATGGAAACTTGTAACCTGTAAATTGTAATTTGTAGCTTTATAAAACAGGGCCCTGTACGTGTTGTGTGTATGGTAGCAGTAACCCAGAATGGAAATGGTTTGTGAATCGGGATCCCAATGATTAATGAATTACTTTTGACAAATGTTATGGTTGTGGTGAATATTAGTGGGATTATATTTAGGGCCGTATTAATAAACTCATCTCTATTGTAAACCTTGTGACGTATAGACTGCTGACGTCAAAGTAAACTTCAAGCCATAGAAAATTGTCAGTTTGGACGCATCTTGAGAAGCGCATTACAATAGAGATCATTTTAATACAAGGCCCTTGGATTGTTACTAAGAAACAATGTGCGATAAGTATCTTTAGGGCCTGTTTCACAATCGACAAGTAAATTTATGTGCTAGTTAAAGTTAGCTCTCTCCTTGTCTATGTTCAAGTGCAAGAAAAGGAAAGCGCAAAATTTGTGTCGGATATGCTTTACTTGACGATTGTGAAACAGGCCCTTAGGATATTACAGTATAGGTACAGTCAAGGATTTTAATTGTTATGCCACTATGGAACTCTGTCATAACCATTATACCACATGAAAGAAATTACGCCAAAATTAATGATTAACGTTATGCGACAGGGTTCCATAGTGGCATAACAATTAAAGTCCTTTACTGTACCTACTAGTTAGGCAGATAAGTCAATCCTGACACATTGCACAACCATGAAGTTTCTGAACATTGATAATGTTGATAGAGGTAGAACAATGCTTAACTTATTAGTTGTGTGTAAAGAAATAGTACTTAATAAGTTAATTGATAACAGCATTATTTTACTGTTGTTGTTTCTGGATTGATTTATTATCTGCGTAGTTCTAACTACTGTAATAACGATATTTTATGTGGAAAGAGGTTTATAGATAGCCATACAATTGCAATAAAATAAAATAAGGTTTCACGACGCGTTGATTCTAGTTGGTAGTGACCCTGCCTACGAACCTAGCGGTCCCGGGTTCGATTCCCGTTATGGGCAAATATTTGTGTGATGAGCGTGAGTTTTTGTTGTCTTGGAATATATCTATACATTTAAGTATGGTGTAACGTAGTCTGTTACTTACCCGTGGTGACTGTAGTCACCAGCAAAAATATATGGTCCAACAATGGGCTCAAAAATATCTGATACGTCTTTATTGCTAGAGTTATAAGGGCGTGTCAGATATTTTTGAGCACAATGTATGATAATTTATTATTGCTGGTGACTGTACAAGTCTAGACCTTAGTCAATATGTGTGATTTTGTCTCTGATATCTAAATATTAATTGTCTGCCATACCTACATGGTTGTGACATGTTGTGTCTAATGACACAACAATGATATATGAAGTAAATATTGGTTAAGTCGTTAAACTTAAACAAACTGTTATGTTCTTAAAAAATTGTGACAAAGAAGCTGTAAAAAAGAACAACCTTTACCAACCTTTAAAGTTACTTTTTCTTTCTAATTGTACTAAGTTTATCTTGAATACAAAAGAGAAAACTCTGATAGAAAACACACTTTGAATGGGACTACAGATATCCTCTGGGAAGTAAGCAGGATAGTGAATCTAGGTCAGCTTGAAGATAATACAGTTGGTAGTAATCGTTAAACTGCCTCGAAAGTGTGGCATAGCGAGGACGAAACTTTCTCTTTGAGGCTTAAAAAGTAATTTTTTTGCAAGCGAATTGCCGTGACTGCGATTTTTAGATACTACAGCAAAAGGAAGATTATAAGTAATATTCTTTATTCAAAGATGATTGACATAATGTTATAAGTATAAATTTTATGTCATGGAAGTTAAAAATATAATAGTAATGTGTGATAATATATAAATAGAAAAGTATGCATACATACGTATGTAGCTAAACAATTTATTGTACAGAACAAAAACAAAAACAATACAATGAAGATTTAAAAAAAAACTACAAAAGCGAACGTATCCCTTTAAGAGATCTCTTCCAGCTAACCCTTGAGAGATTGAGAAAAAAAGTTGTATTCTCCGGCCCTTAAGTTTCTGTTACCTATTGCAGACTAGACTAGGCAGAGTAGACTCGATACTTTATACGCACGTAACAAAACGCGGCAATGATGCGGCTCCTCCTTATTAAACCCACTTGGTGCGTCCTGGGGTGTTATTCTCTCAAAAACGCGGTCGGACGAACGAACGAGTGAATGTCGCATCGGCGAGTTTAAGTAGACCCATCAGAGCGAACAAAGCACATTTTCGCGCGTTCATTCTCAATTAGGCAGCCTTATACGTTCGATCTCATCGCATGCACGCGCTAAAGTGTGTTTTGTTCGCTCTGACGGGACAACATCAACTCGCCGCTGCGGCATTCACTCGTTCGTTCGTCCGACAGCGGTTTTGAGAGAATCACACCGTTGAATTTGCTTGTAGTGGCACATTTGACACTTCATAATACGGTTTCAAAATTCAAACTCCCAACTAAACGATACTTAAACGTATTGTAAAATTGAATCACTTCCTCCCAGCGTTTGATTACAAATTTAAAGGATGCTAGTGGCCAATACCATTAATGCGTAATTGGGAATTTGAATTCACGGTATATTTTAGGAATGGAATATGATACGATTCCGAAGCGGATTCTGGAATATATTTGTTTATTTTATTCGCCGCACTATCGTGTGGCGGATGACCGCAAGGGCAGCTCATATTTACATTGGCATGGTTTTAGGTTATTGGCTGCATTCGATTAGAACTTGGTCTCATGATTTTGTTTTATTAAAAATAGTGGTGTGTTATAGTTATAGTTTTCGCAAGTTACGAGGTCAATCCTGCCTGACATCTTTCAACGTAGTAAAATATAACCTATTTTCGTATTTCAAGTTATAATTTGAAGAGAGATCTAATCGGATTGACTAGATCTTACCGGAACTATATAATTCATACTTTAAATGAAATACGTGCCGATTTCGTTGCAATTGGTGTTGTTTAAATGTTAAGGTTAGTTGGTTGCGTGACCAGGATTCAAGGGTTCATGTTAGACTAGTTTATAATGTAAGGAAGCTCGTTTATGCACTCTACGGTGTTGAGTTTAAGTAAAGAATATCGTGGAAGGAATTCTATTGCTTCGCTTTGTCTTCATAGTGAACCAAGAAGGGATAAGTTGGTCATTCTTTTTCAATTATTATTATTTATTAGTCATATGCGTGACTTTGTATGACGAATTGTATGTTATATTATGTGTATACTTACCTACTTACTTAGTAAAATTCAAGACGTTTTCAATAAAATTGAAGGTTAAAGTCATAAATGACAATCATATTATCGAAAAATTAATAACGTTTAAGCATTATCATACATTTCTTTTGTGAACTCTTAACTGACACAAATAAATAATTAACAATGAATTGAACAAAACCCTGATAAGCAATGAACTTAGTCTTAATAAGTGTGTCAGATAAGGCCAGAAACATCGTTCAAAGTGTCACATTACATCGAAGTTTAAATATCGGCGTTAAAATCGCATCGCGTTAATTACACTTCAATGTACAACGAAACATTCCCTTGCAACGAGAGGTGTATATTTTGACCTTATGTCGTGTATCTTCTTTAGAACTCGTAATAAATAACCAACTGCATTACTAACCAGAGGAAGTCTAGAGTTCTTTAGTTATTGAATAGAAGTAAATAAAAACTTTGAAAAATCCAACACAACCATCGTATACAAATAGCGTACTACCGGTAGTCGGCGGCACTAAACGAGTTTGTTTATGTTTGTACAGTGACCCGTGCACGCGCCCCACTCGTGCGCAGATAGCGGTTAGAAAGCGATTCGTCTTAGATTTACATTCGGAAGGCAATTAGGGTTGCGAGGTCGTAAATATGCTGTTTGAAAGGCCAATTTGATTACAATACAATAGATAGATTTGTAAATAATGTGAGACTAAAGATACTGGAAAGTGAAATAAGATGAGATTCCTTTAATTTGAGGCCTGTTCTATGTGGATGCTTTTCTTTTTAGGGTTCCGTACCCAAAGGGTACCAAACGGGGCGAAATAATACTAAGCGTTTGTTGCCCTTCCGCTCTCAATTTAAAAAGTTGTATATTTCGTGATAAATAGCCGGTTCTTTTTTTACAGAATAGAATATCTATGTGTAATAACGACGGCCTTCCTAACAAAAAAAACTGAAATTAAAATAATAACGGCCCATAAAGGAAACGTTCTATTTCCGTTTTTTTGATTTGACATTTGTATTTGCACAGAGAGACACACATATCCACAGACACACAGATGGAGGTACAGTCACTAGCAAAAATATATTATCCAATATTGGGCGCAAAAATATCTGACACGCTCTTATACCTCTAGTAATATAGCCGTGTCAGATGTTTTTGCGGCCAATGTTGGATAATATATTATTGCTGGTGACTGTGCATACGTTAAACTCATAGCGCCCCCATTTTTTTTGTAGGGGGTTTGAAAATACATTAACAGTGACATACTAATATACACATTGACATGTGAATGTGTCACCAATTAGCGGCTGTTTGGACAGGCCTCACACTTTCACTGAATGCGATCTCCAAACAATGGAGTGGAGTCAATGTGGCAAAAAGATAAAAAGATAAAAGTCATTTATTCAGTAAGTAGGCCGCACGGGCACCTTTACACGTCAGGAGTCTACCAGCGCTTCCCAAGAGGAGACCACTGCCGAGAAGAAACGCCGCAAGAAACTCAGCAGTCAGTCATTTTTTTAACCATATTTCCTATTACAATGATACAACTTAGTCTAGTATTATATAAAGCTATAAATATTAATTTAAATATAATATCAAATATCATGTGTAGATCAGCAGGAAAACATGGCAAAAATATTAGGAGAGATATAGACGGAGAAAAAGGCAAAAACAAAAAAAAAAAAAAAAACAAAGTTTCGACATGTTTTCCTACATCAACAGTGTCCCCTAGACAAGATAAAGGTTTTACATTTGAACAAATTATTATTGACTAATTTTCGAGTTTAGGCCATGCATTTTTGTCTGCTAGATAATCCTCGACCCTATAATACGCTTTAGACATTAACGACTTTTTCAAGTAATTTTTAAGTGCTGAAAAGGGTAACTTTAAAACTACGTCAGGTAATTTATTATAGAAATGAATGCATTGACCAACAAATGATTTATATACTTTACGTACGCGAAATTTTCTAATAGCAATTTTATTTTTATTTCTTGTATTTAAATTATGTATATCAGAATTTTTGGTGAAAGAATCTAAATTTTTAATAACATAAATAATATTCTCATAAATAAATTGAGATGCTACAGTTAAGATATTAATTTCTTTAAATAGTTCTCTTAAGGAGTCACGAGAATTTAAGTTATAAATAGAACGAATGGCCCTTTTTTGTAAAACAAATATAGTTTGTATTTCAGCTGCCTTACCCCAAACCAGAATACCGTACGACATGACACTATGGAAATAACTATAATAAACTAAGCGAGCTGTTTCAACATTAGTTAGCTGTCTAATTTTCCTAACGGCATAAGCTGCCGAACTTAGTTTACCTGCCAGTACAGCTATATGGGGACCCCATTGCAAATTTTTATCTATTGTTATGCCTAGAAAAACTGCCTTATCTACCATTTGCAGACACTCGTCATTTATAAAAATACTAGAATCTACCGGTTTAACATTAGGCAAAGCGAACCTAACACATTTAGTTTTCTTAGCATTTAGTAGTAAATTGTTACTAGTAAACCAATTAAGTACTTTAACTAGTATGGCGTTTATCATACTGTAGTCTACGGACTTTCTATCTACCTTGAAAATTAATGAAGTATCATCAGCAAAAAGCACAATATCACAAAGTTTATCTACTGTTGGTGGTAAGTCATTTATATAAACGAGAAATAGAAAAGGACCTAAAATGGAGCCTTGAGGCACACCTAGTTTCACTGTAGCTCCAATTGATTGCGTTTTGTTTACAACCACTGTTTGAGTTCTGTCACTTAGATAAGAAGACATAAGACTTAAAGCTTTATTGGACAATCCATAGTGTTTTAATTTTAAAATAAGGGTCGAATGATCCACGCAATCAAAAGCTTTGGAAAGATCACAAAATATTCCTACCGCATCACAAGATTTCTCCCAACTGTTATATATGTATTTAATGAGAACAGATGCCGCATCAATTGTTGATCGACCTCTGGTAAACCCAAACTGGTTACTATTAAGTAGTTTATTTCTATTAAAGTGACCTAACATATCATTCAGCATTAGTTTCTCAAAGACTTTACTTAAAACCGGTAGTATGGAAATGGGACGGAAGTTCGTTATATCACTCATGTCGCCCGATTTAAAAAGAGGTATGACTTTACTATATTTCATGAGATCTGGAAAGGTCCCCTCTGATATGCAGTTATTGTAAATTAATGCTAGGTGGGGTGCAATTACATCTATGATATGAAAAACTACTTTAACTGATGTGCCCCACAAATCCTCAGTCTTTTTTAAACTAAGCGATTTAAATACCTTGACTATTGAATCTGAATTTACAGGGCTGAATTCAAAGTTTATATTACATTTACTGACATTAGTGCAAAGTAATGATTTAGCTTCAACCGCGGATGATTTAAGACATTTTGTAGTATTGCTGGCTATGTTGGAAAAATAATCTTCGAATGCTAAGGCAACGTCTTTATTTGATGTGATTTGTTTGTTACCTGTGTTTATGGTGACTTGATTATCACGAGTTTTTGATTTTCCCGTTTCTCTATTTATAATATTCCATACAGTTTTTACTTTATTGTCAGATGATTTGAGTTTAAGACTAAGAAAATTTGCCTTAGCAGTTAAACAAGCTTGCTTAAAGGTCCTTGAATAATTTTTAACATAATTTAGGAAGTCAGCGTTCTTATTGTCTTCCCTCTCTCTATACAGCTCATAAAGCCTATTTCTACTCTTATGAATGCCTGCAGTAGCCCATTCACTAAACTTGGTTTTTGACTTCGAAATAGTTTTCATATTAAAATTATTATTAAATTGATCTAGAATTACGCCAAATAAGTCTTTATAAATACTATTACTCTCATTCTGTAAGAAAGGTAACACAGAAAGGTTACTTTGAACTTTATTTTTAAATAATTCCAAACGTTTACTAGTTATAGGTCGGTATGTTATTGTCTGCGGTTTTTGATAAAAATCATTGACGAAAGATGCCTTCTGACCACTATGGTCCGAATTAAAACAATTGAATATTTCTTTATCCAAACATTCGCAATTACAAAAAATATTATCTAAGCAGGTTGCACTACTAACACCTATCCGTGTTGGTTCAAAGAACAGATTACCTAAATTAAAAGATTTAAATAAACTTAGTAACCTAGTGGTATTATTTGATGTTTCGAGTAAGTTAATATTAAAATCTCCACAAACTATAATATGCTTCTGGCTATTACATGCTAATTTTAACACATGTTCCATTGTAGATTCAAATGTGCTAAAATCAGCCAATGGTGGCCTGTAAACACATATTATTATATAACTTTCTAGTTCTGCACATGAAATTTCTACAATCCTTTCTATCGATAGCTTTACAATATCCTTTCTTTCTTTAGATTTAAGAGTACTTTTAACAATTATAAAAGAGCCACCATGAATGGCACATTTTCTGGCAAAATAACTAACTAATTTAAAATTTAGAAAATCAAAAATTAATTGGTCTTGTCGAAGCCAATGTTCAGTAACGCACATAATTTGTATGTTTTCATTATCTAAGAACAACCCTATTTCTAGTTCTTTGCTGGAAAAACCTTGAATATTTTGGTGGATTAAATTTATACTCAAGGGTGTTTCCGCTGTCCTATACTTTAGTTTAAATCATGAGGCAAGGCATTATTGCCAATATTTGCTTGCTGGGGCTGGGTTCTACTGTATCTATTTGGTTCTATATTAAAAGCTAATAGGTCAACCAAGGTCAAGATATATTTCCTTGGCAAATGAATTTTTCCTGATGTTAGGGTGAGGCGCTTAATAAATTTGTTTAAATCAAAGAAATGATAGTTTTTATTACAGCAAATAGCGTTATACATAATAGAATTAAAGTGTGCTATTCTATTATTATGACTAAATGGCATACTTTCTGAGTATGGTAGCGCACACAGTATAATTTTACCTATGCCACGACCTTCAATAGTGTTTAGTGTTGACATTAATTTATCTACACTTGACTTATCCACACTAAAACTATTTCCTACCAAAATTACTAAAGTGGTGGACCTGTCAAAACTTCCTTTTAAAAGTAAATCACTTAATTGTAAAAGAGTTGCATTGTGGTAACAGTAATTTGTAACCTTTTGTTTCAATTTGTTATTTAACATTAAACCTAGTCCAGATCCAAGTTGGTCAGAATAAACAATAGTTTTATTCCTACTTATAATTTGTCTAGGGGACTCCTTTGAAGTATCAAGAGCCATATCTGGCTGAATCACAACAGTTGGTGAATCTCGTAATCTATCTGAATTACCATAACCACAGTTAATTAAAGAGTTAAAACGCTCTTCATTCAATCTACTTTCTTCTACTTTCTTCTACCAATTGAGTGAATGGTTAAAAATAGTACTCCCGATATGTCCCCAAAAATATGTATGGAATTGTCCGTTTTGTTACCAAAATCCAATACGTTTCTTGGTAACAAAACGGACAATTCCATACATATTTTTGGGGACATATCGGGAGTACTATTTTTTCTTGTTCAGAATGATGATCCCAACCAACGTGCATTTTTTTTCCCAAATCTGAAGAAAAAGTCAAAGGTGTGCTATTTTTTTGAAACTCCCCAGCAGGTGGAAAGAAGTGGTCTCTGCCTACCCCTCTGGGAAACAGGCGTGATTTAATGTAGCTATGTATGCATGTAAACATACATACAGCCAAACATAGAACCTCCTCCTTTTTTGAAGTCTGTTAAAAAGGAATATACCACCCAGCGCTGGATCTATGATTTTTTCGAACCGGGACGGAAACCTATGTGCGATGGCGACCCTCCAGCGTGCTCTTTAGGTTCCCCGGTTTGTGTCCCCCCCCCTTTTAGATCCGTGGCTGATAACACCATCGGCAGGTCAAATCAATCAATTCATAAATCAGCTAATACAAGTATCTTTTATTGCTGGAACTAATACAAACACTTTTATTCTATTATTGTAAGAAAGAAATGTAGAGTCAAGGTATTAATATCTATACGGCCATTCGCGCCAAATATAGTATACATACATAGACCTTATTATCAGTGGCGTAGGGTCGCATAGATATTTTTGACGCCTTAGAAACGTATATATATTTATGACTTTAAATGTACATAAAAACTATTTTTATAATGTAAATTCACTTTATAAAATCCTAGCAGACCTGACATGAGACATGACAGTCATTATAGTTAAATAATATGTAATTCTTTTTATGTCCAACGACGCAGTTTAATGCTAACTCTGTACGTAGTACAGTCAAGGACTTTAATTGTTGAGCCACTATGGAACCCTGTCATAATGACAGCGTCAAACCACATCAAAGAAATTACGCCAAAATTAATGATTAACGTTATGCGACAGGGTTCCATAGTGGCATAAAACCAAAACGTCAACCAACCAAAACGTAAGAGACTTCCTATGATTTGGTTTACAACGTCACGTTGACAAAGTCCATAGTGGCCTAGGAATCAAATTGGTTAACTGTACATTGATACCGTAATATTATTTATTATCAATGTTATGTCTTCGTGTGTGGTTTCCAATTTCTTGACTTTATTGCGGACATATATTTTTAGACAACGACTTTCTATTTCTATTTTTAGATTGAATTTATCCGTTGTCAAAGACATTAAGGCGGTTTAGTATTCCATGTTGACCGTGAAAGTTGATTTTGTATGCATTTTGTTCACATTTACTTTATTTTATAGTATAAAACAAAGTCGCCTCCCGTGTCTGTCTGTCTGTCTGTCTGTCTGTCTGTATATCCGCGATCTCCTCCTAAACTACGCAATGAATTTTGATGCGGCTTTCACCATCACTTTTTTTTCCGAAGGTTATTATTATAAGTTATCAATTCTGGTTTATGTACGGGTGTCACACTAAACTCAGATAAACCGAAGCGGAGCGAGGGCGGGTCGCTAGTTTTCAAATAAATATAAATTTAATACTATCTCACAATATCTGCGCTAACTAAATAAAAATAACATTATAGATTCCATTGCAAATACGTAACTTGATAAAAACATAGATAACAAACAATTTATTTTTTCAATTACTAAAATTTGTAATGAGCAAAGAATGTCTCCCTTCCTCCAATAAATTTACGGGAACACCTTAAAATTCCGTTTTTTTTAACAATATTCATTTGTCCGAATTTTTATTTTTTCGAAAGCTATCTTACGCTGGATTTACTCCACTAGGGTTAGGTTAGGTTTGAATTATAAGTTATATCAATAAAAGACTTCTATCAAAACATTGCATTCGGAATTTTGATCAATTCAGAATTATGTAGTGTACCCTAACTGTACACAAGCAAAGTTTATATTGGTATATCTTTCCTTGCCTACTTTATTCATAGAGAAAACTGATAGTGTCACATGATAACATAGCTTAACTATTTCGGCGTTTCAGTTAACAGGTTGCATATAAACATAAAATTACAATAATTAGCCATGCCACCCATGCTTGGCTCGGTCTAGCTCATAATGTTCAACCGGTCTGAGCGTCGAAGACTTTCTAATACTAAGCACTAATATCTACGTAATTTACACCTTTCTCTGCGGCGGCGACCCGATTCTTCCTGTGGTTGAATTTGATATTCGTCTTCTATATGAGCTGGGTCGAGATTTTAGACGGCAAAAACCAGATGGCCTTTGACTCGTTATCGTATTGTCAACGTTTTGATAGCTCTTATTTACTTGACAGTAATGGCAGCGGAGTTGAAATCAATACCATAGACGATAATGGTTTTTACCGCTTAGAATAGAGGCGCTAGACAAGATGCATTACGCTAACCAGCGTATCTATTCGTTTCGTTTTTAAACCAATCGCGTCACTGGTAGATCACGTGACTTTTCGTATCACGTCATCTAGCAGTGACGCGATTGGTTTAAAAACGAAACGAATAGAAACGCTAGTAAGCGTAATGCATCTTGGCAAGGGTCTCTGGTAGCTTTAGTGGTGCAAGGACCTAGTGCAGGGTCCAGAAAGATTCCCATGACCATCTTGTTCTTTAACCTACCGCCAATCAGCAGTGTTTCCATTGTTGTGTTTTCCGTTGTGGGCATAAGACAACCTGTGAATTCCTCAGCAACGCATTTGCGGTCTTAGGATTGCGGTGTTAAGATTGTCGTCTTGAGAATCCAAATGTCTGTGGGAGATCCCATTTACTATTAGGTGGCCTGTGTGATCCTTCGCCTTTTCGATGCCATCAAATGCTCTCAAATGTAGAAGACGAATATCGAGTTAAACCACAAAAAACTCATTTTTGGGCAAATAGGTATGATTAGTAAGATTCGCTTGTCATTCTATATCCTTGGTACTTGTTTTTTTAGAAAAAAACAAAAGTCTAACAAAAAGCATGCTTTGAAGAACCCAACTGCTGTTTGAATAATGTCGTCTACATAATATTAGTTTTCATGCCGCGCAATTTGGCGCCAAAAATCCGCCATTTTGAATTCCAATAATTTTAATATAGCCTATGACACTCTAGTGGTTAACTCGAATCTAACCACGTATAATTTATTTAAATCGGGTTAAGTAGTTTCGAGGGAGCATAGAGTCGGACATACATACAGGTCAAAAACATAACCCTCCTTTTGGGCTTTGCCGCAGTCGGGTAATAATGTCACACTCAAAAATCTAAACAAAGGTTGTTTGAAAATCTTTGTTTCTAGAACAAAAACGTATACCAAAGACAAATACAATAATTGATTTTGACGGCAATTGATTCTCGTGAGTAGGTTTCATTATGACTGATGTTTATTATGCCTTGATCTTAAATTCGACTAAATCTCAAATGAACATAGTCAAATACCCGAAATTTCATAATAACTTTGATCTAAAACGTACGATTCTCAAAGTGCCTGAATTCTGATATGACTGAATCTTATAATGACGCAAAACCAAAACATCTGAAAGGCAAAACTTATATCTTGACTCTTGAGATGTCAAATAAATAAAATAGTTAAAATTTCATACGTTTTGCGGGGTTGGATTTCAGACTTTTTGAAACAGATATCGTAATTACGAATTTTAGTCATATCATACCCAGTTTTTAAAGAAAAAAAACCGAGCATTTTAGACATTTAAGCATTATGAATAGGGTATTGTGAAATCGTGCAATGAAACAATCTCATTCGCGTTATCTGACTTCGTCGTCATAACATACATTCACTGTCCTGCAACTTCGCATGAAAAATGTCGTTTAATGTTTTCTTCGTGGAATACTATAAAAGACAATAACTTCCCAATAACTCATTTCCTGGTAAAAGAACCAAGCTACTCCCTTTTACATACATAAACCGTGTAAACATGTTGGAATGTTTAGCAACTTTCTCTGCAACGAGGAAATAGATCTTATCCTAGCTTCCTCAAGCCACCTTTATGCAATTAAGTCTTAGCAAGCTCTTGCTCGAGATAAATAGGTTCAAGACGTGTCGATTTTATATGTTTCAGCACGGGTGGCACAAGTTGTATTTTCTCGCTTGCCGCTCAGTGCGTCTCTATCGTCACTGACTAGATAGAAAGGGAGATAGCCGTGCGGCTAGCACAAGTTGCCCGTGACTTGCTTATCGTTTGGATCTCCCTTTCTATCCAGTCAGTAACGGTAGAGACGCACTGAGCGAGAAAATACAACTTGTGCTACGTGCAGGGCTTACAGTCAAAGTATAAATAGAAAAGTAGTTCGTCTCCGACTCTTTAGGAGTTTCTGTTACTTATCGCCGCTCGGGCGCTAGGGTTGCGTCGCTTAATACGCACTCAATCAAACACGGCGACGCGACGGCGCGGTTCCGACTAAACCGGCTCGGTCCGTCCTGTTTAGTTTGCATGTGGTGGCCTCCGGCATGTACGGTCAAGGCGCGCACACAGGCAAGCTGCGCGATATGTCTTAGTTTAAAGATGAACTACTGTTTATATTGTGTTGCAGTCGTCGAGTCAATATCTACGCGATTACGGTCGCAATAACTAAGAAAAAAAATACGATTTATTATACAAAAAAGCAAAGAATTAATTTTGATAGTATTAATAGCATTGTTCTACGGAAATCGTCGACGAATCGCCTTTGTTACCCACCAATCAACTAATCAAAATAAAATCATAAGTTTAACCGTAAAAATTGAATATGTTACTTTCGCGCTAAAGCCTTTATTTTTAATTGACCTTTAATCTGCTGTGACCTTCATTATTTTCTGCAAGGAAAGTTGTGACATCCAAACAAGATTGTAAAACTAGATCACGGTCGGATGTTGAATTGGACTTCATGAGTGCGCTTGAGAGTGGTCAGTTACCCAGTACTACTCTTAACATAATTACGTAAATGGTCACCGTCGTATTTAGAGGCTACGAAAAAAGCGTGTGAGATTTTTCATGGCTATGACTTTCTGATGACACACAGTCATTCCATAGGTTTTAAACTATAAACATAATTGTCACGTTGTTGTAGCTCATATTCGCTTGACAGAAAAGGCCGTACCTATCGTAAAAATGCGAGAATATCGAAAGCCCCATTGACCTGCGGACAACATGTATTGAATTTTGAATACATTTTGTTTTTTTTTATGTTACCTTAGCTATCGCAGAATGCAACTTGTGTACGCCCGCCGACAACTTATGCATTTGATACGACTTCAAAGCGAAAAAAACACTGAATTCGGGTGCGGGTCGGGTCGTGTTTCTTGCATGGACCCGCGCAAAACCGCGCCCGACCCGCGCGCACTCTGTTTTTGCTGGTTCATACCAATAGAGATAACGAATAGGCCCGCCATACCCCCGACCTGCACCCGCGTTCCGTGTGTTTTGCGCTCGAAAGTTCTAACCCTACAGCCACATGTTTCACAAAGATAACATCGCATTTAGCGTCATCTTGTAACTTGTAACAACAGCTATCTCTTGTATCAGTTACGGTTTCCAGTGAATTGTTATTATGTCGCATTACCTGCATTCTAACTGCACATTAGCCACGCTGTAATTATGTTTTCTAGTTCCACCATGATCGCATACGGTTTTAATCGTTGTATTATTATTAGGTACATGACAACTGAACTCCTGTTAATTATTCGTTGACGTTTTGAAAGACCAGTTTATTAAGAGAATAAATTAACAAAACCAGCGCTCCACACGCCTGTACTGTACAGTCGAGGAAATTGATTCCTAGACCACTTTGGACTATGTCAAAGTGACGTAAACAATCAAAACGTAAGAGACTTCTCATGATTTCATTTACGGTGTCACTTTGACATAGTCCATAGTGGTCTAGGAATCAATTTCAATCAAGAGAGCAAAAACATCATGTAATTGAATTAGTGTGTGGCCAGTACAGTCGGCTAGAAATGTGGTCGATTGAAGGACACTTGCACGTCATGATACAACAAGTTCGATTTTGCCTTGCAATAATATTATGACAGTGACAAGTGTCAACCTTAGCGATAATTAGATCTCACAGAAACTTTTGTCAAAAGTGGTAGACCACTTTCTTGGCCGACCGTACCTACGAAGTACAGTCGACTACACAGAGATGTATCCACTTTTGAGACCTTATTACGAGTACAATGCAGTAAGGTGAAAAAATGGATATATCTCTTTGTAGTCGACTATACCTACAGAATGTAGCGTGACATTTCGCTCTCGCTCCTGTCGCTATTCTGTTTCGCCGGTTGTGTTGTGTGACAATGACAATACTGAATGGCTTTAAATAACACAAATTGACCAATTTAGCCGTGTGAGCGTGTACAGGTCTTTTAGACAGAAAATCGCAAGATTGTGTAAGATAAGAAATTTTAAATAGGCAAGCAATTAGAAATGGTTATGATGCGAATTTTCGCAATTAGTACCTAGGCAGCGTGTCGAGGGTAGGCAGAAAAAATATACTGAATTATGTTTCTTTTTGAAAAAAAAAAAAATACGATTATTTTGCATACTTTTTCGCTTTTAACAGTCAAAATAAAAAAATATAGTGTCTTCTATAAGTTAATATTAAAAATATTAAGTTTTATTTACGTTGTTTAAGAAAGTTTTACCGTTATTATTCTAATGTGATATAAACGAAGCCGTTTAGGATTACTTATTGTACAATTTGTGTCAATTTCCAAAGCAAATAACCAAGTGGCACTTTAGTCAATACCTACTAACCTTAGTAATAGCTGTTGCAGTAACAGAACTAATCAATTGACAAAACAATTTGCAGTTTGCTATGTTACTAAATTTCGTTGCAAAAAGCTCCGTCTCATGAAATAAAATAGGTGTTCAGATATAAGACATTTTACAGTGTTAAAAATACGTTTTTAGAGTTGTTTGTAATTCTGTAACTCTGCCTAGCCCTCTCTGAATGAAGGCTGCTAGTGTATGTATGTAGGTTTATAGATAACCATACAATTGCAATAAAGCAAAATAAGGTTTCACGCCGCGTTGAGTTTAGTTGGTAGTGACCTAGTGACATTGCCTACGAACATAGCCGTCCCGGGTTCGATTCCCGGTATGGGCAAACGTATGGATATGGATGTATGTACATAAAAAAACCTCCAGAAGGAACTCTCGTAAAACGACGCTGTACTTATGACTATGTTATTTAAAAGGACAATTAATATACTTAAATAATTATCATGTGACAATCAAAATTCGTTCACAAAACGATAACATTTCAAAAGCAATATGCCTTTACTTGGTAGAATAGAGCCCCTGGTGTCGCATCTTAAAAGGCCAAAAAAGATCCTAAAAGTCTTGAAGTTTCTAGTGTTCTAAACAGTCAATACAATTGACCAATCTATTTACCGTTTGTAATATCGCAAACTCACCAGTCGTTACATTCAACGCCCACCAACTAGCGATCGTATGCAATTTGGACACGCCCGGTCGTCGAGGGCCCTGAACGTTGCCCGGTAAGATTGTTTACCGATGTGACACACTGACATCAGCTGACCCACTGCGCAAGAGTTTACTGTTGATTCTAAACATTGATTTCATTTGAAGTTGGAAACCAAATAATCGATGGTTTTGTAATTTTGTCAATTGGTTGAAAATGTAAACTGTCTTTTTAAACCATTTGGTATTGTGACACTAATCTTTATTCTATATCTAATATATACAATTCTCGTGTCACAGTGTTTGTAACCAAACTCCTCCGAAACGGCTCGACCGATTCAAATGAAATTTTGTGCGTGTATTCAGTAGGTCTGAGAATAGGTCGTAAACTATTTTTCATAAGGTATGTATGAAAAAAAAATTACACCCGGACGACGCCGGGCGCGGACAGCTAGTAATATATAAAAGGCAAACCTGACTGACTTATATATATCAACGCACAGCCGAAACTACTGTACCTAGAAACTTGAATTTTGGTACAGGGGTTCCTTTTATAATGTAAGTGAGCACTAAGAAAGGATTTTCCGAAAATCGACCCCCAACAGGAAGAAATGGGGGGAGTAGCGGGAAACTAATTCTACGCGTACGAAGTCGCGGGCGTCCTCTAGTTTATTATATACATACATACAATCACGCCTCTTTCCCGTAGGGGTATGCAGAGACCACTTCCTTCTACTTGCTACGATCCAGACAAACTTCAACTCCACACTCACGTCTTTTCATAAACGTGCGTCGGTTTAGAGTCTCCTGACCTGGCCCTTTCTTAATACGTCCCCGATCTGATCATGGAACGTTCGTCTTTATCTATTGCATAATATTAAACAAAGTTGCTTTCCGCATCTGTCTGTATTTCTCTCCGACTGTATATCAGCTAACTTCTAAACCACGCAACGGATTTTGATGCGATTTACACCATCAGTTAGATAATTTTTCACGGAAGGTTTTTATGTACAATAAATTCTTATTTATGTACGGGTGTTACAGAAAACACATAAACCGAAGCGAAGCGAGGGCGCTAGTTTCAAAAACCAAAGATAAGCCTTGTTTCTTTCTCACGATATGAAATAACTGAACAGACTAATACTGTTCGTGCTGGCGTTAATTATATTTCCAGGTTAACTATCACTAAAATATCAATTAAAAAAAAAACAAAAAAAAAGTGTTATCTATCCTCCTAAGGTCCACTGTATTAAAAGTTCGTCACTTTTCGACTCTAATTCAACGAACGCTCTTAAGGTCCAAAAGTGACGAACCTTTTCTTACTGTGACTCTACATAATATTCCCAAATTCCCATTCAAATAATGTTTTAGTGCAAAGGAAGTAAAGTAAGTAAAGGCCTAAGTATCTGTACACTATTGTATCTTGTCGCATAACGCCTTTCACGGATTAGTGCAGCAGTTCAAACATGACATTAAAAAGACAAAGCACTAAAATGTGCAGTTACTTATATGGTCAACCATACTAATGCGAGGAGTTTTTTATGAGTTTCTTTATTGGGCACATACATTAATATGCGGACAAGACAATGCGAAGATATTAATGCACGGCAACTACTGGGCAGTAGATAAATGACGGGTACTTTAGTTATTAGGGTTCCATAACTAAATGGTCAAAAATTGCCTGTCTGTATGTCATAGCTGTTTTTCTTGGCAACACTGAATATCATACACATATAAATTGGTAAAGTAGTAGAACTTGATTGCGTGCGTCAAATAGAAGTAAAAAAAAATCTGAATGAATGTTATCTTTTCATTGCAATTTTTTGATGGAGTGTGCCAACATTTTATTGTAGTTTGTTTATTGCATCGTTTTCTTATATAAGAACTGTAATAGTAGGTAGGTACTAGGCAAATAAGAAGTCAATCCTTACACAACTATGAAGTTTTCGAATATTGATAATGTTAACAGCAGTAAAACAATGCTAAACTAATTTGTTGCGTGTGAAGGAATAGTAATAACAGCATTTTCTACTGCTTTTAAACATTATAAATAGCTATTCAGAAACTTCATGGTTGTGCAATGTATCAGCCTAGTACAGTCAAGTGTAAAAATATGGGAGAACGCAACATCTAAAAATATGTCAACATATAAATTTATGACAGGATTCTTTCGATACATATTTTTGCACTTGGTGGTATATAATGAAGTTAACGAACGTTATAACACTTGCAAGTCTTGAACTGTAATGCACTTCAACCGTAATACCAAAAGAGGATGCAATCCAATAATAGACTATAGGCTGCTGATAGCTACTTACATTGCAGGGTGTCTCTAGGCGGTAAAAACCATATCGTCTTTGACATGTTATCGAATTCTCGACGTTTTGATAGCTCTTATTTACTTGACAGAAATAGCGGCCGTTAAAAACAATACGATATCCGTCAAAGACGGTATGGTTTTTACCCCCGACGCAAAAATAGGAGTGTTATAGTTTGACCGCTATATGACACGTGTGTGTGTGTGTCTGTATAGTAGTGCGTTCTGTTAGGGGAAGTATAGTTCACTTTGTGATACCAGCACCAAATTTTAGTATGTTGTTAAACATGTCATTTTATTTAAAAAACCGTCGGGACCCCAACTGTAAAGTACTTAGATCCGGAGATATGACGTAATCAAAATGGCCGCCGCCGTATTTTAAAAATTGCTAATAATTCTGATTTTATGAACCTTATATACATGTGTGGGGTATCAAATGAAAGGGAATTAAGTGTTTTATAATATTATAATACACAACATCAGCTAAGTAGTACAGTAACAAAAATATATTAAAATATATGGAAATTAAATCTTTAAATCCTCCTTATTTTCATTTTTAGCCCCATAAGTTTACAAAATAGAGAGAAATGATGTATAACAGACATAACGAGTAGTTTATCAACTATCTAATAAAAAAAACCGAAACTCAATCTAATGATAATTGTCTTAGTTATGCCATTTTTAGTAAGGCGCTCCCTCCAGTGTACGCAGGTGTAGGGGGTTAGTTTCAACTAGTTTCAAGTGAAAAAAGAGACGGTTGAATCACGAAATGATAACTTTATACCTAAACCTTTTAAAAAAGTTCAGTAACGAGAGTACCTAAGTGGACATAAATAAAAAAAACACACATTATTGACTGAAATAAACAGAAAAAAGATGATTTTTGCTTAATATACTACCAATAACCACCGCTATTATTTAACACTAGCGACTCGCCCTCGCTTCGCTTCGATTCATGTAAGTTTTCTATAACATCCGCACATAAACCAGTACATTGTGTAACCGATGATGAAAACCGCATGAAAATCCGTTCATTCGTTTTGGAGATATATAACAGCTATATTATATTATTAGCATACAGACGGACAGAGGCGGCCGGCGGGGGACTTCGTTTTATAATATTTAGTGATTTCTAATTAAAACTTTGCTATGGGTCAGGGAATGTGAATTTGTCGATATACTATTGCATTCGGGACGTAAAATAAAAGCAGGTACTTAATTGTATAAAAGAGTCTATATTTATTTAATAAATTCAGATCAGCTACTTAGTTACCTACACAATTAGTTAGTTATTACCTACACAATTTAGGTATGTTAATAATTTTGTCGTGAGCATGATCCCTCACAAGCACAGAGAAGGGTGCAGTTTAAATCGTTTTTCACGCACCGACGACATCTCCTGCACCATTCTTTGCATTTACAAGATAAGAGTTCCTTGCAACTGTTGCTGGCGTCAGGAATAGTTTTCCATACAGGAGTGTACAGCAGCCCGTTCGCGTTATTATTACTTTCCCAACCAAATGGCATCAGGTTTGACATGTCATTTGGAAGAAAAGTACAAAAGTCATGGACGGCCAAATATTTAAAATGCTTCCCTGTTCCGTACTCTATCCACAGCTTTTGCAATCCGGGTATCTTCGAAAAGGCAAAAAGTGCTATAACAAACACGTCCGAATCCACTGTTTTAATTATAACGTTGTTGTGGTTATTTCGTGCAGCGTCAGCGGCGTGCAATATTAATCGGGCATCTGCTTCTTCATGAGATGAAGACAACCTTTCCACTACAGATCCTGATTCGGAAAGCACTTTTTCCTTAAAGGTACAGATGACAGTCTTTCCATCAACTTGAATGTCGACCAGTTTTTTTGCTAGCAGCGTGAATAACTGTTCTTTGTTCTTGTTGTGGGCTAAGAACTTTTTAAAGTTTTTAGGGATTTTCACCGTTTCCCTTACTGCTACCTGATTTCCTGTACCTCTCAACTCTCGTGCCTTTGCCTTTTCGAAGATACCCGGATTGCAAAAGCTGTGGATAGAGTACGGAACAGGGAAGCATTTTAAATATTTGGCCGTCCATGACTTTTGTACTTTTCTTCCAAATGACATGTCAAACCTGATGCCATTTTTTCATGCATTTACCGGCTGCGATACGGTATCAGCCTTTTGTGGGATTGGGAAGAAAAGTGCATGGAAAACATGGTTGCTGATGAGAGATGTAGACGCAGCTTTCGAAACTTATTCCCATGGAGAAGAACCGTCAGGAACTACTGAAGAGTTCCGATTGATTGAAAAGTTTGTAGTGCACATGTACCACCCAACCAGTGAAAGTCACAGCGTAAACACAACAAGAAGAGTCCTGTTTACGAAAAGGAATAGATCTATAGAAAATATACCACCGACGCAAGATGCATTACTACAACATCTGAAAAGGGCAATTTTACAGAGTAATGTATGGACAAATTGTCTTAACTCCCACCCGGATAAAATGGACCCTTGCGACTGGGGTTGGGAAAGTAATAATAACGCGAACGGGCTGCTGTACACTCCTGTATGGAAAAGTATTCCTGACGCCAGCAACAGTTGCAAGGAACTCTTATCTTGTAAATGCAAAGAATGGTGCAGGAGATGTCGTCGGTGCGTGAAAAACGATTTAAACTGCACCCTTCTCTGTGCTTGTGAGGGATCATGCTCACGACAAAATTATTAACATACCTAAATTGTGTAGGTAATAACTAACTAATTGTGTAGGTAACTAAGTAGCTGATCTGAATTTATTAAATAAATATAGACTCTTTTATACAAATAAGTACCTGCTTTTATTTTACGTCCCGAATGCAATAGTATATCGACAAATTCACATTCCCTGACCCATAGCAAAGTTTTAATTAGAAATCACTAAATATTATAAAACGAAGTACCCCGCCGGCCGCCTCTGTCCGTCTGTATGCTAATAATATAATATAGCTGTTATATATCTCCAAAACGAATGAACGGATTTTCATGCGGTTTTCATCATCGGTTACACAATGTACTGGTTTATGTGCGGATGTTATAGAAAACTTACATAAATCGAAGCGAAGCGAGGGCGAGTCGCTAGTGTTAAATAATAGCGGTGGTTATTGGTAGTATATTAAGCAAAAATCATCTTTTTTCTGTTTATTTCAGTCAATAATGTGTGTTTTTTTTATTTATGTCCACTTAGGTACTCTCGTTACTGAACTTTTTTAAAAGGTTTAGGTATAAAGTTATCATTTCGTGATTCAACCGTCTCTTTTTTCACTTGAAACTAGTTGAAACTAACCCCCTACACCTGCGTACACTGGAGGGAGCGCCTTACTAAAAATGGCATAACTAAGACAATTATCATTAGATTGAGTTTCGGTTTTTTTTATTAGATAGTTGATAAACTACTCGTTATGTCTGTTATACATCATTTCTCTCTATTTTGTAAACTTCTGGGGCTAAAAATGAAAATAAGGAGGATTTAAAGATTTAATTTCCATATATTTTAATATATTTTTGTTACTGTACTACTTAGCTGATGTTGTGTATTATAATATTATAAAACACTTATTTCCCTTTCATTTGATACCCCACACATGTATATAAGGTTCATAAAATCAGAATTATTAGCAATTTTTAAAATACGGCGGCGGCCATTTTGATGACGTCATATCTCAGGATCCAGGTACTTTACAGTTGGGGTCCCGACGGTTTTTAACATAGAATAACATGTTTAACAACATACTAAAATTTGGTGCTGGTATCACAATGTGAACTATCATGGCCTTTTTTGACCCTAACAGAACGCACTATAGCTCTAAAACGGGTGAACTGATTATGATGCGGTTTTTTTTATTTGAAAGCAGGTTTTCTAGCGGTGGTTCTTAGCTAGGTTTAATGCAAATCGTTTAGGCCGTTTAAGGGGCCTCATATACGGTACGATCCGTCGGTTCAGACTGAAATCGAGCAATGGATTGTACTTACGTGTGTGGCAATATCGCATCAAAATTTCAATCGAAATATGAATCGTCACGATATAGTTTCAAATCGATCGTAACGACGTATCATTCCGTTTAAGGCGGCCTTTAGAGATATCAGCTCTGAAAGAAGGGGTCATCCATCATTATATCTTTTTTTTATAAAGACTTTTTATTCTATCTAAATCTTATTACCGCCCAGAGTAGAGGCGTAGATGTAGATAGCGGCTTTCTTTGGTATTACAGAGATATTGCTAAGAAACACCAGAGATTCGCAGATTTCGAAACCCAGCCTGCTAAACGACGGCAAATTGACAACCTTCGAGTTAAGAAAAGTTGAGTTTGCCCTAAAAGTGAATGTAGGCTTAAATATAAACCAAGGTATAATTTAAAACTAGATGTTCTGTCGCAATCCGCTTCCGAAAGGGCTTGCAATTTCCGAAGTTGGGAAACTGCAGTCTCGCGGATATAGGTATACCTACATACAGCAGTGTATGTGTAATTATGTATATAACTCATATTAAGGACTACTTGGCTTAGGCTATTTGAGGCCGAACCCACATGGATAGCGGTGTTCGTATTTATAAAAAAGTTGAGCCTGGACATTAAAAATGCGCCTTCTTATGATTTGTATGTCAGTAGGCTAACACCCGTATTCACAAACAATACTTAAAGGATCCTTCACTGAGTAAACACACTGCGTTCAATACAGCTTTGTGATTGGTCTTTTTTGACCGACCTTTTGTTTATGAGACGATTTGAACAACCCTGTACGTTAGTGAACACTGTGAGACCTCATAGTGACGTTTGTGAATACGGGTGTAAATATATATGGGCTGGAGGCAGCATTGGCCGAAGCGCTAAAAAAAGAGGGGTCATTCATTACACAAACGATTCCATAGGGTGAAGTGTATCCGAAAGGACCCCATCAAATAAGATAAGGGGTCGCAATAATATCGGGGGTTTTGTCTTATGATTAGGTACTATAGATTGACTAGGAGGGTTACTTGATTTTGATTGAATTAACATATTCAAAGTTGATATTCTCTTAACTTTGATTTTATCTATTTAATAGATTTGTCCCAGGAACGTTCCTTGCGGCAAACCTTGGAAGTCTTTCGGCTGAAACGATGATATGATGACTTATTTGTCCTAAATTTCACCACACCACTTGCGCTTCGCTAGCTGAGATCGCTATTAAGATCAAGACTTGCGAATTGTCAGAGAGGTCACTGACTGTTGCGAAATAAGGCCTAATATGGCTGTGGGCTAGGCTGTCAGCTTAGATCTGTGCCTGAGAAGCAGAATGCCGTAGCTTCGAGTAAATCCGCGTCACTTACAACATTTTACAAGTAAGGATGTAAAGAAGCTGGCAGTAGGTCGAGTCTAGTGAGATGCCGTGGCAATTTTCCTGCTCCCAGTTAATTTGTATACGGGAATTTTACGAGATCGTTTTCCCTAGTAACGTTCTCAAAGGAAGCAAATATAAAAGAAGAGTAATTTTACTAGATGCTTATCCCCACACCGGAACACAACAATGCGAATGCTGCTTGGCGTTAGGTTAAAGGATAAGATGGTGGTAGCGATCCGGACGGATCTTAGACAAGGTTCTACCAGTAAACAGGTTCAGGGGTATGATTCTCTTAAAAACTGGGTAGTGATTCTCTCAAGAGCAAAGGTGAGCGAATGCAGGAGTGAAGTCGAAGCGGCGAGTTTAAGTAGTCCCGTCAGAGCGAGCAAAACACATTTTAGCGCGTGCATTCTCAATTAGGCAGCCTTATACGTTCGAGAAGCCATGCTGCCAAATTGAATACACGCGCTGAAATGTGTTTTGTTCGCTTTGACGGGACTACTTAAACTCGCCGCTTGGACATTCACTCCTGCGTTCGCTCACCTTTGCTTTTGAAAGAATCGCTACCCTACGGTAGGTCGGACGAGCGAGTGAATCTCGCAGCGGCGAGTTTAAGTAGTTCCTTCAAGCTAACAAAACATATTTTAGCGCGTGGGTATGGCCGAGAAAAATTGTACATTTGAATAAAAGTCAATGTCCCTCTCACTTAAATAATCATAACTTTCTTGTATTTTTATTTTTTAATACCATGGAAGGGTATATCTGATCCGGAGAATGTTTGACGCATATATGTATTTTTATTTAAGTCAATTATCATTTCCTGCTAATAAAGCGATTTTTTTTGGAAACGTATAATTTTCGCGTTCATACAAAAATTCGGTGTCCCACTACGACATCTCGCAGATCAAAGTCAGAAAAATATACCATTTGATTCGTACCTTTTATAGTTTTGGGATTGCTAACGTTGTTAACTAAATTTTCTATGTTTTTATTGAATTATTTTAATAAAATAACGCAATAAAGTGTGTCAAAAGTAATTTCAAACATGTGTCTCACTTTTTGTTCACGAATGATACTTCACGTATGTTATCACATTACGGCTAAACTAACAAGAATCCAGGGCCGCATAAACCTTTATTGAGTCATGGCAACACCACACTACAGGTTGGCCCACCTGCGGATGAACATCCGCCATTTTGTTTACGACAGTTGACAGAAACAGGTGGCCGGCGTTTTTGTCTCGGTGATATTTTGCTTTTTCAACAGTGAATATCTTAGGTAAGAACACAAGTTTATACATAATTATAAATTGCAGATGTAGATAGACTATTCGTTTAACAAATAAAGTTATACGGTGCTTGCTAGCTTCAAAACTCACCGAATGTATAATTTTTAAGGTTATGTCCACACCATTTTTGATTCACGAATGATACCATGTGTTACTATATGTGTTACGTAACATTCGTGATCTGTTGTTAAGCTGAGTGTGCAATATAGGGATTTGATACTAATTGATATTGACTAAAAATATTTGATGTTTCTGTGGCAAATAATATATAAGTTCCCTGTGAGCGTAACCTTTATTATGGGTCTCAATGTGGCTCTTCTTCAACATTACGGAAAAAAAAACGGTTGTTAAGCCCTAATTTTGACTATCCCAAATAATACAAATAAAAATTGTAGAAAAATCTCTATCGTGTACTCTAAGCTTTACAAATTTCACGTGTGTTACCTTAATTCTCGTATGTTACCGTGTGTTACCAGTTCACGATCGTTATGTACAATTTTTCTCGGCCATTGCCGCGTGCATTCTCAATTAGGCAGCCTATATGTTCGATCTTATCGACAGAAGCGATGCTGCTAAATTGAAAATGCACGCGCTAAAATGTGTTTTGTTCGCTCTGACGGGACTATTTAAACTCGCTGCTGCGACATTCACTCGTTCGACCGACCGACCGCCGTTTTTGAGAGAATCACACCCCAGTTAAAACATTCTTGGTATCTTATCTGGGTCATGATCACATTCCGTGGTCTATGAATTTTTAATGCAAATTTAATTTTTTTTATTCAGAAACATTTAATTCGTTAGATTAATTTAAGCATTTCTCAATAACTGACCGGCCGTGATCTACGGTTTTGACCTTCCCGTCATTTGTGTTTCACAACGCTTTTATTAAAAAAAATGTAAAGAGGATCTCTTAAAAACGGCTCCTTGTTCGATCGATCTAGAGAGCGAGCACGAGAAAGCATTAAGCTACCTAATTGAGAATGTCTCCCTTAGGCACTTGTCCCTGTCTCGGCAGGAAAGCGACTAGCTATCGACTATTTTCTCACTCAAGAAATGAACATATATGATAGAGATCCCGTGTCAATAAAAAAGCTAATATATTAATTATTGATCGCTGGCCGTGCAAACAGCCGGCGAGAACTCTCTCCACTAGTTTGTCGAAACCAAAAGTATAGATCCCGTCTCAATAAAAGAGACACATATATTAATAGTTGAGTTGCTGCCTCTACTTGCTTCCCGCTCATCGTCGGCGGTGTTACAAGTGCCTTAAATGTTGTTTGTACGGGACAACTTTAACTCGCCGGTTAATAATTCGTCCGTTGAGTTGAAAACTGTTACCGCAAAGAGACGCATCGGCGAGGACGTCTGTAATGTTAGAATTTGTAGTAATCGTTCACATTAAAATCGGGCGAAGATTAGCGGTAAATCGCTTGTGTGTAGCTTCATGCGTCAGAGTTGGATAATCACAGTTCTCAGTCTGTGCGTCTGCGTCGATTTCGGCCACTTAAAAATATAACCTTTGCTTAATACATAAATTGAATAATGCGGAAAAGAAATGTTTACAATTTTGAGTTGTTACGTTGAGATATAATTTACTTCCTTGCCTCATGATTACGTTAAATTGATGGCACATAATGATAGTGTTTTATTCATGGTTCTTTCCTTGTCATTATTATTATTTGTATGTCTTTACCAATATATTTGTAGTATGTAATGTAATCTGGGGATTATAAAATTATAAGCTACCGTTACCAGTCAATAAAGGAATTCGAGATTTTTTTTAAATATTAGAGTTTTAAAATTATTAAAAACTTATAAATGTGCGTTGCCGTAAATTGTAAAATATCAATATATTGTAAGGATATTTTTTATTCCTGGATATTTTTTATGACGCACTCAAAAGCAAATGTAAATTTTAGTACTTTGTTGCACTAACGCATTAAATTGATTAGTTTGATTTTTTTAGGTTAATAGCTACGACAAAATGTAGAGCCATTTCTGAGCTCGACCTTGCATAGCATTATATTATAATATGTACTCTAACGGTTATAATTTATTCTAATGTTTATACTTAATCCTGTGCAAATTGCTAGTATGCTGCATTTTGACTGCAAAGTGCATAGTTGAAGGATCTAAATAAGGAAAACTCACAGGTTACACGTTTGTTAGACCAACTGCTACTTGCGAATCGATTCATTAATTGATTTCAGTTTATTCGATCCTTTAGTAACCCACGCTTTCTTCCGGCACGATGTAGGGTAGAAGTACCGGTTTTGGCCACTCTGTTTTTTTACTAAATATTTATTAAAATACTGCAACTATAACAATCTTGCAGCTGCACTGTATCAATAGTTATCGCAGCGGAAGCGTCCGCTGCAACGCGTTACGAATGCGTTCTGGCTGTGTTGCAACACTTGCAACGCGTTTTTGCAACAAGCCCGCCGATGCGGCAACGGTGCAACCATCGGCTGAGCTACCTAGTAATACTTTTTAGAGATAAGGATTGATAAGGCGTTGTGCAAGGTCCGTCCAGCTACAATCACCACAGTATATACAGTAGTTCGTCTTCAAACGAAGGTTAATCGTGCGGCTTGCATGTGTGCGTGCCTCGACCGTACGCGCCGCGAGCCACCACAAGCAAACTCTACGAGTCACGCCAAGTCGGTTTAAGGTCCAGCCACACTGGATGCGTGACGTGCACGTGCGCGTTCACTTTCCACTGCGTTGTATAGTGACTTATCGTAATAAGAATTCATACTATACAACGCGGTGGAAAGCGAACGAGCACGTGCACGTCACGCGTCCGGTGTGGCTCGGACTTTAGTCGGGGCCCCACCGTGGCAGGGTTTGGGTGCGTGCGTATTAACACCCGTATTCACAAACGTCACTATGAGGTCTCACAGTGCTCACAAACGCACAGGGTGGTTCGAATCGTCTCATAAACAAAAGGTCGGTCAAAAAGGACCAATCACAAAGCTGTATTGAACGCAGTGCGTTTACTCAGTGAAAGATCCCTTAAGTATTGTTTGTGAATACGGGTGTAAGTATCGAGTGTACGCGTATCAACGCCACCCTAGCGCCCGAGCGGCAATAGGTATCAGGAACTCCTAAAGAGACGACTTCCTTTTCTATTTATACTAGGTATGGTACCTAAACTCTAATCTGCAGCACACCGCTGCAGGTCGTGAGATTGCAACTGTCTATGGGCCTTAGATTTCAATTTTCACAAAGCTGTCAGGTGGCAATTCAGTATACATTGCGAAGTCGACGAGTTAGTATATCACTGGACTCCATCTAAGCTACGCAATGTACAATATGGGTGCCACAGACGCTCGTTTGATATTTCCATTCCCTTCCCACTTGATTGCGATGGTAGCGTATATCAAAAAGAAACATAAAATTGCCAGTGTTATTAACGCTCACATTAAATTTAATATTTATAGGTAAGCTCATGACAAACTGACATCAATATTATTTCACTAGTAGTTCAGAAGCCACATCTACTACGCGTAGCGCAACGTTGCCCATAATTTCCGAAAATCAAATTTTATTGGCTGTAGAATTTCCATTCCCATTTTTTCCAGATCTTATTTTTTCCCAGTCGCACATTTTCCTATCAGAATTTTTCCCAATCGAAATCTTTTCCACTTATAATTAGGTCAAAAAAGGGCCTGCTGCAAAACTAACATAACCTGAACCTACCTTAGGTTTAGGTTATGTTAGTTTTGCAGTAGGCCCGAACGGCCAAACCGCACAGAAATAGGAGCTATCAAAAGTCGACACTATCAAATTAATTTCTGGAATGGAAAAAATGCGTCAGGGAAAAACGAGCGAGTGAAAAATTAAGATCGGAAAAAATGAGAATGGAAATTCTGCAATCAATAAAATTTGATTTTCGGAAATTATGAGCCACTCGTTTAATAAGGCGAGCAAGTACGCTCTGACCCTACTTCAAAAATTAAAGTTCAAAGTTTTACCTCCATCCCTTTCCCTCGATTAAATCTCGAGTGACGATTGACAGGGACTCCGCATCCGACGAATTTAGTGGTTCGTGGTAAACATCGAGGCTTAATTTCAAAACATTTCGTCACAGCAAACAAAATCAGCTTGAAATAAGCTCAAGCCTAGCCTAAGCCCTACGCATTGCATAATACTGACACACAGACACAGCGAAGTGTCATTACATCTAAGATGGCGTCACAAACGAGAGGTCGTCGCGCGCGCATACCGCACAATAGCTTTCGTTCCGCCGGCTTTGCTTTGCTAGTGATGTGTACATAGTACATAACATATCGATAATTAAAGTTGGCGTACTTGAACATGTAGTAGAAGCTATTTTTATTGCGAATGATTGTTTTGTTGTTTTATTGAAAGCGGCGTCAATTAGTTTCGTGTTTATGCTCATAGCTTCTTCAAAGGAGTATTACAGGAAAGTGAATGGTTTGACATTTGCACAGAGTTTGAAGCCCAAATAGGTCGCATTTTATCCTGATAAATTAAATTTCTAGAGGATCTGTGGGAGTACTTAGGTACTCAATAATCGCTTGCATAAGTTATAGTTTACTTACATTATAGTTTATTGCATATTTTATTATCTATACATATAATAAAGTTGTAGAAGGGAAAAAATCTGTACATTCGAGATATTTACTCAAAAATACTATAGGGGCCCTCAGAATGAGCAGCAGAACACGTTTCTACAATTTTTAGAGTTGGTGTCTGTTTGTCTGTTTGTCTGTTTGTCTGTTTGTCTGTTTGTCTGTTTGTCTGCTTAATTTTGTTTCTCCTCGCATCAATTGAAAACCACTGAACCAATTTTAATGCGGTTTTCACTAAAACATTTCAGTAAACGGTGACCAGGTTTATATATAATAAAAAACTAAGATATGACAATCAAAGTGGGGGAAAAGAGGGGTTAAAGTTAGTATGGAAAAAAGTTACTGGATTGAGCTGGTTACTTGAAACTTTGTATAATTACTCTTCGTAACAAATTAAACAATACCTGTTTCAGGATTTCTCGATTAAAGTTAAAACAACTAGGAAATTATCAAATTAGGCCAATTACGTGTATTTCTTTAAAACCCTATTCGAGGGCCGTCGATCACTTTACATGATTACAAATATCAACATTTTATTCTCCGTTTATTACATAGAAACTAAATTCAAGGATTTTTTATAATTAAATGTACAAAATGTTATAAAAAGACAATAATAAATTATTCCAATACGTTGTTGTAACAAATGAGACGCCATGATGACATGCATCAAAGAAAAGGACAACCATATCCCTCCCATAACTGGAGAGATCAAGACAGAAAAGCACGCGATCATAGATAAACGTTATAGAAGCGAAGTTGTGATTGAAATTTACATTGTCGCGTTGATACTTGAAAACATTGTTTTAATGTGTAATAACGAAAGATCAAGTTCGAATACATATTTAAGACAATATTTGGACAACCGAACTCCTATTTTTAACCGCCGGAAAAAAAGGAGGAGATTATACGTTCCACTGTATGTAATTTTTTTTATGTATGTTCAACGATTTCTCCGTCAATTATGGTCCGATTTCAAAAATTCTTTTTTGTTTATAGAATATACTTCCGAAGTGGTCTCATTGTCACCAAATTGTAATCTGATGAGGGGATCCATGAGGAATTGAGGGAACTCCTCAAATATTATAGGTAGTATTTTTACTAACAAGTCCAGCATTTGCATTCAGATAATATCATTTGGTGAACTGAAACTGATGATGAAGACCACAGATGGTCAACGGAACTCCTCAATGGTACCTATTTCAAGGGTGGCGATAGTTAAGATACCTCGATTAAGATAGTTGAGCGACTATAACGTAGAACATTTAATTGTTGAAATATGACTATGACTTTCCCGTGGACTTGCGGTGAACTTGAAATGTCTTAAAGTTTCATATCAACTAAAAAGTGGGACTACATGACAGCTTACTATGATCACTAAAAAGTATAAAATAAAATAAACGTTTTAAAAAACACAAAACCACGTTCAAAAACGCATAAAACATATTTTTTTTAAATGGTAGGTAACTTATAGGTCAGTGACTTACAATATTTTTAACCAAAAGCCGACTTCAGTTTGACTGACCTATATGTACCTACCATTTTAAAAGAAGTTATTTTTTGCGTTTTTGAAGGTGGTTTTTTTATTAACTTAGCTTGGGTTTAACAATTTCGATCATTAATTATTCTCTTCTTTGGGTTCCGCAGCATTATAACGAAAAGAGAAACCGTACAATTTCGTCATGTTCATGTTTATCTAAAACATACATATATGTCACATATACCTACATTTTTTTAGTTATAAACATTAGTAGTATTATTCAATATCAATCAGATTATGAAATAAAAAAATAATTTCGTTAGTAGTAAAAAAACAGTACCTACTGAATAAACTAACTCTATATTAGCGCAAACTTGCAATGCATTTATTTCAGGATCATAGAGTTCCATAGATTATTAGTAACATTAAATCTTATTCTCTATTAGTAATTATTTGTCAAAAATGTACAATTGATTAACTTATTTTCTCCTATGGCTTCTGCCACCCAGTGTGACAACCCATGTTGTACATTCTGTTTTGTTAGTCTATGTCAAAAGGAGCGATGTCAGATTGACGTTGACATATCCGGATTTTATAATTTTTTCCGCCATTTTCAAGACTTCGTCTCCTGACATTGGTGGAATCATCGATAGTATCGATGGAGCTACAAACCAAAAATTGAATTGAAAATTGTCCGGACTTCGTCAAGGCTTCTCAATATTACCATTTTTACAGTACTCCTTCTTCTTAGTAGCTCCTGGGCCGGTTATGGCTATCACACTTGCACTCGCATCTGACAATATGTTTGTCACTTTTTTTTATAGAAAAACGAAGATTGCCGAGTGCTAATAAGAAACTGGTCGTACTGTACAGTTGTTATTTAAATATTAGGGCGGTTAATATGATCATTTGATTTTTTTACGGGTAGTCACATAATTTTTGGCGGTTGATTAACTACTGTGCTACTATGAAAAATATGAGGGTAGTTTTGCGTGCGGAAATTAGCGTTAGTTTTAGTTATAGGTTTAAACGATTACACGTTGTAAAATCAAGTTTTAAGGAAACGAGCCGGGGGGGTGCGGGGCCAAAGTGATAAATAGGGGGCTCGGAGGCGCAGCCCCCGCCTTAAAGAAAGGACCTCACCGACATCCTTAATAAGATAGATAGGTAAGTTTTTTAGTTTTCATGTTTCCTCTAGAGCAGATAATAGGAGCTCTGATGATTTTTCATTCATTTCGTTTTGCGTGCGGAAATCAGCGTTAATTTGAGTTAAGTATTCGAGTCTAAACGATTAGATATTACATTAGGCATTGTGAATATTAGGTAAAGTCAAGGCAAAGGTTTACACAGGAGGGGCTCGAGGCCGTAGCCCCCTCCTTTAGAAATACACCGTACCGACATATTTATATGTTACTAGAGGACGCCCGCGACTTCGTATGCGTAGAATTAGTTTCCCACTACTCCCCCCATTTCTTCCCGTTGGGGGTCGATTTTCGGGAAATCCTTTCTTAGTGCTCACTTACATCATGAAAGGAACCCCTGTACCCAATTTCAAGTTTCTAGGTACAGTAGTTTCGGCTGTGCGTTGATATATATGTCATTCAGGTTTGCCTTTTATATATATAGATAGAAGATAGATAAGATAGGTAGATTTGAGCTTTCTTTTGTCTTTCAAAGTAGAAAATAGGAGTTCCGTTGAGTTGTCTTTAGAACACTTAATTGGGCCCGGTTTGACGGATCTTACCATAATATTATAAACTGGCCAGAACCACGACTTCGTCTGCGTTGATTTCGATTATCGTTATTCCCTCGGGAACTTTTAAATTTTCCGGGATAAAAAGTAGCCTATGTTTTAATCCATTGTATAAGCCATCTCCATTTCAAATTTCATCCAATTCGGTCTAGCTGTTGCAAGAGTGCAATAATGTACACATACTTACTATGAATTTTGCGCTTATTAGTAAGGATGAGAAAGTTTGGAAGTTTGTTAATTACGCTTCAACCACTGAACGTATCCAGATTAAACTTGGCACACATATAGGTTAGGTTCTGGAATAGGACTTAGGATAGTTTTTATTCAATAAAACGTCTCATTCCTACGGGAAATCAAATTAATCGTTAAAAGATGTGAATTTGCTCACAAAGTTTACATGGACGAGTATAAAAATTAAAAAGGTGAAATCTCAGGTAGCCATGTGTGAGTAGTGTGTTTTTATTTCTGTTTACGTTTGTCATCCTGTAATCCTTTCAGTTGTATCCACTGATGTGTGCGTACACGGAAGTTACTAAAGAAACACACTTTTAGTATATGGATACGAACTAGATGGCGCTAGCTGGGTATCGCATTGTTGCTTTGGTGTGGTTAAAGTCGCTTCCCGGGGTGTTTGAGCGATTTTCCCTATACAGCGCAATTATAAGCTTTATGGTTAGGCTAAACTATATTATTCATCCTGGTAACATCAAATTCTGAAGTCCACGCAGACGAAGTCGCGGGCAGAAGCTATAAATTAATAATTATTTGTATAATATGTTGATTTATTCAATCGATTGTTAACAATCAAAAGATAGGTAGCTGAAATTGGTAGATTGCTCAAGTTTAATGATTAATATGATTATCATTGTTATCAATGTTGTCATATCTACTTAATAAAGATATTTAAAATATCTAAACGGATGATTTATTAAGTTGTACAAAAATGATGATGTGATTTGGGAAAATATAATGAGTTTAGTACCTACCTACGCGAAATAAGCTGTGGGCATTCGGTACGCTTATTACTGAATCTGCTTATTATTTTTATTTATTTATTTTGAACTTATTTATTTGCAGGTAAATCAAATGATGAAGACGTGATACCGAGACATTTAGTATACAAGTAAGTAGTATTTGAATAACTTTCTCGTTTCCTATTAAATTAGTTACACACATATCAAAAACGTAATTATTATTACACATTAAAACTGTGAGACAAGGCTGTTTTCAATTACTAAGTTAATATATTTCATTTACAAAAACTAATGTACTTAAATTGTTTACTTCTATTTTCAAACTTTCTCACTTATATCTTAAAGTTAAATGGGTCTTAACGCGATAGTATGGTAAATTACTATTGTCACTTAGAATACTTAGGATATGAAAAACTAATGTATGTATTATTAATTAATTATTGCTTTTTCATCTTATTTATTTGTTTTTTTATCAATCGATATGACAACACATCCCTAGCGATCCCGGCAAGTTATGAAACGTTTGAAAGACTTTTACTTTCTGCGCATGCGTTATCCAACAAGCCTTTTGCTATACTTGTACACTATACAATAGGAAATCGTCTTTATACTACCATTCACTGCCAGCCTCTTTGATTTCTAAACAATATTGACCCGATTAGGTGTCGGCTGAATGTGTCAATAGGTTATGGGCCCGATTATGTGCTATTACGTTTTAACCTCTCAAGGCTGATTGCTTTGTGTCATTCAAATGATTGCTCCATTTTTTTTATTCAAGTGGCTAGACTACACTTGAGAGCATTCAAAACGGGTCACGGTGTGCGAACAGTTTGTACGTGTAGTGAGCTGTTTTCATTGCTCTTTGTGTACTAAAATTTGTAGGTCAGTTTCTGTATACAACCCGTTCTATAACGTTTTTTGTGTCTATTGTAAATACCCATAAAATAACAACACTACATAAAATGTATATTTGATTGACGTAGTTAGACAAATCTGCTATTGATAACGGATAAGTTGCGGACATTGTACCGGAGTTGTATATTAGTACCTAGCTATCATTTATTCGCAAGTCCAGTGCAATGTCGATATAGCTAAACTACTTATATTATAAATTGTCAAGAATTTTATTTTTTATTTTTTACTAGCTTCTGCCCGCGACTTCGTCCGCGTAAATTTCGATTATCGTTATTCCCACGGGAACTTTTAAATTTTCCGGGATTAATAGCCCATGTGCTAATCCAGTGTATAAAGCTACTTATTTTCATTCCAAAATCCATTAAAATCCGTCCAGCCGTTGCAGCGTGAAGGAGTAACAAACTAACACACACACGCACACAAACTTTCGCATTTATAATATTAGTAGGATCATGTTCGGTCATTTAACCATATCACTCAAAATTAGCTCTCAAAATGCAATTTGTGGTCAAAATTCTTTAATCACAGCTCTTCGATAACTCTTAAAAACGGGGTGTGAAAGGGTCCTTCAGCTTCTAGTAGGTTCTAAGTATGCTCGACATTTTTCGCTACCGAGTCGAATGCTCTGTCCCTCTCAGACCTCGCAATATGCTTATAGAGTGCGAGGGACAGAGCATTCGACTCGCTAGCGAGTATGGTAATTGTAACTCATGGTAAGGGCACAGGAGCATGGTTTGGTTACGCATGGATTTTTATCGCGAAAAGGAGCGGTATGTTTGTTTATATTTTGCTTTTAAGTTCAAAGGAAATGACGTCAGCGCGCATGCGCAAGCTTCCTCTACTTTGAAAACATACGTGAAATTCTTTTTAAGAACCTACCTACGTCAACGCTGTTTTAGAGAATAATATAGGGAATAATAATAAAAAAAATAGTAGATTAGAATAGATTGTTACCAAAACACCTTTTCAAAAAAAAAACCTATTGTCAATTACGTTTTAAATGTACATACTGTTGTTGTTACAGTTGAGTTCATTACATGTGTACACTTTAGTACCTTGTCTATTTAAAGTCATGTTTAAACTGCCATTTATAAATTGTCACAGCGATTAAAGTGACAAGGTACAAACGTGTACACATATTTATGAACTCGACTGTACCAACGATTACAAAATATTTAACTAATAATGATCAATGTCATTTGTTCAAGTGCTGGTGACGGCGACTGACAGTCAGCAGCTGACATACAACAAAAAAATATTTTATGTCATCTGTGAATACGTCATAAGTTGAGTCAATACACATATAGATACAATTCTTTTTTTTTCCAGTTTTTTTATGACATTACATACATACATACATTAAATCACGCCTCTTTCCCAGAGGGGTAGGCAGAGACCACTTCTTTCCACCTGCTACGATCTTGACAAATCTCTTTCGCTTCTTCCACATTCATACATCGAGTCATGCACGCACGTCGGTTTCGGGTACTTAAAATTCGGCCCTTTTCCAGTATTACTCAGATTTGATTCGAAAAAATACGTCTAGGGCGGCCCCTTCCGACCCTTCCACTCACTTTCGCTCTGTATATCTCTTTCGTCAATCTTCTTTCATCCATCCTTTCCAAATGACCGAACCATCGAAGCATGCCCTTTTCATGACATTGTTTTCGATTAAGAGCGAACGAAAAATATCTAATGTTGGATATTCGGACATGACGAAAGTTCGAAGTACCAGTAGGTATAGAAGTAGAAGTAGTATATAAGTAAACAACATTTCTGAAAAATTATGAAAATATATTTTCAATGCATAAATCTTCTAAGTGGTCTTTTATCTATTTTTAAATGCTTAAAATTATTCACAAGTTTTGACTTTTGTCCTCGCTTAAAACAGATTTAAAATAAGATTTATATATACCTTTGACATCTGTTAAAAAAAACGCGTCAAAGTGGTCGTTTACAGAAAGATTTATGTTTTTGTTCATCACGATGTTAACGTCGTGTCACGTTAATGCGAACCCTGAAAAAGGTAAGGCTTGGTAAATAATCATGTAGAGACGCTTTTATGCTGAGAGACTTGCCGCAGACTCTGCCTGGAATCATTTATCCTTTGTTTTATACTACTAGTATGTAAAGATTCCCGAGCAGCAGGTAGGTATTTCCTATTGATTGTATGTATGAATGTATGTGGGAACACGACAGGCAAGCTTGGGAACCAGTCACCCGTGGCGATGTCCTCGATTCCATGGTAAAAGGGTCGATATCAATCAGAACTGACGCGTTTCATAAATAATATGGTAGGGTGTTTTTACATATTGTGAATTCATTATGATGTCTGCTTATGGATTTATTTCCTATTTTAGAAATATCGAAATATCGAAATAAGCGATCGCGGCAAAAGTATGGTAGGTTATGCGGAACTCCGCATAACTATGCCACACGTTACACGCCCACTTGACACTTCTACTGTTTTTTCTGTTCTGTGTACGCAACCTAGCAAAAGTCACCCCCAAATGCAAGCTGATGTATCCTACTTGTACTTGTAGCTTTGCGCGTAGAGTGCGAAGTGCGCTTGCCTGGTTCAGTAGCCAAAGTGCAAACGCTACTAACGTTTTTCTTTTCTATCCCTCAAAATGTATGGGATGACATTCTCGCGCGTTACGGTAAACCACACGTGGTCAACCAATGGGATGACCATACATTTTGAGTGATAGAAAAGAACGCACTCGCAATCGCAATTGTTTTCATTTCGAAAATCAAAGGCTTGTCTGCATACAAAATGAAAACAATTGTTCCGCTCTAGGCAATAGCATGCAATAGGCCAGCTGGCCTAATACTGTACAGACCCAGTCCTAGGATACACTGCCGGAACCCCAAACCTGCTACTTCAATATTACGTCCGAATCTACGTAACCTTGCAGATACCGCATCGATTCACGTCGTAATTATACGTACAAGTTCGTAATTATGGCCCATTATCTCGTAGACCGCCAGTCGGTCGGATAACGTCGACGCGGTCGGACGTCCAGCAAACTCGCGGCTTGCCATTCATTGTCAATCGTGCCCGATAAAAGTGCTTGTGATAATCTGTGCTTTATCTAAAGTGCTTAAAAGGATTTTGATTTTTGGTAAGTTTTTTTATGGTCTCGATCGCCTTGACAGAGTTTTGAAGATGATAGAGTCAATGTCAGTGTTCGCGGTGCGTTTTATAGTTTTGTGATTGCAAAAGCGTATTATTTTATTGGCGTTCGCGGTTTATTGTGAGGTTTGATTTCTTAGCTTTGAAAGGATTAGCAGTAGCCTAAAGTTTAAAATGAACTTTGTTCTTTAAATTATTAATAAATGTTTTTGATGCTTTTTTAAAACTAATAATAAGGTTTGTTAAAATGTTTGTCTAATTTATCTAAATACTCGTATAGCTTTATTTTTAAGCGATCATTTGGTGAAAATGATATCATGCAGTTTAGTAAATCAAAAACCTGACTGGTGAATATTTTGATGACATGACATTAAATTTATGACGCACCTTTATAAACTTATTATAAACTTATTGGAACATCCGACTTTTAGTCACATACCAACAAACATTATTCACAAACTGTTAAACATAATACCCTTTTTTAAATTCACGCAATCGGGTAGAAAAATCAGGTTTCTAAAGTCATCTTTAATATGCGTACTTATTTACATTGATACTGATATTTTATGCTGAATATCGCACAGGCTCATATTTCCGTTAATAAACTTATGCATCTCTAACACGTTACTTCTTTGTTTCAAAAGTTTCTAGACTTTCCACTTTAGCTAACTTACAGCATACAGCTAAGTTAAGTAAAGGTAAACACAGTTTATGTTCTGAGAACTAAGTGGCAACTTTCTTCTAGTTCCGGTGAAAGGTGGCAGGCTTTTTCGGCCACCGGTTTTTGCTGTTCACTGTTTGTCTCGGCTTGACATTATTTAAGCAGCTATTCACTGTCAAACTTGACATTAAAAATACTCTTAGACTCTGATTGTCACTGTTATTTGGGTACATCGTACAAGAGGGATTTTTTATTCGTTTTTTTTTTAATGTGACCAATTGCCGCACTCAGAGACGTCAATTTAATTTAATGCTTGATTTAAGTTGCTACTGTCACTTTGCTACAGCAATAGAATTAGACAAAACATCACTAAACAAGCATTAAATTTAATTGATGTCTCTGAGTGCGGTAGTAAGTGGTGATATTTTTAATACTTATAGTTGTGGTTGTGTTTCTATTTTATACTAGCTGTTCCAGCCCGGCGTCGCCCGGGTGTTTTTTTAAACCTATCCGATTGCTACCAAACTTCACAGGATCACCTCTAGTTCGAGCAACGAAGACCAAATACTGCCTCTCGGGGGAAATAATTCGTGTATAAGCGAATTTTGGCATAGTTGTAGGGAATGGTGTTTTAAACCACATACTAAAAGTACTGACGGGTGGGGGTGGAGCGTTCGGGTTGGGGGGGGTCTAAAGGTCCCTTTTTTTAGTTTTTCGTAAATAACTCGTAAACGGTGGCCCATAGCAAAATGTTTTCCATTACATGATTAATCTGCATAAAATTCTCTACAAAAAAGTTTTAGACATTGTTTCTCTGGGATCAATATTTAATGAGATATGGAGGGAAGAATGATTCCCGAAAGGCCATAATCGGGTTTCCATTGTAAGTCGGACCTTATATCAAATGAGCTCGGGTTTTTTTTGTGAGTGCCTCTTATAGTGAAAATTATTTATGCTGAGTATCAACATCTTAATTGTGACAGTTCGCGACTTATGACTTTTTTAAGTTTTTTTTTAAATTTCCTTTTTTTCGGGATGTATTCAAGCGATTTTGTTCAAACTTTGGGATGATGTTCTTTTTATAGATTTGCATCGCCTCCCAAAAAACAAATACTAGGTATCATATAAAAAAAAGAAAATAAAGACCAAATAAAAAAGATGCATTTTTTTTTCTGTATTCAATAAACTCGTGAATAAGCGAATTTTGGCATAGTTGTAGGGGATGGTGTTTAAAGCCACATACTAAAAGTACTGATGGGTGGGGTAGAAGCTAACGGGTAGGGGGGGGGTGTAAAGGTCCCTTTTTTTAGTTTTTCTTAAATAACTCGTAAACGGTGGCCCATAGCAAAAAATGTTCCATCACATAAATAATCTGCATAAAATTCTCTACAAAAAAGATATTTACACTTTTTTACTGGGATCAACATTTAATGAGATATGGAAGGAAGAAGATGGACAATAAAAAACAAACTTACATTTCTTTAAGTATGGCAGGTATATAAATAAAAATAAAAATCCTAATCCTAGTAATATTATAAATGCGAAAGAGAGTGTTTTTCTTGACCATCCAGAATCCAAATAGGCTTGGTTAGGTTAAGTTATTTTTTAACCACCCAGTACCGAAAATTAACCATGTAAAAATTAAACAGGTACAATAATTATTTTTCGACCATTCAGTACTAAAAATTAATCATGTAAAAAATTAAATACCGATGTACACTAACTATTCTTAATTACCTATTCAACTTTAGAAGTAAAAACTAATTGGACACTTATATCTACCTAGTAAGTACCTACTATACTTTACGCACTAACATCTAAATCGTAAAATTCGTTCAGTGTGAAATTGTGCGCCTTTAGTTTATACATGGAAGTATAATATACTGCGACAAAGTTCTTTGCAGGGAGTGTAAATAGGAGCGGCAAAGCCCGCTCGCACTCAATGATCGAAGACCTTCGTCCTTCTTGCTTTGTTTAGGACATTGTCAGTTTGTATTATTCAATACAAAATTAAGATAAAAAAAACATTTCATTACAAACGATGGTAAAACACACAAGCGACAAATTTGGCATGATTATTATGTACATAGTACTAACACTAAAAAAACAAAAAAAAACTGAAAACCGGTCAAGTGCATAATGGTTTTTACGCATAATGTATCATTACGCATAAAACCTTTTGTCATAAAACGGTTTTTACAATAGAAAAGGTTTTGTTTTAATTATTATTATAACCTAACCTTACCTAATTTAACTTAATATACACAACGGACGTTTATTAACTTCGGCAATGTCAGCCTAAAAGAGTGTTATGACAAACGATTCTATGCGTAATGATACATTATGCGTAAAAAAATTATGCGTGTCAAAGGAGTCCCGTTTAAAGCACCGGCGTCCTCTAAAACTATGCTAAAATTTGCTTATAAACGAGTTTTTTCCCCTGATTTTGCCTTATTGCTTAGGGTATTGGCCACACATATTACTGATTTTTGATAGGAAGTACCGCCTGGAAAATTTTGTTATTTTGGCAAGTAGTAGTGCCAATGTATGGTCTATTCTGAGAAAAAAATCTAGAGGTGTCACTATTTCACAACCACATAAAAAATAATGTTAATTTTTTATTTGGTCTTCATCTTCTTTTTTTTATATGATAACTAGTATTTGTTTTTTGGGAGGCGATGCAAATCTATAAAAAGAACATCATCCCAAAGTTTGAACCAAATCGCTTGAATACATCCCGAAAAACAGGAAATTTAAAAAAAATCTTAAAAAAATTATAAGTCGAGAACTGTCACAATTAAGATGTTGATACTCAGCATAAATAATCTTCACTATAAGAGACACCCACAAAAAAAGCCCGAGCCCATTTGATATAAGGGCCGACTTACAATGGAAACCCGATTATGGCCTTTCGGGAATCATTCTTCCCTCCATATCTCATTAAATATTGATCCCAGAGAAACAATGTCTAAAACTTTTTTGTAGAGAATTTTATGCAGATTAATCATGTAATGGAAAACTTTTTGCTATGGGCCACCGTTTACGAGTTATTTACGAAAAACTAAAAAAAGGGACCTTTAGACCCCCCCCCACCCGAACGCTCCACCCCCACCCGTCAGTGCTTTTAGTATGTGGTTTAAAACACCATTCCCTACAACTATGCCAAAATTCGCTTATACACGAATTATTTCCCCTGAGTTTGCTTCGTTGCTTGAGCTACTCTGTGTTATTCAGAAGTATGCAAAAAAAACGGTTCAGCCATTTTAGAGTCCGTAGACATTTTAGAGTAGAGACTATAGAGGACGCCCGCGACTTCGTACGCGTAGAATTAGTTTCCCGCTACTCCCCCCTATTTCACCCCCTTAGGGGTTGAATTTCTAAAAATCCTTTCTTAGTGCTCACTTACATCATGAAAGGAACCCCTGTACCAAATTTCATGTTTCTAAGTACAGTAGTTTCGGCTGTGCGTTGATATATAAGTCAGTCAGGTTTGCCTTTTATATATATAATAATAGATTTCGATAGCTGCTTTCGCTTTATAAAAAAAACTGTACTTATCGACAAAACCGTATTAGAATTTAGGGCATTAACCCGTTAGATGCTGCGTCTGTACGTCTCTACTCTCACTTTTGGTAGATAAAGTAGAGTAGCTTACTGGGTGAATTCACTAAATGCAGTTTTTTTTACGGCGCTACCAAACATTTTTCACCGTTATTGTAGAAATGACTAAGCCTTAGTGACTAATTTAAAAAGATAACATTGTAAAGAGGCAACATTTTTCTTTGCCTTTGAATATATACTTAATTAACATTTTTGAGAAAACTAGTAGGTAGTGATTGTTAAATTGACTCTGATTAAAGTTTTCAAGATACATTGATTAAGTAACTCACTTTAAAACTCGACGCACCTATTATTACTTACTCGGCGAATTTAAGTTGTCCCGTCAGAGCGTACACGAAACATTTTCGTTTTGAAAAAATATAGACATCTGGAGAACTCAGATAAAATAAATCCAAATGCCTATCAAGCTTTCATCCCAAATTCTGATAAAATAAATGTGCGTTAATAGTTATTTATGTAACTGGTACATAATGATGCTTCTTAAGGTACGAGCGCCGAGGTTAGAGCGCGAGCTTGCGAGCGCTCTAATTATAGGCACGAGTACCTTAAGAGCTACTTATGTACCGTTGCATACATAACTTTTTCTACAAGCTTAGAATGATAATGACAAAAATAAACAATCGCGAACTTTTCTCGTATACTTCACTCGATTTTTCTGCTAACAAATTACTTGTTAGCAAAGTCATTTTCATTATTCCGCGTTAACAGTTTGTAAATTTTATTGCTAAATGTTTACAAATTTCATGCAGTTTTTAATAGTTAGGTACTAAAACAGTTCTGACAATTTATCATAAAAGTTGGATTGCCAAACACGCCATTTTGTTGATATCCATATTGAACGTAACCATGGTAACCAAATAACAAATCGATGGATATTACTCATCTATATTTAGTAACTTAATAAAAATGTAATTCTAAACACATATTTAGTCTCAAAATTAATTTTATTTTTAATATACGTAATTTTAATTGGTGTTAAAATGTTTTTAACGGTTTTATACAAATTATTAGGATGTAAAGTGTTAACTAAACTCAAAGACTAATATCCGGAATGACCGTTACCATGGTAATAACAATGCTATAATAAATTATAGAACTGTTATTACCATGGCAACGCTCATTATACAATTGTTTTTACTCTTCGGTTACACTATAGGTGGTATTCTGACACCATTAACGATATCAATATTAGCGGTTTATAGTACGCGAGTAGAAAAAAACATATTATTAACAAACAAGTCAAAATTATCTAACCGTAAACAAGTTATATTTAACGGTACCATTAATCTTGAACTTTATTAAAAAACCTTGTAACATATTAAAACCAGACCTCCTGGTTTTCATACAAACCTGACCCTATACGGAGTTCTCGGCACTTACCCTATCAACCCCTTCACCGCCCATGACGCACAAGCGCGTCTAAAATACAAACTAACTGCGATCGTAACAAGCCTTGCGGCGACCTTGACAAATTCTTTTGTAACCTCTTTTACATAGGTACTCAATGTCGGTATCTATAGTTTACATATAAAAAAGCCTTATATAGTGTTCTTAGTTGTCAAGCGTTTATTTCGTAACCGGTTACATTTGAATAAGTGAAAGTGTACGTAAATCTCAACAACAGTAGATCGATTATCTCAATTATTGTATTAATTAGTATGATATAGTTTACTTATTTGGCTTACTTGGCAAATTTTAGTTTGCCACTTTAAATCATACTAAAGCATTGATATTTTTTGTATAATATTTAAGCTGCTTCGTAATTTTGTGTTAAAACAAATAATGATAATAGAAATGAAAGTTAGAATACAATATACAATAGAAAAAACCCATGTATCTTTGATTGAAAACACAATAATAATTACTTATTATTGTGTTGTCTTGTATTAGGATAAAAAACAAGTTAAATCAAATAAAAAAAAAAAGGAAAGGAACCATAAAGAGCATAGATTTGAATTTAAAATCAGTAAACCTGTTCTTAGGACAGATGGCGCCTAGCGAGATTTAATTTAGTGTCCCGATAACCTCCGCGGAGGTCTCGAAATAGTTGTGACCTTTTAGGAATTTACTTTTTTGTGTCAAGAGCGTGTTATTAGTTTAATACACGTGAATGTGTTTTTTAAATAAATCTTCACAAGGTAAATGGAAAGGATCAATTTAGATCTCATCAAAAAGGCGATAATAAAATAGAACATCGCATGCATCGTTAGATCTTGCATATAAAGGAAGGTGTAGTGATTTAATTTTAGATTTATGCTCTCCATTTGGCGAATTATAATAATAATGCAGGTAGTTATTTATATATAAAGCAATTACTAAGGCTAATGTTGTGTTATTAATTTTATTATGCTACTTCATGGAGTATATGATGATAAATGCATCAAGGATCCAATATAATTGAAATAAGCAAATAAAATATACTGTTAAAAGTGATACGAGTATCTAAGTATCATTCGAAGGAAATAAAATAAAATAATATGTTTGTCCGAAAGAAAGGCCCAACTATTTATTATTAAATTGATTTGATGTTATTTTTTGTTTATACAGGATGGATTTTGAGTTTCTGGAAAAAATACAGTTGATTGGGATTTTGATTTTTTGGTTTTTGGTCATTTAATCGGGCAAGTTCATCTGCTTTTTTGTTTTAACGTCTTAATGGGGTCCATATTGGTTCATCTAATTATTTTTACTCATAACGTATTCTAAGTCATAATCATCGCAACTCCTAACGTATTTTTTTCAGTAACTGTTACTTTTTCAGGATTTTTATAAATCAAACCTTACCTATCCTAGTCTTATCTACACATTGAATGTTTCAGAACTTCTGAAAAGTTTACGGTACCAGCGGTTTTTTTTTTTAAATTTAGGAGTTCCAATAATCGGAGTTGCAATTTTAGATGAACTTTGGCGCACCGGTCTTAATGCCCTGGTACCCTGTGAGCATGACATTAATGTTGGCCGGGGCGTTCGAATGAAGTATATATGTAGTAAGAAGTTTTATTTAATTACAGGCCTTAAAATCACCGGTACACATTGCGGCTTCATAATTGAAATGCCTTAAAGTTTAGCGGACATAATTAGCAAAAAGACTCCATAAAGTAAGAAATCCTAGTCTAAGAATATTCCATTCTTAGACGAGAGCTGAAAGTCACTCTGTTACTAACACTACTGCACAATGTCAGGATAGAGAGGATGAAAACAGGAGCGAAAGATTCTAAAGTGCAAGAGGAGCCCCAAGCCATAAAAACCGTCGCCATTGAGTTATTAAAAGCCATGGGTAGACGTTTGGATGTATGACGCTGACGCACCCATGCGTCATGGGTAGTACATGCGTTAAGAATGGGTCAATGGCATTCCACAGTAGCAGACAAATGAAACCAAGGATAGGAAATATGAATACAATAAAAAGACAGCATAGAAAAAGTAAGATAGCTTAGTCAATCATGATATTCATGAGTATCATGACACTCATCGAAGAACAATTTATAACCTACTGGAATGACAGGTGTCAGAATTAACTAAAAACCTTCCTTTTTACTATAAAAGTTGACTATAACGTCCATTTTTACAAGGTGTATAAACCAACGTCAATTATAGATAGACTGCAGCATTCTAGACTGTTCTTTAATTACAACTCGACGGAAATAGCTTTGTTCGACGGGTCATGGCGACCCAGGTGTGTTGGGAAAGGTTAATGTGATAAAAATACTTTATGCACTTATAATGATAATTATTTATCAGATATTTATTAATTTTCTGTTTTCTGTTAATGATTGGCCTTTACTGTCGTTCTGCTGGGCAAGAGCTGCTCTCTCCCTTTCACCCTTTTGTTGTCATGTCATAACCGACGAAATAAATTAAGTTGTTGCAGTATATAACGTTTCGGAACCTATTGAGAAATATGTAATACTCTTTCAGACTTGCTTGAGTGAGATCCCCGTCTCAAGAGACGTTAGAAATGACAGTTTTCTATGACTTGAGGTTTTCTTTGACTAGACTTGAGACGTCACACTCAAGACCAGTTTTTCTAACGATTAAAGTATCAAAAGAAACAGTCTCAGAACGATATAAAATTAGTACAACCGTAATATTTATGATTCAATTGTTAAACTTTTCCTTCGAAACATTCATTCCTTCCGTGATAACACAGACAACTATCAACGAGAATTCAACTCAATGACACTTCGTACTAGATCGTTATTTCAATGGCGTTCTACATTGAATGTAAACAAGGCAATGCAGCCGGACCCGAGTGGATTACGAAATACAAACATATATATATTTATGTATACCTAATTATATCGTACGGCCTTCGCAGTAGTAAGTAAAATATAATACAGTCAGCTGTGAATTATAAATGTAGCAAGATATGTTATGAATGAGGACCGCAAAGAAATAAAGTAATGTGGTGGCCGGTAGATGTTGAATCCAAAGTCTGTAATGTCTTAATCGTAGTGGCACAATACAACATTTTACTTAGTGTCAAAATTTGGCGTATCTATAAGCTACTTTTGTTTTTATTCAGTTATGCCTAATGCAACAAAGGCAAGATCGTCGATGAGTTCTACGGCGTACAATACTTCACGGACGAGTTTAATGCGAGCTCCCCGTCGATCGAAGTGATATTTGTGAGATAAAAGTTCCTGGTCACGCCACCAACACATGTAGTGTAAAGAGAGAGAGGGAGAGAAAGAAACTCTTACTTTGCAGATGAACTAGCTATCACAGTTATAGATGATTATTAAAAATAGGTTAGGTACTTAAATGTGTGATCTCAAAAAAAATATCAAAGACAATATTTATTTCAAACTCAAAAGGTTCCCAAACTTTAAGACAAGTCACTGACAAATGTTTAAGTGTTTTCCTTCAGTCCTAGAGTTTATAAGGCAAAGGGAAATTAACTTGAGATCACCTGGCACGGCAAGTAGGATAGGCCTTCGGTGCCGAAACGAGAGCTCTTCCGCTAGCTGTTTGTTTTCCTTCTCGACTAGAAGATGACGTCATACGTCCTTGTCTAGGGTTCCTTGTAGGTGAGAGAGCATAGTTGAATCACAAAGATGTAATTGTATTTATTACAAGCTTTTAATTAACTTGCTTCGTGCGAATGTCGGTCATACCGGTTCAAATTTTGCAAGTAAATTATGAACCACTTCCCGTTATTGTAATGGGCTGAATTTCGGAATACACAAGTAACTGTAATCCTGAGGGTAATGTAATATTATCGTATCTAGTAGCTGATCTGATGATGAAGTCGGGAGGTAGCAATCGGCTCTCCGCTATTGGAAGCCGTTGTTCCCATAATTTTGATTGGTCATAATTTCATTGTTGACATAATTATTGTCAGTCTTAACTTTTATATTGCTAAAACGTTAACTTTCAGATTTTATTAAATATCTAACGTGTAGACTACGCTACGCTAGGTTAGGTTAGGATTGATTTATAAAAACCCTGAAAAAGTAACGGTTTCTTAAAAAAATACGTTATGACTTGCGATGGGTACCTAGGTATGACACATTATGACTAAAAATAACTATGGCACATGATCTTGAACCCTCCGCTGTACTTATCGTAGACCCACCAAATTGGGATTCGTTATTTTGGTCTTGATTTGCAGATAACTATACAAAAAAAATACAGTCGATAGAATCCAGTTATATTACGCGTAAGTATGCACAAAAAAAAGACTGACGCGTGTGGGTAAATTTTGCAACGAGTTATTGTTGTATTTCACCACAAAAAAAAACCAGTCTTTACCGTTTATGACGCATACGGTGCGTCAAAAGTCCACAAAAAACGACAAACGACGCTGTGCGTGTTAAGTAAAAGCGGCCTTTGAGCGGATACAGGAAGACATTTGTTATAAGACAATGTTTTATTAAAAATCATTTTTACTCGTTTTGAACTGTCGACCTCACGCCATAAAATCCTTACGTACAAACAATAAAATGACGTGTTTGAACTTGACCCGGCTTGATCCCATGTACCTACCGTATCTAACATGTTCTGATGATGTTCTATTCTTTTCCGCTAGAGCAAAGGACAATAATTAGCTATACTGTACTACCTTTTTAAAATCTTCCATGAGCTCAGAGCTCATGAATATCATGGTTTATAGTTTATACATATACTAGCGATCCGCTTTCGTTTCTGTTGATGTGATTTTTTCTGTATCACTCGTACATAATCCAGAATTTATTATACATAAAAAGTTTCCTCTAGAATCACTCTGTCTATTGATGAAAACTGCATTGAGCCCAATGGAATCCTAGAATGGAATCATAGAACGGTGTCACAGTGACATTATAAAATCATTTGCTTGAAACTTCCTACGACTTGAATCATAAAATCACTATGACACAGTTCTATGGTGGTTCAGTTCCATTGGGCCGATAGTAAGTACATACAGAATACAGAGGGACAGACGGCGGGAAGTGACTTTGTTTTATACTATGTAAAGATAAACACTGGATAATCGGAAGATAATTTACAGTTCATCCAGAGTATTAATAGTATTCGGCTGTCTGTCTCTTTCACACTCTGACATAACAAATATAGTGACAGATGTGTCACTGTCAGCTTTTTATCAAATCGATGGACGATTTTATTAGACCTAATTATTCTAGTTAGGTAAGTACGCTATTGGTACACTGAAGCCGCTATCCGCGAAATCGCGCGAAACGATGCGAATTTGCAAAACTTCGCTGTTAGATGCGATTTACGCGATTCGTGACGTCAGTGTACTAACAACACGTTAAGTTTAAAAATGCATGCATTGTTGCAATGATTTTAAATTTACCGAAACAACTGCTTCGACACAGATGCAAATGTATGTACACGATATAATCCCATGTTAAAACATCTAAATGTGTGTTTAATAACTTTGGTTTGAGTACTTGTACCGACTGAAATTCCGGTTCAAAACATATTTCAGGGCCTCTATTCTATAAGGTAAAACCATATCGGACTTGACCTGTTATGGTATTGTCTCCTGACTTACGGGACAGAATAAAAACAACAAAAAGTTGATCCACCCACTTACGTTCCTTCCTTATGTTACTTCCATCCCCTATTACACCTCCTTGTGGGACCCTAAATAGTTCCTTTCAAATCGTCAATGAGAAAGTAAAATCATATCACATTATACATGCCCATGAATGACATTATGCATCTCCCATTTAATATTCAATGCCTGCGTGCATGACCATAAATTAAAGCTTAATACGGTTATACAAGTTAATGCAAATGCATGCATCTTCCGGAGCTAACATCTTATCTTATTTCATTTTATAAAGTGGATCTTATACTCTTACTAAATAAATAAATAAAAATGTGGATAAAACATCTGTCACTTTCTGACCGCTATGTAAGAGTGAGAGTGACGAATGCTTTATCCACCTTGATAAATGCGACCATAATACGGGCCGGGTAGTAAATTAAACCACTGATCATAGTGATCATACATAGAATTTATAATATTCTCTTTATTTGTATAGACCGGTCTTGAGTGACGCGATCACGATATCGTATCTATCTACAAGTTCTACAACATTTTGATTAAATTCACATTTTACTGACCATGACGCATACTCCATAAAATAGGTTACCCGTGTAGAGAATAATGAACGGATGTACGAAACCACATTATAATGATTGGCGATCTTTATCTGTAGGATCTATAGTTACATAGTTCAAAATTACAGCATTTCGCAAGAGGAACTATAAAATGCGCCGGCACACGCGAGCCTATTATCTATTCTTCGTTAACTAAAGGTTCTCGAAGATTCTTAGTGGGACACGCGTTGCGGTAGCGGAGCGAGTAGCAGAGCGAGTAGCCGGTTTCTATACACATAAGAAATGTCGAAGGATCAAAGATATCCGTACATTATGAGTACTTTGTTATTTTGCAATGTATCGCAACGCAGTAGCTACATTACGAAATATCAAAACTCTCCAGCGCTCGCTATGTATCCATAAGGTTTTAACTTAGGAAATTACCCGATGCTATTGTGGTGAAGAAAAAAAAACATCGTAAGGAAACCTACACATTCGAACAGCTAAGTGGACATTTTCCAAAAGAAGTGTACTTACATGAAGTTTTTTTCCAGAATTCATTTTTTTTCTGTTTTTCTTACTCAGTATCGTTGATACTATCGAATCGATCCTCATGCAAGAAAAAAAGTGACCCAAATATTCCATTCTAGATCGTCACATTTTTGTATGCAGTCTTTTTTTATTTATTTGGTCGTGATGCACTGGAAGAATAACCTTACATACTTAATAAAATCTGGGACACTTTTTTCTTGTATGAGGATTGATAGTATCAACGATTCTGAGTAAGAAAAACAAAAAAAAAAACGAATTCTGGAAAAAAGTTCATGTACACTTTTTTTGGAAAATGCCCAAGTATGTAATAGGGCCAACCTGTTGAAAGATATTCTTTTTCATGTTAGTGTTGTTTTTATTTCGAACAATGTTGCTCTTTCAGTTTCTGTCAAGAAAAATACAGTTGTATGAATTACCTATACTTACCTAATTGAATTGTAGCCACGTAAGATAACTTTGACCTCCGGGCACGTTTTTAAAAGCTACAAGTTACAATTTTACAGGTCTAAACTGGCAACACTGCTCAAATGGCTGGTAGTCATTGGTCGAGGTCGTGTCAAATGGAAACTTGTAACCTGTAAATTGTAATTTGTAGTTTTATAAAACGTGCCCCAGGTTTTATCTTGAAAATTCTTAAAGATTCAGTTGTATAATAGATACAAAAGTTTTAAAGGTGTTTAAAAATATAAAGAAGCCAAACAAGTGCTGACAGCTCCTCTTAGGAACCGCACCAGCCTTAGCCCAGTTATAAGTTTTCCCTTTCTTGCAACAGAGTATAAAGGTCAGACAAGAGTGTGACCAGTATAAATATGACTAGCCGCGGCCGCGGCTTTACCTATACACACAAACGTACATAACATACATAAATAATCAGCATCAGCCTATATACGACTTCGAGAATTCAATTTTGAATTTTTAAAACCGGTATATTACTGTCATGGGTCGATTTAAACGAGCTGGTAAACTATCAATTTTGAGAAAACTCAAAGCCACTCAAAGAGTAATAACGTAAACATTCTACAATAAAAATTGTAGAAATCGTTTGAGTCATAGTAAACTACGATAATGTTACAGTAAATAGTCCTACGATTACGGAACATAAGAACAGTACTACATCGTGTTACTATAACTTTGAAATGTGTGTGTCGGTTTACGTCCCAATAATAAATGCGGTCTCCTTTTATATTGAGAGGGTTACTCTCTGGGGCACGTTTTATAAAGCTACAAGTTACAATTTTACAGGTCTAAACTGGCAACACTGCTCAAAAGGCTGGTCGTCATTGGTCGAGGTTGTGTCAAATGGACACTTGTAGCCTGTAAATTTTAATTTGTAGCTTTATAAAACAGGCCACTGGTCGAAGCTAAGTCATCTATATATCTATTCTGTCTGGTCCTGTCTTGGTACGGGCCTATGGCTTAGCGTCACACCACACTTAATTGCTTTGCAGATATGTGCATTAAAGTAAAATCGTGTACATTGCAAATTAAAGTATGTATCTTATACGAGTACATGTTTGTGTTCAAGCTCAGGTACCTATATCAATTGCGACATACCTGTTTACATTGCACTTAATATTTTGCAACACGGTCTTACAGCCGAAATTCATTATACCTAATCGAAGCAAGGGCAATACTTAACGAAATATAAGGTGTGACCGTGGAAATATATGTAACAGGATTTTCGATTGTTATAATTTTATTAGCTACTTTTTTTATGTTACCGAGGCGTCTGGAGTTGCCACATATTTATTTAGCATCTGTAGTTACCTAGTGCTGCAAAAGCAATTTAGAACATCCTTTATAACGCGGTCAATGTTGTAGTTGAATAAAAAGAACACGCTGTTTGTTTTATTTGTTGCGACCTATTTTTTATTGCACTCGTGTAGTTGTGAGTTAAGTTGGCGAGTTTCCGTTGGTCGAAGGAAATGCAAATCCGTTTTTATGTCCATTCCGAGAATGAAGTGAGCGAGCAAGTTTGCAATATTCTGGTCAAGTTAGGTTATTTATTCGTCACAGTTTGGTAATTAATTTAAATTCTTATTGGAATATTATGATGTTCATAATTTTACTGCCACGTTCTGTATGTGTTAATTTATCCATCAATTATCAAAACAAAATAATTTGATAGACTGTGTCTTTATGCGCCTACTTGTTTTCGTTTATCATCAGGAACTATAATTTTATCCGACACAAAAACTATCCTATGATCCAATCTACGAAATGGACTATTTGTTTGCCTATTATTATCATTATTTAAAAGTTTAAACATGGTAATCCTTGTAAACTTTCACATAATGTATAATAGCAGCACAAGTTGAATGAGTAACCTTGGTTCGGTTTGGTTAACGAACAAAGTCACAGGACTTGTTTTCTCATCCGAGAGTAAATCCTTCGCAGAATTAACGCTATTTGCCCGAGAAATACCCTGACCAATAAGTCAATACGCTAAGTTTCTCGTTTTATATAATTGAACAAACATACAGACGTGCGTTCACCGCTGAGTCACTCACGCGACTGAACAGTGCGAGCGTCGCGTGCGCAGAGAATCCTGCGCAACTCACGTGCGGGCGAGGCGCTTGCGTAGAATAGCTACTAGTGTCTGTCTATAGAATATTCTAGAAGATTTAAGAGGATTGTGAAGCTAAAAATTTCCATACAAATAGCGATAACATTTCTCTCCCCTTAAACCTAGTCCGATTTTTACGATTTTTGAATATGTTGTAAAGATTATGAAAAACTAGGTCTGTACGTTTTCCATTCCATGAAAATAATTAAAAAAAAAAAAACTACGTTCAGACCTAGTTTTTCATAAAAACTACAACATATTCAAGAATAGTGAAAATCGGACTTGAATTAGGGAGTGAGAAACGTAAATTTCATAACATAATTAGGAAGATCCTGGGTGCTCCATTTTTAACGGAATTTCGATCCTTCTATATTAATTTCGTTTATTTTGTTAATATATCCTCCTAGAGCTAGTCGAGTTTATTTTATTTTTTATAAATGTTAAAAAAGACTAGATGTCACATCAAGTTATCTTTCGTAGAATGCGTAGCTCTACTGCTACTGCTCTACTTTTTTTGCTCCGTTTTTTGTTAATTATTTAGCATAGATTTTTATAAAGGCGAGGAACATTTCTGCGTAAGGATTTGTGCTGTATTGTAAATATTGTAATTCTATAGCATTTATAACACGTAGATAATTTTATTTTTAAACATTCTTTACTTTTTTGTTTGTTGATTAATTCACCGTAATAAAACATTTTGAAACAAAAAACCGCTATCAACTGTTCAAAATATACAGCTATATTCAAAATTAAAGGACGGACGGACGGACGGATGGACAGCGTAGGCTTAGTAATAGGGTTCCGTTTGAGACACTTCGGGTACGGAACCATAAAAAAAAGGAAGAGGAAGACTAAGACTTAACCGACTAAGGGCGGATTCCACCAAACTGGAACAAGGTCTTATACCTAGATTAAACGCCAATTTTTTATGGACTAATCTCGGATTAAGTGTTATTCCAGTTTGGTCGAATCGGCCCTAAGAACAAAGTTGTGGCGAAGCTGGAGCTAAAAACCCAAAGTATAAATTCTCGAACAACGGCTCCAAGTTCTCGAAGAATACCAGAACCGGCTTTTCTAGATCTATATATCCAAAGTTTTTTATACGCACGTTTTGATCACGTGTTTTTAGAATAATTTCGCAATAAAAATAAGTACGTAATAATAATATTTTATTCGGTAGGACAGCAACAAAACAGGTTCTGTTTCTTGTGTACGTCAACAAATCGTACGAAGCTTTGTTTCTATGTTAAATCACAGGGAAATACTTTGAATACTTTAGAGGTTAAAATATGAGTTATAAAAAAAAAGGGGCCGCTTAAAAAATATATTATAATAATAGGTAGTTAAATTCTAAGTGACGCTAGGGCAAAATTCTACACCGAGAAATACGTTGACAGACGTACATAAGAGGTTGAAAAATTCGTTATAGGGGCCGCTAAAAATCTAATTATAAATTACGTTATAGGTTGTTAAATTCTTAAGTAACAATAGGGCAAAATAACAATGAGCTATGTTGTTTGTTTCGTTGTATTACGACATATCTTATTATAATAATGATGATATGATACAACGTTGTAGCTCTTTGTAAATCAACCAGGGGGCCAACATACGTGACTTTTTGACACGAAGTACGAGAGTGACGGATGCTTTATCCACATTTTGTCACGCGATAAACGCAACCATATTATGCTCGCAGGCCCCGTATTATGGTCACCTTTATCGCGGTGGATAGAGCATCCGTCACTCTCGCACTTACGTACTGGTCAGACAGTGAAAGATGTTTTGTCCACGTTTGTCCACATCGATAAACGACCGTAACAGGGCCGCTAGGCATAATTTATTCCTCATTCTATTCTATATCACAATATTTTGTCTTAGTTTTGATTTACCAAGAAAGGTAGTTGAAAGCGAGACGACAATGTTGTCTAGACCTAAACATTGTCGAATATAGGCCCCGGATCTAAATGTCCTGTGTCTTTCTACCTGCGATTTGCCGGTCCGGAAGAGAAACAAGGGCTTAACATTCTTTATCCGTTCCTCATATAACGAGGCTGCAGCGGTTGCTCTTGCTTCAAATAAAGGACCAGCGTCGCTATTGCCTCACGCTCTCGCAATCGCAATCGGCTTCAAAGTGAAACAATTGTTTTCATTTTGTATGCAGACTCGCCTTCGGACTGTCAAAATGAAATCGATTGTGATTGCGAGTGCGTTAGACAATAAGCCTGCCGGACCTAACTGTAATCCTAGTGAAATACTCAAAGAGATATGTAGGTTTTTAAGTAATGCAGTTTCCAGATCCTCTTTTCTACTCATTAAAAAAGAGATAGCAACAAATCTTTGATGGCTTATATTTTCGTCTTTTCTTTCATCTCAACTGTTTGTAGGAATAGATGAATCAGCTTTTATTGAAACTGAAAAAAGTCTAAGTTCTCTATTAGCAAAAAGTGGGTAGCTTATTGATTTGTCCGTGCTCTCGAAAAGCACTACGTGACTTGTAAAGTTGTAATAATTGTCAATCGGAAATTCAATTTATTCGGTTATTAACCGTTTTTGTATGAAAATAACCGGTTAAAACCGGTTATAACCGGTTATTTGCAGTCCTTAATTGTCAACCAACTTATTCTTATTAATGTTGATATATTAAAATATAAATAACATTCGCTATCGATTGCTTCTATTTTTCTCTTCAATTATCATCATCTACACGTCGTGCCGTAACAGGAGACCAAACATCTTTCCTCGTCTATTATCTATTGTCTACAATAGACTTCTCTTCTTCAAGGAAAACAAAGAAGCACTTACATAGACCAATTAAAATCAAAAGTAGGCGACGTGCCGTATCAGTATGTAACAGAGAAGGCTTGGAATAGAAAAGAATAGAAATTACTCCACCGACAAGAGCATAGCTCTTAATAATGATAATGATAAATATATGTAAATGATGATGATGATCGATTGCTTATATTACTGTGCCTACGTGTATCTATACATGTTGCTCCGCGCTTTTTGTCGCCCGATGACCTTGGTCATCGCAAATGATTCATGTCTCACTCAAACAAAGAATCCACAACCTGTATATAATATTTTATAGCTTGATAAATAGGAAGATTTTGTAGTGATTGTTTAAGACGATTCTGAAGTGACGCATATCGCGTAACTGTAAATAAAAATCTCAAATTTAGCTCAGCACTGGTAGCACTAGTTGTTTTTTCTCGCTTGTCGCTCAGTGCGTCTCTATCGTTACTGACTAGATAGAAAGGGAGATCCGAGCGACAAACAAGTCGCTGGCAACTTTTGCTAGCCGTGCTGGGCGATAACGTTTCTCACCCCCAAAATCAATCAAGGTTTAGTGGGAGAGAAACGTTACCGAATTTTGTATAAAAAAAAACATGTTAAAATCACTGTTAACATGTTTTTTTATTGGTGTCATTTTCACATGTTTGCTGGGAAAAAACAACGTGTTCGCGCACACGGATATTTTATGACCCGCTCGTTACGTTAATAGTTTTAACGTAAGTCAAACTGAAATATCGGTATTTTTAGTAGGCAATGCTAATTTAATAAATACCATTTTTGCATAATTGTTTTGAACTTTGACATTGTTTTTCTAACATGCTAGATTATTCATTGTGGGTGTGAGTTTTATTGTTTATTTTACTATTATATTAATTTTACGACAATACGTATGAAGGCATCGTTTTAAGTGTATGATGACATTGGTAATTATGTTTAATTACAAGATGCATGTATATTTAATCATTAAGCTCATTGCATTTGTAAGTTATTTCATCAACATTTTTTTTAGGGTTATGTTACAATGTACCAGTGTTCACCACAATTATGTATACAAATTCTTGTCAAGTAAATAAAACTGAGATTTTATACTTTTACTGCATTAATTAATGTCAATTCAATTCAATTCAATCGTTTATATCATTCCAACAACAACATCAATCTTCCCCTTGTCCTAGCAACCGACTGTTTCATTTGACTTTGACTTGTGTTTTACGTTTACAAACATGCTGCATATAACATAGAGCGAGTTGTTGGAACGCAAACATTAATATTTGTCTGTTTTTACTAGTATTCGTGACATAACTTTTTGCATGGGATTCCCAAATCTTACGACCCAACGAAAATACTCAAATATTAAAATGATCAGACTTAAAAAAAAACTGTATTTTTCGTTTGATACAAATAACCCGCCCTCGCTTCGCTTCGGTTTATGTAAGTTGTCTGTAACACCCGTACATAAACCAGAATTCATTATACGTAAAAACCTTATGTGAAAAAATATCTAACCTATTATGGTGAGAATAGGGTTGCCAACAGTTTTTGCTCTAAATATAGTATTTGACCAGGTTAGGAGGGAAAAAAAACAGTAGCTTTAAAAAAAAATATAGTATCTTTTTTTATTTGTTTTGATTGGATCCTGCAGAAAGTTTGAGGAAGTGTTTTTTTTTTAATGAATCTTTACAATAAAAACTTAAATTTGTGCTTATCAATAATTAATTTTTGATTAAATTTATTTGTGCTCTGTTCCGTTCTTTCCGCCATTTGGCATTCATAACAGACAAAACTCGTTCTGTAAATGCAGAAGTGGCCGGAATTGACAAAAGATAAGAAATAATCTTCGTCAAATTTGGCAACAGATTATCAGTTTCATGAAAAATATATGTTATTATGTTACCACTTTAGACTTGTGTGAAGTGTTTGAAAGTCAACACTCTCCGTTAACTTGGTACAAAGTTTGTTTGTGATTCTTACTACTAAATACAGCAAATCAATATTGTTTGAAATCTTTTCAGAGAAACCAAATTTTCCAATTACTTCCACACATGAATCAAAGTCAATGCTATTTTCCAAAGAAAGCATCCTTTTTCCCGGACTCTAGTTCTTTTTTTAAGTTGTCCATAAAATCATAAATGTCTATGATGGTTACATTGTTCGCTTCTAGAGATTTTATAGTTTTATTGAAAATATGAAGAATATGGCTAACCATATGAAGATAAGCCCTAATCAAGTGTAATTCAGAACGCGTGCGGCACGCAGGCAGGTACGTTCATAAATTGGGAGAAGTGAATCAGTGATATGAAAATATTTAATGACTGGTCAAAATATAGTAGATTTTGCTACTATATATTTTTCCAACAGTATATAATATTTTCACCCAATATATAGTAGAATACTATATAATATAGTAAGGTTGGCAACCCTAGGTGAGAACCACATCAAAATCCAGCTGTTTCTCAGTTTCAGGGGTGTTATTCTCTTAAAAACGGCGGTCGGCCGGACGAGCGATACCGCAGCGGCGAGTTTAAGTAGTCCCGTCCGAGCGAACAAAACACATTTTAGCGCGTGCATTCTAAATTAGGCGGCCTTATACGTTCGATCTTATCGACAGAAGCCATGCTGCCAAATTGAAAATGCACGCGCTAAAATGTGTTTTGTTCGCTCGGGCGGGACTACTTAAACTCGCCGCTGCGATTTCGCTCGTTAACTAACTAACTAATAATATAGCGATTATTAAATACAGAGTGTTTTAATAATACCGTTTTATGCTATTAGCGGCGAATTCAATAAGTGTCGAAAGACAGGTGGCGTTGCCATTATTCAACGTCGGAAAAAATATATAAAAGAGCATTGTTAAGACTCTTTTGATGTGCTTACTAAAGAACGGGTTCTCGGGCCATTCAAATACAATAGAACGGCGGTAGACCATACAATGGGTCAGGTTGTATGAAAACGTGGGATATATTGTATATTTTTTATTTTGTTTAAACCTTGAATCATTCCGGTGGATTTTAAACTGACTCTTTGTTCAAAGAATGTATACCTATTTAATTAGAAATGTTGTGTTAGTGTGCACTGTAACGTTTATTTTAAACTAATAAAATCTTACTATGATCTTGAAAATATTTTAATGTGAATCATTTTACTTATTTACGTGATACAATATTTATTTAATGCACATTTATTTATTTATTTAACCTGTATTGCACAAAAAAAGTACAAATGGTGGACTTAATGCCTAATGGCATTCTCTCAAGTCAACCAAATAATAATACAGAAACTAACAAAAGTGGTGCACAGAAAAAGAAAGACAGAAAACAAAGCAAAGAACATATATTTACAAAATAATAATACTTTACGCAAAAAGTTCTAACAAATATATATAATTTACCCCCTTACTAATAAACGTTGAGTAACGTTGGTGTAGCTAAACCATGCTTTGTCCTTATCTGTCAAATTCAAATGTCATAATGACAGATAAGGACGAAGCATGGTTTAACTACACCACGGTTACTCAACGTTTATTAGTAAGGGGGTTAGTGATTAAACGTACGTTATTTTTATAACTCACTTATTTTATTTAACTAACGTATTATTTCCATTGTTACAGAAAAATGGACGAAACCTGACTCACGCGCATATAGAAATTAATCCGAAGATTATAACCATAGTCTACCGAGATTATACCAACTGTGATTTAAGCTACGATCTCTTTAAGTGATGCCTCTAGGAAGATAAGATAAGATAAAAGATAATATAAGATGCCGGCGATACTGACCAAGTTAAGGGAGCAAGCGTCGAGGGTGCAGCCCTCGATAGCTGTGGGGGTGGGAGTGGGGGTGGCTTTGGCCGCGTGTGCGCTGTATGGAACCAGAGAGAGGAAGCAGCCTCCGTGCCACAACAATAATAATAATTATAAGGTAAGATAATATAAACTTCATTTAGGGCCTGTTTCACAATCGTCAAATAAAGCATATCTGATACATAATTCATTTTCTTGCACTTGAACATAGACAAGGAGAGAGCTGACTTTAACTGGCACATAAATTTACTTGTCGATTGTGAAACAGGCCCTTATACAACACTCTTCGAAAATATCAGGCCCAGAATATTTTTGCCGATCTGAGGCCTTATTGTCTAACGCACTCGCAATCACCATCGTATTCATTTTAAAAATCGGAGGCTTGGCTGCATACAAAATGAAAACAATAGTTCCACTTTGAAGCCGGTTGCGATTGCCAGTGCGTTAGACCATAAACCCTCTGTTTGCTGAATGGTTGATAACATTTTCCCAATCCAGGAGACTAATGAAAAGGGATGAAATAATAAAAATCTACCAATACACATACATACACACATACATGAACTTACGCTTTCATTCCCAGAGTAGGCAGAGCTACAGAATTACCAACAACTCTTAAAACTTGTTAATAATTATGTAACCACATTTTGCACTAGCCAATCTACCAATCTGCCAATCTGCTGTCATTTTAAAAGCTTGTTTAGGTCAAATCTTGCAAGTAGATTTTGAACCACTTACCCGTTAATGGGATTGGCTAAAATGTATGTTAACCTGATAACATTGCAATATTATGGCATTTAAAGAGCTGATCTCATGATGGAGTTGGAAGGTGGCGACAGAATCTCCGCTATACCTACCTACAGTAGACCCACCGTGTTGGGACTCATCAATTTAGTCTACATGAGCAGATAATGACTTTGCAAAAAACATACAGTCAGCAAAAGAAGCTTGTCCCAAAAATGAAATTTTAGACACAGGGCAGCAAGTGAGCGACTCATAACTACAATCGCTGTAAAGAAATATTCTTCAATTCTAGGTAGCCAAAAACGGGCAGCTCCACTCAGTGGAGAATGGCGGCGCGAACGGACAGACCTGCGGTGGCAGTTGCGGCGCGGAGCAGTGCGCCCTCTGTCGAGGCGAGGTTGACACGGACAACAAACAGAATATCGTGAGTACTGAAACCACAATTTAGAAGTAACCCCCATATTAGAAGACATTGTCCAAGCGATCTGTAGTTCGAGAAGTTCATGAGTGAATCAAAGCGAGGGGGCAGACGTTGGCGGGGACGAGGCATTAGGCGTTAGCGGGGGGCTATGTAGTGGGGAAGGGAAGAGCGTGCAACTACGCGCCGCGTACTATCAATCTCCTCGCCTCCCCCAACCCCATACCAAACGTCTGTCGCCGTGGAACGGGACGATCGCGCAAGAATTTGTCGGACTCTAGTATGCAGTTAGTTTTAATATCGTATGTTTTGTTCCTTTCATGTTTTGCATTTCTTGTATAAATGTCAAAAATATAAAGGCCTACGTTTGAAGCATTAAATGCTCTTCCTGAACCTGTAGGTATCTTATTGCTGTAATCTTTGGAATAATGTTATGATCGTTCCGTAAAAGCCTAGAACTTAAACTCTTTTTGTTAACTCAAAAGTTCTGGACTCTCATAACATTCGGATGTATTTTGGACTAAGTTGAACTCACTTAAATTATTTTGTCATTACAGGCAGATGCCGAAGACCCGGCGCCTGTGGTAGAGCACGTTCCAGGTCTAAACCTGGAGTTCCTCCGACAAATGGTCTCCCTGGCCAAGATCATGGTGCCAGGGTTTCGAAGCCACGAGGTAGCACTGCTCACGGCCCATACGTTGTGCCTGTTCACAAGGACGCTGATGTCCATATATGTTGCTGCTCTGGAGGGGTCTATAAGTAAGTGTTCCTAGACGGTTAGCGCAAGTTGTCTACTATTATTTTGTCGCTTAGAAGCGATAAGCAAGAAAATACAAGTTTTGGAACGCTTATGTTATGTATGATATTTTTTGGATTGATGGAGTGACGGGGGATTTTTCAAAATTCGTCTGCCTTAACCGGGAATTAACAATACATACATGCACCTTTAAACTAAATAAGACCGAAAAAATTCGCCACTTTTTTGTTTTGTTATATTCGACCAGTTCGTTTTCCGGTAAAGGAAGATGAATTTTCAAAAATCCATAACTAGTATTTATTGCATTCAAAAATAAAATTAAGCCTCCTTTGCGTAGAATTTGCTATTTCCAATTATTTAAAGTAGTTGCCGTCCATGTGGCTTTTATTTTTTCCACCCTGTATATTATGAATTCGTTTCTCATTGCATCCCTCTTAATAGCGGCCCAAAACTGACGCTTAAAGCGCAAAAGATCCTTCCTAAAATTAAGCTAACATTCCATTATTTTATTCCAGTGAAACACATAGTCCAAAAGGACCTCCGCCGTTTCGCAGCGCTCCTCCTCCAATGGTTTGGCATCGCCATACCAGCTACTTTCATCAACTCCATGATCCGTTACCTGGAGAGTCGACTGGCGCTCGCCTTCAGGACTCGCCTCGTCAACCACGCGTACGACATGTACTTCAAGAACCAAACGTACTATAGGGTAGCCAATCTGGATGCTAGGATTGAGAATGCTGATCATAGGTGAGTGGGGAAAGTAATAGAATGTGCACACGTCGGCACGGAAATAAATGATTCGTGGGCAACATGCCCAATCCCGAGGATTAAAATAGCGCGAAGGAGTCTATTATTCTAACTATTTGTGGGATTTTTTTACACATGCGTCATATTCATGCATGATCTGCCCGGCTGAATAATAACAAGTAGTTACTCTCCTTTTTGCCGTAGTCGGAAAAAAAACTGGCTGTTCAACTGTCAATAGACTTTTTGGCCGAAAAGTTATTTGTATTAGGTTCTTGGTTTGTTTGTTTGACGTATCTACCGTCTTCCAATCCAACCAATAAAATGCAGGAGTTCTAGTAATAGAAAATTGTGAATTGTACAGCTAAGAGGCTCTATATCGCGTTTCCAGGTTGACGGAAGATGTCTCAGTTTTCACGCAGTCAGTGGCCCATCTGTACGGGTCGCTGACGAAGCCCTGCTTCGACCTGCTGCTCATAGTGCTGACGCTCGCCAGCTACTCCAGCAAGATGAAGGGAAACATCTTCATTGGTGAGTATCTGGCAAATTGTATAGGTTTTACTTTTTACTTTTGAAGAAAGAAGAAAGAACTAAGTGACAATCATTGATTCAAGAGACATGTAAAGAACAAAAATGGGTGGCGCAGTTTGCCTTGTTTGTAGAGACCATGTCTTGCCTACGCATCTATGATATAAAGTAAAAAAGTTAAAGTAAAAGTAAAGTAAAGTAATGATTTATTTACAAAAAGATTCCTAAAATTTTCTACTGTTAAGAAAATATCAGGTGGGCCCCAAACTAGTATCTTGGCCGCCCAGTGAGTGAAGTTATGCGAATGATCAAATGAAAATGAACGAAATTTTTTTTTAACACTGGGCAGATGGTACAAACTCTAGCTCATTGTACGAGCACTATATGTGGTGAATGATGAAATGAGTGTAATAACAGTTTCGGAGTCTGATATTGTCTACCAAGGGGGGTAGACAATATCAGACTCCGAAACTGTTATTCTACATACATAGGTGGTATAGCTATACAATGTTTTGTCCTTATCTGTCAAATCCAAATGTCACAATGACAGATAAGGACAAAACATTGTATAGCTATACCACCGTTACTCAACGTTTATTAGTAAAGGGGTTCGTATTTAAATATTTGTTTATCTTTATAAGTAGGTATGCGCATATTGTTCTCCCACCCATAGTACTTAGTTTAAAGCTTAATTTAGCACTGAGTAACGATGTCCCCCTGTTTTTTTTTACAATCTCAAACACAGATAAAAGGACACAGTGCAACCACAAAAACTCAGAATGTATGAGTCGTCATAGTGGTTTTCGGACGATGACTCTCAGGTGTCAATCAGTGCTGTGAGTCTGTGACTCACCGATTGTTGTTTACGGTATTGACAAGGCGGCGAGGTCGCACACCATAATGCTTTTGGTTTGTCTTTTAAATGTTTAATGCAATAAGCATGATTTAAGACACCTACGTTTTATTTTTCCTCCTACATTTGTATGCCACTTCTTCGGTCGGGGCTGTCGCTCCCTTATCGGCCTTACAAGACATTTTTTATAGTTGCCATAGGCTAGTAATGATTGAGGAGGCAAACGAACACGCAGGCCACCGTATGGTTAAGTGGAATCTAGGGTCTGGGGCCCTGAGGACCTAAATAATTACCAAAGATCGGAAAAACGACAGTCATTTTGAAAACATAACCCTGTTCCGTATAGCAGAGACTTCCTTGATATTAATTAAAAATATTATTAGGTATTTTATGATTTATTATACAATAATTTATATGTACTTAGCGACAATTGTATTAATGAATGACACCGAAATGTTAATTAGAAAACACAAACACACATACAAACAGTAAACCAATGTTAACGATTGCCCCAATGTCCTACGTAAACTGTGAACAAACTTTTTCGACTCATAAATAGGTCGTAAATTCACGTCGTTATGGAATAACAGGCGAAAATTAAAAAAAAGACATTCTTTTTGATTGGCGAAAGTGGTTTTTTCCCATAACCATTATGGTTTTATTCGTTAATAATATTGTTGCTGAATACATATAAATAATGGTATAATAAATGTAAAATACCTAATAATATTTTTAATTAACATCAGAAGGAAGTCTCTCCTGTACGGAACAGGGTTATGTTTTTAAAATGACGGGCGTTTTTCCGATCCTTGATGACTACGGAATGAGAAATGATTCAAATGATATATAATAATACGAATATTTACAGGCAGGGAGCATTTTACTGCATACTCTACTTAGAATAGAATAGAAAACATTTATTTAAAGAAATCACACGGTTCGTTTGTAAGATTGTCTGGATGAGATTGCTATTTAGCGGTAGGACCGCCTGTTAACTCACTATGTAATCTTTTTTTTGTAAATCGTTTGTTTGTGTTTAATAAAGTGTTTTGTCGGTTACAAAAAGACAAGCAGTAACCCGTGAATCCAAATTAGGCTGAGCCTGTATCTGCCGAGAACCAGCGCTGCGGTCCCCTGACCACAGCATTATGCTGAGTTGAAACCTTTTTGGCACCACAACTCGTGCATTCCGTGTATTTTTCTGTAAGTCTTTTAGAAAATAAAAATATCCGGTGCCGGTGGTGAAATGGCTAGCATAGAGGTATTCCATCTCACTCCTCAGGGTTATCGAATCGTTTGTTGTCCAGCGCGGCTAGCATAAGTTGCCCGCGACTTTTTTGTCGCTCGGATCTTCTTTTCTATCTATTTCAGGGTTTTCCAACCTTTTCTTGGTCAGGGACCACTTTTATATTATTCTTGTTAGCAGGGATCACTATTTAGGTATAATAAAAATAAACTGTAATAATCTCACTCACTCACTGCACGGCGATTAATGGCTCACCGCCCGCTAAATTTTAAATATTTTTATTTTTTATTTTTTTATTTATTTATTAAAACAAACACAAAGTTTACATTTTATGCATTGTTCCACAAAACTGTTTACACAGTTTGACTGCGGAATCTTCAGTCCAGCTTGTTGATCATATTTTATTCGCGGACCATATTTTGGCTTTCCACCACGGACCACTAGTTGGGAACCACTGATCTATTTAGTCAGTAACTATAGAGACGCACTGAGTGACAAGCGAGAAAATACAACTTGTGCTACCCGTGCAGAGTTTGCAAATGTGTATGGAGCCACTTATGGAGGTAGGTTATGTGGTTTATGAGAACATACTGACTTGATAATAATTCCCCAGGCCCCGGCTTCGCGACAGTGGTGATCTGCATGACGGGCCAGGTGCTCCGAATGCTGTCCCCGCGGTTCGGCGCCCTGGCCGGCGAGGAGGCTCGCATGAAGGCCAACCTTCGACATGTCCATGCCTCCATAATCGCTCATGCGGAAGAGGTCGCTTTCTATGGAGGCCACAAGGTACGAGTTTATAAATACTATTTTTTAACCAGCGCCTCTATTCAACACGGTAAAATCAGTATCGTTTTTGTCCTGTTATCGTATTGTCAACGTTTTGTTAGCTCTTATTTTCTTGACAGTAATGACGGCTGACGTCATAACAATACCTTAACAGGTAAACTACGATATCGTTTATACCGTCTAGAATAGAGGCGCAGTTTAGCTTCCTTTCTTGCACAGTCATCACATCATATAGTTATTGGAACCAAGTAACGAACGAGTCTCAAATCAGTGGGTGTACAATGCAGATCCGGTTGCTACCTTCCGACTGTTTTGCCATATCAGCTCTTAAATACTGTAATATTGTATTGAACTTCTACAATTTTTGTCTGCACTCAGCACAAACCTTCAATTCTTTAGGTTGGCCTCGGTTTGGGCGGTGTCATTTCTTTTTCACGCCACAGACGGTTCTGGCCGTCATGTCGTGCCACAACTTAAAGATTAAAAGAGACTGTTTCGTATTAATCAAGTTGTAAGTTAGCATAGCATAGCATACATGTTTGGCGTGTGAATGACACATTTTATATTCGACGCAAGGCGTACAAAATTTCAAATTCACGCTTCGCACAGAATTCTACTAAAGAACTCTTCGATTTGCTCTGGACTCATACCGCCTTCGCCAAAAAATTACTCAACCTACTAATACCTTCCAGGTGGAACTAGGCCAGCTCCAATCAGCATACAAGCAGCTGGTAGCACAGATGACGTCAGTGTTCAACAAGAAGCTGTGGTACGTGATGCTGGAGCAGTTCTGCATGAAGTACGTGTGGAGCGGCACCGGCATGGTCATGCTGGCGCTGCCCATCCTCACCGCCACACGTGGGGACAGTGAGTGTCTTATTTCCAGGAATCTTTACAACAAGATGTGTCAGAGAGAAGAAAAATTACTAATAAGATAAAAATTCTTGACCGGTATGTTCAGAGCTGATTACTCTTAAATCGTCCAATCGATTTTCATCAAGTATAGCTAATTCACGGGCCACACGGCGCATCTCAATTAAGCTCCTTATAACGGCCATAACAGAATCTTATTAAAAAAATCTTGGAGTTGTTTGTTTGCGTATGGTTTACCAACAAAACGACTAGCGCAAAGACAACACTTTTTAACTAGTCTGTAACGATAGAGACTCACTAAGCAACAAGGGAGAAAATAATAGATGTGCTGGTCGTTCAGTTGTTACAACTGTTACAGATTTAGTGAATGATCATACGACATTTGCTTGTAAGGTTCATTTTCGTCGAATAAGTTCGTATTTATCTTGCTTTCTCAATTTGCTTATCAATGATGTTACATGTTGACTGAAACAACAACATAAATACGAACTTTTCTGATCAAAAACGCGCATTTTTATGCACTACTGTGCAAGTATTTAGTTAGTAACAGTTGATCTGTCGTCCGCAGGTTCAGCGAGCGAGGGCATCAGCGCGCGGACAGAGTACATGACGACGTCGCGGCACCTCCTCAACTCCGCCGCCGACGCCATAGAGCGGCTCATGTCCAGTTACAAGGTTAGTGCTTGGCTTTATATTTAGGTGCAGATTTCATACTGTTAGTTTTGATATTGTTACATAAAAGCTGTGGAATAAATTGGATTATCAACAAATTCTGTGACTAGTGTAAATGTTAAAAAGTAATTTTAGAAACATCATAACTTCCTTCATAACATCCATCCAGAAATCTTTTTAGTATTGCAATAGTTGGTGCGACATTCACGGTAGTTCTTTATAAACGGCTTCTAAGAGAAGTAGTTAGCTTGTAGCAGGATTTTCTAGCAGCTATTTTAGGTAGTTAATTAAACGTAAACAAAGAAACCACGTGACACAATAAACTAACCAATCAAGACAAGCCACAGACACAAAATATATAGGCAGACCAATAAAGAAAATCTCTACTATCTGTGGTCTTGATTGGCTAGTAAAATGAGTCACGTGATTTTGTTTGTTTAGTTACCTTCTCAGATAAAGTATACAATCGTCGAGAGCCTCTGTTGAAAATCTCGGGCTAAGACCTGAACATGGCGAGCGAGACGAATAGCGAATTAGACACTCGACACTCGGGTTGTCTCGACGACTGAACAGCTGGCATGTTTAGTAGAACACCGACGATCTAACCTCGGTGTTGTTTACAGGAAGTGGTAACCCTGGCCGGGTACGCGGAGCGCGTGAGCGACATGCTGGACGTGTTCGGCGAGGTGGCGCGCGGCGAGTGCGTGCGCGCCGTGCACGTGGCGCCCGCGCGCGACGCGCCCGGCGCCTTCCAGGTCACCTTCCGGGACAAGCGGCCCGTGCCACAAGGTACCGATACTGAATATTCACGTACAGTTGACGTGAACAATGTGTTTGCAATGCTGCACCTTATACAAATGGATGATGAAAAAATGTTTTTGATTTCGACCATTCAAGATCAGTTACATCGAGATAGCATCGTCGGTAACTCTAGTAGAGTACCAGCAGAACACAGCTACTATTTAAAGAAACATTAAAGTTAACTACTTTTAAAAAAAGCCTAGGCCTGATAGTGTGCCGGGCCTGACGTTACTAGAAGTATCTCTTTGTATCTAATTGTGTCTCGTTTAATAATGGTGGCCCAGGAGGGGCGAGAATAGTGTGATGCAATAAGAGTTTTGGCCATGTACAGTCGAGTTCATTAATATGTGTACACTTTAGTACCTTGTCTATTTAATGTCATGTTTAAACTGCCATACATGAATTGTCTTAGCGATGAACGTGACAAGGTACACGTAAGGTAATTCGAATGTACACGTAAGATTAGTGTGTTAAGTCAGTCTTGGGGAGTGATAGAATAGTGTCAAAAAAAATTACAATGTTCGCAACTAGTATGTACATAAAGTAGCAGTATTTGGGTAAAAATTGGATCATGATGCCAATTTCAACAGCGCCCTCATTTTACCTATACTCTGACCATCCTCACGAAGCTTCTTGAAAGCTTCTTATTTTGGCCGATGAAAAATGCCAATCACAACCATTTTCACCGAAATCAACTCACGCAATGCTCCCAAATAAGTAATTGTATTTCCACAGGCAAGATAACGTACACGAATGACCTGTCGATCCACCTGCGCGGCGTGCCCATCGTGACGCCGGCGTGCGACGTGGTCGCGAGCGGCGTGTCGCTCGACATCGCGCCCGGCACGCACCTGCTCATCGTGGGGCCCAACGGCTGCGGCAAGTCCAGGTGGGATCCATAGCCATAGACATATGGTGAATTGCCCTATGTTGGCCACCTACCAATTATTAGCCCAATGACCTTTAACATAGACGTACTTTTTTTAATCTAATCTAAATACTGGAAAAGTGCCGAATCTTAAGTTCCCGAAACCGACATGCGTGCATGACTCGATGTATGAATGTGGAAGAAGCGAAAGAGATTTGTCAGGATCGTAGCAGGTGGAAAGAAGTGGTCTCGGCCTACCCCTCTGGGAAACAGGCGTGATTTAATGTATTATTTATGTATGAACTTTAACATAAGGTAATAGAGACGATAATTCAACAATCACTACGTGCCAGTTACTGGTATTTTAGTTTCCAGTAATTTGGTGTTTTACCTTAAAGTCTGTTCCTATTCGGACTGCCAATGACAATAACAAGTATACCCAACTGTCGGCGTGATTTTTGGCAGTCGGATGCGAAAGACCGTAAAAACCCTTCTTTATTATTTTGTCATATTCGATCAGTTCTATTCCCAGTTAAGGCAGACGAATTTTCAAAAATCCATAAATGCAGGATTTACTTTTTTCAAAAATAAAAGTAAGCGTCCTTTGCGGTGAACTTGCTATTTCCAATATTTAAGGTAGTTGCCGTCCATGTGGCGATCGTTTTTTCCACCCTGTATACTGTTATGTATGTTAGTTTGTAAGGTATTTGTAAATATGGGCCTTGTTGCCTGAAAAAAAGTTATTCTATTGTATTGATAAAGTGGTGTTTGTCGGCAGCCTGTTCCGCATCATCTCGGGCCTGTGGCCGGTGCACGGCGGCGCGCTGGCCGTGCCGCGGCCCTGCGCCTGCGCGCACTGCGCCGAGGACGCCGCGCCGCCCGGCCACTGCGCCTCGCGCCCCATCATGTTCTACATCCCGCAGAGGTGAGACCACACTAACAACTCAACATGTCAACATGTTTGTTTCTCTGCTACAAGTCAACATGTCATGTTGTTTGTTTCTCGGTTACAAGTCAACATGACAAGTTGTTTGATTCTCGGCTACAAGTCAACATGTCAAGTTGTTTGTTTCTTGGTTACAAGTCAACATGTCAAGATGTTTGTTTTTCGGTTACAAGTCAACATGTCAAGTTGTATGATTCTCAGTTACAAGTCAACATGCCAAGTTTTTTGTTTCTCGGTTACAAGTCAACATGTCAAATGGTTTGTTTCTCAGTTACAAGTCAACATGTCAAATTGTTTGTTTGGTTTGGGTGACGCTCTACCTGTGTCTGGCGAACTATAGTCTGTTAGCTTAAGTTTCGCAGCTGAAGCCGATGTTGCCAAACAGGTTGGTTCGGTATTATTTCTGCTGGCACAATTTTTTTTTTATAAATGTGTATTCTTTAAACATCTAAATGTCCTTACAAACGTGTATAGAATATTTGCCATTGAATGATGCCATTCAAAAATCTGGGAATAACATTATTCAATCACTTTCTTCACACAGACCATACATGTCAATGGGATCCCTGATCGACCAAGTGACGTACCCGTCCCGCGTGTCGCCGGACGACCAGGAGGCGTTCTCGCGCGCGACGCACATCCTGAAGGTCGTTCGGCTCGACGCCTGCGCCGCGCGCCACGGCGGGCTGCGCGCCGTGCGCGACTGGCGCGCCACGCTCAGCGGGGGCGAGAAGCAGCGGATGGCTATGGCGAGGATGTTCTACCACAGGTCAGTAACAACAATATTTATGAATAACTATATTTCTTAGGGAGAACATTTTTTTTTATACGGACTGTATTTACCACGGAATAGAAAAAACAGTGGAAGTGCTAAGCTTCGCTTAGTATCAGACCTGTTGTCGCCAATACTCAAACTATCATAAAAACAACACGCCACCATGGAAAATGTTTTTGCTGCGGAGTAGTATAATATTGGGCATTCTGGCCCACCTCGTTCGATCGGGCGAAAATTTCGCCCTCCTCACTCGTGTGATCCAAATGCCCAATATTATTTTGTGGATTTCAAAATTTGGGTTTGCGCAGAATGAAATTCATGCATGCATTCTGTCCCACCTTTTTCGATATCGAGCGATATTTGTGGATTTCAAAATTTGGGTTTGCGCAAAATTAAATAATCGCGCTAACGTGCGCGTTTCGCGACATGTAACGGAAATTGGGTTTGTGCTTAAAATAAAAAGATTATCTCTCGCATGCGTATTGAACAAATAACAAGTCGTAACGTAAATTGGGTTTGCGCAAAATGAAATTCATGCATGCATTCTGTCCCACCTTTTTCGATATCGAGCGAATTCGTCCTCCCCACTCGTATGATCCAAATGCCTGACATTATTTGTGGATTTCAAAATTGGGTTTGCGTAAAATGGAGGTATAGATTTTATACATTCTTAAAGTCCAAGTTAAACTAAGAATATTAGTTGATTTCGTAAAATGCAAAAGCTTAAACACCTCGCACTTGGCCGGAGCGCAGACGCGTTTGTACAACTTGTCGTGAAGGTGATCAGGCTCCACAGACAAGATCGGGTCACCCAGGACGCTTAGTTCCCGGTGGTCGTATGACCGCTTTTGTGTACATGGTGAGTTTGCATCCTTCACCAGGGACGAGTTCATCCGTTATCTACCACCGCATAGTAACAGAATCCCTCCCAAATATTCGAGATAGTTCAGCAATACTCAGTGCAAGGGTGATCAAATCGAGCATCGAGATTGACAAGCTGGGACTTAGCACAACCAAGCCGGTAGGTCACAAGGAGTACTAAGACACTTATGCATTTGGTAAAGTTCTTACTATATATATCAACCTGAGTATAAAAACTTCAATAGCGTGATGTAGGTTTTAACTGGTTTTCGGTTGTATAAAACCAGTCTTATCATCATTTAAATTACGAAACTATAAGATGTTTTATAAACAATTCGTTAGTTCAACTGATTTTTGGTTTGTAAAACCAAAACGCAAGAAAACAACGCATAAATGTGCTCCAGTTAATTTTAATGCTATTGTAATGCCATCTATAGGAACGTTATATATTAATACATTTCTAAAAAAACATATCTCACTTTAACATATTGATGTAAAATCAGTTTTATTGTGTGCAAAATTAAGCTTAGCTAAAAATATAATCGCATGCGACATACAATGTTTTGCGTAATTGTAATTAGAACTCGAAGACCGGGCGGTATGAGATCCGCGATCACATTTCAACTATGGACGCTCGCTATTATTGTGATGATTTCACGCAAATGAACATAGGTGGCGTAGAATAACGAATATTTTGCTTAATCTATCGGAATTAATCGAAACCATTTGCAACTTATATGAAAGTGTAATGCATTCATTAAGCTATTATATTAGTTCAGTACTTAGCCTATAGAGGGCGCTTATGATGAAACCATTGTTAAATTCTTTATATTGGTAATATTTAATTTTTGTATTCAATGTTGGAATTACAATAAATTTACAATTACAGGTGTTTTCTGGATTAAGAAATCGATTTGTCAAGTTCGCTTGTTCGGGAAAATACTTTTTCTGTTTCCAGTACATTTGCGTAAATAATTTAAATTAATATATATATTTTTTTTCATTTGTTGATTTAACAAATATTCCTGCATTTTATTAATTAGGCATTGGTCAATTACGCAACATGTTTTTTTCAATCGATGTGAAGGAAATTGCACAACGCCGGTGGCCCCATTAAAAATATGCAAGAATATACATTTTGAGGGCTGGCACTATCGTAAATGTATCAAATAATGTTATAATTGGTAACAATACTTTTAATTGTGTCGAACATTTTGAATACATTTCGTTCATTAAACTTGATATAATTATTTTACCAGTGAGAAACCCTAGTTAAATGTTAACAGTTACTGGAATAAACATTCAAACTATCACAACATGTAAGCTTAAAGAAAAAAACCAATTTACACTACTTATAATAAAAATAATGTTAATTACCACAATATGGATGTGAAGATGGAATCTTCTCTCACTGGTTCTTCCAGTGCAATAGAAATAGCAATAATATTAAATTAATAATAGCGATATTAACTGCTTTATGCAAAATTACTCAAGTAACACCCCTGGCGCATGTAACAAAGTCATCAAGAATTCGCTATTTATTTGTCAACTTCCACAACTGCGTTCTTTTTGTGCTCCGAGACTTCCAGCTACCGCCACCGCTGCCCTACACCTCGTCCGCCAGCTTACCGCCCAGTGCATTACCACCTCCTGCTGTTTCATCTCGCTACTGTTAAAATGTGAGTAAGTACACTTTTTTCCCAAATAACTTTAAAATGTTTCAGTGATTTAATTATATCAATTATTTATTATTTATAGGTCTGATACCGAATTTGAAAGCATCATTGCTGCTAACGTGACCCCCGTCACCTCAAAATTTGGAAAACAAAAAAGAAGTGCAGCAAATAGGTATATTTCCCGTTGACTTGTTTTCACTGTTAATGTATGTTTTTAAACAAAAACGATTAATAATTATCCATATATCCTGTTTTAGATCTGATTCAGAGGACAGCGTAAGCCAAGATAATCTCAAATCGAAAAAAACCATTAAGAAACGAAAATCATCATCAACCAGGTATTTGTTTTTACTATCTTATTCATTATCTTTTTAAAAGGTAATTCTAGTAAACCTTCTAACATCAAGGTGGTTGTACTGATTTAATTGTTTTTTACAGTTCTGCCGCATCGAAGATAAAAGGAAACCAAAACCCTCATGATTTGTTTGGTATATTCCCGGAAGATTTTAATATTACGCCGAAACCCTCTGTTTCTTCAAATGCGCTCGACTCGTCTATAATCAACCGACTGCCGACAGGAGCAACGAAACGAGCATGCGTTCTGAAGGGAGACTTCTTCGTGGAGCTGAAGGTCTCTCACACCGAAGACATTCGCGGTGAGTTGCCCGATCAGCGTTGGAAGAAAGCCCTTCTTGCAGTTAAGGCTCAAATCAACAGTGAAACACCACAGTGGAACTCGTTGCAAAAATTTGTTCAACGACTTCAAGAACTTTTTGTAGAGGCTGACGTTAAATTTTACTCTAACAACAAGTAATTCAGTATTATTTTAACGTTTGCGTAAAATGTCTGTTTGCTCTTATTATTTTTTATTGTGTTGTAATCTGAATAAACTTACATAAATATGCCTTTTTGCTCAGAGTGCTCCATCAGAGTAGAAAGAAAACAGTGGGTGGGTCACTTAAAAAGTAATAAACATAAAAATAATTCCGTTGTAGAACTAAACGATGAGGTTTATCAAATTTCCTCAGCTTTTAAAGGTCGCATATCGTCATATAGGATAATTGCTACTGATGATTTTAAAACTTGTTTACCTGACGTATTTTTGAACTCTTTGAAATGCAAATTTTTAAGAATTTTACAAAATGCGCTTCAAAAACAAGTGAGCCTTAAAGTTAATTTCGAATACTTTTGCAATTTTCTTTTATTCAAAGATGACAGGCAAGAAATTAAGTCTTTCGCAACAAAAAATTTTTCTGTGCATCAAAATTATGATTTGGAGAAGCTTTTTCAAAAATTCTTTATAACTATAAGAAAAAAGGTAGAGGAATTTGAAGACCGCGATTCTGGTTGGACATTTTTATCAAATTTGTATTTAGAAATAAATGTCAATAAATTTGATCCATTAAAAGCGTCATCTTACGTGGATTTGCCTAAATTAATAAAAAATAAAAAGGCTTGCATAAATATTCGCAATAACGATGACTATTGTTTTCTCTGGTGCATTGTTGCCGCCATTTACCCGTCCTCACATCATAGTGAGCGTACATCGTCGTATCCCTATTTTAAGACTGTTTTAAAAACTGATAATATGAGTTTCCCTGTCACCTTTGCTGATATTAAGACATTTGAATCCGATAATACTGATATCAGTATTAATGTGTATTCTTTAAAAAACAATCGAACTGTTGTAGGACCTCTTTACAGGTCCGAGTACAAAAGGAAACATAGGATCAATTTACTTTTAATCGAGCGCGGTAATAACTCGCATTATGTTTTGATTCGTGACTTGTCGCGTCTTGTACGTTCTCAAATTACTAAGCATCATGGTAAACTTTATTTTTGCGAAGACTGTCTCATATTTTTTGTATCAGAATACAAATATGATATGCATGTTTGTAGTGGAATTGCTACTGTACTTCCAGATAAAGGTACATATCTGCAATTTAAAAATTTCGATCGTAAACAAGACGTACCATTTGTAGTGTACGCTGACTTTGAAACTATTCTTGAACCTTACCAGGGTTGCGAGCAAGCACCATCGATTAGCTTCACCTCAAATAAACAAATTCATAAGCCTGCAGCTTTTGCGTATTACATAGTTTGTTCTTATGACGGAAGTCTGAATCGTTTTATTCAGTATCGCGGACCCGATTGCGTATCCAAGTTTTTAGAGTACTTGTACAGACATGTAAATGAAATACATGAGATCTTAAATAAAGAGGTTCCTATGATTTTCGACGATGAAGATGCTTTAGCGTACAAAAATGCAAAAAATTGTCACATTTGCAAAACCCCTTTGTTTGGTGATAAAGTTAGAGATCACTGTCATTTAACAGGGTTTTATCGCGGAGCGGCCCATCAATACTGTAACTTACGTTTTCGAGTGCCTAAACTTATTCCTATATTTTTCCACAATTTGTCTGGATACGACTGTCATTTATTTATCAAAGAACTGGGTAAATGTTCTGGACCTATAAAAGTAATACCTAAAAATAAAGAAAACTATATTTCATTTACAAAATTTTTAAGGTTATCTAATGATCAGTATGTGCAAATACGGTTTGTAGATTCATTTAAATTTCTAGGTGCTAGTTTAGAAGAGTTAGCTAAGGGTTTATGTAGATCAGAGTTTTTCCACTTAAGTAACTTTTATCCTCGATTAGAAGAGTTTAATTTATTACTACGCAAAGGAGTATATCCTTACGATTATATGACCGGCTGGGATAAATTTACAGAAATTGAGCTACCTGAAAAGAGTTCGTTTTATAACTCGCTTTCTGCGGAACAAATTACAGACTCTGACTATGAGCACGCTCAACGTGTATGGGAGACATTTCAAATAAGAAACATGGGTGAATATACAGATCTCTATATTAAAACTGACGTTTTGCTTTTGTCAGACATATTTGAAAATTTTCGAAAAATTTGTAAGATTCATTATGAATTAGATCCTGCATTCTATTTAACCGTGCCGAGTTTGTCATTTGACGCGATGTTATTGAAAACTGGCGTAAAATTAGAGTTGATATCTGATTTAGAAATCATTCGTCTTATTCAAAAAGGCATTCGAGGCGGAATTTGCATGTGCTCTACCAGACATGCTCTTGCTAATAATAAATATATGAAAACTTATGATGACAGTAAACCCGACTCGTTTCTTGTATACATTGATTGTAACAACTTATACGGATATAGTATGAGTCATTCATTACCCATATCTGATTTTCGCTTTCTAGATTCTGAGGAAATAGAGCAATTAGACTTTATGTCAATTTCAGACGATGCAGAATTTGGATTTATTCTTGAGGTCGACTTAGTTTACCCTAAAGAGTTACATCATTTGCATAACGATTATCCCTTCTGTGCACAAAAATTTGTACCTCCAGGAGGGAAAAATTCGAAATTAATCCCAAATTTGTATGATAAATATGAGTACGTCATTCATTATGTACATTTAAAAACGTGCTTGCGTAATGGTCTGACTCTTAATAAAATTCACCGGGTAATCACCTTCCGACAAAGCCCCTTTTTGAAAAAATATATAGATTTAAATACAGAACTAAGAAAAAATGCAAAAACTCCATTTCAACAGAATCTTTTTAAATTAAAAAATAACGCTGTTTTTGGCAAGACTCTCGAGGATAGTGAACGACGTGTAGATGTTAAGTTAGTAAATCAGTGGAGTGATGAGAGAAACTCTACAAAGAAGTTTGTAACAGCAAGTAAATTAATAGCACGACCAAATTTTCACAGCGCCACGACATTTTCGGATAATTTAGTCGCTGTTCAAATGAAACCGGAGAGAGTTGTCTTAGATAAACCGATATACATAGGATTCGCGATACTCGAGCTTTCTAAGAGTCACATGTATCAATTCCACTACTCTGTAATAAAACCTTATTATAATGAAAGTGTTTCTCTCTGTTATACAGATACTGACAGTTTCATTTATAATATTAAAACCACTGACTTTTACGACGATTTGAAAAATCAGTTTATACATTATTTTGATACAAGTAATTATAACAAATCAAATGAGTTTCAGATACCCTTGATAAATAAAAAGGTTCCGGGATTATTTAAAGACGAGTTAGGGGGCGAGCTTATCACTGAGTTTGTAGGGCTACGTTCCAAGTTGTATTGTATCAAAAGCGAAAATTCATTACTCAAAAAAGCAAAAGGAGTAAAAAAGCCTGGTGTCCGAGAATTAACATTAGATGACTATAAGGATGTTCTGTTCAAGAATACGGTTATTAGGAAAAAAAATATATTATTTAAATCTATTAAACATGAAATCTTTACGCAAACTGTTAACAAAATTGCGTTATCCAGTAAAGACGATAAGCGACTTACATTAAAAGACAAAATTTCAACTAAAGCATGGGGTCATAGATCGATATTGTAGTTTTTATAAATTATAAGCGAATGTATTCAAATCTCGTTAAATAAATTGAATTGTAAATCTACAACTTTACCAGAAATGTATACCGTTAAAATAAGTAATATGTTAGTATTAAGAAACAATTTATGATTATATGTTATGTAAATACCTATTAGTACTGCTATTTGAATAAACGTACATATGCCTAGTGCAATTTGTGTTTGGATTTTTAATTACCTAATTACTCATAAATAATTGGTTCTCCATTTCACAAGAGGTGTATGTTTATTTTTATTTTTTTATTTAACTCCAAACTAATTAGTGAGCTATTTGTGAAATGAATGAACTTTAATTTATATGAGTAAAATACAAACCTATTCATTAAAATGATTTATATTTCTTTTTTTAATTAAGTGAATTTATTAGCTAAAGAAAGAAAGACAGTTAAATGTTAAAAATAGATTTTCTTCAATGATAATCAAAGTTTGCGTGAAAATTAAAAACACCGGTATTCTAAAATTTATTGTCTTTCTAATTAGCCGATAAAAATACTTACTTAAAATGAAATATTAAAATTAGCATGTTTCTCAATCAGCAGGTTAGCTGCTGACGCCTTGTCGAGTCAGCTATGACCGCGTTATACGATACTGACTGAAATTGTTCGTCAATTGTGGTGTAATTTTGTCGATTCATGAATTCTAATCGTTATAAATAAAGGCTCATATAATACTCAGCCAAACATCAGTCTATCTTCAGAACGAAGTTACAAGTTTTTACAAGTTGTTACGAGCTTCATATCCTCAGCCCCGGTGTGGTAAGCAAACATTTGATATATTTATATATTAACAATTTATTCAAGTTAGACTCGATCTATTTATGTAAATGTTATCGTCTTGCATTTTTATTTTTATTTTTTTTGTCTACAAATAGCAAGCAAAATATTAAAATATTTATTTTGATTTATCTTGTTTCAGAATATGGAAGGAACACAAGACACTTTCCTATTTTCGCAATATGCTCAGGATCCATTGGAGGAATTCCTAGTGGAAGAAGAAGAAGACAGCGAGCTGGTGAAGAAACTTAAAAGCGGAATCCAGAAAAAAAATAAAGAAAAAAGATCAAAACGAAACTTTTCCAATAAAGTTTTTAAAAGAAGTGGTCACGACCGTCTGCCATCATTTATAATAAATAATAAAGCAGGGAAAGGTACGAGACTACTAAAAATACAGATAATTGACCTGAACAAAGACAGTGATGATGAAGACAAAGTGATGTTGAGTGCTCAATATTTGGCGGACGATAATTACGATGAAGTTATAGATCATGCCGAAAGTGTGATACATAAGATTTCAAAAAAACTGAGTGGATACAGTGCTAGTTTGTAGTTTTAGTTTAATTTTGTTGTAATTAACATAGTAAGTAAATAAATATAATGAAAATAACTTGTTGTTTCATTTTGCAGTTATTAATGGCCCCTTGCAGCTTTTTTAAATTTCGATATAACTTTTAAACTAGATTTAACAGTAATAGTACCTATCATATATTTTAACATTACTGGACTAAGAAAAAGCTGCAAGTGACCTTAAGAGTTTTTTTTTTACCGACACGTTTTTCTTCATCTCGACTGACAGCGATATTAATTCAATTTAGTGGAAAAACTTTTCGGTAATTGATAATTCTCTTTGAATAGGTGAAATAAAAAATATGTTTGTCAATAATATCATTTATTTTGAAATCAGATATGAGAATACAGTTCTAAATTATTTTCAAAGTACCATTTTTTAATGCATAATACATTTTTTAACGCACAAGTTTTTTTATGAATTAAACAATTATATGTGCCGCTGTTTTTACAATATTTTTGATGCATTGATTGAAAATTAGGAAGACCTTTTTCACCCAAGTCTATTACAGTACAATTATCACACAAATCTTTAACCCATTTAATTTTTTCTAACCCTTTTACAAATATTTTCTTATTTTCTAAGTGAACATAAATCATTCTTTTAAACTCTCTATAATCAATGAATCCTTCACGCCATAAGATACCGAGGTTTTTCTCTATCCATATAACATTACTTTTTTCTTTTTCCGATAAAGTAAAAAATGCATACGGAGGTTTTATTAAAAATACTTGCGTGTATTCATTTGTACTATACGCAAATTCTTTAAGAATAAATTCATTTGTAGATGATTTAAACCCCTGGAGATCTACAAACAAGCAGTCTGAGCTCATGATATCCTTCGGGTAATATTGGTCAACGGTTTGTATTCTACAATGCTATCATTCAAAATAAGACAGTAAGCCGCAGTATTACCGGGTATGTCCTGTTCACACTCTAATTCAACTCTCACATCTATTGAACCCGTTTTTAAGGTTTCGTTTTGCCGAGAGCAGTCGATAACAAACAGAGGTGCTTTATCCTTAAATTCTTGCGGACTTAGCAACGGCGCTTGACTGCGGTTATAATACGACTGTTGGAATTTAGCATACTGATCGTATAATATAGCGAATTTTTCAGCTGCGAAACTAACATTAGAACTTTCATACGGAAAATAGGTTGAATTTAAAAAAACTTTTACATCTCTTAAATGACAATGATCAAAGTGTGTCATATCTTTGTTAGTCATATTTTTTCTATCTGTTTTTAATCCGATAACAACATATCGTGGCTTTTCAATTTGAGATGAAGTTTTGATTGCCCAGGAATGTTTTGATGTTTTCGGTAAAAGTGGATACTCATAAAGATCCCAGTTTCTAAATGCTATCTGAATAGCACGATCTTTTTCCAAGCACTTCATTAAATTTAACCTTTCCCGATCAGAAACTTTTATATGTGGCATACGCCATACTATTTTAGATATCGTAATGTTATCTATATATTCATTTGTATTTAATGTAACGCTATTTAAATTAGTATTGGATCTCAAAAGAATAAGTTCATGCTTACAGTTTATAACTATTTTATTGTAATCCTCTGCAAAACCAAGAATCTTGTTTAAAGGAATGCATACAGAAAACGACCCATGCGTAACTTTTGTACCGTTGACATCCCAACCCCATGACTTTGACATTCTCGATTCATGTTCATTTAGAGATAAGAGAGATTTCATAGTAGTTGTAACTCCAGCATTTTTAATTTTGTCTATTTCGATTCCATTAAGCTCATATCGAATATCTTGAAACAAATGAAGTATAGGGTTATTAGTAAACTGAACACTGGCCACCGGTAGTTTTGTTTCTCTGTTGACTACTACCATGTTTCCCTCTATGTATAAGGCACTCTCAGAAGGTAACACGTATAGATCTTGTTGGTTTATTGGTATACGGATTTCATCATTAAAATTGAAACTTGTTACGTAAGGTTTGTAGGAATGGAATTCAAAACTTTCTATTGTGTTATCGTAGCCGAAAGTTTCTGTTAAGTTTAGAATACTCATTTTAATAAACCAATAGTTTTAAGAAATTCTTTATTTTCCTTGGAAAGCCTCGTAAGCTGATTTTTAGGTGTTCTTTTCTTGACAGCACAATGCGTACTAATAATTGTACTGCGCGAAACTAATCTTTTATTGAAATCTATCATCTTTTCCTGAGATGCAAATATATCTGGATCTCTTCACCGCGTAAATTGATTAAGTTATCGTTTATATCCAATATTCTTAACTTTAAAGAGCTTAAACTGTTTTGATTAAGAGGAAAATAAATAACGTTTTTAGGTGTTTCTATAATCCGATAGCCTGGTGGTACATTAGGCACAAACTCGTGAATAATATGACTTGGTTTTCCGTTAATAAATGAACCACTCACAATGTCACATTCAACTCGCACTATAGTTGTAGAGAGAATGGACACAGGAAAAGGAGACTCTGTTAATATATTAGCTTGAATAGTTTCTTGACCGAAACCTAGTAAGTTACCAATCGAATTTTCTTTATTAAAATACACATTTTTAGAACACAATATAGACGTCTTTAACGTATTATTATTACATGTCAGTGAAAATGAACATCCTTTCAGATGTCTTTTCAGGTAATCGTCGAGGTCTTGAAGTTCGTATGACCCTTCAGGAATTTCAACTACTTCATTTTGGCCATAATAAAACATATTATTTCTATAGTCTATATTAGGTATAGAGTTAAAAGTCGAAAAATATAGTAACCCGCATTCATATTCACCATTTAGTTGAAAAGCTGGTGAATGATTTGTGATCAGGGTAGAAGAGGTTCCAGTTATGGACAAAGTGAAAGACATCATGTGAATGATATGGTTTTTATTGAACAGAGATATTTAAACGGTTACTCCAAAATTGCTTTAAATATTTCAAACATAAATGACCGCAATTTACAGTATTAAACTTTTGATAAGTGACATAGTTGTATGAAATAATTTTATTTTTTAAATACTTTATTAATTCTATTGGAGGCTGAAGATCGCCGTAACTATCGAAATATTCACAGTAATTATTATCTTTGACATAGGCTACCCAGTGTGTCCCTTGGTTTTCAGAACTATCTAAATTAATAATTGCGCACTCTACTCTATTCGAACGCTTTGGCAAATTATCTCTCATATAAACGCCACGGAAATGAGGAATATCTGAAGAGTGTTTTAAAATATCTATATTAGTGAGAGCACGTCTGGGAAGCCTGTTGACTAGTTTTTTGAGTATTCTAAACACAATCCCTTTCCATTTCTGTACGGTTTAATGTGCAATCCTTTACCTAATGCAATAGATTCCATCATTTTGTTGTGACGTTGTGATTCGGTTAAGTTTTTCTTTGCAGCTTTGTAATCACCAACAGCTTTAGCTATCCCAGCAGCTCCTCCAGCCAATGATCCCAACGCAGAAAGTCCCGCAAAAATAGGTATCAGTGGTAATATACCGCCAGTTTTCGGAATCGGTATTAAACGCGGAATATGAATTTTACTGTTTCTAGTAAATACTTTCTTTGCGAGCGCAAGAGCTCGGGTGATTGTAGTGCCTTTATCTTTTGATTTGTTTCTTTTCAGTTCCTTCCGCATCTTTGTAACCAAACCTTTAAATGATTTTATGCCTGCACCAGCTTTCATTTTAGATTTCATCACTTTGCTAACTAACCATGAAGCAAGTTTTTCTCCTTTTCCAGCACTTTTCGACTTCAACCTCTGTTTAGCCATTTTATAAAGTTCTAAATCTGCGCGGTGTCGATCTGTTAGGTTAGAATGTTTATCATAAGCTATATCGTGTTTCATGCACGCGTCATCCAATTCATTAACTCCTTTATCACCTCTTAATAACCGTTTATGCAATTTAGTGCCTGGTCCGCAATAATTGTAACCAGGTAAGTGTAATTCAAAAGGCAAGTGATTAATTACACTGTTTAAAAGTCCTCTTCCTTTCATATCCTATATGTTAATGACATTTTTTGTGCGAGTAACTATATAAATATATTCATACAATGGCACTTCTATTAATCCAGCTGTTCTCACTATCATTAAGTCCTAACCACTTAACGTATAATTTATTCCCTTTTTTTTTGACCACCTTTTCAATGAGATAAACGTCCGGGTACTTAGTTTTTTGAAGTTCTTGTTCGTAAAATGTGCCCAGAATAGTGTTTCCTCGCTGATCTTCTATATGGTACGTAAACGGTTGAGTGTTACTGACTTGTTTAATAGTAAATAGCTCTGTTGACCAATTAGGCGTATAACTTTTATGGAAAGCGCTTTTATACTTGCTTATACGTACACGATCTCCCACATTGAATTTATTTAATTTATGATATAGATTTTGTTGACGTTTCTTAATATTGTTCTTTACTTCCGATTCATTCTCAAAATTAACATCATTTGGTCTAAATTTTGTTGTACTATGAAAAGTTTCATTATAAGATTTGACTATATCATCTAAAGGTTTTCCAACCCATTTATAATTTCCAATTAAACTAAAATATTTGTACAGTTTGTTTTTAAGCGTCTTTATTAACCTTTCAACAATTGATGCCTTTTTAATTGAATAAGTTGAATAATGATTTATTCCTAAAGATTTTAAATAACAATCAAATTCACTATTGTAAAATTCTTTTCCAAAGTCTGTCTGCAAGTTTCTAGGAATTTGGATTGCTGACTTTATAATTTGTTGAAATGCATTTTTAACTTCTTGTCTAGTTTTCGATTTTGTCGGAATACACCACGCGTACTTTGAAAATGCATCAATGACAACTAAAATATATTTATTTCCTTTATTTATTTTATGGAATTTTTGTAAGTCAATCAAATCTGCTTGCCACAAATCGTGAATGCCTTTTAAAACAACTGCTCGTCGCTTAAAGTTTTTACGAGCTGATCTGTGGATCTCGTTCACTACTTGTTCTTTTGCCATTGCTTAATTGTTTTACAATGTTATCTACCTCGTTTTTTGTATAAAAGTTCAATTTCAACTGAGTTGCGAGCTGATGAATTTGAGAATTTATAACTTTGATTAAAGAATCTAGATACTTCTTGTCATAAATGTTCTGAACGAGCTGATCGACGTACTCCTTATTTACTGCATCATCAGCCGACAAAGGATGAGCAACGCCTTTTAATCTCAGTGATTGTAAATCAAAATCTCCGTCTTCTGAACGAAGCAAAGCCTGACTTTTAAGTTCGTTGACTTCAGATACACCTGCTACACGTAAACGTTTATGAACATGGTGACCAAATTTATCTATGTTCATTTTATGATATATTTTTACGCCAAAAGTTCTGCTTCGACTAACGATAATAGTAAAGTAACTGCTTTATATATTAACATTGTTCACTAATCCCGCTTCTTGTAGTTCTTCAATAATAGATATGATTTCATTATCCAATCCTGTATTACCAGCATCACGAGAAGCTATAAGTAATTTTAACCTTTCTACTAATTCGTTTGGGTTATCCCAATATACATATGACACATCGTTTTTAACATTTTTCATCGTCGGTAGTCCTTCACCACTTACTGAACGTTCTTTAGCTAATTTAAAAAGAGGTCTTATTACATATAAATATTTCATGCCTTTGTTGCTTTTTATTGGTTTATTAGGATTAAACTCTCTTCTATGTGCATTAGTTTCTAATAATAAGGTTTTATAATTACATCTGTCATCCTCAGTTACAATATCTAAATCCGGTACTTTCTTATATAGCAGTTCGAATAAACCTGGCGTTAAATAGTAAGTATGACCATTTACTTTCAGTTTTTTGTCATTTGTAGTGTATACCGGACAGGTTCCCAACATTAGCTTGTCCCGTTCCGTTCGAATACCAAAAGGTATATTTAAGTTGGTAATATATTGCTTTTGAAATTTAGGATCGTCACGAGGAGAAGCGTAAGAATCAGTCGTCTTAAATGAAATATTATTTGAAGAATCCTGATCATTAAAATGTTCACTTTCCACTTCATCGCTTACATCACTTTCATTATCTTTTGATGTCTCATCCTCATCATTTTTATTAACAAGGCTAGATTGAGAAAAATTCCTCACAACCGTTTGATCAGTTATAGATTCCTTCTTTTCTTCACTTGGGCTATATTTAATTCTTTTTACTAACTTTCCCCATTGCAATCCGTCATCAAAATCATCATCATTAGTATTGAAGTAATTATTCTCATTTTTAACTTTAACTATTTCATTAAGCGGTTCTGTAATTGGTTTTAAAACAGATTCCAGAATCATATCATTGTTTGTTTTTACATCGCGAATAAGTTTAACCTTCTTTTTAACTGCTTCGGCTGACCGGAGTATCTTTTCCTTTAGCACTTTATCTTCATTAACTTTCTCGACTTTCGAGCTCATGTCCGTTCTCTTTGGATTCATTTAATATAATAAACGATTATTCGAATACTATTCAATAAGTATGTACTTAAGTATATTAATCTACAGTAATGAATGTATCAAACCCCATTCTATAACATCCAGAATTTTTGTTACAATCCTTGTTTATAACCAAGTAGCTGAAAGGTGCGTTCCATACTTTAGCGCAAATTTCACGAAACTGCGACCATGACATATCGGTTCCAACGTGCTCATCATAAACATGACGTAAATTAACATCATCTTGCTTAAAAAGAATTATTAAATTAGCATTATCCCTTATTAATTGTTTTGGTACTTTACTGTACGTTTGATTTAAATAAAAGCTATCAATATTTTTATGTCTTCCCATTGCAAAGTAATCCCTTATGTTGTTTTGGTTTTCACAAGCCACATCATCAAATATCATGATTGAGTTATAGTTAGCTTCGTTTGGGCTAAGTATTTCTTCATTTTCACAATATTTTTGAAATGTAACCGTTGGAACTAACGCTAATACTTCTTCTAAAAATCGATACATAGGTTGGAAAAGGGTTTTTGAGTAAACATAAACATTTTGGTACCGTAACCCTTGTTCATGAAGTAAAAGACCAACCATTAAATTAGTTTTCCCGCAATTAGAAGGACCGCAAATTATACTGCGAATATTGTAAGGTAAAAGTTCACCATGACGTACACAAGGCTTATTGCGAGCTGAAAAAACAAGATCCAACTGCAAGCTCTGATTTTGTTTTACAAACTTCATATTTCTTCAAAATTTCTCAAGCGATGCATAGGTACGTTTTACTTGCATGAAAGACTTATTCCAATTAAGGGAAATCACGACTACGTTTTCACATATCGAGGGTTGCGTGGTCAAACCCGATAAGTCGGTATAACTTGTTGTGTCAAAAAGAACATTAATGAATTCATAAAGACAATTCAAATTTGAAGTAACAATTATTTCGATTTATTGGGTTTGACCACGCAACCCTCGATATATATAACAATTTTGATGCGATTGTTTTTAGCTAATAATTCCCGTTGCAAACGTGCACGTTAACGCGATCATTTCATTTTGGGCAAACCCAATTTCCGTTACGACGTGTTATTTGTTAAATACGTATGTTAACGCGAGAGATAATCGTTTTATTTTAAGCACAAACCCAATTTCCGTTACATGTTGCGAAACGCGCACGTTAGCGCGATTGTTTCATTTTGCGCAAACCCAAATTTTGAAATCCACAAAATAATATTGGGCATTTGGATCACACGAGTGAGGAGGGCGAAATTTTCGCCCGATCGAACGAGGTGGGCCAGAATGCCCAATATTATACTACTCTGCGGCTATCGTTTTTACACTCCAAAATAGCACAATAAGGCATGCTTCTGGATTTTTTTCCTATTTTAGAAATATCGAAATATAGAAATAAGCGATCGCGGCAAAACTATGGTAGGTTATGCGGAACTCCGCATAACCTACCATACTTTTACACGCCCACTTGACACTTCTACTGTTTTTTTTATATTCTGTGATATTTAGAGTACTAGGCAGATATGAATTCAATCCTGACACATTGCACGACCATGAAGTTTCTGACTATTGACATTGTTGACAGCAGTGAAACAATGCTAAACTTATGTGTTGCGTGTGAAGGAATAGTAATTACAGCATTTTTTACTGCTGTCAACCAGGGACCGGAAAACCCGTTCGTTTGCTTAAGCCGTTCGAATCGATATCCCCTTCTTACGATAACCCAAATGTTTCGGTAAGCCTTTCGTCGGCTTACCCGTTCATTACGATAGCCCGTTCAAGCCGTGTAACCCGATCCGTAACAACCGGTAACCGCTTATCGAATCAGATAGGTTTTCGAACTGACCGCTTATCGTTCGGGTTACGGTAACCCGTTCCATCCCCTCTTTTCTCGCACCGCACGCGACGTGGTATGTGTAAAAACTAAAATATCTTAACAGGTTCAATCAGCGCAACAAGGGGTAACCAGTTCGCGGCTTATTGATACCGGTAAGCGGTAAGCCGAATTAATTCAATCGAAGCGATAGCCTTTATAGCGGGTAAGCTGATTAGAGGGTTACCGAAACAGGGGGGTTTTTAAAAACCAGCTTAATAAAAACCCGTTCAAAAACCCAGGTTACGGTAAGCGGGTCCGGTCCCTGCTGCCAACATTATCCATATCCAGAAACTTCATGGTTGTGCAACGTATCAGGATTGACTTCTCATCTGCCGGGCACTATAGGTCTTAGGTAACATAATAATATTGTATTGTTTGAATTTTGATACATTCCTTCACGAGATGGCGTTGAAGTGAACTCCAAAGTTTCTCACTAGATGTCACTTTTGATAAATTATTAGGAAACCTATAAAAAAAAAGAGCAGAGCTATAACTGGCGTTAGTTTTACAGTATTTCAAACGTTTAATTCCATGACTGTTCTCGTGCTACAGGCCGGTATACGCACTCCTGGACGAGTGCACGAGCGCGGTGTCCATGGAGACCGAGGTGGTGATGTACGAGGAGGCCGTGAAGGAGGGCATCACGTTGCTCTCCATCACGCACAGGCCGAGTGTGTGGTGAGTATCGTTTTATTTTGTCATGGAAAAGGTAGAAAGGTGATGGTAAGTAGGCTATGAGGCCCAAAGGCATTTTCAATCTCTCAACTCTAAGATGGAATACCACTATGTTAGTCATTTGAGCAGTTGCCTAGCCTCACGCCGGAACACTAAAATACGGATCTTACTGCTGACCGGCAACTTAAAAGGTAAAATTGTAAAATCGATCCCAATAGATCCTGCAGAAGCTTCTAGCTTTTGTCTTTAATACAATCTTGAAATTTCAAACTTGTGAATCAACGTTTTACTAAGCGGGAATTCCTTAGCATGTCTATCGCAACAGCTGAGTTCGAGACCACATACCGGCTCCATCAGCTCTTCGCCACCATAATATTCGTTTTCATTGGTAGAAGGTTCCTTAAAATATTGTGCATAAATTGCGCCACGTTGAGATGTGTAACAATTCTCAATACGATTATGGCGCGGAATTTCGCGCACCGCTCGCATCGAGCCGGCGTTAAACACTCACAGTCTTAATCTTAAAAACAATTCTGGTACATTGAGTTTATGACATTGTCGTCGCGTTTAATAAGCAGGGATCGGAAATTCGGATCGATATTTACCTAAAGTTGGCAAAATCCCGGAAAAAGATAGGCGAACATGGCGTCGGCTTCTTAAAAATATTATTTTAATAATATCAGTTCCGGGATTCCGTGATTCTACAAAACGTTAATAATTATTATTATTTTACATGTAGGATAAAACGTTCCGTTTTGCTCTTATAAATTCGTTAGGTCAATGAGTTACAGGTAAATTAAATAACATTTGGTAAATCTATACATGGAAAACAACTTCAAATAGTTAATATAAATACTTAATTATGAATTTATGCTTGCGTAAATTATTTATTTAGAAATCCCGGGAGTTTTATTATAGTAGTTTATGCAACAGTTGTATAAGAGAGGTCAAAAAAGACGAGTGGTGTGGTTACGATGTGAGCCGCAGGCGAACATCGTAAAGCAAGACGCCACGAGTATTTTTTGACTTAGTTATACACCGTTGCATACAATACTTTTTCTACGACTAGGTTTCAAATAAAATGCAAAATTTTATGAATATACCTAGGTTAGAATACGAACGAACGAAGTACAGAACAACAAACGAGCGGGAAACATTCGAAAACAACAAAATATGTGTCTATGGCTAACTTTGTTTTTAAATTGAGGTGCACTTGGTTTCATATTTAAAAAAAAAGTTGCACAATCGATTTAACTTGTGAAATAGGGACTAAAAAACACCTAATGATTTGAGAAATGAATTCTTTTACCTGATTGGTCGATTTTAATATAGCTGCATTCTGGTTGGTTGATACCAAATAAAATTTTTTTTTTTAAAGAGATTAAATTAGTAAAAGAGTTTACATACCAAAAAGAACCTAACGTTCCAATTGACAGTCAATGTGTATTGTGATTGGTGGTTTAATTTGGTGAAGTATTTTGATTGGTCAAATTAACCTACTAACTAACTAACTAACCTAAGCTTTGGCAGCTAGGCATATCGTTTTGGCTCAAAAAAGCACAAGTGCTGTTAAGGGGAATAGACTAGATAGAATTTCTACGGAATGTTCTGCGGACATATTATCTATATTCTTATATTAGTGTTCGTGACTATATAAATGACAGATAAAAGTACAGGAGTAGGAAAATGAATTATATGATTGAGTCCGCCTCCATACAACTGAACAACAACGCCGCCGTGAAAGTTTAGGTAAATATCGATCCGAATTTCCGATCCCTGTTAATAAGTAACATGATAGATATACCATTTTTTTCCAGGAAATACCACACTCACGTGTTAGAATTCGACGGAGCCGGCAGCTGGTCTTTCCGACCGCTGGAGAAAGACGCGCCCGCCATCACCCCCGCCGCGCCGCTCCCCGCGCCGCCCCGCGCCTCCGACTCTGACAGCGCATAGCTGTCACTGACAGCTGACTAGTGGCAGCTACCGGCCAACACGAGCTAGACTAGACAGGCTAGTGACAAGTGATATATGTGCAAAGTGAAACGTAGTAGACAAGGTAGCTAGGGAACTGATGTCGTATGAATATCTTATTGAGTATCAACTACATATAGCTAGGTAGTCAATATCACCGGTTCTCAATCGGGTATATGGAAAAAACATGCACAATTCAGGCAATTTTTCTCAGTAGTTCATGCGACAACAATGAACGGTTTTTGTATCTAGTTGTTTATACAAAAAGTCGTTCATTTTGAGAGAGCACCAATGACAGCTAATGTGAAGGAAAGAAAAGGTCATTAAACCATTCAATTTGGAAAAACATCATGGGACGAGGTTCCACATGAAATAGGAACTAATTTAAAAAATATACTATGATGTAATCGTATTTTGAATTTGACTTTTCTCTTTCTCAACTTGGTAACTTCTATTACATTCTAAACTTTGAATGAAGCAATTCAATGCTGATTTTAGCCCTTATGGACATACTGACTACATCAGCTCCATTAAATTCATTATAACTATTACAATTTCTCTACCGGTTGCTACAATTTCAGATTCTAAATAGTCGTAGAACAAAAAGTAGAATAAGTTCGATTCCATTATGCGTAGTGTGAACGACGACAACAAAGTACCCAGTTAATTCTATAACATAAAATTATGTTTTATCTACCATCAAAAGCGTGCTATTTTTGTTGTGATACCTGATATTGACACACTGACTTCTATAATATCACGTTGATGGACAGTACTACAGTAGTATATACATATATGCGTCAGTACGTGCATAGGTGTCTTACGTCGTACGGCGTTCTGTCACATCACCGGAGGCCGGAATTTTCGTAGCACTTTTGAGCTGTCATAGGGACTTCTCGCCTATCGACTTCCGATATACCTACATAATTTATATTGATAAAAACAGAATACAATTTTTAAATTATGATTACGAGTAGAAGTAAACAACAGGCAGTCTTATCAGGAATGAGCGATCTCTTCGAGATCCTTTGGGTACCAACTTTTTGGAAATTTTAAATAGGAATTAAAATAGTAATATTTTATTGTTTCATATAAATAATCTGTGGATTTATTATACCTTTTAAACATTTTTCCAAACAAATTGCAACTTGTTGCTATCGATTGTTTTTATTGCAAATCTCTATTTTACATTTTCAACTACTCAAAAGTTATCTGAAAGAGATCGCTGTTTAGCGATAAGACCGCCTGTTGTTTACCTCTACTCTTAATCTTCTTTAATATTTTGTTTTCTATAATATATCGATAAAATATGGTTTCGAAAGTCAATAAACGAGAAGTCCCTATGACAGCTCAAAAGTGCTACGAAAATTCCGGCCTCTGCGTGAATACCCTTACCATTATACGCTGTGACACTACGTCTTTAGGCGGTTGAAAATATGAACGTCGAGAGGCGTACTGTCGTATCACTTTGTCGAAGGTCAATGCCTACAGGCGTTCTGTCTGTCAACGTGATATGGACTGGTCTGGTTTTAAAATTTCAGCGCGTTATCCTCGCGTAGCGCTATCTGTTGACGTACTATGCAAACGTTGCGTTATAAAATGGCATAGATCAATTTTATTTTACAGCCCAAGTACTATGGAATTTAGTGGAGTATCATCACTTGTCTCTTTCATTTTAAGCCTTCTTAAAAGGGACAAAACGCTAGGATAAAAATAGGCATGTTATTTTGTATATTTCGCACCTTTAGAATTATAGTGACCTAATTCAACATTTCAGCTTTCGACTTCGAGACATATTTATTATAGAGACATAACTCGAAATCAAAAATTTATGACTTAAGTCACTATAATTCTAAAGATGCTATTTTGATAGATTTTTGTAAACTTCTTTAGATGTAACTGGGTATGATGAAAGTAGGTATATTAGCTGTAGAATAATAACGTAATAATAATGTTATACCAGTTTTTATGTTATTTATTATTTTAAGTTTCGGGTAATAAAGGGTGGTGACAAATATTTTATGTAAAGTTAGTATTAAACTGCTCAAGTTTTTTTAAGAAAATTATCCTCACCTTCTATGTGAACTTTTGTAAATAGTTGCCACCCGAAAAAAATATTTTATACGAGATTATAATCGTAATGGCTGTAATGTTTTTAAGGTGTTTAGTGTTTTTTTTTATTCCTTTAATACAGAGATTTTAACTGGTTATTATTGCGTCACACAGAAAAATCTACGAATTTATTAGTACTTTAAGTTGAGATTGTTTAGTATTTTCGTATTTTTTCATGTTTTTCGTTGTACGTATTTTGTATGTGATTGTGACATATCGGACGTCTTATGGACCTTTCGTAGCGATATATAGTGAAATGTATTTATTTACATGGAGTTATTTCTGAACTGTGTAAAGTGTAAATAATTAGTTAATGTAGTAAGAGAGGGAATGAGAAATAAACGGGGTTTTATAACTACTGACTGTTTTTTTTATAGTTTAAACTAATTTGCACTAAGGACCTTTAAGGAAACTTTATTTATAGTGTTTTTAAATCTACGACGTCCCAGTTCTACAACATTTTTCATTACATTAACGCTACCGTACAATGTAAAATTGACTGTAAGGCTGTGGCTCTACTGAGACGGAGATGAGCCGAGTGGAGCGGAGCTGTGCCAATATTAACCAATAGAATCTAAACTAACGTGCGGAAGGGCCGCTCGACGTGACCGCATGCGCCTTCTATTGGTTTGATATTGGCACAGCTCCGCTCGTCTCCGCCTCAGTGGAGCCGTACCCTAAGGGCGCGCCCCGTCGTGGATTAAAAACTTGAAGTATACTGGATATCTTATAAATTAATTACGTAGGTTAGGTTAAGTGACTACCAAAAACAAAATTACCTTACCACAAACAAAATTACCTTACCAAAAATAATCCATAATGATACGTTCGTTGAAAGGTGTGTCCGTACCACTCTTACCCCCTTACTAATAAACGTTGAGTAACGGTGGTATAGCTATACAATGTTTTGTCCTTATCTGTCATTGTGACATTTGGATTTGACAGATAAGGACAAAACATTGTATAGCTATACCACCGTTACTCAACGTTTATTAGTAAGGGGGTTATATTATAATAATCCACGTGTACGTGTGTTTGTACTTAACTAGTACTACATACAGGGTGCACATGTTAGGTCGCTAGGTACAAAGCTGTAAGGGGGTGATAGACGAGGTGTTTTTGAACATTTTTAGCTGTATTATGTCTTACACGGAATTTGGTAGTTTTTTAATTAAAAATTTAAGATTTTTACTGTAAATACCCAGAATTTGATAGTTACGTGTTAATAATTTCCCAATAAGAGTTACCTTGTAAACAAAATAAAAATGACTAGTCCAACCTGAGACGTTTTTAATAATTTCGAGTAGCTCCATTCTGTTTTTATTATAACAAAGACGCTTAAAACTTGTTTAATTTGGTCCAATAGACATTAAACTATCCAAAATAAATGATTTTGTTCACAAGGTAACGCTTATTGGGGCATAACACGTAACTATCAAATTCTGAGCATTTTCTGTTAAATTCTTAAATTTTCAATAAAAAAAAACTACCAAATTTCGTCTAAGATATATACAGCTAAAACTGTTCAAAAATTCCTCGTCTATCAACCCCTTAAAGCTTTGCACCTAACTAGGGCATGCAGTACCGGGCCCGGTACCAAGAATTCCATTTCCCGGTTCTATGCAGGGACAGTACCGGGATTCCCGGTGCTCCCGGTTCTTTATTTTTACCTCAATTCAGCGCCACACATGGATATTTAAGACATAAAACAATTAAAAAACATTATGAATATAATGTTTTTGTAAATATGCAATAAAATCTTGCATGTTTTCTTAAAAAAAAACGTATCTTATCTTATCTTATTTTATTTTATTTGTGGCGTCCTTACGGATACACTTCGACCCTATGGGATCTTTTGTGTAATTACCCCTCTTTTAGAGCTTAAATGCAGCCTCGACCCCTTCCAAAAAGCGGATAGTGGAGTGCGATGTTCCCGCTTGTGCCGGCGTCGTCGCTTATCTGTGAATTGTGATATTTGTGATACTCATGGAAAGAACCGGGAGAACCGGGATGTAACCTTCAGTACCGGTTCTTTAGGCACTATGAAATTCCCGGGATTTCCCGGGAATTTATTTATTTATTTATTTATATAAATATTCAAGTTTCTAGGTACAGTAGTTTCGGCTGTGCGTTGATATATAAGTCAGTCAGTTGCCTTTTATATATATAGATTACCTACAACGAAAAGTAGAAACCTTAACTTACCTTAGGTTAGGTTAGGTTAGTTTTGTTACAATCCAGGAAAGTTAAACGGATAAACGAAACAGCGGGCAATAGTTTTTCGAACTTAAGATAGGTAACACTGGCAGATTCATCATATTACGAGTACCAAGCAATAAGTATTGCGCAGATTAGAGCGCGTTGCTAAAACGGTAACGACCCTGTATCTCTCGCTGTCGGCCGTTACAATAATTACGACGCTAATGGAGCACGTGGGCACCAAGTGGACGTCTCGGGCAAAACGAATACCTAAACATCGTGGATTAAGACAATTGTGAAACTTACAATTTCTATAGAAAATGCGATAACGTTTTTCTCCCCTTATACCTAATAGGAGATCCAAATAGGAAAATCAAATTCAAAAATTCAAAATTCAAAATATTTATTCAGTAAATTGGCCACATGAGGGCTCTTTTACACGTCGGTTATGTGTAGTGAATCTACTAGCGCTTCGGACAAGACCATCATTGCGGAGAAGAAGCGCCGCAAGAAACTCCAGCAGAAGGTCATTTTTTCCAATCATAAAATACAATAATACTTAAAAGTAACATTACAAGGTAATAAAGTAATAAATAATTATTAAAAAAAAAAAACTAACACAAAGGAGACGACATTCACCCAGCTGTTTATTCGATAAAAAGTATTTTATATCAAATTTAATACGGTAAGTAATATATGGCGAATAGGTTGACTGAAAAATGACAGTCCAGTACAATCCATAATTTAAAAAAAACTTTTTTTTTTAATTCTATTGTCTTTATACTTTCTATATAAGTAGTATGTAATTGGTCTATTAAACAAGCAATAGCAAATTAAAAAGAAAGTTTTTTTTTTATTATGAACTGTACTGGACTGAAATTGATGACGGATGACTGGATGAAGGTCGTCTCCCATTTGGATCTTAGACCATAAAACCAAGTTCGATTTTTACGAGTTCTTCCAGGAAAATGCTTCATGAAAAAAAAAACGGAAATATCTACAACATATTCATAAAATCGTGGGAATTGGACTTGATTTAGGGGGTGAGAAATATCTGCCCGGAGCAAAATTACGCGATTAAGGTACAATGTATTTTTAAGTAGCAATCGTTTCGCTGCATTTGGTAGGTAAGTTGTAGTTTAGATTTAAATACCTTTGTGTGAATGTGGTTTTCCCAATTGCGTATAGGTACATTGAATGGATTTGGTAAATAATTTAAAATTAATAATACCTATGTAGGTATATATTAAATAAATCTAATTCATTAATGGCACATAATAAACTTAAAATAACTACTTAAAAAGATATATAGCGAGAACTGTATGTATCTCTTACAAGGCCCAACCGATTTTCACTATTGCTAAGTGTATAATAATTGCCTGAAATCTTAAAGGAACTTTAAATCCAAATGACTGGGTTTTGACGATTACACTGGGTTTTGTTTTATAATTATTAAGTTACGTAGGTATGCATTATAAGGGATGACGAGTACTATCTGGTTGGAAATAACGTCGTGGTCAGAAAAACAATTTCTTGTCATGCAACAGATAGCGAATAACCTGTTAAATAAACATTTACCAACAAACAGCTAAGGTGCGCAAACAAAAACAACTTTCTTAGGTCACGGTTCCTTTCTCCTTAGCTGGCCGACGACCCCCCGATAATTATTGTTTTCCAATTAATAGAAAAAAAATATCTCCTAGAAACAATTAAGCTGGGTTTAATGAAGAACTCAATGTCATCATAGTTCTATTTTTAGTTTAAGCAAAGTTACGTTAGCCCTATCTCGTTTGTTAGGGTTCCGTTTTCAAAAAAAAAAAAAAACTGAAAGGTAGGTAGGTTATGCGGAACTCCGCATAACCTACCATACTTTTTCGATATTTCTAAAATAGGAAATAAATCCAGAAGCATGAATTATTGTGCTATTTTGGAATGTAAAAACGATAGCCGCACCAAAAACATTTTCCATGGTGGCGTGTTGTTTTTATGATAGTTTGAGTATTGGCGACAACAGGTCTGATACTAAGCGAAGCTCATGCTACTTCCACTGTTTTTTCTATTCCTTCTAGTCGCTAGCATCCATCGATTTCCTGCAACCTTAGCCACGGCTTTGGTCCACCTTATTGGAGGTCTGAGTAGACCTCTGTAGTAATAGTAGGTGCAGTCAACCAACTTGTTTCCTAGGCCACCATAGACTTTGTCAACGTGACGTTGTAAACCAAATCATAGGAAGTCTCTTACGTTTTGGTTGACAACGTCACTTTAACATAGTCCAAAGTGGCCTAGAAATCAAATTGGTTGACTGTACCTACCCTGCGTGGGTAATTCATTGTTCTACCTAACCGTGCTGTGCTTATTTAACCTTATCAGGATGTGATTATTCATTACCCCTATATGTCCCACTTCAAAAGGTGACCTTTTAAATATAGTCTGTAGTTGAAAGGACCATGATCACTTTTATATAAAGTCTGATCGAAGTTGAGACCTTGGTATTGATTCTCTCAAACGCAAAGGTAAGCGAACGCAGGAGTGAAGTCCAAGCGGCGAGTTTAAGTAGTCCCGTCAAAGCGAGCAAAACACATTTCAGCGCGTGTATTCAATTTGGCAGCATGGCTTCTCGAACGTATAAGGCTGCCTAATTGAGAATGCACGCGCTAATATGTGTTTTGTTCGCTCTGACGGGACTACTTAAACTCGCCGCTTGGACTTCACTCCTGCATTCGCTCACCTTTGCATATGAAAGAATCACTACCTACCCATGATACATTGGTCATTATATTAGTTTTTGCGTGTATCTTCATTTTATTTAAAATACTCGTGGCGTGGTTTATCTCTAGGCATTTGTTGTCTAGTTCGCACCGCGCCGTCTCTGCTTTCATACTTACCTACTTACTTAAAAGAGTCGCGTCTTCGCTGTCAGTGTGTTAGCGGCTTTAGCCTTTGTTGACGAATAGATAAGCTGGCAAAGTGAAACCTTAGATACCTACCGGGTTCACTGATCAGGGAGCTAAAGGTCAAAGTGAAACAACTCTTACATTTGATTAGCAGTAATCAAGCACTCGCTCATTAAATTTCGTGAATTAGGTAAGGCTGATAAAAGGTCAACAAACTATCCGTATCGGGTATATTACATGCCTATGTCATCTTATGAGCAAGTGTAAGAATAGAATAGAATATCTGTATGGGTGAATCCAAGTAAAAGTAATAATCCATTGTAAACCAAGGGATGAAAGTGATTAATTGCATTCTGAGATATTTAGTCTGTACTCGCCAATGACCCTTTTACTTATTTGGTTAATAGTTTTCCTTTTAATGGTGTTAACTAATAATAAGCTTTTAAAGGGGGTGGGGCTTATCATTAGCTCTGGCTGGCTTGGGGGGGATGGCGACACTTCACTCTGACAAAAATTACTAGGTATAGTCACCAGCAATAATATATTATCCAACATTGGGCGCAAAAATATCTGACACGTCTTTATAACTAGAGGTATAGCGTGTCAGATATTTTTGCATTCTATGTTGGATAATATATTATTGCTGGTGACTGTACTTTAAAGCATAATAATTCGCAAACGGATTCCTGAATTGAAAAATGTTCTTTACACGCCCTCAGTACCTACTTTAGAAAAAGCTATCTAATGAGGTCTCGCACAATGAAATAGACGAGCAAAAAAGATCCACCCCGTTTTCCCTATATTACTCAGCCTACCCAGTTTTTTTTATTCAACTTTGTAACTGTATGGGAATGGCTATTTTTACTGGCAACTTAATTAAAGCTACGCTATAACATTAACGTTGTGTTAACAATATGGTTTAAGACGAATAGGTATCGAAGCTCATCAGTCTATCACTTTTAGAACATGATAACGGTTTGTGTAACCTTGTTATATATTATATTCACACGTGCTAAAAGACTATCATGAGTTAGCGGCGTGATTTTGCCCACGGTTCCATAAATCGAAATCTATGTTTATAAATGGTATAAAATTTGCTCGTCACGCTGAGACCTAGTGTCAAGCTCTCACCAGAATTTGGCTGGTATGTTGTTTATATTTAGATTTGTAAACGTTGTTAATGTAATTACTACTTACTGCGCAGTGTGACGCAATTTTGGGCTGATATGACGCAATTTACGTTGAGTATTTCCTTGTTCTTTCTGAAACTTTTTACCTTCTTTTCAGTTTGGAATATCGCTTGTCAATTGTTTTATTCTGCTACCGGGAGAAGTTAGGTACAGTTGAAAGCATTAATATCTACCTACACAGCAATCGCGTAAAACATACCTTACTGAGACCTTATTGATAGTGGCATAAGGGCGTTTAGATATTTTTAGCCTCTTCGGAACGTGTATCTATTTACAAAGGGTTACCTTTGTTTCGGCGAAATATGGTTGCCAAATGTATCGTTTCCCGTTTCATTTGCCAACCCGCTTTGTTTTCCGTAACCATAAATATTTCAGGATGTTATAAAATTAACCTAACCTAACCTAACCTAACATAACATATAGGGTTCTTTCTACACGATGGTACTGGAATAAATCCTGAAATATTTACAGTTGCAGGAAAAAAAATGTGTTGGCAAATGGAAAAGTTCAAGCGATACATTTGGCAAACACATTTTTGCCAAACGGCTGGCTCCGATTTTCGAATTTTACAGTTGTTTTGTCTAACGAAAGCGGGTAGGCCATACTTGTCGTTGTAACACGCACGCTACGGCGACGGTTAGCGACGACAGCTACGAAATCGGAGACAACTAGAGTTGCGCCCGCTCGGTCTTTAACGGCTGATTTACATTGGTCCATCAAATGCATGCCAGTAGAAGTACATTGCGTCGTTACTATAGCTCTCGCCTCAAACGCGAAAACCAACTCGTCAATGTACTTCTACTGGCATGCTTTTGCTGGACCAGTGTAAATCAGCCATAAAGGGAGCGCTCCGATCTTGGTCAATCTGTCAAAGGAACTAGTTCGGTCTTATAGTTCCTGTAGCTCCTTTAGCTCCGGAGCAAATTTTGAGATCTGAACAGGACACGCTTTGAAATAGGTACATACTATTTGTCTCGTTCACATCGAGCGCAGTGCCGTGTGCTCTTCGTTCGCTCTATTTTGCTCATACTTACCTACGTTCAACAATTGGTAATGGCATAAAGGACCGATGATCGATTAAGATCGTTTAAGAAGAACTATTAGTTCATTTCCGTCTGTGACGGGAATTCATTCCTTTTAGTTCTTAGTTCCTGACCGACTCAAGCCTGTGATGTCTCTATCACACAAGTGTGGCAAACCCGTTTTCACATAAAATGACATTTCAACGACTTCAAAATACCGCATTTATCTGGTTAACTAAGATTACTAAAGGCACAAACTCGTAGATACCTAAATCTCAAGTTAATTGTCTTCCATCGCTATGGTAACAAAGATAAATACTTGTTTATGTATGTCCGTCAGTTTGGCCCATTTCCTGGCTGTTGCCTCTGGATTCGGGGTTCGTTCACCCGAGATAAGTTAAAGTGCAAAACAACGTGCATTGCGATTATATCAAGTTTGTTAAATACTAGCCGTCATTGTAGATACCTACCAGTTTTTAAGGACCGAGTTCACCAACAATTAAACGGACGGTTAGCGGTTTAACGGTTGTCAAATGTATTGACTAACAGCTGATTAAGACTTAACCGTTTGTTAAATTGGTTGGTGAACTCGGCCCTTAGTACCAATTTCACCAAACGCTGTTAACCACTTAACGGACGATTAGAGCGTTAACAGCTGTCAAAATGTATGAACTAACAGTCGATTAACATTGATTAAATTTAACAAGGTATGGTGAAATCGGTACTAAGTCTTTTAAAGTTTTATGCAGGGCATTCACGGTCACACCGTTTGTCTCGATGGCAGATGGAGTGTATACAACTGGATGGGCGTAATATCTTGACCACATTCACGGGCGCGCCACGCCACGCCTCAACGGTGCGACATCACGGAGCAGACTGATTAGAAAATGGCAGCCAGGGAACGCATTCACGACGACGCCATTGCCTTGGTGCGGTGGCGTGGCGTGCTCCAACGTTGAATTTCGACATTCACGATAGTTCCATTCGGATGGCGCGTTGGCGCGTCGCGCTGGCTTTCCGTCCATTTGAAAATCCAACGGACCGCGCCAAGTACTTTTAAACGCTCCAATTTTGACATTCACGGATCGATTTTGCCGCGGCGCTGATCTGATCGGCTTGTTGGAGCGGTCGCGAATGCCCAGTCTCAAAACGCAAAAATGAATGAAAGTCCGTCCATTCAGAGGGCTTAGTCCATATGCTCGACAACGCTAAGTTATGGTTGATTTAGAGGTACATTGGTCCAGAAAAAAATGCCAGTAGAAGTACATTGCGTCGTTCCAATACCTCTCGCCTCAAACGTGAAAACCAACTCATCAATGTATTTCTACTGGCATGCTTTTGCTGGACCAATGTCAATCAGCCATTAGTGATTCAGTGACAAAATGTGGATTGACGTAAGCTGATCCAGATCTACTTTGTAAATCGAAGTTCGAAGTTTCGTTAAGCTCCGTCCCTTTCTCACGATTTAGTCTCGAATGACTAGTAACAGAGATGGAGCTAACATAACTTCGAACTTCGATTTTCAAAGTAGGGCCCCAGGGTTCGGAATTTTCATAGCATCGTAAGACTAAAGCGAGCTATGGAGTCGCCATTAAACTTAATTCTCGAGTACTCGTACATATTCATTTATATCATTCCACTGTCCATTCATATCATTTACAACATTCATTTACCCGCTGTTGCCCGCGACTCCGTCCGTGTAGAAGTCTTTTATCGCTCTTCCCTCGGGAACCGCACATTTTTCCGAAATAAAAAGTAGCTGTACTATTCCAGACTATCTCTAATCTATCTCTGGGCCAAATTTCACCCAGATCCGTTCTGCTATTCTGCCTCTATTGAGTAACACGTTCGCATTTATAATAGTACCTACTAAGATTCGTGGGTTTAAGGTTAAAATTTGTACTGAAAAGAGAAGAAAGAAGAAAGAAAATCATTTATTCGTGACATAACTACATAACAAAGAACAGATCAATATGCACAAGAAGAAAGTAGCCACGAAATGGTCCCAACTCAGCGTAAAGCTGACAAGTCGTTGGTCTTTCCTTACTACTGGAATGACAGATGTCATGATTGACTTCTTATATGCATTTTACTATACCCAGTGCACACGAAATTCTTGAAGCAGATTTGTCTCCTTCTACGCATTAAGCATTACAATGTAATAATCACGTCGAAACTGGGTGGCGCCGAATGTTTACAATCTCCTAATCAGTGAGGTGAAGAATTTTTCGGTTCACTAAGATACCTACTTGTAGTTTTTAACACGCGGGGAAACCATGTGTCCGATTTATGATATAGGAAATGACCTTATTTAGCCATTCGTGCTGTGAATGTTTTAGAAGCGTGTTCAATGAGTAAGCGATATACAGCCAACCACAGATTAAATAAAAATTAAATTTTTCGTTTTAAAAAAAAGCACATACTACGCAAAGAGCGCATTCCAACTGTATTTAAACGACTTTCATGCTAGTCCTGCCACTACCATACATAGGGGCAAACACTAGTAAAGCATTATTAACGGAATAGGTATAATAGAGCAATCGTGGATATGCTTACTGAGTAAAGTATATTATATTTTTAAGCATCACAACTTAAATAGCCTTTTTTTAAACATGGCGGAAATTATGCAATAGGTTATGGGTCATAAAATAAAAGTTAAAAAATGATGATCTTTATTGCGGTTTAAACAATATTTAGATTATAATTGTGATTTGGGACTCTCCGCTGTCTGTTCATCTGTCACAGGGCTGTATCTTATAAACCGTGATAGTTAAACACTTAAAATTTTAAAGATTGCCGCTATAACGCCAATGAGGGTGAAGCCAAACGAGCGTAATTTTTTGAGTCGCATTTTTTTTCGCACTCAATCAATCATAGTATGGTGGTACGAAATCGGTAGTATAGTGGTAAGTATCCCCGCCTGTCACGCGGGAGACCGGGGTTCGATTCCCCGCCGGAGAGCCATTTCTGACGGTATAGGGTAGTATCGCTGAGACCCGCACGGAGGAGTAGTACCTATTGTAGTTGATAAATGAATCACTTTTTAATAATTTGTGTTTTAATATTTATTTTAGGAAAATATGGTTACAAGAATATAACTGAATACTAATATAAGTAATAAATTATTTTAATGAGGGTAAGGTACTCAGACACGAGACGTGACTGGTTCTATTGAAATTTTCTGGAGAATGAGCTTAAGGATCGATATCCGAATAGATCAAACAATTTTGAATTTGGAAAGATTTAAATCGAAATGTATGAGTGGCCAGGTACGTAGAAAGGAGGTTCTAACAACCTCGTTACACTTCGTGCGTATGTGTGCCTTGCACTTGGCCGGTTTGCTTTTTTTTTTACGAAGCAACTAGTTCTGCTGAAAACTAAATATTGAAATCGCAACTCACACTCGTTCGCTGTCCGAGCATGCTTGAGAAAATCCCATACACCCAACTTGTGGGTTGGTGCAGTGTTGCGGCGGTTCATTGTGCGTCAAATCTATAATTTAAAAAAAAACTCGCCGAATTTATCGAAAACTTTTGACAAATACTTATTATTATGTATTTGTGTCATTTCCTCGCATTGTTTGAGAAAAGCATTATATATGCCTCAGCAGAAACGGGGATTGCCTGACTCGGATTTTATCAGGCCTCGCTAAGGCTCGGCCCGTTAACCACTTCGTCAGGCAATTAGGTACCTACTTTCTGGGCCTAGGCAATAATTCACTATTGCGTCGCTGAGCAAATTGCACGGGTTTCGATGACAGCTCAAAGTCAAGCAATTATAAAGTCATTAATTAAAATAAACATTCCAATTAAAAGCGACATAGGTTCTTGTTTTTTTAAACAGGGATGATAATTATTTTACTGTTAATTAGAATTATTAAGGCCATCTTTGCCCAGAAGCAATTAATTATCTTGTCGCTGTCTCAAACCAGTATTTTTGTATGAAAGATGTGCCAATTAAAATATTTTAAGGAACTATATTCCGTTATTAAGTATCTCGTAGACGAACCCAGAGCTTCGTTTTTAGGGTTCCGTAGCCAAAATGGCAGAAACGGAACCCTTATAGTTTCGTCATGTTCGTCCGTCCGTCCGTATGTCACAGAATTTTACTCGTAAACTAGGTACCTATTAGGCATCGTCCTAATAGAACGCGAATGCGCGATCATCGTAGGTTCGCGCGAATTTTACTCGTACGAGCGCGCGGTCAAACATATTGAACTCGAATAGGTTTCCTAACTGACAATCGCACGACGCGGTCGCGCGACTCAAGTGTTTGTAAATCTATTCGCGTATAGGTGTCCTAATTAAAAGCTCCAAAAGTCATAATTTCCTAACCAGCACTTTGTCCTTAAATTATAGTTTAGTTTTTATTGTTTTTCTTTTGTTATTGTTTGTTAATTAAATTGTGCCAAATTGTCGATGCTGTATACTGGCTAAGTAGGTATTTCTATTTTAAATACATATTAGGTTTCTTTAAAGTATTTGCATGTAGTTTTTGTATTTATTCTGTCACTAACTATAAGTATTTGTTTAATAGTATATTTTTTTTTGTATTACCTACACTATTTATTCGTTTAACGTACCGTCCGTCTGTCACAAACGGAGCTGGCTGAAAATCAGCGCTGCAGGTGTTTGACACCTCAGCATTATGCTGAGCCAGTGTCCAATTCACTGCCGCGAAGACACACTCACTACTCTTTTTATTGCTGGTTTCTGTTTTTAAATTTTTATTATTTCTGTGTGTTTTATGTGTGTAGTGAATAAATGTATTTTTCTTTTCTTTTCTTTCTTTTCTAATTAATTGAAATTCGCGCGATAATTGCGTCGGCGGTGCTCGCGTCGTCAATTCGCGCAATAATCTATTAGGACATCCAGTTTTTGCCATCGCGTGTTCGCGCGATGGCATCGCTTACTCGCGCGATGATCGCGCATTCGGGTTCTATTAGGACGATGCCTAAGGTACATTGATGTAATTTGGAATATAGGCTTGTAGAAGCCGCTACTTAGTTTGGTAGTTAAATAACACGCTCTTTTGCTGGTGCACTTTTTTGTGGTTGTAGTAACGGCTTCGGAACCCTACGCTGAGCATGATCCGACATGCTCTTGCCCGGTTTTTTAAGTTATCTACTGTGAATGTTATCAAATATTTTATTAATTAACTTACTTGTTAAGCGTGCCATACTCGTGGAAGATAATTTTTTACTTCATTGAATTATGTTTGGAGATTATAGGTTACGATAATATCAATTTTCTAAAATGTTGCGTCATGCAGGACAAAGCGTTATATTATAATTATGTACTAAAACTAAACTAGAATATTACCTACTAGTAGGTACTCGGCTGTATACGCCGATAAACATACTTATATTGAGAAATACATACTTAAATAGATAGAAAACATCCAAGACTAAGAACATGTATTCGCACTCACACAAATAAATTGCCCATACAGGGAATAGAACCCGGAACTGCTAGCTTCGTAGGCAGGGTCACTACCAACTAGGCTAACCCGTCTCGTCAAATGTAGGCGGTCATAGAACCCTATTTTTTATTATTTATTATTAGGTTTAAAAACAATTGTTACTTACATTATTTCTTATGTTTACTACAGTAGGGTGGGTTTAATGCTAATATTTTACATTAAAACACCTCATGCAATTTAAAGCAATGTAACATGGATGTGTTTAATGTATTTAAGTATGTATTCCTCTATATAACTAAGTCTATGGTTGTCTAGTACCCATATTATAAGCCTAAAACCTAGTTTGGGACTAGGTCAATTTGTGGAAGATCGCCTGATATTTATTTATTTGTTATAGCAGTAACTTTGACAAAGTTCTTCCGCCCTTTCTCCGCAAGAAGCGTTTAAAACCAATCTAAAAATATATTCAGGAAGGAAGTAGCCGTCATCCATCCACTACGGTAATAATTGTCAAACCGTTGATAAACTAAAAAAACCGTGGAGACGGTCTGCAGATAAATTTACAACAAACTTAGGGCTGCCATTTGAAACAAGCATATATATTGTGCGTACAATTTGGAAGCTTTATTTCTGGCCCATATTTACAAATAAGTACCATACCTTCAAAACAATATATGTATGTCTGTATAACTTAAGATAAGTACTAAAACATGGCGCGGTATCACAGTACTTAGTCGTTATAGTTTCCTTTTTTTTTTTCAATTCGTTCTACGCGCTTTAATTTGCCCCGCCCCCACAAGCTAAAAGCAGGGGGTAGTTTCCGCAACTCTAGCGTAAATTCTGCGTAATTTTACACTTTTCAAATTAAGTAATTCCAAAACGGTGCCCCAAATCTACATAAAAAAATAATAATATGTACAGTCGAGGAGTTTAATTGTTTAGTTTTTTTAGGAGTTATCAAATGACACCTCCAATAATGTAAAAATATCAATTTTACCTTTACTTTACAATTTTACATGTATCCGAACTGGAAAAAAAAAATTGTTTCAAGATTTTATTATACAACTTTGTCGGGTAATTTTAATCTATAACTATGCTAAATTACAGCTAAGAGTCTGTAAGCTACACCGCTGACAGACGCACAGACGGACATGGAGAAACTATAAGCGTTCCTAGTTTGACTTCGGAGCCCTAAAAACGGACAACGTCAGCTAGTTACAAATAAAGTAAACTTATTGTCCAACATTCTTGATTTGCCAACCCTACGCTCGAGTGGCAACCCTAACCATGCACCATAGATATGCTGTGACATAGACTTTGCCCCCGGATTCCATGTCGTATCGCCCATTGTCTCGATAACAACACCAAGTATAGACCCGTGTCATGTGTCGCGCTAGACGGCGAGTTTTCACATCGACTTTATTGTTTTAAGGTGTTTATGTCTGTGTTTGTCCCACTGCGGGGCAAAGATTTCGCCTCTTTAGCGTCAGTCGCTTTGAAACTCGTCCAAGTCATCCCGCTCCGGGATCCCTTTGAAACGCATAATCTTTTTACGCATAACGTATCTTTACGCATATTTTTTTTTCGCACAAACTCCCTTTAAGCTGTCATTTAAAAATTTAATAAACGTCTATTGTGTAGATTAGGTTAGGTTAGGATAGGTTAGATTTTTAAAATAATTAAAATAAAACGTTTTCTATTGTAAAAACCCTTTTAGGTCAAACAATTTTATGCGTAAAAAAAATATGCGATCCAATAAAGACCCCATCCCGCCTCCTCCGTTTTACAGTTCATCTACGTACAGTTTTCGTAAAAAAAAAAAGAGTTTACTTTAATGCGTCAAATGGATGGCGTTAGCTTGAATTTTTTATAGAATTTTGTATTTTTATTTATTTTTAATATGTTTTACCTACTCAAGAGCACACTGCACAAGCAGGGTAGTGATTCTCTCAAAAGCAAAAGTGAGCGAATGCAGGAGTAAAGTCCAAGCGGCGAGTTTAAGTAGTCCCGTCAGAGCGAGCAAAACACATTTTCGCGCGTGCATTCTCAATTAGGCAGCCTTATACGTTCGAGAAGCCATGCTGCCAACTTGAATACACGCGCTGAAATGTGTTTTGTTCGCTTTGACTGGACCACTGAAACTCGCCGCTTGGACATCACTCCTGCGCTTCGCTCACCTTTGCTTTTGAAAGAATCACTACCCTGTTATTCTTAAGATATATCGCGCTAGACTTCCACTTATTCATTTCACTTCCACTTTATTGTTTTAAGGTGTTTATGTCTGTGTTTGTCGCGCTGCAGGGCGAATTTCGACTCTATTTCGCCATTTTTCACTACTGATTGCCTTCTCCCGCCAGTCGTTTTGAAACACGTCCAATCATCCCGCCTCCTTCGTTTTGCCTCTGTTCCAGTGGCCATGTGGGATGTGATATGTGTGGAGGATTTTAAGTAATAAATTACGTCACCCGTTTGCCTAAAAAAGCTGCAACAGCTGGGGATTTATTCTACTCTGTAAAACGATATCGCTTTTGTCATGTTATCGTATCGTCAACATTACGATGGCTCTTATTTTTGATAGTAATGGGTTAAAAAAAACCGGCCAAGTGCGAGTTGAACTCGCGTGGAGAGGGTTCCGTACAACGTATCCTATAATCTACAAGCAATGAACTATATTTTGTACTTTTTTTTAATTTTAACCTCAGCTATTGTGGTTAAGGAGCGGGCCAGACAAAAGAGACGTAAGACGCGGACGCGTCGGCGTCGCGGCGCCCCTTTAATGAATTTTCAACCAGGCCGCGCCACGCGCGTGCGAGGCGTGGCCTTCTATCTCCGTATGTATAATAGTAGTCTTTAGCTGCTATATATTATGGTTGAAAATTCATTAAAGGGGCGCCGCGACGCCGACGCGTCCGCGTCACGTCTCTTCTGCCTGGCCCGCGCCTAAAAACTCTAACCTAACCTAACTTATTTTATAAGCCCATGTAACGACTGTAAATAATATGTAATGGTTTAAACACAAATACTTAAATACCTACGTTTTTGTGAAATTAATGTTTGTAAAATGATATGTTTCTCAACCGTACTTATAGTATAATGAACGGACTCTATCCTGAGGCTCTACTTTGAAATCCGTAATTCGAACTTCGTCTATTGCTATCCCTTTTGCTCTCGACGCGTCACTAATCCGCAAGAAGGTGACGGGGCGATCCGAAGTTCGAATTACGGATTTCAAAGTAGTGCCTCTGAACACACAATTCTTCATAAATAAATGCTTTATAACAATACCAACCGGATGTGCGAGAACCGAGTACCATTTTAGTTTTCCAAAAAGCAATTAAAATAATTGCATATTCTTGTAACTGCAACGCGTTCAGTGCCGAAAACTCCACTTCGTACCAATTACGTTTGAGTATCAGGGACCTGAGCACTGAATATCTATTACTCGATTTCTCTGAAAGCTAATACCAGAAACAGCACCTAACGTGTGGGATCCAGCCATAAGCTGCTCTAAAACCGTCTCCCTTTGATTAACGACTTCTCAGTTAGAAAAAAAGAGACAGTCAGTGTTCGTCAATACGACTGAAGAGAACGATATAATTGAAGTCACGCCTACTTCACTTTAGAGCGTAGTTTAATTTTGGTTAGGTTAGGTTAGGTTAGGTGTACGAAAATTATTTCTTTTAAAATCAAAAACAGTCAGGGTGTTTAGTTAACGTTTCTCGAGCCAAAATTTTATAAGAGTAAGAATCAGTATGTACTTAAGTGTCTGGAATACAAAGACCTTTGAAGCACCTTTTTTTTGGACAAAGATGATGTAGGCTTGTAGTACTGTTAGGCGATGGGCTTGCAACCTGTTGCTAATACACTGGTATATCTTAACCTAATTGTGCAAAATGTGGGTACAGAATGATCAACAAATTTTTAGAGTTGTTGGTGATTCTTTAGTTCTGCCTTCTCCACTCTGGGAATGAAGGCGTGAGTTTATGTATGTATGTTGAGGACCTAGACGGAGAAGATGCCAGGATGAAGACGCAGCTAGTTAGTAGTAACCCTGCCTACGGAGCAAGCGGTCCCGGTTTCGAATCCCGGTCAGGACAAAGTATTGATGATTAGCGTGAGTATTTTACATGCGTCGTCTCAATCACTAAGGACTGCAATGGGTGATTTTCAGTGTGGAACATAAATCTATACTAAAATTATAAAGAGGTAAAGTTTGTGACGTTGTAGGGGGTAATCTCTGGATCTAAAGAACCGATTTTGAAAATTCTTTTACCAATAGAAAGCCACGTTCTTTGTGAGTGTCGTAGGCTATATATTCAACAGTGTGTTACGTATAGGCTGATGTTAATGATGCTAGATTACTAGTGTGATTCTTAAAGAATAATTGTGCAGAAAAAAACAGTAGGATGTCAGCTCGGGTATAAAGTTGATAATTGAAATGTCAGGAAAATTTCTAAAAATGTACAGATTTTATTAAGCAAAAATTAGCGGCCTTTACACGTAAAGTCCGAACCGTACATTTTTTACTATTTTAATATTACAGTTGCATTTACACGTACGGTTAACGGCTAATAGCGGCCTTTACACGTAAAGTTCGGATCGCGGGCAACGCCACGCGCCGTTTCAATCTTCGTTCCGAATCGTATGTGTAAATGCGACTGTAATAGTAAAATAGTAAAAAAAGTACGGTTCGGAACGAAGATTGGAACGGCGCGTGGCGTTTCCCGCGGTCCGAACTTTACGTGTAAAGGCTGCTATTGTATCTGAAATTAGACGCATTTAGCAAAATCTATCTTAAGGTAAAAGCATTTTACCATTTTGTAAACTCTTAACAAATCCTTGCTTGACAAATAGTTTTTACCTTCATTACAGAACAAAATATTAATTATTAAAGGAAGCGAAAAATAAAGATCTCTTAAACATATGGATCACAAATTGGGCTGACCTGGTATATTACAACTTCGGAACCACTCGGTCGGGACAAACTGTAATTGTACCCATCTTAAACCCAGACGTCCATCTACATGATTACCAAGACGATTAGAAGTAGCCCATTTAAAATTAATAAATTCCATATTAATAAGTACCTACATACTTATAGTGAGTAACGGATCGGCCATTCCATTACACAGTAATAGCCACATCATCTCCGAATATACGGGTGTCCATAAATCATGAGCGTGAACGCAGGTTCGTCCATCACGGGCCGACGGCGTGACCAGCATCACGCTTTACACAACCGAAACACGTGGTCAGTTTCGGTTTGTACTGGCCAAAACCCTGACCTACCAAAGAACAATTTGTCACGTTGACATTTTGTTTGACAATTCTTATGTTTGATATAAATAACGCCACTGTGACACAGTTCTTTAAGTTGGTTAGGGTACCATTTTGCGGGTTGTACACCGCTGTTACTTTCAAGATTGAGCTACCGTATGACCCCGGCAGAATGATGTAACATTAAATCAGAAAGAAATAATAGTAAGTGTAAAATTGTTGTTGGTTTTGTATGATAAGGTTTGGATTCATAATTACAAAAAATACGTTGAACATTTGAAAATTCCTAAGATTAAATTATTAGTAGGTACTAATATGGTACAAAACACTTTATTGTACACTAAACAAAAACATTACAGAGAACCGTCCTCACTCCCTTCGTCCCTTATACATAGAAGTAATTTATTTCGTATTGGAAATTACATTATCATATTATTATGTCGCATAATTATAATGAAATAACTAGTTCTAACCGAACTCTAAAATAGGCCCCAGATATAGCGCCACCAAAATGTTACCGGTTGATACAGGATGATCCTAAATGTGTTAGAACACCTGCCATGTTTGAAGCTATACCGAATGTCTCGTCGCCAGTATCACGGGTCCATTGTCCACGCGCTATCGCTGACCCCGGCGCCCGCGCATGATACGCCTCCCCTTTTACCCGGTAAAAACTTCAAGCTTTGACGGATTTAAGCTTGTGGATTTTCCCGTGGTGGCGTTAATTATAAGTATGTGTATAATGTTGGAGCAGGTCAGTGGCCAAAAGATAACCAACCTGAAATTTGTTTTTTTGCATTATGTGGCATTTGCGCATCGTTTTATTCAAATGCTGAATTATGTCAATTTAGTTTTAACTGAAAATGTTTGGTGGAATACTTTTACTTTTTATTATAAGATCAGAAAATTTAACAAAAATCAAATGGGTTCCAATTCATATAGTTTCAAAAAGGAGTATATTTTAGGATTGAAGTTGCTTATTCCAAAGAGAAAACGCGTGCTTCAAGGACCGAGTAGGAAAATTAAGAAATACGGTGTAAGAGAGATTTTAAATAATATCTTGTCAAAACCCAATCAGAAAAATCCTGAAAAAGGGCTTGACTGTCAGTTAATACTAGCAACGATTAAATTACTCTTGATCTTAGCAAATCAAAATTATACTACAAGACTAATGAAGCACCCTATAGTTTGGAACTCATAGATTAATAAATCACAATTAAATTAATTTTTAAACACCTGTTCAAGGCCGTCCGTGCTACCAGGTCTTACAGCCCAAACCCGCTATATATGCGCCTGGGCAGCCGGCCCGCGCATTCACGCGCTCCCCGCCGCGCTGGACGCATGCGCGAATTCATAGCAACGGAGTCACGATGCAGCCGCGAGTGCTAGTGTGTATATTTAGTATAGTAAGTGTTCTCGCGTGCGCGCAGGCCTTCTGCGCGAACTGTGCAAGTGATGTTGCTGGCCTCACGGACGTTAGGCTCGAGTTCGTGAAACGACAAATCCTGAAGAAGCTCCGGCTCTCCAAGAAGCCGTCGGTAGCGGTGCCGGTGAACAGTCTGCCCATGCCGGTGGCGCAAGGACAGACGCTAAGTCAGGGGACGGACAAACCGCCGGAGTTTGACGATTATTATGGAAGAACGGAGCAGAAGATTATATTTCCTGTTGAAGGTAATTTTGCATTTATATCGTCACTAATATTGTTTTATTTTATTTAGAAACAAAACAGTCTTACATAAAAAATTGGTACATTAGCTGAATAGCCTACAAAATCTTGATTATAAATAGACCTAATAATTTCCTATATTAAAGATTAATAAGAAACTTTTTATTATGACCAGAATTATGCTTTGCTTCTTACTAATATTATGTTATGAATGGTTAAGTGTTATACACGAACTATATACTTATTATTTACACTGGAATAGTCATAGAGTGGTAGGTACGGTCGGCAATATGGAGCTTTGTCTCTTTAACATCATGTTTGAACTGCTGCACTAATCTGTACTATTTACTATTTAGTACAGATTAGTGCAGAAGTGTACAGCTACTTATAAGGTCGACTGTACACATTATTTTTATTATATACAAAAAATATTCCTAAAAGATAAACAATGAAATAATTATATGTAGACAGAGCCTATTAATGTTTTAGTGGGAGAGTAGCTAAAAACAACGGGGGTTTGTGGACTTGTATCGCTTGGAAGTACAGGTTTCCTCGCGATATGTTTTTATCGATAACCTATCGAGTATGACAAAACTTGCCTTTTATCTTTTAATTACTGAACTTTACTCTACCGGATGTTGTTGTTACTGTATTTATGTTTATTTTTAGTTTTAACAGTTATTGCAAATTAACACTCAGTGTACGAAGTTGATCGCCAAAAGTTTAAAGAATTCTCATTTTAATGCGAAAGCTACGCAATCTATTCCACTTGGTTATAGTCCATTTTGGTTTTACACCGTTATTGTATTGCTGACGTAATGATAGCTCTTATTTATATGAGAGTAAGAGTAACTATAATGTTAACAATAAAATTACTATATAGAGGCGAGATGAGTTAAAACAGAGCGAAATAGAGGCTCTATTTCACATTACCACCCGAAAGCAAGTCTTAAATCTAGTTGCCAAGTATATTTCTATATTTAGTCGGGTGATAATTATAAATAAATCTTTCAAGTAGCTATAACAGTTAAAAGATAAAATACATTTATTCAGTAATCCGCACGGGCACTTTTACACGTCAAGAATCTACCAGCGCTTTCCAAGAGGAGACCACTGCTGAGAAGAAACGCCGCAAGAAACTCAGCAGTCACTCTTTTTTTAAACATACTTCTTATCACAATGGTACTACTTAGTCTAGCATTATGTAAAGCTATAAATATTCAATTAAATATAATATCAAATAACATGCGTAATTCAGCAGAAAAACATGCCAAAAAACTTGGGAGAGAGGTAGAGGGAAAAAAGGAAAAAACACCTACTTATGTGTATGTAATATGCACTTTATCTACTAGAAAAAAGTAGGCGTCTTACTGTCTACTGTAAACTTTATAATTTGAACTGCTCCTCCAGTTGTCAAATGATCATGTTCCTTAAACACCTCATACCTTCAGATGGCCTCTGCTGCCTCCAGATACCATAAATCGCAGAATCTATTGCATTAAGGATATAAATATGCTAATTATAATTAATATAAAGGTGTATGAAGATAACGACGAGACGATAAGATGCGGACGTTGTAGAAGAAATACACATTCGCAGTTCAACCGATAACACTAGGAAACTACGTTATAACACGATGATTATATGCTAGTACTAATTGCATTGTAACTTCAGTAATATAGTACGCACGGAATAGAAAAAACAGTGGAAGTGGCATGAGCTTCGCTTAGTATCAGACCTGTTGTCGCCAATACTCAAACTGTCATAAAAACAAAACGGTGGGAAAATGTTTTTGGTGCAGCTATCGTTTTTACATTCCAAAATAGCACAATAAGGCATGCTTCCGGATTTATTTCCTATTTTAGAAATATCGAAATAAGCGATCGCGGCAAAAGTATGGTAGGTTATGCGGAACTCCGCATAACCGTGCCACACGTTACACGCCCACTTGACACTTCTACTGTTTTTTCTGTTCTGTGATAGTACGGAACATCATTGAATTAAGTACTTGAATTAAAGTTAAAACTAAAAATAGCACCCTGTAACGCTAACAATATTGTCCACTTTATCTCTTTTTGTCACCCTTGTCAACTAATCGATAAAATGACAGTTGATAGTTAAAAGTGGCAGTTGGTAGAAGATATTAAAACTTATCGAATGATCTGGGAGAAGAGGTCGCATGTCTCCCAACCCAATTATCCTGCGTGATAAACACGTCACATAATAACCTTAGGCATAGTAGATTAAATATTAACCCAGGGATGAAATTTCCCTAGAGATAAACGTTATACGTTTTTTTTGCCTTATTATGAGATGATCACTTTTCAAACGGAAGAGGTAAAGTAATATTTTTATCCAGTTTTTAACACGTAAAAATGAGTAAAATTAAAACAGATGTTATATACAATTAAAAATTTAGTTGAATTCAATTCAATTAAATTGTTTGCTCTTTGCCCATCATCTTCATTTAAGATGATTCGGTCTGGGCAAGCAATAACAAACTTAATCCCAATGACAAAATTGTCCACGCGTTTTTATCATGAGGCGATACTTAAAGCAAAGAAAGTTCTAACAGCCAATTCCTCAATAAAAACTGAATTTAAACAAAATACCTTTACCGTTGAATATCAAAAAGCATTGTTTTGTGTAATTAAGATTTTATTTGAGGTACGACACATAGTAATCAAGATAATGCACTGCTCACGGCAAATGGCAGAGGTTACGGGTTTCGGTGCAATGTAATCGCTACGCAATTAATTAAATGAATAACTTTATCAGTGCGAAATTTACAAATAACGCATATTAATTAAGTAAAGTAAATATTAGGTAGTTTACTTACTAAATAGTAGTAATCATACGGCATTGATTTAAGAACTAGCTAGCCCACAACTTCGTCCGCGTAGATTTCGACTATCGTTATTCCCTCGGGAGCTTTCAAATTTTCCGGGATGAAAAGTAGCCTTTGTGTTTATCCAGGGTATAAACCATCGCCAATTCAAATTTCATCCAAATACATCCAGCCGTTGCGGCGTTAAGGAGTAACAAACTAACACACAAAATTTCGCATTTATACCATTAGTAGGAATTTGTAGGATTTAAATTACGATTCTTACTAAGGTTTCATAAAAATCAGGTAGATCGTTTAAAGGCCCAGTCACACCTCTTGCGTGACGTGCACTGCGTTGTATAGTATGAATTTTCATTACGACATGTCACTATACAAAAAACCCAGTGGAAAGCGAACGCGCACGTGCACGTGCACGTCACGCAAGCGGTGTGGTTGGGCCTTAAGAAATAATTTATCTATCTAATAGTTATTTTAGTAACTTGCATGCAACCTTCAAATGACGCATCCGTAGATAGACATATTGTGTCCGGTAAAGTACGGTAATACATTGAAATAAGTATGATACAGTAAAGTTATCGATTGCGGATTACAGCTTAACGCGAACATTATTATTGTGACCCGACGCGTAAATGATTTAATTATCTTTGTCATGACCTAAGTTTCACCTGCTTGCTGCGTGTCTCTCTCTTACCCTTCTATTAATAACGAGATAATCAAAATGCTTTCATAGTCAACGTCATAAATACGATCACATTTAAGTACCATATCGCTTTAGACGACACGTTAACCTAATCAAATGTTTGTTTATTTAGGGACAAAAAATATTCAAGGTAATACAATATTAATAATGAAATACAAAACTAAAATTAAAATTATAAACTTAACTATATTTTAAAATTAAAAACCTATATCTAAAAAAGGGCCCTGCGGCATCGTCCCGAAGATGCTGGCAGCATTTCCTCGCTGGATAGTTAAGCTTATGCGTTGAGCGAGGAAACTGCCAGCTCTTCGGTCACCAGTGACGTCAATGAGCCTCTTCGAAATTTCATTGAAGAGGCTTTGAGCGCTAGGACCCCACGGACCAAGGGTCTCGACGCCGAATGGAACAAACATATATTCTGGGCCGAGACCACTATATTTGCCTACCTTTATGCTTTCGGCCGCTTCAGCTGCCGCACCAGCCCTATTAGAGGTCCGGTGGAGATGTGATGGGGCTAGCGTGTCTACGCTAATTGGTAGATGACCTTGCCTTCGAAACTAGCGTCTCGGGTTCAAATCCCGGTAAGGGCAGATCAGATATTTATGTTTGTAAGTACTTAGTTTGGGACAAGGTCAATTTGTACAAGATTGTCCCCTATGTATTTAATTATTTTGTTTGTCACAGGAAATCTTTAAAAAAAGTAAAAGCGACAAGGTATTAAAGTACTTACATGCAAATAGTTAATTTTTAGAATTGAACTTTGGACCTGTCGTCAGTACGTTGCCCTGTAACTGTCTATAGTATAGTAGTATGGCTTCATCAGCGTTTTTTTTTTGCTTAGATGATTTTTTTGTGTTCTGGACTTTGAACCAACAATGTTTCGAGAAAATAACTGCTAGCATTTTTAATAGGCATAGTCACGTAAATAGTAGGTAACGTAAATTAAATAGGGTGGGCCAGAATTGTTTGCACTTTTACTAGCCATTAATAATTTACAAAAAAACATTCTTTTTGCAGATAAAATTAGTTAATAACTTACTTATAAAATATTTTTTTCGTATTTTTGAAGTATTCTCTACTTAAAACAAAACTCGTCAAGTCATGCGATAAAAAGAACTGGCACAAGCGCTTGACACGACTATCTGGCAGGTTACGTTAATCCTATAAATTTCGATAAAGTTTACAAAAGGCATCCGTCACCTTTTGACACGTACCTAAATAAGTACGACAGTGACGGATGCTTTATCCACATTTGACACGCGATATAGACGCAACCATACTAGGCCCACTGCTCTGCCCTTTACGCTCGCCGTAAAATTAACTGTGGGCGCGTCAAATGGGGATAAAGCATCCGTCACTGTCATACTTATTTACGTGTCAAAAAGTGACGGATGCCTTATCTAAACTTTGTCGCGCGATTAACGCAGCCGTTTTAGGGCCCCTGCACAGCCATGACATGGCTAACCTCCCTGGGCCCCTAATGTGGCTGCGTTTATCGCGTGACAAAATGTGGATAAAACATCCGTCACTTCCTGACACGTGTTTAATTAAGTACGAGGGTGACGATTGCTTTATCCACATTTTGTCTCTCGATAAACGCAACCATACTAGACCCGCTGAACATAGTTTGATCTTTAGATCTAACTCATATAATCTTTGCCTATCCCAAAACTCGTGTTCAAGTTTTATCGCGACGCGTGTTTTTTATCAAACACCTTATATTATAACCGTAACCAGGCAACCGTAACGTTACGTTGCAAAAGTTATCGAGCACTCTATATACACATATGTAATAATTATTGCGTAAGAATTTACCGCACGTGGACCTTAATGATTTGATTGCTAATTATTATTGGATTATTAATGTTTCAATCACTACTATCATAGTTTTGAATAACAAATGTATGATATGACCAATATACTTACTATATAGGACGCCCGCGAGTTTTTTCTCGTTGAAGGTCGATTTTTGAAAGACACTTTCTTCGTCCACCCCTAGGGTACACAAGGAATATTCTCTAAAAATTTCAACTCCTAAGGTTCAGAGGTTTGCACTCTGCTTTATATGTCAGTCAGTAAAATAAGAAAGGATGAAGCGTCGTATAGTGTATTCTTTCAATCCACAACGGCGCGCCCCACTACTTAATATTACGTACGTGCTACGTCAGTTTACGAGGATGGGCGCGCCGCCGTGGATAAAAACACTATAGGCATAGTATAAACAGTAGTTTATCTTCGAACAAAGGTATATCGCGCGGCTTGCATGTGTGTGTGCCTCGACCGTACGCACCGCGAGCCACAACAAGCAGACTCAATAAAACCGGTCAAGCCGGTTAGTCGGGGGCGTGCCGTAGCCACGTTTGGTTGCGTGCGTTAATACCAGCCGTGGTATCCAGCGGCAATAGGTAATAGAAACTCCTAAAGGGTTGTAGACGAACTACTTGTCTATTAATATTATGCTATAACCGTCACTCTATGAAAGTCAAGCAAGTTATGTGTCGCGTCTTACTCATACATTATGTACATAAGTGAGAGTGAGAGGTGAACACAATACTCTCGACTCTGGTGGCGATCCCCTCCGAGTATAATACACGGAAGTGATGAGTGTCACATGACTAAAACAAAACGGTATCTCTGCCTGCCCATAGATAACTTCTTATGTAACCTGCTCAAGATGACCTAGGGTAAACTGACCTATTGTTGGCCACCTACCGATTATTGGCCCCATGAAATTTAACATAAGGTAATAGAGACGATAATTCAACAATCACTAGGTGCCAGTAACTGGTATTTTAGAGGCCAGTTACTAGGTGTTTTACCCTATATCCCGTTATCATTGTTTTGAATCTTCGAAATTTTCTTCGCAATAATCGTATTCAATATAAATTAATTATGTGCAAAACAAAACAACACTTCATATATGTATAAGGTGTAAGTTCTGACGTTTCTAAATTTGTAATTGGTTCAACAGCCACATTTTAATTTAAGATTGAGCTGAACATTTACTACGTGTCGATATATAAAAAAAAAGATCCCTGCAGTTTTTTTATAACCTTATTTTTATCAGTATTCATACTAAGAACTAGGGTAAGCGTACCAGTGAATGAACAGTGCTAGTGAATGAACAAAGTGAGCATATTTTCGCAAAATAAGAATTCTGTAAATTTCTACACAACAAAGTATTTTTTTTTAGATGAGCAACATTACTAGTAACATCATGGTAATATTGAATTCAACTCAGGTGCATTAGTTGCAAAATAACAGATACTCAAAGTGGACGTTTCGCAGACGTGTTTTCGTTGTATGGGGCAGTAGTCAGCGGACGGTAAGAGGGGTTGTGTTTGATGTGATACTGTACTTATTCCAAACAACAACGACCCGTAGTATGTGTTTATTTTAAGTCTTAAGGATATGTTTTTTCTATTTACGGACTATAACATGTGTTTTTCGTTCAAATTGCCATTTTAAGCAAGTGTTTTATAACTGGATCACAGTAACCGCTAAAACCAATAAATGAACCGCGGTGTTCATTCACTAGAACCGTGTGAATTACTTATCTTACAATATTGTGCGTTTTCGTTGTTGTATTAATGTTTATTTTTCAGAAACATAGCTGTTAATTGATTGTCCGTCATATGGCCAGTATTCGAACAAACTCATAAATGCTAAAAATGTTCGTTCATTCACTAGTTTATAATGTCCAGTAAATGAACTACCATCAATACGACTTGTTCATTCATTGGTTTCGCATAACATTTAAGAGCCAGTTAATGAACGATCGTTATTTTACAAGAAACTATTATACCTATAGCGTTTTCAGGCGGGAAAGTGGCACGTCAATGAATATTAAGTAGTAAAATATCATTTTTTTAAATAAATTACAAAAAAGAAAAAACATAGTAAACAATTAGACATAGTTCATTCACTGGTTTCATTTGTTCATTTACTGGTGTTTTCATGTTCATTCACTGGTGTTTTGGGTCGTTTTCGGCTAAAATAGCTATAACTTGAAATTTGGCAATATCATTATAAAACAAATGTTATATAAGCAAACTAGAACACTTTCTTGATTGATAAGGACAATAATATTTGTCAGTAACTGCTTTAATTTTATAAAAAAATATATTTAAAGACGAAAATCTCCTTAAGGGTTCATTCACTGGTACGCTTACCCTACCTATTGTAATGAGCGTGGGTTATACCAAAACTTTATCCTTTAGTTACTTCATTGTGTCGCATAACGTTAATCATTAATTTTGGCATAATTTCTTTCATGTGGTTTGACGCTGTCATTATGACAGGGTTCCATAGTGGCATAACATATTTCCTTGATTGTACAAGCCTAAAACTTAGTGTGGGACTAGGTCAATTTGTGTAAGATGTCTTCTGATATTTATTTATTATTAATTTTAATTAACTTTATCAGTAACATGAAGTCTAGACCCCAATTAGCTCAATTGACACAACTAATTATACGACGGAACTAAACAGCAGTTCTATCGGAATTGGGACGGGGAGGTAATAAAAAACTGTGTCTCGGCCTATTGAACTTTTTATCTCGAGTAGACAGCGTCCACGCGCGCCGCTGACAATACGCCGTGACAAAAGTAGGATTAAACCGAAAAATTAATATATCGCGCGTCAAATGTGGATATAGCATCCGTCACTCTCGTACTTATATTACGTGTTAGAAGGTGACAGATGCCTTATCCAAACTTTGTCATACGATAAACGCAGCCATATTAAGAGATATAAAATAAGCGGGAAAACATTACTTTTAGTTCGACTTCTAAACATCAACACTGTTTATATTATTTTTCTGTATATTGTTTGTGTGTTAATAAAAGTATTGAATAGTGAAACTACTAAACATACTTAGCTGCTGAGGCATTATAAAACCTGGTCTATTTTTTGGATAAATGTATACTTACAAGTTTAATAATGAGTCATAACCTTCACTAATTGCTACGTTACATTGTAAATTAATCAAACAAAAGCTCGGTCGAGCGGCGCGTGCGTCGCGTGTCGTCACGCGGCGACCCCGTGCGCCCGCGCCGGTTTCGCGCCCCACGAGACTCACAAGGAAAAAAAACCGGTCAAGTGCGAGTCGATCTATGCAACATTAGACACTATATCAGGTGCTGTTTTTAATATCGAGATAAAACGGCCAAAAATCACGTTTTTTGTATGTGAGTACTAAAATATTTATTTTATTCAGTTTTTAGTATTTGTTGCTATAGCGGCAACAGAAATACATTCTCTGTGAAAATTTCAACTGTCTAGCTATCACGGTTCATGAGATACAGTAATAGGGTCCCGTTTTTAGTGTTTTTACCCTTTGGGTACGGAACGCTAAAAAGATAACGGAAGAAATTAATGTCGGGAACACATCTCATAAAGATATTTTTAATGTATCTGGATTTTGTCTTATTATGCTTGTTCCTTTGTTTTAAATTAAGTTTCTCAAAATTATTCACTGTCCAACCGTCGCACTTATTAAAAGAAATTCTGCAAAACAAAAATGTTAACTATGTTTTTATCGATCTCGAATCGATGACTCAATGGGTATTATAAGATGTAAGATAAGTCAAAGTAGGTAACCAATTAAACGGTCAACTGGTAAGTTTATTAATTTATTATACTCAAGAGCAATGAAAACGGATCACTTTGTATTAAATTACCATAGAAAGTGACCCGGTTTCATTGCTCTTAAGTGTAAATTACGTAAAATCCTCAACTGCGTAGACTACGCGCCGTAGCTCGTAGAGCCGTCGTAGCAAGCGCCACCATTTTTATAAATACTATGTACGTATTTTACGATTTTTAATTATTGTTCATCAGATTCAATTATTACAAATATGATAACAAATTATATGTTCTAAGGTGCCCCACATCACATGCAGCAGTTAAGAAAATTTAAAAATTTAAAATTCCAAATAAATTAAAAATAAAGTCTATCTATATATGTATATAAAAGGCAAACGTGACTGACTTATATATCAACGCACAGCCGAAACTACTGTACCTAGAATTTTTTAGAATTTGGTACAGGGGTTCCTTTCATGACGTGAGTGAGCACTAAGAAAGGATTTTCCGAAAATCGACCCCCAACGGGAAGAAATGGGGGGAGTAGCGGGAAACTAATTCTATGCGTACGAAGTCGCGGGCGTCCTCTAGTTTTTTATATAAGGAAGAAGATCACATGGTTTTATGTTTACATTTAGTTAGATATCTAATCAAATGGAGTTTAATAACAAAGGCGATTCCATTATATGAGATGTTTACGACACGTTAGCCTAGTTGGTAGTGACCCTGCCTACGTAGCTAGTGGTCCCGGGTTCAAATCCCGGTAAGGGCAGATATTTGTGTGATGAGCGCGAGTATTTGTTTCTGAGTCTTAGATGTTTTCTATGTATTTAAGTATTTATTTCTCTATATATGTATATATCGTTGTCTAGTACCCATAGTACAAGCCTAGAGCTTAGTTTGGGACTAGGTCAATTTGTGTGGGATTGTTCCCAGAAATTTATTTAGCGATATTAACGGGGTAATAGTCGAAGTAATTTTTAACTAAAATGTCTGTTTATATACTTTAGTTTATTACCGCTTTGTGTTTATAATCGTGGGTCAATTGTAAAAATTGACGATAACAATTTACGTGACTGATATACTTTAAAAACAAACCAGATGACGAATTAATCAGGAGTTTGTGAGAAATTAAAGTTTAACCTGTGTAGATGGTATAAGTAACTTTTGACGCTGTTAGCCGAGTTGGTAACCTTGCCTACGAAGCTCGGGTTCGATTCCCAATATGGGCAAATATTCGTGTGATGAGCGATAGTATCTGTTCCTGAGTCTTGTATGTTAATTCTTATCTTATACAGTCGAGTTCATAATTATGTATACACTTTACTACCTTATCACTTTAATCGTTGTGACAATTCGTATATGGCAGTTTAAACATGACATTAAATAGACAAGACGAACAACTTGACTGTACCTACAGTTTAAGCCTAGAGCTTAGTTCGGAACTAGTATATTTAGTGTGCGATTGACCTAAAATATTTGTTTATTTCTACCATCGCTTTGTATGTTACTTTCCTTAGGGGGCATCCGTATATACCAGCTGGTAACATAAGCTGGTATCCGTATTTCTAAAAATTACACTTTTTTTTATTTGGCTTAAAAGTGGCAACGTCTCAATTATAAGGGTCTGTTGCACCTACGTTTTCGTAATAAGTTTTTTTTTACAAAATTTGACATACTTATCTCAAAAACTAGGCTGAATCGAGCCTACTTTATACTATATTTTTATTTAACTGCAAATTAACTCAGGAACACGCTTTTAAAATCCTTCGGGTACGTCCCGGGCACGGTGTACCTACATTTACTAGACCCATAATAGGTTATTTTGAGCAAAAGTCGTCTATATACAGGATGATATTGGACCTCTAAATACAGGATACTCTGTATAGGTAAGGGGACAATGTCACACCAATTGATCTAGTACCTACTAGACAACGACATTATAAATAAACATCACAAATGGCTCCCAACTCCCGCGCCATTACACAATGTAATGATAGCTGGCCTGTAATTGCGCATCGTATTTATTTCTATCCAAACTTATCGGAAAACAATTAATTTTTAATGAGTCCTTGGCTGTAAGTAAATAGGTGCGGACCTCGTTTTTATACACGCGACCTGCCAGTGGCCTGATAACGGCCGCGGAATGTAGGGTCTTGAACTCTTCGGATGGACAGTAAAAACGAATACTATGAGTATTTTATACATGGACTATAGTCACGCCGTTCTAAGAGGCGTAACTTGACAGCTGTCAATATGGTACAAATTATAACCTCAAACACATATTTTGAACTAAGACAGATATCAAATCGGGCTTTTACGGAGCTAGTTTAGATGCCCGCGACTTCGTAAGCGTTGAATTAGTATCCCGATACCCCTATTTCGAACCATTATTTTCCCGATTTTCGAAAAATCCTTAGCGCACCCCTAGGGAATCCCTCTAAAATTCAAGCCCACAAGTCCAGCGGTTTAGCTGTGCGTTAACTGTGAATCATCAGTGATTCAGATTTTGTAACTATGTTTTTCATTTGTTACAGTTGTACTTTAACAGCCATATAGTTTCTACTAATCCTGAGAATATTTTGGAATATTTAGAATAAGTTATAAAAGACTACTTACCTATAACATAAGAAGTTTAGAGATATCAATGAAAAGCTTCGCAACGCAATGAAATTATACCAGCGCAGTATGATGCATAGGTACAGGTTGATTGTTACTATAATTCAGTTATTTTAGGGGAGCATAGTAAAGAGCATTCACAGAAAAAAGCTCGTATGGGGTTGTCTCCTGTTTTAAATATTAATCTCTTTTTAAATATTATATAAATAAGTTTTTCTAAAAATAGTTGTATGAAACATGAAAACGTCGTGAATATTGCAAATGATATTGCAGGAATATTAGCTTCCTTTAAAATTCACACTATTTCGAAACACCGTAGAAAATATATATTTTCAGAAAGAACTCAGCTCTACGTGACACGTGACCTATTCTTTCTGCGAATAAATTCCTAACTATAACCTAAATGTGATGTATTACATTACCAATCTCTTCTCAAATTCTGAATGACTGCGGAATGTGACCATTCTAAAGCGGAACAATAAGTACTTGTAATTATTGTTTGCGAAGTAGACGTCGTATCGTGCAAGCTACCCGCAGAGCACCTTACAACTGACATCGAGCATTCTATACGCGTCTGAAAGACGAGTTTATCATCCTATCGTGGACTTTGTCCCTTAGATAAACGTTTGGGATCGGTAAACCAGGCGTTTAATTATTATCGGTTTACAATGATTTATGGGAATGTTTTGCAATTAATTATCAAATGACTCAAGTTTTAAGGGCGGTCTGAGAATTGAAATCCGGCTTTTATACTTTAGAGATGTATTTGTGATTTAAGGCGGATTAATGTTCTTCACTTGGAGAATGGCTGCTTTTCCGCGAAGCCGTGTTATGTTAAAACTAGACTATTATAATGTTTACTCGACACCAATGCAAACGGATCGTTTTACTTATTCATTGCCATTGAGTATATTTTGTGTCACAGAGTGGAATCCCAAGTAGGAAGTTGGGAGTAGTATCAGTAGTAAGTAGTAGGTCGTGAATTTACCTTTCTGTTACTGTCTGTCTTTGACTTAAATACAACGCGCATCAAACTACTAAAGATAAAAATATAAAATTTATGAAATGAAAATGCAAGTTACTTCCCACAGACACTTTTTCAGATGTTAAAATAAAATGAACTCAAAAAGTATCATTATAAGGTCCATAAAGAACTATCCTTTCCAAATCTACTTACAACATAGTCAAAATATGCCGGTTTAAGCTGATAAATCAAGAAGCCTTGGATTATGAAGAGTGAAACTACTAAATCAAGCCTTTAAGACATAATTATAATCGATTAATCGATCGTTTTTCCTCATACGTAATTCTGTGGGATAAGACCCAGGTTTTTTCACAGATGCCACGTCGTTTAGAGGAAAATTGAACCTTAAAACTTGACATGGCGGCACAGCATTGTAATTCATCTTGTATCATTAGTTATAAGTTAGAGCGTATGCACGTTATCTCCGTCCGGCCTTTGGGGTGATTCCTTGCTCTAATTAGCTTAGGGTCAACTATATCTATATTGTTATATAAATTACTACTGTACCTACGGAACTCGTGTAAGACGCCATTGGAGGGTCAAACAGATTTCGATTGATGATTTTTCATAGTCACTTCTGTAATGGTTAAAACAAACTACTACTTACAGTAGCTCCAAAATTAAGAATCAAAATATATCATACATACCTTCACGCCTGTCTCCCAATGGGGTAGGCAGAGACTATGGAACGCTAGGTGCACCGGTCCAAACATACAACTTTCGTTTCCACTACGTTCATCAATCTCTTCATGCACGTACGTCATCGGTCGGTCGGTGTCGTCGGTGGGTCGGTCGGTTGGGGTCGGTAGAGCCTATTACTAATTAAGTATTAGCTAGGTACGTACTAAGTGGACTTGTATCTGTTTTTGCCTAGGCCGCAGAATTGAATTTGGCTTCCATCACTTGAAAATAGTTAAAAATAAACAATTGGAATGAAAATTGTTACTTTTTTGGAAATAAGTGAAACAACTTCTGATTCTGTGACTTTTGTTGGAATACATGTTAAAACATTTGTTTAGCTTACTCTTAAGGTTGACTTCCATGGATAGCGGCTGATGCGACAGACGCGTGCGGCTGACGTGCGCGACTGTCGCGCGCGTCTCGCGACAGTAGTAAACACTATGAAAACGTATGGCACCGCTTCCGTAGTAAGCGGCTCAGCCGCGCACGGCTTGCAGATTCGTCAGCCGTTAACCACGGAAGCGGTGCCATACGTTTTCATAGTGTTTACTACTGTCGCGAGACGCGCGCGACAGTCGCGCACGTCAGCCGCACGCGTCTGTCGCATCAGCCGCTATCCATGGAAGTCAACCTTTACGCAGCGCATGTGAGCTCGAAAGGGATAATGGTCATTCGTCGATTGACACGCGCAATTTATATAATTTTAATTGATATACTACCGCATAAAAAAAGTTATCAAACGTAAATATTATGTACGGTTACAACGATAAATTGGCACGTAAAATATCGAGATTATGCGTAAATATGTTTTCGAGATCAACTTTGACCTAATAAACGGGTTAAAAAAGGAAATCCCGATAATGTCTTCAAATAAACAATTTAATGAAAACAACAAACAATTCTTCATAAATCGAGTCTTTTATCCAAGTTTCCTTGTTTCATAAAGCAGCATCCGGCATTTTCTCAGTATTACTATATCATCTGTGATACTGCATACCGCGTAACTAACAAATTCAATCAGTTGTAAAATTTACCTTACTGACTTATTGCTAAGGTGTATTTTGCACTTCATTTAATTTGTTCATTACCCGATATTGCAGGATTACCGACGATATAGCACGGAGACTGGCATTGACAATAGGACACCTATTGTGACGTGATACCTAATCGCTGTTCTTCTTTTAGATAAGAAAATGTTTAGCTAGTTTGGTTATCATATAATTATCATCATCATCATCATCATCATCATCATCATCATCATCATCATCATCATCATCAGCCCACATCAGTCCACTGCTGAACATAGGCCTCTTCCATAGCACGCCATTGAGCTCGTTCTTAAGCTCTTCTTCTGCAGTTACCACCATATCAAATATAAGTTGGTTAAAATATTACTTTTGGCAGCCTAACGGAGCGTAGCCCTAACCTTGGAAATTCAAATCTCATCTTGTCGCTTCCTAAGGGCGAGTTGTTTCATCAGTAGCTAACTGAACAAATGGTCAAAAATGTGTCACATTTTCGATTCGATTTTCGAATCTCAAGCAACGGACCCTTAGTCAATCTTTTTTTTTACTACCGCTGTTAAAGGATCTTTTGTTTTTTTCATAAAAAAATAGGAAGAGGAAGAGCGTTTAAAGATTCTGACTCATTAGTAGGCAGGTAGGTATTTGCTATGGCATTATTTTATTAAACAACGAGCATTTATCAACCAATCCAGATTAAACTAGATCTCGTTCCAACTTATCTTCTGTTTATAGACCGTTATCGACATCATCTGGAGCATCTTTACGTCCAACGTTAAAGATAATTTTGTATACAAATGTGATCCGTACCAGGCCTTCAGGCACTTTAGGCGTGAAGCTATAAGTACATCGATTTACATCATTGAAGGTGACTTGTTGGAGCTGGGTTGCGAATCAATGAATACAAATCATGCGATACGCACATTTTGTTAGGAAGAGCGCCTTTTGTACCTACTTCTAGGTACTAAATAATATATATCGTGTCCATAGTGCTTCTTATTCTTTAAAGTGCCTCTTCAATTAGTGAATCAGGGCTGTCAGATCCTAGAGTATACTAGTGTCCACTCTCGGATGTTACGAAGCCAATTCTTTCTGCGACTTTGGCCAGTAGTTACCTACCTATGATTTGCAAAATTTGATATCAAATGTGCCTGAGCGCGTGACCGAGATATGATACTTTAGCTTCGTATTTTGTACTGCGTAGTTACTTAAACATTATTTTCTGGTCTTTGCAGGAGAATGCCTGACTTCAGGCCGCTATCCGTTCACATGTCTGCAGTTCGAGCTACCGCCAGACGTGGAGCCGGAAGAGGTTACAGTCGTGGAGTTATGGTTCTTCAAGGTGTGTACTACTTCCTTCTAAACAATATGTACAAATATCTTTAGGTAATTATAGTTAAAAAAGTTCTCAAAGTTAAGGCGTTGCCAACCTTGCGGACTAAGATGGGATGCCTCTATGCTTGTAAGGGCAGTCTTGAGATTGCTCGTGTGCCTTCTCCTTGCCATAAAAAATCTTAAAGCACAATAATTTTATTGTATGTTGACCCTATCGCTAACTTTGAGAAATTTACACATAAACGACGTTGTTTTCTGTGCTTACGAAATTCCACCTTAAAAACTACTAAGTTCAAGAGCCCCTCCGATTGAATCTGACCAGCGAATACTTAACTCCCGATTTCTTCCAGGAGCCTGACCCACTAGACGAGTACAACCAGACCTTCGTTATCTCCGAGGCAGCTCACTGGGACAGCCAGCAGCAGTTCAAGAAGACCAGACCCATCGCCATCAAGGAGACGGACACGGGGGAGGGATGGGTGCGTGTGGAACTGGCGTGGGCGGTGCGGGTGTGGCTGGAGGAGAGGGAGCGGCTGCACACGCTGCATGTGGCGTGCAGGACTTGCCAGGTTGGTTTGATGAACAGTTCAGGAGATAATCTTAAGCGAGGTTTACACTAGAATTTTTTTTTGGAGATTTTGACTTCTGTCTTACTCTAAGTTACAAGAAAGAAAAAGAAAGCAAAATTTTGCTCCTTGCTCTAGAACTGAAGTTAAAGTAAGACAGCAATCAACTTCTGACAGATCCATTTGTGAAAGTTTCAAGACATAAGAAAAACACTACTTGTGCTCACCACAACGTTTACTTTTACCGGGGATCGAACCTGTTACCGCTAACTTCGCAAACCTCCATTACTATATCTGCCGTTCCATACTATTATTCAGTCTAAAAAAAATACGCTTTTATTTTCTTTTTAGCTTCGCCGATCGCCTCTCTCCTTCCACGAGAAGCATCGTCCCTTCCTCGTCTTATACACGAAGTACGCCGGAAAACGACGAAGAGGTCGTGCGCTGGAGTGTGGTACGGGAACAAGTGAGTGCTGCCGGGAGCCTCTGTACGTGGACTTCCAGGCTTTGGGCTGGGACGACTGGATCATCAGACCAGCTGGGTACCATGCGTACTTCTGCAAAGGCAGCTGCGCGCCCATCTCGGCGGTGACGCAGACGGACAGTTATCATCATAATATTATAAGAGTAAGTCTTTCAACATTTTGACACCGATCCTCTTTTACTATATGCAGTCTATGTGCAGTCAGAGAAATAGTGCTTACTTCAGTAGAACCCTACCTTAATGATCAGGCAACATCTTTCAAACTTGGGTTATGTAGCTGAGACATCACCTCATTGGGTTCTGCTGTGGTACGCAAATACCTTTGTTTGGATGACATGGATAACTTTTTAATCATTTATATTATGAGGAAATAAAAGATGCTTTATGTTTTATTATGATATATTGTTATTTCTAAAGATTGCAAAGATTAAACGACTTAACTAATGCAGCCATGAAATGAAGACTGTAAATTACATTTCTCTTTTTGATATACGTAAATGGGTTATGAAATCAAGTCTACTAACAGAACATTTCAAACAGGATAGATTAGTCAAATATGAAACTAATTATATGTTTTCTCTTCCAGAAATATTTCTACTCAGTTTCAAACGCAAACAACGTGGAGTTCAAACCGTGCTGCGCGCCGACCACCTTCAGTTCATTACAACTGCTATATATGGACTCCAATAACACGGTCACGCAGAAAACACTACCAAATATGGTTGTAGAGACCTGTGGGTGCATGTGAATGTGACCTAGGAAGTGACCGTTCATAGTAATATAATAATCCCTTGACAACATTAGGTCAGGCATTGATTATGTCTTTGACATTATTGAAAAGACAACCAAGATGAAAGCCTCAAGTGACTAATTAAGTAATTAAGAATTAGATGTAAGATGAAAGGATAGCATTAAAGATGTTGGAATTATGAATGACTTAATTGAAAGTGAGGATGTTTTGAATGACAGTCTTTGTCTAAAACAAAGTTTGGATAGTATTGATTTTGATATATATGCGAGTGACATGATTGTGTGTAAGAGTTCTACTGAAGCGTTATGTGATATGTAGAGTTGGCTATATGAACTATAATTCACGCGCGAGCTCAAAGGCATCTCAAGAAAAGCTAACGTCAGGATTTAGTGCAGTGATTTAGTCAATATTATGTTAATGATTATAGCCAACTAAGGCGATAAGGCCAACTCTCGTACTGGGAGAGGCGGGGTTCGATGCGATAGGCGGGCGCGGTGCCCACCCGGCTTCTTCCCGATTCCTCGCAGCTCGCGCGTTGACTATACTAATTTGATATGTGAATGTTTTCAATTGCAAGAAATTCTAAAGGATAAGGTTTACTTATTTCCTATAATTTGCGAAGAAAGTATAGGCTTATTAAGATATTTTTTGTCAAACCAGTGCCAATAGCAGACACTACTTAATGATTCTTTCCAGAATGTAATTTGAATTACATTATAGTGATTTGTGATTTAGTTAGGTTATGGTAATAAGTTTTATGTCCAGTGCATTTATATTTAATTTATGTTTATTTACTGCTCTTGATTGATCGAATCGAATGATTGATTGATATGAATGTTGTAAATTTTTAATATGTGACTTGGAAAAAGATGAAATATTTAGAGGCTTAGCGTTTGATATTTTAAATTAAGTGTTTCTCGATCTTCGACGCAAGTGAAAGAAAATAATCTGTAACGACAAATCAATAACTCTGAAAGACCTAAATCTTACCGATGCGTTTCACCTATTTTATCTATGAAACGAAATAATCAGACACATCTGAAAAAGGGTATCTCAGGGTTCGATCATGGGTCTATTTCTATTCCTCTTTAAAAATATTCTTTTCCAAAAAAGCATATTAAAATGGAGTGAAAACATGTAAAAGTTATTTCGTAACTGTTAGTATGATAAATTATCAAATACTGTTACTTAAGCAACTAGGATAATCTTATTACGAATATTGTTCTTGTACTTAGTTTTAAATAAAGTGTTGTTTTTTCACGTTCCTACAGTAAGTATATTACATTAGAAAAAGTACTATTTATCAACTGTACCAAGCTTTTTTACATCAAAAGGTACTTCATAATTTAGACATTAGCAATTGCCAGAGTTTCCCGTTAGACGTCATATTTTTTTTACTGAAGCCTTTTTTTTCAATATTTATGTATATCAAATAAACTCAAGGTAAGTATTATAAATTTTCTAAAATGTGTCAGTTTCAGAATAAATTATAATGTCAAAAATAAAGAATTATAAAGTAGAATCGTATTCATTATAACCAACATCTTCTGGTTTTAAAATTGTAAACACAATAAGATCCAAATATTAATGAAAAAAAATATTGCTTTTAAAATGTGTTTACATTTCAAAATATTTATTTAGATTAGGAAAGACCATTATTCATACTCATTCACAAATGTACTTAAGTAGCTCGGAAATTCAATGAGTCGATTTTCTTAAAATGGTTTTTGAGTATTATAGAGATAAGTTGCATTCCAAATTAAAAGAGATTATTTAAATATGACGTTTTATTATTAACCTAAGAATTAAAATAAAAAACTGTGGTACATAAGGATTTTTCTACAAGACCCTCATGAAAGTCAGACACCATCTTCTTAGCATTTTGGTACGGAACCCTAAAAATAGTAGTAGTTCTTATGTTACACATTAGCATATTGTGCGGCTTACTGTCTTCCCTTCAACTTTGCGTTCGGAAAACTGTTCAATATGGAAGGGCAAAAAGGGCCTCTATTCAACATGGTAAAAACCATGTCGTCTTTGACCTGTTATCGTATTGTCATCGTTTTGATAGCTCTTATTTACTTGACAGTATTGGCGGCCGAGTTCAAAACAATACCATTGCAGATCAAATACGATATGCTTTTTAACTCCCAGAATAGAGGCCCTGTAAGCCGCAACAAGGGTGGATATAGAATTTAGTTGGTTTAGAGGGGGAGAGGGGGGGATCACCGGTACCCAAAATACTACAAGTAGGTAAGACTTTTTATAGCACAGATCAAAAAGATAAACTTGTATCATGACTCAAGGGAGGCCCCTCCCCCTCCTGTTCTGCCCCTGAGCCGCAAACTTTTTGCCTAAACGCAAAAGGTACAAAGGCGAAATAAGCCCTTTAAGTTCTCTTCCAGTTAAGCTTAACCCTTTATAAGGCAGAGGCGATTTAGTGACCACATATACTTATTTATAATTTCATCCTTACGTACTACAGAATATGATACATATTCTGTTGTTTTTGCACGAAAAATTACTTGCTTTTAAACGATTCCCTAGGAAGTATCAATCATGAAACTGTATTTGAATTTTACGTAGCATAACTGTATAACTGGGGCCTTATAAAGGGTTAATATTCAACATAATACCAAACGTCTGTTTGAATCTGTACCTGTGACAACTATTTGCGTCGGTGGCGATGTAGGCACGACAGCTCATGACGACTTTAGGTGTCGTTGGCTTTCAAAAGTAAAAACATATTTAGTTACTGAGCTCCAACTGGAGTCGAGCAGGCGTAGGTATTGATATTCAAGTTGCACATCATAATTGCTCTGCACGTTTTAAGCATAAAAAGCTAGAGGAGGAGAGAAACAGGAGTTTTATAAATAAAATAACAAGTAACGGAAAAAACGTCTATTCAAAAAGCAACAGATCACATGACGGACGAGTCCACAGGCGCTACATCTTACAACTATACAAGCTAGGGTCCCGTGACAGGCCAAGGACACTCTTAAAATGAACGAAGAAATGTACCTACACTAGCGGTAAGATAAATCAATCTAGATTATAATTGCAACCTTATTGACTAGAACAAAACGTAGAATCTGCTTTGTCAGGGCAAAATTTTGAACTGCGTTAAAGTTAATTAAATTTTAGTAGCTCCCAGGATTATTTTTGTAGTGTAACATTACACTTTTGTAATACTTATAGTACAGAATTATAATATTTTGCACATCGTCTTAATAATAACATTTTTTTAATATTTATTAGGTATTAATAACATTCTGTTCTAGTGCTAAATAATCTCTTTGCAATCGTGTACACTTGGCCCTGCGGGCAATGGCTGACCAGAACACTCTATAATAAATAGATCACAGGTTTTATTTTAGAATAACGTCCATATACCATTTGCTAAGCGGAAATTGCTTCGCGTGGACGGATAAAATACTTTATCACAACCATTTTAGCAAAGTTTGAACATAAAATGATATTACTTTTTATTCAAAATCCAAAAATACATTTCAGGTTTCACCATAGAACAGTTTGTAATCAATTCCATGATTTAAAAAAAAAGAGTTATTGCCTAGCTCTTTTTACCAGTCGACCACAAACTCATTTACAAATCGTCTGAGTATAAAGAATGATATTACGCAAATAATGTATAAACAAATACATTATTATGTAACGAAAAAGTTGTACAGTTTAATTTAATCTAACTCTAGAGCTCGTAATTACACAAAAATGGCACTAAAAGTTATTGAATATTTTTTTTCCTCGAACTCCACTTGCCTTATAAATGCTACGAAACAATTTTTGGAATGTTTTTTTGATCACAAGCCTTAAAAGCTGCTACTGTAAAGGGTGTTGCGATGCCATTGAAAGAAAAAATAACTTGCTTTAATGTCAAGGTTGTGCAGT